>OY728121.1:215937276-217260133 GCA_963277665.1 Viscum album | reverse complement strand
ATATTTATAATGACGTATTAAATTTTTATTTATGATATTATGATATATTAATCATTTTATAAATTTAAAATATCATATAAATTCTATCCTTACCATCTATTAAAATAATGATAACATCGTTCATGTGTACTGCAGACTACCGCCTCACGAAGTGATCTGATTATTCTCTTATTAAAACATAACATGGATTGTATATGTAAGATTATTTAAAGAGATATTATGATATAATTATCATTATTGAAATAAAAAATAAAAAATATCTTTTTTCTATCAGGATCAATGAATCATGGAATCATAAAACATGCGTACATACAACTTACCACCTCCATGATGGTAACTATGTAAATTTTTCAAATCAATCATTAATATTTGGTTTTAAAATTTAAATTTAAGTATAAAAATGATAATTATTTCATTATTATTAATATTTATATGATTAATTAACAATATATTTTACATTATTCAACATTCAAATGTGAATTTGGAAATATGAGGTGAACATTGTCAAAAGGTATGACTTGAAACTAAATGATTAATTAATTGAATATAACATGACAATAAATAAATTAAAAGGAATAATAAAACTGAAAAATGTTATTAAACAAGAAAATAATTGATGGATATTTATTTTTTTGGAATATCATTAAGGCTATGAAAAATCATGCTCGATGTAAGGGATCTCTCTGAACAACCCTTTTATTTAGGTTATGACCAAAATCTCCCTAACTCACATTATCACTTAATTTAATGTTTTGGAATTATTATAAATTTTGTATTAATATATCTCAAATATGTTACTATCTTAATATCTTTTCCTTTTAACTGGTAATAAATTCCATATGTTTATTTCATAAATTCCTTCACTACAAAATTATCCTTTGATTATGATATAAAGAAAAATTATAGCATCCATTTTAATTACATGGGTAATTCTTCTACTATCCCATATGAATAAAATACTTTATGTGGAATACATAGATAATTTAAATTTTATAATTGGTTTTCACATATATCACTACAATGAATTTGGAAATGTTTTCAGTCTTATGATATATCGTGTATGGGATTAGAGGGTAAAACTAATCTATTTTGTGGACTTTCTCCACTATAAGATATTGTCTTAAAATTTTCCTAGACTCATGTTTATATCATGTGATATATTGCTAACAAATATTATATATTAAGATGATATTATAAAACAATCATCCATATATTATGCTTTAAAGTGATTACTCTTAAGACTTCTCTTTTATGACATCATGTTATACTTTCGACTCACATGTTTTGATTCCTTATCATGATTATTCCCTTACTGGGTTTTTTAGATCCATAATTTTATTTATGTATTCCCCATGTTAGACCATGCTGAATTAACTTCTCAATTATATTTAGGAGCTCATTATGGAATATGAAAAAAATATGTCATATTTTGGTTTCCATTTGATGAAATATGAACCTAGTATTCCAGTGGCACTAGGCTTCACTATCACTAAGATATAGTTATTGGATATTTATTTTGGAAAATCTTGAAATGTCACATCCCATCCTAGTGGGTCCCGTGCCATGGCTCCCCAAGCCTGCCTCCAATAGGCCAAGAGATTATGACTAGAAAAGAGTAGACATATCACTAAAATGGGTGGCATTTCTTATGTTCTAGTACACCCACAAACATCTCCAAGCCCACCATTGCTGAAAAGAAAAAACCAATAAGAAACAATGCATGTATTACACTATCACAACCCGATTACAATAATGGAGAAAAGTGAAGTAATGTAAACCAGGAAAGAATACAAGACCACATAAAAATGTTTCAGAAAACTGTAAAGTCAAACTTATAAAAAAATAGGTACTGAGACTACTGCTGAAAGTTGTGGGAACACCTCATCATGAATAAACTCACAAATCTCTCTATGGTCCTGGTCTACCATGGACATCATCAAAATCTCACTCATCTACACAATACACATCATGTGTGGGAAAATCCTATGCAGGGGTGAGTATAAAAATACTCAATAGAACACCCTGAAACAAAAAATTAATACACAAAGGATGATACAGAAAGCTCTCCACATTATATGTCTACAACACATATAAAAAGAATATTTAGATATAATCAAAAAATTACACATAACCTAGAGGTAAGTCACAACTACTACATACCATCATTAAAGATTCAGTTTGACGATTCCATGAAGAAATCATACAGGAGAACACAATCCTGAGTCTGATAGCACTGATGATGTCTGTCTGAGTAGTAGTGTTTCTTAGAAACCTTCATGAGAGAGATTTACTGATAGATCTAAACGGAGATATGATAGCACAAATGATTATTATATCTAGGGCCATGGGGGGATACCAACAAATCTATCTGGATTAACTTTCTATGAAGAGGATTGATGCCCGGTGAAGTTGGACACAGAAATACTACAGACTCCACATAGAACATGAATAATGAATAAAAGATCCTACTCTGAGCCAATCAGAGGAAATTCTAATAACTCTATCCACAAGGTCCTGCTGAAGGTATCATACTCATATTAGTAGGACCAAATACACATCAACCATTAGGGAGAGGAAAAAGGGAATGAAACATTTCAAATATTGTCCAATATATGATGTAAAATAGATTCATGCCATGTAGAAATGTATATGTGGCATGTAGTAGGGTCACACACCATATTCGTTGACCCTAGGTTCTGTATGTGTACAACGAAATGTTTCATTAGACCATGTCATTTAAGAAAGAGAGTACACTGCTTGTAGAAAGACATACATGTCATGCCCTTCCATATGGGGTGTACCAGTGTAATCTAGTGATGTTCCAGTACATGGTTTAAACCCTTGTAGCTCTTCCTATGTACCAATACATGGGGTAATCCACATAACCAGTTCATACAAGCCATGTGGGGGAGTACACACTGCATTGGAACCATGTGTACTCGCCTCATGTTAATGTATCTTCTGAGATACATATCGAGTCCTGAGGAAATGACCACATGCCTTGTGATAGGAAATCAAATACTGAAACCCTAGCTTCTACTCAATGGGCCTCAAAAAACTATTTATTTCAGAATAAAATTTTTGTTATTTGGGATATTCTAGAATCATTGTTCTTCTTCCACGTTCCTCAGCCAATCCTTATGTGCTTGATCTGTCAATTTGTTCACCACAAAACTAGATATACAAGGTCCTCTCACCCTCATAAAATAGAATTTAAGAGTTCTAGGTCATCTATCTACTCTAAAATTTTATTCTGATCACCCACACAAAAATTTCGTGAAGAATTATATCTCTCAAATCACTCTGATCAGTCCTCCTCCATCATCATCGCACCCGCACTAGGCCATCCTGATACCATATCTTCAATTTTAGATCATTTCTCCATTAAATGGAAGAAAAAAATCATCTATTCATAATCCATAATGAAATAAGAACACATAGAACATATGTGGGGGAAGAAATATGCACAATGAAACAAACCTTAGGAATATACCCCGACCATTTTTCATTTATGTCCTGATTTGTTCTTGTTGGAATGATCAACAATTAAAATAATAAATCAACCCCATAAAATTAATAGTTTAAGACAATTCTATAAGAAATATTGAACTATTTATCAGCATGTTCAATGGTTCAATTGTGTTCAATGTTTAATTTAATAATGAGGAATGAAATTTAAATAACAACATCCTACCTTGGGGTTGGATTGTTCGCTGAAGAGGATTGATCATCATGTTGTCGTTGTTGGTGAGATCTATTTAAAAATAGCATCTATCAATCTATGATCTAGGATCTGTCTTCATTTTCCATCAAGATTGTTCTCCAAGGTTCTCTCTAGATCCTCTAGGATATTCTAGGGTTATGAGCCTAACCCTAGATCCCTTCTTGAATTCTTATTTTATTGTAAACATCATTTCATTCTTACAAAGCGCTAAAATAAAATATATTCTTATATTATTTAATTTATTAGAATTCCAAAAACTACATTTCACAGCATACCTTAATTGACCAATATTAGGCCTCTCCAAGCGTAAACTCATTTCTATGAACACAAAGGTTCTCTCTGTTTTCTGATCAGGGTTCCTAGTTTGAAGTTTTTCTAATTTTTCTAGAAAATTGTGTGCGTGTGCCATTAAATGTTTTAATATTATTCAAGCATTTATTCCATGAAAAATAGGCCTTAGAATCAGATGCCTTATTAGCGCCTATTATCAAATTAATTCAATATAACATTTAAAAATAACACAAAAAATATGGGACATTACATTCTCCCCACTGTAGGGATTTGCATTCCCGAAAATCCAGAAACTAGTCTACTCAAAACGATGTGGGTACTAGGCATGAATCTAAGATTATTTCTCCCATGAGCCCACTAATAGATTCATATGCTTCCAATAGACACAAACTAAAGTAATCACTCACCCATGAAGGATCCTATCATGCCGATCCTTGATCTCTACAGGGTACCTAGTAAAATTTTGTCCATCATAAATGTCCATCTCACCCCAATTGATGACGTGTAATGGGTCATTTACGTAACTACTCAGTTACGACATGGGGAATACATCATGTCCCTAGTACAACTTTGGGGGTAGATCCAAGTGGTACACTACCTCACCAACACTACTTAATTTATGAATAGGGCTGAAAAACCTCAGAGATAACCTGTCGTCCAAACCAAATCTCAGTAACCCCCATCAAGGTGAAACATGAAAGAACACACAATCTCTTTCCTTAAACATAAAAGTCCTCTAATTTCTATAATAATAATATTTCTAATGACTCTATTTAGTCCTCATCCGCTCTTGGATGATCTACACCTTTTCAATTGTATCTCACACCTACATTGGGCCGATGAGTGCTGACTCTCCTAGGTCAGTCCAACAAATGGGTGACCAGTAGGGTCTCAAAAATAATGATTTGAATGGTGCCATATAAATGGTGTAATGATAGTATTTTTTGTTTGTGATATCCACCAGTGTAGGTTATACTCTCAACTTAGGCTGAAGTCCAACATGCAAGCTCCCAACATGTCCTCTAGAACATGAATGGTCTTCCCTATCTAGCTGTATTTTTTAGGGTGAAATGTTGTTCTAAAGAATAACTGATCCCCAAACATCTCCTTAAATCCATTCCACAACTGAGATTTCAAATGAGCATCATGATCTGAAGCAATATTCATGGAATTCCATGAATCCAAATAATATCCTGGATGTAGTGGAGTCTCAAGATCTATACTGAACTCTAATCCCTAATAGCTTGGGAGTGAGATGAATTAGAGAGTCGGTCAACAATAACCCATATGGAATTGTTTTCCATATATGTGTGTGGAAAACCTGTCATGAAGTCCATTTATATCCCATCCCACTTCCATTATGGAACCTCAAGGGTTTGAGATAAATCTGTGGGAACTTGGTTCTCATCCGTCACCAAATGGAACATAAGGCATCGAGAAACAAATCCCACCACTAAATTATTCATATTTTTTCACAAAAACCGATGCTGGAGGTCCTAGTAAATATTTTCCACATAAGTATGTACCTCCAAAGTGGATGTATGAATCTCCAATAGAACCTCCTCCCACAATGCCACGGGTACAACTGTACATTCCTTAAAAAGGATGACATGTTCCCCCACCTTTTAGATATCTATCAGCCACATGTCATGTGGACATCTGAGAATGTAGGGCCTCACAGTCAGTATCCCCATGTTGTGCATACCTAACTCATTATAAGAGTGGAGGGGTGAAAAACCATTGACTGGAGGTATGCTTCTTGATCTCCATCCACAACGGATAACTGTAATGAGGGAAACAACTCTGATGCCTCATTCCACAACTTTGAACTAGATCTTCTGCTAATAGCATCTTACACCATATTCAACATCCCAAGGGTATATATAATCTCAATGTAACAGTCCTAGAGAAACTATATCAATCACCTCTATCTCAAGATCAAATCCTTCTATGTAAATATATACATGAGACTCTGGTGATTAGTGTAGATAATAAACTACTATCTCATTAGGTAATATCTAAACATTTTCAATGTGATGACTACTACTGCTAACTCAAGATCATGGGTCATCTAGTTTTGATAATGTGTCCTCAACTAGTGTGAATTATAGGAAATCATTGTATTTCTATACATCAAGATTCAACTAAATCCTGAACAAGATGCACCATAGACCACTACATACACGACACCCTCCTCTAGAAATATCAACATCAGATTTCTCATCAAAATCTACCTCAAATGGTGAAAATTATGATAGAAATTATCTTACCACATGAATTTCATCCACATTTGAGTTAAATATATCATGGGTGATGATATCTTGGAGAAATCAGGTATGAATCTTCGATAATAGCCTACCAGCCTAAGGAAAATTTCCACCTCTATCATTATCCTAGGTGGATCCCATGCTAACATTGCCTCCACCATGGCTGATTCCACTACCACTCCACCCACTAAGATAAAATGTCCCAGAAAATGGTCCACCAGGATCTAGAACAAGGACATCAAGAGCTTCCCCTAGAGATAGTGCTCTGATATTAATTCTAGAACCATCTTTAAGTGTCTCACATGATCCTAGTCAGACATGCAGTATAAAAGGATATCATCAATGAATACTACCATGAAACAATATATGTAATGATGAATGATCTGGTTCATATGTCCCATGAACATTTTTGGGGAGTTCTTCCTGGAAAAGTTTATCACCAAGTACGGATAGTGACCGTAGTAGCATTTTAACGTCGTCTTTAATATATCCTCATCCCATAATCACAACTAGTGATATCCTGATTAATGGTCAAAAATCAAGAACCGTTGCACCCCTCTCAAATGATCTAAGAGGTAATAGATCCTCATTAGTGGATACTTCTCTACAGGGTCACCTAGTTAATGAACCATTAGTCCATAAACAAAATCAAGCTCCCATTTGCCTTTTTGGAAATCAAAACTAGGGATGACTAGGCTGAATCATTGGGCCTCATAAATCCATTCTTCTATAAGCCCATCAACTACACCCTCTAATCACAAATCTCTTGGAGAGAAATCAGATATGATGGTGATGTTATCGGTGTCATCTCAGGGTGTAAGTCGATGAATGATTCTGTCTCCTGATGGGGAGGTAATCCAGAAACGTTTTTAGGGAAGACATCCTCATACGTGGATATAACAACTGGGAACTAGAAACTCATATCTTTTACTTCATCAAGGGTCAAACTATCCATATAATGAGTAATTAGTTGCACCCTCCTAGAAATGAGTCCATCCTATGATGCCCGGGTTTGAATCTCTCCAGCAAAGGAAAACCTTATTCCATTACTACGGACATGCCGCACCCTTCACCAAAACAAATAAATCTGTTCTTGGACTTTGGATTACCAATCCATACCAAGAATGACATTTTAAGGACTCAATGCAGAAACTAAGAGGATTCAACCAAAAATCTCACCTACAAGGGTCAGTTCACACAGGCGGTATAGATGTGTTATCACAGAGTCTTCTCTACTGGAAATCTCCAAGCATAAGGGTTGAGTCAACTGGTCAACTTGAATTTGAAGGTCTCCAAAAATATATGTGGTGATAAAGTAATTAATAGATCATTTTTATTTTAGTTTTTGAGATAAAATAGAAATGTCACAGATCATACCTCAAATCATTCTCAGAGCCCTTGGGTCATATGCCTCGACTACATGCAGTTATCTCTTCTATTGTCCTCTAATTTCCTAAGCTTAGGGAGGACCTCCTGGGTAAGGTAGTGGTAACATGTTGAAAAATTGACCACATCCTACTACTATCCCATATCCTATTCCACAACGACCACCCTAGAGATATTCCTTATTATGTCGATGTCTCTACCTCAGTGGTCTATAAATTATTTCCCTATTAGCAGCATGGAAGTTTGGATGATCTTGGGTGAGATATCCCATGTTGTCACATGAATAGAACTACCTCTCCCTAAGATTACTGGACCCACCCAATGAACCCTGAACTAAAGATCCTCTATCTTGGGTTCCCCTTCTGAAATATGTCCCACATCTAGATCCTTAATACTAATGTCAGTTCCCTACTTCCAAGGCCTTTACACCTTCTCATTCGCTACTACATACTACTCGTTGTACCTATAACAACCCGAGATTTTATGAGATGGATTTTTTTAATTTCTTTGATATATTTTGGTGTACTCTACACCAAGATTATGTTGTGCTATATACAACACCGTATTATCTTTCTAGAATATGTAACACTATTAATGGATTGTGTTGAACACAATTTCATGTTCTTGTGATAGAATTCATTTCGTGTAACACTGAGTATAGATTTTTTTTCAAGGTATAAATGAATTAAGTTTTGATTATGTTATTCAAAACACCAAAGGAAGCTCTCACTACACACAATACTTACTTGACTTAAATAACATGAAAGACCGACCTTACTCAATAACTTGTATTGTAGCGATACCGAGTTTCACTAAACAACAATATATTGTTAAAATATTATAACTAAATGGGATATAAAATCACTGTAATGTATAGTATTAACCAAATTTTGGATTTTATAACATTATCATTCATATTACACAATTTCTATAACATCTTATGAGAACAAAATCAAATTTTCTGATAAAAGAAACATTTTTCAAAAAATGCAGTTTTACCACCTTTTGATGGGGAACCCATTTTAAATCATGTATTTTCCAATTTTATAAGTTAAATTTGAAAAGATAAACATCTTATTTGGAATTGGAACATAAAAATTTACTTCTGTTGAATTTTTGTGTTTTTCTGATAAGAATTCAAATTTTAATGAATAGTGAAAACTACTGCATTTTAATTCAAAACTGCCTTTTCATCTAATTTATTTATATAGTTAGATTATATTTTTAATTGGTTTTAAAGTGTTATTGGATTATTATTTTATAATTTAATCTAATGTTGGTCATTGGAAGTAATTTAACTTTTAAATTGGACATACAGACATGTCAATCTTTTGGTTGTTATTATTTCTTAAAAACCCATTTTTGGTTTTGAAAATGGGAATTAATTTTATAATTATTTACTTAAAATTATGTGATTCAAATTTGGAAAAATTTATTCCATATTCAGAATTAGAAGGGTCAAATTGTGTAAATAGTATCCTTTTATTTTTAGACATTATGAATAGTAACTTCATCAATTATTTTATTTACCATGGTTATAGGGTATATCTGGTAAATAAGGGTAAACAATAATAGTATAATAGTATTAAAATACCCTAAAACGTGTCCTAATGCTATTGTATATGTCATTCATGACCTTGGGAATCCATGAATCCATTTTGGGATCCCATGGATTCACTTGGATGTGAAAATGACATTTTTTAAGAATTAATTTAGAGTAAATATAATTATAACCTATAAATATACATTTTAATAAATAAATTTTAATATTGGGTTATATAACAGATATCTATGTCTATAAATTTTCATTATAAATATAAAAATATTTCATAAATTATGGTATTTTATTTATTATTTTTATAAATTAAATGAATAAATTTAATAATGACACAATGATGATGCAGTGATTACATCATTATAAAGGATTCAAATAAGTGATATTATAAATGTTAAAATAAATGTAATTTGGTTATTTTTATGTCCTCCCAGAATTTTCAGGTTGGAATTTAAATATTAAATTTGAGTTATTTCCATATGTTCAAAAGAATCATGTTGTTATGAATTTTAAAAAAAGGCATGTATGAATAGTGTTCCAAATTGACACAATTCACAACTTAAAACAATTTTTTTTAAAAAAATGAAATTAAATTCCTAAAAATATAATATTTGTCCAAATGGTTAATATAAGTCCAAATATTTCATAACCAACTTTTTTGGATCTTTTTAATTATATGGTAATTACATTAACACACAATGTGTAAATAATATAACATCAAGAGAATATAAAAAAAGTAAAATAAGGGTAAACCAAAAAAGATAAAGATAAAAAAAATATTCATAACTTCACTTAAAATTAATGAATGATGGGTATTCTAAAAATAATTAACTTATATTATAATTTTATAACTTTTGAACCATTTTTAATTGAAATTGAATTTATAATAAATATATATTTTTTGAGTTTCCAAAAGAACCCCTCTCTTCTCTTATAAAAGAGAACCTCCTCCCTCTCCTATTCACTCCTTTATGATCCTTAAATATCGACCAAACCCTACCCATTTCTCTTCTCAACTTCCGTAGTTACATTATAGAGGTTCTGGTATTCTCAAAAGACCATCTCTAGTGCCCTAAGAGGTAATTTAAAGGGGGAACGCCGAGGAAGAGGTAATCTCTTCTACTGAATCATTCAAATTTCTTTTTTCTTTTACGTAATCTTAATTATTTGTTCTGTTGCAAAGTAATAACATTAGTATCACTAATATACTGATATGTTATTATAAATATTAAACAACACTATTTCATCCTCTTTTCATCCTTCAAAAAATGAAATCACCACGCGTGCTTACATACAACTTACTGTGTCAACGTCGTGGTGTAATATGTTTTTCACCACCAACTTACATGGATGGGTATAATGGTGGAAATAATAAATATATATGATTATTATAATATGAAACTATTTTTGAGATATTATACCCCATACAACCCAATACCATTTAATAATTATAGAATTTATATCGACGCTCGTGTGTGCGTACAACTTACCTTCTCCACGACATGATGAGATTCATTCTCCACGTTAACCATTCAATAATGATTATAAATTATATATAATAATTACTAATTAAATATATGAAAAAATAATTCAACTGGGTTTATGTGTGTATATATATATATTTCATTTACTTACTTCCACTCAATTGAATAAGGAAATGAAAATAGTGTTTATGCGTACGTATGACCTACCGTCTCCATGAACTGTGTATTCATTTTCTTTTATCTATATATTAAATATATATTAATATAATGAATATATATAATATATAAATCACTTTTTACATTCTTAATGTAATTAAATCATGATATAATTAAGAATATCAAGAATAACAATTCAAAACATGTATGATAAATAAAATGATTATTACACAAAACGTTGTTTTAACATGGAATTAACAAATGAACGAGTAATATATAGTCATAAGTGATTCATATATGATATCATAAATATTTTTATGGTTTTTTAACAATTTAGTAATATTTTTATTACTAATATATTGGAGTTTCAGACACATATGAAAAAAATCAGACCTTAGGTAAGGGTTAATTTGACAATCTAATTTCTATCCAAGATTATTTATACGTAAGTATTTATTGGGGGTATATTTATCATCTATTCTTTTTAAAAATGTTTTCATAAAATTTTTTATAATTTTTTTATGTATTTTCAAAGTCATTTTTACACATTGTTTACTTTCATTACATGGTATGGAATAAATCATTGTTTTGTTTACTATAAGAGGTATATGACTTTTCCGGTAAAAGTATGAGGAGAATGTTTTTATTAACTTATATGGATTAAATGGATTTATAGGGTTTCATGACACCTTATTTACATGAAGATTATTCTACAATATTTCATGTTTATTTTCAACTAAATTATTTTCTTTTAAAATTGCGAGGTATTTTGAGAAAAGAATTTTTTTTTGAAGAATAAAGGATATTTTACTCAAGAAATAAGTTAAAATGTTTTATCAAAATTATTTTCCATCTAAGATGAAATATGGTTATGTTTCTATCCCTATTAATAATTTGATTTTATTGTGTTTATGATAGATATATTTTTATGAAATCTATTTGTTTGATATGTATTTTGATGGGTTAATTTTTAAGAAAAACATTTTATTTCATGGGTTATACTATAATGAATTATTTATGTTTTTTCGCAGTACGTAAGAATTATTTCATTATGAGATGCATGGGACTTGTATATACCCCCAATTAATCGGGTAAAGATTTAAATCACATAAAATAGACACTACTAGAATGACATGTAAATCTGGTTCAGTATTACATGACTGGAATGACAGGTAAACCCAGTTTAGTAATTGAATTTTTCCACTATGATGGTGTTGGAAGCAGTGCCTTTTCTAATATAGAAATAACATTATGTGATTATTAGTTTTCCAAAATTACATGTTTTATTCCAATTCTATTCTATCATGGTCAATGTTCCTTTATGATCCATGTCTTATGTACTGCCAATATTAAGATCATGACTCAAGATTTTGATATTTAAACTTTATCTTCAGGTTTTTATGTTCAAATGATCACAATTTTTTTTACGTTCTCCATGTTTACCTATACTGAGCATTTGAGGTCACCCTTTTATATGTTTATTTTCCCTAGAATATAAAGAAAGGTTTTAGGTTGGGAATAAAGGGGAAGATCTTTATGGGAGATGTTGAAGATATTTCACCATAATAAGAAGATTATTTTCTGAGTTTCCAAAGACACTAAACTAATACGGTCTTTGGGTGTCTATTTGTTTCATGTTTTAATTATTCCACAAAAGAAATGTATTTTCTAGGTACATCAAGCTTGGGTCTCTACAGTTAGTATCAGAGCGAAGGTTTAGTCAACCTTTGGAAACTAGGATGAGAAATCCTTAGTGAGATCCCTATATATATTTCAAAGGATATTTCTAGGGATGTCCTAAGGATAAGTACAGTATAGGTTACAAACCTAGGTTATTTGTGATAATCATGAATAACCTAGGGTTAAACTAAAGATATCAAATATTGAAATATCATATGTAACTTTACATAATTATGTGTTTCTAATCTCTAATATATATATCTCACATTTTCATTCTGGTCTTAGTAAATAACTAGAACAACATTGAATATAGTTAACCATTTATTATTTAAAATGTAAAAATTATTGGAATTATGAAGAACAATTTTTTAAAGAGGAAATATCATTAAGAGAATCATGATGATGGTACAGGTATTGGTCATACTACTAAGGATAAAGAGATTGTAAATGACATGTGAAAGGTATGTGATGTTCTAACAGTATTGTTTACCTTAACTCTAAGAATCTCTATGTTTATAAACCTTAGGATATGACTCATATTTTAGGAAATATGAAGATGATGTATCATGAGTAATGGTTTAAGAATAATGTTTGATTATTGAGGTCTATATGTTTCAGAATTAAATTAGTATGTAATATGAATCATGAAATACATAATTTTTTTTAGTATAAGGATTGGAAAGGATATGTTAAATATTTATAAATATCCAAAAAGAGATTTATGGGTACGATGATATACTTATAGAACACATAATTAAGGGAAATATAACCCTATATATTTCCCATATGTTAAGATAATGATGTTTGGATAAAGATATGTTGGATTTGAATAAGAAAATTGGATGATGCTAGTTTCTTGGGAACTAACTATAGAGTTTTTTAAAAGAAGGTTATGATATGATGGATGAAGTATAAAACTTTTTGGGATATAAAAAATATATCCAATAA
This sequence comes from Viscum album, assembly GCA_963277665.1. NCBI lineage: Eukaryota > Viridiplantae > Streptophyta > Magnoliopsida > Santalales > Viscaceae > Viscum > Viscum album. The sequence continues at coordinate 217,246,642 of OY728121.1, read as the reverse complement.
TTGTTGGAATGAAGAAACATGCATGTTTTTAATAATTATATTTGTTAATTTAGGTTATTACCATGTATCAAGATAATTTATGATGAAGTCATTCAAATTTTTGGTATGTGACCACCAAGATATATCTTATGGGGGATAAATGATGGTATTCACATTCTTGTTTTATGACCTTTCATGTAATTATTTTCTTTGTATTGTGAGATTGGATAGAATTATTTTGGATAAGCCTAATGGTTGGAATGAATTAAGTTTCACATCACATAGTATTATTTGAGGAAAATGTTTTTAAATATTATTTCAGGAATTTTATAATAGTATAGTTTTAGAAAAATGACAACCCACAGGATGGGTGACAACCTGTCACTGCAGACAAGGTTATGGGTATCAAAACCACAAATGAAGTGTGGTGGGACTTTATTTCCTACCACTGTCCTATAGGGAGTCCCTATTTATTATAAATTTGTTTTATGTTATTTAAGTGGAATGATAGATGAAGTATAAGTCCATTTTTTGAACCATATATGATTAATCTTACAATAGATGGACTAATTTATATTTGATTACTCATGCTAACTTTTTTTTGAGATAGATAAAATGACCAATAATTAAATAACATGATTTTCTAACACTTCACGAAGGAAAATTTAAACTTTATTTCACTAAATAATAGATTATGTGTAATTTTTTTGGGGAACGAGCAATGGCGAGATTGTACTGAAATCAAGTAAGTATTTATCCTCCTGTAAAAATTCTTCAACCTTAGGAAAATTATCTTGAAAACCAAAAAATTTATCCTAGTACCTTATTATCTGCTGAATCATATGGTCCCTTAAATCCTCATAGATTTATGGCTTTCTGGGAGTGAACTTTATCCAAACCTTATTCTCCATCACTATCCATCAGAATTGGATGGTTAGATTTCTCTTCCATATCCATGTTTTTACTTCCCACCTATGTTCTCCTATGTGGAAACCCAGGGATGAGCTACTTTTTCTAACCATTATGTTTATAACATTACTTTTTAAAATTATTTTTTAGTATCCCTTTTTTACTATGGGGGGTTCTATGAAAGAAACATTCACATATAAAACCATTTATAACACAAACAAATTACGAGGGTGAAATTCATTTTAAGGGGGTAGAATGTAAGACCTTGAGATTTTATGAGATAGATTCATTTTAATTTATTTGATGTATTGTGTAATAAGATACAACAATATTATATTTCACTATAAGAAATACCGTATTATCTTTTAATATACGCAACACTACTCTTATCTCATGTTGAATACAATTTCATGTTCTTGTGATAGAATTCATTTCACGCATTACTGAGTATATATTTTGATCGATGTATAAATTAAGTAAGTTTTTATTATGTTATAGAAAACACCAAAAAAAAATATGTCACTACATTCAACACTGACTTGGCTTGCGTTACACATAAGAACGACCTTACTCAATAGCTTGTGTTGTATGCGATATCAAGTTTCACTGAAAAATGATATATTATTAAAATATTATTATTTAATGGGATATAAAATAGTTTTTATGAATATTATTAACCACATTTTGAATTTTATAACATTATCATTCATATTTTAAATTTTCTAGAACATGGTATGAGAACAAAATGAATTTTTCTGATAAAAGATAATTTTTCAATAAATGCAGTTTTACCACCTTTTGATGGAACACCAATTTTAAATAATTTTTTTTGACACTTTTATAAGTTAAATTTGAAAATATAAAATTATTCTTTGTAATTGGGACATAAAAATTTACTTTTGTTGATTTTTTTGTATTTTTCTGATAAAAATTAATATTTTAATGAACAGTGAAAATATTGTATTTTAATTTAAAACATCATTTTCATCTAATTTATTTTTATAGTTAGATTATATTTTTAATTGGTTTTAAATTTTAATTGGATTAATTATTTATCATTTAATACAATTTTGGTCATTGGAAGTAATTTCACTTTTAAATTGAACATAAATAGATGTCAGTCTTTTGATAGTTATTATTTCTTAAAAACCCGCTTTTTGTTTTTAACAACGAGAATTAATTTAAAAGTAATTACTGCAACTTTTGTTATTTTTATTTAGAAAAAATGGATTCCATATTTGGAATCATAATGTTTAAATTTTTTAAATAGGAACCTTTTATTTTTAGACATTATTAATAGTAACTCCAGTAATTATTTTATTTACCATGGTTAAATGATAAATCTGGTAAATAAGGTTAAAAAATAATATTTTAATTATACTAAACTACCCTAACACATGTCCTAATACAATTTTATAATCTATATATAACCATGGGTATCCTTGGGTCAATTTTGGGACCCCATGTATTGAATTTTATGTTAAAATGTCATTTTATAAAAATTAATTTAAAGTAAAGATAATTATAACCTAAAAATATATATTTTACTAAATATATTTTAATATAGGGTTATATAAATGATGAATATGTTTATAAATATTTATTATAAATCTATACAAATTTCCTATATCAAGGGATTTTATTCATAATTTTTAGAAATTAAAATAATAGATTTAATAATGACATAATGATGAGGTAGTTATTGCTTTATTAATAAAGGATTCAAATTAATGATATTGTAAAAGATAAAATAAATTTAATTTGGTTTTTTTATGTCATAAACGAATTTTTTGGATGATATTGACATATTATATTTTATTAAATGCATTTTTTTCGATGTAATCAGGTTGTTTTGATTTTATTTAAAAGTCAAGTATGAATACTGTCCAAAATTGACATAATTCATAACTTAAAACATAAAATATTTTAACAAATGATATTAAATTCATAAAAATATAATATTCAACCAAATGGTTAATATATGTCCAAATATTTCATAAATAACATTTTTTTGGGTTTTTTTTACATGATATGATAATTACATTAACCCCAAATGTGTAAATAAAATGTTATCACGCTAAGATTAAAAAGAGTAAAATAAGGATTAACCTATAAATATAAGAACACAAAATATATATAAAACTTGTCTTAAAATTATTGTATGAAGGTTATTAAAATAGAACTCATCTTATCTTATAATGAAATAAGTTTTTTACCATTTTTAATCCAAATTTAATTTATAATAAATTAATATTTTGAGAGTTTTCTATAGTACCGCTCTCCTCCCTTATAAAAGGGAACCTCCTACCTCTCCTCTTCACTCCATTGTGAGCCTTCATGCTCAGAAAAACCATTCCCATTTACCTTCTAAACTTCACTAATTTTATTCTAGAGGTTCTTATATTCTCAAAAGACAAACTCTACTTTACTAAGAAGAAATTTAATGGAGGCTTGTCGAGGAAGAGGTAATCTATTCTACCAATTCTTTAAAATTTATTTCTTCTTCTACTTATTCTTAATTAGTTGTTTCATTATAATGTAATAATCTCAGTATCCCTCATATAATAATATGTCATTATGAATATGAAAACACACTATTTCATATTCTATCCATCCAATGAAAAATGAAATCACCACGCGTCCATACGTACATCTTACTATCTCCACGCCGCGGTGTAATCCGTTTTTTACCAACACCTTATTTGGACGGGTATAGTGGTGGAAAGAATAAATATATATGATTATTATAAAATTATACTTATTCTGAGATATTATACACCATACACTCTAATACCATTCAATAATTATAGGAATAATTTTATTTCTTGTGCGTACGTACGACTCACCATCTCCACGACACGATGAGACTCATTCTACATGTTATCCATTCAAGAATGATTATAAAGTATTTATAATAAATAATCACGAAATATATGACATAATAATGATGTTGTATTTATATATATATATATATAAATTTCATTTACTTACTTCCATTTAATTTAATATGGAAGTGAAAACATCATTCATGCATACGTACGACCTACCCACTCCATGAATGGTGTATTCCATTTCTTTAATCTATATTATATATATATATATATATATATTTATATTTATATACTGAATATATATAATACATAAATAATGTTTTACATTATGGAAGTAAGTTAATCATGATATAAGTAATAATATCATGAATAAAAATTCAAAACATGTACGATAAATAAAACAATTATTACCCAAAACATTGATTTTACATGTAATTGACAAATGAAAATGTAATATAAAGTCATAATTGAATCATATACAATATAATAAATATTTTTATTTCTCTATTACGAGTGAATAATATGTTTAAAACCAATATACGGGAGTTTTAGATACATACAAAACAAAATCGGACCTATGGTAAGGGATAAAATTTCAATCTACTTTTTATCTGAGATTGTTTATACGTAAGTATTTATTGGGGGTATATTTATCAAACATGTTTTCTAAAATTGTTTTCATAAATTGTTTCATATTTTTCAATGTATGTTAAAAGTCATTTTTACCCATTTTTTACTTTTACTACATATATGGAAGTAATAATTCTTTTGTTTACCATACAAGGTACTTTTTTACTTTTCCAGTAAAAGTTTGAGGAGCATGTTTTTTTAACATATACGGCTTGAATAGATTGTTAAAGTTTCATGATTCCTTCTTTCCATGAAGATTTTTATACACTATTTAAAGTTTATTTTCAACTAAGTTTATTTCTTTTAAAATTTCGGGACATTTTTAGAAAAGAAAATATTTTTGTAGAAAAAATTATATTTTCATCCAAAACTAAGTTCAGGTGTTTTATCAAAATTACTTTTCATCTATGATGAAAGAGGGTTATGTTTATATTCATATTATTAATTTTATTTAATTGTGTTTATGATAGATTTATTTTTATGAAATCTATTTATTTTATATAGATTTTTATGGAGTGATGTTTACAAAACCCATTTTATTTCATGGTTTACGCTATGATGAATGATTTATGTTTTTTAAGGAACATGTAAGAATGATTTCATTATGATATGGGTGGACCTATATCTCCCTCTAGGGTATTGGTTAAAGCTTTATATCTCATCATATATACATGACTGGAACAGCATGTAAATCTAGTTCATTAATACATGAAGAGAACTGCAGGTAAACCCGGTTCAGTAATGGACTTTGTCCACTATAATGTTCTTGGAAGCAATGTCTTGGATACTATGGAAATAATATGATGTGCTGATTTGTTTTCCACAATTACATATTTTATTCTATTGCTATTGTATCATGGTTAATGTTACTTTATGATCCATGTCTTACATACTTCCAAGATTTATTTCATAACTCAATATTTTGATATTTAAAATTTATATTCATGTTTTTATGTTCAAAGGTTTATGGTTTGTTTTATGTTCTCCATGATTACCCTTATCGGGTATTTGATCTCACTAATTTATATGTTTCTTTTCCCTAGGATATAAAGAAAGGCCTTATGTAGGAAAAAAATACATAAGATATTTATAGGAGATATTGAAGATCTTTTACCATGATTTGAAGATTATGTTTCGAGTTTCCAAAGACACTAAATTAATACGGTATTTGGGGGTCTGTTTGTGTCAGGTATTAATTATTCTGAAAAATAAATGCAATGTCCATTTATTTCAAGCTTGGGTCTCTATAGTACTTGCTTATCCAATAATATTTCGACCACTAAAGATCACTCAAGAACCCCATTGTACATTGGAATGAATATAAGGATAATGTTGGATAAAATACCTCTACAGAGACCTAACTCTAAGGTCTAAGCACTAATGTACTAACCTATAACCATATACATTGAATATATGGAAAGGTTTATGTACCTCGATGAATAATCACCCACCATCAATTTAACCTTCTCGAGCCGACGAAGCTCTTGTATATGCATAGCTCTCACTGTAACTGTTGAGAAATCTTATATGAAGTGGATCTCAAACTCTATCCATGAAAGAGTCACCTAGCCTTGAGTATGGATAGCTAACCACACTATCCCTTTGTGGAACCAAGAAAAAGGCTCACTTCTAGGATCATCATCTGGTTTGTTGGTGTCTGTACTAGTCAGAAAACTCAATTCACCGCGTCAAGTTATTCTTTAGCAACCTAAGGGTCAGGATTGCATAAAATACGTAGGGGTGTCTATCTTGAAACTTGTAGATAAAGATCAGAATGTTCTCCTCATCTGCTAGTACTTCAGGTACCATGTGGTGCTCCAAAGGTGGAGGTATGGCTGGTGAACCACCTAGTTAAGACACATGGGGAACTAGCCCCTATATTAAATCCTCATAACTAAGGATTCATTCTCATGATCGAGCTATTGAATCCTAGACGGTATGAATCTAGGGGGAATCTTGTAAGAAAACAAGATGTACCACAATCAATGAGTTTATCTGAAGAGTGAATCAATACCGAAATGGATCCAAAACCCATTCCTATATGATGCATGTCCAATTATTTTCCCTAAAATAAGTGTTCTCATGTACCAAGTTGAAGAGCAGTTTATCAGATTCTGGGTGTATGGATACATCAGCCGCCTACACCAACACTAGAGTCCCTATCCTAAAAGACAAACTTGAAACACTTAACACTATTTCCCCAAACCAATCTCATAGACTCTTTTTCATAAGGTAGAACCGACCACATCTAATACCACTCTATCATGTCCCGTCCCAGTTGGGCCTATCCCTCAACTCCCCATGCCTACCTCCAAAAGGCCAAGGGTTGGTGAATAGCATTGAGTAGGAATATCACAAAAATGGGAGGCATTGCCTATGTTCCTATATGAATTCACACATATACAATCGCACAAATATATAAAAGTAAAAACCACTATGAAACAAAATTCATGCATACCATTATCCAAACCAAAGTATGATTGGAATGTAATGCGATGTAATGTAAATCAGTCTAGAATATAAGACCACCAAATGAAAGAGTGTAAAAACTAAAAATTCCAACATATAAACAAAATATTTATTGGGACTGCTTATCTAAGAAATAAGAACACCTCATCCTACCTGAATTCACAAAGATATATCTGGTCTTGGTCTGCCCTGAAAACTATCAAAATGTCACTTGTTTACATAATACATGACATGTACAGGAAAATCCCATGCAAGGGTGAGTATGAAAATACTCATTAGGACATACCAAAACTAAAAAATAAATACACAAAAGAATATATCATCATCTCTACACATTATATGTCTACAATACATATATCAATAATATCAGGATATTTTCAAACCAAGTCACACAATCTAGAGGTAAGTCATAACTACCACATTCCATCCTTGGGGATTCAGTTCAATGATTCCACGAAGCACTCATTCGAGAGAATACACTCCTGAGTTTGATAGCATTGATGTTGTCCATACAAGAAATATTGTCCATTGAAAACCTTTATAATAGATATTCACTAATAAAAAGAGGTGAAACGATCATCTATTCATAATCCACGAAGAACAAAGAAAACATAGAACATATGGGGTAGAATAAATACGCACAAGGAAAAAACTTTAGGAACATACCTCCACCACTATTATTTTAGATATTGATCTATTCCCATAAGAACAATACACAATAAGACAATAAATCGATCCCACAAATTCTGTAGTTTAAGAAAATACCAAAAGAATGATCAAACAATGGATCAACTTGTTCGTTGGTTGGTCTGCAATCATCATTGACTCTAAGAAAATGGAATTAATTACAAATAACAAAATACTACGTTTGGGATGGATGATTAGATGTATACAATCGATCTTCACATCACTATCATTGGTGAGATCCATCAAAAACTGCATCTATCAGTCTCCTAGCCAAACTTCGTCATTATTTTCCATAAAGAGAGTCCTCTATGGATTTATCTAGAGCCTCTATGAAATTAAAGGGTTATGAAACCAACCCTAGATCCCTACATAAATACAAATTTTAAAAGAAAAGTCAATGCATTTCTATGAATCTTTAATTTAAAATAAATTCTCATTTTATTTTATTTATCAAAACACCAAAACTAAATTTTTCATCTGACATGTTTTGAAAACATTTAGGCCTTTCCTAGGGTAGAATCACAACTATGAACATAATGGTTCCCTTTGATTTCTGATATAGGAACCTATTTAGAATTTATTCCAGTTTTTCATGATAACTGTGAACATTTTCTATTTAATATTTTAATATTATTAAATCATTTATTCTAGTCACACCAGGCCTCAGAATGACATGTCATCTCAGTTCATGTTCTCAAATTAATTCCATATAATATTTAAAAATAATTCACAAAACAATATGGGAAATTACATGTAATTATATGTATAAAAGTATTCGGTCACTGTATTTTGATTATTGGTCATGTTCTACTCATTTTTGGTGTTGGATAATAGAGTTATCTTTTTGTAATTAGTTTTATATAACCTATATTTAATTTTTTAAGGAATCTACACGTGTCGTAATTTTTCATTACCCAAAATTAATTTAATCATAGAGTTCATTTTTATCCTTACATATAGGGGAATATTTCTCATATGTAAGTAAATTAAAAACTGCAATTCAAGACTTGGCGTGCTATTCAATTTCCCATAGTGATTGCAATGTTCTCATAGGTTTTTGTGTTAGCCTAGTACTGAAATTATTTGAGTGATTTGGGTCAAGGTTGTTACAAAATGGTATCAATTAATTTCCCTGATTTTATTTTTTTCAATTTGGGTAATCATGATAATGAAGATTTAGAATATACATAATATATGATATCTCGTTTGTGATAATTATACAAGGAAAGTCATTGAAATTAACTTGATGATGGAACCTTATATACATTGGTCTGTTTTGGTTTTTAGGTATGCACCACTAAAAGTGGATATGCTATTAACTCATGTTCCAAATCAATGGATGGAAATTTTACGTAAGGGTTTTAGGGAATATATGGGAGATAATACCTTTATTGATTCATTAATCATAATTATTGTTTACATGGACTGGGAAAGTAGAAAAATATGACATACTTTGTAATTGTATATGTTTTCTTATCCTGTTGGGTAAATCAGTCTGTGGTTTTCACTAACTAAAACATTAATAACATATAGTTTTTTAATATATATATATATATATATATAATTTCATACTTAATTAATAGTAATCATTAATTGATTATTTAATTGAGATTTTCATGTCTCTCTCTGTTAATAGTTTTTTTTAAATGTATTACTAAAATGTTTAAAGACCTTATAAGATATGTTTTTAAAATTGGTAAAGCATGATATTTAATTTTTCTATTCCATATTTATTTTTTATTATAATAATCTATTTTATTTTTTTTATATAATACTATTAGTAATGTAGTTGGTACTATTATATTCATGTTATATCCTTGAGTTATATTTTAATTTATGTTCTCCTAGACTAATTAGAAGTTAAAAGTGGAGGATTTCATTATAATGAATATGTGAACCAATATTTGTTTATTAATGTTAAGGAGAAGAATTTTTAACCTAATAAAAAAATTATACAAATAATAAAAGTGTTTTTTCTTATATACTTATTTCCATTTTTAGATTTTTCAATAAACTTTATTTATATTCATATGTTTTATAAAGTAATATTTTAGTGAAATTAGGGGACAGAATTTGAAAATATTTTTTTTAATAAGTGAATAATAGTAATTATTTTTCTATGTTATTGATGATAGAATATATTTTGAGAATAATTTTGAAATGATATTTTGAATGTTGTTTTATCTTTAAGTTTAACATAAAAGTGAAAAAATGAGGTAAATATATTTCATAAAATTATAATTACTGGCTTATGAATATAATCAGATCTCAAGAAGGCCCTATATTTGGGATAACCAAAATAAATATGTTTTTAAAAGTTTATTTTTATCGGGTATTTTTTTTATGGTTATGTTCTCATGTTATTTTAGACTATTTATATTATGGATGTTATTTGGAATATTATTTATTACTGAAGTATAATGTTTAATGTGCTATCTTTTAGTCATTGAAATATGGAAATCATTCCTATGAGTGTTTTATATGATTGAGTAGTTTCATTATCCTTAGTTTTATATTATATGTTTTATATAATATTGATTATATTAATTTATTATTTATTTATTTTTTAATTTTTTAGACCCTATATGGATATAAATCATTATATGTATAATGAGTTAAATTATTAAGTGATTAAAAAGTTTATCAGTTATTGGCCTATATTGGTTTCAAGGAAAAAAATTTAAATACTGGGGAGAATTTAATGATCCTAACATTGTGCATTATGTTTTTAAGAAAAAAATTATTTTAATATCTAATGGAGTTCGATATAGAAATAGGTTGTTGTTTCATTTTTTTCTTTCAATTTTTTTAATTTTCCATATGTAAAGTATTTTAGTATGAGGTTTGATGTTTTTTTGGGTGTTTTGGTAGTTTATAGGTTGAATGTAATGTTTTTTTAATAATATATGTTGAATTGGGTATCCAGTATGGGTTACCAAGTACTTAGCATAGTGGCAAGAGGGTGGATCATCTAAAGGTGCCACTGAGAACCATGTAGGCCAATAGTGGTTACCCCATAGAATAATAATGTGGTTTTTTAAGTGGCCATTTTTCATTTTTCATTTTTATTTTTTCATCGTTCAAGACCCCCTCACAACACAAATGTACCAAGCCATTTGGAGCACATTTTTATTTTCCTTTTCATTATCCTCTTTACCTTATCATTGTAGTATGAATGTAGGTGGAATCATTCGTGTTTTCCATGTGAAATCAACGGTAGCTCATCCCCTTTAAAATTTAATTCCATTCTCATCTCTTATTATCTTATAATTTTTTATCCTCTAATACTATAATAAAATTCTATATATATATTTCACAAGAGTTATGTTGGAATCATTATAATTTTTATTCCATCTTATAGCATTGGATAAGAATTACTAAAGTGGATTTCTGTATATCCACTTCAAATTTCACTGGTAATGATTCATTTTAATGTATTTTTTTTTGGATTTGTATATTTTTAGACATTGGTTTAGTGATTTTTATATTGAATATTTTTTTTAGAGATTAATATTTAGAATTATCATGGTTCCTTTATTCCTCGGTTTTGAATAAATTTATCTTGGGGTTTTAATATGGGTTTCTATGAATTATTAAAAATTTTTAGGGGATTATTATGAATTTTATTTTGATGATTTTTTTCTTTTCAATATTATTAGACTATGGATAAGTATTATTAAAAACCTAATTCATTAGTGGGTGGTTTCAACCCATATGACTGTCTTTTAAGATTTTCTAGTTTTGCCTTGCAAATATTTTCTCAATCTAATATCACAACCCTTAATTATTCTCTGATGATAATTTAGAATGTTCTTGTTGAATATCTCAATACTAAATACATATTTAATTTCTACAATAAAATGGGAATAATTTTAAATTACCAACCAAAAATATGAATTTTTATAAATCATTATATGTAATTGAATAATTCTAAAATATATATCCTTTATTTTTTAAAAAAATTAATTTTGACACCATCTCCAAAATATACAGTCTTCTTATAAATTTTTGATATGTATATGTTGACTTCCATAACTTTTAATTTTTTTGAGACATAATTTGTAACATATAACATAGGTTTCATAATGTAACGAATTAAAATGTGGTAAAATTTGGGATAAATTTTATTATAGGGAATGTAATTTAAAGTATTAAATATAATATTAAATAAAAATTTATTCTTGCATTTTGCAGCCTCTATAAACCAGAAAAATGACTTATAAAATATTAATTATGTATCCAATTTTTTTATAATTTATATACCAAATTTTGTTACAAAAAAATCAGGAGATGATTAAAAATCAGTATATAGACTTAATATTTTCAATACATAACCCTAGTGGATAGTTAATGATGAAGGGAAAAAACTCCCTTATAGATTGATCAGAGTAAAATGGGTGTTATATTCACATTAAAATAATAAAACCATTTTTTGTGTCATAAACATAGACAATTCCTGAAATAATTTTATTCTACTTTAATATATATGAGTTATAAGTAAATGATCCAAACTTAACTCGAGTTAAGATTCAAATTAGTAGAGACAAAATGACTGGGTTAATTTCTTGTGGAAATGAGTGATGTGATCTTTTAAAAATGCTTGTCTTATTAATTGTGCTTCATCATAAAATGGATATTGTTTTTCAAAAATAGTCACTGTTATATATTTCAAAAAGACCTTGATCTAGATTATACACATTACTTTTCTATTATTTTTTTATTTCCTAAAAAAATCATTAAAAAAATTTAGACTTATTTTCAAATGTGTTGGGATTCAAGATAATCTTTTGATAATAACAGATATCATTGGTATGTTTTCTCTAAATTATCTTCTATGTATGAAATACTTACTTTTAAAATAATTCTACATTAAAATTGATAAATTAACATTTCTATTCATACCTTATTTGAATATTTACATGATACATTGGGTATATTTTTTTTAACCCAATAATATATTTGGTTTACCACCCATTAATATAATATCATAAAATGATATCCCTCCATGTATGAGTTAGATCATTTTTAAGCATGGTATTAAAAAACATTAAATCACCACTTTTAATATATATATATATATATTAGTATAACTTGTCTTCAATTTATTCGATATGGAATGAGGTTTTGTGACCCATGTGATGGTTTTTTTAATCATTTAATAATACTAATAAATTCATAACATGATATATATGTGATATATTTGATTATGAATGTGACTATTTATAAAGGAAAAAATAATTTTTTTTATAATTAATGGTAAATTTTTTTATCATGTCATCTATCTATATGTTTTACTAGTTCTTACTATTGAATTTTTTCCAAGACATGATTATTTCTTCTTATGATGATGATCATTATAATTATTTTTTATAGAATATATTGATCATGTCCACCACTTTTGTAGTTTACAATCATAATAGTAAGATGGTTTCTATATATATATGTTCATGCCACATTAACTGTTAATAAGGTATAATTTGATCAGGAATATAATAATGGGATAAGTTAATAATTACATGTCAATGTATACCACTTCCCATAATCCATTGGATGGGATATTGACTAAAAAATTTAAACATCTTCCCTTCTAATGGGATGGGATAATTCCCTAGCTCCTGAAGAGAACCTATGTGGGATAGTATTCATGATTTCCATACCCCCATTATTGATTAGAGGACACTAGTGCAAAAAACGTTTTTAACGTTGGTTATTTTTCATTTTTTACATCGGGTTTTTGCCGAAGTTAATACAGACGACTTATAAATATTGTTTTTACATCGATTATTTAAAAACCGAGGTAAAAAAAACTTCACGGGGTTTATCAGGTCGGTTATTTAATAACCGACATGATAAACCATTTCCCAAGATTTTACCACATCGTTTATTAAATAACCGACATGAAAAAACAAGAGGGAGGGTTTATCACATCTGTTATTTAATAACCGAAGTGATAAAATAGTGCGGGGGATGGTTTATCACATCGGTTATTAAATAACCGACCTGATAAACCCCAATAAAATGGTTTATCACGTCGGTTATTTAACAACTGATGTGATAAACCATTTCCCAAGTTTTTATCACATCGGTTAATAAATAACTGAAGTGAAAAACCATGGTGGAGGGTTTATCACATCGGTTATTAAATAACCGATGTGATAAACTAGTGCGGGGGTGTTTTTCAGGTCGGTTATTTAATAACCGAAGTGATAAACCAATTTTTTTTTAAAAATTGAAAGCAGTCCTCTGCTCTCCCCAGAAAAAACCAGAAACTAAACCAAGAATTCGCAACAGAAAAACAAAAGTAGACCAAAACAAGAACCAAAGAAAATATAAGCATTTAAATTGATATCATTTAAAACTTACCCCACTGGACAGCCCCCACCACACCCCAGGACACCCCCCCCACACACACACACACACCCCTGGACTACCCCCTGACCCCCGAGACAACCCCAAACACCCCTGGACATCCCTACCACCGCCCCACACCCCTGTACAACCCCCCACCCTCATGTATACCCCCAACCCCCTGGATAGCACTCCCACACCCCTAGACAGCCCTCCCACAGCCCTGAGACAGGACCAAAAAGTTACCAAAAACATACCAGAACTCTCTCACCCCACTGGACTGCCCCCACCACACCCCTGGACACCCCCCACAACCCTGGAAATCACCACCACCACCTGGACATCCCCCACCCTCTTGTATACCCCCAACCCACTAGAAAGCACTCCCACACCCCTGGACAGACCTCCCACACCCCTGAAACTAACCAAAAAGTTACCAAAAACAGACCAGAACCCCCTCACACCACTGGACATCCCGCACCACACCCCCACACCACTGGAATTCCACCCACCCCTGGACATCCCCCAGCAGCCCGGAACAACCCCCCCCCCCCAACCCACTCTCCTAGACACCCCCCCCCCCCCCCGACACACCCATGGACTGCCCCACCAACCCCTGGACACCCCCACTCCCCTGGACTGCCCCCACCCCCTGGACTTTCCCTAGACAGCTGGTGTTGGGAGAGGAGGCTCTGCCATCCCTCGGGGGGCATGTCGCTGGAAGGTACTCATCACTCCCACATGCGAAGCTTGAGATCTCAAAATGTTTCACATGTGGGAGTGATGAGTACCTTCCAGCGGCGTTCATCCCCCCGAGGGATGGGAGAGCCTCCTCTCCCACCCCCTAGACTGACCCCCCCCCCCATTCCCATGGACACCCTGAACTCCCCCCCCACTGGACAGCCCTCCCACACCCCTGGAAACCCCCCACACCCCATAGGACACCCCCACACCCCTAACCACCCCACACTCCCCTGGGCAGCCCTTCCACCCTCTTAGAAAGTCTCCCACCCCCTGGAATCCCCCCCCCCCACTCTCATGGACACCCAAGATACCCCAACCCCACCGGATATCCCTCTCACACTCCTGGATCCCCCCCCCACCCCATTAAACACCCCATCCCCTTGAAACCCCCCAGACCAGAATCCATACCATAAAAACCATCATAAGTAGACCAAAACAAGAAGTACATCAAAATTAAACATTCACATATATAACATTAAAAACATACAAAGTCAACTTAAAAAAAACTAAATCCAACCTAAACAACTACCAAATACACAATTACAATGACAGTATTCAAAATTTTATTTTACACTATAAAAAAACTAAAAATCAATCAAACCTGTAAAATAATTTGACAATTCCACTTGCAAGTGTTTGAAGTATTCGACACTCTAGGGTTGAGGGTCATCAAATAGCTACAAATTAAAAGGATAGTAGTTAATCATCAAATAGCTACAAATTAAAAGGATAGTAGTTAACGTGTATAATGAATAAATAAAATAGAATATTATGGAAAAGTTTAAAAGGAAATAATACTAGTCAATGTCCACAACTGTCTGAGTTGTTATTATTTCATACATAAATCTTAACATATAATATCCACATTCGATGACGCCTTGTTTTTCATGCCAATTATATTTGAATCAGCGTAAATTCAATATATTATTTGTATGTAATAAATCAAATATTACAAATTATAAATGGATATTTTCCTTTGCATTTACATATTTGAAATTCGCACTCCTTTTATTTGTGTTTTTTCAAAAGTAGACCTATCCACTGTTAGAAAATAATACGAATGGGATAAATTTAAAATTCATTATAATATAAAAAACTATTGAGAAATTGAAACTCACTTTTCAAACATTTTCTTAAAATTTTCCTACACATCACCATGGACAGAGCATATCAAATAAACTGCCTTCTCCATTGGGAAAAAAACCCCTAATAACTAACGATCACTGATAAAAAAAATAAGGTTAGTGTTTTTTTATGTTAAAAGATAATGAACTCTTTGACAGAGATGTGTTTCATACCTATCACAAAAAGCCATCATGCAACATTGTGTGACTACATTCTATTCAAGTCTTTCAGCAATATAAACCATTCTTTATTCCTCATCCAATGCACATGCTTCAGGGGAAATCAAATGCGGGTCCATGAACCCATATACATCTGTTCGCTCATTATTTTCACAAAGGTTATAAAGATACCTAATACAAAACATACACAAGTATACATTTTTAGTAAATATAACATAGGGAAAAGGTGTTAAGACTTACATGGAAAAAATCTGCACCACGTTGATGCCCAACTAATCTTCTCTAACAAGCTCAATGATATCAGCTTTCATAATCCACACAGTTATTGCACATCCACAAACATGAGCTTCCATTGGAAACTCATAATGATCCGCCAACAAATTTGAATTTCTTGACAATCTGTCAAGAGTACTAGAATCTATATCTGATGTAATATCCATTTGTCTTTGTTGTTTCCTATACAGTATTTCTTTACCTTTGAAGTATTCCTGTAAAAATAAATAGAAAAATATATTAGTTTTAAAATGATAAAATAACTTTAATAAAAACAAATAGACGATATAACATACATACCTCTATGGTAATGGGTTGAAGAAGTCTAGATGGCCAAATTAAAAAATGGATGATACTATGTCTAACTATCATCACCTCATTAGTAGGTAATGGTACTCGAGCTGATCTATCTATAATATCCTGTAAAGTGACCCTCTGATTCTCTACCTCTAATTTTTGATGATGAATTGTATCTCCTATATAATATACCAACTGATATGAAACTATATGATGTTAAGGACCATTAACAGACAACGTTCAATAAGTAGAAAGCTGCAGCGGAGGAGTAGGATAAAAAATTGGGTCCGCGGGCTGAGGTGGGGGAGTGGGAGCTACTGGAGGAGGTTGAGGATAAATAATTTGGTCTGCAAGGGGAGGTGGAGGAGTGGGAGTTGCAGTCTGAAATTGTCTTTTCATGTCAGCAAACATAGACTGTACCGATGCTCTAATATTTTCCTCCATATTCGCATTAATATAATGAACTTCATCCTCCAATGATTCTATTTTTTTATAAACACCCTCAACTTAAGTAGTTGAGGAATGTGGCAACACCTTTCTTACCGATACACCTGCCAGATATCCTCGTACACGACCAGGGTGTTCGGGATTTCCCAATGATGGAGATATAATATATTTCCCCCCAGTAGCTGTAAATACCCCCTGTGAGCACAGCTCCTCAAGAGAATCATGTATTAATTAATTGAACATTTCTGTAATGATTGAAATTATATGAAAAAATAGTTAACTTAAATAAAGAAAATATATATCATACAATCCTCTCAGCTATGATTCTTGAATCCTTTGAATGATATTTCCCTTTTTTGCCCATCTGAGCTCTCTTCCATTTTTCATGTCTAGATGGAGGGGATAGAGGGGCCACCTCTGCAGAGCTTGAAGACTTAGCTCTTAGTTTTTTTAATTTTTCTGCCAAAATGTTTTCTTCAAATAATGTATACCCTCCATGAGATAAACTATGAGGGTATACATTTTTAGATTGGATCTCCTGATGAGATTTCCTTGTTTCCTATAAATTAAGTATAACAAATCATTAACAAAATAGTAAAAAGATCATTAATATAAGAAAGCTTATAAAAGATTACATTTCCCTTACCAAAACTAATTCTTTTCTTCTACTTTCAACAAACTGTCTCCATGTGTCTTCATCTATGAACAGATATATACAACATGGATTGTCATGACTCCTATGACCAAAAATGAAATCAGATGTGAGGTTTGATTTGAAATCCCTCCATCTCTTAGCAGCCATCGATAAGAATTTCTTAATGACTCCTCCAGTGTTAGGAATATCAAATGTCATCTAATAAAGAAGAGGTTAAACATATTATATATACTAGAAAAATTTAATGAATAGGCAAACAATAGAAAAATATCCTACCAAAATCATCTCCCACAACTGAGAGATTATCACTTTGTCCACACTTCTCCAGTCATCATACAAAAATGCTTACTTTTCTCTTACCCTGAGTGGATACAAAAATCTTTAAATCTTTTGCATTTAGACCACTAGGAATATCATCCTCATCAAAATCAATGAGTATCCTCTGATCTTGCGTACAAGCTCGTGATAATTTTGGTAAACATGTGCACCCACGTATACCAACTCTTGAACACTTTGTAGTAATGCGAGCACATGAGGAAGATTGTGGAAAATTAAGAGGAGAATGTGAATGTTCCTCCCCAGAGGTATGACCAATATTCTCATCTCCAGAATCATGTGGTTGATCAACTGATAGATCTGTCATTATCCTTCAAATAAAAAAAAACAACCATTAGTTCACAAATATAAAAATTATAATATTTTAATACTACTGTAATTAGAAAATATAAAATTGTACTAAGTTACGTAATAGTAAACATGGTTAATATGGTAAGCATGTTAAACAATGGTAAATATGGTAAAGATATTCAAGATGGAAAACATGGTAAACATGGTAAACCTAGTAAACGGGGTAAACGTATTAAAGTAATTGTCACTGAAAAAAATAATAGATATATAATTTTTGAAATGATAAACATGATAATGTAAACTAAACAAAATTAAAACATGGTAAACCTAGTAAACATGGTAAACATGGTAAACTAAATTTCCTTGAATAAAAACAATAGATATATAATTAATGTAATGGTAAACATGATAAAGTAATCTAAACAAAAATAAAACAAACAAAAACTTATACTAATTTTGTTTTATTACATGTTTTAATAAATAAAAAACTTACAATATCTACTATTTTATGAAAATAAAATATTTAAACAAGAAATAAACAAATGTTATCAATAATTTTAGGAATGTAGAAATGGATTTTTTTCCCCAAATTCATTCGTCGTGATCATTCTTTATGCCACAAACCATGTCTTCAACATGCTCATCATTATGTTCTGTTAACCCTTCCATGGAATTAGGGATCTCACATAAATCAGCATCTTCATCAAGTTAATCCTAACCAACATATTGTTTTTTCCCTTTTAAAACAACAACCCACTACATATCTAATTTATCTACTTCATAGAATATTTGTTTTTCATGGGTTTATATTATAAAAGAATCAGTTGTGTCTTCCAGTCTATTCAGATTAACAACTTTCATTCCAAATTCGTCGTGTCTGACACTGTTGTTTATGATAAACCATTTACAGTTAAAAACCGTAACTTTAATTTTAAAGTAATCCACCTCCGATATGTCTTCAACCACTCCATAATATTCACTTTATGTAGAAATTGGGTTTTTTTCCTTAGCACTCAATAAATGCATTGCTTCTGCAAACACCAATACACCACTATTCTGAACTGCACTTCTGTTGTCCTGAGCTTTCATATGAAATGTATATACATTTTTTCATAGTTGGACCATGTTATCACATTTAAGCATGGAAAACCCACTATCCATTTTAATGTCTCTGATACATATGATCTACCAAGAAAGGTCTTTTTAAACCATGACAAAAATGTTTTATTGTGCTCATTCAAAATCCACATTTCATTCTTCTTTGGATGACATTGTTTCAACTCATTAATATGCAATGTGATATATGGTTGGGAATCAGCTATGTTATTCAAGATGTATGATTCTAACTTCTTTATCTGTTCAGCTGACAAAGATTTGAATTTAAATCCACAAATCCCCTTTCCCTCATTATTAACTCGTTCATGGTGAGATAGAGGCAAACCTATATGTTTCGCCGCATCTAAGTAGCTCGTACAAAAATCTACAACCTCCTCAGAAATATACTTTTTAATAATGGACGCTTCAGGTCAATATGGATTCTTAACATACCCCTTCAATATTTTCATATACCTTTCAAAAGGATACATCCACAAAGATATACAGGTCCACAAAGCTTTATTTCTCAAACCAAATGAATCATTAAATGCACCATTATATCAAAAAAAAGTTGGAGAAAAATACATTTCCAATTGACAAAGTCTAAAAATTGCATCCTTTTCCAAAATGTTCAAAGCACTCACATCATTCACCCTATTACAAATTGAATTGAAAAAATAACACAACTTCATTATAGTCTTTCTGACACGAATGGGCAATATTCCACACAATGCAACTAGTAAAAGTTGTTGCATCATGACGTCACAATCATGAGATTTCAAACCAATCAACTTCAAGTCCTTCAATGAGACAAATATTTTTATATTTTAAGAATAACCTTAAGGCACTTTGATATCAGGAAGACACTGAAAAAAGATAATTTTCTCCCTCTTCGATAATGTATGACATGTTCGGCGAAGAAATGTTCATCTTCCATTAGAAGTGGGAGCTAACTCCAAATGTATTCCCATTGATAGTAAGTCTAATCTTGTATTCAACCAATCTTTTGTCTTTAATTTAATATCTAAAAATGTTCCAATAAAACTATCACAAATATTCTTCTCCACGTGCATGACATCAATATTATGTTTAACTTCATGATATCTTCAATATGGTAGCCCAAAAAATGTTGACATTTTATTCCAAATATGTCTATCATTACCATATTTCTGTGTCCTTCCCAATGTCACATCAAGTTTTTTCACCCTCTCAAAATACAGATCGGGGGAAAAGGTTTTGGAGAAATATCAAATTCTTGTGAGCCATTGAATGCATTTTTTAGTCTTCTATAAGAGTGATTCATAGGCAAAAACATTCAATGACCCATGTACACTCTTTTATTCCCATGATGCAATTGATAATATGACATCTTTTTTTTTGCAAATTGGACATGTTTATGCCCTTTAACACCGTATCCAAACAAATTTCCATATGCTGGGAAGTCATTTATAGTGAACAAAAGCACTGCATGCAGTTGAAAATATTCCATTTTATAAGAATCATACACCCTAATACCATCCTCCCATAAAAGTTTCAAATCATCAATCAATGGTGAAAAGGAAACATCAATAGCATTGTTAGGTTACTTCAGACCAGAGATCATTATACTCAACATGAAATATTTGCGCTTCATAAAAACTTCAGGAGAGAGGTTGTAAATTACCAATAAAAGAGTACATGAACTATGTGTGCTACTGAGAGTCCGGTATGGATTCATTCCATCTGTGCACAACCCTAGTATGAGATTTCTAATTTCATTTCCAAATGTACGATACTGCTCATCAATTTTATTCCATTGTGGACAATTAGTTGGATCACGTATTTTTTCATCACATAACCACTCATCAACATGCCATCTTAACCTTTTTGTATCATGTGAATTAGTAAATAAATGTTTGAAACGATGAATTATAAGAAGATACCAAAATATCTTTGAAGGGATCTTTGTATTCTCTAAATCAGCTTGTGATTTTCCTTTCACCTTATACCGTGATGTCTCACATTTAGGTCACTCTGACAGATATTCATATTCCTTCCTATATATCATACAGTTATTCAGGCAGGCATGTATTTTCTTGTATCTCAATCCCATTGGGCATAATATTTTCTTGGCCTTATAATGTGAATCTAGAAGATCATTATCTTTTGGAAGAATGTCTTTCATCAATTGTAGCAGCTCTGTAAAACTTCTGTCACTCCATCCATGTTTCGCCTTTAGGATAATAAATCTTAACACCAAAGAAAAAAACATAAAATCTGTACAACCAGGATATAATGGTTTTTCAGCATCACCATATAGATGTGCAACTGTCGGTTCTATCTCAATTTGTTCTGCTGCAATATCACGAATCATTTCTTCAATTCCATCGGAGTCACCATCTTGCAAGTCATCATCCTCAGTGACATTCAGTCCAGTTTCACCAGGCCAAATCCAAGGGCTGTAACTCGTATTAAAACCATGACAAATCATATGATATTTTATCTCTCTACTTTTCAACTTCTTCATATTCAAACATTTGAGGCATGGACAGAAAAAAAATTCACTACTTGGAACATTTTGTTTAGAAAATTCCAACAAGGCCTCAACACCTTCCTCATATTCATTGCTCCTTCGATGTGATGTAATCCAACTTTGAATCATTATTACCTATAAAAAATATCAAAATTATACATCTTTTTAAGATAAGGAAAAGATATGTTTATATGAAAAAAACATAATTTTAATGTAAAAAAATTTTGAAATATAAAACAAATCTATGTGTATTTAAAAAAAATATGCTTGAATATGATTTTAAAAGGAAAATATAGTTAAATATAACAATTTTAAATTATGTGGAATCAAAGAAAACCATGGGGCCTCCAATGGTAGATTGAAAATTGCAGAAAATAGAGTAATCCTGAGAATCAAATCAAATTTAAAATAAAAACTCGGATGGAGAAAATCACAATTCAAAGCCAATCATCACGACACAATGAGGTCAGGATAACTACTCATATTTGAAAACCATGACATGGTCTCCCCCATAACCAATAATTTTCTCATAGTCTATGATTGGTCAAAATATATATAACCAAATAGAATCATATTTAGACACTAATATCCAAGAAACAATACAATCATCATGTCATAATCTCACAAACCACAATGCAATAGTCAATCCCAACTGACACTTTTCCCCCACCCCCTTGGACACCCCCTGGACACCACAACCCCCTTGGACACCCCCCACCCCCTGGACACCACCCCACCCCCATGAACATCCCCTGGACACCACCACCCTCTTAGACAGCCCCCCACCCCTGGACACCACCCCCACCCCCTTAGACACCCCCTGGACTCCACCACCCCTTAGACAGTCCCCCACCCCATGGACACCACCCCCACTCCCTTGGACACCTCTTGGATACCACCACACCCTTGGACAGTCCCCCAACCCTTAGGACACTACCCCCCAACCCCCAGACAGCCGCCCCTGGACACCCCCACCCCTCCTGGACACCCCCGCCCCTCCTGGACACCACGACCCACCTCCTACCACATTGGAAACCCCCAACCCTCTGGTCTTCCCCCCCGGACAACCCCCAAACCCTCTGGACTGGCCCCCACCCCCTTAGACACCCCCAACCCCTTAGACACCCTACCCCCTTGGACCCCCCCCCCCACACACACACCCCTGGACTGCCCCGCCCCCACCTTCAAGGACAGCCTGGACACCCCCAACCCTCTGGACAGCCCCCCTAACCCTCTGGACACCACCCCCACCCCCATGGACACGCCCTGGACACCCCCACACCCCCTAGACATCCCCCCCTGGACCTCCCCCCCCCCCCGTGGACACCCCCACCCCTCTTGGACACCACCACCCACCTCCTACCCCCTTGGACACCCCCAACCATCTGGACATCCCCCCCCCCCCCCCGAACAACCCCCAAACCCTCTGGATATGCCCCCACTCCATTGGACACCTCCCACCCCCTTAGACACCCCCACATCCTTGGACCCCCCCCCCCCACACACACCTGGACTGCCCCCCCCCCACCTCCATGGACACCCTGGACAACCCTCAACCCTCTGGACAACCCCCTTAACCCTCTGGACACCACACCCACCACCTTGGACACACCGTGGACACCACCACCCCCTTGGACAGCCCCCCACCCCTCTGGATAGCCCCCCACCCCCTGGACAGCCCCCACCCCTCTAGACAGCACCCCCCACCCCCTTGGACACCCCCACCCCTCTTACACACCACCCCCGACCCCCACCCCCTTGGACACCCCCCTAGACACCCCCAAACCCCCTAGACATCCCCCACCCCCCAGACAACCCCCCCAAACCCTCTGGACAGGCCCCACCCCCTTGAACAACCCCCCCCCCCCCCCACCCCCTTGGACAGGCCCCCAACCCCTTCAACACCCCCACCCCTTGGACCCCTCCCCCCAACCTCCAGGGACACCCTGGACAGCCCCCAACCCTTTGGATAGCCCCAACCCCCTGGGCAGCCCCCAACCCTCTAGACATCCCCCCAGAACAATGGGTTTTTAACCTCAAGCTACAAGTTTTGGCATATCTAGGGATTTTAACCTCAAGCTACTAGTTTTGGTATCATGCCATTATTCAAAATGATTACCATGAACTGTATCTCCTACTAGTCTAAAATTATCTATTGTTCAATGAATTGTGTTTTAATAGCATATGAATACTTATAATAGTCCACGAAAATAAGCGACGTAAATAGTTTATGGAACAACAAAAATTGATACCCAAAATGAAAACAACTAAGGATCCAAAACAAACATTCCACCATGAAAAACCATATATACTTATAAAATAAATCACACTACTACACGAAATGGTTGTATCACAATGGTTTAGATATAAATTTTAGTAATATAGGTGAATGAGATCATTAGTTTTCAATGACAACAAATATTACCATAAATGTAGGGCATCCACGAAACGAAAACAAACGAAATAGAAGTAGGTGAGGCTTACTTGAATATTGTTAGTCGATCTAATAGATCTTGTGATAATAAATAATATGATGATGTAAAAACAAGGTAAGAGGGTTCAAAATC
Organism: Viscum album; assembly: GCA_963277665.1. Lineage (NCBI taxonomy): Eukaryota > Viridiplantae > Streptophyta > Magnoliopsida > Santalales > Viscaceae > Viscum > Viscum album. The sequence continues at coordinate 217,222,268 of OY728121.1, read as the reverse complement.
AAAAAATCTTAACTAGTTTAAACAAAAAATAACAAAACATAAATATAGACTATCCGAGAAAAAAACGAACGAAATAAAGTCATGGAAGGCTTACCTGAGTGTTGCGAGTGGAGATGATAGATCCAAGGAGAGTAAAGATGACTAATGATGATGGCAAAATGAGTTTAATGAAACGAGATTGAAAAGTTGATTCTAGGTTTTCTGTGCTAGAGAGACGAGTCGTAGGTCTGTCGATCAAAAAAATCCTAAATTGCAATCCACAGGGTGTGATAAATTTGTTAAATGTTTTATAACGTCGTTTATTTAATAACCGATGTTATAAACTATTATTATTACATTTATAACGTCATTTATTATGATAACCGATGTTATAAATGTATCAGATACCACTTTTTTTTACGGTGGTTATTTTATAATCGGCGTAAAAAAATCCGCGTGTAGGTTTTTTACGTCGGTTATTCTATAACAGACTTAAAAAACACATCAGAAACCATAGTTTTTAGGTCGGTTATTTTATAAACGATGTAAAAACTACTAAGTGTTGGTTTTTTATGTCGGTTATAGTATAACCGACGTAAAAAATTCATTGGGTTGGGGTTTTACGTCGGTTATCAAATAACCGATGTCCAAAAGGCCTTAGATGCCGCCTTTTTACGTCAGTTATGCTATAACAGACATCAAAATTTCGTTAGATGCCTCATTTTTTACGTCGGTTATTAAAATAACTGACGTATAAAATGGTGATGTTAAAAATGTTTTCTACACTAGTGAGATTAGAAATATTTCAATCATATAATTTGATATCGATTCCTAACTATCATGAAGGATGTAAACCTGGTAAGTCTAGTATATAACTTTTTTGTAACCGTCCCATTAATTACATATGATTATTTGTATTTTTTTTATATTTATAGAAATTGGTATTTTTATTCACATCATACACATGAGGGTGTTTGGTAAATATTGGGACTATAGTATTTCTATACTATGTATTTTATTCTCACACCATATATATATATATTTTGGATAATATGTAATTCCATTTTTTATTAGGTACCTATAGGTACGAGTAGATATCACGATTTTATTTCTGTCCTATGCATTACCATTGTGAGGGTCAGTCATATTATTATTGAAATTACAACATGAGACTGGAATTATTAATTTTAACTCATTCTTCTACGTTAGATTCTTCTTTCATTTTATGATTTTTTTGTTATAGAATTATTTTCATATATCCTATGTTTGTCCTTAATTATTTTTACTATGTTGAGTGGTTAAATCACTCCCTAACTTTACATTAAGACAAAAAATTAAATTCATTAGCTTGTTCATGTCATTTAGAAACCTGATTCATCCCTATATTGGATTCTAAAAGGAGTTTTCTATAATAGAATAAGGGTATTCATGATTCCCAATAGAAGGAAACTAGTTTTGGCATGAATTTCAATATTATTGGGAATGGATTCACCCAATTTATAATTATAAACCTATCTGTGGAAAATTAAATAAAATTTTGATTAAACCATCCATAAGTCGGATATACATCCCAAATAAAATACTCCTAAATAAATTATACATTATAAGAAAATAAAAAGTAATTTTGAAAAAAGAAACAAAAACCCTAATCACCCAAGTCTTCCTATATGATAATGAAAATCAGAAGAAAAAGAAATAAAAATATACATTTACTTTAGCAATAAGATTTTTTCCTTATCCACCATCCATGGAAAGAAATATAAAATACAACATGTTCAATGTGGTAATGGAAATTAAAATAATAAACTGATATGCCTCAATATGAATTCAATAGTCACCAACTATGTCCTAATATAAAGTACCTCCCTGAGCAATCAGAAGCTAAGTCAGAATATGAAATGTTAGACAAGTGTGAGATAAAAATCATAATTTGAGTGCCAATGGATACCAAACCTAATGGTTTACCCTTAAATAGAAAACCATTCCATGATATTTTTATAATATATTCAAGAAAATATGTTTTCTTTTACATTAATTCTAATTATAATGCATTTTCTGTTCAGAAAATTTCTTTATAATCATAGAGGGGTATTCTCACTAAGTGATTTATATTTAGATAGAAAATAGGAAAAACCAATTGAACTTATATTAATGTATAATTTTATTAAACAATTTTATATTTTCTATTTATTGAAATAATAAAACCAGAACTATAACTAAATATTTTCTGGTTTAAATAGAAATCCCTATGATACTATGGTTGGGCCTCATTCCAGGATCCACATATTCACGGTCATAATTACACATAAAAACATTCAGATGCATAATATAATAATTTTTAAAATTCAAAATTCCTATTGGTAACCAATCCATATCATCACATTGTTTAGTTAGTGTTTTTGCATAGTCTGAAGCCTAGGGTGGTTGTACCTTTTTCTATTATACTTGTAATAGTATATTCACCTAGTTAACTAGGGTTGTTATGTGTTGTTTTTTATTGGAATCCAAGATCCACTTTAATAAAAAATACATATATTTAATAATCAATCAACCATACAACAGAATCCGTTAAAATTCCTTTTTCCACTCAAATAATTGGTTAATATGTTTAAACCAGAGTGTGAATCAATTAATTTATGAAGTCCTAGAATTTCATGGAAATAACTACATTTACGGTTATAATCAGTACTACAAAATTATAATTCAATGTTAATAATTTGAGAGACCAATTCTATGTCACATCATTTATGTTTCCAAATAACACTTCACCCATACACACAGATGAATTATTATAATTAAATACACCTCATCAAGACTAACATATTCCCATAACAATGTGTGAATATTTGATTATAAATATATTCATATTTTTAGGTGTATAAGTATCTAAAAATGGGTTTTTAATTTTCATAACACCTCACAATAACTTCAAAAAAACAAATTTTCTTCACGGTAGTCAAATATAATGGTTCCAACAGCTTAAAGAGGGCCCTGATGGACACTTTAAAATCAAATTATTCATTATAAAAAATAAAAAAAATCAATAAAAATTTAATATTAAATTCAAGTATTTGTTGAGCATAGAAATCAATAAATAGTTCTAAAATATAAATATTTCCTGTAAATATCCTTTTCTGTTAATGACAATCCAATGGGAACACATTATACTAATTAATAATTTTAAAAAAAATGGAAAATATATTAATTTGAAACCTAAAATATAAAAATTTAATAAAGGGAGTAAATTATTTCAATATTAAATAGAAAAGAATTTGGAAACATACCTAAATTCCCTGAAATAATTTTCAAACCCTTGAATTTGGAAGAATCAATACCTGAGTGACCCATCACATAATATAAAATATCTAATCGAAAATAATTATAATATAAACCTGAATATGTGTTTTGGGAAGGTGTCATGGTCATAAGAGGAAGGAAAACTATGAAGAAAAATATAATAAGTTACAGAATGAGATGAGGGATCATATCAAGGAGTGGATAACACTCAAAATCAATAATGAAAATAATCAAAAAAAATTGATATAGGAGAGGTCACTTGACTTTTCCTCCTTGGGGTATGTAAAATAAAATTGGATGGGTGGGGAGGGTCACATGGTGGTTAATGGGAATAGAGGTTGGGGAATATTTTGGTTTTAATTAATTTTAAAAATTATAAACTAGCCTATATGTACGGTTACATTAAATTTTATACATATCTTGTTCCAACAGTGTTCCCATAACTTGGTATAATAGGGAAAATTCACGGTTGGTCCACATGGGAAAAAATTCTATTCACCAAATGTAAAAAATAATGATTCCATAAATTTTATACCCCTCAAAAGGATTACAAATGGTTATAGTAACCATGGGAGATAACTATACACACTCAAATAAATTATAATTAATTTTAAATTGGAAAGTGTTTTCCCCTGAAAACTAACTATGAAGAACAAAATTGAACACTAAAATAAAATAATTATTATTATTGTTTTAGGGTGGTGGAAATTATAATCACTATTGAAAATTATACCCTATAAAGTATGAATAGAAGGGACCATAAAAAATGTTGGAGTGAATTCACATATCAACTATTTGAACTAGATATCAAGGCACATCCTAGAACCTTCCATAACATAGGTCAAGACAAGACCAAAATGAATATCATGAAATAACTAAATAATTTACACTAAATAAATAAAAACCCCATAGAACAAATTTGATATACATATTCCAACACATATTATGATAAAAATCAATTCCAAACATTCTCATAGACATGAAAAATATGTTCATAAAAATTGAATCCACAAACACTCAAGTTTAATTAAGCTACCAAATACCCGAGGAAAATGTTAAATCTCTAAAGGAATAAGAAAAATATGATGTTACTCCTTCCATGATTTTAATTACATATTGAATCCCAAATATCCATTATAATTATTCTCTATATTTAATTTTAGAGATGATAAAATAACTTTATATAGAGTAGAGAAGTCAATAATAACCTCATCAATTATGTCCTCATAATTCTATAAGTGAGAGACCAGAAACAAATGAAAAATCAATGAACAAAAACAATTATGGATAATAATTATGGAATGTGAAACAACCACAGTATGTAATAAAAACACCCCCAAACGATGGATAGAAAATCAAATTAAGAGTTAAGTCATGGGGAGAGAAAATATTAAATCATTTATAGAATGAAAACTATCATATTAGTTCACACATAAAACTAAAAGATATGTATAACTATATATCCTAAATGTCACCTGACCTTGAGCATGGAATTATAATTATATAATAAAATCAAATGGGGTTATAAGGTGGTATCTCTATAATACCGAAAATATTCCATTATCATAGACCAAAAAAATTATAATTTTGGAAATGAATATTATTGGTTATAACTGAATCCCCAAATAGTAAGAGATCAAATAGAATTATATATCAATAAATGATTTATTATTCAATGAAACTATGATTTATTCTCCAATTAAGAACATAATTTTTCATGTCCAAAAAACAGAGTCCATAGAATAAATAAAGGTAAAGAGCTCAAATAGAATTATATATTAATAATAGATTTATTATTTCATGAAACTATTATTTATTCTCCAAATAATAACATCATGTTGTGTGTACCAAAACCATAAGCCCGAGAATAAATGATGGGAAATAGTGTGGGAAAAGGAAAAGGAGACAAAATATTGACCATGATCTCTCTAATCACCACTAAATCTCATCCCACTAAACATCTGTCTTACTAAACCTATTAAGAGACTCAACTGGCCACCCATCTATTGGTTTTTTGGGAATAAAATAGGCTTTCTTTATCTATAAATCCTTTTTTAGTAAGGGTAGAATCACTGACCAAATGTGACATACCTAAGTCTTAAGAAGAACAACTATAAAGGAAGCCTAGATACATTAACTCCCTTTGACTAAATTGTAAACATTTTGTGAGGAAATAATAAAATGACAAAAGGAACCCAAAAATTCCATAAAAATATATCCTATCTAAAAACAAATCCAATAAAATATGTAACCCATATTAAGAAGCTAGAAAAAAATAACCAAAATATTTATAAAACCATTTTAAATCATCTACAAAACCATAAACTGAATTCCCATATTCTTAATTTCTATTTCGAAAATAATTTTCTAAAATAAAAAAAATTATAATTAACACTTATTAAATTTCAAACCCCAAACTCATAATTAAATAAAAAATTTCATATAAACATTATGTATACCTTCTTTAAAATGTTTTAAACTATATATTCTTTGAAAAAAATGTCATTAAAATTCATTTTAATTATTTTCTAAAACCAGTTTCTTCCACTATAAATGTGTTGAATTAAAATAAAACACAAACCAAATATTTATTTATAATGAAATTACCAGTCAAAATACACCCAAAATAAATTCGTATATGAAGTTTATTATTCAAAGAGAATATACATTACATATTCCCATTTTAAAATTTTAATAAAATTATTAAAAAACATATCAAAAATCCATATGTTCAATTAATTATTCCATTTACTTAATTTTGAACATAAATAACCAGATGAATCATTTTTTAAAACCCTATTCCCAAATAAATATGTTTTATTTCAAAGGTAATATTTTTTTCTTAATAAAATACTCATTATCAATTTTTTTTATCCAAATTTTCATTAAATACAATTGATTTATATTAAATTTGGGTCCTTATGTTTTAAATACATTATATTAATTTTAAAATAATAAATCATTCTTCTCTAAACCCATCCCAATATTCAGTCACCTTAATCAAATTATATCGAAATTGACTCTAGAAGAACTACTATTTGGTAAAAATATGGTCACATGGTTTAGCAGACCAGGATCCAATCATGATTTAATAATTAAAAGTCACATTAAACAATTGAATAAGGATCCACATGGTTTTTTATACCCAAAGATATCACCATGCAACACTAGTTCACTCCCATTTTCATCCTAAAATCCTTTATTTAAACCAACCAAATAGAAATAAATAAATTACTTATTTTTAGCTTCCCATGGTGACTAAAGGTTCACCATTAAAAGTATTTACATTAAAATATTTCATACATACACCCAAAGTCTCGATAGCCTTATCTCCCTATGATATTAAATATTAAATAATAATAGGCCCCTAAGATTCCATTTTTTTAAAACCAAGAAAATTCATCCCTTAATAAAATTTTTCATTCAGTCTATGATAATGCCATAAGGGAATTTTAGATCCCAATGGGTGGGAATTTAGTTCTAAACATCTATGTAAAACTAATTGGGGATGATTTCATATAACTTTTAATTTATAAAGAAAATGTAAAATAAAATAAATTTTTGAATTATAACACCACAGTATCTTAGAATAAGAATGTTGTTTTTATAGAGTATATGACCAAGAACACTAATCATAACAAAACCATAAAATATAATTACTAAATTTTTTTTTTTTTTTATAGTCTATTGAACACAAAACCCCAATTCTAAATTAACTATAATGTTGTATAATTTTATAAACCATCCATTAAAATTTTGACTAATAATTTACAAAATAAATTAGGAATATTATGGTTATCTATTTATTAGAAATTAAATAAGAATCATTTGAAATAAAACAAAAAAGTTTTCTGAAAAAACTATTTTTAAAATATGTTTTAGACACACTTTGTGGACATAATTTATAAAAAAATTACCAATTAAAAAAAATTTAAAAATTGGAATTATTCATATAAAAATTATAATAGTTGTTATATTTTGTTATTCTTCTAAACTATTTAATTTTTTCTGTGAATAATGAAAAATATAAAATATTAATTGAAAAATTCCTTTTTGTATAAATTATTTCTAAAGTAAAATTATATTTTGAATTATTTTTATTGTAATATGAGTTCAATTATATTTATTTAAATCAAATTTATTTTAGTTTAATCATGACAATAATTACCATTTATATAAAATCTTTTCAAACATTTGAACATTTCCTCTTTCAAAAGACACTTTCGCCTTATATATTAGAGAATAATTTTAGATTAAAATTTTCCACTTATTTGAATGGAATATTGAAAACCTAATTAAATATTTGGAATTATAATTATTATTATTTTTTAATATATTCATCTAAATTGTTTTACAAAATTAACAGTGAAAATGGTGAATATTATTTTTTGTGGCTTAGGTAAATATGGGTTTACTAGGGGTTAAAATTAAAATCTAAAAGCTAAAATTACCTTAGAACTTGTCTAAAATATTATTTATGGACATATTTCAACCATATAATTTATATTTATTTATAATACTTCATTTTGGACCCTTTTGTAATGTGAGTAATATAGGTACACATTTATCTTTTAAAAAAATACAAGTCTGTCACTTGCCTCACATATAAAAGGCCACTAGATCTCCTATAGTATATGTATAATAAAACCCTTTTGTATATATAAATAAATAAATAAATGACTTCCCTATTACTATTATCTCGTCATAAAATCTTTTTTTCATCATAAATGCATCCATCTATGGTATTTGGTGAAAACCTAAAGAGGATACCATTGGAAGAGATAACGTTATTTATTTTATTTAATTCTCCACCACATTAAATTATTATTATAACATGATAATATAATAAATATATCTTTGACATACATAGATGATTTTTATGATAAGGTGATTAACTAAAACTGTTCCCCCATCCAAAAAATTTGTTTAGAAATCATCATTCGTGTGTACGACAGACTATCTCTTTGTGAACTGATGTCATTTATTTTTTCATTACAACATCTCATCTTTGGGTATGATGATAGATAAAAATTTTATATATGATATATATATATATAACATATGTCCATATCTTTAGTAATATTTTATTATATACATTTTTAACATTCCATTTTGTATGGGAACGTATAATATCACTCGTCTGTATAGTGGACAACTGCCTAGCGAAGCAATGTGATTCGTTTCTCACTAACCCATTACATGGAAGGTAATAATGAAAAATTTAATGAATATATGTTATATAAATTAAATTAGAATTAAATTAATTACATATTTATCATTATTAAAGGATAATATATCATTTTTTTCTTACATTTTAATTCATTGAAAGATGACAACATCGCTCATGTATGTGGGTACTACCACCTTCATGAAGCAATGAAAATATTTCTTTTCATCACCACACTACATAGATGATATGAATAATAATATTTAAATAAAAAAAATTATGTTAATATCAATCTATAAATATAATAAATTAAATATCAATTTTGAATAATGATCATTAAATAATGGAAATGTCAATCATGTATATGAACAGGCTATCATCTCCATGATAGTGACACACTTCATTTCTCTAAAAATATATTTTGTGATTTTTATTAAACTTATAATTAATACATGAAAAATATAATTATTTCATTATTATTATTACGTTGATGATATAATATTATAAGAGACATATTCACTGTAATTTTCATGACATAGAATGAATGAGAAAACAATGAAATTTACACCTAAAACAATTAAAATTATAAAATATTACTAAAAAATGGGTAATAAGATGTTATAAAATGTTCAGATATAAAATTATAAATTTCTATATAGTTCCAGTATATGTTAAATACATGTTTAAAACCACTCTATTTTTTATCAAAATAACCACTATATTGAATGATAAATAATTTTCAACTAAATAGATGTGTGATGTAAGGGACTTCATCTCAAGGTTTTTCATTTAGACATATTGTAACTTTATACACATAATTTCCCATATATGGTGTATATTATAACAATTTGAAATGAAATATCATGATTACTTAATAATTCATGTTATTATTAGTTCCCATTTAAATTATTAAATCCCTTTGGATTTTAATTAAAATTTAATTTTTGGTAAATAATTTAATAACTCAATTTATTTTCATTGGGTTATATTACTTCTTTCTCATCATTGATATTCCAGATATTATGAGAAATGTCCATTTAATATGTCAATTTTTTTTAAAAATATTTTTATATGTACTTTTACTGGATACAAATATTCAAATAATTTATCAAACCTCACTTCTATTTTATGATCATTGTAATTGTTTAATTCATAATATCATTCTAATTGAGATTTTTTATTCTTGAATTTCTGTTGAAGGATATTATTTGAAAATTTCCTTATAAAACCAAATCAATTTATTATCATCTAATTATTCATGAAATTTTAGTGTAATAATATTGCTTCTTAAAATAATTATAAAAATGTTTTTATGATAATATTACATCATTAACCTCTTCAGTTGAAATTCCATTTCTTTAAAAATCAGGTTTTTTGTCAAAATGTTTTGAAAAACGTTTTTACCCATTTCCAGATGCTTTATTAAAGAAATTTTTATAGATTTTAACTTTTTTTATAAAATTATTGAAATGTGTCTTCATTTAATTTTCAAAATGGGGTCTATTTGGTTTTATGAAAAATGATTAAGGAATCATTATCTTAATGTTCACGTCATGTATGGAATAACCTTCCATTCTAACCACTCAGTGATTTAAATTTTTTTATGTTTCAAAAATAATTTTTTTTAAAATGACATTAATTTTTTTTTACATTTAAATTATAAAATGTGATTTGAAAAATGTAAAGGATATTTTCCCTAATAATTTTTTTAAATTTAATTTAATGGTATTTATATTTCTCAAAATCAACAACCCTTTATATTACTTATACTTCATTAGAGATATATTTTATTGATACCATCCGGATTAATTATATGGATGGTTTATGATATTTTCAACCTTGTATTGTACTGAATTTATATTTCTTGATTCATTTTTGTATTAATTAAATTTATTTTAAAACATTTAGTTTCTTATGATCATTGTAAAATTTATTTATTTTCAATTTCCATATTCTTTGTATCATTGATATGACTATTTTCTAGTCCAAATACCTTTATTAAATTTTGTTTTTATTTTTATTATTATTTGACTAACTCGAAAATATTGAAAAATCTATAATATTTCCTTTGTATGAATATTTTATTCTCTGGAACATTTTTCGTGAATAAAATCTATTATTAGATATATATGGAATGCTTTGGCATAGAGTGATGAGTGGCTCCCAGAATTTTGTAGCCCTTTGATTCATTAGTACTCTCATCTAGAAAATATGTAAGGCAAAATTAGAAGGGTTTTTACCAATTGTTTAAAACCATATTCTGAATTTTCTTGAAGGTAAAGATATCATGATGTCTGAGATCAATACATCCAATAATTAAGAATTTCTTAAATTAAAAATTTAGTTATTATTATCTATGAGATTTTAACAATGATATTATCAGTGGATGCATTTCATTCTTAGTTTATTGATTAAATGAAATTTTCTTTTAGTTATTTATCATGACATAGGTATTATACCATATATTGTATCCATGAAATTTTCATAATTCTATTATATTTTGGTGCATTTAAATATCATTTTATTGATTTAATAAAATGTGTTTTCAATTATTTACCTTTCCATATTTATTATTTCAAATCTATTTATGAAATTCTATTTAATGTCTAAAAGGCATGTGTGTATAGTTATTTACCTTTACATATTGATTATTCTTTTTTATTCCTTATTTCTTCTGCTATACATTTCCTTTAAATATAATTTGATCTCACTGTTATTCTGTTTCCATTCCCCATGATTCCTTGAAGTTCACTTTGATTGTTGTGAAATGTTATTTTAGGTGGAATAATTGTATTCTCTAAAAAAGTATTGCTAAAAGTTTTGTTTTCAAATGTAATATGGGACTCATGTATGTGTCTAGATTACAAATAATACTTAACTATTTGTCATTTAAGATGTGATTCCTTGTATCTTATGACCGTTGAATAAATAATTCAAAAGCTCTGGGATACTAAGGTTGGAGACTCTACAGTTCGTATTAGATAAATTTCTGTTGAATCCTTGGGAACTAGAATAAGGAATAAAAATATTAGGGAACATAACCCTATGATAGTATTTGACAATAATCACAAAAGAAAATACTAATTTTTCGGTATTGAAGAAATTATATTGGTTTTTCAAGAAATATATCTCTATCTGGAGACTATAAGTGGATGTCATTACAACACCTAGATAACTATGTGTAATAAATCTGAAAATGGTGCATTGGTCTAGACATGATAATCACCTGGATCACAACAATTGGATTTAGTACACACATAGTTTTTCACACCTAGGGGTTATGGTTGGGATAATTCACATTTTTTTTATAAACCATTATGAATTATTTAAAGATATAGTGATAATGAAATACCTAGGATAAAACAAACATTTCATAAAACAAAAATAATTTTTCTAATAGCAATGTGAAAAAAAAATTATGTGTGAAAAAAAATTCAACAGGTAATGGATTTCCAAGGAAACATGAAGAGTGGGTTGGAAGGGAATCTAATTAATGTTATTTGTCTTAAATGTGTGGATAAAATGTATTATCTGAGTCAATGATATATTTTAATGTTTATCCCCTATAATATGGAATGACCTATAGTGAAATAAAATGGTAAGTATTTTTATTTTTGGATTCAAGAATTATATTATAGAATTAATTTACTAATGGTATTTTGGTTATAATGACAATAAAACAGAAATGGATTGTGTTTAATTTTAGAATAATATATGTGTTAATTAAATTAAGAATTATAGATATTGTCATCTGCTTATTAGTTTAATGTTGATCATAAGATCAAATCATTAAAGACCCCTTCTATGTTTTATGTGATTGGAGTCTACTAATAGTAAAAATATTATGGGAGAAAATTCAGGTAGTACAACCAATTGGTTTAGTGTATGTTTTAATGAAATTTCTATGTAATATTTACATTACATTTTATAGAAATAATTTTAATGTTTTTTATATTCTTTAGGGTTAATATGATCATTAATGACATTGTAATAACTGTCAAATTATATTTTTATAAAATGTGGGGAGATTAAGTTATATTAAAAACCATAGTAATAAGGTTATTTAGTTATTAATGGAATTTAATGGTTTTTTATCATTGTTTGTGGGATTTTTATTTAAATTATATTAATATAGTTTTAGAAAAAGGACAACACACATGTCGTGTGACAACATGTTACATCTGGTAATTCCATCACGATTAATCCCACAATCAAAATATGATAAGTGTTTAATGGCTACCACCATGTTATGTGTTATCTAGGCCAATATGTCATTAATAAAATGTTTTTAAAATATATATATTAATAATTTACTAGTGTTATTACTGTAGAGGTTTAATGAATAATTTATTATATTGGATAACCTATTCTTACACTGTTGATTTTAGAAAATATTTAGATATAAGAGGAAGGAATTTACACTATTTTATGGACATTAAGATCCGTTAAATGTAAATTTTATTTCTTCTGTCATAAAAAATAATATTTTGATATTTATTTCATGAATTAATAGATTAATTTTAAATTGATAAAAGCCTAATCAAAGGATTAATGTGATCTTTGGAAATAAAAAATTATCAAATAAGTATATTTCCTTATATTCATAGAGAATAAAATAAATATTCATTTATAGTAACATGATATTAAAATAAAATTATATCAAATCCCTTCATTTATGTTTAATTTATAGACTTTAAAATCATAATAGATTTATGGTTTTGAGGTCCTTAACTATACATTGATCAGCCACTTTCTTATGATCAATTACCTATATCACTGTCTATAATTATTTATGATTTTCATCCATATCTATATATTCAATTTCCATAAATGTTATCATTCATATATTCATAGTTATGTTTTATTCTATATAATATTTTTTACATTCATTTCACTCTTTTAAAAAAGATATTCTATTATCCCATATAGGATGTGGGTCTTTCAACAACGTAATTTTTAAACTCTAAACCCCTGATTAGTGACATAAATATTAAATTGTTACGAGAAAGTTTATTTATGTTGGGGATAATGAATTAAACCATTCTATTAAGAGAATATCTTTTTTTTATAACATATGTCACACAGAACAACGAGTATATTTCATTAAATTTAATCTCTTTGATATCTTTTAGAACATGCAACCCCAATCTAAATGAACCGTAATATAGTATACTATTATTACATCACCATTAAATTAGAGTTTTTTTAATATTAATAACTATTTTTTAGAAATTATTTTTATATATTTATTTGAAATAAAATAATAATCACTGAAAAAATTAAGATTTTTTCATAAAAAAAATTGTTTTTTTGAAAGATGGTTTCATCATGAATTACACACATAAATAAAAATTATTATTTACCAATTATATAAATAATTATTCTAAAAATAAAAATTAATTTATAAAATATGAATATAAAAATTATCTTTGGTTGATTTTTTTCTTTCTAATTTTTATGATATATTTCATTTTTTGATAAATTGTGAAAATTACTGAATATTAGTAGAAAGATTCCATTTAGTTTATATAATTTATAATATAAAATTTTATTAATAATTGATTATAAAATAAAGTTAGTACAATTTTTATGTATTAATAAAATTTATTTCTATTTTATAATTTTCTTATTCAATTTTCATATGTAAACATTATAATCTTTTGAACATTTTCACTTTTATAACCCACTTTCTCGTCACGTCTACAGGGAAAATTTTAAATTAAAAATTTCCACTTAATTGAATGATGTTTTGAAAAATGGATTTAATATTTCTGATAATAAATATTTATACAATATAATATGGTCAACTAAATTTTTGACCCAAATTAATAATTAAGATTTTAAAAATTATTTATCATGGTTAAGGTTAAAATTAGATTACCGAGGGGGTTAAACTAACAATATAGGGGATAAAATGATCTAAAACATGTCTAAAATCTATTTTATGGCCATATTTCTTCCATATAATTATTTATTATTGATAATAAACCTTTTTAAATAGTATTAAATAGTTTTTTCATCTTGTAAACTAGTGTACACCATTTTTAATTCAAAAATTACAACTGTTCCACTCACCTCACTAATAAAAGGACACCCCCTTTCATGTCCCCTTCATTCCATCAGAACCATTTGTTTCAGCCAATAACTACCCAAATCACATCTTAGATTACCTCTTATAATACATGAATCCTTATATTTATCATAATTCCATCCATGTAAGGATTTGAGAGAAAAACTATGGAGCTTAGCCAGTGAAGTGTAACGTTCTTTTTCGAGAATTTTTATTTAAGTTATTCATAAAAAATTGTATATTATTATTAAAAAATGAGGATTTAATAACCACAATTTGTTACATATATTTCTATTTTTTTATGTTATATTAATTATAGAAAATCATCCACACTTCAATCAATTGGGTTATGAAATCATCATTAATGTGTATGAGAGATTACTGCCTTGTGATCCAATGTCATTTGTTTTTTCATTACCACCGATCATAATTGGTTATGATGATGGATATAAAGTATATATATGTTATATATAAAATACTTATACCAATTTATTCATTATATAATATATTATTTTTTAAATTCTATTCCATTGTGGATATGATAAAGTTGATAGTTTGTATAGTAAACTACTGCCTCACAAAGTGCTGTGATTATTTTTTCAATAATTATTTTCAAGGAAGTTTAGAAGGATAGTATTAATGAATATATGGGATATATATGAAATTATTATGATATTAATGACATATTTATAATTCTTAAATTTTAATATGTCATTTAATTTCTCACCTTTTTACTCACTGAAAGATGATAAAATAATTCATGTGCATGTGGACCATTTCCCTCATAAAGCCATGTGACTCCCTCTTCTCATCCCCACACCAGATTGATGATATTTATAATTTTTCTAATGAAATAACATGATATTATTATATTTATGTAATGATAAAATATTACTTAACAAATTTCCATAATGATCATTAAAAAATGGTAGTGTTAATCATGTATACAAATGATCTGTAGTCTCCATGATTATAACACACTTCATTTCTAAAAACCATCTTGAATGATTGGAATTAAAAGTATAATTAATGTATAATTATGAAAATTATTTCATTATTATTATTATGAATGTGATGAAGCTATATAATATGAAAAATAACCAGAAATTTAATAACAAATCATGAATGAGAAGAAAAGAAAATTAACACATGAAAAAATTAAAATAATGAATGATTATTAATGAATGAGTGATAATATGTTCTAAAAGGATAATAACTGATATTATAAATATTAATATGGTTCTAATTTAACATAACAAAATTTATAAAACCACTATAAGATATGTTAATTCATTTTATATCAAAAGGAATCATGAGGAAAGGTACCATGTCTTATTTTCTCTTCTTAGGGATTATTATAATGATATGAACATAATTTATTTTATATGGTTTACATACAATCCATTTGACATGTAATAGAATAATTCCATAATATTTCATGGTATTTTTAGTTTCAATTATAATCACTATATCCAATTGTATTTGAATTTAGAGATACCTTGTAGAAATGATTTTCAATACATAATTTCCTTTCATAGAGTCATATTACATATTGATCATCTTTAATATTATAATATTATATTTTAAATTAATTTTAAATATATAATTTTTTATTTGCCTTTTTTTGTATGTATTTATAGTTAATTATAATAATATATTCATTTATTTATCTTCACATAAAATTTATGATCATTTTAAAGGGTTTATTTTACTGTCTTATTCTAATCAAGATTATTTATTCTTGAATCTCAATTGAAGGAAATTATTTTAGATTTTCTAAAAAACCAATTTAGTTTTCTCCACCTTTGGTTATTCATGATAATTTTATTTAATAGTACAATTTTACACTTCATTTCTACATAAAATATTTGAAAAAATTATTTTACGGAAATCCCACTGTATTTCCCACTTTGGTCGGAAATCCAGTTTCTTCTGATATCTTGTTTTATAAAATTTATTTAAAGATGATTTTAACAAATTAAAATTTTTTTAATAAATAAATTTATACCCATTATTTATGATTTAAAAAATTATTGATTTTAATATTCACGTTGTTTTCAAAACATTTCATGTTTGGATTTTTCTAAAAATTTGGAAGGAATATTTTTTAATGTACTCATCATGTACATAATTTCCTATCTTCATGAACAATAAATGTTCAAAAAATTGAATTATAAATTTTAAATATCATTTATATAGAAAATTATTTTCAAATAATTTTTTTGAACATTCATTTGTAAAAGGTTATATTCAAAATGAAAAGGATATTTACCTCATGAATGTTAATAAAAATAATTTATTGGAATTTCTATTTATCAGCTTCACCAAAAATTTATTTTATATATACTCTATTAGGGATATGTTGTATGAATATCATCCTTATTAATTTTATGTATTTTTATTATCATTGGTACTAAAAATGTATTGAAATTAATTTTCATGATTCATTTTTTTATTCTCTAACATTCCTTTTAAATATTAACTTTATTTTGATCATTGTATAATTTATTTCATTTATATATCCATATTCTATTTATCATGTATATTATTATTCACTAAAAATTATAATTTATTTACATATTCTATTTAATTTTAATATAATTTGATTAACTGTTAAATAATTATAAATCCATATCCTTTCCAAAATATATTTATATTTAATGATACTAAATAATTTTCATGAATTATATCATTGGTTCAATATATATGGAATGTATTGGACATATAGTGAATGGTGGGGACCAAAATTATATATCCCATTGATGCATTGATTATCTCATGAGGACCATTAGAAATCTATGATTAATAGGTTTCTTTATATAGTTTCAAATATACATATGAATGGTAATAAATGTATAGGTATCATGATTCCTGAGATTCAGAAAGTCTAGTAATTAATCATTTCCATCATTAAGAAGTATGTTATTATTATCCACAGGATTGTTAAAATGATATTATCTCTGGATTAATTTCATTATTAGTTTTTTGATTAAATGGAAAAAAAATTATTTATTGACCTTTACATGTTGATTATTCATTACCTTTATGTCAATGATATTTTCATAATGATATTATATGTGGATTAATTTCATTCATAGTTTATTGGTTAGATAATTTTTCAGAAATTTACATTATTATATCGATTGGGCCTTATCTAATTATGATATCCATGTTATTGAATAAATGAAATGCATTTTTAGTTATTTACTATATATATTTATTATTGCAAGTTGTATCATGATATTTTCCACTATAATTAACCCTTTTGTGCATATGATCAGATGATTATTTTGTTCCATTTCACATGATTTCATAAAGTGTACTATAATTAATTTACAAGGATATATTAGAGGGATTTGATCTATTCATGAAAAAAATATTATGTTGCACTTTTTTTATCAAATTTAATATTTTACCCAAGTATGTATATAGTTATTAATGAATACTAAACTATGTGGTACATAAGGAAAGGATTCATTTTATCTTATTCCAATGAAATAAAGTATAAATCATATTTGGGCTACTAGGTTTGGGATCTCAAATTCATAAACCATACATATGTTACACATACTTTCAAAATAGAATATAGAAAAATAAGTTAAGTTGGAATAAAAATGAAAGAATAAAATAATAAAATAATGTAATAAGATCTATTCTCACCCCTAGTATCACTGCCCAAAAATGAAAAGGTGCATATAAATATCACACTAGTATATAACAATATATCAATTTTTATAAAGTATTAAAATGCTCAATACGGACAATGAGATAAAAAAAATTAAAATATAACACGAATATACCAATATGTTACTTTATGAGTCACCATCCATGTACGAATAGAGTGTGCTCTCTAAGAAGTCAGAATATTATGCATTACCTGAAATGATTGATAGGGGTGAGATTATAATATCATTAATAATGACATATAAAAATACCTATAATGATTTACCTTTAATCAATAGACCATTTTTTACAGGGTTGAAAACATTTTTATATATTTTCATTTAAAATTTATAAATAAATTATAATATTTATTCTATAGTATAAAAATAGATCATTAATAACATGTAGATTGAGAAACATTATATTAATCAAATATTTTTAATCTTAAATATGAGAAAATTAATTAACACAGATTAATATTTAACTTTATAAATTAATATTAAATAATTTTCTTACTTTAATTATGTAATCAGGAACTATGAATAAATAGAGTCAAACATTATGGGAGCCTATGAGTACTAAGGTTATGTCACATTATAAGACTCTCATACTCTTGGTATTTACATCATAGAAAATATATCTTGTGGATGAGATGTTGATAAGGATGCAGTGAAATTAGCAATTTTAACCAATCCAAATCATCTCATTGTTTAGTTAAAGTGGTATCATAGTCCATAGGACTAGGAGGGAGTATATTTTCCTATTGTACATGTCCTTTTATACCCACCCAGGTAACCATGGTTCCTATCTATCATCATATTTCAATGAAATATTATTCCGTCTGAATAAAATAGATGAATATTTCACAATCAATCAAAGATACATTGGAAATAATAAATATATTTCTATACAAAAAAATTAGGTTTGTTCTAAAAACCATAGTGTGAAAAATTTAATTTAACTAGTCAAAAAATTCTATAATAATGAATATATTGTTATTAACAAATGGGTTACTAAAAGTAGAATGTAATGTTTTTATTTTCAAAAACAAATTCTAATTCATAATATTTATGATTATAAATAACTCATCACCCTTATAGGTATATGTATTTATATATATATACCTCATAATGATTCACATATCATCTACGTGTGAATATGTTCATATATATATATATACACTTATCAATATTTTTATAAGTAGCACATATCTGGATATAAATTTTTGCAATAATTTTCAATCCCTTTGAAGAACAAATGTAAACCAAAGTTGAAAAAAATAATGGTTTTTACTTTTGAAAGTGGCCCTAGAAGGGATTTTTAAATTCCATTGAATCACTATAAAATATTAAAAAATACTTATAAACTTATTTTTTCAAACATTAAAAATTTAGGTTTTCAAGGAAATATATTTAATTTTATAAAATTTATTAATTTTTAAGAAATAAACTTTTTCATCAATGGATGTCACCTGGAAACTCATTTTTCTAGTAAAATCAAATCATCAACATATAAAATATATTAATTTGAATAATAAAATATAATTATGATTCCCATTAAGTAAGTTATTTCCATATTAATTTCCAATATATCAGTCCACTTATTTGCATCATGTCAAAAAATGGTAGAAAAATGAATCTATAAGATGCAACACACGAGAACCCATCACATACCCTAAAATCACAATCCAAAAAAATTTGAAGTGAAACCCAACCTAGGGTTTTGGATATGGTGACATAGTGAGATATGTAAGGAAAAAAAGGAAGAAAAATATAAAAAGGGGGAGAAGGATGGTTTTTATTTAACCTAAAGTGTATTAAATTTTAAATTGAGGTAAAAAAACCCCAAAAACAGAGATTGGGTGAGGGAGGCTTGTATATCTTATCTTCCACATGTTATATTGAATATAACTTGTTCGGGGTTTGTTGTATGATAGGTACATTTGAGAGAGTTCAGGTATATTTTATTTTTAGTTTCTTTTTATTATATTTTTTTAATTGGAATTCATTCATGGTATCCATATGCTTTTCATAATCCATTCACTAAATGTTCCCCACACTATGTATAATATGGCACATATATTTTTTGTTCACATGGTAAAACTATCGATGTTCCAATTGTTGATTTATTTTACTAAGAATCAATGTATACTCACATGGATAATATATAGCTAGACTTGTAGTATAGGTTAAATATTCTCCCTATACTAAATTCTCAAATTTTTATGCTTTCAAGATATTTTCACTCATAAATCACCCGTAAGAAAAAAGTTCAATAGTTAAATAAATTTATCAAAATAATAATTATTGTAGTTTGAGATTACTAATATAGGAGTTCTCTTATGGTCATGTGGTTGAATTATATAGGCAATATTCAAGTGATTTGGGTTATGATAAATATATAGAGGAATAATTTATTATAATTTTATGATTAATTAAGTAAAATGTTTTTACACTATATTATTTATAATAAGATGTCATGATCTAATGTGTTACATATAAGACTATATTTGATTACGAATCTTCATAAAAATTATAATATGTAGAGATTATTTTGACATGTATTTGGTACAATTTAATCACATAACACAACATTATATCCTATAATATATTTTTATATAAATATGATGATTAATAAAATGGATGATACATTGATGTAATGTGCTTTTTAATTTTTTTTATTCATGAACTAATCATTTTCATTTAATATTAATTTAAAAAATAAAAAATATCATTAATTTATCTATATATTATTCCACGATTCGTTATATTATAGGAATTTTCAATTACTATTATGTTGATATAGTATTCATAAATAAATTTCTCTTAAATTAGAAATGGTTTAAAATATGATAAATAAATATTAAATATTTCCAAATTTTATGAAAACTACTTAGAGAAGGTAAAAATAATATATTTATTATGGGAAAACCTCATTATATTATTTCTGAAAGAATTATTTTCTAAGAGTACATACTCATCAGGGATAATATAGGTTATATTAAAATAGAAAAATATCAACATGTTTTATTTCATAACATATATTATTAGAAAATATGGAAAATGTTGATATTTTTATTCACTTTTTGCGTAATCATGTTGAATTGGTGTTTTATTCTATGTGTGTTATCTTCAAAGGTATATTTATTACCCATCACTTATGATTCATTTGAGAAGTATTAACATAGAGTACGATAGTATACAAATAGAGTACCATGTTGAGATCCATGATCATTTACTGAAAAATTTCTGGGGTGGGTTATGATGTTAGTGTCGGTGTTTTGGAGGAATGTTTGAATAAAATAATTTACATTGATGTGTAAAAATCATCTAAGTGTTCAGTAAATTGAGATATATTTGTTATTATTAATAAATTAAAAATATTCTGAATAACGGAACAATATGAAATCATTGTGGGTTATTTCTCAAAAAAAATTCTTATGATGTATATGACTAACATCTTAGAGTCTGAAATAAACTAATTATGATGAATAAATAGATACATTTATTTTAATCATAAAGTTTGTGAATTTTTTGAGGTCATTTCAAATATATTATATATAAATGAATAAATTATTATTTTGGAAGTTATAGAATAAATTTTTGAAAATAAAAATTAATTACTGCTAGGATGATAAATATATGGAGTGATATTAATGACAATAATATATTAATCAATGTTACATATATAATAGAAGATTATTTATTTCATTTTTTATTCGTTAGAAATATTTTTTAAAGGTATAATTTAATGATAACTTTTTAATTTTATCAGTGAATGTTGTGAAAATATATTAAAATATTACCTTTAGTTAACCAATGTCATGTGATTTATTACCAAAAAATCATGTCTAGGGTGTTTCAAATTTTTATAATTAATAACATATTATTTATATTTCATAAATTCACACATGAATCATTTTATCTAAAACACTATTCATAAAATATATATTATCAAAATGTATGTTCTGTACATTGAAATGGTTTGTTAGTTATTCTACTTTAATCTTTTCTTGTACTCTAATCCTTATAATTCAAATTAAATTCAAAATAATTTATTTTTCACTTTAATATCCAATTACATAATAAATAAACTTCTATATCCAACATTAGTTTCATTTCCAATGGGTATAAGGATGTCATACTTTATTAGGTCCTAATAGGTTATATCCATAAATAATCAATTTCCCAATTGAGGTATAATGGGTGTTATTATTTGTAGAGAAATTATATACGTTCCATTACAATTGAATTTTTCATTTTAGTGTTTTTGATGTTCTTGAGTGTCCAAATAAGAAATAAAATAATCAGTAACATGTTCAAATCGCCATAGTCATATTTAGTTAATGAATTTTATTTAGAATATTTTTAATGCAATAAATTAATGAGCTATCCAATTTTCATTGGGTTCTATGAATTTTAGTGAATTGGGTCCTAATATGTTACACCGATAAAAGAATAATTATCCATCCAAGATCCATTGAGACTTTTAAATGATGGGGGACTAATGGTTATATAATTATAATGTAATGTTAACCTTTAGATAGATGTTATACCAATGGGTTCTAACAAATAAACTTTTATAATTACAATAACATTGATGTTTTTTCTATAATTCGAGATGTTGATCTCCATTTTATGATGTAGAGTCACAATATAGGTTCCTTCTATTTGTAGTTATTTGATAAACCCATGTTGATGATTCATAATATTCAAATAAATATGTATCATTATTATTTTAATATGGATATGATCGACATCAATCTTTGATTGGGAATAAATTGTGTAATTTCTATAGAATAATTAAAATACATATTATATAGATTACAGTGAAATGTAAGTATGTTAATGAATTTTATCTCATTTATTATATGATGTATATGATAAATTTTGAATTCTCCTTATTAAATATGACTATATAAATTTTTCCAAATTAAAAAATATATGATGTTACCTGAAGAAGAAAAAAATCAATTCTTCAATTATTTTTATGAGGGACTGATTTATTGAAGTATTCCAAATATTTTCTTTTTTATGTAATATTTTTATAGTGTTTTTAAAATATTGGAAAACCTTATGATTTAAAAAATATAATATTGGGATTTTAGAAAAAAATCTTGTAAATGATATTTTATTTCATATATATTTTATATTTTATAAATTCTATTCATATTCAAAGGGAAGGATTCAAAATTGGAATGACAAGTACTACAAAAAAGATTGAAAATTAAAATCCATAAAAAAAAAAATTTATCACCATGAAAAGGTTATAAAATTGATATTGAATATATATCATTTTTAGAAGTTATGAAAATTTTGGATTGGAAATGGTCACCTAAAAATGGATAATAAACATGATATGGGGAAATAAATAATTTATTCACGGGGTTTCAATGATTTTGTGGCCCAAAAAAACCTACATCATTTGGAAGAATAATTTTTCTTCTTCTTCTAATTTTATTACTCAATTCTTAAAATGGAATATACAATGGAAACCTCACTAGAGGGATTGGTCTCAAATAAGGGATATGTATTTAGTAGATGTGAAAAAAAAATCACCTTTATAGCTGGAAATAATGATGTTGAACATTAATTTTCACAACTATACATTTGGGTTTAT
Organism: Viscum album; assembly: GCA_963277665.1. Lineage (NCBI taxonomy): Eukaryota > Viridiplantae > Streptophyta > Magnoliopsida > Santalales > Viscaceae > Viscum > Viscum album. The sequence continues at coordinate 217,198,473 of OY728121.1, read as the reverse complement.
CCAGCGCTGGTATTTATCAGTACTAAGAAAATTATTAAAAGGGGAACATTATAAATTCCAAAAAAGTAATGATAAATGGGTCCTTGTTAGAACTAAAAAAATGTTTTCATTGTGGGATACTTTAATAGTTCTATAAAAAATTTACTAATAAAGGGGGCCATTATTAGTGCTAGAAAAAAAATATTTAATAATTGGGGGGCCTTTATCTATGCTTTTTACAAACACCGCTATAGAGCCCCCATTGTTAATACTATTTTCAAATGTTGATCAAGGGTATCTTTCATAAAATATAATATTTTAATAAAAAAATATTAATATATAAATATATTTATATTGATATAAATATAATATATTTTATAAAATATGATTTATATAATGCTAAATATTAATTTAAAATTAATATATAAATTATTTATTGAATAATTGATTATAAAATAATTTTAAAATGTTATTAATTATTAATATGAAAGTTATTATTGTGTAATATTTAATTAATAATAATTGGATGAAATAATGTTAAATGAATTAATCAATGAAATGTGATAATTTGAAAACATGACTTCAATTTCATACAGCATTAACTTTTGATATGCATGTTCGTATATGGTCTACCACATATCAAATTGACTCCTGTGAAGAGATCTACCCAAGGGTTACTTGATAGTAGACCATTCACTATTTTTTCAAAGTAAAAAATTTCCCAAATGGCCTCTAAAATGTGTTTTTAGTTGGGATTCCCTAATTTGTTAATATTGAATAGTACATCATCATTTTTTAAGATATTAAATTGTGTATTTTTAGTTGATAATGAATTAATTCATAGGGATTACATTTTATAGATATTATAAATTTAAAATTTTATCATTTTTTAGAATGTGGGTTTATTTATATGTAAATATATGCATCATTTCTTATATTTAGTACTAATAAATCAATTGTATTAATACATATTAAATAATATTTTAAAAAAATTATTTGGAAATTTAATAGCCAAATGGAAATAGATATTTTTTATTCAATTTGTTGAAAGTATAAATTTATCCACTTATATACATTATAAAAATGTGTTAATATGTATATATATACCTATATAATTAATGTTTATACATGAACATGTGTATGTTAATAAAAAATATATTTATTTATAAAGATATTCTAATATATGTTAATAAATATGTATATATGTAAATATTTTATCATGTTTATGAGAAATATAAATGTGTATGTGTTTGTGTAAATATGTGTGTATGTATACGTGATTCAAATGTTGTGTATATAAATCATATATAAATGTATATATATATATCTTTAAATCCAGTATATAAATGTATTTACAATAATTATTTATAAATACGTTGTAAAAAATGTATAACTAATTACTCAAATACATGTAATTATTTATAAAAATTTATGTAAACAAATATACATATAAATATATATGACATGTATAAAATTTATATATAAATATATAGACATATATTAAAAATTCATTTAAAACTAATTATATAAATCATATAAAATTAGTTAATAATCAATTTATTTAAAATAATGTCTAAATATTTGTTATACATTATAAAAATATACATATAAAAATATATACTTATACATATGTATATATAATGTTTATATATGTATTTTTCTCTATGTATTAATAAACATATATATATATATATATATTAAGTTTGTAATATAAATAAATTAATATTATTTTTTTATTAAAATAAATATAATTATATATATATATATCAATACTACTAAATATTTTAGAAAAAAAAGAAATATTTTAAAATATAAATAAAATATTATTAGTAGAGGCATTGAAACGTTGAAGGTAGGTCACATGATCAAGTCCTAATGCGATTTGGTATTTGGGATAGACATTCTAGAACTGAGAAAGGGTGGGGGTATCAAGTATTGATCAGGTGTTTGAGGGTGATTGATGGTGGTATAGGGAGTTAAAATCACCTGAATAATGGTTCTATGGGTATTGAGAAAGGGTGGGGGTCTTGTGGTGATGTAAAAATAATTTTTTTCTCAAATATTAGATCAGTGATTTAAAAAAAACTATAAAAGGGTTCCACTATTATCATTTTTATCACTATTAATGTTTTAAATTATTGGTATTAAAAATTATCTAATAACACTATCCCTTATGAGTGCTAAAAAATAACTGATAAAGGCACACATTATCAGCACTAAGAAAAGCTAAAAACGGTTCCTTTATGAGAGATTTATTAGAATTGAAAATGTTTGGCTTTTGATATCACTCACAAATATCATCCTCTATTATTTAATGATTAAAAAAATTATAACTATTAATGAATGGATCTATATTTATGACACCTCTTTGAAACACCAATCAATCCACTCACATAGTGAACCAGAGGGAATCTCGTAACTGAATAATTCATATTTTTGGATTTATAATGTGTTATGTTATCAAAATTTGAACTAAATGAGAATATACTTTTCCAAAATGAATTACGATTTATATTTTTCATCTAGTAGATATTCTAGGTATTAAATTGAAGATATGTATGAAAACAAAGTTTAAAAACAAAAATTAAGTACAACCATAAATTTCTAGGTTTTAATTTTGGTAGGGATGCATCAAACCTGAAGGTGTGGAAATTATAGTCTAAATTATAGTCTTAATTATAGTCTTAATTATAGTCTTAATTATTAGAAATTATAGTCTTAATTATATCAAAATGTTTGGAAGGATTAATCTCCAAAATATTTAGATTATATTTTGTTATAATGAAAATGTATTTCAATAAATGAATTAAAATTATAAATATGTATACAAGGTTTTAATAATAAACATCCATTGATCTATCCTCATGTTTGAAAACCATATTGTTACACAAAATATAATGACCATGGATTCACATACATAGATATTACATATTTTTATATCTTCCTTCTATATATTACAAAAACACATTCCTATGGACCAAAATTAGTTTGGAGTCTTTGGGGACTCGATATATAATATTCTAATTTTTTGAAATACCTTATCATTCTCTCTAAAAAATATTTCTATATAGTACTCTTATTAGATGTAACAAACTTAAAACAATTAATTATTACATGGGAAATGACATCATAAGAAAGGGTGGGTTCATATTCTCAGTAAGGGTGAAAAAGGTAGATATATAAGCATAACATGAGAATAAGAGTATGAGAACATGATCATATAATTTACAAACCATACACTACATATGAATTATTATAATCATTTTTCAAAAATTAAATATTGTATTTTCAGAAGACATAAATCATAAGGAAATCAACGAACAATATCCATTATGTTATAATATTTTCCTAAGACATATATTTATGGAAAAATATATAATCATAGTTAATATTTACTTGGAATAACCTCATGTGTACCCTATTTCAGGCTTGGAATAACCTCCCTTATACTCAATTTTAGACTTGAGATATCCTCTTATATACCCCCTTTCTCTCTAGGGATAACCTCTCATGCACCCTTTGAGATCATATATTAGTAATCTTTACCTAATACGTTGGAGGGATATATAGGTCCCACATATAAAATAGTTAAAATCATTAAAATGTGTTCCACAAGATTATAAATCAATTTTCAAATCATAACCCATAAAAAAAGCAGTTCTAATAAAAATTTCATCATATCAGAACCTTTGGAAAATAAACTGGTTCATAATCATTTAATTATTTCATCATATCATATCGAATGGAAAATTATGGGGTTTTCACCATAATTTTCTAATGGAATAACCTATGTAAAAAGAGGAATATTTTTTAAAAATTATATCATGGTATAACCAATGATAAAAAGTTGGTTTCACAAGAATTATATCATTGTATGTCTAATGAAAAAAAGAAACGAGTTTCATAAGAATTCTGTCATGTTTAAAATTTGGAGTCATGAACCAAGTTGGGGTTCCATTCAACCCAACACCTGACCCATCCCGAGACCTATCCCGAAGGGCATTCCCAATTCACAAGGGTATGTGACTACTTCTTGGGTAAAAAAAATCACTTTGGGAATGATTTCACCCATGTATATATCCATGAACAACCTACGAGAATAAAACGTCACATAAATGATAATCATAATAATATGAGATAAAATAATATTCATATTCAATTTTTTTCAACATTTACTAATACTAGAAATACTACAATAGAAAGGGAAAACCTAGAACATCCCAAAACCTCAATGTAACAAGAGTTCCATCACACTCAATTCACCCCCAACAACATATAAAAGAAGTGGAACACTAGCAATTAGATCCACCATCACAACCGTAGAACATATTTACTTTATATGGGTCACACATAACAATGTCAACATACACCCAACTATGTATGTTTTATGTGATAAAAATCGTAGTAGTATACCACCCAAGAAAAAGACTCTATGCTAAACAATTTGAAGATAAATCAATATTCTTTTTTTATAATAAAGTTGGGAAACATTTTTGAGGATCATTTTAAGTAAAAAATTTCATGTAAATCACATTTTAAAAAAACTTTTAGGAAAATAATGTTTCTTTGAACCCACAATATATAGAAGATACATTGTATATGAAAAGTTATAACCACATCACAAAATCATAATGTCACGAAAGAGAGCCATGTGAAATCCATATATATAACTAGAAAAAGTGGGACCATATGAACCTGATTCCCCAGTGATCAAAATCACTTAACCAAAACCGACAATATCCTCATGGACGAGCACTAGAGGGGAAAACATGCAATGATCTAGTGGTCATTATATCATAAGAAGAAACCAACAATGTTACCATGGATAATCCACCAGAGGGGATCCCATCACAAGGCCTAGTGATATCGAATCATATAAATTTTTTATTTAGTGTCAAATTTCCAATCCTTATAAAAAAATATATGCCTCATCCCTCTCGAATAAACAAGGGTACTCATTCAAGTATTCCATCCAAGATACCCAGGATTTCCTTTATTCTCAAATTCCATTTCAAATATCTCACAAATCAACAATTTCTCATACACATTCTGTACTTCATGAACTCACAATTAAAATACCACTTTCACAATTCAAATTCATATAATGATTAATGATCACGTGGAAACCACCATTTTCCAAAAACAAAATCAATTTTATTTTTACATTAATGCCAAAACCATTTTAAAATACATTTTACACCCCTTTCATAATTCATAAAATCCATTTTGAAATAGAAAAATAAGGTCACATATGAGTTCCAACAATATTTATCACAATATACCCTTTCAAATCCACACACAAACCAAAAAGATTTTAAAAATTATTTCACATCACATACAAAATTCAAAAATTAATTTTAATGGTCACAAAGAATAATCCCACATTCCAGAAAATCCATTTCTTTTCTAAAACAAACTTTCAACACATTTAGACTTCGTGTTCCATTTAATTCATACTTTTTATCTTTTTTAAAAGGAATAAAACAAAATCAAGAAGCATGATAGTGAAGAACAAATGAGAAATTACTAATTTTGTTTAGGAAACCAACTTTTATCAAATATGGATATTAAAAAAATTAATACATTTTTCATAAAACATAAATAATCCATTGAAAACTTCTATGAATCCAAACAATCAATAAAAAAAAATCTAATAATGTAAATTTAGGGAACCACCTACCTCACCCTTGGAATCTTATGGAAACTAATGGAAAACCCTATCACACTACCAAGATACCCTAAAAGGGAATTATCAAACAAAAAATCATCGTGATTCCAAAAAACAACCAAAGATTGAAACCTCATTAACTTAAGAACCCATATATAAAAGAAGAACCTAATGAGGGTAGGGGGAGATAAACCTTATAATATGGAGGAAATTGAGATAAATACAACTTAAATGATGATTTATTGAAGTTAACAAACAAAAAAAACCAAATATTGTAGTTCAAGAGGTCCTAGATAGAGAATAAGAAGCTCTCAAGGCTATAAATCTTGTTTTGATCATAATAGAGTTGATTTAGTATTAAATAAAAAGATCAAAAATAGTAAATTTATGATTTTTAAAGACATAAAATAGTTTTATGATTAGACCACAAGGTTTTCAAAACCATGCAGAAACCCTCTATCCCTCTCTATTCATGAGGAACACGGCCACAAATTTTCCTTGGGAAAAGAACATAGCTATGAGAAAAGAAATGTGGATTGGGTAGTGCCACTATCCATGAAACAAAGTTTTCTCTAGGCTGGTGCATGGTTTCCCCTAATTGTGTGCCAACCATGTGCTAACATATGTCGAACCCCAAAAACAATTCACTAAAATGTCCCAAGGAAATAAAAAAACCCAATATAAGACCTAAAATATAAAAAAATTCCCTAATAAAAATCACTGATGTGACAATTTTCTCCACTGTGAAATATTTCTACCCCTGGAAACTCATTACAATGTCTTATCAGAGAAGAAAAATAGATAATCATCCTCATCCCAGGAATTTTACTCCCATTTCTAGCCACCAAAAATACTGTCATACATCATAATACTTCTTGGTGTTATCCAGGGGAATTGGCCACTGGGAGTGATGGATATCCTACATAACCACCTTCAAAAATGAAAATGACACCACAAAGAGAAATCTAAATCAAAATTCTACAACATGAGACAATGACCACTCATAGGGCACATCCCAACTATTTATGAACTACATAGAACACTAAAAAAACTCATAACTTGGCTGCTCCAGCCAAATAAACTCTAAAATAGAAGGTTTCAATTAAAAAGTAGCTAATATCACACCACCACTATTCCCCTTTAATTCTATATGGATCTAAACAGAAATCCCCACCAAGGAACACTCATCATTGTAATCATTTAGTGGTTATACTAGCACATTCCTACTAAATCCATATGCCACCACATTTCTATAACATGGGGTATAGATGATATTAAAATTGAATCCTTGATGGTACTCACCCCAATGATGTTTCATTAAATTCAATTCCCTATAAGAGAAAATAAACCCCAAAGTCATAAGATCAGAAAAAAATACTAACTTCTCTTCGAAAATATAATGGCGCCACATCTTCATTCCATGCATCAATTCCACTAACTCTAGGTCAAAGGTTTGGTAATTATTTTCATGTTCTTGCAGTTAGGAAGAACCATACACCACCACTTGGACATCCTATATCAGCACACTCCCATGACTCATTCCAAGAGAATAATTTTAGACCACATATCCCTTTCTAGATTTTATAATAATTAAAATAAGGTTTCTAGTCAATAACCATATAATCTCCTCAAGGGACATTTGACTTTTTGGGTTTCACTCAAACATAAACCTCATTAGGGTAATTACAATATTGGATGAATAAATATGAGATAAATATTGATCAAACCCCTATAATACCATTACATTACCAAAAAGCATTTGATTTCAAAAAAATTCCCTAAAAAATCCCATCACTTCACTAAATTGATCTTCACAATGTCCACAAAAACCCCTCATTCAAAGATACAAGAACCAGAAAATTAAACTCCATGACCAAAATAGTTCACATAGAAATCTTCTCATATATACTATGATATCGATGGGTTCATATAAAAATCCTCAAATTTCTCTTAGGATCCTCCTCTATCCCATAATAGACTATTATGTACTCCTCAAATACCATAATAAAAGAGTGAAGGTATTGATGGAACACCCTATTCATAAACACCATAACAAATTATAGAGAATTTTTCAACCCAAATGTATTGAACAAATACTAAAAATGGTTGTACCTAAATTGTAAGGAAATTTTTGTAATATATTCCTTTGTAAATATGGCTTGGTGATAACCAAAATATAGATCGGTCATGGAGAACCACCTTACCCCATTAAGCTAATCAAGGGGGCATAAATATGGGTCAAAGGGAGCTTGTTCATGATCATTATATTATCCAAATTCTAGTAATAGATACATAAATAGGGAGATCCATTGGCCATTATAGAAAACTGAACTTTGGTGTCCCAATCTGATATGCTCAAGTGAATGAATCCATTTAATTATAAATCATATATCCGTAAAATTAAATCCCTCAACACTGCGGGGACCATATAGTATGAGTTAAGATATCTCGGTTGTGTTCCTGTTGAAAAATAAATAGAAAACATCACATCCCACTCCAAGGAAACCCCCAAGAAATCATCTTGAAATACCTCTAGAAACTCATCTACTATAGGAGGTAATCCAACTCTTAGATAGCTATCACTGTCCTAAAGAATTATTGATGAGATATAAAAAACAAGATTTATGAATTTTGGATATGGGGTTCCAGAAAGTCCTAAATGAGGTTCCCATTCACCATGAAGACCCTAGTTACTTCCATCAAGATCCACAAAACATAATCATCATCAATATCAATCGATGTTATCCTAAAAACTGACCATCCAATCCATATTGAGAATCACGTCATAGAGGTCCATCTCCAAAACCAACAAATCTCATTCTAACTCAACCCCTATCTCTGTAAGTGTTCAAAATAGACACCTAAAACCCTATTATCACTTCCAACAAAGGGTGTTACCCAATCTATCTCATACGGAATAAGATCAGTTGAAAACATTAAAAAATGCATGAAATTTTTAGATATAAAATTAACAGTTGTATAATTTTAAAAATTAACATTTAATGATGATGAAATATAAACAGTACATTTATCTTTCATAGACCTTGCATTTAATTCAACTGGTTCTTATTACATAGAATGAAGTTACCTCATCTCTTCCTGATCCTAAGAATAATCATTGACCTACAACTACATCCTAAACTGACTCTACCCCGATGAAGATCCATCCCTACAACCCTGACATAAAAATTGAGAACCCACTATTAGAGATTGTTTTTACTAGGGTGAAATCCCATTGACATCTACATATCATACACCAATCTGATATACGTGCACCAACATTAAAAAATGTAGCAAGTGTTGCATAGTTCCATGCTGATGGAATGTCCGGGGTGGGGATGAACATGTAGATCATATGTGCCCTACCTTCCCACACTTTAAAAAGACGAATGGCCCCACTCCTAAATCCATAGATGAAGATAATTAGGGAGAATGTATTGAACAACTACCACCCCTCTTCTTCTTTTCTTCCTGCTTCCTCTTCTTATCAGTGAAAACAAATACATAAAACTATTGACACTCCTATAGAGAAACTAAACCCACAACTATAATGAATTTTAACCATAATTAAATTATTAAACTCCTAATAATTGGTTTTCAACTAGAATAAGAATACTTTTTATCATATTCAAAGCTAAAACCCCATCTCAAACATTTGATCATTCAACTACTCATTGGAAATGACCTCATGTACATACCAAACTAACTATACAAAGTGGTAGGAATACTCCATCATGGTTCTATATCCATGGTGATGATTCCAAAACTCTTAGGTCTTGGAGATAGAAAAAATATCAGGACAATACTACTTGTTTAAGTCATCCTTGAAATCAATCCAACTCAACTGCTCATTATTACAATCTTGTACCATAAAGTCATACCACTTCTAAAAGGGAACCTCCAACATAAACGAAGAACACATCACACTGACTGGATTATGAGAATCGAGAAACTCAATAAACCTCTCAATCCTCATAATCCAATCCTCAGATTCTTAAAGATATTTTCTACCCTGGAAATATGGTTTCTTATTCTTGAGTAACTTATAAGACTTGTCCTTTCATGGTCCTAGTTCGGCATCTCTAACCTGAGAGAAGACAGAACCCGGTCCTTTTCCAAAATCTTGGATATCCTAAACAACTACATCTATTATACTATGATCATTTGGATAGGTAGAAATATCTTTTACCTCTTCTTACAGTTTCATAGGAAGTCTCTACAGTGGCATCTTATGATAAAAATAAACAACTTCAAGGAAATACCATAAATACAACCATCAACACAATTGTCTAAAAAATTTAAATAAAAAAACAAATCCTAAATACATCCATGGATCAAAAACATATCCAAATCCATTAAAAAACCACTGAAATCACTCAACCTCCACCCAATGTCCATATACAATCCATAACATGTACTTCTCACATCAAGGAGAAGTCAAACAAAATACCAACATCCCTTGTAGACATGTGTCTTTTCATGAGGTTTGTTGTCCATATACCCCACTCAAAAATACAACCTCAAGCCTCGACTATCCTAGATATGGTCTATCCAGACTCTTCCCAAATAATTTAACTAAAAATATAAAAACCTCTTTGATAACATTTGTTCACAAACCAAGTCAAGGTTACATCCAAACTAACACCTAACCCAGCTTGAGACATGGAACTAAGGGTATTACCAATCCCCACAGACTAGAAACTAGTGACTATGTAACAACAATGAACATTGTGAATGATTTCACACATGAATATAATTATAAAAAACCAATGAGAATAAAACAGAACATATATGATAATCATAACCAAAAAATATACAAAAATTTTTATATTCAATGTTTTACAGTATTAGGCAACACCAAAATACCAAAATGGAAAGGAAAAACCTAGAACCACCCAAAAACCTCAATGTAAAAAAGAAGTTCATCACCTTAAAACCACCAACACCAATACATATTAGAAGTGGAACAATAAAAACCAAATCCACCATAATCACCATCAAATATATTTTCTTTTCTTGGTACATACATAATAATGACTATATACACCCAACAGTGTATATAGGGTGTGATACAAATCCTAGTATAATTTCACCCACGAAAAAATTTCCATTATATATTAGTATAAGAAACATCAACAACGCGCATTTTAATAATAAAATAAGAAAATATTTCTAAGTAAATTTTCAAAGAGGACTTTTTTTTGTAAAACACTTTTAATGAAAATTATTTCTAAATATAAACATTCTCTAAAACCATAATGAACATAGGGTCCATCATATTTCAACGATTATGATGACATCACAAAAGAATCATGTCATAAGGGAGCTCCATGAAAAATACATATAGGTAACTAGAACTAGTGGGACCATATAATCCTCTTCCCTTAGTGATCAAAATCCCTTAATCAAAACCAAAATTGGCCACTCGTATGATCTAGTAGAAGGGAACACATCCCAAGTCCCAATGATATTTATATCATAAGAAAAAATCAACAGCATTACAATGCATGATCCATAGGAGGGGGTAATATCACAATGTATAGTAGTCTCTGATAATATCAAATGTTTATATATTGTTTAATCATCAATATTTCTAGAATAATCCACTAATTGGTCATATTTAATCAAAAAGCACACAAGTTCAAGTTATCCCACCTAGATACAGAGGATTCCCTTTGTGCTCAAATTACTTTCCACAAGTCACATAAATAATCAATTTCACATACACATTCCAAGAATCACTAACACATAAGGGAAACACCACATTACCAATTCACATTGACCTAATGAACACAAATCACATAGAAACATCAATTTTCCATTAATACCGACTTTATTTTGACAGTCGCACTCAAACTATTTTATAATATGTATCAAACAACTTTTAAAATTCATAAACATCATTTTAAAATACAGTAATAGGGAAACATACTAAATTCAACCATTTCCCTAGGAATCTTCCATTTTAAATCAACACACAAACCAAATGGATTTTAAAATGTATTTCACATTACATAAACTTTTAAAAACCCACTTTTAACTTTCACTAAAAAAATACCTCATGAAAAAGAATCAATTTCCTTCAGAAAACCAACATTAAACACTTTCTGACCTAAAGAGACTTTGAATGCATTTGTTTCACCTTTTTCCCAAGTCATAAAACACAATCAACAAACACCACAATAATAAACACTTGAAATAGAACCAATTTATTTTAGAAAACTAACACTAATACCATATGAGTCTCAAAAATATTAAATAAATGTTTCTAAAAAACGCCATTAACCCATAGAACACATTTATGAAACCATTAAAGAAATACAAAATCATATAATAATGTAAAATCATGGAATCACCAACCTAAAACTTTCAAACATCAAAAAACTATTGAAAAACCAAAATAGCCCATCCAAGAGACACTACAATGGAATGATCTAACAACAAACACCATGATTCAACCAAACAACACAAGATAAACACATTATTAGGTCAATCACTCTATTAGAAAATAAGAAACCAAAGATATTGGGAGAGAAACCCTAGAAGAAGGAATAAACATAGTTTAAAGGGACTTACTTGATGATTTATTGAGGATCCCAAACCAAATAAACCAAAATATTGGAGTTAAAGAGGTTAAATAGGTAGAAGTGGAATCTACCATGACTAAAAATCATGAATGGCATAGATTAGGGTGGATATATTGTTAATGTGTATGAGTGAGAAGTGTTAATTTACATTTTTAAATGACCTGGATGGGTCACATAGTTATCCAACATAGTTTACCAAACCATGTAGAAACTGTGCATCCCTCTCTATCTAAGAGGAATAAGGCCACACTATTTTATCTGGAATAGAGAATTTATATGATGTAGTTCATGTTTCCAGGACGGTTCCATTTTCCATGGTGCATGGTTTTCCCTTTACTGGAACATGGTTTCCCCAAACCATGTGCCAACTATGTTCCACCTTCTATAGAGCCCAAAAAATACATTTTCACCAAAACCACCATCATAAATTAATAAAACCAAGAAAAGAACAAAAATAGACAAAATAATATCTCAAAATAAAATCAAATATGTGATACTTGGAAGGGATAAAATTTTCATTAACATCTTGTCAAAAAGCCCATAATTAATTCAGAGAAGATATTTTAATTTTACCCATGAACCATATTCATAGTAAATCATAAGCAACCTTAATGTATGTCATATTATATAGATAATTATTTTGAAATAAAAATTATTTTGATTATTTATTGAGAAAGATAACCATTATTTAAAAATCAACTTTTAAAAATAAGCAATACGAAATATTTTGGAAGCACTTTTCTTCAAGAATAATCATTTAATACTTATAAATAAATTGATAAAAACTTTTAAAAATTCATAATAAAATATCCTTTTAACATTAAATAAACTTTTATCAAATATAAAATATTTTTAAAATACTTGTGTTCAAAAATAACATTGAATAATTATATAGTAAGATGAAATGAAAATAATGGTCATTATGGTGGTTAAGTATATCCATTCCATACACATTAAAATAAGTATTCCTTTTACATTTTTAGTAAAATAAAAATGAGCCACATTTAGAAAAAGAGATAAATATTACATTAAAAAAATTAAAAACTCAAAAAAGGGAAAAATTATTACTAAATTCATTAGATATTGTTAAAAAAATTGAAATCATTTTTAAAAAACATTGTTTTATAATATGATGGTTTTTTGACTAAAGAGTGAAATAAAGATGAATTTTTATAAAAATATTATATTCAACTCTTGTGTACGTACTGAGAGGTAATTGAATTAAAAACATATATTATTAATAAATAACCATAATAGAATAAAATTTTAGAGTTTATTATGTTATTATTAATAATATTTCATTATTTAAAGCATAATCATAATCATTCCTGATAATCAATGTGATTGTATCATCATAGCTTTACGTCATTGGAATCTATTAGTTTGTAAGACCCATTAAAGAACAAAATAAAATGAATCTTTTAATATAATCAAAGTAATGGGAATAATTATATAACACATCATTGGATATTTATATACACCTAATATAAGAAAATAGGGGGAAAACGTAACTTCTGTCCCAAGGAAGACAATTTGAGATAGAAATCCCTTACCGATTTTGGTAACTTATGAACAATAAAATCCTTGGAAGGGATACCATATATTAGATATGTAAGTAAAATTAATTATTTGGATAAAAATAATAAAATAAATTCATGGTTACTATATACATCACATAAGTGAAATAGGGGGGTCAATTTGAATGTCTCTCACATAAGTAAAAAGGGTGAATGAAATCCCTTACATTAAGTCTTGACTTCCTTTCTACAAGTTCTAACCTCATTTATAAAAATTATATGCTTATAATAAATATATTAATGTTATGTAATTATATACATATAATACCATATACTATTTACTTATTACCTTTTATTTCCCATTATTTATCAATTCAATGTTATTGTCATGCTTTGTGCAAAAAATATGTTGTTTTTCATGTATGTTTAAATTTTTTATTTTTTTTTCCTCTTACATTGATCATGTTTATTTCATCTCCAAAATTTTACCAATAACATAAATATCATATATATTAATTATATATTTATTAATAGTGATATATAGAAGTTACATATAGAAAATGAAATACATCATTCCGAGAGAAGGTAGGATGTAAGTATACATGAAAGTTGTTTCCATTTTCTCGATCGGTTGAAATAAAGAAAGTTAAACACTATTTTCTCATTCTAGAATAATCTTAATTTAATATATATAAAATTATATCATTAAATTATTCTTTATTACCTTCCAGATAATGAATGATTAAACACATCTCTTTACGAGGGGGTAGTCCTCTGTACACACGATAGAAATAATCATACTCCCACAAAATTGAAATTAAAAAAGTAAATGTTATATAATAATTTAACAACTATAATAATATCATAAATATGATTTATATATATGTATTATTTCATTATATCAACCCTTTAGTAGTGGTAATGTAAAAAAAGAAGGACATCTGTTCATGAGGCGCTAGACCACCACACACAAGAGTGATGAATTCTTGACTAATTTGATGGAAGATGATATTGTTGTAAGTAATACCCGTTAAAAAACATATTATTATATTTTAGAAACTAATAATATTATATAATCATGGTATAATAATAATCTAAGGATTGGAGGTTAGAAGAACACTTGTAATTTATGAAAAGAAAAATGTGTTCTAGTGTTTTTCATATGAAAATTGATAAAATGGGTCATTCATAAAACTATAAGATATAAGGATGAAATTTGACCAAAATTTATTTTAAATGGTTTGGGTATTTTCAACCATTATTATTTTTGTTTAACTACTAGAAAATTGATTTTTACTTTAACTACAATAAATTATTTTTATTATTTTTATTATTAATTATTGTGAAAAATTATGATGAAATTATTAGATAATATAAATTATTAATTTTAAAAATTATGAATAAATTTTTAAAACTTAAATTCACATGAGTTGAAAATTATATGTTGATATTAATCCCACATTTTATAAGAAAAAATGGTTTTTTAGAGAGAAGAATGTTCAAAATTATTAAAAGATTTTATATCTATATTTGATAAAAAAAATGGTTCAAATGACCTAACATGGGTATATATATCTGTGTGTGTGTGTGTGATTTAAAAAATATTTCCTTTTAAAACCTTCATAAATAAATTATTATGTACTAAAAATATTTTCAATAAATGCTAAACTTCATAAAAATCTATAATTTTGCATACTCATCGAAATATTTAACCTCTATGAAAATTATTAAAAAATCACCCTAAGATAAAAATGAAATTATGATTTATAATAATAAATTTATGGTTTAGAAATAGTATTCAAAGAAATTTTTTCTTTGAAATAAGTGTTCAAAAGGCAACAAAACATCTTTTTTCAAAAATAAAAATTTTAAGCTAAAATTGGATTTATTCTTGTCTATTGTCAAGAAAAA
Source organism: Viscum album (assembly GCA_963277665.1). NCBI lineage: Eukaryota > Viridiplantae > Streptophyta > Magnoliopsida > Santalales > Viscaceae > Viscum > Viscum album. Next base: position 217,182,811 of record OY728121.1, on the reverse strand, counting down.
AAAATGAATTTTAAATATTTGATTGAATATATAGTAAATATATTTCATTAAAATAAGTCACCCAAAGTGATTTGTTTAATTTTTTGATCTAAAGAACATTTATCCACATAAAATTTGATTTTTTTAAACTGATTTCCATTATTTTCAAATCGTTTTAATTTAATTTTCTAATTTATTGATCACAAAATAGTTCATAATATATATACTTTAAACCATATATTTACATAAATTTGTTAAATCCAATTCATACCTGATATTCTAATAGAATAGGTGATAAATATCATATTAAATAATAATTCATTGATAATAAGTCACGTTTCATTGAAACTCGGCATTGTGTGTGACGTAAGATAAATACATTGTTGTTTGTAAAACAAGATAAATTTGTTATTGTATTATACCAAAGATTAAATCAGGGTTGTGTTAAATTAAAAATATAAAATGATTAAATTTATTTGAAAAAATATATTTCAACAAAATATCATTGTGTATTATTCTAACCCCTCCTCCCATAAAATGAATTTTCCCCCAAAATTATTCACTTTACTACAAAAATACAAGGAAATTATCATCATTTCATCATACAGATCCCATGTAACATCCTCAAACAAGTGGTTTTAATAAAAAAAATTAACTAGATTGGTGATGTTGTTTTGTATATATTTTTTTTTACAATCCAGAATCTCCACCAATTTTTCCTTACAAGAAATATCATGTTATAGAAGTAAAACATCTGAGTTGAGTATTTGTAATGGATCAGGTTTTTACATCCATATAATAGATACATAGAACACATGATGAACCCAATAGAGGTTCATTAAAAGCACCAAATGATAATACACTACAAGATATGATCAATTATTTCAAAGTGATAGATCTACCTATGATATAATTTTAAATTATTTCATCCACATATAAATTGATAGAAACATATTCTAAAAAACATAAAATTATATATCATGTCAAAAATTATCATCAAAATTTTTTTTATCCAATTTTATCATACCTTATTTTTTATTTAATGGCTATAAAATTATTGGACATTACATTAGGTAGCTGAGTTCCCAAAAACATTCTTTCTACAACTTCTTTCAAACACATTTTTTTATAAACTTATTTCCATAATGTGATTCAAAATGATATATTTGAATACTCAAGTGTTTAATGGATATAACCTTATCAATAATTTCATCATCTGGATAGGGTCGCAATAGCTTTCTTTCTTCAACTTTATTCCAGTACATCAGTGTTCTAAAGTTATTTCCATAAAATGATTCATAAAGATATATCTGAATACTCAAGTTTTGAATGGATATAACCTTATGATCCATTTAAAAAGCTATATTATATCTCTATATCATTATTTTTGAAACTTTTTTCTAGTACAGTGGTATTCTACACTAATTTTCATAAAGGGCTTCAAAAGGATCCATCCGAATACTCGAGTGAATGTTAACGCTTAATGAAAAATAAACTTGAGGATGGTTTTGATCCCAACCATGTTTGAGATCCATATAAAATGATATTATCATATCCTATATGAATATAACTATTCTCCCAAATAGACCATATGTCTAAGGATTGTATGTAGTGTTGAAATTCAATAATATATCAAGACAATTCTGAGGTCTTCAACAAAACATCAACGGAAACATCATATCTTTGTCATATTCAATTGAATAAGGTAATCCATGAATAATTAATACTTCATAAATGTATATTCTATAAATAATATATTTAGTGAACTCTTCTATGATAGTAATGATATATGATGACATTCTATGTTGATCAACTACAACCCCTAATTACCTCAACATCAGAGATAAGATAAAACATAAAGGTTAATATTATTATTAATAATTTTTCCATAATTTGTAATGTAATTTCACCTCAAATAATTTTTTTACTAAATCATATAAAAAACCAAATGTTCATATTGAAATAAAAGTCTTTTAAATTATCCTTAATCTTGATAAACTCTGATCACATGAAAAATTAATGTGGGGTCAATGAAATTACATTTATTATCAAACCTGAACTCAAAAACCCATGATGAAATCAACAATAATTATTCTAATATTACATGGATACATATATACATCAAAAATATAATTCAACCTTTATTCATTAAATATTATCGAATCTTATACAAAAACCTTTCCATTGGAAAATTGTGTTCAACCTTGTACAGATAACAAATAATGTTTTATTTAATTATTACATAATCCAAGAAGAGGGATATAATCAAGGCCCAAAATAACATTAATGTTTAATAAAGGATGAACAATCATATTTTTAGGAGGCTCATTCATACAAAATCAAACATGAAATTACCCACTAAGGAGTGAAGGATAAGTGTGACTTGATTTTAATGATTAACTTTAACCGTTATGATTTAATAATATTTATCTTTATCCATTTTCTTCATATGTTTTAGTGTCTAATAATCCACATTATAATTTATATTGGTGTGTTGATTTATATATTTAACATACTCTTTTCAATTGTGGACCTTGATTATTGGTAGTGAATTTAGTGTATCCTTCTCTTTATTTTCATAATAATATAACTTTTTTCCATCACATTGGAATTCAATTTCCCGATTACCTTTCATTCCATAGTTAAAACATTTTGTATTCCTTCTAATAAAATGTACTCTATGTTTTATTCCAAAATTATAACATTAGATAAAGTTATCTTCTTCCCTATATACTTTTTAGTGATTCCCTTGAATTTTTTCCATCATTTCTCAACAATACCATGAGATTAATGGGTCCCTCTAATATCTATTTCTAACATGATTGAAAAATTAATGATTTAAGCATAGCTATCGAGGTCCCTTATTTCTAACTCCCATAAGAGAATTTGATTTATTTTAATAAAAATTCTATTATCCATCAATTTAGGTTTCAAGACAATACCATAATTATACCACACAATTCTAGTAAAATTTTTATTATATGAACCAAATGATTCATAATTATTTTCTTTAGTTGAAGGAAAAAATTCTCCATCCATTTGTGGAGAATATGATAAATATTCTTATTGAAAAATATGTTATTGAACTCATTAAAATCCATGGAGTCACTTTTCTCTTATTTCCTCGTATTTCTTATAAGATTCTACCATTTAATTACTTCACCATCCAGACAATAGACTTCCAAAATATATTTCACATGCATTGATCATTGGAGGGTAGAAAATATAATTTATATGGTGTTGATCCATTTCATAGAAACTAATTTATCAAAATTACACTAATAGAATGTGTATGTTTTCTAATGAAGTACATTATAGAATTGTGTTCCCTACTTTATTTTTTTATAATTCCAGCTCGATTTATATAATGTGAAATCTATTTTAGAATAGAAAAAATAAATTTTATTCAATATCACATAACATTTATTTTATCAGGGAGAAAATAATTTCATTTCATTTCATATTCAGTATTTACATGATTTCTTCAGCTTTTATCCATCGACTGTAACCAAAAGCATAGTGTGATAAACAATAATTATAGTGGGGAACCACATAATCCTGAGAAAATACATATAATATGTCTAAACCATGTCACCTTATTTTTAATATATTACAACATAGGTCTATACATGTTCATTACAAGTAATAATGTTTCTAAATACTTCATGATGGTTCATAAGGAGTTCATGTATTTCCAACGAAAATCCCATATGAGTATCAAACCTGGTGTGCACCAAGGCTCGTTGTCAAGCACCCAATAACAATTTATTTCTAATAAATAAAACCATTTCTAGTTTTTTTACCCCAATGTACCTCTATTCCTGATCCACATCCACTTGTATTATCTAGATAGGTATATGAATTCATGAAAACAACTCTCTCTATCCTTTACCAGAATTTGAATACATTTTACAATACATTTTCTCATCCTTATAATTATCCATAGAGATGTCATAAGTGATCTCACTAATGTTTTCTCCTCCTACATTAAAAAGGCTAACTAAACCTATCATATGATACCAACTATAGAGGTTTGGGATTATTTCCTATATAATATAATTTATTCCTATTAGTGAACGCTATGGGAGGCTACACCTCCTGTGTCGGACACATCACCATCCCCAGTGGAATCCCTTTCCTCATGAATTCCTTGGGAAAAGTTTCATGCTTCATCCAATGCTAACACATGAGATTTAATAAGGATAATATTCCTTTATTTTACTACGATACCATATATATAATGTCTGAGGCTTATCATACATAGATATTATATATTTTTAGATGGATATTCAATATAATACAAAAAATAACTTCCAGATGAAAATAATTATTTGGAACTTTTTTGAATAGGTACACAATCTTATAATTATGTGAATGACATTTAACATGATACATAATGAAATTCTTACATAGTAATCCTCTTTAAAATATCCTATATAAAATTTTTATTCATAACAAGTTGAATGGAAACATAATAATAGATGTCATCAGATTCTCAGTAAGGGTATCCAAGGGAGATATATAATAATAACCTGAGAATAAGGGCATGAAACTATGAGAATAACATTTTAATACCATACCCTACATATTAAATATCATAATCTTGATCCATGGAATATTTATTTGAAATTCAAATACATGGATCAAATATAAATCAAATAACCTAATCCATAATAGAATAAAATTTTTATAAGATGTAGATTCTTTGACTAGACAAAATCATAGAAAATATTATGTAAAAACTACACAATAAGTCATTTATATCATGATAGGATTATTCTTACCACCCATTTACATTTTTCATTCCTAGGATAACTTCTTGGGATCCCCATTTTGGGATTAGTATAACATCATATGTAACCTCTTTCAGTTATTCTATAACCTCTTGTGTACCCTCTTTTGGGATTGGGATAATTCTTATATAACATTTGAGATCATATAACATTTTTCATTACCCAATTAATTGAAGGGGTATATAAGTCTCATCTTTCACATTAGAAAAATTATTCACATATGTATCCCTTGTTTAGAAAATATTTATCATATCAGAGCCCATAAAAACAGATTTCATAAACATTTCATAATTTCTTAACTTTTTGAAAATAAATAATATCATAATAATTTCTTCATTTAATCATAGAATAATTCATGGGAAAAGGAAGCAGGATTTATAAAAATTATATCATGATATAACCTATTGAAAATGAATCAGTTATCATAATAATTATATTATAGTATAGCCAATGGAAAATATAGTGGGTTTCATAATTATTCTATGTTTATATATCCAAAATAACTTTAAATTGGTTTAAAAAATAGTAAGATTATATGTTTAAGGAAAAAGGAATATGGTTTCGTAAAAAGACTATCACCATATAATCCTTGAAATAGAAATGGGTTTGAAAAACATCATGTTATCATAAACCTAAACCATTTGGAGAAAGAATAAGAATGGTATATTTGGATCATATCCCAATTAAAGAAAGTGTAACCTCAAAATATGTCATCTTATATAGAGATTAAATTCGAAGGAATAACCACGTTGAATATTTCGTGAGGAAAATAACTTTTCATTGGAAATAAATTTATTAAATTAATAGTTATAAAAAAATTCAAGTATTTTTATTTTAAAAAATTCTAGAAAAAATGAAAAAGAAGCCTTAAAAATCCATTAAATCATTTCTTTACGAAAATATACTTTTCACTCAAAAAACGATTTTTTAAAAACAAAAAAAATTAAAATACAATTTATATGGAGATAAAATTTATATAATATAATTTAATTTTCAAATAAGATAATGGTAATTAAGGGGATAAATTCCATTCATTATATACATGTTAAAAAAATTATTCCTTTTATATTTCTAGTAAAAGAAAAACATGTCTTTTTTTGGAAGACAACATGAAGATTACATTCAATCCATTTTTTATAATTTAAAAGTCATTAAAATATTTTGGAATAAATCCTTTTTAGAATGTAAAAATATTTTTGAAAAAAATTAGAAACAATGGTTTCAGAACCAAAAGTGTTTTCGAACGAAGTGATAATAAAGATAATTTCTATTAAAAATAATATTTTGAACTCTTGAGTACAAAAAGAGAGGAAAATAAATAGAAAATTTTTATTCTATTTAAATAAAAATCTGATAATAAAATTCAGTTTTTTATCGAGATATGTTTAATAATTGTTCTACATCAAAAACATAATCATACTCAATCATTATAAACAACATATTGTAACATTAAACTACTACCACATTGTTATCATTTGAATTATATGCCCCGTTTCTATAAAAAAAATTGAAATATTAAATATCATGAAAGTAATGATATTAATGAAGTGAAGTTTAAAATTTGATGTATATAAACATCATCGAAGAATACAGATTCATTACAAAAGTTTTGTCCCAAAGAAGATAATTTGATCAGAAAATCAAAAACTACATTGGTATCTTTTGAATAATAAGCTCAATGAAATAGAGATACTAAAAATTATATATAAATAAAATTAATTTTTATGATAATAATAATAAAATATATACTTGGGAACTATATATACCACAAAAAATAAATAGTTGGTGAATATGGTATATGTCTCATAGAAGATGAAAAGTGAGATAGAATTTTCATACATTATGTCTTGATATCCTACGTTCATTATTAAACCACTTGAATAATAGAAATAATTTTATTATAAGTATATTTTATAAAAATAATTATATATTTCATACTATATATGATTTAATTATGACCATTTATTTCCATTTATTATCAATTTCCTATTAATGTAATGTTTTGGGAAATAACTGCTTTGTTTTTCTTATAGGTTTTTATTTTCTATTTTTGTACCTTTTAAATAGTTCATGGTTCCATTATCTCAATAATATTATTCATGATGTACATATCATATTATATATATATATATATAGAGTGATCTTTAAAGGTTAGAGATAAATAATGAAATTCACTCTTCATGGAAACAGTAGGTTGTACGTATGCATGCATGTTATTTCAATTTTCTTAATGTCTTTAAATAAATAAGGTTAAATAATATATTAAAATTAAAAAATAAATTTTTTATTATAAATTACATAGTCTCATTAAACTCATCCTCATTTTATTCCATGTAAATTGTGAGTGAATCACATCGCTTCAGGAGGTGGTTGTCCGCAGTATATTTGAGTGAAATTTTTGCACTCCCATGAAATAGAAAGGAAGAATTTATATATTATATAATAATTTTATGAGTATAATAAAATAATTTATATCATATATAAACTTTTAATTCATCATTATATCTATCCATGAGTTTTGTTAATGGAAAAAATGAATTACATCAGTTCACAAGGTGGCAGTCTGTCGTACACATGAATGAATAATTTGTATCCCATTTGATGGTATGAGAGATTGTTTTAGGTCATAAATTTATCATAAAGACATATAAATATATTTAATATACTTATTTATTATTTTATCATGGTTTAATAAGGATTTAAGGAGGTACATCAAGTAGTGACATAAAATTCTTGTTGAGGGATGTTACCTCTTCTTCAGAGAAAACTTTTTTGGATTTTAGTAAATGTATTCCTAGTTATTAATTATTAAAAAAAATGTTTCTAATATTTGGTAATATAATCAAGGTGGTTATTTAGGTAGTTAATTTTGTCAAAAATAGTTTTGAATGTTTTAAGTGGAGGACATTGGGGGTGGCCATTTATAAGTGAGGTGAGTGGAACACTTCTAATTTATTAAACGAAAACTGTACACCCCTATTTTTTACCTAAAAAAGACTCTAGAATGTTTCATTATCTAACCATGTATATATAAGGTCCGTATCTGGCCATAAAATGGGTTTCGTACTTATTTTTTATAATTTCTAACCTTTATCTTCTTAGATTTCCCCTGGTAAACCCATTTGTACGTTGACCATGGTAAATAAATTTTACTGTATTCATTATTCATTATAATAAAAAATTAAGTTAAAGTTTTTAAATAATATAAATTATTATGACTCCAAAAATGGATTTCATTTTTTAAAATTCCATTGTTAGAAGTGAAAATTTTAGTTTATAATTAATCATACTGATGTGATGAGAAAGTGAGTTTTCAAAAAGAAAATGTTCAATTGATTAAAATGTTTTTATAAAAAACTGAAATATGAAAATTATACCAATGAAATAAAATGGAATAATATATATATAATTGTACTAATGTTTCTTTTAAAAACAACTTAAAATAAAAAGGATTTTTTAAGATTTAAAAGTAATGAAAATTCATAATAAAAACATGTATTTTTTACTATTCCTTGAAAAATATATCTTCTTTGAAAATTGTATATAACTCACTCTAAGATAATTATTTCATACTGATATGAAAAATGAATTAATTTTTTCAAAAAATATTTAATGATTTAAAACAATAGTTTTTACAAAAGTGTATATTTCATTATAAACATTCACTTGATGTGATTTTTATCTCAAATTGATAAAATATATAATATGAATGTTCAACATTTTATTACATATGTAATATATATATTTCATTAAAAACATTCACCAAATGTGATTTGTTTAATTTTTTTATGTAAAACACATCTCTATGTATAAGAATTTTATTTCAGAAAAATATTTCCATTATTTTAAAAAGTGTTTATCTTAATTTCCAATAAATTAGTCAAAAATAAATTCATTATATATACATTTTTTAAAAAAAATCATAATTTATTTAATCCTATTGATTCCCTCCATTCTATCGATATATTTTATAACGACCATTTTAAATAATAATTTCTTAATATTAAGTCACATTTTGTTTATACTTGGCATTGCATGTAATTTAATCTAAACTCCATATTTCATGTAATAAAATAAAAAAATATTTTTTTGTTTAATTCATGATAATTTTAATATTTTGTGTGACACAAAATGTTTGAAAGATTTAATTTATTTGAAAAAAACTATTTCACCAAAATGTAAGGGTGTTACACCAAACCCATTAATTTTAAGGTGATAAAATATAGAAAAAATATACCTAAATGTACTTCCAAAAATATACCTTAACATGTGCCAAATATACCAAATTTTTTAATTAAATTTATTTTATTTTATTTGAAATTGATGTCACCATACGAGTTGAAAAATTATTTGGATAGAATGGTTCCCTACATAGTCTTCATGTAACTTCAACGATATAAAACTCGTTATATGGATGGTTTGACATGAAAACTCCAATATTAATGTTATAAATCATAAAAGGTATGTATATTTATTATATAATAGGAATCTATAAGTATATATTATAATCCAATGTGATAATGCATATATAAAATATTATATGGGAAATATGTCTTACAATTTATGATTTGAATCATGTTAAATGATATCTGGAATCTATCTTGACTGAAAATATCTAAACAATATTGTGTATTTACATTTAGAAAAATAATTCACTTAAATATATATTAATAAATTTTTCACACTCTTTTTTTAACTCATCATCAATATAATAATGATGAGTTTAATAAAAATTAATGCGAAATTTTTTTTAATATCAGTATCATAATTATGGTAATGAATCCAAACATAAAAATCCAGTAAGTCTAGGATATCACCAATAAACAATTATAGTATATGATATTTTTTATTTACATGTTCCCTAAAAAGAATACATTTTTCTTAGCTATCATATGTATAGTTTGGATTGAAACACTTTATATATATATTATCCACAGCAAAACATGTGTTTTTATTAATAAATTTAAAAATGTGGAAAACCCAAAAAAGGCAAGACATCTACCAATACAAGTTTTAAATTCACCCATACCTATTGTATTAGTGTCGTTTCACTATATAAAACAAATGAATATTATTATAATTAAATGAATACAAAAAAATAAACAATAACACAACCCTATGCTTTAGTATGTTACAAATATAGTTACAAGACATATAAGCCATTATAGTGTAATTTTTTCTCATAATAATAATAATTATGTCGTATATTTTTTATCCAAGAGCATAACATAACCCAATAAAAATAATCACTTCAATAAAAAAAATTTGAAAATATTGGGCATATATGATCATCATCCAACCAGGGTCACCATTAGACAAGGTACCCAAAATATCCCAGGGATGGGACTCATCACATTCCTAATCACTCATGTTTGAAACCAGTTCTAGTTTACCAAGTATATATAATTGGGATTTATTTCCACCTTGAAAGACCAAATAACACATCCTATATTTTACTAATGGATCTGAAATGGCCTATTAATATAGTGGATATCCATGAATTAGACTGAATAGATAAAAAATCTATTTTTTAAAAAGAGTATGAACCATTAATAAGTAAATTAATTCATAAACTAAACATAGATATAATTGGAACAAAAATCCAAAAGTGATTAGTGACATTAAGGTAAATAAAATGGAATCCCCAAAACATAACTAAATGAAATCCACAATAAACAATGCGATTTTTAGCAAGATTCCACATCCCATTCAAATAAAAATTTTCCAAACCAATCATGAAAATAGAAGGTGATGCATAAAATCCTTGGCACCAAAAAATAAACATAAGAACTACATACACTAATTGATATGTGTATATAAATATATATATTTAGTGAGACCAATCTTAAAAGGATAAAACCTTGTAGTTTTTTAAATTAATTTTGAAAATACATTTCATTTATTCTTTATTGATCTATAGTTAAGAAATAGATTTTTTTAGGTATGTATATGGAAAATAAATATCATCCTAATAGATATTTTATAATTCCATTCACTAGGATAAAAATATTTCGGATATATATAATTTCCACTAAAAATATTCACTGAAGTGTCACATTCAAAAAACATTATATATCCACTTTTTCAAAACACATAAACATTTTAAAAATATTATCCCATCCTCAAAAATAGAAAAGAATACATAAAATCATCACATAATTAATAAAAATTTATAAAAAACATAGAACATGTCTAGTGGTCACCCATGTAAATCAAATTAGGGTACACATGGAAAGGGATTTATTGGTGGATTATCATCTAGTAACATGGATAACATGTCAGGTCCTATGGTAAGAAAAATAATGGAATTACTAAATAAATGGGAAAACATTCTATACTACGTTACATCCAACCCATCACAAGCCACCCAAATCCACTCACAAAAGCTTTCAAAGGGGAACATACAAATCCTTTAATATATTTCTCTATGGGACACTTGGAAGTGTATTGATAGAACTATTTTATCAGAAATATAGACCACTAATTTAAAGACTAGGGTTCCCATGAAAGAAAAAAATGATGTGAGTAATCAAACTAGTCACACGATTAATTTATAAGGACATAAATAACATATCACCATGATCTCACTTTCATGAAATAGATGGGTTACATTGGATCAACTTATGGACCTTCACAATGAAAATGAACAAAAAAATAGTTGGACTGATCTCTAAGGAATCAAATTCATAATTTTATTTTAAAAGTATATAATAAAAAAATATACCTGAAATTCCCAAATAGAATAAAATTATATCATTTTTTCAATGGTTTGTTTATAATGTGGATCACAATGAGTGGTATATCAAAAATTCATACTTCAAAAGAGAATAAAATGGACAATGGACCCATGAATTCTTCATTATGATTCATAAATTCTAGAAGGGGTTCTAGAACCTTCAGAAAGTGATGAATGGGATATCAAAATAGCAGATAGAATCAATTGCATTTTAAATGATCCAAACTAATCAAAAACTATCTACAACATCAGTTGAACAAGATTTCATCCTCTTAGGGGAATCATTGATTTTATTCATTAAATTAATGACTTCATAGTTGTGAAATAGTTTAGTTGTCCTACATGAAACATGATCATTATAGCAATTATAGTAAAAATTCATTTAAAAATTCAATTAATCAAATTCACAAGTCATAAAAGCAATCCTTTTTATTTGTAACTGATTTAATCTAACATAGGATGGGTTGTGGAACCACATATATATCACATGCATTTCAAAACCAATTGTATCTATTTACCATGAATTCAAATAATTAAATATGGCTTATTGGTTTTTGTATTAATGCATATCAAACAACCTCCCACATATAGTAAAATCCTAGATAAAAATAACTCAAAACAGAAAAATGTTTTTTGAATAAATCCATACTCTTTTTGATATGGTATCATTATATTTTCATAATTTTGGAACTAACTCATTGTCGAAAACCTAATCATTTATAAGTTACAAACTTTTTTACCTTGTTGGAATAAGTATATGGGAGAAAAATATAAAATCCCTATATGAATGTTGTAATAAAATGATATCCCCTAACTATGAATCAATGACACTCTATCTAATAATGGGTATAGTGTGATTTTCATCAAGAATAATAATATATCTATACGAACATTACCTACACAATATGTTTCATATAATCAAAATTTATACCTATATAGTCTATGTTTCCATGGATTTTACTGACCACTAGACATGAAAAATTTAAATATAGTATATGCCACTCATATTTTCAAGATTTTTTGAAAAATGATAACCATGTTGATTACTAAATCACATGGAATTTATAATTTATAATGAGGGTGTCACATGTTCCTTAACTATGTAGTTGAACACATAATATGTCATATAAATAAGTTCATATATGAATTTTCAATGTCTAATTAAATTAATGGTTATATGTCTTTACGTTTTATTCAACTGAAAAATTCCAATGTTATTAATTTTATAATTAATGAAATGATAAAAATAATACAAAAAATATATTTTTATCTAATTCAATATGTGTACATAATATGTATTGTATCAATATTTGTAGATTCTCATATTTGTTATCTTGACATGCTCAGATAATAAGGATTGATAATAAGTGTACACCTCCAATGTATATTAATTAATATATTAAATTCCATGGGGCATACTATAACATATAAATCCATGCAATAAGTATATACTTAATATATCATGAATCTATTCTTTATATATCATATAATACTCTTTTTAGAAAATTAAATATTCTATTTTTCCTAAAAATATTTTATAATTTCAAACCACAATAATCTATGATGATATCTGGTTAGTGACAAGACAATGTGATACATTGAGGGGATACTATATTTTTCAAATTAAAATAAAATAAATTTCTAGACACATTATTGAATGATAATTAGGGATTTCATTTATTTTAAAAACATGAAACATTTAAAACAGTTATAAAAAATCATTAAGGTCTTTTACAACTAGAGATTATACATTCCCAAATATGTTGTTACTATAGTAATATTTCATTTAATAGATCTACCACATTCTCTCCAATAATAACTCAATTGATTCATATACTACCCCACTCAATGATCTCCCACATGAGATGGTATTTATGAAGGATGTTTTTGGTCCTTCAGTGTTAATTTGGTTCCTTATCCTGTGAAACAAACTCATTTTTTTAAAATATAGCACATTTCCCCCCCCCCCCCCTCAATAATTGGATCCATAACTATATTACTAGTGAACCTCTTGATCGAAATATATTCCTTCACAACATATATTGCAATAATGTTCTATAACACTTTTTTCAAGCCCACTATTTTTGATTATTTTAAACTAATCAACATGATGGCTCCACTATTTTGAGTATATATTGGGATTTCATACCAACTTTTTTAAATTTTAATCTAGAGTCTATATTTCCAATTACACAATGTTTATCGACTCCTCTAAATACAATATACATATCATTATTCATTCTCTAGTATATAATCATGTTCTTCACTGTAATATAGTGAATCTCATCTAGATTGGATTGGTATCTTCTAGTTATGATCAATTCATAAGAGACATAATGGAAACTAAATAACGTGTAATGAATGATATATCCTATGGAGTAATCATTTGGAATCCTATTCCGTATTTTGAACTCATTTGAAGGATGTTGTACCTTTCTACGATTCATATCATTAACACTAGTAAAGAACCCATCTCAGAGTTCCCAATTCCAAACCTCTTTACCAACATACCTATATATATTTTTAACTCAATCCAAACAACCACTTTTATCAATCAATGAAGGTATTTATACTGATTGAGTAGGTACTTAATTGATTTCTTTTATTGAAAAAATATTCCTCACACGTATCTTCACAGTTTGAACTTTCTATATGTCATTCCTAATTAAAATTTCTAATATGCATAAAATATAATAAATTAAAATATACTCCCACTAGACTAAATGAACTGTTAGTAGTGATCAACATTAGTTATGAAACCAAATCACTGATTGCATAATCAAACCACATTTTCCATATCTGAGAATCATTATTCAGTCTATAAATGGATTGTTACAACTTAAATGTCTTAACAGTCCACTTTGGAACTTCAAAAACATAGGTATACATTATATACCCATACAAAACTAAATAATAATTATTGAATTTAGTTCTTTCTTCAATTTTATATATCTCATAATAAAAATGAGATCTTATGTGTACCAAAATATAAATAGAACATATCATTTAAATAGTTGAAAATGTCTCTTCATAGCTAATACCAATAATTTTTCTATAAGAATTTCCCTCCATATGTTATTTATAAATATACACCCTATCATTCACGTCATTTTTCTTACTGAATACCCATTTACACACTAGGAGTATTAACATTTTCTGTGGATCCACATAGTTTTAATCATAATTATTATACAAGATTTTCATCCAAGGATCCATAAATTTTAACCATTTTAAGAATCATAACATTAAAATTATTCTTTGTAAGTGGTAGGTTCATTCGTGATGAAAAATAAAACGTAATAATTTTTATTATGAAACACATATCTCACATTCTCATGATGAATCCTTCTATAAATTTTACTCTCTTATTTTTATTGAGTTGGTTTTTCATCCTAAAATATATGTTGAACTAGATCAACCTATATCTCCTGAACACACCCTTCTTCTTTATTGAACATCCCTAGGATAAAAATTTCTCCCATTAAAAACTTGATCAATGTGTTTAATTTCTAGGAAAAACATATAAAGAGACAAACACTTCATGTTACATACTATTATAGAATTAATATACCTTTGTTTCCTTATGATAACTAATAAATATTTATTTTTCTTACTTAGGGCCTCAAATTCTAGATTCTAATCATCATATGAGTTAATCACAACCCTAAATATTCATAAATGATGTAATAGGATGTTTACATTCTATATATCATATGGTGTCCTCATGAAACATTTAATGGAACAAGGTTTACCATGAATAGATTAATATCTGAAGTGAAAACCCATAATGAAATTAGATTTCCACATAACCATATCATCAATAGAACCATGTATAACAATGTGTGATACATCCTTTTAGTAACACCATCCCATTTTTGTTTTCTAGGATGTATGAGTTTTTAAAAAATTCTATAATCACTCAGTTGATTTAGAAATTATTTTCTCATGTATTCATCATTCCAATCTAATTGGAGAATAATAATACATTTAATATATGAATTTTTAAATTTATCTAAAACTCATTGAACTTTATAAATGGTATGCCCTTGGGTTTCATCAAAAAATTGTTTGTATACTATAATGAATAGAGATTTTGAATACATTAAAAAACATACTATCTTATATAATTTATTTTAGATGCTACCCTCAATGTAATCCAACCAACCCATGTAAACATGATATAATAAATAGTTCTAAAATAAATTCTATGATGTTAAGTCTTTCATATTTATTATATTTAGAAGGTTAAAAATTAACATGAGTTAGAATTAGAAAGGATATTATCCATAAAAATATATTTTTTATATTATATATATTATTTAAAAAATATAATTTTTTAATTTTTGAAATTAAAATTGTTGAAATAAAATTCATATTTGAAATACTCATAACATAATTTTATTAAGATGAATTTTTAGTAATTAAATTTTTAGGTGAATATTAAAAAATAAATATTTCATGAATTTCATTAGTTTTATAAGATTATTTTATAATAATTCATTCCAATATATTCAAAAAAATAATAATATATTATATATTATAATGTGTTATACATAATTATGAAATACTATTTTAAATTAATAAACATATTCTCGACATTTTGAATGTTAATATAGTTATTTAATGAAAAATGTTTTTCGATTATTTTGATTAATTAAGTATAACTAAATAAAATGATGTATTTGATATATTTTATTGTAAAATTATTTTTTTAAACATATTTATTATTTTAAACTCATTTGAGTCAATTGAATCTATAATTATATCATAATAATAATTCTCTTTTCATGAAAATAAACTTTTTCCAAAAAAAAATATTTTTATGAGATGCATGTGATAACGTTTTGATTAAATGTCCTAGAGAAAGAAATTATTTTGAAATAATTTTTTATATTTTAGATAATAATTTTAATATTATTTTATATTTTAAATTTCATTTATAGGTATAAAATTATGATTATCATGATTAATATTAGTTACCAAGATAACAGTGAAAAAACTTATTTAAAATCATTAATTTATTAATGTCAAGGAAATTATATTGAATCAATTAAATTAAACTAAATTAAATAATAGATATATAATCATATATAAAATAATATATAATTATATTTTCACTCATTTAATTTTCCATAAATACAAAATAAAATTATGAATCAATAAAAGTCAAAATGTCATTTTTCTAAAAAAAATTATTTCTACACATTATCTATTTTAATTTAAATGTTATTTTTTTGAAATAGATATTTTTAATTGGTTGAAATATATTTTAAATTATTTCATATTAAAACATGATTCAGTTATATTGGTTGTGATATATGTTAAAAACATAGAATCAATTAGTGAAAACATGTGACATGGTTTAATAGTAATTGAGTAAAAGTTAAAAACGTAATTGAAAAATCCTTCTAACATGTTCAAAAAATATTTAAAGCCATTTTGTATTCATAATTAACCAAAATACATCAAAAAATCCATAATATCAAAAATATTTTATCCAATGACCTTGGAATAGTGTAATTTAATTATTAGAATATAAAGGGTGTTTGAAAATTATTATATTTCATCTCTTATAAAAAGGGATCACTTACAACAATTCAAACTCACCCAAACCATTATAATTTCAATTTTAATCACAAATATTATAATGTATCTGTAATCCGATCAAAAAACATATGTATCTGGTAATTCAAAGATATCCTATTTTCAATAATTTTAGGGGAACATCTCAGGAAAAAATCAAGTCTCCAATGTAAGAGTAATATCCTCTTAATAATTTCATCATAAAATTACAGTTATAAATTTTTTATCACCATAATAAAATTATGACTTAATTATCATTAGAAAAATAATATTTTGTTATAATAGTGGTACAACCCTAATTTTTTCTTTTTAATTCACTTATAAATACAAATGAACGCCTTTAGTGCATTTGGTGGACTACTACCTCTGCAGAAAGACATTGTTTTTTTTCATTACCTCATTTCAAATATGGTATTAATAGAGGTAATTAATTATAAATGTAAAATATATCATATAATTATAATTCTACAATTTATTTTTAATATCCACCTTCACCCCCTCTCACATGTTATGAAATCGGAAAGATAATCATGTATACATGGGGATTACCACCTCCATGATGAAACATATTTTTTTCATTTTTTTATATATTTTGTAAACATCTTAAAATATTGGTCATAATCATAATAAGATAAACGTAATATCAATTTTACTCTTTAATAATGATTTCATGTAAGAAATATAACCTCTTAAACCATACTAACCAATTGATTTAAAGCGTGTTTGTGTTTTCGTCAGTTTAGCCACTTATGTGATCAATGATTTAAAAAATGAATATGGATGACTATAGAAAAATGAATACTAATATAATTATAATATATTAATAAATTGATTATTAATATATGGGTATTTAAATATAATTTTTTATATTTAACTTAATATTAAAGTATCATTTTTATTAGCTAAAATTAATGAAATAAAATGTTATCAATTAAGTTTTCATGTAAAATAAAAAAAACACATATAGATTAAAATAAAAACAAATAAAATGGATATAAAATTTATATATTATTATATTATATTACATATCAATAATTAACTTTGTATAAAATGATTTGTAATGATATCAAATTTATTAAACAAATTAAAAACTGTTGAAGTTATTAACTCGTTATAGTCATAATACACTGTAACTAATTAATATAATCATGATAAAGAATTATAAAAATTATTATAAATGGGTAATATTTATAATAATGGATTTGAAATAGGATATCATATAAGTTATGTTTGTTTTATAGGATATTAGAGTTTCCTCAACTACATAATTAAACAAGATATCTATTTGTTGTCTCAAGTAAACCTTCCTTGGGGCATGATTACATGTTTTACACCTACTTCTCATGGATGTGGTATAAATACTACATAAATAAATTATTTCATAATAAATAATCATTTTACATGAGGTATAATATTTTATTTCACAATCTATCCGACATGTTTTTTCAATTCATTCACATCATAAATTGTATTGTTATCTTTGTCCCAAATTTGAATCCCCAATGACATGGGTAAGATATACACCTAGTTCCCATTTTAATTGTATAAATACTACAATTTTATTATTTTTCACAATTTTCATATTCTATTTCATGAAATTTATAGCTTTATTCAATTTTATACCTCTCGTGGTGGTTTGAGTTCAATATTGTAAAGGTCGTAAGGAGTTTTCATGATTCAAATCTTTTGAGGGGGTCATAATCACTCCTCATTAATATTATCTTCCAAAATTGATCTACTATAACCTATGATCATGTTATGTTATTTCTAAAACTTATTTTTTGGGTAACCTTTTTCACCTTTCACAAATAGAATTCATTTTTGAAATGTTTTCCAAAATAAAATTGTGCCATTGGCATGAATAAATCCCATTCATACGAATTTATATTTTATTCCATGCCTATATTTTCCATAATACTATTGTTATCCTTTATTGTTGGAAGATAATTTGTATTATTTTGTATTAATTAAAGAATTTTTTTTCCATTTTCAATAAGAATATTTAATACTCGTTTAATGATGTGGGTTTTTAATAAAGTTATTTTAAAATATATAGAAGTTATTTTCCATCAATTAAAAATAAAAAGTCTCATCAACCATGTCAAATTTTAATTTAATTTACCTTATAGAATATTAAATATCACATTATATACAACATCCCAACCCAAGTGCCACATGTCACCATCCCGATATGGTCAGTGACACGACCTCAAGCATGACTCCCCACACGCTTGAGTTTGACGACTATTAGTGAGGTTCTGATATCAGTCAGGTAGACACTATATATTCTTTATCAAAGTAATACACCAGTATAAATAAAATAGAAAATATCAAAATAATGATATAACATAGTGAGAAAGTTTCAATATAACATGATGACCAACACATGATATACAACAACAAAACCAAATAGTAGATATGCCGTGTTTGACTATCTGTCGAGTGTCAAAATGAAACTCAAATGTAATGACTCTGAAAATCCCAAGAAAGACCCGAACCACATCTGGTTCCCTAATCAATTATCCATACCAACTCAACCATATAACATATGACATTTTCACATATCCTATATTATAATCATGAAATCTATTCAGGTACTGATCTGGATGCTCGGGTAGCGTGTGATTATAAAGCAGAAGGCCACCCCAAACATTATCTAAAATCATATCCAGTCAATAAAATTTATAAACATGTATAAATAATAATGAAAAATTCATAAATAAAATGTAATCACATTATCAACTATTAATTATTTAACTACATAATCCCATTGGGTTCCCATGGACACCCATACCTCAATACCTCCTTTGGCCCATGTCGGAGTCTGAACAATCCCCAAGAGATATTGTATCTCAAAAATAAAATGTTACCATTCTTTAACTCATACTTGAATTCCCATGTTACCATTAATATTTTGTAGTTGAATTCAATTACAAACATTCATCATTTCACAATTGAATGACCATATTACCATTCATAATGTCATAATTAAATGACAACGTTATTATTCACAATTTCACAATTAAATCACCATGTTACCATTCATTATTTCACAATTTAATGAAAATGTTACCATTCATATTATATAGTACATGACTAAATTCCCATGTTATCATTCACCAATATATAATTAATTCAAGAATTATTAATACACATAAATTCCAATACTAATTCAATAATTACTTAATCTTATAATTTCCCTTAATTAATTCCACAATTAATCAATGACGTCAATCTCATTAATTAATGAGAAATTTATTAAACAACATCCACAAATTAAATATCCCATAATTAATTATATAATTAATTACCTCAAATTAATATTCTCAATATCTCTTAATTAACTCAATAATTAATTATCCAATTCAAAATCTCAATATTTCAAAATTCATTCCATAATTAATTATCTCGTTTAGAATCTCAAAATTTCATAATAAATTCCAAAATTAGTTATCTCATTCACTATATCAATATTTCATTATTAATTCCACAATTAATTATCTTATTCACAATATTAATATTTTACAATCAATTCAACATCTATTTATCTCAAATATATAATACAAAATATCTCCAATTTCAAATATCCATTAATTAGTTAATTCACTAAATCAAATAATTCAATCATGAAGTCAATTTATAAAAAAAATAATATAAATTCTATAATTAAATAAACATAATTACAATCAAGATATTTGGATTTTAATTATAAAATGTGTACTAAAAAATTAATGAAGAGTGCATGCTAACGAAAAAAAACACAATTTTTTAAGATGAACAAATAAACAATGAAAAAAGAATTCTAAACCAAAACCTAGGATCAAGATTATCCCCCAAACCCACAATTGTCAAAGGTTCCACTGATTCATCGATAGAGGGAGGAATGGAAGGGAACCAAAGAAAAAAGGGCTTATTAGTTATCCAACACCAATATTCAAATATCATGGATGATGTGATTGATCTTAATATGAAATGATTTTCCCTTGGGTCGGAGGAGGAAGATTGCACAATGGAAAATAAATCAAAATAAACCGCATTACATTTTCAAGCTACTTCAAATAGAATTACATTGAGTTTAATTACCTTACACATCGTGTAATTATTTTTATTTTCTAATGTTAAAAAATCTATCCTCTCATGTGACTTTTTCCGAATTAAACAATTACACGATGTGTATTATCATTACATGACATGTTAATTTCTACAAAATGTTTTTCAACCCAAATGGATTTTTCATTAAATATATGTCCACCTCCTAACCTTCCAAACCAAAATCAATCACTTTCTAAACCTAGAAAAAGGAGAGAAATAAAATGGAACATAACAAGAAAGAGAACATGATTATATAATATCTGTATCATTAAGATATTATCCTCATGGTCTAATCGTCAGGCATCTCTAAGACATCAAGGTAAAGAGATTGAGCCTGAGAACCTGCATATCCACTTCTCAATCCCTTGTTTCTCACTAAAAATGATGATGTTTCCACAATACACGATCTATCAAAAAGTTCATTCCCTAAAACACTTTATCATTATGATCCAACACACGTATCAGATGCTTCTCAAAGGGAGCATTAGGCTCAAGCTGAAAATCATTTACATTGGTATAATGAGAAGCGTTGGGTTGAACTGCCAAAGTTGTGACTCATGAAAAATTTCTTGCATAGCATTGTATCTCTATGGGAGATCCAATCAGTACTCCATCAACTATATTTTATCCACAAATTAAAAATATAAAAAAAACATGGGAACTAATATTCCCTATCCCCATATCCTATATTGACCCAACCTAGGCAACAACCAAATGAATACTTGATCACCCTATGTAAACTCTTTTGATAAATGAAATCTATCAGCAAATGTTTTTTGTCTAATCGGATCCATATCCATAAAATTATAAATAATATGAACCAAATTTTATGTTTCCTTCATGAGAATTGTTCACAACAACTCTAACTCACCGACCTTCATCCATCATATAGGTAATATACATGGCATACCATAAAGTGAATTATATGGTTCCATCTATATCTTTTATTGATAACTATAGTTATAGGAGAAATCCATTAGCTCTGGGTGCTTCTACCCAGACCCAAAAAAATGTCATGAACACATGCTCGCAACATATCCTCCAACACATGTATCATATAATCCGATTGTCCATTAGTCTATGAGTAAAAATTCATACTCAAAAAAACATATGTACTAAGGGACATCTACAGGACCTTCCAAAAGAGTGATGTAAAAAATTAGTTCTGGAATGAAACAATATTTTGTGTCACCCCTTGTAGAAGGACCATCTCTCTAACATAAAATTCTCCCAAATGATCCACTAAGGATGTTTCCCATATAGCCAAGAAATGAGATAATTTCATTATTCTATCTACAATCAACCAAATAGAATCATTGTTCTGAGGAATCTTCGGGAGGACCACAAAAATATATATAGTAACCTCATCCAACTTCCATTCTTAAATGAGAAATGGCTGAAACAAACACCTAGATCATTGATGCTCATCCTTCACCTACAGAAAGGTGTAGTATCATGTCACTAACCCCGTCATCTTCTTTTTCATGCTTGAACACCAAAATTTTCATCATAGGCCATGGTACATTTTAGTCACACAAGGATGTACCACCAATTTTGAGGCATGAAACTTGGTCTTCAATTCATCTTGTATGATCGTAGGAACAACATTAAGATTCCTAATATAGAAGATCTTTTTCTCATCTGTGGTCTAATATGAAGGTGACTCCCCAACATCAAAGATTTTATTAAAGGTTAATCACTCCAAATCATTATACTATCTTTATCTGGTCCATCTCAAAATAGTAGGCTCTATAGAAAAAAACCCTAGATTCATCTATTATGGACTCTCTTGAACAACAACATGCATCTCTGCCAATAAATTCCGTATATTCCACTATAAACTGGACTCCTAAATATCTGGTGTCTTAGTTTATTAGCTTAAATAATATGAAACATTTTTTCCCTTCCTAGGTGTATATGCTAGTTCAAAATAAAAATAATTCATATAATCAACCCACTTACGTTGTTGGAGATTCTAATATCACTGCCAAAAGATATACTTCGATATATTTTTATCCATATACATATTAATCTTTTCACCCAATAAGTAATGCCATAAACACATCAAAGACTAAACAATAGCTACTAAATCGAAGTCATATGTAAGGTAATTTCATTAATGTGGCCTCAACTAGTGAGATTCATATGCCACATCTCAATCTTCCTGCATCAACACGACACCATGTATGATACCAGAATTTTTACAATACACTGTATACTCTTAACCTGGATCATATAGGTTCAAAATCAGTTCTAATTTCAAGCTCCCTTTCAACTCATAGAAATATTTCGCAAATACCTCTGACTAGTCAATCTTTATCCACTTTTTTGTCAATCCCAAAATTGGTGTTTTTAATAATGAAAATTAATGTATTAACATATGATAATATCAAGCTAACCCTAAAAAGCTATGAATATTGAAAACATTCTTGGGTTTCTACCAATTAACCACTATAAGAACCTTCTTTGGGTCCACAAAAACACCTTCCTATGATATTATGTGACCCAAGAAGTGTATACGATAAATCCAAAACTAAATCTTAGATATCTTTGTGTATATAAGATGCTCCCTCATTGTACTTAGGATGATGTAATGATGTTGGGAATTATTTTCATGAGTCTTGAAGTATACCATGATTTCATCCAGAAACACTACGAAAAAATAATCTTGGTAAAATAGAATATTCTTTTAGTCAAAGACATAAATACTACTGGTTCATTCATCAACCCAAATGACATTACGAATAACACATATAATCCATACCTACTTATGAATGAATTCCTTGGTATAAGAGAAGTTTAAATTATCACCTGATGGAAACCTATTTTCAAACATATCTTGGAAAATAGATAATTACCTATCAATTGGAAAATCACATTGTAGATATGATTAAGAGGATACCAGTTCTACAATTCATTTGGTTGAACTTTTGGTAAGGGAAACACAATCATAGATTCATGTCAGCCTTATTTTCAAACAACACTGGTGAAGCTTAAGGAGACATACTCAGTCGAATAAATCACATATCCACAATATCCTATATTTGAGTCTTGAGCTCTTGATACTCCATCATTTCCATTTTTATGGTGGAATAGAAACTGGCTCAGCACCTAGCATAATCTTAATAGTAAGTTCCATATCTCTCTCAGGTGGAAACCCAGAGAATTATTCAAGGAAATTATCTTGAAACTATTACACTATATGTGGAAAGGATGTTTTTATAACATCTCTATAATACTTTAAAATACAATAAACCTAGGTTTTGAGATCTCCCAGTTCTTGAGTAATTGTCTGTGCTCATCTAGAATCAATATCCCACTCTCCATGGTGAATATACTTGTCATTCTTAAGAGACTTAAAATCCACTCACATGTGGTAATAGTACATATGGGATAATTATGCTACTAACCACTCCATAACAATAATGATGTCAAATTTTAACAGTTCAAGGATGTTATGATCCCGTAGAAATGATACTCTCTTGCCTCGAGAGAACACACCTTGCATAAGAAAATGTTTCTCAACTGTACTCATAGATGTGTATCCATCATCAAAACCCCACTCATAAAATCCACCACTAGGCTCAAACCATTCACATGTTTTGATGTAATAGAGGAATTAAGGGAACTCGTATTAAATAAGTTAGTAGATACTATTGAAGATACATGAATAGTACCTATCATTGTCAATGGTCTAGCCTTGCTATCCACAAGTGTAGGTTGAATGAATTGAAGCTTCTCTACCCCACTTTTATGTGATGCAGTCTGAATTATAGGAGATGAAACACTATGTAGATATAGGTTCCCTCCCCCAGAAGTACATCTTCAACCTCCTCTACTACCTTGAATAGTAAAACTCAGGCTTCCATCCTGATATGGTGTAGAAGATCCCCTTCCTACAATCTGATTATGCCTATTTTAACCCTCACTGCCTGTCTATCGCTGGGTCTTACCAAACATCTATATCTATCCCATATGTCCACAATTTTGACACTCTACTGGTGGTCTAGGAAAGTATCTATGATATTGGACCTATATACCAAAATGGTGGTTTGCAATCCAGGTAAGGTCATGAGTCACTGATCCTTCCCTTTGGCCAGACTTCCTGTTATTCCCCTGACTAACACACTCATAAAGAAACTTATTCATCTTAGAAGAAATAAATTATGATTTCCCATAAACACCTACCATTCCTATAATGGAAGGCTCTTTTATGTTCTTCTATTCTATGAGATATTGATCCAATACCTTAAAAAAGTTCTGAAGATGAAAGATGTTATGTTGGGACAAGATCTAAAATTTAATCTCGTCCTGAAAACACCTCATTATAGATGCTTCATTCCAACCCAAATGCTAAGGAAAGTTCATAAAACCTATAATGAATCTATAATAGTAAATAGTGGACATACTCCCTTGATCCAACCTCATGAACTCAGTTTCTCTATCCTAACTCAGCCTCTCTGGATAGAAGTTCTCCATGATCTTCTCTAAGAATTCCTTCCATAACACGACATCAGCCTGTCTTATCCATGCCTGAATGTCCCTCTAGTTATTTACTGATCCTTATAGAATATATTTATCCAACATGACACTATTCTCAATAAGAGTATCCAAATTTTCATGTATCATTTGGATAAACTCAACCCAGAACTCATCCTTGTCAGGCCCACCCACTCTAGTAAAAGTAAAAGGGCGATGCAACTTAAACTCCCTTATCAGACCATAGATACACTTCACATCCTAACCTTGGTATCTTTACATAATCTTTATGAACCAAAAAAAAGTTTCCCTTAAACCTTTCTCCAAATTCCTCACCATGCAATATCAGTTCATCATGTTACCCCACTTTAGGATCATCCCTATCCATATCCTCTAGTTGTACTCTCAACAAGCATCACCTTGGAAGAATTAATATCAAATGAAAAAATGAACATTATGAAACATTTAACAACATTCAAATATTTATGTATTATTAATATACAATAAGTCACAAAAATTAATTTTCCCCAAACCCCTCCATATGGTAAAAACCAAGGTGTTATCACTACCCTTAAACATCATACACCTAGGTATTTTTTAATATGGGTGAAAACATTATCATTATTCAGGTTTATTATTAGACATCCATTATTATCTTCATGCATCATTTTATAATAGCTAATTTCAAATTAGGAACCTTTTCAGATGAGTTTCACAAGAAAGGAAAAATAGTTCATGTTTAATAAATTACCTATAACCCATTTTCTAAAGCATGGCTAAAATGATGCATTTAAAAAATAACCTTGATTTCCTTGTATGATGCATGAAAAATAAACTCTCATGAAACACTGATCCATGAGAAAATGGTCAGAAAAATAAAAAACAACAACCAAATCACACTAGATGGTTTCACCCATGGTGAAATAACATTAAAAAGTTACAACAAAAAGTAATAACAAAAAATCCAACAATGGGTACTTGGGATCTCCCATGTAAATGAGTTAGTTATTCCCATGAACAAGATCATAAGCATGTTCTACACTTCCTAGTCTCCAAAATACATTTCAAAAAATATTAATGCAAAAGAAAAATAAAATAACACTCCATTGATACAACGTTCAAACATCCTGACTCAGTTTCCAGACACTAGTTCCTCAAGCTGGTCGGTCACATGATATCATCTATGCCTCTCCATATGAAAGAGGCTACAAACTAGTTGCGAGGTTCGAATTTCATTCTTGGTGAGACTATACCCACTTTATCAGAGTAATACACCAGTATAAATAAAATAGACAATAATAAAATAATGAGATAATATAACCAGAATAATCTAGTGTCACTTGATGAACAAAACTGGAAGTACAACTTCAAAACAAAATAGTATATATGCCATGTTATAGTATGTGCCACGTGTCAAAATGGAACTCAAATGTAAAGAAACTGACAACTCCCAAGTGGGGCCTGAACAACATCCAATTCCCTCATCCATGATCCATCCCAACATAGCGATCTAACATAGGTCATTATCCCTTGTCATGTCCTATAATTAAGAAATATATTTGGGTATCGATCATGCATCTCTAGTAGGGTGTGAGTACAACTCACTAGGCCACCACCAATGGTGTAAAAAATAATATTTAGTCAATATAATGTATGTTATTGTATAAAGAATAAAGCATAATGTATAAATAAATAGTTATCACAGTATCATCTATTATTATTTTTAGTACATAATCCCCCAGGATCCCATGAACACCCAAATCTAAATTCCTACTTCAGTCCATACCAGAGTCTAAACTACCCCCAAGGGATATCAAATATCAAAATTACATTGTTATAATTATTTAATTCATACATTAATTATGATATTAACATTCATATTTTATAATGGAATACCCATGTTACAATTCCACATTTCACAATTAAATGAACATCATACCATATATAATTTTACAAATGAATTACCATACTAACACTCATAATTTCAAAATGTAATAAATATCTAACCATTCATTATTTAACAATTGAATTACCATATTACCATTTATAATTTATAATGCTTGAATGAATTTATAGGGTTACCTTTCACTGACACATAATTAATTCAATAATTACATACCCACATAAATTCCATTATTAATTCAACAATTATTTAATTATATAATTCCCCTCAATTAATTCCACAATTAATCAACCACATCAATACCATTTATTAATTCCCCAATTAATTAATCAAAACCCACAATTTTAAGATCCCATAATTAATTCCACAATAAATTATCTCAAATTAATATTCTCAATATCTCATAATTATCTCAACAATTAATTTTTCAATTCACAATATCAATATTTTATAATTAATTCCACAATTAATTATCTAATTCACAATCTCAATGTTTCATAATTAATTACATAATTAATTTTCTCATTTATTATCTCAATTTTTTATAAATAATTCCATGACTATTTATCTCATTTAGAATCTAAATATTTCATAATTAATTCCAAAATTAGTTATCTCAAATCTATAATCTCAAATATACCCAATTTAACAACTTCCATTGTTAATTAATTTAAAAAATTAATTAATTAATTTAGGAAATAAATTTCTAGTCATTTAATGGAAATTATATAATTAGATACACATAATTGCTATCAGGATTTGGGATTGGAATTGTAGACCACGTAACTCAAAATTTATGAAGAACAATCACCAATAGAAAATCCAAATGGATTTAATATTTTTGAATCAACAACAGAAAAATGGATCTACACTAAAAGCTAGGATCAAGGCCTGCCCCCAAAACCACAACTATCAAATGTTCCACCACTTCATTGGAAGGTGTAGGAATAGAAGGAAACACAAAAAGGGATTATTAGGTATTCAGTACCAATATTCAACAATCCTAGAATAATATATCGATCCAAATCTACTAAGAGTCGTTCTAGGGTTAGAGGAGGAATTTTTCATGACGAAAAATAAACCAAAATTCCCCTTAAGGATCTTTTTAGTCTTCTAATAAAATAATTAAATGGCATGTAATTACATTACAAGTTATGTAATTATTATTAATTGTTTAATCCGAATAACCAATCTCTTTGACATATCTTATACCTATTAAACTATTACACAACGTATAATATCATTACACGACATGTAAATTTTCTAGAGAAATTTTCTATACCCAAAATTATTTTGAATAAAATATTCAGACATGTCCAAATCCATCCAAACCAAAATCAAACTCATCGAGACCAATAAAAAAGGAGAAAACTCAAAAGCTATGTACCTAAAATGGTAAAAAAAATTACATTATTGTTGATACTTTTCAAAATTAAATGTTTTCAAATTATTTTCACATTATTTTTTTAAAAATTTATGTATCTTTTCAAGTCTGTATTATTAAATATTATCTCTAAAATTATAATTTTCAAATTATTAGAAAAATAATATTTGAAGAAATTATAGCACATTTAAATTATTCATTACTAAATATTCTTTCAATATAAATTTTCAACGTATTTTTACATTGATTTTTGAAAAATTTATATTTCATTTCATGAATTAATTATATATGATTCTTTTAAAAAATTCAAATTTTTTCAAATTCCTTTTTTATTTTTCCCTTTATTATCTTTATAGTATTAAAAATAATCATTTAAATTACATTTTTACATGTAATTACACATTCCCAATTTATTTATGGTGAAATGTTTTTTGAACCAATTCTATTTCCATGAATACTTTTCATTTCTTTTTTTGTAATAGGAAATGAATTTTTTTGAATAGATACTCATAACACCGACTTTAACAATGCAGAATAAAAAATGTTTTCAAAAAGGGATTTCATGAATTAAATTTTATTATGATATTCATATAATGTAGTTATTTTTCACGTGTCACCCTATATTTTTGTTTTATTTTTTTCATTTTGGTTTATCAATTTCCCAGTTTTATGAAATTTAAGTCCTTATGATATTTGGGTGTTTATAAGTCACATTTACTTTGATGGGATCTTTGTATTGTGAATAGAATGGTCAGGAAATCCATAATCTCCATATGGGTTATTTTACGATGTGATGATTTTTTTCATGTGGAACACAAATGTATGGATTTTAGAATGTTGAGAAATGTATATCAATCTAATGAATTGGGTATTGGATTATATCTGATGAGATAAAAATTTCATGTGAATTGGTTTGTGGGTAGTTAGGTTCTGAACGGATTGGTGTCTTGAAATTAAGAACAACTCACAGTTTTCCATGTGAAAAGGCTAATGAGTGTATATGTTCAAAAAGGGTGAGTGAAATGGTGTAATGATCTACTCATACTTTTACATGTGATGAGTTTAGAGAGGATCTAGGTTCCCAAAGGGTGATTTTGATGGAACTCATCTCTACTCACAAATTAACATGAGAACAAGTTATAGAGTATTGGTGTTCACAATGATATGGAATCATATGATTAATATTTTACAAGCTTTTTAGTTTTTTATCTTGTTATGACATGTTTTTATGATTATTAACTAATTTTAAATTATTAAACACTTTTATATCATACTCTTCTCTTTTGGGTTTTATATTTTATTTTAATAAATGTAATTTCATTTAAGGTTCCATTATGATATTTTATGATATTAAGTTTCTTTATCATGTCATATGAATATTATACCTATTGTTTTGGGATGTTATTTTGTCATCTATATATTTTTCATATCCTTCTTCATCATTATTCTCTAATAATTTATGATAGTTATATTCCTTTGTGAAGAATTTTAGTTCACTCCTATATTTTTTTTTCCAACCCTATGTTACGAACATTATCGTATCATGTGGTATTTCTTGAAAGGTTATAATGGAGCATGATTGTGTATATTTTTACAGATACTTTTTGAAGTCATGATAAGCATGAGTCGCTTCAGTTTGTATCAGAGTATGGTTTTTTAATACGTGTATATGTTTTACAGATCCTTTTTGAAAACCCAAGAGTTATTAAAAATTATAACATAATATCCTAAAATAATTTTATATTATAGAGTAGATGGTTTTACCTAGAAATATATTATTGTATGGATATTAGAATGTGGATGTGTCTCTGGTAGAGATTCACCTTGGGGATCCACCCTGAATAAGGTTAGATGGGAATTGACTCATTTACCCCCCTAATATATGATTAGTGTTCCAAAGTGTACACACATGGATAGACACTCCCAGAGAATATTATTTTTTTTATTTCATACTTTCTATGAATCATTATGTGGTATTTATTTCCAAATTACAATATGTAATTAGGTTAACAATTATGAGAGAACACAATATAAAGTAACCTAGGTAGACCAATTAGTGTTATTGGATTGACCATGTATGAAATAGTTTTAATGAATGTATCATCTGTTTAAATGAAGTTGTCATTAGAGAATACATTTGAGGATTTATATTTAATTTTCATATACTCTCAGAGTTTGGGATATTATTATAACCATTTTTTTAATATTGTTTTAAACCATGATCACCGAGATAAATCTTACAAAGGTATGTATCAAAAAATCATTATGTCTTATAACCATATAAAGGACTATACAAAAATATATGAGCCATATTATATTCATGTTATTATGGAAAACTTATTTTTCTAGTCTCGCCCAAGGTATTGAAAATAATATCCTAATACAAATTAAATATATATTTTTTAGATCTTTTAATTAGTGATGTCACATGTATCATGTTATTTTGGTATATTCTAAATGTTAGAAAGGGTTATGTGAGAAATCAAAGGATTATTCTTCATTTTCTCACTAATGGTTTGAAATCATATTTTAAATTATAACAGTAACCATGAGACATGATCATATGGAAATGAAATATTTTTTGAGATAACTATTGAATAACACATGTTTAATGGATTAACAATTTTTAGGTTTAGTAAATGTTTAATTTTTAGATAATAAAGGTCTTGTTGATTTTAAAATTTTATATTAGGTATTATTGATATCTTTGACACTAATGATAATTTAATTTTCTTAGAAGTTTTCGACATTTTTAAGATTATTATATATATTTTCTATTGTTTTATGTGATGAATGAGTGTAATTTAAATTATTAGTATTAAGGGTAAAATTTGTTTTTGAATGATTATGGAATTTAATTTTTTAATGATATGGATACTTAGGTATTTTGGAGAAATCATATTGTTCAGAATATCTGATTAGGGTATTAAAAATAAATGTTATTTGAGGAATAATAAGTATATTTATCAAGACTAATATAGTATGGAAGATATAATATTGGATATTTTATCTAGAATAATAAATATGTTAATAATGACTACTCCTCATATCTTCAGTGGGTAATTAATAAAGATGTAAGGATGCAATTTATTTTAATGTGTTATCATATAACGAGATGAAAATTTGGATCTTTAAAAATACAACTGTGTTCCATAAAATTTTTCACCTGATACACCCAATATAAAAAACCAGAACATATTAATAGTGAATTAATGAAAATGTCATAATAAATACTATTATGGTAATTAGTTAATAGTTATTACCATTAGAAGGTATATAATTAATATGAGATAATATTGAAAAAGTTATATTAAATTAAATCTATTTTAATTATATTTTATATTTTATTTTATAAACATAATTTCAAAATATTTTTAACTTAAACACAATATTTTTTTTAATTCATCAAAAAAACATTTTCTAGTATGTATTTATATGATAATCAATTTTCTAGTGAATATTAAATAAATATAAATTTTATTAATGTTGTCAGTTTTATGAATATTTTTTATATGAAATCATTAAAAAAATTGTAAATATTTCATATAAAATTATATATTCTAAAATTTGATAATTAATCTTAAAAAACTATGTTAAATTAATAATCATAGTCGCATCATTTTGAATGTTTATATAGCGATGTAATGAAAACGTTTTTTGACTAATTTGTTTAATTAAATATAACATGATGAAATGATGTTTTTAATCATTTTATTTTTTGATAAAATCTTTTGAATAATAATTATTATTTAAAACACATTGGTCTTAGTGAAATTTATTATTTTATCTAAATCATAATTCGTTTCTGTAAAAAATAATAATTCTCAAAAAAATTGGTTATAAAGATATAAAAGAACTAATGTTAAGATTAATTTTCCAATATATTGAAATTAATTTTGTAAAAGTATTCTTATATTTGAGACTATGTTGTTCAAATTATATTATATTATCAATTTCATTTTTTATAGAATTTATATTGTTAGGAATAATTTTAATTATCATTATAACGGTGAGACAATTATAGAAAACTTATATCTTTATTAATTTCAAGAAATTTCCCATTAACCAATTTAATTTAATCCATTAATTAATTTATTTAATAATATTTATAAATAATTAAATAATTTATTTGAAATAATTTATTTATTAATAAATATTAAACATTTTTAAGAATCAATAATGGTAAAAATGTAATTTTTCTAATGAATCATTTTTTATAGACATAATCTATTCTAATTTAGAAGTTAATTTTATAATATTTTTAATTTTAATTGGTGTAAATATATGTTTAAATGTTTTTCATTTCACCAAAAATATTTTATATGTTTTATTTTAAATGGTTAATATAACATAAAATCATTTTGTTAAAAAATATATACATAGTTTTAAAGTAAAAGATCAAAATGTCAAACAATAATGGTAAATTCATTATAAAATATTTATAGCATGTGTGAAAATACACTTTTTGAGTATTTATAGACACATATACACCCCTATATCAATAATTTAGAAACTTTTGATCCATTTACCCGGATATTTTTTCTTGGAATTATTAAAATAGATGGTGTGTTCTCAAAAGTACCATATTCATCTCTTATAAAAGTAGATCACATTCACCCTTTCAAACACAAATGCATATTTTTAATTACCCCATGAAACTCTCACAATATACTTTATTTAAAACTATTTCCCAAAAAAAGAATACCCTAGCCACTAATATCTCACCTAATACCCTCAATTTCAAGGGAACCTCCAAGGGAAAAATAATGTCTCCATCATAAGTGTAATATTCCCTTAAGATATTCTTCTTAAAATTAAATTTCCAAATATATTATAAAAATAATAGTATAATGACTTAATTATAATTATTATTCTAATATTTATTTATATTATTGGTAATAAACTTATATATTCATCTTCATCCACCTAGAAAAAAAAGAATATGGTTTGTGTGATGTATGGACTACCAACTCCACAGAGCGATACCATTTGTTTTTCATTTCCTCCTTTAATTTTGAGTAATAATATTTTTAATTATGTAAAAATATAATATATATAAAATAATTTTAATTCTATAATTTTAATTTAAAACCCACATCCCCCCCTCATGAATTGTGAAATTGAAACGTTAGTCATGCATATATGTGGATTACACCTCCAAGATAAAATATTTTTCTTTTTATGATTATATTATCATGAATTATATAATAATTTGTAATATTTTTCATTATAACAAAAAACAAAAGAATAATTATTATTATTTTATAATTATATATTTACAAAATTAACAACTCCTACCCCAAACACACCAATCGAGTTACCGAGTGCTCATCATTGGGTATGTTTAAATACCTACATAGAAAATGTATTAAAATATGATTATTTATGACTATGGGAATATGAAAAAATATATTATTATAATATATTAAAAAATAATTAATACTATATTATTTTGGAAATACTATATTTAATATATATTTTAATATTTATGTAATATTATCATTCTCTAAATTCCCTAAAATAAGCTATTATTAAATTGGATTTCACAGAACATGAGCAAAAAACATATGAAATATCATATGAATATTTAAATTCAATATAATATATATATATATATATATATTATAGAATCATAAATGATATATAATTAATGAAATACTTAACAAATGATTGGGAATAATATAAAAATAATTAAACATTTGAAAATAAGTGAATGTTATTAACTACCAGTGGTCATAATACGTTATTATTAACTAATTAACTCATGATAAATAATTATAAAAAGTATTGTAAATGGTAATATATTTCAAAAATTATTGATGAAGGATATTATGTTTTTTTTATTTTTTTTCATGATGTTATAGTGTCATCAACAATGTATGGAAACTAGGTAAATTTTTTTTGTCTCAAGTTCACCTTCATTATGGCATGATTAAACGTTTTGAACAAAATTCTATTTGAAATGATATAACTACTGAAAAATAAAATTATTTAATCATAAATATTCCTTGATCTTGAGATATAAAAGTTTATTTCACAATATCTTCTAGATTTTTTCTATTTTATTCACCTTTCATGTTGTAAGGGTTTCATTATCCCAAATTTGAATCCCTTCTTACATGAATAATCTACACACCCATTATCCTTTTCAATAGTGTAAATATTACCATGTTTTAATTTTTTTTAACTTTCTTCTTATAATTAATTACATTTATATTTTTATTTAATTTTATACCTCTTATGTGGTCCTCATTTCAATGTTAAAAAGTTTTTAAGTGGTTATAATGAATAAAATGTGTTTCTTGTGTCATAATAATAATTATTTTATGATAATATATCAAGATTTATCATATGAATCCTATGATGATGTTATTTTATATTTTCAAAAAAAAATTATGGATGTTAAAACTCTTTGTCAATATGAAATTCATTGATTAAAATGTTTCCTAAATAAAATGGTACCGTTGGGAGGAATAACTCCTATATTTACCAATGGATCTATTCATCAATGACCATATTCTCCTTCCAAAAAATTCCCTCATATATTTCTATAATGATAATATTGATTATTTTATATGACATTCATAATTCATTGTCTATTTTTAATTGGAAAATTTAGTAGACTTTTAATGATGTGGGTTTTCAATAAGGTTATTTAAAATTGTTAATAAGGATTTTTCCATCCATTCAAAATAGAAAATTTTAACAACCTATCAAAATTTTAATTTTATAACCCTTATGTCTTTTTATAGATCTTATTTTTAATGATACATTTAAAAAAATAAATTCATTTTCAAATTCTGTTTTGAAAACATAATTTCCATTTCATGTATGCATTATTAATGATACATTTTAAAAGTAAAAGTTTTCAAATTATTTTATCATTCTACATTGAAATTTTTATTTCTCTTTTCATGTCTTTATTATTGAATGTTTTTTAGTAATTTTTTTGAATTTATTTCTACAAACCTTTTTTAAAACATTATATCTCTATTCATTCATTCTTTGTTAATGATTCCTCTAAATGTAAATGTTTTAAAATAATTTCAAAATTCCTTTTTGAATTTTTTAATCATTTAAAACATTAAATTACTAATTTTTATTTTTAATATAAATTTTCTCTATTTATTTACAATTACACTGTATTATTTTTTCTAAAAAAAAATTTCAACCAATTCCTTTTCAATTAAAGGATCTATTTTTAATAATATTAAAAACAATGTATAATATTGGGAGAGATACTAAAAATATAACTTTTAAAACATTGAATAAAAAATATTTTTAAGAAATACATTCCATGAATTTGATTTCAGTTTGAAACTATCTCTAATATATTTATGTTTCATGTCTTACCATATATTAAAGTTTTATTTTCAAAATATTTTGGGTGATCATTTTTTCTTTTGGTTTCAGGTGACTTAATTCGTGATGTTATTTAGATGTTTTATGAACCCAATTTTATTTCAGTGGGATATTTATATTAATATTTTAAAATTTCTAGAAACCAATTTTCATTATATTTGTTTTTTATGATGTCATGGTAGTTTTCAAATAGGAGAAATGTATCATTTATCAGAAGGGTGAGACCTATATATCCCTCTAATTAAATGGGTAATGTATAGTGTCTCATGAGATTAAAATGTTATATAAAAATGATATATGGGTTTTAGGTTTACAAAGGTTGAGTGTGTTGGTGTTAATCCATACTCATAATTTTATTAAGAAATAAGTTTGGTAGTATCTAGGTTCTTAAAGGGTGAGTGTGATGTTACTATGAACTAATTTGAATTTTATGTTTGAATATATTAGCAAGTAGTTATGTTCACAAAGGTTTAATGTGTTGGAGTTTAGAAAAAATAAAAAAAATTACATGTAAAAAGGTTAGAAACTCTCTTGGTTAATAATGTAATATAATCATATGTTTATGATTGTTCCAACATTTCAAGTTGATTATCTTGATATTCCATGTTTTCAAGATTCTGTTTTTTTAATGTATCAAACTCCTTTATATCATTCCCTCTTGTTTTATGATTATTTATATTTTATTTTCATCTGGTCATATCATTTATGATTTCTTAATGATAAACATATTATATTATTTTTCCCCATAAAATTTTATGATAATTATCAATTTTATTTTGTTCTTTTATTTTGTTATTTATATCATTCACATATTACCCCCATGTTTATAAACTAAACCTTTATGATATATATTTCCCCATAATGAGAATTTCAGTTCACCCATTACTTATATTTTCAATCCATAGGTTATAAAGATAATTGTATCAAGTGAGTTGTCTGAGAAGGTTTTTGTGGAGAATGAGTATGGATAAAAGACTATGATTGTTGTAATGTAAGTTATTTATATAGCTAACCTTCATGATAAAAAATCATTATGTATGCTAGTTTTCAGAATAATTCAAAGATGAACTATTTAAATTATGATATTAATGTAATATTTACGTCATGATTATCATTGGCCACTTAACATAATTATTGAATAATCTGTAAATTTAATGAAGAAACTAAATCCACAACTTTGTTGAGAACTTATTTGTATACATACATCACTATATATGATATCCAATAGTCTACTTTTCATTTCTCCTTTACTCCCTAAATTTTTATTTGTCATTTTTTCAATAAAAATTAATTTTATGTATCTAATGATCCATCATCAAATGTGTCCAAAAATCTATTGCTATAGATTCTTTGACCAATTTATTCATTTTTATGCCTGATGTGTATATACCAATAGAATATGGGATATTAATCATCTATGAACATTTTATTTAGAATTTTAAAAATAGCGTTATTCAAAATCATAACATATAAATCTTTCAAAATATTCAATATTCCATAAAAAATTCATTTATATATATGGTAAAAATCTTTTCATTTATAGAAAAATAAAATCCAATATAATATAAAAAATTTATTGAAATCGAATTTCTATTTATGGAAGGAATTTTCTTATAGTTATCAAACTATAGGCATCTTGCGTAGAAAAAATTAAAAAGTGTTTAATTATCATTTAGAAAAACATTATATATAATATATATAACAATATATATCACCATTTATCAATTATAAAAAATCTAAAAGTCTATTTTTGTTAGGAAATATTTTTTATACACACTTGATATTCTGAATGTATCTCCTATGGAACACTTTTTAATCCTTAATAAAAGGTATTAAATTGTTTATTGGTCACTTCGATTAGATATATCAATATGATTATGATAATTTATACCTTAATTTACAAAAAATATATATCAATAATTGGGAATCATGTTTATATATTTTCATTAATGAATAGTAATGATAGTTCCCCCACTAAAATTTATATTCATGAACATCATATCCATTTATTGATCCAAGGTATATATTTTACTAATAAATGACCATAATTTTATATAAAACTCATCACATTATTTCTTTTGGTATGGATTAAACCCTATCAATAAAATTTAGATTATTATATTTTTGAGTAGACTAAAAAGTTTTTATATTCATTATATTGATAATAATCAAATATATTCCCCTTATTTCCCATCCCTTGGGTTTTCTATCTTTTTTAACTAAAAAATAATTAAATACAAGTTAACATTTGATAATAAAGGGGAAAAAATATTTGGAAATAATCTACCTTGTGGGTAATCCATATTTATTCCATACATTCTACCCTATAGAAGATAATCTTGGGGAACACCAATTTTCCATATAACTACCTTGTTTATGATTGAAGTCTTGAAATGTAATTATTTTGAATGAATCTAACTGTTAATATTTGGGGACATTTCTACTATCGTCTGAACGATTTAATATACATAAAATACATATTAAATCCATATTTATTACATCATATTTAATCATTTTATTCTCATGTTTTATAAATTTTTCTTTATGTTTTCATTGAATGATTTTTAAAAAAAATTATTATTCCTACAAACAAATTAATGTGTTCACACTGAATTATTGTGTAACTCTATAAAAATCCACAAGCCTTTATTAAATACTCAAAAATAGAATCCAACTATATTCATAAAAATATTAATGTTTCATACACCTAAGGTACATGAATGTTTCATGTAATGGTACAGAGTTATATGAAATCAAAAAATCCACATGATTATACCTAGAGTGTCATATATTTATCCTCATCCACTTTTCTAAAAAGGAATAAGACATCATATTTGCAGGTGCTCTATCCCCAAGTCCCTCTAGCTGTGTGGAATTTACCCATGTTGTAATCCAATTCATGATATCCGTAGAACATAATATTCATAGAGTATATTAAATATCTATTCATAGTAATATAAATAAAATTAAAAACAAAAGTCAAGGTAGATGAAAATTAAATTTTTTAGAGTGGTACCTAACATGTAATGCATATTTCAAGCTCCTCTAAGTAGTTCAATGATTATGAAATGTCATACAACAAATTCATATTTCATAAAAAAATTACCAGAAATTAATTTTAAAATAATTTAACAAATAAATAGACATTATAATTATTTTAGAAAACATGAGAGAAAAATTCATGAAAATTTCATATAAAAAAATTAATTATAAAATTTTTATATGTTATCTAAATCATGAATATAAACACATTAAATTACATAATATTCCTCGATCCAACACTCACTCACATATCTATTTTTGGTGGGTTCCATGTCCTAAATCATGCCTCTCCATACTCTAGAGGCTACCAACTAGTGGTGGGGATGTCATGAGTATAGTTGGGAGACTATACATCCTAGTATAGTGTTACAAAACATCATAACTAACCAATATAAATAAATATCAGAGAAATTTAAAATTGTAGAAACATTACAACACAAAACTGGGATATAAAAAAGGAACGAATAATAATGAATCATGTAATGGTATTATAAAATGTTTCTAAATGTAAATATGAATGTAATAAACATAAAAAAACCAGATAACTCAAATAACTCAGAAGATAAAAGTCATAAGACCCATGTAGGTCACCAATACAAACTCTATACCATTCAGTAATAAATAATAAGAAACATGGTCCCTTTGACTTGTCCATACATGTATCCATGAAATCTTCTTGGGTACCAAATGGTGGCTGAAATAGAGTATTTGTAAAACTCAGTACGTCAACACCACCATGTCAAAATAAATCATGTATGATAATAAGTTCATTAAATAAATTAATTGTCATGTATATTAATTAATCAATAAATATATTACAATAATCAACGTAATTTGGTGCCACTATGGAATATCTTTAAGCATGTAGCACAACCATTCCCACCATAATCACATACCATGAAAAAACACATAACCAGGAAAGGCCAACTACATAAGCATTTCAACATTTGGGAAAAGAACTCTATATAAGAATTTCTGAATCCCTTGAATATACATCTATATAAGTATTTCAAAATCATAGGAATAGACATCTATATATGAATATCATCCTCAATATAAAAAATTAACACCATATAAGCATTACAACATAAAACTAGTTCAAAACCTCTTTATAAGCATTACAACATCCGAATATTCAAATCCTACTGTATAATCATTATAGAATAAAACTATTACAATCCCTCTATATAATCATTACAAAAATAAACACAACACATGAAATATTAGAAAGGATATTAAGATATCTTATCATCATCCTCAATGGTAAATTTTTCAAATTTACATTTATCATTCAATTACACATTGCATTTTTCATTTGGGTCTTAAACCATTAAAATTACAAATTTTCACCAATCATATCATATCAGATATGTCCCTTTAAATATAAATATACCATAAAAAAGGTGATTATATCATAATAAATCACCTGAGGACTCATTTATTACTAAACATTGATTAAGGCATCAACCAATTTATTATTATTCACGGGTTCACTCTCCCAACAGGTAGCCATAAGCATGTTCACCACACCATAGGATCTAAAGGAAACCAATGAATAATCCAACCTCTAGATTTATCATCATTTTTTATTAAATTAGTTAATTCTCACATTTTCTTAGTGAAACATATATATATAACATACATAAAAATTTAACAGACAATATTGTAAGTGTTTAGACCACCTAAATTTATCTGGTGATCAAACAACACTTACAATAGGTAACATAAAAAATAGTGAAGGAGAATAGGATTACATGAAAACCTATATCACATGAGAACTAGATCAACACCCAAACCAACAATAGTGAAAATATTCCACCACCATAATTAGGACTAATGGAAGAGAATAGAAATCCTAGGAAAAGAAACTTATTGGAGAACTATTTCTTGAATGGGACATTCAGATTTAAGGAAGATACTTAAAACTCACCAGGAAATCACCTAGGTCTTGAGAGAGGGGGATAACACGAGATGAAATAAAAAAATATATCAATCCTTGATTTAAAACTGGTCAGCCTAGGAAATAAATTTTGTGTAATTGTATTACATGTTGTGTATCTTCTATTGTTGAGTTACACTGATAATCATGTCACCACTAGTGAATTAAATCCTACTCAAACATTACACATTTTTTAATATAGATTCATGGTATGTACCAGTTCATGGCCTTTATTCCTTTCACAGAATCTTCCAGGGGAAGTTAAACATCATGAAACTCTTTTACATGGTATCCAAATTCCCCCCAAATATAATTTATCCCAGATTCATAAAAACTTATTGAGCCACCTAAAAATCCATCTAAAATCATAAAACCCCCGACAATCCCATTTAACATAATTATACCCAAAAACGATTATTTCCAAAAAAAATACACCCTCAAAATTCTTGTTGTTATATATAATAGAACCTCCCAGTCTTTGAATGAGACTTATCCACCGAGGCTCAAGGACATGGGAAAACCCAAAAAAAGTGTCCCAATGAAAAACATAAAGGCGATGTACCTCAAAAAATATAGGATCCTATGACCTCTACACAATAAATATATCATCGATTATGGGATCCAAGAATCACTTTGGGGACATAAATAAAAATTCTAACCATTTTGATCACTTATCAGACTCTCTCACCCAAGTCTCCTCTTGATCATGCACAAGATCCTCTATACTCAGACTATATGTATAGTCCTACAACAAAGACATCTCACCATGGTAAAAATATATATATATCAGATGATCTTAAAAGGATTCATATACAAAAATATTTATATCCCCAATGTATAATTTATGAGAAGTTTCTTGATATTATCTCTGAATCTACAAAATGTGAAACACATCAAGAATATAACTATAACTCCATGGAATGGAAAATAAGTTACCCACTGGACTAAACATTTACAATACCCCAAAAGACAAGACAAAACTGGGTTATAGGTTTCAATGTTTCCTGATATGGCATTTCCCCGACCTAGGAAACACCCGATGGAGAAGATGATGACTATCCTAATTCTCCATATGTCATCTTTGATGGCCAGCATATGAATTATCACTAATCCATGCGGCCACCAACTGCCTCCTGGTCAACTAAACGAGATCAGGTGTCTCTAAAATGAGATATATTTCTATGATGAGTTTACTCACCTACCACCATCCAATAAATAGATTAATTTAACAAACATTAATAAGATTCCAGGAAATGTTCAATTTAGAATGATGCCTAGAAGATGTTATTATATGAAAACTCGACATGTTCGATATGATTCTCCCACAATCAACTGAAATCCCAAACATATGCATGTAATGTATCATCCACAATATGAATAGTTTTCTTTGATTGACCATATGTAAGATGATGATGTGCCAAACAACGAAGAACCCATTATCCCATATCATTATGAATACACTAACAAAATAACAATTTCAAATGAAGATATATATCAGAAAAAATATTCCTCATAACACTATGAAACTAAACTATCCCACACTTGTAAAAAATACCCAAATCATCATAATGTATGATGTTTGAACAAAGATTTTTTTCAACTGGAAAAAGTGTGTTTCTGTGATTTTTTTCAATACACACTAGGTTTATTAATGATTTTTCTAGAAAATATTCTTTCAATATTAAATTTTTTTACTAACTCCATGAAAGTGATGTTTGTGGGGCCTCACATCAAAAAAATGAAATTGAAATAGTTGCACATATGATTTGAATTTTCATGAAATTTTGAGTTTCACAACTCATGAGAGTTGTACAAACCCATGATATATATATAGATTTTGAGTGCTAAAGGAAATGTCAAAATGAGATGTTCCAGATGGGTGAAAATTTTTGGGATAGTGGAAGGAAATAAATGAACCTATATACAATTTGGAT
Organism: Viscum album; assembly: GCA_963277665.1. NCBI lineage: Eukaryota > Viridiplantae > Streptophyta > Magnoliopsida > Santalales > Viscaceae > Viscum > Viscum album. Next base: position 217,139,585 of record OY728121.1, on the reverse strand, counting down.
CATGTCCATAAATAGGCAGAAACCACCATCATTTGACCATAACATTTCCAATTAATATTTGGTGCCTCTATCATACGCAATACATGCACACCATAGAGATCCAGGAAAGATAATTTCACAATTAATTTTACTTGTCACTCTAAAGTCCATGTGAGGTTCATGAACTGTAGTGAAAATTTTATCCATGTACAAAAAGACCCAATAATTTCCAACAAAGTATAAATTTTAATGCAAGTAAATGATTTGGGTGACTAGTATCTTTTGAATATCTAGTTTGATTGATTTGTTATTACATGTGGATCAATTCAATGATATGGTACAAGAAATTTTCCATGATAATCATGGAAAAAAACTTAAATGAATAATCTATTGAAGGTACCATCATTTCATTAAACTCATTAAGTCTTCACCCAAGGTAGTGAATTAAGGGGAGTCGACAGAAGTGTTCTAAGGGAGGTTGTGTTCTATCCCTAAAATTATAGCAAAGGAATTGTTCTTGGGATAATATTACTATATATGATATTATTTGTTCCTCAATGAAATGGGAACTATAATGGATTGAGGAATTAAAAAAACTATTTTTGTATTCTCTATGGACTAACATTTAGTGGTGAACCATGTAAAACATCTATGTTGTATCTCTATATGTGAATGTTTAATAATTTTGTTATTTCATCTAATATGTTTTTAAAGTTCTTAAAAATGTGGGAAAAATATCTGATATATTAAAATAATAATTTAACATCTTGACTAACCCCTTCCCACATAGGGTGTTCTGGGCTCCTAGATGTGGTATCAGAGTGAACATGTTTTTAGTGTTAAAGTAGTCCATTGTTGTTATGGATAATTAAGTAAAGGTTATGGGAATTCAATTTTTTTTATGGAAGATACTTTCATATTTTTTGGAATATAATGAGATCGCATATTTGATCCCTTGGGATGAAAGATCTCTATTCCACAACTCAGGGGATTCCAGTCAATGATGTGATAGATATTTCTATGACTAAAATAGATAGGAAAATCACTGATGGAAATTGCATGGCCCAAAATGCTCTTACAACAACATTATCAAATCAAATCTATATGAAAGAAATGAATTTCACTACACCCATTTCCATGTGGGAGAAACTGGAAAATAGATATTATGATGATAACAATGTGAAGGAGTCCAGACATCAAGTCTTGCACAATCAATTTGATGATTTTAAAATGAATCCATATGAAAATGAAGATGGATTATTTACTCACATAATTGATGTTTTGGAGATATTATAGGGAATGGGGAAGAAATTAATAATATTGGAATGGTGAATAAAGTCAAGAAAAGGAACCCACCTCAATAAAATCAAAATAATAGCCCTTGAGGAAATAGATTTTTTTATGATTTCTTTTGATGATCTACTAAGAAATCTAGTGGAATATTAAATGAGAGGAAAAATAAAAGATATTTCCACTTGATTAAGTAAGGAAATATCATTTAGTGAAATGGAAAAACATTATAATTATTTTTTTACTGATGATGAGGTAGAATAACCTATTTGACTATTTCCTAATAAATTCATGAGATGAAGATGGATATTTGAAGGAGTTCTTCTATTGGCATGTTTTCTATGTGGTAAAGTAGGGAAAATTTCCTCTTAATGCTCAAGGAAATTTGGTAATTTATAATGGGATGAATAAATCATGAAGAAGTATCATAAGAAGTTATATAATAAGGGAGAATTAAAATAAGCAATGAAATTATAAATAATGAGTTTCATCTATAAATAAGACCAATATTGTAGTGTTTTTTGGAGGATGTAGAACCAGAGTATAAATCTGAACCCAAATCATCAATTACAGATATGGTTAAAAAGGTGGAAATTGTAAAGGTTGAAGATAATTAGTTGACTGCTGTTTTTGATCCCAAAATTGAACTTTATATTTCTATTCATGAGTTTTAAATTCAATGTAAGAGATGAAAAAAGATGATAGATGTGCTGAAGGAGACCTTATAGTATTTTGATCAATGTGATTGAAAAGTTTAAAGTCTCAAAGGAGAGTCAAAATAAAATTTAACAACAATTGAAATATAAAAATAGGTTTTTTAATTTTAACTCCAGATTAAATACCAGAAAAAATACATCAATTGCCTTAAAACAAGACAGGAGGAAAGGAATAACATAGTTTAGGTACATGAAGAATAAGTTCTTAAATTATGTTTTAAACTAGATACTCAATCAAAAACAAAGGAAACAAACTAAAAAATTATAGTTTAGAAAATTTCCATATCCAGATCTATTAGAAAGAGCTAAACCTATATCTGAAGGGTAGAGAAGGTCATGAATGATCAAAGATATACATTCATGAAAAAAGTTCAAATGTATATAATGAATAAGAATCACCATATATAAATGGGATGTTCCAAAACAAAGGGAAGCATAATGATCCTCATATAAAAAAGATTCTATTTTCACAATAGTGAAATATTAAAACAAAGTAGAAAAGTGATCTGAAAATAATCCATAAGAATCCATAGAGGATATCTATTCAAATAGATTAAAAATAGAAGAGGACATGTGGTGTAATGTAACTGATAAGATATTACCCTTATGAAATTTCAATTTTGTGGATTTCAGGGACATACCATGTCTTGTTGTGAAGAGACAAGGAGCTATCAGAATGGGGAAGGATCTGGAATTCAACATAGTAGAATGAGTCCATATCCTTCATCAAATAGAATATATAGTTTCTAGGGATATTATTTTTATTGTTCAAGCTATGTCCACATAGTTATTCATTGAATGTAGAGGAAAGGTTGGAAAAATAAGAACATAACATAGATACAATTCAATACATGTCAACGAAGATGATTTAATATTGACAATAGGTATTCTTCTATGGATGAAGATTATGTGTATAATTAAACCATATATATTGATAAGATAGTGGAAATTACATATTTATCTTCCACTCAATCATGTATCTCATGGAAAAAAACAAGGAATATTTAGAAATCCAATCTTGTATAAAAAATCTCAAATCTAAAAAAATAGTGACACTTGGATTCTTGATAGAATATACTCATAACACGTGATAGGAACTATTTAATTATTAAAAAAAATTAATAAAAGGGTTGATGGAACAGTGATATTCAACAATGATGGTTCTTTAAAGATCAATGGTAGTCAAAATATAGAACTAGAAAACATGGAGCTAAGGAAATATAAAAATCCTTACATAGATTGCATGACATTATATTAATTGTGAGTCAAATTTATGAATTAGAACAAATATTGAATTTTAAATAAAATTGGTGCACTATCATAGGAATTGTTACGGCCCTAAATCTTCAAGATAATGAAAGGGAGAAAATGACCGCCGAGTCTCTCCTCCAGTAGACCTCAGGGTGGTGAATAGTATCAATGGTATTTAATCTCACAAAATGGGAGGAATTTCCCTTTTTAAGGAAAACAAGATTAGGAGATAAGATGGTTCATCCCAAACCAAATCCATGTAATATATATAATATAAAGAAAAAATATATCCCAAATTCATGTTTAAAATATATGTGTTAAAAATACAATAAAAATTCCATGGTCAATACCAAAAGTAAGGATAAGCAGCGACACAACAACTATCCCAAAGTCCGGGCTAATAATTTCTAGAACAATCCACATAGTCCTTCTGGAAACCTATAAGCTGTTTTATATGTGTAGGGTTATCATACAAGTATAATCAGTAGTAAAAACTAATGTATCATGTGAAAATATGGAGGAAACATACTAATTCCCCTATGTGGATGAAAAATAACCCAACAACATCAAAAAGGGAATACTAGCCACCCCATCCTCCCTGATAAATTCTCAATAAATAATGTTATTCAAGTAATGTAATATAATTCACATATATATTAGGGTACCTTGCACCAATTTCCCTCTGATTAGCCACAATCACACCCTATAAAAATGTATTAGCACTCCCACCTCTTCCAAACATAGCACACCACAACCCTTTCTCACAAACCTGGGCCTCACATCTAGTCATGTTACTTAGGAAAAAAAATCTATTCACATCCTACCCATAGACACCTAAGCCACATACCACATCGCACCACACCTTCAAACACCAAGGCCACATGAGACATCACATACCTCCCACAAATACCTAGGCCAAAAACCACACATCATCCTGAATACAGATAGGAAATAACAACACATCTCATCCCATAGTCACCAGGTAAGAACAACTCACCCACAGACACCTAGGCCTCACAAACCACAACCCGCCTAAAGAATCATGGGATATTACCTCCTATAACGGGGATAAGTGAAGAGATGGTGGCTATCCATCCATCCTTTCACTGGAATTTTTGGGAAACACACCCTCCCTCATGAATATGGGGGTGTTAGGCACATAGTTCTTGACCTGGGTGGGGTGGGTATATAAATCACAAGGAAACATTACATGAAATGCATATATAATACCCAACATTAAAGGCTAACCTATGGGTTTTCAATCAAAAACCCAATCAAAAAATGACATTTTATACTACCTCTAAATGAAAAACTAGAAAATAAGTTAGAACACAATTCATACCCCTGCCAATTCGTTTGACCAATTCCTATTCTTTATTAATCAATTAATTCATTCCATCACTATCCAGAAAACTACCAAGAACAACACATAACAATACACGCATAAAAATTCAGATTTTGGAATAATAACCATGGTAAAATATCCCACTTCATATTTCTTCTCCATTTTACACCCATTCAATTATTAAAAAATCTAATCCTGAGACCCGGAGTGAAGATTTGGGAATGCTACTCATGGAGAATCTCCGAGTGAATTACTCAAAACAACTATTTCCATCCTCATTCTTCAAAGTCATTCTGCCCAATCCATTATCTCAATAGATAAAACCCCCAAATCATATCCACATCTAGAAACACCTCACATCACAACTACAACACAACCATCACAACTAGAAAGACAAAATAGCGCAACCTGATCACAATCCTATTGCACAATACTGTTGATCCATTCCACAATCAATCAATATCTCAACGTGAGATTCCAATACACATTATGAACCACCTCACAACACATAATGGTTCTCATGACTGTACCACCACACAAAAAAACAGATTAATTTTTAGTAAGTCATCCATTCATTACTTCGAATTTTTAACTTCCTAGGTTTTCATATAAATAGTTTGATCTTGGGGAATCCATTTATTATTTGAGTGTACATGGTTAATCAATTTCATATACATAGAGTCATTCAGCAGATGAAAAATAATTATCATTCATAATACATCATCAGTTCACAAAAAGGGACCTCCAATGTCCATGATTTTTAATAGGCATATAGACCATACAATTCATAACATCAATATATAAAAAAGTAGAACATAAGGAATTTTTCCCATCCATGCATGTTGATATTAAACCGATATAGTTATCATAATTTATTTTGTATTTTACCATCTTCATAGGGGAGACATTTATATGACCACCCTACATGATGCACAAATAAAAGGGAGATAATGTAATCCCTACCTCGAAGAACAGAAAATCAACACTTCCTTATTTCATCAAAATAGGGGGTGCATAGGCAGTAAGAAGGACCTCCAGGGTAAATGTGATCCCAAGGATACAACACAATGATGAATCCTCATGGAAGAAAGGTTCAGTGTGCCTCATCAAGAGAAATGGAAACACACAAGGAAGATAATATCTTGGCTTTAGAAAGAATAGATCCAAAATCAATGGGAGAAATGGTTTTTAAAAGCCATTAAATTATGATTTTGACAATGTGCATGCTGTTTGGAAGTCATGGGAAGCTTCAAGTTCTTAGAAGATAAGTACGATTCAAAATGGCTCCAAAAAACATTAAATGTGGTCTGAATCTCATTTTATGTCAAATGAAATGTCAAAGGGGAGAAACTGAAAAAAAATGGAGAAATATGGAATTTTGAAAAACTATTGGAAATGACTCATCATTAATTGAGTCACAATTGGGAGTCACCAGTGTAATTCTGTGGTGCGACTCACTGCTAGAAGACCTACCAGTGGATGATTCACCATTGGGTGACTCACCATTGGATGAGTCAACATTGGTTGAGTTAAAAATTGGATGAATCATTGTAGGCAACCTACCATCAGTGACTCAACCTTGCAAGTCACCAGTGAGAGTCATTGTTCTGACTCACCCGTCTAACTCACCGTTGTGAGTCACCATTGTGACTCAACACAGAAAACCTACCATTAGGACCAACAAGTCCTGACTCACTGTTTAAAAAAAAAGGATTTTAAAAAACTTGTGAGATGAGTCGCCATTCCCTCCCCAGACACTTCAAACACTAAATTTCCAAGAAGTAATGGACTGGAGTGGGTTGTTCCATTACATCAGATACCTCTCAAAATATTCTCTTCATCAAGAATTCAAAACCAAACTTCTGAGTAAAATAGGGTTCCTAACAACCACATGTGATATGCCTCTCAAGGATCTTGATATGATTGAAACATTACTACGAACATCAATGTTCAAAGATAAACCACCATGTGTTTTTCGAAATCTATAGTGAAACCTCAACATCCAAGAACAACTCCATAAACATCTTCTAACCCAACCAACCAGATGAAACACCACAAAAGAACAACAACCACACTATACAAACACATGAATTGGGGAGTTCTATCCCCCATGTCAAGATACTATCTACTCTCAGTGTCACTAACTCACCCACACAGTTTTAATCACATCACAGTTGTTGAATCTAGAATAGGAATGAGGTCCTACCATTTTCACATGTGAGGACTTAATTACATATCATAGAACATGGAAACAACTCATATCATTACAAAAAAGGATTCAAAAAACATTACAATGTAAAAAATAACAAGGTAAAACTCAAAACATTTTAGGGTACTAGGTCTGTATTTACGCTTACCACTCCCAAGTACTCTCCTTTAGGCCACCAAGTCTCTACAACATGTGAAAAAAAGGAATGCTCCAACTATGTTGCACCTTCTCCCGATGATCCTAGATATCTACTAGTTGGTCCATGAATGTCACGTTATCTTTGATAACCAACTCTCCCCAATCAGTGACATCGGATTCACCATGAATATACTGATGGATTTGAGAGACATGAAAGATGTCATGAGTACTCTCCAACTACAGCAACAATTATAACTAGTATCCCACCTCACCAAATCGCCCCAAAACCTAGAAGGGTCCCATGATCATGGGAGCAATCTTACTCTCTCTTCCAATCCTCTATTTCCCATGTCAAGTGGAAACCTTTAGGAACACATGGTACACAATAAAAAAACTACATAGACCTTCTCTGATAGTAATCATATGACTTCTAATATCCTTATTCCACATTCATCCTCCTATGAAAATGTGGAAGCTTGTTTGTTATTCTCTTCACTATCTTAGGAATAAGAATATCTATCTCCCTAACCTCTATCTAGCACAAAGGTAAACAACATGGCCTTCCATAAAAGGATTAAAATAGATCCATGCCAATGTAAGAGTGATGAATGTTATTTTAAGGAACCTCTACCAAGGGAAATTTTTGTGCATAGGATCCACCAAAGTCCAAGAGGATTTCTTGAAACATGTCCTCCAATGTCTAGATAGTCCATTCTATCTGCCCATTCATTTGAGGTTATAAAGGAATTATTCGGTGTATCTAAGTTCCAAAAGCATATTGGATTCACATACAGACTCATGAGGTAAATCACATATCTCAATCCAATAAAATGGATCTCAGAACTCTATTTAGCCACACCACCTCATCCATATTCCTCTTTTCCAAGGAAAACAATGCACCTGAATCCTTGATAGCAAATAATTGAGATGATATTTTCAACATATACACTACTACCCAGATAGCATCACAGCCTCCCTGAGCTCTTGGTAAACCTATGCTGACATCCATTGGGATGTTATCCCACTTCCACTCATGGAAATCTATGGGACACAACAAACCATTAGGAACACGGTGCTCAGCTTTCACCCGCTGGAACACTAATCACTTGTCGAGAAACTCTACCACTTCTCATTTCATCCGGGACAACCATAACTTCATCATCAATTCATGGTACAACTTAGAAACTCATGGGGGTACTGTTAAGGGTGATATTTGAAATTGATGGAGGATCCCTTTGTGCATCATCACTGGAAAAAAAACATCATGGAACAAAATCTAAGTATATCTATCCTCAGAACATCCCTCAGAAGAATCACCATGGTAAACGTGATCACACATCACCTCTTACATTGAGTATCCCGATTGATACTCTTCCACCTACTACATCAAAGAAGACTAGACCTGTATCTAAAACAAACATCCTATAATTTCTTCCATTCCTACTTCTACTTTTAAGGTTGGTAACTCCTCCATCGCTTTCCAAGTGTCTGCATAATCCTGAAAAACCTCCTACTATGATTTCTAGCTTATGTAATTGGCCAAAAAAATTCCCTTTTCATGAGGTGTATTATATATTGAAATCATTGTCCAAAATAATCTTTATCCACCTTCACTATCTCAAGTTCAAATATCACTAGGAAATGACATACCAAAAACACTTGTGATCAGTAAAGACCACAAATCACTCCCCAATGAGGTAATGTCACAAAACATCAATGAAAACAGGACCAATACTAGCTCAAAATCATGGTTTGAATAGTTATGTTCATAGGTATGTAACTACCTAGGTCCATAATAGATAAATCTCTGCTAGTGCATCAGTATGCATCCTAATCCCAAATGTTAAGCATCACAAAACCCCTCAACCATCACACCCTCTTATAGAAACCAGAGCACTGAATCACTGACCAACATCCCCTTCAAGTATATGAACACTTCATGGAACTAATCAATCCACATAAAATCCATGTCCTTTCCAGTCAGATATTTTAATGGAGTTTTAACTCAAGAGAAATTAGGTAAAAATTTCCATTAATATCCTATGAGACCATGAAAACCGCAAACCTATACACCATTATTAGGTTCCTCCCAAGAAACAACTTTATCAACATTTGATGGGTCCCATTCTACACCCTTTCCTGAAACCACAGGTCCAAGTAAATGCACCTATATTTTTCAGAACATTCACTTGGACAACATTCTATAGAGCTGGTGGCGTCGAAGGTTCGGAAGATAGTTTTAGATATTTGGTATTCTCCTACTATGACTTCGAGTAGATCAATATGTCATCAATGAATATGAATATGAATGGGTCTAGGAACATAGGGAATAAAGAGTTCATAAGCTCCACAAAAATGGATGGTGTGTCCATAACACTGAATGGAATGACTTTGAACATGAAGTACCCATACATGAACTTCAAAGTGGTCTTCGGGATATCACCCTCCTTCACCCTCAACTAGTGATATGGAAACCATAGATTGATCTTCCGAAAACAACTTGCTCCACTAAGTTGGTCAAAAATATTGTTTATCCTCAGGAGAGGGTAATAGTTCATTACTATTTCAGGATTCAACCTCCTATAGTCTATGAAAAACCTCATATAACCATCATCCTTTTTGGAGAACAACACTGGAGCACCCAAATATGGAAAACTAGGCTAGATAAATCCCTTCATCATTAGATCATCAAGATGTATCATCAACTCCCACAACTCAAAAGGTTATATCTTATAAGGATCCATCGAAATTGGACAAGAACAAGGCTACATGTCTATCCCGAACTCAACAGAAATTCAAGGGGGTTGAGTCACAACCTCCTCAGTAAAAAAATCCATGAATTCCCCATAAACTATCAGAATCTCCACCATCTTAGCATCCACATATTCCATTGAAAGCTCAACCAACAAGGAAAGAAGAGGATTTTCATGTTGCCCGACCACCTAGAAACCCCGCTCTCCAATGAAAGACACATATTGTTCTTCCATATATAAATATAAAAATTTTCTATTAACGTATTATATAACAGTTCATATGGAATAAAACCATTCAATGCTAATAATTACAACATATGGTTGCTTCTATAGCAAGATGATATCCACACAAGACTGATTTTGTCCCATCATTTGTCTATATCCTTGGCACACATCAAAGAAGATAGTCTGACCACTAACTGGCATACTCAACATTAGGGCTACGGGAAACATATCTTTGTCTATTCCTAAGTCATGGGATGGATTCGGTGAAAAAAAAGGAGTGTTAATCTCGAGAATAAAACAAAGTAAAAGCATGGTTACTAAACAAGACGATCATACCTATAATGATGTCTAGTTCAGATGGTAATTATATCTTCTCTATATGAAACTGACCACACACGGATCCCTCATCCCTATACTGATGATCACCTCCTTGACTACACAAGGAAAAATTCTCTATGGAATGCCTTGTGGTCAGCATTAACCAGCTCATCTCTCCTCAATAGAGAAGGACCTTGATGTCCCTACTGCTGAAGTAGCCTAGGTGGAAAATGTTGTTGGGGATGGTGTAGAACTTCCCACTTCCACAATACTGAGATCGAACTGCTACTAAGAAATATTTATATGGATTCCCATGGACTCCACAAATGAAATACATTGGTCTCAATCCTGTGGTAAAATCATGAGGACTATAAGGTTGAAATGGAAACTACTAAGGTCAACTCCCCACTAGTTGGAACTTCGAAGGCCCTGGTGCCTGAGATATTTCCTTATTCATAAACTCTACCTTTAAATAACATTAATGAATCCCCTCTCACGGTATACCTTATTGTGAGTTAATATTCTTAATCGCTTCCTCCTTCTTATGATCCTCCAAGTACGTAGCCATCGTAAATGGAGTAACCACATACTAGATAGAAGGATGAAGTGCCTTTGATAGGTATCTCTCATGAGACTCCTCATTTGAAAAGAGATCAGGGGTGAAGACAAGAAGTTCCTTGAACATAATCCCCAACTCTCATATGGACATACTCCCCTTATTGTGGGAGAGTAACCCTTTCCTCTTCCAATCCTTCATGGTCAATGAAAGGAACTATTCCTGTAACACCTTTTTGAAATTGACCCAGATAAATTCATCCTCCTTTCACTCCCCTAAGTATAGCATCTACCACTATTGTGCATCTTCCCAAATCTGGATCACTACAAATGGAACCCAGTACTCCATCAGATCCTAGATGAAACTTATGGTTATCTCAAACTCTTCAATCCCTCTCTTAGTCTCCATGTATGAAAAACTTCTCTTATACTTTCCCCTGGCATGTCGCTAGAAATCATGTAAAATTATCTACCACTTTTAATCCTCCTCTACAAGATCAACCCTCCACCGAACAACCATATCTTCCTACTAAGCCTCCCCTACATGAGACACATGCAGATGATGACATGGTACTAAGGAAAACAATGAATTTCTAATACGGGGTAGTATGGAATTTAATTTAAGATTGACTTTATCTCATTTAACTCATTTTTTATACATTTAAAATTCTCCAAATCAAACCAGTTCATACAAGAACAAGATTCATTATGATTCATGTACCTTTCATAGGGACTGTACCCTACAAATGGTGTAGCCTAACTTGGTCATTCGGTAGTATCAGATTTTGTACATCGGATCATGATGGCCCTAGGATCCCTTTTACAAGCTAGTATTCCCTGGCCTATGTCACTCAAAAAGATCACCTAACATAGTTTCCCTACAAACCCATGCAATCTTCATTTTTCCTAAATCCAAACTCTATCATATCTCTCAACCATCATCTTTGATACCAATTCATCATGACCCACCTTCTTCAAGACGAATAAATGGAGATAATGACCCCCAAGTCCCACCTCAAGTAGGCCCCTTGGTGGTTACCAACACCAAGGGTATATAATCTCACAAAATGGGAGGCATTTATCTTTTTAATGAAAAAAAGACTGAGAGATAATATGTTACATCCTAAAACAACTCCAAGTACTATATATAGTAGAAATATAAAATTTGTCCCACATACATGTTTAAAGTAAATCATTGAAAAATATAGTAAAAACTCCATATTAAATACCAAAATTAAGGCTAATCAGCAATGAAAAAACAATACCAATGTCTAGTTTAGTAATTCCTAGAATGGTTTGTGTAGTCCTTCCTGAAACATAAAAGTAGTTTTATATGTGAAGGGTGATAATACAATTATACTATTTAGGAAATACCAAAGTTTCTCATACATAAGTGGGGGAAGCACACAAATTCTCTTATGAGGAAATAGTTGAACCTAACATCACCTAATAAGGTATCATATCCACCCCAAACACACCAAGGCACTCTCACAAAATAACACAAGTTAAGTAATATAGTATAATGCACATCAATAGTAGGGTACCCTGCACTACTTTCCCACTAATGAGCCACTCTCACACCCTTATAAAAAATGACTTAGTGCTATCACCACTTCTAAATATACCACACCAAAACCCACCCCCATATACCAGGTCCTCACAACAAGTCCCATCACTTGGGAAAATAATTCTCATCACATCCCTCGTAAAGAAATCTAGTCCATATACCACATCACAACTCAACCTCAAACACCTGAGAAACATAACACATCACTTCTCACCTGCAAACCCATAGGCCATAAAAACCACCTCATCCCGAAGATTTTCGTGAAAGAAAACCCATATCAACCCAAAGAAAATTGGGAAGCACAACTCGAACACACACACATGGGCCTCACAAACCACAACCTACCTGAAGAATATTGGGATATCACTTCATGGAAGAGGGAGTAGTAAAGAATGGGTGGCTAGCGATTCATCCCACCATCGGGATGTTTGGGAAAGACACCATCCACCATAAAATTGGGGGTGTTCAGAACATAGTGCTCGGCAAGGGTGGGGTGAGAATAGAAATTAGAAGGAAAAATAATATAGATACATATATAATACCATAAACTCAGGCCCAACCTATGGTTTTTCAACAAACAACCAACTCACGAAACCAACATTGATTTTACCTCTAAATAAACATCCAAATAACATGTCACAATGGAATTGATACCCTCAACCAATTCATTAAACCAATTAAAATTATTTATTAAACAATTCATTTATTCAATTAATATCCCAAAAACTATAAATCACATCACATAACAAACCACACCAGAAAATTCACAATGAGGAATAAGAATCATGCTAAAATAACCCACTTCAAATTTCATCTCCATTTAACACCAATTCATGTCATAAAAACCAATCCTGATACACAGATTGATGGTTTGGGGATGCTACTCATGGGGAATATCATGGATAATTACCCTTACCAATCACTATAATCATCATTCTTCAAATTCATTCATCCCAATACATTCTTTAAAAATTTAAAAACCCCAACTCATAGCCACACCCAGAAAAACATCTCATTATAACTACAACACACTCATCACAAAAAACAACACAACACAACCCTATCACATCCCCACTGTAAAAAAACTGCCAATCCATTCCACAATAAATCAATTTCTCAGCCTAAGATTCCATTACGACTTCCAAACCACCATAGAACATATGAAATTTCTCAAAACCATACCACCACAAAAACCAAAAAAACATATTTATATTTAATAATTCATCTTTTCGTTAATTAAAATTTTTAACTTTCTGTGTTTTCATAAAAATGGTTTGATCTTGGGGTATCCATTTATTGTCTGGGTGTACATGGTTAATAAATTACATATACATATAGACATTCAATATAATAACAATAATAATAATTCACAATCCATCATAGGTGGGAAAAATGGACCATCAATGACCAAGATTTTCAATAGGCATATAACCCATACAATTCACAACATCAACAAATAAAAAAGCATAACATTAGTCACTTTTACTAGCCCCACATATCGATCTTAAACTAATTCAATTATGTTTATTTATTTGGTATTATACTATATTCAAAAGTCATAAATTCATACATGCACCCCACATGATACACAAATAAAAAAGATAATAACTAATCCCTACCTCGACGAACAGACGATCAACATTTCAATATTTCACTAAAATAGGGGGTGCACAGGCAGCAAGAAGGACCTCTAGGGAAAACATGATCCAAAGGCCACAACAAAATGATGAATCCACTATGTTGAAATTTTCTAGGTGACTAATAATGGTAAATTGAAGCACATGTGGAAGAGAATATGTTGGATCTAGACAGTGTAGAACCAAAATCAATGGGGGAAATATTTTTTATAATTCCATAAAGTTAAATCTAGAACAAGATCGTGCGATTTAGAAGTCAATAAAATAATATAGTTTTTTTAAGATAAATTTGATTCAAAATAGATCCAAAAATAATTAAATATGTTATTTAACTCGTTTTATGATAAATAAAACATTAAAAGGGTGAAAATGGAAAAAAATGGAGAAATATGAAATGTTTTACAAACTGTTGGAAATGACTCACTGTTAGGTGAGTCGTGGTTGGGAGTCACCAATGCATGTCACTACTGTGACTCACCATTGAATGAGATACTCGTGGATGATTCATCATTCGGCGACTCACCATTTGTTGAGTTACCATCGAACGACTCACCAATTGGGACCTACCATCATGACCTATAGTTAGTGATGCACCGTTGTGAGTCACCAATGAAAGTCACCATTCAGACTCACCGGTCCCAACTCACCATCATGAGTCACCGTTATGACTCACTACTGGTGACCTGCTATCATGACCTATTGGTCCCCACTCACTATTGGAGATAATGGATGTTTGAAAAACTCTTTAAATAAGTCATCATGACCTCACTAAACACTTCAAACACTTAACTTTCACTATGTAATGGACTGAATAGGTCTGGGACATTATTGGAATTATAGAAAATATTCTCATGAAATCATTCCAAAAATATGGTCATTTATACTAGTTTTATAGTAAATAAAACACTTTTTATTTATCAATTGAAGAAGAAAACAACTTGTCTCGCTAGATTTTGGTTCACATTAATCCACAGAGCATGGAATAAATATCTTTGATTAATAATTTTTTGGATATTGAAAATCTGTTATGTGATGAAGGGATTTCATATCGACTGAATAATAAAATGGAATAAAATCTTTTAGATCTTATCCACACAAATGTATGTAGTCCACTGAATGTGTCTAAAACAAATAGAGATACGAACATCATAATTTTTATTGACTATTATAGTAGAATGGATTTTGTGATGTTTATGAAAATGAAATTACAAGTTATTTATTTCCTGAAGATTAGTATTCTAAAAGTTGAGAATGAAACTGGCCACAAAATCAATATTCTATGATCTAACTATGGAGGAGAAAACACATCCATTGAATTTGAATTTTACCTAAAATAAATAGGAAAAATTATGATATGTATTTAGTGAGAACCCCTAAACAAAATGGGTTTTTTGAAATTCAAAACTAGAAGGTGAACAATATGTATAGAAATATGATTAGTGAGATTCATGTTTCTTGTCATTATTGGAAAGTGTATTCCCATGTATTGACATACACTCATAATTGAATAGGGATTTTTATATGAGAAACTAGGAAACCATTTGAGATATAGTATAGAAGGAATCCCTATTTAAATTATTTTCATTTTTTGATGTAAATGTATAGTTTTAAACAAAAAACAAAATCATGGAATGTATGGAGATGCAAAAAATGAGGTAGTATTTTTTTATATTCAATAAAGAGTAAAGCCTACAAATGTTACAATAATTCATATAAATGTTTTTGGAATGAAATTAGGTCAAGATCATTGATGATAAAACCATAAATTCTTCAAGGATATTATATGTGGATATTATTTAGGATGAATAATAAATTCAAAAAGGGACTAACACAAATTTAGAAATTGTGGAAGACTCGAAAAAAATTCAAGGCTCACAAAATGATGAAGATTTAGAAGAAGAATAAACGGAGTAACCAATTTCTAAAAAACTATGTTATAGCCTAATTAGATAAATAGAAGAGTATAAATTTATCAATCAAATGTTATTGAGGATTGGACTGTACCCACATAGACAGTGATAATGCAAAAGGTAACACACTATTCCTTCTAATAAATTGTGGAACCAAATATTTTTTTTAAAAATCAGAAAAGGGAGAATCATGGGTTATAAACATTAATAAAGACGTAGATTAGATTGAGATGAATCATACATGGGATCATGTTAAGGGACAAGAAAATCACAATGTTATTGTAATAATGTGGATCTTAAAAAAAATTAATGTGCATGGAAATGTGGTAAAAAATAAGTCATTCATGGTATGTAAATATTATGTATATATTAAAGGTATAGATGATGAAGAAACATTTTCTCAAGTATATTAATTAGAGATGATCAGGGTTTTTTTACCATGTATATTCATTTAGGGTACAATGTTATCAGGATATTGTCAAATCAACATTATTAAATTGAGTTTTCCAAAAAAAGTCTCCATTGAACAACCAATGGTATTTCTGATTGGAAATGATGTGACTAAGTTTTTTATATTAAATTAGGATATCTATGGTCTAAACCAGGAACCATGAGCACGGTATTATCCACTGGATTCTTATCTAAAGAATCATGAATTTAAATATGGGGGCTTCAGCCATTCTCTATGGGAAGGATTCTCTAAAAGATCAATTTATAGTTCCTTTTTATATGAATGATATTTTTTTTGGAAATCAGGTAGGAATATGTGGAATAATTTTAAAATCACATGAAATATGAATTCCAAATGACTATGATTTATGTACTCACATACTTTTGGTAGTTCCAAATAGTTTAAAAGAAGGATTTTACCATCATTTTTCAGAAAAAAAATAAAAAAGATAGATATGAAATAAATTCATCATTCTTGACTCCAAACCAATGTCAACGCCGATTGTGGTTGGTAAAAACATAGAAAGAATGATAATGGGAAATGTATGGATTCCACCCTATATACATGAATCATTGTTGGATTTTATACATGATTGGAACACCTCCAGATATCATCTTTGAAAGATTCTTCGTACCTCTAATTTAATGTAATATGGAAGAAGAGCATCTGGAAGATGTTAAAAGAATAATGATTCATATTCAAGGTACTCTCTATATTATATAAAACATTTCACCAGGAAGAGATAATGAATTATCTTCATTTTTTATGATAACTGTATTGCAGATGTAGTGGATAGATAGTCCAAATGTTTTGGATCAATCTTCATTGCAAGCAAATCTATGGGCTTGTTGTGCAAGAAACAAGAAATCAATTGTCTTAGAAGGGTTGAAGTAGAGTATATCTAGTCTAAAAAGAAATGAAAATATATTTTTTATATGAAGAAAAAAATTAATGAAAATTGGTATATGAAAAAATATCCAATGGTGATTCAAAATGACAACATGGTCATGATTGATCTTATGAATAATTTGGTTTTTTACTCTTGTAAAAAATATATTGATATCAGATATCACATCATCAATGAAACAGAGGATAAATATGTGATTAAAATGAAGCATTTTGGTACTAATGACCATTTAGGTGACATCATTACAAATCACATGGAAACACCAATGTTCACGAAACATCATTTGAATCTCGGTGTTTACCCACCTCGCATTACATGAGGAGGTTATAGTTCATCCCCTCTCCCCATTTGGGATAATTGTTTAAATTTGTTTTTGTAAGTGATGTAGGTTTATGGAGGAGATAAGATATTAGGGGAGTTTGTTTTGAGCACTAACAGTATAAATATAGGTTCTTTGGGTTTATTTAAAAGGGGGAGATAAGTGAAATTCAATGACTGTTTGGTTTTCAGGATTAGTCTGTAGGATTTTTTGGTGTTATTTAGAAGCATGAAATTCGAATTTTATACTTTTTTTCTCCACAAAAATATTTTTTAATGTAGATGTAGAGTGATGGAAGATTTATTTCTCACCTAATAGGTTCTTGTTTGAAGTTGGTGATTTATTTAATTTATCTATAGAATTCTAATAAACCCAAAGGAAGAGATTGTTGGAGCTATGGTTTTTCAAATCTATAAATGGTCTGTTTTTGTGTTTGATTCCAATCCGTAATGGTTTTATCAGTTATTTTCCAATATAGTTATTTTTACATTGAATATACCTTTATTTTTTATGGTGGAACTATTTCCTAGTGTTTTCTAAATATTTGGGATCCAAAATAAGGAGGATGGATAAAAAAATCATATGAAATATTTTTGTATAAATGAAAAGGTTTTTTCACATGGGTGAAGATTTTATGAAATCCAACACAAAAGTAATGTTTTTTATAGTCACATAAAAATATGGAAAATAAAAGAGTTTCACGCATGAAATAAAATATCTTGAATGTTGGAGTTTGTCATCACTTGGAGATTTGCATGAACACATCAAATAGAGATGGAGTTTTCACACTAAAGGTATTGTCAAAATTAAAAATTACATGTTGGTGGAAGGTTATGCACATAGTGTAGGTGTGAAAGGAACATGTTCATATTTTTGGATGTTTCTATATATAGGCTTCTATAACCATTATTAAAACTAAACTTTTCTAATGAAGATCTAGTGCCTATGTCATATAAATGTGTTATGTTCCATAGAGTTTCATGAAGGTGACTTATGTGCAGAATATTCCTTATATCTATCAAGATCATGCAAGTTTCAGGAATTGTTTGCTTGAAATTTATCCATGTGTGATAAAACCAAAAACATGCATGCAAGTACATGATTTTCACACGAGTTCGCAAGTTTCATGACTATCTTTTTATTATATCTCATTAGATTGATATGTGTTTATAGGTGAATAAAATCAGGAAAATGGATAAATAATTGTTACTTGATAATTTGGTATGAAGATTTAAATTACCAATCTATTGAAATGAACAAAAAGTTTTTAAACTGACTAATACTTCACCCAAGGTAGCGAGCTAGTGGGATTCGATAGAAGTGTTCTAAGGGAGGTAGGGTGATATCCAAAAAAATTAAGTAGTGATACTGTGCAGGGAATGGATTTATTAGGTTTGATATTCTATATTCCACAATAATTATATAATCTTAGTGGATTTAGGAATGACTGACACACTATCAGTATATTTTCCTTGGACTAGCCCTTAGTGATGATCCATGTAAAACCGGTATGTTGTCTCTTTGAATGTGAATGAATCATAACTATATGATTCCAATAGACATGTTTTTCAGGATTATAACAACGTGGGATCAATATCAACCTCTTTGAAATAAAATTATGACACACTGATTCCCTCCTCCACTCTCATGGTGTTATTGGGTCCTAAAAAATTTTCCCTAATAAGAAATAAGTGGGATACATTCTTGAGTCAATCCATGATCATCCATTATGAATTTTTATCATGGGTTTTTTTGTTTAATACTATCCAAAAATACATAGTCACATCATCCCATTTACTCTCTGGAATCAATTGAGGCAATAATTACTAACCATTTTTGTGATGTTTCACATTCACCTCCAGACAATTAAAACATCTTTCCATGAAACCTAGTATATAATTTATCATTTTTGACGACTATTACTATCTATATAGATTATAATACATCTTTCTTAAACTTTTTTGTGACACCAATTTTGAATAATTAAACTATATCATCAACCCCTCACATAAGCCCATATGGTGAAACAATCTGTTTCCAAAAATAAGATGATTTACACTACTAAGAGACCATCTAGATGGGGGATCCCAACCATATTTACTGTCTCTTAGAACTAAGCCCTGTGGATTAGACAAATTCATTATTTTTATTTGGTCAATATGAATAGGTATGATAGATTTAAAAGTTATATCAAATCTTCCATAGGACTTCTAAATATTTAGATTCATGTCCAAAAAGTATACCATCATCTACCACTCAACATAAGACTCACACACTACCTATTTCCATGTATTTTGACATATAGACTCATCAATGTTGTTTCTTTTAGGTAGAATATATTCCAACCAAAATTCATCAGACTACAGATAATCTACCCACCTCTTTTACCGAAGGATCTTGTCCCACTGAGAAAATATATACCTAAGACTCTAGTGTTTTGGGTAAACCAGAAACCTCTCAACCAAAATATAGCGTCTCTAACATCTTAGGGAATATACCACCATAGAATACCCAATATTTTTAGTAGGTTAATTCCTCTCATGTGGTCTCTGATTTTTGGTTATATATGAAAAAGCATAATCCTACTACATTATAACTTCTAGTAGTCCAACTACAAATGCATCACAATACATTACATATACCTTACCTAGAACATGTAAAGTAAGGATAGGTGTTGAGATTGGCCTTTTCATCAACTCCTAAAAATTACTATTGTAATAATATGACCAAATAAACATCACTCCTTTGTTGGTCATCCCAATCAATAGGGTTGTTAGATGTGAAGATTCTTGAATGAATCACTGAAAATAACATGATAAACCCATAAATCCTTGAATCACAAATACATTTTTTTTATTCTCCCAATATAATATGGATACAAACACCTCTATTTCCATTTAAACCACTACTTCTATGATGACATGGACCATGAATATCACTTAATAAACCAAGAAAATTCATTTGGTTATCTTTGTGTATAGTCGATGCTCTCTCAATAAACTCAAGATAATTTTAAGATGTTGGGAAATATTTTATACTGACAAGTATTTGAATAATATTTCATCAAAAAAACACCAAAAAATGATCGAAAAAATGATGAAATATTACATTCCTCAAGGACATGAATACCACCAATGCATTTAAAAAAAACTCCATAAATATGAATTTATAAAGGTCATACCAGCTCCTAAAAGTAGTATAAGTTATGCATTATGTTCTCACCCTAAACTGGTGGTATTCTTATATAAAATTGATTTTCAATAATATCTTAGCACCTCATAACTGACTGATGATATCTTTGATGCACAGTAAAGGATATTGGTTCTTGACTGTCATCTAGTCCAATCTGTGATAGTCCACAAATTATCACAATGTTCCATCAGCCAATACCAAGACAAATGTAGCCTTTAAATTATAGATCTTCCCACTAAAAATTAAACTCTCTATAATCTGTTAGTTTCATTCTATAAGAAAAAATAGAAACTGAATCTTCTACCTGCACCAAATCGATCACAACCTTGATTTATTAAATTAGATTCAATCTATATAACTCATCAAAAAAATCACCTATAAAATGATCTTACACTAGAGGATATGAATCAAACTTTATTCCACCATCACCTATAACAAGTGTTTTTTCTGATCTTTGAGGAAATCCAATCTACACTAAATTGGTCCTCCATGACAAGCCTAATGATCACACCCACCCTAGTGAAAATAAATGAATTATTTTTGAGATAGAAACTTAATTATCCACAAATAAAATTCATTATGTTCTTGGTATAGTAATATATAATCCATACCAAAGATAAAATCAAAACCTATCATTTCCAGTAAAAATGGTTCCGAAAGGAATTGGTAATAATCAATTTCTAGAGAAATCATCATGAAACATTTCTTATACTTTGAAAAAACTCCCAAATAAATATTTATGGTAAAAAAATCAAATCCTTCAATAAATAATCCCAAATCATTTTAAAAAATTAATGTGATACTCCTGTATGGAACAAAACACAAGAAATGAATAATGATATAAGAATCAAAACACTAACTATATAAGTTCATGTTTCCACACTTATATATTAGTATTCATAGCTAGAATATAATTTCTCATCTTCCGTAGTCACCAATTAGACTCTATCATGTTATTCACTCTTCTTGGTACAGCCTCTTTAGTATTAAGGTACCACATCCCCTACCTCGACGTGAATGTCTTATGGAACTCCGGATACTTATCTAATGAGAAGTAGTTGGGAACATCCCAGAGACTAGTACCTATAATAACCCCCTTACACTACTATTAAACTTCATTCCCCTAAAACCATCTATAGGTGGCCCAGCCTACTATAAGCGTGGCACTCCAATGTAGGGTATAGACACTGAGTCCTCCTATGTCATGTCTTTCCACACGGATATCACTGCAATAGATAATGGTCTTGAGATGGCTATCCACTACCCTCACTTCACTTACTATAATTTATTTGGAAATAACTGTTTTAGAATAATTTCATGAAACAATAATAAGATCTTGGTTTTTTCCCTTCTAAAATATCATATCCACTATTGATGCCTCTCTCAGATTCACATACATGATGAATGCTTCATTCATAACATCTAAAAAGATACTCTAGAGAAATAAATTCACATATGAACTGATATCACAGTGAATCCCATACTAAAAATGTATGACCCCTGATATCTCATAAGGAGGGTAAGATGGAATTAAGAGAGGCATATCAATGAAATTTTTAGTGTAGTCCATCACTAGGATAACCTCTTATGAAAGATGTATGAACTTGTGGTCCATCTCATCTCTCAACATATTTTCATAGAAGTGGTAAATTAAATTCTCCTACAAGTTCCTCCTAAATAAGACCTCTTATTTCCCGTAATTATCTAAAATGTCACACAAATTTTTGGCAGTACCATGAATCATATATGCAACAAGTTTTACACCCCCATCTACAGGTTCCTGGAGTTTCTTGATGATCATCTAGAGTGACTTGATAAATAACATGATTTCAGGGGGTCCTAACTCCCATGTGAACATAGGATGATGATACATATAAAATTCCCTCATCGTAAAATACATAAATGTAGTGATTTTAACAATCTCCATTTACATGGATTACATGACCCTTATGAATC
The DNA here is from genome assembly GCA_963277665.1 of Viscum album. Taxonomy (NCBI): domain Eukaryota; kingdom Viridiplantae; phylum Streptophyta; class Magnoliopsida; order Santalales; family Viscaceae; genus Viscum; species Viscum album. The sequence goes on along the minus strand of OY728121.1, from coordinate 217,116,867 downwards.
TTTCGATGAAGCTAAACATCTATATAATCCTCAAGAAATTTTAGAAGAAACAGTTCAGCTGTATTTGGAGTGTGACAATTTTAAAACTCATGATTCTAAACTCAAATAAAATGAAGAGGAATTGTTTCTATAAGACAAACACACACCTTAGAACAATTTCTAAAAAATGGTCAACCTCTAAAGGTGACAACAATAGAGAACCATTGCCTCTCGATCTCTCTAAACAGGGATTACTAGTGTTGTAGCATGGGATAAAAGTTCTTTAAATTTAATTATCCGATATAACATGTATCTCATTTCACAGTTCATCATGGAATATATATGACATGAAATAAATATGCCCATATCATGAATAAATCATGTCTGTATATATCCATATGCCCCCATCATGATTCATTTCAAATTATCTCACACCATACCAAGCCACAACTATAAATCTAAAGAAGAAATAACAAAAAAATGAATCAAACAAGGTGATTTAATATCAACCATAACAATAGAACATTAAAAAACCAATCACATCATTAAGCACTTGTATTTTCCACCATTCATGGGTCAGATATTCCCATGAAAAAAACACATTACCAAGTCCTAACATATCATAGTATCCTTTCTTCCTTTCCCAAATAGTAAATTAATATTATTTAAAAAACATGATATCCTATAATACCACTTTATAAAATCCAATGATGTGACACTCACATATATGTCCAAATATGTTTGGTTACTGGACATCAAGAGAACCTACCCATTTTCAGTGGCTTCTGAAAAGCAGTGGGGGTGTCATCAGTATATTTGGGAGACTATACCCCTGGTAGATAGTTATAATATAGATGAAATAAATCATATAATTAAATATTAGAATAATTATAATTGGATGAAACATTACAACATACAATTAGTAAGTAATAGAAGAACCAATAAACCAATAATAATGAATAATGAATTGAAAAGTTGAAATGTATCTAAATTTATAATAGAATATAATACAAATAAAATATCAAGGAAAAATAATAAACCAAAATACCATTATCCCAAACCCCATGTCATTCCCATATCCAAATTATAACCCATATAGTATGCAATAATTAGAAAAAAGGTCCCATTACCATGTCCATACATACATTCATTTAATCTACTCATGTACCAAATGACAACTCGAATTAGGAGTGATTAAAAATCATTAGGTCGACACCACTATGCCTAAACCAAAATAGTCGAACAATAAGTGCCTAAAATAAAATGATAAATAGGTGTAATAATTTATCAAATAATATAATTAAATAATTATCCTTCTTAGACATCATGTAGGAATATCTCTAATCCTATAGCACAACCATGCCAACCAAAACCACAGAACATTGTATAATCACTTAACATGGAAAATCCCTATGTATAAGAATTTGAGAATCTGGTCCAAGGACTCTATTCAATCATTTCATCATCCCAATAATATCCCTCTATATAATAATTTATAAATATTAGGAATATCCCTCTATAAGATATTTTCATCATCAAACTAGTCTAAGCTCTATATATAAGCATATTAGTATCAAACTGGTCAAATCCTGCAATATAATCATTACGTCACCAAACTGGAACAATCCTTCTATATGTGAATTATAAAATTAAATGATTGAAATACCACTATATAATCATTACAACATCAAACAAGGCACAATTCATTTCAGCAATGATATATTTGCTGACGCCAAAATTTGGAGAATTCCGGCATCGGGCCAATAAAAGAGAAATGAATGAATCTGGGATGAAAAAGAGGAGATACTGAAGACGAGGAGGTGGGCACGTGCAATATTGGGAAGGCGCACGAAAGAGGACTTCCGGCGCACAAACCGTTGCATGTTGGCCTTCCCTTTCATGCCCAAAACACCTTCCTCCATGAATGGCCACCCCCAGCCCCGTTTCTATGCACAAGGCGACGTCGACATGATGTTTATGTGCCCAACCCCATTTCCTCATTCAAGGTGACATCTAATGGACGTTTGCTCTCCCGACCATGTTTCCATACTGATGGCGACACCAAATTGACATTTGCACGCCCTGCTGCATTTCCATGCCAAAGGCAACGTCGAACAGTTGTTTGTGCGTACGGACCCATTTCTATGAACAAGGTGACATCGAACACGCGTTTGAGCGCCCGACCCCAACTGCATGCACAAGATGACAATTGACTAGAGTTTTCGCACTAAGATCATGCGCTCCACTCTGAGGACTCCGGCTATAAAATGAACTGTATCCCCACACTTCAGGGACAGTAACTGAAGACAAAGCGATGCTCTACCACACGAAAACCCCATATTCTATTACCACACAAAAACCCCGTCTTCCATAACCGCGTGAGAAACCCAGGGACTTCAGGTATTGGTTGTTGCACGATAGCTTCCCCAAGGGGGCCTTCAGATGGTCCCTCTAATCCTCATGAATTTCATTTCTTCCTGATGTTATGTGCATGCAAGGGGTCCCATATTTCACACAAGTTCCTTCTACATCATTTTTTCTTGTGTTCAACCCATCCAAACTGTGCAAAAGCCATCGGTCTCATGCGCAACCCCTTGGGATTGCACACCACCGGTCCAACTTGCGCGCAAACCATCCATTTTTCATGCAACCTCTTCATCTTGTGCTCAAACTTTGCATCTTGTGTGCTGATTTCCTATCTTTCCCCATCCCATTCTCTTACGCACGCTCCATTTTCTACCCTCTCCTTGAGGCACCTTGTTTGAGCCTCTCTTATACATGACCCACCTGCATCACTCCCACTTTTCCAATGTGGCCCCTCATGTTTTCATGGAAAAATTTCAAAATCCCTTGGATGATACTTCCCATTGCATTGCTTTTCCTCATTCTACTTCACATAGGCACGCTAACGGATATAGGTTCTTCGCATAGCCACGCTAAATTGGACCCCCCAATGGTCCAATCCATAACACCCCCCATTTACGGCATTGTTAATGCCTTCCTTCCCTCAAGGGTGGGCGGGTATCGGTTATGTATGTCCTAGGGGTGCGGAGTGAACCCACCTTGTCTGAGGGGAAGGACGTTAAACTTACAAGCACCATCATCTTCAGCACATGACGTCAAACAGTGACCACACCCCGTGCGTCAGATGCTGGTTTCCCTACCATGGACATTTTCCAGCCCACTGGTCTCCACGGGAGTGAGATCATTCCCCATAAGGAATGAGATCCTCTTTATCGGAGCGGCGTCTGTCCGTGGGGAAAGGGAAACCACCCTGGTGTAAGCCCTTAGCTTTTCTTACGAGAGGTAGCACCCATTCTCCTCTTCTCTTCCTGGGTTCCAAGTCCCTCTCCCACTGGGATTTGTCACCATCTGGGCCTCCAACCTGGACTAAGTCCCAAGCTTCACCACCTCGGGCTGCTAACTAGGCGTAATCCCATGTTTCCACTTTGGGCTGCTAACCACGCGTAATCCCCCATTCCACTTCCCATGGATGAACCTTCCGCAATGTGATCGCTAGATCTTTGCTACCTTTTGTTTCTCACACCAAGAATGACTCATGTGGGATTAGAGGAAATATCAACCATGACATCCTCTCCAGGCAGCCTAGAGTGTAATTCTCACACACCCCTTCTGAACTATGAGGACTTTGATCCTTGCCAAGGCAAGGTACATAGGAAGCCTCCCTGAGGTTCAATCCCACCACCCATTGGTCTCTCTGACCCCCTTCATGTCGGTTCTCTCAACCCCATTCTGAACTATGAGGTCTTTGATCCTTGTCAAGGCAAGGTACGTAGGAATCCTCCCTGAAGTTCAAGCCCACTATCCATAATCCCAACCATATTCACATCGGTTCACCAAACCCAGCCTAAACTATGTGGACTTTGATCCTTGCTATGTTATGGTACATAGGAAGCCTCTATGAGGTCCAAGACAAACACCCATTGGTCTCAGATCCCTTCATGTCGGTTCACCAACACCATGGGATGCCTCAGAGCGTAATCCCCAAATTCCCCCATGCCCGAACTATGAGGTATTTCATCCTTGCCAAGGCAAGGTATGTAGGAAGCATCCCTGAGGTTCAAGCCCAACAACCCACTGAACCTGACCACCTCACATCAGTTCTCCACTATCCTGCATGACATTAAATTGTATTCTCCCTTAAGCAGTGGTAAGTCGTTCCACCCTAATCAGTAGTAAGTCATTGTGACCCCATCTAGTGGTAAGTCATTGTGACCCCATCCAGTGGTACTCCGTTTTGACCCCATCCATCTGTAATTCGTTGTGACCCCATCCAGTGGTAAGTCGTTGTGACCCCATCCTGTGGTAAGCCATTGTCAACCACATTCGATGGTAATCCGTTTTCAACCCCATTTGACGGTAATCCGTTCTCAGGTGAACTAAGAGGACTTTGATTCCCTGCCATAGGGATACATAGGAGGTCTCTTCAAGACTCAAGACCAACATCACTATCATCTTTGAGTTGACTCCATCTCATTCTCCACCCAATTTACTTAACAATACAGCATCCATTTTGGTTCTTACCCGGCCCTCCACATCCCAGTGGGATCATGCCACCCCATTCCCCATTAACATCAACAACGATCGGGTAACTAAACATGTGTTTACCCCAACGTCAGTGTTCCCTTCGGGGGTTGTACTCACCTGATCCACTCTATCTAGTGTTCTGATCAGTCTGATCTGCCTCCACTAGACGTTAAACCTACGGCATACCCTGTGTTAAACATATGAAGCTGATAAAAACCTTAGATACATGCTTATGGAATAAAATCCCCCACATTTGACGTGGGATGCCTCAGGATTATACGCCCTCGAGAAGCCCTGTAACAAGGGGAATAAACCTAGATGTGCCAGTGTCCAAGTGTCCAGACACACCAGTGATTTCCAACATGACTACTCCCCTGACCGAAGGTTTCTTCCCTGATCGGACCCCTTAGAATGTCCCGATAGAAGCAGTTTAATTACCTAGCGTCGATGATGATATGTCATTGGGAAGAGTTTCAAGAAAAATGTATTAAGTCTATAAGGGAGACCCGTACTAGGTGACGAGTTCTGAGGAGGAATCCAAAGAAGTAAGAACCTACATCCCATAATCCCATTTCAATCAAGAATCAAATTTCCCTAAACAAGGAATAGATGTTGCCCACGTTTGGAAATCGGAAATGCGGGGGAGAAAATAGCGCCTTTTGTCCTCGAATAGACAGACATGTGTGCCCTGGCGAAAGCATCAGAAAAAGAAATGGTGAACCTGATGTGAAACTATTCTCCTCAATATAAAGATTAGTAAGGTCTGAGACATCAGTGGATTAGCATGTCACCGAATCTACCTATCTGTCACCGGGTCCCGCCAAACAAATAGCGGGCCAGGCGTGAAACTCCCCAGAAGTTGGGGAAGTTGAAAATTTGGGAATCCCGATCTTTGATGTTGTCATCGTGGATCCCTCTTACTGGTCATGGAAGAAGGAATGGCGCTGGGGCACTGGTCATCGGTTACGTTTTTCTTTCAGCACTGATGATTTAATCTCCCTGCTTTCAGGAACCAAGTTGCTACACCCAGAGCTCGATCACCACCTGCCCACCGATGTAGGGGAAGGGGAAGTACCAGTGTGGCAGTCTCGCATGGTTCTTCCTCTTTTTCAATGGTCTTAACAGCCATGACCTATGGGCACCTCCTCCCCATGTCTCCCTTAGAGTTCATCCAACAAAGGGTGATCAATGACCTCTTATGCCAGTATGAGGTGGAGGATATTATCTCGAATTAGGATATGGCATGCCTGGATTTAAAGGAATATGCACCTCATCATCAATGCCACCCTCAAGGGACACGTAAGGAGCCACTGCTCCGAAATCCAACATATAACTATTTTGGGAGCCTCTCCCTGAAACGTCTTGATGACTCTTTGCCCTACGCCGATGAGGTAGGGGATATCTGGGACAGCCTAGCCAGGATCCCATTCTAGGGGATCCTAGTAAGGTATCTCACTAGGCCGCATCCACACCGCCACCCAGTCTTACTGGCCGAGGAGCAAGTAATCCATGTAACTGCACCACTGACTTTAGTCCATCCGACCCAATGCAAGCATCGGGCGCAAGCTGAAGAAGACGCCCGCCAAGGGGTGTCAAGATCAGCAGCTACTATGGCCTGAGCCACTGCCAATGCATATCACCATCTCCCTGTATATGCTAAGTAGAGGAATTTATATTCCTGACCAAGATCAAGGCCCCAACCACCCCACAGGATGGCTGGGTTGACTCTTTTGGTCATCGGCACAGTTAGTGGTCGTCGCGGACTAACCTGCAGCGATTCCACCCAGTACGGAGGTCCTCCCCGTACCTCTACCAAGGATAACGTGTTCATTCCCTGCTTCCATGCTCGAAATGGAGTTATGTCCCATGCCACCTTCAATCCAAATGAGGATCCTCCCCACAGCGGTGATGCTCAGTTCGGAAGTCTCACCCGTGCCCACTACACTAGATATGGAGTCATTCCGCTCACCACAAACTGTTGTCATTGGGAAGTTTCACATCCGGTCACTCTTCAACGTAGGTACCATCCCTTTGTCCTCATAGCAGCTAGTGATGGTCCTCTTTGCCTCGGAAATCAGAGGAGTGAGGGTCATCTTCACTTCACCAGCACCCAGCACAGAGGTCCTACTCGTGCTCAGCTCAACCAGTACGAGGACCCTCCTCATACTGATGTCACCAGGGGAAACAAGCATAGATTCCACCCATGCTCCTACCAGCTCCAGCGGAGGTCCTACCCACTCCAGTGCTACCCACAAAGGTCCTCCCCATGTCACCTTTGATATCCATCCCAGTTATCCTTACACCCCGGCTTACTCATGTGGAAACCCTCTCCGCCCCAGCACCAGTGCGGCCGAAGGACCTCCTCATGTTAGAAATCTACCATGTCTCGAATAGCCATCCAAGGGAAAGAAGGCGGGTCATCACCACCATAATAATAATTCAGGGAAGGTCCGAACAAAGATCAAACTAGTTCTCTTATTATACTTCGAAGAAGAATACGACAAAGTGCGGGAACCCTCCCCTCGCTCATCTAAGTCAAGGGATGGGGTAGAAATGAGGCACATCAGCCTAGTAATCCCAGAATGTGAGGTCCATCGGATTCCCGCCTCCCTCCGAAGGTATATCCTATAGGATGAAAGTTTGGCAACCCTACATGTTACGGTCATGCAATCACCACTGTTGTCACTAGAAGCACTCTCTACATCGACTAGAGATCACAGAGGGCTATTCTGGGGACCAATAGAGGGAGAAAATTAGTGTGGCCAATCGCCAGTAGCCCTGACCCCTGCACTTGGAATGGTGGTTGTAATCCCATTCTACCACGATGTGGTGGCTAGGTCGCTAAACTCTTTGGAGGATATCCTGAGATGTGGTGGTTTTTCGGCTCCCTCACCGTACTCTCCACCGGCCAGCCTACTATCCTAGAAATCTGGTTTGGTACCGCTATCGGTTCCTCATCCACCTTCGGTTGATGAGTGGGGTAATGAAGGGATAGTCCATGAATCTGATCAAAGGAGGTTATGGAATATACTCACAGTATACCACTTCCCTAAGATGTTTTGGCCCATGGAAGCGCCAAATTTTTGCACACCGGAATCCCTCACCCCAGAGGAAGTTGAGTGTTTCATTCAAACCCTCTAGGATTTGCACTTTCTCCTTCATAGTTAGTGAGTGATTTATCTTAGGATCCAAGAGTATTTTGAAGAAATTGGCGAGCAAATACGTCTAGTTGTTTTAGCAACACTCCATGTGGACTTGTGCCCTGAGTCACCAGGCCACCATAAGTCCCTCAAACAATAATGTGTTATGAGTTTCAAGGTACTCCACAAGATTTTTAAAGAGTATTCCCCCCATGTGAAAATTCCTAGTTGGTGGTAGTATGCTTCTCTCCTCTTCAGTCATATCTGATGGCAGTTCGACCCTCCAGGCGATATTGAGGACATGCCCCCAGTAAGGGTCATGGTCAACATGGCTGACATGTTGGACGAGGAGAACGAACTGGGGCTTCTTGATGGGGACTTACCCCCTGAGGGTGTTCCACCACTACTGGATCCATCAGGAAGAGTTACTTGCTAGTATAGGAATCTAGTACGTCTCCCTGCGCTCATCGAGGCATTAGTTCTCAACTAAAATTTTGGTAAGGGTAAAGAGCACCTCGGAGCTTCCAAACACTCCAACTCATTCACCTCAGTGTAGAAGCTGGAGGAGGACCCTGAGAAGGTAGCATTGTTCCAACAACTTTCTGAATAGAAAACTTTGGTCGACGACCTCCTGCCTAAATGCGCTGCAGAACCACTTCCAGATTTTGGGGATCTGTGACCAGTACAGTAGGGGCAGGAACAACTTCCCCTCGGTGAGCTGCCTCTAGGTGACCCTGACCATCCTGCCCCCACAGATAGGGTTGAAGCTGAAACATATGGAAATATGGTGCGGTATGTCTCCCCAAACCCTCCAAAATGGTGCGACAATCCAAGGGACCCAGTTCGGGTTCCCCCAGCTACCCCGAGGGTCATGACAGTAGCCGCTCCACGAGCCTCTAGACTGGATTACCATGTTGAAGAACCCACCAACAAAATTGTGCTTAGGGTTCCATGATAAGATAGGGAACCCATCTTAATGATCCAATGGCAGCACTCATTGCCTGTCTTGAGGCATATGAAACGTGACAGGTGGCACTCCAACCTTATGGTAAGCCATATCCAGCATGGGTGGATGATATGCCAGCACCTCTGGGTTTCTGGAATCCCACCTTCTCTCCCTTTAATGGGACGGGGGACCCCCCGCAACATCTATCCCACTTTATTTCAAGGTGTGGGATCATGTTAGGGACTACATCATAGAAAGAGGCCTCCAATATCTGGTGTTTTTTACAGACATTGCAAGGTCCTACTTTCATTTGGTATATCCAACTCCCCATCGGGTCAATAGTGGGATGGGAGGATCTTCGCAGGTAGATTCTGAACCAGTTCAGCTCCACCACACAGAAGACAAGTATCAAAGACCTCTTCAAGTGCAAACATAGTCCTGATGAGTGTGTCGCGGACCTTATCCCCCAGTGGAAAGGACTCACATACTCCCTTGACATGTCACTAACTCTGGATCAATTACTGATGATGTGTGTGGGAAATGTTAATACGGAATTGGTTCCCTCTATGATCACCCAGAACTATCCTGTAAGATTTTTAGACTTTTATGATAAGGCCCAATGCCTAGAGGAAGCCCTGCAATAGGCTTTCCAGGCATGTCTACTGCCTCCTGTAATTCCCGCGATGAGGGATGTCAGAACTAATCCTATTGTGGTGGCCCAAATAGATTCCCCCAGACAGCTAGAATTATTACCAGTGGAGCCGCCTCTACAACCTCGTAGAGGCCCTCCACCCCAGGCACAACCTCCAGTCTAGCAACAGCCGCCACAAAATCAGAAGGCGCCCCCGTGTAATACACTGCCACTTCTTATGTGGGAAAATTAGGCCCCACCTCCTTGATAGGATCCTCCATCCCCTCATCAGGGTCAAGCTCCAAGGGCCTCATTTCCAAACCGAATAAATAGGACTTAATCATTCAATGAGAATCAGGTTCCTAGCTATTTCCAAAGTGCCTTGGAATAGGGGATTGTGTATTTTCATGAGTGCAGAATGCCAAAAGAGGCAAACCTCACTAATCACCCCAACTACTGCCCCTATCAACGGATCCTGGGGAACACTCTCAAGTAGTTCGATGTGTTGAAAGAATTGATCCAAGACTAGGTTGATGAAAACATGGTTAGGTTGGGCCCTGCCCTAACCCAAGTGGCATGTGTCTTTGTAAGGCCAGATAACAACAGTGACAATGAAGGTGAGTGGCAGCAGGTTTATAACTATGGGTCCCATAAGTATGATGACTGGATGGCTAGAAAAATGGTCGCATGTTCCCTTGGTATCATATGTGCATGCCTAAATCAGTCAGATCATTTAGAAGCCACATCTACTACTTCTACATCATCATCTCAGCCATCCCCTTCCTAGAAGAGCAAGCATCGGGGGCACAAGTGAAAGGAACATGCCCTGACATCCCATCATCATCCCGTACTCTCGGCTACTTCATACCCTCGAAGATGGGGATTCCTCCTAGAATCTTCCCAATAGTGTATGAATCTTCGAGTGATATTCAAGGGTGTGCTTTGGTTAACACCATGGAGCTGGTAAACCCTTACATGACTCCCAACGATGGGGAGTGCTAGGCAAATCTCCCCAACATCCCCAGCTGACGACAACGTCGGTGGATCTGCAGCCATATGGGTCATCGAGGAACATCAATTGGCACTTCTAGCTAGGCTGTGCATGCCACTAAGACTAAACAGCAGGCCCAACGTAGAGCTCAACACACGCAGCCTCTTCATCCAGTGTCATCAGATCTGCCTCCACCACCGTTTGTGCTACTGAACCAAGTAGAGCCACCTAGGACTCACTGTGATCAGCCACGCTCCATCCCGGACTAGTCCGAATTAGCTAGCCCCGGTACGATAGGTACCCTACATGCTTCGAATAGTGAACAGCGGGACATTCCTAGCACCAGTCAGCCGCCAGTCCAATTGGCAGAGGCCACCGTACCTCTTGTCATAGAGTGACCTCCTACAAGCATAATTTCACACCTGGAGCAGAAGTACGGTGTTCTTAAGCATCTTTCCATAATTCCAGCAAGTCTTTCTATCCATGAGGCCCTTCTCATGTCTTCAGATATGCGTGAGGCCCTCATTGAGGCATTAAGAATCCCCCTCCAGTTTGTAACGGAAGTAGAAGAAGCAGAAGCCTTTCAGGTGGAGGTGATATAGAATGTTGAATGCCAAGCCATCATTTCCTTCTCTGAAAAAGATGAAGGTTCGCCCGTACAGGGAAACATTCACCCACTGTACATCACTAGCCAATTCAATTTTGTGGAGGTTCGCCACTATCTTTTTGACACAGGCTCCAGGATTAACCTTATCCCAACACGGATGCTATGGAAACTCGGATTGTCTAAAGATGACTTCAATCCCTCTAACCTAAAAATACAAGGATATGACAGGACAGAGCAGCCCCTAGTTGGCATGATCCATTTGAAGACCCTGTTCGGGGTCCTAGTCTCCAGCACTGAGTTTATAGTTGTATCCCAAGACACCGCATACAATGTATTGATGAGCAGACCATTGATCCACCTACAATCGGCGGTTCCCTTATCGTATCACCAGTTCCTCAAGTACTTCATTAATGGTCAAGTGGGAGTGCTCTAAGGGGACATGTCTTCTTTTTTCTCTTATAAATCCTACTACCCATATGCCTACTATTACAAGATCAAGGATAAGTAGATTTAGACTAATGAGGTCGATCATGCCACGGTTGCAACCGACCCCTGGGTAGGTATGGATAATGCCTACATATTCCCGATATATTGATTGGAGGACATGACCTATGATATGGGGCAATGTTTTGTTGTCTTTGGTAATAGGGGGAAGCATATTCTTAGGTCTAAGTGATATCGGGATATCCCATTGTATTCTTATATGAATCAAGCCTCGGTGATCCCTGAGCCCCCTACTCCCATAAGGTATCGAGATGTCTGCCCCATGGTAATGGAAATACGTCATAATTTCCAATTTCGTCGTGCTAGAATCAACCGGCTCAAGCCTACGTGCCACTATTGCTTTGATATCATCAAGTGTGACCCCTTATGCCAAAGACCAGATGGGATTATGTCAACAATCTTCATTGTTATGGTTTCGGCAGCACCAGAATCTCTCGATGCAGTGACCACTGCTGATTAGGCTAGTACCAGCCTCTCCTCGGGGTATGTGGACTCAGATAAATCTCCTCCCATTGGGGATCCCTCCTCCACATGTGAATAAAAGGATTTAGAGGATCCTCCCCCAACCTTTGAAGAGGGAATCTCCTCCACGGTCGATGAACTGGTACAAGTTAGCCTTAGTAGCGAGGTAGACCAGAGACCCACATTGATTAGTTCTGCCATTCCCCTCGAGGAGAAGAAACAGTACATAGACTTCCTTAAACAACATCATGATCTATTCACTTGGAGTTATGATGAGATTCTAGGACTATATCCTCAGCTATCCATCCACCCCATCGGTCTCCCTAAAAATCATCACGGGTTCAAGAAGCATCCCAGAAAGATGCACCCTTCTCACAGTGCCATGGTAGAGGTAGAAGATGATAAGCTCGTCAAGGCCAATTTCCTCAAGGAGATCCAGTACCCCAAATGGATAGCCAACATCGTGCCATTCAGGAAGAAGAATAGAAAGATCAGAATCTGTATCTACTTCTAGGATCTCAACAATCAGTGTCTGAAGGATGATTTTACCCTTCCTGTAACAGAGTTTTTGATTGATGCTACTGCTTGATTCCAAGACCACTCTTTCATGGATCTGTACTCTAGTTACAACTAGATTCGAATGGCTCTCAATAAAGAGTAGTTCAGAGCCTTCAGGGAACTGCACGATACTTTCTGTTACCAAGTCATGCCCTTCGGTGTAACGAATGTAGCTTCCACTTATCTATGGTCCATGCATCGCATATTTGAGCCAATCCTTGAGACATTGGTGGAATGCTATGTGGAAGATCTGGTGGTCAATCACACCAGCACTAGGACCATCTTAAGGACCTTGAGAAAGTGTTTGGTTTTTATTATTCTTGCCACCTAAAGATGAACCCATTGAAATGTGCCTTTGGGGTCATCTCTGGGAAGTTCCTTGGATTTTTTCCCTGATACTAGGATATTGATATTGACCCTGAGAAGGTCAAGGCCATCATCCAGATGTCTCCCCTGAGAAATATTCGAGAGATTTGAGTTTTTCAAGGCCACTTAGTCTATATATGCCGATTCGTTGCGAATCAAGATGGAAAGTGTAATCCCTTTTCTCAGCTTATGACGAAAGGCACCACCTATGAGTGGGATGAAGAGTGTCATACCACATTGAAGGGAATCAAGCAGTATCTTCTCCAGCCTCCAATCTTAATGCCACTCCTCTTTGGATATCCATTGTTCCTTTACATGACCACCAAGGAATGATCTCTCGAACCCCTTCTCGCCAAGAAGAACAATGAGGGGATAGAGAACAGCCTCTAATACCTTAGTCGTATGCTCCTCGATACAGATACCAGATACTCCCCCATCAAAAAGAGCTGCCTTGCACTGGTATTCGCAGTACAGAAATGATGACATTACGTGCAGCACCAATAGGTACAGCTGGTGTCCCGAGAAAACCAACCAAAGTATATCCTGAATTTTCCCATGTTGATAGGTTGTTTAGCTGAGTGGGCAGTGATTCTCCTGCAGTTCGATACCAGGTTGTCCTTTAGAAGGCTATTAGGGGTCAAGCATTGGAAGACTTCCTTGTTTCCCATCCGGATCCTACTAACCAGTCCATGGATATTTATTTCCCTGATGAGGTGATCCTCTCAGTAGACTAAGCCATGACATGATGGAAGATGCACTTCGATGGTGCTTCCCGAAGCCCCACCAGTAGGAGGCTCAATGATCTCAGGCTCAATAGAGTAGGCTTGGGTATCATCTTAATTACCTCGGCAGAAGCCATTTTGACGTACTCATTCCTATTTTCAGAAGGCTTCACCAACAATGAGGCAGAGTATTAGGCTCTTATCACTGGCCTCAAGCTGGCCCTCAAGATTGATGTGCCCCATTTTCATTTGAAAGGGGATTCTGAACTAGTCATCAAGAAGATAAATGGTGACTACATCCTCAAAAAGATGGAGCTCATACCATTTTTAGAGCGCACTCTCCAGATAATGACTCAGTTCCCATCTTGGATGGAAGTTAATCATGTCCCTAGATCTTAGAATGGTCGATCTGATGCCCTGGCCAACCTGGCTGCATCGCTTGGAGAGCCCAAGTAGGATGACCTGATTATCCACATTGCACATCGGAGAGTCATTGATCTTGTCACCCCAGATGACGACAATGACCTACAGGTGAAACATAATACTTCTAGAGCCTCCACATCAGGGCCCCCCAGATGCAGTGGTTGAAGTAACTCCTATCTAGAGATCCTCCTTTTTCAAGTATCTCCAAAATGGTTACCTCCCAGCTGATCAGGCATAGCATGAGCGAATACGATGTCGTGCATTGCAGTTCACCCTCCAGGATGGCCCTGACCACTAGAGGATCCTCTACAAGCACGGATTTTATGGGATTATCCTCAGTTGCATTCATGGAGTTGAGATTTCTTAGTTCATGTAAGTGGTTCACACTGGTTCCTGCAGGGCTCATCAGATCGGTCCAAATCTATCTCCCCCGATCCAAAGATTACGGTACTTCTGGCCCTCCATGATCCATGACTGCATCGAGTTCACCAAGAGATTCCATGTGTGCCAAATTCAAGATAATTTTATGTATCATCCGCTAGAGCCTCTCCACTCCACCAAGTACAATTGGACATTTGCAGTCTGGGGATTGGATTTCGTGGGACCATATCCTGCAGCAACAGCTCGCCAATGTCGGTTCATCCTGATGGCTAAATATTTTTTCTCTAAGTGGGAAGAGGTTGTTCCGCTCAAGGATTTCAAGTCTCGTTCCATTGTTAAATTCGTGAGCTCCAATATCATCTACCTATTTTGATTCCCTCATGTCATACTCACCTACAATGACACCAACTTCCGGGCAACTGAGTTGAAGAAATTTTACGCCAAGTAAAAAATCTGTTCTAACAATACCTCCTATTACCACGCATAATAAAACGAGAAGATCAAGGCATTCAACAAGACCCTCTACAACATTTTGCATAAAATGGTTTGTCCGAAAAAAAAAGTGTTGTCCAGACAAGCTCCCCAACACCCTATGGTCTTATCAGACAACGAATCGTAATTCCACCCAGGCGACTCTATATTTCTTCGTATACGGAACCGGGGCTGTCCTGCCTATCGAGATTTAGTTACCTTCATTACACAAAGCAGTCTATGATCAGAAGGCACCAGATAATTTACCTGAAATTCATCTGGCCGAGTTGGAAACACTTGATGAAAACAAGATTCATTCCCTGCACAATCTGGAAAGGCATCAGAATAAGATATCTAGAGCCTTCAACAAGAGGGTTCTCCTCCACTTTTTCCTACAAAGTGATTTAGTCCTGGCTTTGAGGATGCCAATGATTCTTGGATGGAAGCCACTAAAATTGGAGCCCAAATGGGAAGGACCTTACATAATTCACAGGGTTTACCCCAATGGTGCGTACTCACTGGTGACCATGGATGGTGAGTGTATAACTCCTCCCACCAATGCCAAATTCCTCAAGAAATACTTTTCTTGACTCGTAGGGTCCCACATGACCATAAACACTATAGTTTTGTATGAAATTAAACTGGATGGTCCCGCACGACCCTAAACTGCATGATGGCCCCGCACGACCCTAAACTGCATGACGGTCCCGCATGACCCTAAACTGCATGATGGTACCACATGACTCTAAACTGTCTGGTCCTGCATGACCCTAAACTGTCAGGTTGTGTATGACCCTAAACTGCTTTGTCCTGAAAGAAGTTAAATTGTTCTTCATCCAGCAAGATGTTAAACTATATCACTCTTCTAGAACTACATAAGGCTTGATTCCCATCCTTATCGGATACGTATGAACGATCAGATGCTACGTCCTGAGTCCAGCCCTCAGACTCTTATCTTCGACTATCCCCACTTGGTAAAGTTCTCTCAGAGGGTCCTTTTATGGTATAGTGTAGGCTTCTCTTTCCCCACTCATGTCTAGATTACAATGGTCACACCATGTTCCCCCTCCCCCTTCTTCTATCCTACCATGTCCTCACCATATGACGTTAAACTGCATGGCCTTCAATAACTCTATATGGCTTGATTCCCATCCTCATGGGATACGTAAAAATGCCCGGACATTTTGTCTGTCGGTCCAGCCCGAAACTCCATAATCTCCCCTTGGGTCAATAAATATGGTGTGGTGATGGATTTTTCCTCAATTCATGTCAATTTAAGCATAGCCCCACCATGTGTTCCACTCCCCGGAGACTTCCGCCTCTTTCACCATCCTGCTTGACGTTGAAATGAACAGGCACACTTATACTTCACACATGCTCCTTGTTTGGGACTCCATCATCTTTCATGTCCAAAAGGTCCCATAAATGTCATGGATTCATGGCCCAAGGGACCTCCTACCATTACTGGAAAACGCCCTCAAGGAATTCGAACAACAAATTGACACGAGCCCCACATTGTGAATATAGTCAATGGGCGATCCATGTTCATTGCTCCCATTCCGGGTCACACGATATGGATGCTGTGTTTCGAACATGGTCAATAGTTATCCGTTTTCATTATTGCCACTCCCATAGGTCCCAAATATTGAGTTTAGTGGCTCATTATTCCCAGTTATATCTTCAAGCTGTGGTCTCCCTCGGGTGATGCCAGCTGTTTGGCCCTTATGAGATGGGGAGACCCTAATCCTGCCCCTTGTTTCCCACATAGAGCATTTCGCACATGGGATTAGGAGCTATGATGAGACGATGCCTGCATGAGAGGCCATATGGATAAAGTTGGCCATGTCACCTAGCCTTAGTTCTTTTGAACCCTTCATCCCCCTGGCCCGAGTTCTCATTTAGGATTGTGTGGTACGCAATAGACTCACGTCCTCATTTATGTCGGGATATTTTTCTATGATACACATATCCCCTTGAGGAATCCATCCATTCATTAATGGTCTATCCCATGAGTATCGTCCTATTCATGCTTCTCAAGTCCCATCATTTGGGCTTTCATCACCCTCTATATCCAAAAGAGCCCCCGGATGGCATGGATGCTTGGCCCAAGGGCTCTCCTACCCTTACGAGCTAATTTCCTAGAGGATTGTGGGCGGAAAATTGATACATGTCTGGTGTTATGAACATGGACAATGGTCGATGCTCAATTGTTCTCCCCCTTCTAATCACACAAGGGTGGATATTGTATTGTGAACCTGGTCAATAGTGGTCCTCTATCATCGTCGCCATGTTGTGGTCTTCAATAGGCACAATGATTCACCCTCTTTGTTGCATGCATATTACATTAAACTAGGCATATATAGTCCGAGTTCTATGACCCTAAACTAAGATCACCTTCGTCCTCTCTATTAGACGTTAAACTGCAAATTGGCCGGGACATTCTATATGAGGTCCAGCCTTAGGCCCCTTGTCCTTTTTAGGCCCCTCGCCCAAATTCTCACTTAAGGTTGTATGTTGTGGTGTGGGATTATGTCCCCATTCATGTTGGGTTTCTCGTCATGCCGTACACATCCCTGGATAAGGTTCATTACCCTTACCTCCATCCTCACTACAAGACATTAAACTGTAAGTTGTACATGACATTCTGTTCATGGCCCAGCCTCAGGCCCCTTGGCCTTTCTGGGCCCCTAGCCCATGGTCTCACTTAGGATGGTACGGTGTGGTGCGGGATTATGTCTTCATTCATGTCGGGTTACCTGTCATGTCGTACACATCCCTTGTTGAGATACCTTGCCCCTATCTTTGTCCTTACCGCATGACATTAAAACTGCACGACATCCCCCAGAAATACATGGGGCTTGATTCCCACCCTCATGGGATATATAGGAATTCCCAAACATTTCGTCTATTGGCTCAGCCACATATCATAAAGATCTCCCTATTATCTTGGCCCCTTGGCCTACATCTTCCATGAGAGGGATATATGGTGTGGTATGGGATTATGTCCTCATTCACATTGGTTTTGTAACAACCACACTATATACCTCTTTATCGTGACGGTTCTCCATATCTTTGTTCTATACTCATCTTTTAAAGTTGGCTGATCTCAAAATGAGCCCCTCGACCCTCTACGGTGGTTCACCAATGTGCCCAAGAGTGCTCTGGTTTAGTACCCAGAGTGTCAGATTCTATGTGGACATGATTTCACCCATTTTTCAGGCTTCCTGTTCCCCTTTATTTGGGATTACATAATCTTTGACACCCAAAGGGACCCACAAATGGCATGGATACTTGGACTAAGTGATCTCCTACCATTATGGGATAACATCCTCGAGGGTTTTAGAAAAAAAATCCATACAAGTCTCACATTGCGAATATGGTCAGCAGTTGATGCTCATTTTTTGTTCCCATTTCAGGCCACACGATATAGATGTTGTGTTTCGAACATGGTCAACAGTTATCCTCCATCATCACACCAGCCCCGTTAAGCCTTGAATTTTGGTTACATGATTCACATTATTTTCCATTCCATCGTGTCCAAATAGAACTTTGACACACCTGGCACTATCCCTTAGTGCACATTTGCACGTTAGGAGGAAAAAAGCTGCAGTAAAGGCATCATTCGGGGATTTCCACCAACTCTAATTTGGCGTGCATTATAGTTATTGAGAAAACTTCTTCCACCCTTATTTCTCACGCCGAGTTTGACTCACGTGGGCTTAGGGATTGGGTTTGAAATAGCTACTCCATGTACACCCCTTTTTAGGATTTAGCATGCCTACTTCCTGTCCCACATGACATTAAATTGTATGTTGTCCCGCACGACATTAAAATCCTCCTTCAAGAACTATGTGTGGCTTGATTCCCATCCTCATGGGATACGTAGGAACACCCGGAAATCTCATCTTTGAGTCCATCTCAACAGGAGCTAGTCTCCCCTGTCTCATACCCTTTGACCTTTTTAGGCCCCATGGCCTAATGTTTCCTCCTCGAAATCATGCACGGTATGATGTGGACCTCTTCCTCATTCAAGTCAGGTATTCTTTATCACGTTGTGAATATTTCCTCTGGATCCTCATATCTCCCACATATGTCCAAGCCATATAACTTTAATATATGATGCCTATTCCCACATGACTTTAAAATATTGCTTCTATATTGCATGACATTAAAATGCATGGTTGGTCTCATCACATGACCCTAAACTGTGACATTATTGTCCTGGATGCATGACAAAAAATGGAACTTCACCATGATATCCTCACTCGACGGGGCCTCATTTATGGTATTGTTCATACGACATACCATTTTTCAACTCCTACATACAGCTTGATTCTTCTAGCAATTCTGGGACTTTCTATCCTAAATCCATTGCTTCAAAAAAATCATTAATCCTAGAGGACAAACATGATCTATCAAATACCGCTTCTTTTGGTGCAAGGGCTAGACCCACACGAACTCATCATCCCTGGAACTGGTACATTACCATTCCACACCAAGAACTATGTGTGGATTGATTCCCACCCTCATGGAATACGTATTAATGCCCATGCACATTGCCTATGGCCCATCCTATCTTTTGTTTTTGGTCCCTCGACCAAAAACCTCCCCCAAGGAACACATAGTGATCTAGACACCATTTCCTCATTCACGCCAGGTTTCATAATTACCACACCATGTGTCTCCCTCATTCCCTACCATCTTTGGTCTGAGTTCTATGGCCATAAACTAAGATCACTCTATATCCTTTCTGCAAGACATAAAACTGCATGATGTTTCCTTGAACTACGTATGGCTTGATTCTCATCCTTATGTGATACGTAGGACCACCCCGACACATTGTCGTTGGGTCCAACCCCAAGAATCTAAATCATGTCCTCTCTTTCAACCCCTTGGCCCAAACTCATTTGGGAACATGTGGTGTGGTGAGTACCTCTTAGTCTCTCATTCACATCAGGTTTTTCAATAGCTGCACCATGTGCTTTCCATATATTTTCACAGCGTTGTCCGACTTCTATGACCAAAAACTAAGATCTCCCTATGGGAACTGCACGTCACGTTTGGATATTTCGCCACCCTGCGCATATTCCATTAAATCAAGCCCCCTTAATGGTCCACCCTAGGATCTTAAGTTGAAAGCGTGTGACCCCAGGACCCTATTCCTTAAGAAGGGGCCCAACTCCCTCAATCTGATACGTCTTATAGTCATATTTAGATGTGTTTCGACAAAGAGCCCAAAGTACAGAATTTTCATGGGAACATTCCCCTTGTTCCATTTCCAAGCTTCGTGAGCCCATCATTTGGATCCTCATACCCTTCCATATCTTAAGGGACCCCCTTTACGGCCTGGTCTCATGCCACACTGGCTTACCTACCGTCCTGGGCCAATGTCCCTGAAGATATCAGATGGAATTTGCGACAGGTCTTGTGTTTCGAACACGGTCAACAGTCGACCCTCATTTGTTTTCCCCATTTCTGGCTAGTGTGATATGGATATTATGTCTTGAACAAAGTCAACATTTATCCCCTATTGTCACGCCCCCATCATTGTGGTCCAGATCTCGAGCATCATGATTCACATATTTCCACTTCCTTATGTGCAAGTGGAATTCTAACATACTTATCTTTACTCTTTCATGCATATAAGTGAGTTATATAGGCGGGTCAGCATCAGTGAGATGTCATTCACTCAGTGTCCCATCATCCCTAATGTGTGACTTCCTGTGCTAGGAAAGTCCCATCACTACTTCTTGTTTCCAACATCGAGCACGACTCACGTGGGCTTAGTAGTTCTGTTAGGACATGTACTGGCCTATCCATGCCACACATACCTTATGTCATCTCTCATGACGTTAAACTGCACTCTTAGAACTTTGTATGGCTTGATCTCCACCCTCATGGGGTATGTAGGAATTCCAAGGCACATTGCCACGGGCCCATCCTGACTTTCACTTTTGGTTCCTTGACCTAAATAACTCACTCTGGGGACACATGGTGTGGTGCAGGATCCTTACATCCTCATTCACATTGGGTTTATAGCTACTGCACCACATATTCCCCTTTTGGGATCTTCCCTTTCACTCTTCATCCTATCGTATGACATTAAACTACATGGGTCTGTATATCCTCAACGCCTGACATTAAACTACATTACTACCCTGAATAAGTTTAGGATGCCCCATGATAATAATGGGATGCATTGGATACCTCGTCAAAGAGTTCTTTTTTAGAAGTAGGAATGATCTATGATCAGAACAATATGCCAACCTAATGTGTTTTAATCATGGTGGTGTAATTTCAAGAGTATTGGACTCCATTCAAACAAACCACCACTCCACCTTACATGCTTTGCATGCCCTTTAATCTAAACCTCGTCCTCTTTCACATCTAAACGAACCCCCTAACAGTATGGATGCTAGGCCTATGGTTCACCTACTATCCTGGGCCAATGTTTCATAAGACTAATGGTTGACATGCTGAGTCAGGCCTCATGTTTCGGACATGTTCAGCGGTCGGCCCTCATTCGTCATCCCCATTTTTAGGCTAATACAATATGGATAATGCGTTTTGAATAGGGTCAACATTTATCCTTTTTTTCCACGCCATCCCTACATTGTTCCTAATCGGGGGTACTTTGATTCACACTTTCCACTCCCTTATGTACAAGTTGATTTCAAATTCCCCTGGCGTTACCCCGCTCGTGCACTAGAGCACATTGGGAAGATGATTCGTCGATTGTTCTGAGGTCCTCATCCTTTAATTGGGCCTCTCCCTTATCTTCTCAGAAATAAGGATTGGTTATTTGAATCTCAGATTCCTGAAGCTTGGTTAGCACTCATATGTTCAAACAAAGTAATAGTACGAGCATCCCTCATTTCTCACATTGGGTATGACCCATGGGAGCTTAGGGATGGATTTATATTTATTTCAAGATTGTGGTTAAATGCATTAAACCAAAAAAACATGTAAATAAATCTATCCATACATGCAGTTTAGAACAAGAGTCAGTAAAGAGAAATGAGTTTATGAGTTCGACCAAAACAGGTCCCTTAACGGTCAGTATCTTGGATACATCACTCCAATGCCGCTACCTTTTGGATTATGACCTTCAGGATTGCTTCCTTCCCCCTGAGAACCCTCACTTCATCAGTGGCCACAGAGCGTAGTTCACTTTCCCTAGCATGTTCTTGCACATTTTTAGTTTGAAGTTCATTCATTTGGTGACCCGCTTCTACAAGCTACTCTTGGGCGTCCTCTAGCTGGGCCCTCAATTGCTCCAGAAGATCGGAATAGTTTTTAATTAATAACTACTTTTCTTTCATCTATTATTCAAGACATCGGACCTCTTATTCCACCTTCAGGAAAGCTTGGGTACTCCCTGGGTCTTTCTGAAATCGGGCAATGTATGAGCGTCGACCACTCTCACGTAGATTCTCAGTTATGTAGTCACAGACTGTCGAATGAATATGTTGAGTATCCACCCCTCCAGTATAGAGGAAGCACAGCCAGGTGTGGGGCGATACCATCTATTTCAGCCATTCTGTATGAGGCTGACCTAGAAAGTACTTGATACACTTCCACCCTTTTCTCCACGTCATACAGCTCTCATCATATTCCTCCAAATTAGAATCATCTATCTCCTCAGGATCTACTGTCCAATAGTCGGGGAAGGCAGCATGGAGTTCAGTAGCTGGGTCTTCTTCAGGAACCTCCACATCATCAAAGACTTCTCTCTCATCGGGCTGGAGTTCCACCTCGGCGGCATTAACGTCCCTCGTTGCAATTTCTAGATCACCGAGTTCCGGGGTAGGGTTGCCTAGAATGATTTATTCTATAAAGGCCGATGCGGTCGCATCCCATCCCGCTCCTACAGATGTCCCGGACTCGATGGTTTGTCTTGCCTCCAACCATGCTATCAATGCATCAGGAATCAATAACTTGATTAGCTAAATTCTCCAGCAAAGAGTGAAAACCAATGAGAAAGGACTTATAGGATCCATGTGTAGCAGTGTCCAATGCTTGTGTCATGGAGGTGGCCCCACAATGGGAGATCCTTTAGCACTTGTCAACTCGATTACCGATGTTGGCTCCACTTGGAAATTGGGGATGGAAGGGGGCTCTCCTTATAGCTCATTATCGCCTAGACCAGCTGAAATCGGTGCCCCACTACACCCGGTCCTGAGGACTGGCCCCTGAGGTTTCTCTCTAGTCTCCATAGGCATACCTGATCCCCTGGAGGGAAAGGCTTCCTGGGGACCCTCACCCATGAATTCTTGAATAGCACAGGGTTTGGTTGACAGATCGAGACTATGAAAAGATGAAGGTCAGTATAAGGTTTAAACCATACCTCAAGCTGCTCTACTAGTTCTGAATCGGAGCCAATGATTTCGCCACTCTCCTGGGAACTCCGCTGGTGAGTGGGAGATTCTGAAGGCCCCTCATCACCAAGACCCTCAACATGGTTCTCTTCTTATAGTCCTTCTTCTTCTTCTTCTTCTTCTTCTTTTTATTCTTCTTATTATTCTTATTCTTCTTCTTCCTCCTCTACACTTTCATACTTAGTTGGTAGCCTCTATGGGTCATGCTCTTGGACAAGCATTACTTTCACCAGGAGATGCGGTTCTTCATACCAGCCCTGCTGGCATGTGTACATGTCCATGGATTTCAGGTATACATGAAGGCGATGAAAGTTTACTCTATCCAATATCTGGATGTACCCTATGTCTGGTAGATCAAACCTGATGTGCATTAACCTCTGCCACAACTCTTTGGCAGCCATGGACTGTCGCATCGTTCTCCAAGCAGACCATAGATAAGGGAAGATATCATCAGTGGAAAGCATCAGGAGATACATAAGTTACTTTCCTGGGAGTTCCCTCATTGGACCCAAAGAATATGCAAGAAACCACCCTTCCCTGGAGGGCAGAGGCATGTTCTCGATCTGCGCTGCCCCTGCTGATGAAGTACCGGACCGAGCCGCGCTAGATCCTCGACCTGTTCGATGCCTCACTTCCCTCGCAGCACCTCACCTACCTTCCTGCTCTTCGATCTCTGCACTAGTTGCCTTGATTTTTTGAACGTGTTTCCAAATAATCACCTTAGGGTATGTTCTCGTCTAGTATTCGGCATACTATGTTGACAGTCCAACACTGACATCGGTGGGGGGAAGAGTAATGATTTCCCCCAAGCCTGTCGTCCTGAACATAAGCCATAGCTGGAAGAGAATGTAGGGATGCCTCTCTTCCCGAACCTCTGTATATACCTTTTGGGCATCTATTTCATGCACCCTAACTGACTGGCGAACCTAGTCAGCACATAGGGTGCACGGAATATTTTTCCATCAATTCGGGCCACCAGCACGCCACTCCGGATTCATTGTAGGTACTCCCTCTGCTCTAGTAGACCCCTCCCATCATCTACCATTTGGGATATAGGGGTTCAGAATGGGTGGAAGTCGAAGTGAGTGTGACTGTTGATCTTGATCTTGACTTCGTCATCCCTGAGCGTCAATGGGCAGATCCCGAAGATGTTCAAGTGGGATGGTCGCATACCGTTACTAGGGGTGGATGGCATTTGGGAAGTCATGCCCACCATAGTGGATTATGACCTGACCATGGAGGATCTGAAATTGCCCGCATATCCTCCTAGGTGTACTTCCCCTCGAAATGTAACCTGGAATACTGTATATCCTAGACAACACTGGTTCACCATGGTTAACCTTGTTCATTTCTACCATAATCCCGGCCATCACTAACATCCTTGAGCGGACTTCCATCCTCCAGTACCTCATAAGTAACAACCATCCGCTCGAGAACGTGGTGAGGAACCTGGCATATTTCACATTCAGGTCTTGACATTCATTGATTCCAAAGCCCCACAATTGATAATCTCTCATCTCCAAAATCTTCCAATACGATCCTACTTTTCCTCTTTGAGATGTGTTCAGGAAATGTTTCCCTTGGCCTTCCATCTTCACAGTCGTGTCCTAGGTCAGGATGTGACTAAAACATCCTGAATAGGGTATGTCCTTTAGGATATATTTTATTCTAAGTTCCTCTTTTTCCAGCTTCAGCAGGTTCCAGGATAGGATTGGGGTGTGGGTCTTATCACCCCAGACACTCTCTGTCAGGAGGAACTCATCGTACTGATACCCCTCCAAGGGTATTTCCCCAGTACAATGGAGATCCCATAGACCAATTCCCACCTCCCCATGATGAAGGTGAAAAGTGTTGGTATCAGGTGACCAGCGACTGAACAAATCTGCTACCAAGTCCTGATGTTGGTAAAAGTGTAATTGAGACGTCCAAACAGCCTCAAAAAGCCTAATGGCCCGCATCTCTGTCCTGAATTCCTCACATGTCTAACATACCCATTATTCCCATTCCCATTCATTGGTAAAGTTTCCCCTGGATCTGAAATCCCACTCCTTGCATCCCATCGTCTCATCAGTAATGCTGCTTCTGAAAGTACTTTCGCAAAGAGGGGGAGATTCCTCGGGAAATGGATCACTTGCCGCTACCATCACAGTCTTCAGATTTAGAACATAGATTAATGTGTTCTGTGATTCCCTAGCAGAATTGCTGTTGTTGGTAATGTGGAATTGCGAAAGACTATCCTCGTGCATCACCCACAACCGCGGTGTGTCCATCTCAAATCCTGGCATCATCACCTCTTCTAGAAGACCAAATTTCTATAGCGGTAGGTTACCACTCAGGATGTAATCCTTTTGATCTTTCTTAATCAAACTAAAAAACATTTGGTTGTCAGACACAACCCTCCTCACGCAAAGAATCTGAGGGTTCCCAATCATTTGGGTTCTTCTTGCTCAATCGGAAACTTCCCACTCGACGTCGGCTTGCTGAGTAGGCATTTTTGGAACTTTTAAGGGATTGGCACGAATGATGGATAATTAGTCATGCAAAAGCAGTGGTGATGCGAAAGAAGGTCGATGCATGTGGAAAAAAAATTTGGCGCGCAAAACCCTGAGTCGGTCGCGGAATCTTACATGAGGGTGAGTACTATTTTTTCCCACGAGATAAACAAAGCCTATCGCATGGAAAAAAGTTAAAGTAGGGCCTCGGGGGGCCCTCGGCCTATTTATAAAGTTCTGATGGGTTTTCCGCACATGCACAACACTCTTGCATGCACAAAATGCATTTTTCGCGCCCTGCAATATGTCTTTTCTATTTTTCGGCATACCCTCAGAATCCAACCTTCAGGTTCCCTTTTGGCTCTGATTCTGAGGGGAAATTTGTTGATGCTGAAATTTGGATAATGCTCGCATCGGGCCAATAAAAGAGTAATGAATGAATCTAGGACGAACAAGAGGAGATCCTGAGGCCCAGAAGGTGGGCGCGCCCAATATTAGGAAGGAGCACACAAGAGGACTTCTGGTGCGCAAACCATTGCATGTTGGCCTTCCCTTCTATGCCTAAAACACAGTCCCCCATGACTGGCCACGTCCATCCCCATTTCCGTGCACAAGGTGACGTCGACAGGATGTTTGCGCATCCGGCCCCGTTTTCATGCACAAGGCGACGCCGAACAAACGATTATGCATCCGGCCACGTATCCACGCTGAAGGCAACATCAAATAGACGTTTGTGTGCCCTACCGCATTTCCATGCCAAATGTGACATCGAATGGCCATTTGCACACTCGACCCCATTTTCGCCCACAAGGTGACTTCGAACGCACGTTTTCACACTTGGCCCCCACTGCGCGCAGAAGCCGACGACCAACCGGAGTCTGCATGCTAGGAACTTGGACACCACTCTGAGGACTGTGGCAATAAATGGAACTGTATCCCCACCCTTCAGGAATGGTAACCAAAGCCAAAGGTATGCTCTACTGCGTGAAAATCCCATCTTCCGTGACCGTACAAAAACCATGTCTTCCGAAATTGCATGAGAAACCCATGGCCTTTAGGTATTGGTTGTTGCGTGATAGGTTCCCTGAGGGAGCCTTCATACGGGCCCTCTAATCCTTGTGAATTATGTTTCTTCCCGAAGTTATTTGCACACAAGGGGTCCTATATTGTGTGCAAGATCCCTCTACGTCAGGCTTTCTTGCGTGAAACCTGTCAAAACTACACGCAAACCAACGGTCTCACGCACAACCCCTTGGGCTTGCACACCACTGGTCCAACTTGCATGCAAACTGTTCATCTTGAACGCAACCTCTTTGTATTGCGTTCAAACCTTGAATCTTGCGTGTGGACTTCCTATCTTTCCCCAGCCCATTCTCTTATGCGCTCCATGTGATTCCCTCACCTTGAGGCACCTTGTTTGAGCCTTTTTTATTCGCGACACACCTACATCATGCACTATTTTCCCATGTGTCCCCTTAGGTTTGCATAGAGAAATTTCAAAATCCCTTGTACGATACATCCCGTTGCATTTCTTCGCCTCATGATCCTTCACATGGGCACGATAACGGCTATTTCTTCTTCGCATAGCCATGCTAACGTGGACCCCCCAATGGTTCGCTTCATAACACCCCCCATTTACAGCATTGTCGATTCCTTCCTTCCCTCAAGGGCAGGAAGGTATCAGTTATGTAATTCCTAGGGGTAAAGAGTGAACCCACCTCGTTCGAGATGCAGGACATTAAACTGTCAAGCATCATCGTCCTTAGAACATGACATTAAACTGTGACCATGCCTCGTGCGTTAGACACGATTTTCCCCACCTTGGGCATTCTGCATGCCCACTGGTCTCCACGATAGTGAGATAATTATCCACATTGAATGAGATATTCTTTATCAGAGCAGTGTCTGTCCATGGGGAAAGGGAAACCACCTTGGTGTAAGCCCCAAGATTTTCTTGCAGAAGGTAGCACCTCTGCTCCTCCTCTATTCCTGGGTGCCAAGTCCCTCTCTCACTGGGCTTTGTCACCATCCGGGCCTCCATCCTAGAGTAAGTGCCAATCTTCACCACCTTGGGCTGCTAACCAGGCATAAGCCCATGTTTCCACTTTGGGCCGCTAACCACACGTAAGCCCCCATTCCACTTCCCATGGACACACCTTCCACGACATCATCATCAGGTCTTTGCTGCCTCTTGTTTCTCAAACCGAGAATGACTAACATGGGCTTAGAGGAAACATTGACCATGACATCCTCTCTGGGAAGCCAAGAGTGTAAGTCCCACACACCCCTTATGAACTATGAGTACTTTGATCCTTTCCAAGGAAAGGTACGTAGGAAGCCTCCCTGAGGTTTAAGACCACCACCCATTTGTCACTCCGACCCCCTTCACATCGGTTCACCCAAACCCATTCTAAAATACGAGGTCTTTGATCCTTGCCAAGAAAAAGTACGTAGGAATCCTCCATGAGGTTCAATCCCACCATCCATAATCCCGACCATCTTCACATAGTTTCACCAAAACCAACCTGAAATACATGGACTTTGATCCTTTATAAGGTAAGGTACATAGGAATCCTCAATGAGGTCCAACCCCAACACCCATTAGTCCCAGCTCCCTTCACGTCGGTTCACCAACACCTTGGGCTACCTCAGAGCATAAGCCCCAAATTCCCTCAGATCCGAACTACAAGGACTTTGATCCTTTCCAAGGAAAGGTACGTTGGAAGCCTCCCCGAGGTTCAATCCCAACAACCCACTAAACCTGACCACCTCACGTCGGTTCTCCACCATCCTGCATGACGTGAAACTGTATTTGCCCTTAAGAAGTGGTAAGATGTTATTCGCAAATTTTCGGTAATCTATTGTGACCCCATCCATCAATAAGACATTGTGACCCCATCCAATGGTAATCCATTGTGACCCCATCAAGCGGTAAGCTATTGTGACCCCATCCAGCAGTAATCATTTGTGACCCCATCCAATGGAAAGCCATTGTGACCCCATCCAGTGGTAATCTGTTGTGACCCCATCCAGCGGTAAGCCATTATCAACCCCATTTAACGGTAAACCATTGTCAACCCCATTTGATGGTAAGTCATTGTCAAGTGAACTATGAGGACTTTGATTCCCTTCCACAGGGACACATAGGAGGTCTCTTCGAGACTCAAGACCAACATCACTATCATCCTCAAGTCGACTTTATCTCATTCTCCACCCACATCACTTGACCATCCATCATCTATTTTGGTTCTTATCCAGGACTCCACATCCTGGTGGGATAATGTCACCTCATTCCCCATTCACTTCAACAATGATCGGGTAGCTGACCACATGTTATCTCCAACATCTGTGTTTCCTCTAGGGGTTGCACTCACTTGATCCACTCTAGCCAGTGTTACTATTAGTCCAATCCATCTCCACTAGACATTAAACCTGCGGCATACCCTGTGTTAAACATAGGAAGTAGAGGAAATCCTCATATACATGCCTGTGGGATAAAATTACCTGTGTTGGACGTGGGATGCCTCGGGCTTCCGTGCCCTTGAGAAGCTCTATAACAAGGGGAAAACCCACACACACTTGAGTCCCAGTGTCCAGACACACCGGTGATGTTCAACGTGACTACTCCCATGACCGAAGGTTGCTGCCCAGACCGAACCCTTTGAAATGTCCAAACAGAAGTAGTGTAATTAACTGGTGTCCATGATGATATGACACTGGGAAGAGTTTTACGAACAATGTCTTAAGTCTATAAGGGAGACCCGGACTAGGTGACGACTTCTGAGGAGGAATCCATGGAAGGAAGAACCGACATCCTGTCATCCCGTTTCGATCAAGGAGCAAACATCCCTGAATAAGGAACAGATGATTCCCGCCTTTGGAAAGTGGGAAAGCGGGGAAACAAAATCATGCCTTTCTTCCTTGAACAGACGGATGCAGGAACCCCAGTAAAATCACTAGAAACAATAATAATATCATATAATCATCCTTGATGATTAATTCTTCAATTTACTATATATAATTCAATTTCACATTTCATATATCACATGATTCTTAAACCATTAACATTATAGTTTTCACTCAATAATTTCATATCATATATATCCATTTCAATATCAGTAAACCATTACCATGGATATTCTATCTCATGTAGTCACTCGAGGTCTCAATCCAAGCTATACACACATTAATCCATTATCCAATTCATTATAATTCATGGTTTTTATCAACCAGTGGGCTTCCACAAGCAAGGCAGCAACACCGTAGGATTTGAAGGGGTATGTGAATAATACAAAAAATCCTAATATTTTATTAATTTAATTAATGATAACATTAAATTAAATAAATTTAAAAAATGATCATACTTAAAAATTAAATAGACCATAGGGTTAGGTTTTAGACCACCTACTGGTATTTGGTGATCAAAAATCTTTTCCAATTGGTAATTCCAACAAAGGATAAATGAAAAGTTGATCGTAATATAACCTATATCACATTATGTCATTATTTACACCCAAAAAAACCATGATCGAAATAATCCTACCCTACAATAATGAATGATAGAAGATAAAGAAAAACATAAGAAAGGAATCTTACTAGAGATCCATTACTTTAATGGTATATCCAGATTCATGGAAGGCTCTCTAAAAATGTATGGAAAAATCCTAGGGATTTACAGAAGAAATCTATAGCGGATGATGTAAAATTAAACATTGATCATGTATTTAAACAGTAAATTGTGAGAAATACACAATGTGTAAATATTATATATGTTTTTTACCATCTATTTTTATGTTATCACCAAAAATAATGTTGTGTAGGGTTATTTTAAAAATGATCAAATTTTACATGTTGTGTAATGTATATTTATTGTGTATACCAATTCATGGTGTGCATTACATTTATAGAGTCTATCTGGAGATATTTATATGTTGTGTAAATCATTTACATGACATAGAAATGGAATATAGATAGCTTTTATCCCACCTTGTACAAAAGATACTTAACCACATACAATGCCTTAGAAACTCAAAAAAAACTCTTATATGACAATTAGATACATTTATACCTAGAATACATTAATTAAAAAATATTCATCCCCAATCATTAGGTTATTTTCCCCAAGAAAAGATCACTGTGTCCAAATGAGACTCAATCACCAAGGATCAAAGAAAAAGGGAAAACCAAAAAGAAGTAGTTTAATGAAAAACTGAATGTTGTACGTAGCTCAAAAAAGATAGGATCTTACAAATTCAAAATAAACATAAATTCATTTGTGTTATCATTAAATTCCATTTCATAACAATATTAAACCTATAATCATATTAATCATTAAAATAATTTTGATAATGTCTAAGTATAATATTTAAATTAGGATTTCATTTTAATTCCAACAATTAAAAAATAATTATGAATAATTAAAAATTATCAATTTAAGAACCTTTATATTTATTTTATATTTCATAATTTATAACCCTTTATAAGTAATTTATAACCCTGTATATGTTATTTCTTATTATATATAAAAAATTCCAAGATTTTGAGATATAAAACATAATTTGTAGAAGTTATTTTAACTATTAAGACACAATATTTTGAAATAATCTATGTTTTGTAAAAAAATAATTTACTAAATAAAATTTGTCATTAATTATTTAATAAATATTTTCTTATTTTAAATACCCAAAAACAAATTTTCAAATTACTTTCTCAAAATTTTAATCCATTTATATAATAGTGCTAATACTATTTTTAATCATTTTAATGCTTTACAACAACATGAAAATCTATGTTGTTCCCATTCTCTATCTATTCTGGACGAAAATACCATAAGAAAATTAATATAGAACAACACAGGGAACAATTAGAAATTAATTTGGTCATAGTTATTGAAGAATATAGGGAATAACTAAAATTATCATCACTAGACTATAGGGATGGTGATCTAGGTTTTAAAAGTCTACATTACTTTACAAAAGGAAAAGGAAAGTGGTGTTGATGATTATGCTTTACAAAAACACAGATTAAAAAGTTGTTCAATGATGAAACTTTCTTTGGTATCACTGATGGGTTTTGTTATATAATCTTATCACCAATTTTAGTGGATGATAACTTAAAAACCAACAGTTATTTCTTTGAACAATCCTACAAAATTTTGATTCAAAAAAATGGATCACAAATAGTTCATACCTAATGAATCCAAACATCATCTGATTCCATATTTTTTCATTGAAAATCTATTAATTATGATGATCAAAAGAAGAATTAGAAAAATTCCCCTATATAAAAGGTGAATACACCAACCAATGGTTCCATGAACACTTCTTGAGGTCACTCGAATAATCAAAATGGTTTTAGTGCCAACACTATATGATAAACATTCTTCCGGAATTTAATAGAACTTTTTTTCCAGCTTTAGAATAATTGGAAACTATAACAAACACATCCAAACTCACATGATATGAACATATCCAATTAATTGAATCTTAGATTATCTTCACTAAATTAATTTCATAGACCATGTGAAATGTTTTGAGTGTCATCAAATGAAACTCTACTGTTACATATGATGGATCGTTCATTAACCGAACACATCATCAACTGATATGTACCATCCATAAATTTATAAACCCATTGGTTTTTAACTAATGAAATCTTATTTTAGTGTAATGAGATCTCAAATAATTTACATGCACATCATAACCATGAATGGTTGTTGACTATGACTTTTTATAAAAAAACAATGATATTGTGGTGTCCATTTTTGTGAATATCCATCAGAAATATTCCCAACCATGCCATCTATATAACACAAGAATGTAAAAAGGAAATGTTATATCATCAAGTTCCCCACATTCATTATATAAATATCATTTATAAATTTCCAAGAATTCTTTATCAAAATTTTATTGGGTATCCTTCCCAATTTATTCCTCATTTTCTATCCCATTTCAAAATCATTACTTAATAAAACCATTTTAAAACTCATTTGTATCTGTTTTATACCACCAACCCCAATTCATTTAAAACTACTCAATAATAAGGCCTTCCATTCACCCAATTCAAAACTCAAACCATTTCAAATACCCTTAAAACACAATTTTTTAGAATTATACATTGAAGGCATATTACCAACACATTCAATTGAATGATAATTCTATAAAACATAGACCCTTTAAAACTACCCATTTAAAAATTAAATAACCAATCGAATATAATTAGAGTATCTATTTTACCATTTCATATAGGAAAAAATTAATAATTAAAAAAATTACAGGCCAAAATAATCAAATTTTATGCTAAAGAATTGGAAAAAAATCACCATTCTCCTTAAATATAGAAATTATAGAAACCCATTCGTGACATACATATACATTACAAAAAAAACAGAATACATAAAACATTATACAAATAGATTCCCAAATATTATACTAGGCTAGTGCCTTTAGAAACATGGAAACATAAACACTGATACACAAGTGAGATGAATTTTCTCTCACTAGGTTCATCTTGACTACAACCATTCTTAGACACATCAAAAATAATATATATCTTCTTAACATAGGGAGGAAACAAAAAAAGGGTTGATCTCAGATTCTTTTTATGGGTAAATAATGGAGATATGTTATCATAATCATGAGCATAAGGTTATGAGAACATGAACATGAAAATAGAACACCATACACTACATATCAAATATGATATGAATGAAACATGGAATAAAGCCTGGAATTTCATAAGAAATTAATATAAATTAAATAAAAAACATAATCCATGAATTTATAACATATAAATAAAACATGGAATTGTGGCAGACACATAGGCATACAATATTATTTTCACATTAGCCAAGGCATAACTACTAATACCATCTTAGTAGTATGGGTTCACTCCCTATACCTTATTGGTTGTCATGGTTCACTCTCATGTCCCTATTAGTATCATGAGTTCACTCCACATACTATCTTGGTTGTCATTGTTCACTCTGTTGTCCATCATAGTAGCATGATTTCACTCCTCATACCTTCTCGGTAGTCATTGTTCACTTACATGACCATATTAGAAGTCATGGTTTACTCCCAAGACTATAATAGTCTATCTAATGAGATATAAATCATTACCAAATTCATTAGAAGGATATATAGGCCTTTCCCATATAATAATTAAATCATACATTCAAGTGTAAAAGGATTATTAAAAATAATATAATAACCCATGAAATGAAATGGGTGTCATAAAAATGTAGTAATATCATAACATGAGGGAAAATATAGGTTTCATAATAATTTCATCCTAAAAATAAACCATTAAAATAAGAGGGTTTCAAAAGTATATATCTCATGAGAGAGAAACATGTTTCAAAAACATCATTCCATCAAAACATATACCATTGAAGAAAAAAATTTAATGGAACCTTTAGATCATCTTCTTAAAGGGTATGAGTAACATCAACAGATGTCATCTTAGCTGGAAAATATATTTTAACGATCTTTTGAATATATTTTTTGATGAAAATATCCCATCTTCTTTGAAAAAATATTTCTATTTCCTAAAACCATTTGAAAATAATTTTCATTGAAAATATCCTGAAAACTTATAGTTACGAAATAAAATATTTTTGAAAACCTTTTTCCTTGAAAAATTATAGAATAGGATTCAAAAAATTAAAAAAACCATGAAAATGTTTTTAAAACCACCACATTGAAAATAACATTACAAAATTTTAATTAAATCTTGAAAATGTTTCGAAAACCATTTCATAAAAAATATCATTGAAAAATTATAAAGAAATCATACAAATGTTTTGATAAAAAAATTCTTGTAAAATAAATATGAAAACCTATAAAGATTGATTTAAAATGTTTTAAAACTATTTTTAATTTAAAACTAATGAAAGAATCTTGAAAATTATTTGAAAACTATTTCCCTCAAAAACATATAAAAGAATATTGAAATCATTTTGAAAAACATTATCCTTGAAAAAAATATTGAAAACATATAAATAAATCATGAAAATGTTCTGAAAAAAAATTATTTGAAATTTATTTTTTAAAAAAATATTTTAAAAATTAATATTCTTAGCATTCAAAGTAATATTCAAATAAATTTTTGAGGGTAAATATTTTCATTCTGTACAATGTAATAAGAACATTCCTTTATCATGGTAAAAGGTTTGAAAAATACCTTGTTCAGAAAATGATAGGGATATTCCTTTAAAAAAATGGGTAAAATAAAGAAAGGAAAAAATTTATTTCAACGATTATAGGAGGATGTTAGAATATTCTTGGAAACCCATTTTAGAAAACATGGTTTTGAAGGAACACATATTTCTGATCGAAGAGCACGTAAAGTTGGGCTTTCATAAAAACCACCTCTTAACTATCTTATGTACCAAAGACTGGAA
The DNA here is from genome assembly GCA_963277665.1 of Viscum album. Lineage (NCBI taxonomy): Eukaryota > Viridiplantae > Streptophyta > Magnoliopsida > Santalales > Viscaceae > Viscum > Viscum album. The sequence goes on along the minus strand of OY728121.1, from coordinate 217,081,865 downwards.
ATATGGTACTAATACATGAATATATTATTAATAAGCATTGTTGAATAAAATTAATTAGTGTTATTGAGATATGGATCATAATATTTCATTAAAGTAATCATAGACATAAACAATCTTGAAAATTAATGATTTTGTTTCGATAAACTCTTATAACATTATAACTTGGAGTCATACACTCAATGTATGTAAATGAAATCACATGAAGCTCAAAATAACCTGAAAATATTTATATTCATGATATTTCAGGTAAAATTTATGTATATACACACAAAATTAATCATTTAGGTGCATAACATAACCTGAGCCTCAAAGAGGAAAAATTGAGAGAAAATAATTTTACAAATTTGTTAACATTTTAAATGTAAACCCAGTGAAATAAATATCACAGAATAGATATATAAAAAATTAATTTATTTATAAGAATCATTGAATACATCACTGGGTAGTGTACACACCTCACAAAATGAATGGGTGGTGAATATATCACGTTTCTCATGAAAATAAAAAGTGAGATGAAATTCCATTACCTTGTGTCATGACTCTCATCATACTCATTAAATCCTCCTATATAATTAATATAAATTTATTTTACATCTATAAAATACATATATTATTACCTCTAATTCCATATTGGGTTTTATTATTTCTTTACATTACCCTCTTTTTAAAAATTATATGCTAAGGATTCACTTTGGATAATATTCGCTTTGTTTTTCGCATCTCTATTAATTTATTATATCTTTGGTCCTTATACTTATATAATGATTTCCAAAATGTAAACCATGATTTGAATATAATTTATATTCATTATATGTGTATAATAATAATCCATAAAATATATAATAATGAAACAAAATACATCATTCATAGATACGGTAAGTCGTTCGTATGCATGAATGATATTTCTTTTTAATTATCATGTTGATGGAAAGAAAGTAAAATAAATAGATGTATATATATGTATATATATATATAATTATTAAATTAGAGTTATTATTCTATATATATATCATTTATTTTCACTAAACCCATCCTTAGTACATTCCATGTAGTGTATGAATGAATCACATCAATTTGAAGGGGCGGTAGTCCACACTTCATCAGAACAAATTATCGTATGAACAGAAAATGGAAAGTAGAAATACATGTTCTCTAAAATAATTAGTCATACTAAAATACATATTAAATATAATATATATAATAGTTAAATAGTGTTTCCATAATAATTTTCACCATGATATGTTGTAATGGAAAAATTAACAATCATCGTTTTGTGTGGTGGTAGTTCACCGTACACATAAATAGTATGTTCATTACCCATTAGATAGAGGTGTGTGTATGTTTAGATAAAAACCATAGAAAAATAACACACTAGAATATTGAGGATAATTTCATTTTTATAAAATCATGTAATAAAGTGAGTGGAGGTGGGGGAGAATGAAAATAAAATAAAAGAGGTAAAGAGAAGACATTAGCTCTTAATCAGGTAACTCATTTTGGTTTTTTCCAAAAGGATTCTTTGGGTTTCATTATTCATGAAGGGTTGATTCAAGGGGGAACTAAGGGATTTTGGGAAGTTTACTAGGTAGTTATTGTCCTATCCAATGTGCTTTTAGAGCTGAAAATAAGAGAAAGATTTGGTGGCCTTTTATAGAGAAGGGAATGTTGGAACTATAATGGTTACCCAATGTAACATATAAGTATGTGTACACATAAAAGAGTATAGATTGAGAGTTAAGATTGGAAATGGAAGGAAATAAAAAATATTTATAGGGATTGATTGAGGTCATAAATCGTAAACAATATAATGATCAAAGAAAATTTGAGGGCCTCAAAGTCATAAATCTATGATGATCTAAAAGGTCATCAATTGAACAAAATTATTTTATTAGTATAACACATATTCTTCTGATCGTTATCCTAACATTGAGTAACTCTTTTAAATACCAATAATATAAGGAAATATAGTTACTAGATATATTTATGTAAAATAAATTTCATTCTTTAGTTTTACTTTTATCCATTTCTAATTCATCCATTACTTCATGTAATGGATGTCCATGAATTAACTTTGATGCCTGAAGTGCTCAAATAAACATTTAGTTGATCTTAAGGCCCACAAAAGAAGGAATAGTATAACTATGTATCTATAAATATTATTCAATATCAATATAATAATAAATAATTCTATAAACATAAAAAGTAACTCTACTAGTTCATAATTAATATTTATTCATCAAAATTAATTGCACATTTCCCAGGCCACTGGTAGGAGTGAATCCCTTATCATCATTTAGTCATGGGTTCAATAATTGAGGCCTTACTAGACATGATTTGTTTCCACCCAGCATACACAATGTCCTTTTCTAAAACCAAAATAATATAATTTCAAAAATTTGATTTTCATCCTTGAAATATTGTTAATCACTAAATAGGGTTTTAACCAAGGTTTTTAGTACAATATAAATACGTAAATAATTCCTATAAAGTTTAACTTAATATTTTTATGAATTGTTAAACTTATAACCCTTATAAAATTTGAAAATCCAAAACATTATAAATAAATTCATGAAATCATCTTAAAATTTATTCCCACACAAATCCAAAAGTATCTCTTGGTTGTCATATTCCAAAAAATGTGAATACACTCCTCATATATTCTCTTGAAATAAGTAAATAACCTAAATTACCATAAATCCTTATTAAAAACATGGATTCTTTATATTTTAAAGTATATTGGATTTATTCCATAAATCCAAATGTATGTTATTATACATTAATGATAGCACAAACCACTTATCAAAAATTCATTAAAGACTTCCAAGGTAATCAGTCATGTCTGATTCACATATATCCAACATTTATTTATACAAACAATATTATCATAATATAAAGAACATATTAAGGGTTATAATTCCCATAATAATATGTTTTACATGGAAATCACCTTACCATTAAATCAATTTTCAATTCCATCAGACTCGTTCAATGTATTATTGTAAATCATTATTGAATAAACATAAACTAGAAAATCCTTATATATTTCACCTTTCATAATTATTCAATCCAAATTCATAAAAAATTTGATTACTTCCTTCTTATTCCATTATCAAGGCTAGATCATCCAGTTAAGTAATACCTATTTCCTTTCACATTTCATCGGTAGTCCCCTCATCGTCATTAATTTAACCATTACTCATACCACCTTGTTGATCCTATTTAGGTTCTTTCCTATTGGGACACTGAGTTTCATAAATACCAATTATTACTCACATAACACACTTAACCTTTGATGATGATTTAGGGTGCTAATAATATCATCCATTTAATTAACTGAATGCATTATTTTTTAATTTCAGTCGCTTCATTTGCTTCCATTTCCATAGTAAAAACACCTTCTTGTTCCTCTAATACATTCACTTCAGTGATTATTCCCACATTATTGACACAAAAGAAATTGAATCTTAATTCCACTATAGTCTCCATTACCCGAACTCTAAATTAACTCCTTCTTTCTCTGACTTGGTGAGTCTAAGATTTGGTTAAGGTATACATCATTAATCATGTTCTGTGAAAACCAATTAGGCATGAATATAACATATTTCACTCCTGTGATCATCCCACTTGAATTCTCATCATCAAATCTCCCTTCGCATTCAGTGTTAATCCAGTTCCTTCCATTTCCCTCTATTGACTTAAACTAGAATCATTGTGTGAGAATTAATTATCATAGTAGAATACCACATAGTCCTGAAAATAACTACTTATAAGATGTCTAATTCATGAAAAATTATTTAATCTTTTAAACCCAAGGTTAATCTTATGTTATTCGTAGACAATATATATTTAAATCAATCATGATGGTTAGTGAAGAGTTTGTGAATTCACAAATCATATCCATTGGAAGTTTCAAACCAGGTGTGCAGTGAGGCCTATTATCTCCTACCTGATTACCAAAAGTCAGGATCAGAACATCTTGTTGGGTATTTTACACCTTATTACATCTGTTCTAGAGCCACATTCAATTTTAGTATCATGAATGGGATGTATTTCTAGGAAACCACTTACTCATTCCTTTACCAAAACTCAAGTACATTTTATGATACTTTTCCTTATCATTAGACATATCCCTAGACTTTTCCATTGGGTTCTCACTAAGGTTTTCTAATCCTAGCTTCCAAAGGATAACAAAAACATTTATCTGATACAAAATATTGTAACCCAGTCTTCACATACAAATAAATTATATAACTTTTTGAGAATACATAAAACACTAAAAAAATAGATTCCAATAAACTATACTAATCTAGTGCCTTTGGAAACATGGAAACATAAACACTATTACATATGTGAGATACATTATATCCCACTAGTTTCTATGTGACTATCACCCTTCATTGAAAAATAAAACATAATAAATATATTCATAACTTTGGGAAGGAAACATAAAAATAGGTGATATCAGATGCTCAGTAAGGGTAAACAAAGGATATATATAATAATAATCATGATCATAATGGAATGATAACATTAACATGAAAATATAATATCATTACCTTCCCATTAGAGATCATATGAATGAATCATGTCATAACTCTTCTCTATTCATAAGAGTTTAATCAAAAGGAAATAAATTACATAATCCATCAATTCATAACATATGAATAAAACATGGAATTTTAGCTGACACATAATCATATAATATGATTCAATAGAAGCGAATACTTCACTGCAAGGACCATATTAGAAGTATGGATTCACTCCCTATTCCATCCTGGTAGTTAGGGTTCTCTCTCAGGTTTATATTAGTAGCATGATTTCACTCCTCATACCATCTTGGTAGTCATGGTTCGCTCCCATGACTATCTTAGTAGCATGAGTTCACTCCTCATACCATCTTGGTTATCATTTCTCAATTCCATGGACATATTAGTAGTCAATGTCCACTCTTAATACTATATTAGTCTATCTCATGAGATATAAATCTTTACCCAATACATTGGAGGGAGATATAGGTTCCACCAATCTCATAGTGAAATCTTACATACATATTCCACAATATCATTAAAAATAATATAATAACTCCTTAAACTAAATGGGTATCATAAATATGTAATTATATCATATTCTGTGGAAAAATACTTGTTTCATAATCATTTAATCATAAAAATAACCCTTAAAAAGTATAATCGTTAAAAAGAATATATGCTATGAGGGAGAAACAGGTGTTATAAACATCATTCCATTAAAAAAATATCATTCACTAAATAATATTAATGAAACCTTTGGATCATTTCCTATAAGGTAATGACTACCATTAAAAGATGTCGTCGTAAATGGAAAATAAATTATAATGATATTTTGAAAACATTTCATGAGTAAAATACTTGTTCTTCTTTCAAATAATTATTTTTAATTCATAACACCACTTGAAAATCATTTTCTTATAAATTACCTTGAAACAGTTAAAAAAATTGAAATAATTTTGAAAACATTTTTCCTTGAAAATGATTAGAATAACCATCAAAACATTATAAAAACATTTTTCATTGAAAAAACTTTTACAACATTAAAATAATTATTAAAAATGTTTTTAAACCTATTTCATTATAAATAACATTGAAAAAATTTAATAAAATCATTAAAATGTTTTTAAAAACATTTCATTGAAAACAACTTAGAAAACATGGAAGGAAAGCTTAATTTTTTTAAACCATTTTTTCAAAATAACTTTTCAAAAATATAAATAAAAATTTGAAATTTTTAAACCCTTTTTACATAAATATTTATGAAATACACTTGAAAATGTTTTACAAACTCTTTACCTTGAAAACATATATAAATTGTTTGAAAATATTTTGAAAACCATTTTACTTGAAAAAATACTTTGAAAACATATAAAGATATCTTGAAAATGTTTTGAAAATAATTTATTTGAATTTTTTGAATTTTTTATAAAAAATTATCCATTTAAACATAAAAATTAATCTTCAAAAGAAATAATGTGGGTAAATCCATACATGTCATATGAGGTAATAAGAACATTACTTTTCAATGATAAAAGGTTAGAAACATATATTGTTTGGAAAATGATAGAAATATTCCATTGAAAACATTGGTAAAACAAAAAAAGGTAAAAAATACATTCAATAATTATATGAGTAATGTATAATATTCTTTTAAACCATTTTTATAAAACATTGTTATGAAGGAACACAAATTTCTGAATGAAGATCGATTAAAGTCATGCATTCATAAAAACACTTTCTTATCAATATTATGTACCAACAGGTGAAAATTTGTTACCAATAGATGAATATATTACGAATATACATAGATTAAAAAAAATTAGTATTCTTGGGATATTGATCATACTATTTCATAAAAGTAATCATAAACATAAACAATCTTGAAAACCAATGATAATGTTTCAAAAAACATGTATAACTTAGTTACATGTGATCATACTCTACATGTAAGAAAAAAATTACATGAAGATTTAAATATAATGAAAATAAAGATATTAATTATATAATATTTCAAATTTATGTATATACACCTCGAAATTAATTTAGGTCAACAACAAAACCCGGGTCTAAAAGAAAGAAAATTTAGATAAAACGGTTTTACCGATTTGGAAACTTTTGAAACATAAACCCCATGACATAATGATCATATAATGGATTAATAAATATGGTAAATTTAATTATAAGAATCATTGAAAACATACTTGGTAAGTATACACACTACTCAAAATGAAATCATTTGGGAATAAAGCATGTATCTCATGAAAATAAAATGTTAGATGAAATCCCCTTACATTGTGTCTTAACTCTTAGTGTACTCGTTAAAACATCATTTATAATAAATATAAATTTATTATAAATATATCAAAGAACCATATTTTTAATTATATCACAATATATGTTTTGATTATGGATTTATATTACCCTCTTGTTAACAATTCTTTGTTAAGGTTTCACTTAAAGTAATATCTAATTTGTTTTTCACATGTGTATAAATTTGTTATATCTTTGGTCTTTATACTTATATCATGATTTATATAATGAAACCATGATTTAAATTTAGTTTATATTAATTATATTTGTATTATAATAATCCATATAATATATATGTATGAAACAGAATACACTATTCATGGAGATGGTAATCTGTACGTACGTATGAACACTATTTCTGTTTAATTGTCATGTTGAAAGAAGGAAAGTAAAAGACATATATGTATATATAAGTGTATATATATATAATTATTATAGTGTATTTATTATTTCACAAATATATATATCATATATATTCACTAAACTCATCCTTAATACATTTTATGTAGTGTATGAATGAATCACATCGCTTTGAGGGGGCAGTAGTCCACACTTCCACAAGAGAAACTATATTATTATCAAAAAAATGAAAATTACAAATACTTGTGTTGTAAAATAATAAAAAAATCTTAATTAAATAATAACTATAATATATAACATATATTAAAATATTTTTCATCCTAAATTTTACCATTAGAGGCGTTAAAGAAAAAATGAAAAATAATTGTTTCATGAGGTAGTAGTTAGTCGTACACGTAAACAGTATGTTCATTTCCCGTTATATTGAGATGTGTGTAAGTGCAGGTCAAAAATATATCATAAAAAATACTATTATATTTATTATATTGGTTTTTTTATACAATAATGTAATAAAGATAGTGAAGTGGGTGGACAACGAAAATAAAATAAAGGAGCTTGAGAGAAGAGGTTAGCTCTTAATTGATTAACTCCTTTTGGTTTGTGCCAAAAAGATTCATTGTATTGATTTAATCCAATATATAGTATTCAATGATTAATGGAGGTATATTTTTAAGTAAATTGGGAAGATCTCATATGAACCTATGTAATTTGTGATGTTTGAATAAGTAGAGGAGTGGGTGACCTTTTATAGGGTAGGGAAAGGACACACTCAGCGTTTTTTGAAAACAAGATTAGTGTACCAACGTTTTTGCCTACAAATAATCATTAAAAACAAAAAAAACCTCATGAATTGATGTTTCATGGTTGGATAATATCCTGATAGTGTGTTTTGGGAAATTTTAAAGGTTGTTTTGGGTATTAAATTTTAGGGTTAGTACTTTACTAACCTCAATTTTCTTTTAACCATTGTAATTAATAATAATCAACTTCAATAAAATATTTAGTAAAAAACTAAATTTATAATACAATATAAATTATGAGGATTAAAATTATGGTATCCATTTTTCCAAATTATAATCACATATGTGGAATAAATTAATTTAAAATTAATCTCACTGATGGGATGACACTACAAGTTTTTAAGGTAAAAACATCCAAACTTTTTCTTGGTTTTTATCCCCAATTTAAAAGTGAACGTGATTATGATTACCTAAATTTGATTAATTTATAATAAAATTATATAATTAAAAATTGAAACCAAATTAAAATATAATTTATCCTTATAAATAAATTTGACAAAAATATAGTTTTGAATTAAAATTCAGTATTTTTCATTATTCTTCCAAAAATGAAGTTTCTCACAGAAATAAAAAAATTATCTAAAAGAAAATTTCATCATTATAAATTCAAAAATTAAGATTACTTTATCAAATTAAATTTATAAATGTGTTTAAAATTGATTTACTTTTTTTTAAAAAGGACATGAAAAGTTGATTATTTGCGAAAATAGTATTTCTAAACATATTAGGACTTTACCAAAAATTATATCTTTCATTAGAAATATGTTTTATTTAAATTATAGCCTTATAAAAAAATATTTTAAAATTTCTTATCACTATTAATATTATTAATTTTAAGGAGTAAATTATAATTATATCATTTAAATAATTATAACTGTAAAAAGACATTATTTAGAAAGTCGTTGTTGTGTGTATCATATGCCAAGTTGGTGTTGTGTGTTTCATATGAAAAGTTATGGTTTCTTAAAACATATTCCATGTATCCAGTTAACCATGGTGTTCCATGTAGATAAAGAAAAAAATTATCTTCTGTGTAGTTCACGATTAACTTGGTGTTGTGTATAACGCAATCCATACATAATGATTAAAAAAATAAACTATTTTTATTATTATGTGAAATTAAAAATATCACAAAGGTTAAATTAATTCAAAAAAGAATATTTCAAAAAAAATTAGGGTGTTATATAAATCTCACATGACAAGATGTAAAACATCATTTTCGATTGAAAATGCTCAATCAAGAAATGCATCATCACATCCAATCCCTAACAACCAAATCCCCATTGAATAAGTCACCCAAAATCCTAATTCCTTACATGGAAGCCACTAAGGTTCAAAAAAATATGGGAACCCTAGGGGAAAAGATAAAATGTGTAAAAGGAAAGGGACGACAAGATATAAGGGTGGGTTTAACATGAAGGATCAACTAATATTAGAGGATAAGAAGTAAAATGTTGAGTTACATTTGTGGGAGAGATCTATGGAAATGTTTCCAGTCGTTTAATGAATAATTTTGATAAAAAATATGGTGTTACCATTGGAATCATGAAAGGGAAAACCAACATATAAAAAATATTATCACCAATTTAGACCTCATGTTTCAGGTGATTTTATGGTTAATAGTGTGAAAATCTTACAAGTTGAATTTCATACTCACTAGAAACCACTATTTTTATTAGTTTGGTTACTCCAAACCCTATGATAATAATCAGAGTCACCACCATGAACAAAATGGAGCTACAAACAATTCTAAAAATCTTCACATTATTCCTCAAATCTTGTGGAAACTATAAAAATATCAATAAAAAAATATATAGAAACCATGTACAGTTTTTTATTTTTATATCTAATAATGTGAATAATATGCGGCACCGAAAAAATTACCAAATATAGAAATTTAGGACAAATAATTCATAAATTTCAATATAATAAAGAACCAATTAAATATAAATAAAAAAAATCACATTAGGTTTGAAAATATCCCAAACATTCCACTTTCATAACCAACCCCCCAATGTCCATAATAAAATTAAGAGTAATGAGAAAAGATCTAAAATGAAACCTCATATGAAGAGGTGGGTTTCACGGGAAATAACAAAACATGGTCCCTAAAAATCCATCAAACACAACCAAATTTTTCAAAAACAACATAATAATGACTCGGAAGTATAAGACTAAAATGAGACAGATACCTGAAATAAGTCTCCCCACCATATAGAATTCATCTAGGATGGTAAGATAAGGTAATGAAACCTAGATAAAAAATAAAACATCCACATGATCTCACCTCCATAAATCAACTATGAAACTAAGCATATCCTACATGAAGAAAACAAAACCATGAATGGAACTCAACATCCATGGGATTTGGACCATCACTGAGATATACTATAAGAACCAAAAGAGACTAAAAAATCCTCAATGAACTAACATGTCCCCTAGATGAGGTTTATGACCCTCGATTGGTGAACATATGACCAATAATATAGAACACTTTCTTATGAACTATATGATAATAATAAACCAAAACAATATAGTACATGACTTTATTAAGGATACATTATCCCTGACCACCCAAACATTAACCTTAAGAACTCATAAGTTCAATCAATAGAGAAATAGATCTCCAAATAAAAAAAATCTATATATAAAACTGATCCATATTAAACATACAACATAAACAATGAAAAATCACCTAAATGAGCTTCCCTATAGAAAACTTCAATGGATTACAATAAATCACAAAAAAAACACAACACAAACACACCAAAAATCCAATAAAACTCATGTAAAAACCCATGATACACACCAAAAAACCTTTTTGATCATTGAACATAAAAAAATAATTTGTTTATTTAAATTGAGGATTCATCTAAAATAATTTCTTATATCATTCAAGAATCATTACATGTAATTATTATGCACTCCAAAATGAATGCCCAATATATAATTCCAATTCTTATTCTGAGAGGACTGGACCGTAGAAAATTTTTATTTAATCATACACATGACACACTATGACTTCCCATTAGTCATACCATACCTTTTCATATTATATATAAATGATTTACTACCCAAGAAGGAATTCCTTCCTTGGTCAACTTATACAAACAAGGCCCTCATAATGAAAATTGAATAAGATTCTAATATAGGATCAAACACTTCATCTCAAGGATTATTATGAAAACCCTTGTGATATAAATAATAAATTAATTCATATTTTTATACTATATAGGGGGTAACTAATAACTCTATGAGTCGCATGGCATAATCCTTTATTAATCACTTTTCTTGACTACGGGAAATAAATTCAAACCTCATCAACTTTGAAATCCATTGTATAGTTACACAAAAAAAATTAGTAAAAAAACCCCAAGAAATTTTCTCATCTATATTATAGGGAACCATTAACTCCATCAATAATCAATTGGGTACTTCAGTAATGGAAACAATATACTTTATTATTGAATATTAAGGAGTGTTGAGATAATTAATGTTTCCCTAAATAATTTATATCCACTCCATTTATTCCATTCGACCTTTATTGCCACATAAATTTGGTGGAAATGATTTTAAAAGACTTTTATTGGGTCCTTTTAATAGGAAGATCTAGGCTTAACCACTCAATATTGAGTCTAGGTACAGTCAAATGGAAATCAAACCACTCCTAAACCATAAGGAGATCCATCATGAATCAATGAATAATGAATAGACATACCAATATTCCTCAAAGAATCTCTAGAATTTATATTTAAAATAAAATATACAAGAATATTAGTCTTTTTATTTTATATAAATCAAATGACCTAATCCTGTAATACAATAAAAATAATTCTAAATCATAACTCGACCTAAAAAATGATTTTAAAAACTTCTTTCACAATAGTAAAACCAATATAAAATCCCAAAACACAAATTATAAAAATATATATGACATAAAGATATATATTTCCTGAATTTTGTTTACAGTAGTTAAACATCAAAAAAATCATTACCAAAAAACCATCCCTCTCTTATTAGAAAACTATTCACCCTAAAAATTTCCAAAATACAATTTATCTTTTGAAACCCTATTATTGAGAAAAATTATTTTTAAAATTCTATTTTTCCCTCTCTATAAATTCTATAGAAATATTAATTTTTAAATTTTCACCTTACAAAAAAAATATTTAAAAAAATTAAATAAACCCATAGTGGTGAAATTTTTTCATGAACAGTTTATATGGTCCCAAGTTTCATATGAAAAAATAACAATTTTTCAAAAACCTATAATTGTCCATTAAGTGAAAAACCAAGAAATAAAATTTAATTACATATAAAAACCATGAATATAGGAATGAAACAACCTTATTAAACTTACCACAACTGGTATTCTCAATTTGGATCAATTCAGATAAAAGGGGAGTAAAATAGTTCTAAAGGATAAATAATATTGTGAATGGTTTTTAAGAATGAGAAAGTAAACCATGTGCCAGCCCAGAATTAACCATTGAAATATTTACAAGACTATCTTCATGGGATGCACATGGGTTCACATAGCATGAAATATATCCATATTTCTCTATTTCTTTAACCATGTTCTCCTCTAAATCTCATGTAGACTTAAAAATCACTAATATACTCATCTAGGATAAAAATATCATCATTACATGTCAAAATACCCTAAAAATACTCAAAAATATCCTCAATATAACAAATCATATGAAACCCACCCATGGATATTTAATGATTAGTGAAAATAATATTTTTCTAAGAAATTCCCCACCCCATCCACACAAGCCCAAATGATGTCCATGGTGTTCATTATTCTAGGACATAACCAAACTAGAAAATTTGTACTCTGAAACCAATTTGTTTCAAACCTAACTAGGTCTCCCCAAGATTTAGTACTGAAATAAGGTTTATGAAATCCCTAGGGAATATTTTCAATCACCCCCGATGAAAGTTATTTCATTGGAAACAATAATATGTAATTAGAGAAAATTTTACCCACTAAAGAATAAAAAGCAGAACTTGGATTAAACATAGTGATCCAAAATGACCTATCTATATATCATACATCCATGAGTAAGTGTGTAAATATCAATAATATATAAATATACAAACATATATATGTAAAAAAATATATTTTTAAGGGTTAATAACATTGGTTCTTTAAAAAGTAATGTTTATTATTTTTTACATTGATTAATTTTTATACTATATAAAAACTAATTTTAATTTATATTTCATTTTATTTTTATAATAACTATTGTGAATATTAATTTTTTAAATCAGTTGAAAAAGTAAATAATGTAAAAAAATATTTTTTTCAACTCGTTTTTGAAGAACCAGCATAAATGACTTTCTAAATCCCTCACAATATTTGGTACTCATTCATTTACACATATTATACCCTCGTTTTCTTCTCAAAAAGTCTAGGTAATTATCATTTTTCTCCTTCAACCTAATCATAATATCCATCATTTTTCATGAGCATCATCATCATTATCTCTATCATCATCATTGCTTCTATAGAAATTACCTTCTTACTTGTCACAGTCCTTTATTACCTCTTCTCTTCGATATTTCATTTCAGTTTATGTACATTCCTAATAATCATTATACATATAAGTTATGTTAAATTTGATTAATGTTTTGTTTTTTTTAATGATCTATGTCTTCTTTTCTCTTTAAAACTCTTTCTTATTTATCCTTATAGTTCTTATCATTTTTATATATATGGTGTTTTTGAATTTATAAATTAAATTTTTGAAACTATTGTTTGAATAAATTATTATTTAATTAATTTTGTTATAAATAAAGTTAATTTAATATATAATTGGGGTCTATGTTATGTTTTTTCAATATTGTGAAATTTGTTTCTAATGATATCATGGAATATGGATATTTAATATTATTTGTTGATAAAATATATTTAAATGATCGTGTTCATTTCACTGTGGTATTGTGATCCAAAAAAATTTTAACTTATAATTAATCATTTCCATAATAAATGAAGAATTTCATGATTTTAATTTTTTTAATAAGATAGTTTTGTTATATTAACTTATTTTTTAAGCCCCCATTGATAAATAGGTCATATCTCTTGGTAAACATTATATTTATTTTATAATTTTATTTGTGTCTATTTAGAATGTCAATAATACCAATGAATTTCAAAATTGAATCATTTTAAGTATTTCATTTATTATATAATATAACAAATTTTTAAATAGTTTAATAATTAAAAAATAAATATAATGATTTTTGTTTCATTAAAATTTTATTTATACTAAATATATTTTCAGTGATCCTAATGAGTTTGATTTTATAGTTTCCATTGTATGTAAATTTTGGTGTAAGTATAGGCATGTATTTATAATCATTATGATGTTTTCAAATCTGATTTTTTCGTATTATTTATGAATTTTACAATTATATTATGATATTTTCTTATTTAAAGGGAATGAATTAAATATATAAATATGAAATTACTATATATAATTAAGGAATAATTATTTTTTATTTGTTTCCAACCATTAAATTAAATGTTAATATTTTTATACCAATCTTTTTTGATTTTTTTTATTAAGTGATGATAAATTAAATACATTAGTTGTGATACTTTTTTATGAAATATGTTATTTTCATTTATTTTTAAAATCTTTTATGTTCATTTTTTATGGAAATTTATAAATGTAAATTTGAAATTATAATTCAAAATTAAATATGTGATTTTTAGTTCATGATATTTTTTTAGATAATAATGAGTGAAATTAGGATTAGAAAACATTGAATAATTGATAAATACAATGTATTTGTAATTGATTTTTTTGAATTTTAATAATGAAATGTTATAAAAAACAACCTATTTTCCTCTTCTAGGTTCAAATGTTTAAAAATTAAAATATTGAAAAAAATAGAAATAAAAGATCGTTTAAATTTTTATGATCTCAATCTAAGTTATATGCCTTATATTTCAAAATTTGGTATTCAGAAAAATTATACATCTATTGATGATAATTAATTTCAAGATGATACATCTCATCAAATTTAAGAAATGAATCATGAAATTATTTTAGTGGAAATTGGGAAATCACCGATAATTGAACATTTATATGCTATACAAAAAACACTGTGTAAAAAATTATTAAATTTATGGTTTTATAAATGGTGTTAATATTGATTTACATAAATTTTATTAATGAATGGATTGAAAATATTTTAATGGATATGCTATAATTTTTTAATCACATACTTCAAAAAGAAAATGAATATCTTGATTTACATTATATTAAGAATAAAATATTATGTCAAATGCGTTTGGGGTAAAAAAAGATACATGCCTAAATAAATGGCTATGCTATATATATGAAGGTATAACAAGGTTTTTCATAGTGTTCCAAATGTGGAACATTATGGTATAATATGAAAGAAAAATAATATGTTGATTTAGAAGATACAAGGACTCCATCAATATAAATTGAATATCTTCCTATAATTCGTCATTTAAAATGATTATTTTAAATTTTAAATGATCCAAAAGTATATCATGAAATAATAATCGAGAGAAATTTTATGTTAAATTATATAATACTTCTAATTTTTCATAGTAGAAAAAAATTATTTAATAATTTATAAAATTCAGAAATGAAATTATAAATATTAGACATGGACTATGCACAAATAGAACGAATTGATATCCAAGACTTAGTATAAAATATAGTTCATATACTGTATTATTTGTAATTTGTAAAATATCTCCAATATTTTCTATAAAGGTGAAATATACCATATCATAATTATTGATTAATAGACCAACCCATCCTATAAATGATATTGATGTTTTCTTTTCAACATGGATAAATGATTTCTATAATTCCTGGACCCCAGAAGCCCAGATATGGTGCATTACATTAATATATTTTCATGATTACAAGGAATTAAATCCCAAATGAATGATCTGTTTAGGAGTATAGGAAATACATATTATATACATGAAACCCATAATACATTGGGAAATAATAAAACACAAACACGATACATAAAAAATGAAATAAACTACATCCGATAATAATTTTTCAAAGATTAGTTCATCATAACCTGGGGAAAGGAAACATAATAAAGGTGAGATTAAATGCTCATTAAGGGTAAATAAAATTCAAGAAATAATTAATAAATTGAAATAAATTAACATGTCCAAGAAAATAACTGATAACATATGCAATTCAAATAACTAAATAAGGAAAATTCAATATGGAATGTTAAGAAACTGATACACATGCCATTTAATCAATGAATAAAAATAAAATGTATAGATGTGTCAATGAAAAATATCATGGATGAATAATAGGGGAAATATATATGATTTGAATTATTAATTATTGGGCTTTATGTCTTAGTCAATTTAGGACCTATACATCAACATCTATCCTCTGAACATTTTAAAACTATAAGTAGAAACCTGTTTAATTTTTTCGCAATGAGTCGCCTCATGAGAACTTTTCGATGAATTGAAGAGATATATAAATTACAGTATCTAACTTTAATTTAATGTATATAAAATTCCTCATATAAAATAATCAATTTTATCAATATATAATATGACTTACCAAATATCTATTTTGAATAAGGGATACATATTTATCAATAATTCCACAGTTAATCAAATAAATATCAAAGTAAACATTGTATTTGAAATGATATATGGTATAGGAAATTATAATATAAAATAAAAAAAATTATATTCATGGAAATTTATAATGAAAAATTTTTACAAAAGTAAGTGATCTTTCAAATATTATCATTAAGAACATTCTTGATGATAATAATCTTTAAACTTTCCAAAGTGTCCCATACCATGTTGAAACATTTGAATCATAATGTCTAAAATTTATAGAATTAAATGAAACATATATTTTCATTATAATATTGGAATTAATTATATAACACAAAAATTAATTATATAAACCAAATAAAAGTGAATTGGGGCATAATAACATATTTGTCTCAATGAAATGTAATTTGAGATGAAATTCCCTTACCTTAACCATCTTTTGTTATGTGGAATTTATCCTCCTATATAGTATTTTAAAATATGTTACTAACTTATAATATAACCATTATCATTTTTATAATATAATATATTAATTTCTTATATATTATATTACCCATCTGTTAACACTCTTTAATTAATTTCCCTATTTATAGTGTTAATTGCAAAGTTTTCTCAAGTAAGTTTTAACTTGTTATTTGTTGTTACCATTACATAGATTGTGGATTCATCATATAAATAATGTAATCCATGTATTAATTATCATATATAATTAGTATATATTTATTTATTGTATTCCATTATATTTAGAGATTATAAATTAAGTTCATCATTCATGGACACCGTAGGGAGAACGTATGCAAGAAGGTTACTTTCACTTCATTATTGTGTTAAATGAATGAAAAAATAATTATTCATATTTATATTATCATAATATTATCATATATATGATATATATTTTGTGTAGGTGTATTAAAACCATCCTTTATACATTCAATGTATGGGATGAATGGGTCATATCGCTTTGAAGGGGTTGTAGTCCACACATCCTCAAACAAAATTATCGTATTTATAAAAGATGGAAATCATAAAGGCATGTTCAAAATAAAAATTACTAAAACATAAAGAAATTATAAATATCATATATAACATATATAAATAGAGTGTCTATTATAACTTCCACCATGATTTGTGGTAAAGGAAAAATGAGCAGTCATTATTTCATGAGGCAGAAGTTCACCGTACACAGAAAGAGTATGTTCGTTACCCATTAGATGGAGGTGTGTGTAAGTGTAGGTCAAACCCATTACATAAAAACATACTTCTATATTTAATATATTTTTTATATAATAATTCAATAAATATATTTTAGGGGTTAGATAATTTAAATGAAACAAGAGAGCTTGAGAGAAGTCGTTACCACTAAACCGGGTAACTTCTTTTGGTTTTTAACAAAGGGATTCCTTGGAATAATATTTTACCAAAGGGAGAGTTAAAGGTCAAAGGGAGTTATGTTTTGAAGATATATGGGTATATATTGTCTGAATATATGTGGTTTGATAGGTTTGAGGAATGGGGATAAGTTGTGGCCTTTTATAAGTGAGGAAAATGACTCACTTGGTATTTTTGAAAAGAAGTTAGGTGTACTGATGTCTTTACATAAATATTGTCTCAAAAACCAACCAAACTCAATAATGTAAGGTTCATGACGGATTTATTTCTATAAAATGGGTTTTGGAAAACTATTTAGGTCATTTGATCCTTTATGGTAAAGGTTGAGTCCTTTATTAAGCTTAATTTTTCCTTAATAATTGCCATAAATTTTTATTACTTTCCCTAATCATTTTATTCCAAAAAAAATATGGTATTATTAGACATTATAAATTATGATTATCACAAATATTTAATTATTTTATCCAAATTACAATCATATAATTGGAAAATTTTAATTTAAATTTAATCATATATAGGGGAAGATAATGCGAGTTAATAATGTAAAAACGTCCAAAAGTTTGCTATGATTTTAAAATAAATTTCAAAGTGAAATTGATTCCAATAAAATAAGTTATATTAATTGATAAAAAAAATTCTAATTAATCTTTAATCCAATTAAAAATATAATTTATCATTATAAATAAATTAGATGAAAAATAGTTCTGAATTATAGTTTATTATTTTTAACTACTCATTAAGATATGAAATGTTTCATAAAAATTTCAAAAAATCACCCGAAACTAATTATTATGTTAATGTTTAAAATATGAAGTTTATTTTTTCATATTAAATCAATTAAATTTTAAAAAATTAAGTTTAAAAGGTTTTCACTATTTATGGTTGGTAAAATTTCCTTTAAAATATACAGGTTTTTAGGTGAAAAAGTGAATTTGTTCTTATATTATTTATACCAAACCTAATGGATGAATATAAAAACTATTTTATTGAATGTAATATATATATATATATATATGAAATTATTATCACTTAATAATTTCAATTAATTTCATATATATTATCATAAAACATCTTTTTGAGCATAAAAATAGTTTTCTATAAAAATATTCACTATATATTCAATGGATTATTATATTCATTTCTAATTAATTTATAACCAATTAATTAATTATATATTTTTATAAACCATAGAATTCATGATTTAGTTTTTTCTATTCATAACTACTAATTTATCTTCTGGTTTATATCTCATTATATTTTAATGGTATATTACTGTTTGATAATACATGATCATGCGTGTAATGCACTTATCGAGGAAGTTAGCTCTTCCATGCAACACAATATAACTTAGTGTTTTGTCCATTATAGGCTATACCATGTATTTAATATATTTAAAATAGTAAATATATATTATATTCTCAGGTAATTATATTCCCTTACATGTTTGGAAATGCTTGTCATGCACATTATCGAATACAAAGTTGTACATTATAATTTAGGGGTGTTACATTCTCCCCACATTAATTAAATTATGTTCACCAAACTTAATCATTACTATAGTAATCAATGGATTGAAAATAACTATTTTTGAAATGTCCACATCTTAAAAATATTTAATAACACATCTTCTTAACAAGAGAGAAAGGAATGTGCAATGGTCACATAACTCGGTTCCCTAATAGGAGAACAGAAGTGGGAAATGGAAACATGGTTACATAAGAAATAGTCAAACAATTACGTTCTTATAGGGAGTTCTATAAAACATGTTCAGATTAAATTTTTTGACCACAAAACCATAAACAATAGGTGTGAGTAATTTAAATTTATATCATCAATAACTGATGATAATATAATATATTTTTTTATTGAATCCATTTTTATAGTTAAGGAATTCTTTCCCTATATAAGAATATAAGTAAATATTTGTTTCAATAAATATAATATTTTCCTTTGATTAAGCCTTGACCTTTATCTAATTCACCTATTGTTATATTATTCATCATATGGTTAGGTAATACATTAACCTCTAAAATCTCATCCATGGATCATCATAAACCATTTAATTAACGGTTAAGATTTACAACAGATTATGATCTCATCACTTCTGAAGGAAAGTCACTGAATTTCTAGAAATAAAAATATCCATATAATTTAATCAACATGAAGAAGTTAAAAATTTTAACATTCCAAACATGTGAATATTTCCATCATGTATCATCTTAAAAATGTTAATTACACGAATCTCCATAAAACATCATTCAAAACATGCTTTCTTTCTTATTCCTTTAGTATGACATGGGTTATTGGATATATTCCTTTACTCTAAAAGTTATGTAAAATCCATCATTAATAGTATATACCACTTATTAAAATGTCATTAAACAATTCCATTGTAGTGGGAACTTGTACAAATTAATCATTTCTTCACCATTATCTCAACATTAGGAACATATTAAGGGTTTTTCCCCCAATCATGTGTTTTTACAAAAGTTTAACTTTCAAATGAATCACTTTTTTGCAACCATTGAGCACATGATCTCAAATCCTTAATGAAAATGTATTATAGTAAAATCCTCATGTATTCCATAATTCTTATGACAATTACATAGATGATAAAATATTGAAATGAAATTACTCTTGATTAAGAAAATTGACCATTCCTCTTCATCTATGGTAGTATAATAACATGATTATTATCTAATAGAATTATTTGGGGTATATTCCTTTAACAATTGGTACATTTATTCTCATAGTGTACCATTCCATTATATTTGAAGCATGGTAAATTGGAAACCTTTTTCATACTCTTATAATCATGGACATGGTGTCCATTTTATCCAAACTTATAATAAACTCCCATTCCCTTCAGGAAAGTACTGAAGTGTTTCTTTACATAATTATTACATGTCATAAAATCCTTCATTCTCTTAGTATTCTTCAAATCGTTCCCTTTTTCATAGTTCTTAGATGGCCTCTTCTTTTATTCGTTTCCATATAATACATATTAGTTGGAAAATTATTTACTTATCTCATTAGCAGATGATATTATTTACACATATGATGAGAATACTTTGGTAGATATTTCACTTAAAAATGATTTCTTAATACCATGAAAGATATGAACCCTCTTAATCTTTGAATAACATGCATTGGTGGAGTTCACATTCCTTCTGGAAGGCTCTATTTATAAACAATCGCATACAATATATTAAATTGTAAAAAAATGTATCATCACAAAAATAGTTGAAAACATAACATGAACTGAAAAATGTATTCATATATAATATAATAATTATAAACATGTTTTATTTTGGGATATATTTAATTTAAATTATTTTATAATGTTTTTTAAGGAACATATAAATTATCCTAAGAGTATCCCCTGAGAGTGTCAAACCAGGTGCATAGTAAGGACTATTTTCCTATACTAGGTTACATAGATTTAGGCCCAAAACACCTTGGTAGAGTTACTACTCTAAGGTACATCAGTTCTAGAACCACACCCACTTGTAGTATCTTGAAAGGTATGTATTCCTAGGATTACCTACATAATTTCTTACAAAAATTCAAGGATGTTATTCTATATTTATTGTCAATTTATTTCTGGGGTTGTGCTACCTAATATAGGTATTCTAAATCTAGTTTCCAATGTCTCTAATAAATATCAATTGATACCAACTATAACACCCTGACATAAGAATCCCAGAGCCGGTGCATTAAATTAATACATTAGAATGATTACAAGGAGTCAAATCCTAAAGGATCGATTAGTTTAGTAGTTTTATAAAGCCATATTACATGCATGAAACCAATAATACATTGGAAAACAAAAAATAAAAACATGATACATGATAAAATGAAATAAAAATCATCAATGAATAATTATTCAAATATTTCGTCTTCAGAACCTGGGGAACGGAAACATAATAAGGGTGAGCTCAAATGATCAGTAAGGGTAAATAAATTGGAATCAATACTAGAAAAATAATAATAAATTTACATTGAAAGGAAAATAACTAATAAAACATTACACTCAAATTACAAGATTAGGGATATTCAATATGGAAATGTAATAAATGGATACACATTCCATTTAATAAATTAACATAAATGAAATATATCCATTGACATGTCAACACAAAATATCATAGATGAATAATAATTGAAATATCTATGAAGTAAATGTTTAATTATTGGAAGTCATGTATTTGGTAGATGAGGACCTATACTATTATGATCCATCCCCCAGATAGATTAAAACTACAAGTAGAAACCTATTTAATTTTTTCATCATAATCATGTCATTAGAACATGTCGATGCTTCGAGGATCTATATAAAGCCCATGATCCACCCGTCATTTTATGTCCAAATCATTCCTCATATAGAATAATCAATTTAATCAACATAAAATATGCCTTATAAAATATCAATATTGAATAAAATATAAGTATTTTTCAATAATTTCCTAATTAATCATATAACTGTAAAACTAAAAACCATATGTGAAATGATATACGATTTAGAAAATAATAATATCAATAGTACAAGAATTTGTATATTCAATAAAATATACAATGAAAAATGATTAAAAAAGGAAGTGATATTTCAAATATTATCAATATGAAAATTATTGAATAGTATAATCATTAATCATTACAAAGTATCACCCATAGGATGGTGGATTAGAAATTTTATTTGATACCAACTCTAACACCCTGACCCTAGAAGCGAGGTGTAGGTGCATTAATTTAACACATAAATAAGATTACATGGAATAAAATACTAAATGACTGATTAGTTTAGTAGTCCTAGAAATCCATATAACATACATGATACCCATAATACATTAGGAAATTAAAAATACAAACATGATACATAATAAAATGAAATAAACTGCATCCTTAAATTATTATTCAAATATTTCATCTTCATAACATGGGGAAAGGAAACATAATAAGGGTGATTTAAAATGATCATTAAGTGTAAATAAAGTTTAAGAAATAAATAATCACTTGGAATAAATTATCATAGAAATGATTATAACCAATACATATTCCATTAAAATAACTAGACAAAGAAAATTAAATATGGAAAGGTAAGAAACTCATAAACATTCCATTTAATCAAAGAATAGAAATAAAATGTATCCATAGATATATCGACAAAAAATAACAGGGATGAATACTAACTGAAATATTATTGAATGAAATACTTAATTATTGGATGTCTAATCTTAGGCAGATGAGGACCTATACTGTGAAGATCCATCCTCTTGACAATTTAAAAATATATGTAGAATCCTTTTTAATTAGGAAAATATAATTCTATCATTAGAATATTTTGATGGATCGAGGATATATATTATGACTTTTATCCACCCATAATTTCATTTCCAAATTATTCTTCATATCAAATAATCAATTTTATCGACATACAATATTCCTTATCAAATATCTATTTTGAATAAAAGATTCAAATTTATCAATAATTCGCTAGTTAATCAAATAACTATCAAAGTAAACACCATATGTGAAATGATATAGAGTTTAGGCAATAACAAAATGAATAATATAAAAACATGGATATTAAATTAAATTTATAATGAAAAATGATTACAAAAGGAAGAAATATTCTAAATATTATCATTAAGAACATTCTTGATAAGAATAATCGTTAAATATTCCAAAGTGTCTCCTATAACATATAAACATTTGAATCATAATATAAACAATTTATGAAATTAAATAAAAATTATAATACCATGAGAATAATTCAATTCATTATAAAAATTAAAAAATTTATTATATATACCAAATAAAAGTGAAATGGTGAAAAATAACAAATAAGTCTAAATAGAATGTAATTTGAGACGAAATCCCCTTACCCAAACCTTCCTTTTTTGTGTAGACTTTTTATTCATGTATAATGGTTTAAAATATTTTACTAACATATAACATAACCATACTCATGTTTATAATATCAAATATTAATTTATTATAATATTTTATTACCTTTTGTAAACACTCATTCATTAATTTCACTATTTCAGGTGGTAATTGTGAAGTTTTCTTGAGTAAATTTTAACTTGTTATTGGATGTTATCATTAATTAGATCTCAGTTTCATCATATAAATAATTTAAACCATGGATTAATTATCATATATAATCATTATACATGAATTTATAGTATTCCATTATATTTGGATATTAGAAAGGAAGGGCACTATTAATGGACAATATAAGCCGTACGTACGCATGAATGCTACTTTCATTTAATTTTTCTATTAAAATAATTAAAAATGAATTATATATATTTAAGTTATAATTCTAGTAACAAATATATGTTATATATGTTATATTGTTTTATTAAAACAATTATTTATATGTTCCATGTATGGTATGAATGAGTCATATCACCTTAAGAGAGCGGTAGTCCACACTTCCTCAAACAATATTATAGTATTTACACATGATGGAAAGCATAAAGTTATTTTATAAATAGAAATTAATTAATAATAAAGATATTATAAATATAATATATAAAATATATACATATAATTTCCATCATAATGTCCATAATGATAGGTGGTGGAGGAAAAAATGAATAATCATCATTTTGTGAGGTAGTAGTTTGCGTTCACCGAAAGAGTATATAAATTACCCATTAGATGGAGGTGTGTGTAAGTTTAGGTATAAACTTTTTTATAACTACATTCTAGTATATTTATTATACTATCATTGTTATATAATAATGTAATAAATATATTAGAGGGGTGTATAATGGAAATGAAACTAGAGACCTTGGGAGAAGACGTTATCTCTTAATTGAGTAACATCTTTTGGTTTGTACCAAAAGGCTTCCATGGAAGGATTTATTACAAAAATCAGGATTCAGGGTTAAGTTGAGGTATTTTGGGAAGCAATATGTTTAGATATTAGATTATCATATCTGTTCGTAGAGGTATGAGAAATGGAGAGAGGTTTTAGCCTTTAATAAGAGAGGAAAATGACTCACTTGGTATTTTTTAAAACAAGTAATGTGTACCCATGTTTTATCTTATCCAAACTAATGAAAAAACAAAAAAACTGAATAATTTATGGTTAATGGATGATTTATTTTTATAAAATGGTTTATTTACAAGTTTCTAGGTCATTTGTCCCTCTATGTTAAAGGTTTAGTTCTTTATTAAGCTTAATTCTGCCTTAATAATTGTAATAAATTTTAACAAAATTCTCTAATATTTTTCTCCAAAAACAATGATGGAATTATTATAAATTAGAAATTATTTTTTAAAAATAATGAATAAATTATTCTGATTTTTATTCATATAAGTGGATGAAATTTATTTATATCTAATCCCGCATGTGGGACCACAATGCTGGTTTTTAATGTAAAAAGGTGTGAGAGGTTGATATGTTTTTATAATAAGTGAAATTTCTTCCAATGAAAATAATTTAATTAATTGATAAATATAGTATCTAATTAAACTTTAAAACCAATTCAAAATATAATTTAACCTTATAAATAATTTACATCAAAAAACAGTTTTGAACTAAAGTTAAGTATTTTTAACTATTTATTAAAAAATGAAATTCTTCAGAAAAATATAAACAATTAACCCTAACCTAATTATTATGTTCATATGTCAAAGATTAAGTTTATTTTTAAATATTAAATCAAATAAATTGTCAAAATTATGATTTAATATGGTTTACCCATTAAAAGGATGTAAAATTGACTTTTAAAAAAATAGGCTTTTATTTTTAAAACATAGTTTGTTCTTATCTTATGTCTATCAAACCTAATGGATCAATATCAAAAATATTTTATTTTATATATAATATATATAACCCATTAATATCACTCACTAATTTTAATTAATTTAATCTATTATCATAAACTATATTTTTGAGCATAAAAATAGTTTTCTATAAAAATACTTATTTTATATTGATTTGATTAATATATTAATTTCTATTTAATCCGTAACAAATTAATTCAATATGTATTTTTATAAAACATAATATTCATAACATAGTTATTATGATTCATAACTACAAATGTAATAGCTATTTTATATCTCATTATATATTCGAAATATATTATTTTTCAATAAAACACAATCTTTTGTGAAACGTATGCTATAGAGGAAAGTCACTCTTGCATGTAATGAAAGATATCGAGTAAGGATTATCTTGCATTTAACACAAACTTACTCTGTGTTTCATTCATTATAAGCTTTATCATGTATTTAATATATTTAAAATATTTAATCTATGGTATATTATCATGATAATATATTCCTTTACATGCTTGGTGATGCAGGTCATGCATGCTATAGAATACAAAGTTGTATATTAGAATTTTGGGGAGTTTCATTCTCCCAAACATAATTAAACTGCATCCTTACAATTTAATCCTAATCATAGTAATATATGGATTGAAAATAAACTATTATTGAATGACCCACATCATAAAAAGAGTTTATATCATGTATTCTTAATTAGAGAGAAAGGAAAGTACAATGGTCACATAACTAGGTTCCCTAATTGAATAAACTAGGTGAAAATTTGAAACATTTATAGGTTGAAAAAGTCTAATAATCATGTTTTTATAGATAGTTCTAGAGAAATTATTCATATTAAAGGTTTTGACCACAAAACCATAAATCATAGGTGTGAGTAAAAGTCATTGATATTATAAAATATGTAGAAAATAGGGCAATGTTTTTGTTTCTAAACAATTTTATTATTGGTAAATAATTAATTCACTTTATAATAATATGAGTAAGTATATTTTTCTATAAACATAATATTTTCCTTTGATTATTCATTGAAATATTTCTAATTAATCTCTTAGTATATGATGCATTATAATATGAAGTAGTACATTAACCAAAAAAATATCATACAATGATAATATTAAACAATTTTATAAATGGTTAACTTTTCCAACAGATTATGATCCAAGTAATTCTAAAGGAATGTCACTGAATTTAGAAAATGAACTTATCATTAGCCTATAATTGACATTAAGTATCTCTAAATTTTCCCAGTCCAAACATGTGAATAACTTTATCATGTATCCTCTTGAAATGTGGTAATTACTCAAATCACCTTAAAACCTCATTGAAAACATGAATTCTTCCTTATTCATTAAGTAAGAAATGGTTCTTTAGATATATTCCTCTAATCCAAAAGTATTGAAAACTCCATAAATAATATCATAGACCACTTGTTGACAAGTCATTAATCAATTCAATGATATTTAGGACATGCACAAATTAATAATATCTTTATCATTATTTCATCATCATGAATTTATTAAGGGTTTTCTTTCCCTCGATCATTTGTTTTTCGAAATTTTTAACTATCTAATGAATCACTTTTTGTGGTACCATTCATCATAGGATCACAAATACTTAACAAAAAAAGTACTGCAATACAATCCTTATATATTACATGATTATTATAACTAGTACACTACTAATAAAATATTCAACAGAAATAATTATTTAATAACAATATTAATCATTCCCCTTTATTTAAATAAATAGAATAACATTATCATTATCCACTAGCATCAATTGGGATATATTCATTTCATGCTTTGGATGTTTATTTATATAGTGTCCCTTCTCCTTGTAGTAGAATCATTGTACATTGGAATAAATTTTCATACCCTTTCAATCATAATCTTGGTGTAATTTTTCTCCAATATTATATCAAACTCCCATTTCCCTTCCTGAAAGTACGAGAGTGTTTCTTTCCACAATTATCACATCTCATCAAATCCATCTTACCCTTCATCTTCTTTAACTCGTTCCCTTTTCCATGTTTCTCAGATGGCCTCCCCTTATCTTAGTTTCCTTCTAAGATGTAGGACTTGGATAATTCATTACATATGTAATTATCTCATGATATTATTTCCTCATATGATGATAATACTTGGGAGACTATTTCCCTTCAAAATTTTGTCATAATACTATGAAATATATGGTCTTTCATACTCGTTGGATCAAGTGCATTGGTTGAGTTCACATTCCTTCTTCGAAGAACCATTTCATAACAACGAATTACACTAGATTAAATCATAAAACAATTTATCATCCTAAAACTAAAGGAAAATATAACCTAAATTTAAAAAAAAATCATAGCTAATCTAATAATTGAAAACATGGTTTCATTAGGAATATCATTCCATTCAATACATTCATAATGGTTTGAATTTTTTTAATTATCCTAAGAATATCCCTTGGGAGTGTCAAACCCAATGTGTAGTAATACCCATTTTCATGTACAAAATTAGCATGAGTTAGGCGCAGAACATCTTGTTAGAGTTATTACTCTTAGGAATATTTGTTCCAAAACTAGGACCAGTTATAGTATATCTATAAGTCCCCATCCTTAAACATTCTTTAATCTTGAGTTATTTCAAGAATTCACAGTCAGGATCTTTTCAGGTTTAGAGTTTTAGAGAATTAGATCATAAATCATGCATTACATTCCACTTGTAAACAAGGTGGTTACAACAAAGACAATATTCACTATTCTCATTAAAGGAAACATATTTTAGATAAAACATGGATTCTTTCTTGACACTTCCTTGACACTATCATCAAATCATGTACCATTACCTTGAACTATGAAAAACATATCAAAAACTTGGGATGAGCATAAAAAGCTCAGTAAGGTATATAAAAATACGGAATGAAAACATTAGTTCATGTATACATAAGAATCAATGAAATCATACTTTACTCATAAAACATAAGAACTTTAACATACATCATGAAATCATAAGATTTATGAATAACTCATAGAAATCATAAAACATAAAGGTAACTTGAGGAATTCATAACATTCTTATGTAGGGAGTAACCCTCATGGTTACGTTTGGAATACCCATCACAGTATATTCCCTAAATATCTTAGGAGAAACAATCACGTTTACCTCCGTCACCTTACCCAATGCATTGGAGAGAAATATCGGGCTCACCCACGCATAGTTTATCACGAAACCACTCGTCTTCATAAACAATGCCTAAGAACCATAACATAATCATACCATATAAAACGTGCATAAAGGAAACATAGCATTTCCACATTTAAATCAGAAGATATTAATACAATACATTGATATAAATACATTATCAAAACCATTTTCAATACAAAAATAAAAGAAAAGTAAAACATGGTATTTATTTTTCATCTAAAAAAAATTTCTGGCTTGTAGAGGAAGCTGAAACTCAAATAATGGTCATGGCGGCGGAGAAGTCATTGTCACCGCATACGTAAGACAAAACATTCCTTATGTCACTTAGTAAAACACTTCGTATAAAAATATTCCTTTTGAATAAAAGTAAAATTCAAAGAGGTTTATACCCCGTATAAAATAAAGTTGTGTATAAAACAAAATATGCCTCAATGCAAGGAGATTGAGACGAAGTCCCTTACAAAGATGGTATCCTTAGATTAAGGATAAATCAATTACTTAATTATGTGTGACAAATATAAATACACAAAATATAAGATGATATTAAGTGTAAAACAATAATAGGTGATCCACACATATTCATAGTATTACAAAATCAATAAAAAGAGGATTAACCCAAAGAATTGAAATTGGGTTAAGAAGTTCCCTTGCAAAAATTCGACAGCCTAACGGCATCACTTTAAAATTTATAAAATGAGTTGATGAGAGAGAAAATGGTATCTCATCACTTGGAAATAAAATTTACATAAATAAGTATATAGATGAACATATCCCAACATAATAATATGTGAATTAAAAGCCATACCGAAAGAAGTCTTTTAAAAAGAGGAGGGTGAATTGTTCCCTTACCGACATGGGTAACTTTCGAAGCGTACACCCCATGAAAGAAGGACTATACAATATTAATGTAAATACCCATAAAAGAAATTATATTACACAAATATTTGAATAATGTCCAGTACATACACCACTCCAAGTAAATGGTGGAAAATGTAGCATAAATCTCACGGGATTAAAAGTGAGATGAAAAATCCCTTACGAAAACTCGGCAGCCTAACGACGCCACTTAAAACTTCCAAAAATGGATTTATGAGATCAAATAGGGTCTCTCATAATATGAAAATAAAAATTAAAGTATGATGAATATAAAATAACATCCCCAAAAATAATAAATATGAGCTTAAAAGGAATGACATAAAAGAGAGTACTTAAAAAGAAAGAGAGTGGTATGATCCCATACCTCGTGTCCGACTTGACTCAATCGTTCTTTAATCTCCTGAATAATAAACTTGAGTTAATTTCTACTTTCTTAATAACCTTTTTCAAGTTCATTATTCCTTTTATATCACTTATTACTATGTTATTAACACTTTTTAATTATTTAGGTTAATAACGGTCGTTTTGTCGATCATTGGTACTTGAGTCAAAAATAAACTCCTTAAAATTACAAGTTGTTCATGTGGTAAAATATCCATTATATCCATAATTATATTCATTATTTAGATATCATATATATCATATATATCCAGTATATTCATGCATTTATAATATTACATAACATTTAGAGGTATAAAATGAAATGCACCGTTCATGGAGATGGTAAGTCGTACGTACGCATGAACGCTGCTTTCATTTCTATTTCGTATTTAATGGAATGAAATCATAATGATATAAATTTAAATTATAATTCAAGTACAATATCATATATAATATTATTAAATCCATACTTTACACATCCCACATATAGAATTAACGAATCAAATCACCTTGAGGGGGCGGTAGTCCGCAGTTCCTAAAATGAAGATATCGCGTTTACCCATAATGGAAACCATAAAGGTCTGCCATAAATGAAAAATACATAAACGTAAGGAAAACATAAACATATTATATATCATATATAAATATAGTGACATATTAATGTCCACCATGAAAGGTGTTAATATAAGATTGAATAATCATCGTTTCGTGAGGTAGTAATTCTCCGTCCACAGAAACAGTATGTTCTTTAACCATTAGATTAAGTTGTGTGAAAGTGTAGCTCGAATCCTTTCTTAAAAAAATCCTATTATATTGAAGATACTGGTGTTGTTACAAAATAAAGGAATAAAAATATTGGGGTTGGAGAATCAAAATAAAACAAAAGAACACAAGTGAAGACATTACCTTTAAATCAGGTAACTCTTCTTCGTTTGAACCAAAAGGGTTTCTTGAAGAGATTTCTGCCTAAGGTGAGTCTTCTATGATGAAGAGAGGGATATTGGGAGATTATTTTAGTAGATTTTTTACGATACAAAGGTTTTGACATGTGTGATAGATGGGTAGGAAGTGGGGTCTTTTTATAAGGGAGAGGAGGGGCTCTTTTGGAAATCTTGAAACTATTCTTTTATTATAAAATGAAATTCGGTTTCTAAAGCTCCAAAAATCATTAAAGTCTAGGATAAGGTGGTCCATGTCCGAAATAAAATCATACAATAATAATTGGACAGTGTTTGATATTATTTTAAACATGATCTTCTTATTTATTTAAATTGTTCATTAATGACGTAAACACTGCGTCATCATTGTGTCATAAATAATTTTATTTTTTGTTGATGTATAAAATAAAAAAAATTACCATGATATATTAAATATTTTTATCCTTCTAATTAATATTTATAGTAAAAAATATAGCTTATATAACCCCATGTAATAATTGTTTTAGTAAAACAATACATGTTTGTGATATTTTTATTTTTACTTTAAAAAAAAGGTATTAATGTCATTATCTCTCTCAAGTGGCTCCATGGGGTCCCAAAAATGGACCCATGGATTGTATTGGTCTTCCATGACCTATCCAATAAGTTTAGGACATGTGTCAATATATTTTTATATTTTTATAATATCATTTTTATCTTAAATTACACTAATTACCTCTAATCGCGGTTAACAAAACTCGAAATTTACTATTCACAAAAAATATATTTTAATCCCATTGAACCAAATTTTACTAACTAATGACAACCATGTATGTCGGATTTTTGAAATTCAACACACAGAAGTGGTAAACTTTCATTTAAACGAAAATTCAGTTTGTCTAACTACCACTTAGTGGTTTCACTATTCGTCAAAAATTGAAGTTCTTTAGAAAAATACCAAAAATTCACCCCAAGCTATATTTGATATTATGAATTCAAAAATGATGTCTATTTTTAAAAATTCAAAACATATAAGTTTCATTAATTAATTTTATAATTAATTTCCATTGTCAAAACAAATAGCGTGTTTTTAAGAAACAATATCTATCAAAAGACTAACACTTGTTTATGTCCAATTTCAAAGTGAAATTAATTCCAATGACCACCATTGGATTAAATGGTAAAAATTTATTCTAAATACACTTTAAAACCAACTAAAAATATAATCTATCCATATAAATAAATTATATTAAAAGGAGTTTTTGACTTAAAATACAACATTTTTCACTATTTATTAAAAAAAATGAACTTTGTTGGAAAAATACCAAAAAGATACCCAAAGTAAATTTTGACATCCCAATTATAAAGAAGAATTTTATTTGGTTCAACTGAACATATAAGAGTGACCAAAACTATATTTAAAGAGGGTTCACCAATAAAAGGCGATAAGTCGACCTTTTACTGAATATTTGAGTATTTATGCCTAAAATTGAATTTTTTTCTTATTTTAAGCCTTTATCTTTTATTGGATAAATGTAAAAACATTTAAAAACATGTATAATCATATTATAGTTAGTTTTATTCATTCCCTCCATTACAACGGCTTGGCATTAACTACCATTTAAAATAATATTATTATATTATGAGTGTGTGACATAAGGTTTTAGAGAAACTCATTGT
The DNA here is from genome assembly GCA_963277665.1 of Viscum album. NCBI lineage: Eukaryota > Viridiplantae > Streptophyta > Magnoliopsida > Santalales > Viscaceae > Viscum > Viscum album. Next base: position 217,049,027 of record OY728121.1, on the reverse strand, counting down.
TGCGTATTGGGTACGCCATCGAACATAACATCCCCTTTAAAGTAATATTAATATTTTATTCAAAAATATTAATAAATATGAAAATGTAATATTCTTTATTTACCCCGGATGTTACATCCTTCCCCCCTTTTGATAATTCTGTCCTCATAATTTTAAAATTAGTCATGGAAACTTCATTAAAAGTCCCACATCGGAAAACGAGTCAATAAAACTATCACTTTTAAAGAAAAAAAAGAAGTACAAAGGTTACCCGCGATAACCCTTATTAGGATTCCATGTACAGAAAACATGGATATTGAAGAAAAAACAAAGGGTCATGTTTTGATGGAGAGTGATAGAAAACATGTCTTGGAGAAAGTTAACCACCAAAAAATCACAAAATTGTGATTGGTTAAACGGTATTTGATTCCCCAGTAGGAAAAGTTAACAGACAACATTTTTGTTTAAAGTTTCTTTTCATTGAGGAATATATTTATGGGTTTAACTAAAACATAAGGCGACATACTTAGTTTTCATGTAGACTTCATCTTTTACTAGATTTCTAATACAAACACATATTTCCTCCAAACGATGAGTATTTCAGGATGACTTGTTCATATTAAGAGCACTATAATCAACTTCTAGAGAATCGCCTAACCCACAAAGGATGAACTATATATTTCCCATGTCTTTAGACCTTAACCAAAACAAAAAATTGTTAGTACAAGATCATATAATACCCAAAAAGGATAATCCTTTATAAAAAGAAAAACTACTTTTAATCTCCAAAATTTGTCAAACAATACCCAAAGTTCAAAAAAGACCATTCAATAAACATCTACCCATAAAATTAATCAAAGTAATCCAAACTAATATTGAAACCCAAATCTCTGAAGGATTTAATCACATAGTCTTCCAAGGTAAATCTTAACATCTATCTCCAAATAATATCAGTTACTCTTAAAGTATCATATTGAAAAGTAATTAACCTAATCACATATCCTCCATGATAGGTTAATCATTTTCATAGATAACCCAAAATCATATAAGTCCATTATAAAAACAAATATTTTTCCAAAATACAATTCCACTGTTTCTCCTCAATTGAAATCTCAAATCATTCTATTTTCTATAGGCATATATTGTTTCCATGAAATAGATAACATATTCCAAAATATTAGTTATTACTTGATCACCAAATCATTTTCCAACACTAAGGATATCCATTTGATAAAACATAAGTTCCCTAAATCAACTTCTTCTTGATCCATAAAATCATTTAACCAAAAAGTATAAGTCATACTAACTAGGGACTTCACGTAGGCTAGTGGTAGGTTATGAACCCTTGTCACCCTTCGATTGTGGGTTCAATTCATGTGTCATTGCCTGACGCGATGGTTTTTCACCCATCTTATGGGTTTTCCTTTTTATAAATCTCAAAAATAACCCTAACATGTTTTAACCCCAATGGTTTCCTTATAACACTCATTTTCATCCAAATTCATTATGATCTCAACATCTTATTTTTTGAAGTCTTACTTCACCGTCATAGGAAAAAATAAATTGATCCCCATAATGAAGAACACCATGCCTTGATCATGGTGTCCATTGGGTTTCATCATCATCTTGTTCACGTAGGTAGAAGGTATATGCATCACAACAATGATTTAGAGATCCTTTAAAATCATTTTATTCCTCCATCCAAATACACCTTGTACAACATGGGTCATATGGGTGTTCACATAAAAACAGTCATGTAAAATAATCATGTATGACATATAATTTCAAAACATCTGATAAAACATTATTTCTATAAAATATTCGGACCGAAATTGAGTTGAAACTTTCAATTAATGTTCCTTTTAAAATACCCTAGGTATGTGCTGAGAGACTATATTTTAAAAGAAAATATAAATAAGTTGCACAAGGGTCTCCTTCTTCAGCACCATTTTTAAAATCATAAGATGCCTCACCATCTTGTGATAAGGTAAAATATATGAAAATTCCTTGATAATATTAACCTTTATTGAAAATATGAGAATATTGTGAAAATAGGATTTGATTAAATACAACCCATGATCCATGATGATAACGATGTATAGTGGAGGTGTTTGTTATCTCAAACAACTACTTGAAAGGGAGTTGTATGCTAGAATAAGTTTCACAATCATTCAAACTTGACTTTGCAATAATTATTGCAAGCGTGTCATTAAGAAGAGATAGGAATGTAGTTTGATATCCTCCTCCTCCCATTTGTAACTGACTTTCCTTGATCTGAATAAGATAGAAAACAAGGATATAACTGAAATAATATACCTAGGGACTAACCATGGGTTTAACGAAAACTCATAATCCCCAAAGTTTTCTAAACCGACCTTTGATACCAACTATAAGGCCGCAACCTTAAACATTACTTAATCTTGAGTTATTTCAAGAATTCACATTGATGATCTTTTCAGGTTTATAGTTTTAGAGAATTAGATCATATATCATGCATTACATTCTACTTGTAAACAAGGTGGTTACAAAAAAGACAATATTCACTATTATCATTAAAGGAAACATATTTTAAATAAAACATGGATTCTTTATTGAAATTTCCTTGACACTATCATCACATCATTTACCTTTCCCTTTACCTGTGAAAAAAATATCAAAAACTTGGGACGAGCATAAAAAGCTTAGTAAGGTATATAAAAGTATGGAATGAAATTTTTTTTTCATGTATAAAAAAGAATCAATGAAATGATACTTTACTCATAAAACATAAGCACTTGAACATACATCATGAAATAATATAATTTATGAATAACTAATAGAAATCATAAGACATAAAGGTAACTTGAGGCATTCATAACATTCTTATGTAGGGAGTAACCCTCATGGTTATGTTTGGAATACCCATCACAGTATATTCCCTAAATCTATTAGGAGAAACAATCACATTTACCTCTGTCACATTACCCAATGCATTGGAGAGCTATATTGGGCTCACCCGCCCTTAGTTTATCACGGATCCAACCATCCTCATAAACAATTCCCAAGAACCATAACATAATCATACAATATAAAACATGCATAAAGGAAACATAGCATTTCCACATTTCAATCAAAAGATATTAATACAAAACATTGATATAAAAACATTATAAAAACCATTTTCAATACAAAAATAAAATAAAATTAAAACATGGTATTTATTTTTCATTTAAAAAAAGTTCTGGCTTGTAGAGGAAGCTGAAACTCAAATAATGGTCACGGCGGCGGAGAAGTCATTATCGTCGCATACGTAAAACAAAACATTCCTTTTTTTGCTTAGTAAAACTCTTCGTATAAAAATATTACTTTTGAATAAATGTAAAATTCAAAGGGTTTTATACACCGTATAAAATAAAGTTGTGTATAAAACAAAATATGCCTCAATGAAAGGAGATTGAGACGAAGTCCCTTACAAAGGCGGTATCCTTAGATTAAGGATAAATCAATTACATAATTATGCATGAAAAATATAAATACATCCAGTATAAGATGATATTAAGTTTAAAACAATCAGAGGTCATCCACACATATTCATAGTATGACATAATCAAGAAATATATGTTTAACCCAATGAATTGAAATTGGGTTAAGAAGTTCCCTTGCAAAAATTCGACAGCCTAACGGCATCAATTTAAAATTCATAAAATGAGTTGATGAGAGATAAAATGGTATCTCATCACTTAGAAATAAAATTTAAATAAATAAGGATATATAAGAACATATCCCAACATAATAAGAAGTGAATTAAAATACATAACAATATAAGTCTTTTAAAAATATGGGGGTGAAAGGTTCCCTTACCGACTTGGGTAACTTTCGAAACGTACACCCCATGAAAGAAGGACTATACAACATTAATGTAAATACCCATAAAAGAAATTATATTACAAAAATATTAGAATAATGGGAATTAAATACACCACTCAAATGAAATGGTGGCAAATGTATCATAAATCTCATGGGAATAAAAGTGAGATAAAAAATCCTTTACGAAAACTTAGCAGCCTAATGGCGCCACTTAAAACTTCCAAAAATGGATTTATGAGATCAAATAGGGTATCTAATAATATGAACATAAAAATTACAGTATGAGTAATATAAAATAACATCCCCAAACATAAGAAATATGAGCTTAAAAGTAATGACATAAAAGAGAGTACTTAAAAAGAAAGAGAGTGGTAGGATCACTTACCTCGTGTCCGACTTGACTCGATCATTCTTTAATATCATGAATAATAAATTTGAGTTAATTTATACTTTCTTAAGAACCTTTTGAAAGTTCATTATTCCTTTTATATCACTTATTACCATGTTATGAACACTTTGTAATTATTTAGGTTAATAACGGTCATTTTGTCGATCATTGGTACTTGAGTCAAAAATAAACTCCTTAAAATTACAAGTTGTTCATGTGGTAAAATATCCATTATATAATGAATTATATTCATGATGTAGATATCATATATATCATATATATCCATTATATACATGAATTTATAATATTACATAACATTTAGAGGTATGAAATGAAATTCACCGTTCATGGAGACGGTAAGCCATACGTACGCATGAACACTACTTTCATTTCTATTTAATATTTAATGGAATGAAATAATAATGATATAAAGGTAAATTATAATTCCAGTATAATATCATATATAATATTATTAACTCCATCCTTTACACGCCCCACATAAGGAATTAACGAATCAAATCACCTTGAGGGGGCGGTAGTCCGCACTTCCTAAAATGTAGATATCGCGTTTACCCATAATGGAAACCATAAAGGTATGCCATAAATGAAAAATACATAAGCTTAAGGAAAAAATAAGCATATTATATATCATATATAAATATAGTGACATATTAATGGCCACCATTAAAGGTGTTAATAGAATATTGAACAATCATCGTTTCGTGAGGCAGTAATTCGCCATCCACAGAAACAGTATGTTATTTAACCATTATATTAAGGTGTGTGTAAGTGTAGCTCGAATACGTTTCATAAAAACATCATAGTATATTGAAGATACTGTATTTGGTACAAAATAAAGGAATAAAAATAGTTTATGGGGTTGGAGAAGCAAAATAAAACAAAAGAACACAAGTGAAGAAATTACCTTTAAATCGGGTAACTCTTCTTCGTTTGAACCAAAAGGGTTTCTTTAAGATATTTCTTCCTACGGTGAGGCTTCTAGGATGAATAAGGGGATATTGGGAGCTTATTTGAGTATATTTTGGATGAGAAAAAGGGCTTGAGAAGTGTGAGAGATGGGTAGGAAGTGGGGTCTTTTTATAAGGGAGAGGAGGGGCTCTTTTGGAAATCTTGAAACTAGTATTTTATTATAAAATGAAATTCGGTTTCTAAAGCTCCAAAAATCATTAAAGTCGAGGATAAGGTGGTCCATGTCCGAAATAAAATCATCAAATAATAAATGGACAAGTTTTTGATATTATTTTGAACATTATCTTCTTATTTATTTAAATCATTCATTAATGACGTAAACACTAAATCATCATTGTGTCATAAATAATTTTATTTTTTTTGATATCTAAAAATTATAAAAAAATTACCATGATGTAGGAAATATTTTTCACTTTATAATGAATATTTATAGTAAAATATATAGCTTATATAACCCCATTTGATAATTGTTTTAGTAAAACAATACGTGTTTGTGATATTTTTATTTTTACTTTAAATAAAAGGTATTAATGTCATTATCTCACTTAAGTGGCTCCATGGGGTCCCACAAATTTACCAATGGATTTTCTTGGTAGTCCATGACCTATATAATAAGGTTAGGATATGTTTCAAGATATTTTTATATTTTTATAATATCATTTTTATCTAAAATTACACTAATTACCTCTACTCGCGGTTAACAAAACTCAAAAGTTACTATTCACCAAAAAAATATTTTAATCCCCTTGAACCACATTTTACTAAATAATTACAACCATATATGTTGGATTTTTTGAATTCAATACACAGAAGTGGTAAACTTTAATTTAAATGAAACATCGGTTTGTTTAACTACCACTTAGTGGTTTCACTATTCATCAAAAATTGAAGTTCTTCAGAAAAATACCAAAAGTTCACCCCAAGCTATATTTGATATTCTGAATTCAAAAATGATGTATATTTTTCAAAATTTAAAACATATAAGTTGCATTAATTATTTTTATAATTAATTCCCATTGTCAAAACAAATAGCGTGTTTTTAAGAAACAATATCTATCAAAAGACTAACACTTGTTTTTGTCCAATTTCAAAGTGAAATTAATTCCAATGACAACCATTGGATTAAATGGTTAAAATATATTCTAATTTAACTTTAAAACCAATTAAAAAGATAATCTAACAATATAAATAAATTATATTAATAAGAGGTTTTCACTTAAAATACAACATTTTTCACTATTCATTAAAAAAATGAACTTTGTTGGAAAAATACCAAAAAGATACACAAAGTAAATTCTGATGTCCCTATTCTAAAGAAGAATTTTATTTGGTTCAATTGAACATATAAGAGTGACCAAAACTATATTTAAAGAGGGTTCGCCAACAAAAGGAGATAAATCGACCTTTTACTGAATATTAGAGTATTTATGCCTAAAATTGAATTTTTTCTTATTTTAATCCTTTATATTTTATTGGATAAATGTAAAAACATTTAAAAAACATGTATAATAATATTTTAGTTAGTTATATTCATTCCCTCCACTACAACGGCTATGCGTTAACTACCATTTAAAATAATATTATTATATTATGAGTGTGTGACGTAAGGTTTCAAAGAAACTCGTTGTTGCGTATTGGGTACGCCATCGAACAAAACATCCCCTTTAAAGTAATAATAATATTTTATTCAAAAATATTAATAAATATGAAAATTTCATATTCCTTATTTACACGGGATGTTACAATATCGGAAGGGATACATTTTTAGGAATGTACACATGATATCTTCCTCAAAGAAATTCTAGGTTATTATTATATAATTATTTTCGATTTCTATATTTGGTTGTTCTCCCTAAAATAGGTTTTATAAATCTAGCTTCCATAGTTTCTTTTAAACTTCCTTTGATACTAAGTATAACAACCATACCCAAGAATCCCTGAGATGGTGCATTACTTTAATACCATGGCATTTTACAAAGAATAAAATCCAGAAGGAATGATCCATTTATAATTATTTGAAATCCAATATAAATACATGATGCATTTAATAATTTTGGAAATAAAAAATAAATACATGATGCACAATAAAATAAAATATACTTCAACCTTGAATGCTTATTTAAAGATTTCTTCTTCATAACATGGGGTAAGGAAACATAATAAGGGTGAGATCAAATTATATATAATGGTAAATAAACTGGAATCAATAATGAATCAATAGGAATAAATTAACATTTCAAGTAAAATAACTAACAACACTTTCCATTCAAAAAGTGCATAAGGAAAATTCCATAAGGAAAGGTTAAAAACTGATACACATTCTATTTAATCAATGAACATAAATGAAATGTATCCATATATATGTTGACAAAAAATCAAATGGATTAATAATTATAAAAATATCTATGAATAAAATGATTAATTATTGGATGTAATGGCATTGAAACATAAGGGCCTATACTTTCAATATCCATCCTCCAGACAGTTTAAAACTATATGTAGAAACCTATCTAATTTGTTAAACTTAATCATCTCATGAGAATATTTCAATACATCAAGGAGGTAGATAATGTTCGGGATCCACCAATCATTGCATTTCTAAATCATTCCTCATATCAAATAATCAATTTTATCAACATAGAATATGACTTATTAAATATTTGTATTGAATAAAAGATACATATTTATCATTATTTCCATAGTTAATAAAATAATTTTCAAAGTAAACATTTAATGTGAAATGATATAAAGTTTAGGAAATAATAGTATCCATTGTATAAAAATATAGTTACTTAAGGAAACTTATAATGGAAATGATTAAAAAGGATGTGAGATTGAAAATATTATCATTAAGAACATTCTTAAGGAGAATAGTCTTTAAACATTCCAAATATTAACCCATAGGTTGGAGGATCCAAATGTCCCATTGACACCAACTTTAGTGCCCCAATGCTAGAAGCCTGGAAATGCTTCATTAATTTAGTACATCGTCGTGATTACAAGGAATAAAATCCTGAAGAACTGATCATTTTAGTAGTCTTGGAATCCCATATTACATACATGATACCCATAATATATTGGTAGATAAAAAATACAAACATGATACCTAATAAAATTAAATAAACTACACCCCTAAGCACTTATTAAAATATTTATTCTTTATAAAATGGTGGAGGAAACATAATAAGGGTGAGGTCAAAATCTCAAAAAGGGGAAATAAAGTAGAATAAATAATGAATCAATAGGAATAAATTAACATGCCATGGAAAATAACTGATATACACAATCCATTAAAATAACTAGATAAGGAAAATTCAATATGTAAAGGTAAGAAACTGATACACATGACATTTTGTCATTGAAAATAAGTGAAATATATCCATAGATATGTCAGCTAAAAACCAAAAAGATTAATAATAAATAAATTATCTATGAAAAAATGATTAATTATTGGATGTCTTGTATTAGGAACATGATGACTTATACTATCAAGATCCATCCTCTAGAAAGTTTAAGACTACATGTAGAAACTTGTTTAATTTGTCCAAATTTATAATGAAATGAGAACACGTAGATGCATCAAGGGGATATGTAAAGTCTTTGTTCCACCCATAATTTCATGTCCAAAGTATTTCTAATACCTAATATTCAATTTTATCAATATAAAAAATTCCTTATCAAATATCTTTAATGAATAAAAGATATAGACATATCAATAATTCCCCAGTTAATCAAATAACTATCGAAGTATCCACCGTATGTGAAATGATATTGGTTTATGGAATAATAAAATCCATAATATAAAAATATGGATATTAAATAAAATTTAAAACTAAAAATGATTACAAAACAATGTGAGATTTCAAATATTATCATTAAGAACATTTATGATGAGAATAATCTTTTAACATTCCAAAGTGTCCCATACCCATTTGAAACATTGGAATCATAATCTTCGGTATGTATGAAATTCCATGAATCTTAAAATATCATGATAATAAGAGTATTCATGATATAATATGAAAATTTTAGTATATGAACCAAATAAAAGTGAATTTCCACATAAAAACAAATAAGTCTCAACGCAATGTAATTTGAGATGAAATTTTGATACCTTAGACTTCCATTTTTGTATGGTATTTATCATCCTATGTAGTGGTTTAAAATATTTTAATAAATTATACTATAACCATACTCGTGTTTATAATTTAATATATTAATTATTTATAATATTTTATTACCCATTTGTTAACACACTTTTATTTAATTCACTATTTTGGGTTTTAATTTCCCAGTCTCTCTGAGTAAGATTTAACTTGTTATTTATTGTTATAATTAACTAGATAATGGTATAATCATATTTAGAATGTAAAAAAGTGCATAATTATCATATTTAGTAATTATATATTTATTTATAGTAGTTTATTATATTTTGAGATTATAAATCAAGTGCACCATTCATGGAGAGGGTTGGTTGTACGTATGCATGAACTCTACTTTCATTTATTTTTTGTATTAAAAGAATAAAAACTAAATTATACATAGGTATATGATAATTAAAGTATCATATCTATGTTATATATGTTACATTGGTTTATTAAAACAATCATTTATATGTTTTATGTATGGTATGAACAAGTCATATCGCGTTGAGGGGGTATTTGTCCACTCTTCTCAAATAGAATTATCTTATTTGCACAAGATGTAAAGCATAAAGGTGTGTTATAAATAAAAATTAAAGAATCATAAAATCATAATAAATATCACATATAACATATGTAATCATAGTTTCCATCATAATGGAAACAATTTTAGGTTTTAAATGGAAACTTATCAATTATAATTTCGTGAGGTAGTAGTCTTTTGTACCTAGAAATAGTATGTTTTTTACCCATTTGATGAAGGTGTGTGTAAATTTTAGTTGAATAATTTATATAAAAATCCTAGTATATTTTTTATACAGAAATTATTATATAATCATTGAATAAATATACTTTTAGAGGTTTATAATTGAAATGAAACTGGAGAACTTCAGAAAAGATATTACCTCATAATTGGGTAACTTTTTTTGGTTTTCCAAAAAATGCTTACTTGGATGGAATTCAACAAAAGGTGAGGATTCAAGATTTAGGGGAGAGATTTTAAGAAGAATTGTGGAAAGATATTATTCGAACATACTTTTTTTTAGAGTTTTTAGGAATAGAGAGAGTTGGTGTCCTTTTATACGGGAGAAAAGGGACTGAGTTGGTAATTTTTAAAAGAATTTAGGTGTACCCCAGTTTTTACCATAAAAAGGTCTTAAAAATAAAATAAAAACTCAATTATTAAAGGTTAATGGAAGATTTATGGCCATATAATGCGTTTTTTATGTGTTTTTATATCATTTGGACCCTTATGTTAAATGTTTAATCCTTTATTAATGCTTAATTATTCATTTATAATTGCAATTAATTTTAATTGTATCCACTAATATTTTAATCCAAAAACTAATTTTGTATTATTTTACAAGATAAATTAATATAATTCCAAATATAGATTCCATTTTTCCTAAATCCAATAATATAAGTGGCATAAATTGATTTAAATTTAGTCCAGCAGGCGGGGTGACAATGTGGGTTTCTAAAGTAAAAAAGTATAAAGGATTGCTATATTTTTTTATTTAATTTGAAAATGAAATTGGTTCCAATGAAATTTTTTTTTTAATTTATAAATATATTATCTAATTAAACTTGAAAAAAAAATTAAAAATATAATTTAACCTTAAAAATAAATGAGATGATAATGAAGTTTTGAACTAAAGTTCTATATTTTAACTATTTATTAAAAAATGAAATTTTCCAAAGAAATATCAAAAACTCACCCTAAAGAATACTATTTATATAATTAAAATATTATGTTTATTTGTACATACTAAATTAATTAATGTGTAAAAATTATGATTTTAATGTTGTTCATCATTAACAGGTGATAAAACCGCCTTTAAAAAGTATAGGTTTTTACTTGTAAAATATAGTTTGATCTTATCTTATGTATATAAAACCTAATTTATGAATATAAAACATAATTAATTTATTATATAACATATACATTTAATTAACATCACTCATTAATTATAATTAATTTAGTCTATCATCATAAAATAAATTTTTGAGCACACAAATAGTTTCCTATAAAAATACTCACTTTAAATTCAATTATTTATTATATTCATTGATAGTTAATTTATAACCAATTAATTGATTATATATTTTTATGAACCATAATTTTCATAATTTAGTTTTTTCTATTAATGAAAACTGATTTAATGGATAGTTAATATCTCATTATATTTTAATAATATATTATTGTTCGATAAAACTTAGTCTTGTGTGTAACTCAAGCTAAAGAAGAAGGTCACTCTTCTATAAAATTCAAGATAACTTGTTGTTGAGTTAATTACAAGATATATCTTCTATTGAATATATTTAAAATAGTTAATATATATTATAGTCTCATTATATTATATTCCCCTACACGCTTGGTGATGTATGTCATGCACTCTATGGAATACAAATTTGTAGATTATAAATTTGGGGTGTTACTATTTGAATATTTTGTAGGAGAAATTCATCAATGTGTATGATTATTATAATGGGAATCATTCTTATTTTTTTGGTATTCTATGCTAATAATCATCCAAATACATAGTAATATCTTCCATAAAAAATTATACCAAAACCAACACAACCACCAAATTCCACTCAAATCAGCTCTTTCAGTGGAACAACCCTATTCGAGACTATGTTTCCCATTTAGACACTAAACTGTGTGTGGAATGAACAATTTTACCCTAAATATATATCTCTCACTCAATTACTAGGGTTTATAGAAAATAAAAAAAATGGTGATAAATATAACAAGTCATGTGATTAATATAAACATGTAACATAAATATTTTTATTCCTCTAATTCCCTTGCATGAAACATACACAACCATCTCATCCATATCACACATGAATAACAAAATTAATAGGCATAATTGATCATTAAAAATATATTCTGTTATAATAATTTATAAATTAACAAATGGTCCTTATCAAAATAATATTATGTTTCATAGCCACATTTTTCCTCATTTAAATCACATTTCAAAATAATTTATTGATAATTACCATTTAAAAAACTAATTTAAAGTTGTTTTAAAACACAAACCCATTTTCATTTAAAACAAATACGTAAAAATAACATTGCTTCATAAATTCACAACTAAAATGTTTTTGAATACACTTAAAAACCAAATTCATTTAAAATAATCTGGTAAATTATTTCTTTAAACATTTGGAATTCTAGGATCATTTAAGAAATTAAAATCCCCTTGAGACCACCATTTATACCCAATAAGGATCCAATTAAAAATAATTGTAAAATACTTTTAGTTATTTTAATATATTAAATATTTAAAAAAATTAAATCAAAATTATTAAATGACATGACAAATAAAGGAAACACGTAAAATATATTTCCTTGGAAAAGAGATAAATTCCGTGCCACAAGCCACAGTGTGTCACCTTTATTATTGAACGTAAAAAACAAGAATAGAGGCATCTCAAAAAACCAAAACCCCAAAAAATGAGTCACACAATACCCTAATTCCATCCATGGAAGAAACTATTATTCCTAAGAGGATGTGGAACCAATCGGAAAAAATGAAGACAATAAAGAGAAATCAAATAAAAAATGAATAAGGGGGTTAACATGATGGTTTTATTGGGTTTGAAGTAGAAGGAGAAAAATATTGATTTCTAAGTGAGGTACACCCCCTCTCCAATCATTCTATGGTTGGTTGAAATAATTGATATGGAGAAGTGGGTTTAACCCATTAAAATATTAAAATGCAAAAAAATCAAAATGTTAAATTCATGAACATCGGGATAGTCTCTATAGTTTCTATTAATTTTTTATAAAAATTATAATAATTGGTCAGCATTAAATTAACAATAAATATAATCAACAGGGTTTTCCCACATGTTTAATCTTAAATACAATCCAAAAGTATGATTCACCCTCATGTAAAAAACAAAAATGAATGCTTTCCTAGAAATAAAAACATGGTTTGTTTAACCATTAAGAAACCATGAATAATTGATCTATCAAAAAGTTGTAGCATCCTCATATATATTGTACACAATTTCTCATAAACATACAAAAACATATGAAACCCATAAAAATCCCAAATTTAATCATTAAAACATTTAAATTCCAAATACCTTTAGATAACTACAAATTATTTTAATATAATTAATAATAATGACATGTGGTGTTACAAACACACAATCAGTCATAGTAATTAAAATAATCCCAAATGTCCAAGTTTAGTCATACTCTCATTGCTTAGTTTTATATAGTAACATTACATGATAAATGCATTGATCCATTATATATGAATATTTTTGGGAAAAAGAAAATTATCAAGAAATATTTTATCATTCACGCCACAGATATATAAATAAAAATAGTAAAATAATGATAATAATAATATGAATAAATAATAATATATTTAAAAAACTAGTTTATTTAACATTAATAAATAATTAAAAAATTATATAGTAACATTATATAGTGTATTGCATTCAAAAATCTACCCTAATAAGGAACCAGTGCACAAACTAGAATATCCAGTGTATGTTATATTGTGATGGAATTAGAGTAACCCCATTAAAATGATTAATAACCATTTAGTTGAATGTTTTATCTATGTTTCTTTACCAATCCTTATTCAAGTTCTTTATTATATTAAGGTTCAAAAAATGATTTTAAACTTTGAATACTATTTGTTGATGTAGAGTCAATTTATAGTTTTACTAAAATATTAAGTCATAAATAATGAAATATTTTAATTTTATATTTCATAAGGCTTGTTGACCATCTAATGAAATATTTTAATACAATTTGAGTTTTAATAAAATAATATATGTACTCTGAGTTACCAAAATAGTATTTATGCAAGATATATTACATTTTTATCATGATTATCATGAAAATAATGATTTAAAAGCATTTTCTTTTAGAAATTGTATGATAATGTTTGCTAAAACAATAGTAAACAATATTATGAACCATTTTTCTTCATATAAGAACATATAATTTCACTTGAAAAAGAAAGCTCATTTTTCATACTATTATAAATATATAGGTTTTATTCAAGGTGGTGGCCGTGATATATTCTTTATTAGACTTAATGTTATTGATGAATCAATGATTTTTTTATGGTATTAATATTTTTTGTTTGTTCTTTCAAAAGGATTAAAAAAATCAATAAATTAATATAAAATATTATTATTATTTAGATAATATTTTCTATAAAGGAAATTCATATTAATAGATATGGATATTAATGGGGAATAATTAGAGATAATTTTTTGTGTAAAATTTTTATAATAAAATTAGAAATCCATGACCAAAATGTCAAAATTATTAAATAGAAATTAAAAATATCTCATTATTAAAAGTTGAGAAAAACATAGATTTATAAATGATTACCCCATAAAAGAATTAAATACAAGATCTTGGTAATATAATTCTCTATTAATGAATTTATAAGATATTTATTATACTAAAGAGTATGCATAATGTTGAAAACCCCGATATATATTCATTTTTTATAATAACTCAATGCATACCATGTAATATACATATGTAACTCTATATACTAATTCAATTGGACTCAAATAATGAACATGTAATCAAAAAATTTAATTATCATGGTAAAATATATGGATTTAAATAATGAAATTAAATTTTACCATACTATTATAAATATATATTAAAGCATAAAAATTTAAATGTAGATAACCTCCTCACTATTTTTTGTGATATATAAAAAAAATTTATATCATTTAATTAAATTATTAGTCAAGGAAATGGGATTAATTCAAAAAAAATATTACTCCATTTATTATTATGTTTTATTAATTATAACACATCTTGTGTCCATGTATATTGGATTAATTTTTTTAAGTTACTTTAAGAAGAATATTAAATAAATAAAGATCCATTTTAATTGTAAAATGTATTAAACTATATTTAGATACATGAAAATGTATAAAATGTTTTAAATAAATGAGGATACATCATTAATTAATTAATTTATAAATAATGGATTTTATGGACCTTATTTTTGGAATAAAAATGATCACTCTCTAAAATTGAATATCTATCTCAGTCTCTTTACTTTATTTACCTTTTAATGGGAGGTTCTATCACACCTTTGAGAAATATTGCGTCCTAAAAAAGAATTTAGTGATTCCATTTTTGTTTTTGGATATCATTTAATGTCTGAATTCATCGAATACTTATAGGTTTTGTTATTTATTTTATTTATTATATAATAATGGTTAATTATGATTAATAAATATTAGTTGTCAGAAATATATAATAATTGAGGTTCCTCTTGGGTATTGATCCATAGATAGTGTGGCCATATGTTTGACTTATCATAGAGATGGGGTCTTAGTATCCATCATGAAAAATTGGGGTTTCTACTTGCAACACCCTATTTACACTTTTAGTGTTTTGGAATCACATAATTAAAATCATGTTTATGGAAAGGTTTCATATACATTATTCATAATATGAATTTAGATATGTGTTGATTTAGTTATATTTTATTTTTATGTAAGTAAAATAGATAATGAGTTTTATAATGTGTTTTAAATTAATATATTTTGAATTTTATAATTTAATTAAATGAATGTGATTGAAAAATAAATCAAAGAAATAAGACTACATATAGAAATATACTTATATTTAATTATATCATCAGTTATAATAGAATATATTATATAAAATATATTAATAGGGAAATGGAGGGATATAAATAAAAAAACTAGACAAACATATTTTATTATTCCTTCTAAGGAAACAAATTTAAATACCTTGATCATTCAATAAAATTATTTCTAAATTTTATAATCCCATGGAATACCTTCTATAAAGAATAGAGGATCATAATAAATCTAGATTTTAGGAAAGCATATCTTATTTTAACATTTAGTTTTAACTTTAATGTGAAATTATAAAAGATAGGATACCAAAGATATGGTTTTTAATTTTCCCATATAAAAAATTTTGGAAAACTATTGTACATTGAACTACCTAAGAATAATATATTGTTTAATTTTTATAATAACCTAAAAATTTGTTTTACAATTGGAGATAATATAAAAAATATCAAATCATAGTGATATATGTTTCTTGGACCACATAAAGAAATGATTTTAGGGGTCTTCATTTTACTGTGATTTCAACCAGTAAAATTCACTTTTGAATTGATATAAAACATAAAATTCACCAACTATTTTGTCTTTTTTATATTATATCAATAATATAAATATAATATTCTTATCCATTATAGGTTTACAATATATATAAATTTATGTATATCAATGTAAGAATTTTATTCATAAGGATAATCATTCTGAGGATGTGTATGTGAACGTTATAAGAATAAATTTCAATTAATTTTTATCATGGGTATTGAAATAAAACATTTTTTTTGATAAACCCTACTATATAAATAGGAGAGAGTTGATTAAAGAAAAACAATGCCTATTTATTGGTAATTTGGAAGTAGTTACATCATTGTAATTTAGGAATTATGATCTAATTCCTTTCTGTGGATCAATTGAAAATTTATAAAATTGTTACATTTTTTCAATAAATATACTGAAATTTATTTTATAGAACCTAAATTTCCATTTGTGATTAAGAAGAATATTTTATCTATATAAATAAATCAAATGTTTTAGAGAATTGGGAATATTATAAATTGTTTAAACATTATTTATATGGATAATATGATTTATATAATTCAATGTTAGAAAATCAATGTTAATTCTAGAAAAACCTATCATTGTTGTTGTCTACATTAAAATTTAAATGAAAAATACATAAAAAGACTCAATAGTGATGGATTACTAGACTCAGTCAACAATAAATATTTTAAAACTTATGGAAAAAATTAATCATAAAAATTAACAAATAATCCTTTAGTAGAAAATGTTAGAGTGGCAGAATACTATGAGATCATATATATTGTGATGTATAATGTAATGAACCTACCCAGGTCTCCATCCGAACCAACACCCAATCTGATCTACCACATTTATGTGGGGATCCCTCTATAGACTTAGGATAATGAAAAGAATTAAGGGTATTTAAAATAAATTTTTGAGATGATTTCTTTATTAATAAGATGAACAAACAAAACATCCAAATAAGTAATAACATAAGTAAGTAGGCACAAATAAAAATGGAATCTCAAAAAAAACACTTAATACAGAGTTAGAAAACTACAATAGAAGATAAAATAGAAAAAAAGACCAAAGATACCAAAAAAACTCGAACAATCTAGTTGTACAAACTTAATCTCTGATTCCCATATCCTTAGGACACCCATTTAACAACCAATATCCCAATAACCATCTACTTCCAAAGAAGATTTCACTAGATACAACCTATTATCAAATACATGAAAATGTCATCATAGGCATGAAGACTACATAACCACCAATGTGAGTATATTGGTTGTCTGCTGAATCCTGTAGGGTTCAACATTGAGTCTATTTTAATTAATATATATATGAAACCAACTAATAAAGTTTGGAAACAAGCAATAGGAAATTATGTTTTAATTTCTCATTTAATATAATTTGAGAAAATTAATATTAAAACATACACTAACTTAGAGACCCCATTTATAAACTCATATCACGAATTTAGTGTTATTTCAAAACAATTCAAATTTCATGGGAAACCAAAACATTATGTTTACATAATACTATTGTAAGTAAATCTAGAGAAGGGTTCAAATTATTCAAAATCATATTTTAAGACCAAAAATTGAATTTGAAAAACATTTCCATATTTTTCCATTGTAATATTACAAAAATACAACTTAAAGAACACTAGAAAAAAAGGGAAACAATATTATAAAGATGGACATAAAGGGTCATAAAGAATTATATTAAATAATTGGAATAAAACTAGTAAAAATCCTTAAAAATCATAAAGGATGACATGATAAACAAGTTCATCCATGTAATAAACTACAAAAATGAAAAAATTAAATGATTAAATAATATCATAGATACATAGCATGGGAAAAACCATGAGAACTTATGAGAGAGAATAAGATATGAAATTGGGAAGAAAACTACATGTAGGGTAGCACTCACACATCCACCCACCAAATCTCTCTAAGACATATCCTCAGTGAAGAAACCCAAAATAAGGAATTCGATAAAAATAAGGGGATAGAGCCAGAGAAAACCCTCAACTAGAAAATTAATGTCCCAATTCCTCCCACATATCATCCAATGCCTCCTTAGAGAATAGTAACAGAGGTGTTCCATGAACAACAATGTCCTAAAAAGACAATAATAATACCTTAGGTCTAATTCCACAATCACATACTTCCCACCTCCTATACTACCCTCAATTTGAGTACCAATACAAAAGCAATTCATGAATAACTTTACCAATAATCCACTATATGGATAAGGACAACATCCATAAAATCAATGGGATCAACAAGGCCAAAATAAATAATAAAAAAGTAACTAGGTTTCAATCAAGACTTCCTTATTATAAGTATAAGATGTACTTTTGGGAAACCATTTTTTTAACATGTATTTCAAACAGAATCAAAAAATAAAACATAATCATGAAAAAGAACATCCAAACCCTTCAAGGGAAACTTCATTTCACCTTTTAACAACAAAATTCCCACTATGGTATTAAATACCCCTTTTAACACCACATGAAATCAAATTTAGAATCTGTTTTTTCAAAAAACACCATAAAGAGTGTTTCATTATTAAAATAAACCATGGTATTTTATTCAACAGGGGGATTTCATAAAATACCATTTTACATAAGCATAATATTTCATTCTTGAAATTCCATCCATTTTCCACATAAAAATAAGTCAATGAAATATTTGACATTACCACCTTTTATATTCCACATCATGATTATCTATTCCAAATAATAATTTAGAAAACCCAAGAAATAATGGAACTATTTAATAAAAGAAAATGAAACTGAAACACCTACCTCAAGGTATGGAACCATGTAACATTCGATTAAATCCACAAAATAGTGACTCATACTAAGCATCACAACCATAAAAATCCAAAATACCAAAATTCTAGAAATAAAAGATAAGAAAATAGGGAAATCATGACCATTATGGTTATAAGGATCGAAAAAAAAAGATATAAAACAAGAGAAAGAAATAGAGGATATTATACCTCTTGATAAAAATAATGAACCACCAAGAAATAACCAAGAATTCAACAATTAGGGTCATTGTTGATGCTCATAATTATCAATCACACACTTTTATATGGGAGGATGCATTTTGGGCATATGACATGATGAATAAGTTACATTTGGGGTCATCTTAAACATAGTTCTTGGATTCCATATTTTTTTCATGTGATCATAGAACCAAGACCATATCATGGTCCCACCTCCTCCTAAAGGATGATTAAAATTCCATATACCAAATTATGTGAATAATTATGAATAGTTACTCATAATCTTGATAAGATCAAGTCCTAAAGAATTTATTTTATGAATTTTAGAATCTGATCATAAATAAAATTGAAGACTTGATTCACCTTTCTAATATGATTGATCTCTCTACCATACACATGCAATATTCTAGGGTGATTAAGAATCTCTATGTGGCATTTTATATCATCCTGTGAAGAGGAAACATATATTTTTTATGTGTTTCATGGGATTGAGGTTCATGAAATTTATGTGATAACTTGAAACACTATTTTTGGTCTTTTTGGAATATGAAATTGACATGAAAACACCCTCATCCATTCTATGGAAACATAGAGCCATTAATACGCAACACATGAAGGGTGATAAAAGTGATTGTCCTTGAAAATGTTTTCCTAACATTGGGAGATATTTTAGTGAACATGTGACTCATCAATGAAGATAAAATTCACTATCCCTAAAAATGTATTCAAGTAGTCGTGAGATCCTTCATTGAATACATGACTCATTAAAGGAGATAAAATCATCTATCCTTAAAAATGATTTCATGTCGTCATAATATCTATCAATGCATATGTGAGACATAAAATGTGGAAAGAGAGAATTTCCCTAAAAATATCATCATGCAATCATGAGATCCATCATTGAATATGTGACACATCAGTGATGAGAAAAGTGACTATCCTTGATAATGTTTTCATGTCTTAGTAAGATATATCAATAAAAAATGGCACATCAATGGTGATTAAAAGAGATATTCCTTGATAATGTTGTCATTTCCTCATGGGATCTACCTATGAACATGTGACACATTAATGGAATGTGTAGAAACACTACCTATAATGTCTTAATACTATATAGTGATCCAACATTGATCATACATACACCATAGCCAAGCAGGGTGACTAACTAGGACAAGGTGCATGTGTCATTAAGAGATCCCATATTGATCCTGAGGAATCCTCACACACAATTAGTGGGTGAATTTGTAAAATTTCTTTGAAATAAAAGAAATAATAAGTGGAAAGGAAAGAGCCTATTTAAACCATAAAACTCACATGATACACCCATGATGCCTATGGGACACTGTAGAATCCACAATGACATATATTCCTAGTCGTGCAAGATCCCACTGGCATGTCACCCATATCATGCGGAAGGCATCAGACATGTCCAAATAATATCATGACCCCCCTTTCACCCCATAAGACAGATATAAAGGTTTTTTCATGAAGTTTTCACACATCTCCAAAAGTTATTTTTTTGGTCATGCAACACATCACCAAGTATGAGAGTAATTATCTTCAAAAAAGACCAAAAAATCATAAGACCCTAAGATCATGTAAATTAAAAAGGAAAATAATTAAATGGAAAGGCTAGTGCCTCTTGTGGTCATAAAACTGACATGACACACCCATTCATCCTGAAAGACACCATATAATCCTCAGTGACATGTTTTCTTGGTCATACAAGAGCCTAATGGAATATCAGCCCTATCATGAGAAAGGAATTGGACATGTCAGGGTAGTCTCACACTAACCCTTTGGCCCCATAAGACAAATAAAATGGTTATTACATGAAGTTATTGCACATCACCAAAAGACCCTCTATTTTCCACATGATTCATCATTTATGGGGAGAGTAATTATCTTTTAATACACTCAAACAATCTCAGGATATCCCCAACCATTGTGAAATAAAAAATTGAAATAAAAATGGAGGAATTAAGGAGCCTCTTGTAGTTGTAAAACTCATGTGATTCACCCATGAAACCTTCAAGATACCACATAATCCCTGGTTACATATCCCCCTAGTTCTGTAATAGCCCACTAGCATGTCACCTCTTTCATAGGAATTTTTTTGGACATGTACAGGAAGTATACTGCTCAACCATTGGCCCCATAAAGAAAATAGAAGGGTTTTTCCATTATATGACCACACATCACTACATATCCCTTTGATGGTCACGTGACACATCACCGATGGGGAGACTATTTATCTTTGACAAAACTCAAGAAAACATTCAATACACAAGGAACATGTAAATGAAACAAGAAAAGGAATTAATGGGAAGGGTCAGAGCCTCTTGATGTTGTAAAACTCATGGGTCGTGCCATGAAAATCTCATAAATACCCTTTGAAAACCATCCTGATATTGTAAAATTTTTGTAGAAATTCCCACCTGACAAAAAATTAAAGTCCCTAGACATGTCATCATGATTCATCAAGACCAATTTAATTAGAAATAGTCAAAAAGGTGTTATAGGATGGTCTCACAATCAATAAAAACTAGGAGATTCCCACATAATAACCTATAGTAGGATTTTGCGATGATGCATGATACTGAATCCCTCCACTGACTCCAGTCTTGATTTGTGTGATATGCACCACACAAAGTGTCAAAAAACTAGGGTACTCATACTTATAAATCTACCAAACCATCATGGGGAAACTGGACACATGTATATGAAATCTTGGAACCTCACATCGGGGCACCCAAGAACCAACGCATATTTCATAGAGTGGTCGATCTCACAACTAGGATTCTTTTTGTTATATAGGATACTATATATCAATCTGATAGGTCATGAAATTTTCATCATAACTTCACAAGATCACTAATGATCACATGAAGGAATTCTATTGGATCATGTGAAGAACATACCACATGTATGATAAAACATGTGAGACTTAAAACAATATAACATTCAAAAATATAAGGAATTCACAATATAAAGGCTATAATATTGACTTAAAGATGGAAGACTTATGCCAAAAACATATATGTGGATCCTCGTGGGCTTTTCATAAACCAACATGGTTATGAGACAACAACATGAAATGTCACTCTGGTCACGTGATGTTCCTTTGGTATACTATTTTGATCACGCGATGTCTCTTATACATGTCAAATAAAGTCACATGGAACCCCACATGTATTACACTCATGTCTTGAGAAACCCTCCAGGTAATACATAAAATCCCTAAGATATTTTCTAAACATGTCACTCAGATTATATGGTGGCATTAGTAAATGTTAGCTACCTCTCATGTTAGATTTAGGGTATTTCATTGATCTCTTGGGACGTCCCATAGACATATCACTTGGATGTCATGATAACATCCATTCATGTCAGCCTTGGTCAGGATTGACCCTTCAGAAATTTCTCATTTACTCTTATTACTCCCCCCAAGTGTGTCATCTAGATTTCATGATGACAATAGGGAAGGTCAGTTATATCATGTGATTACCTCTTAACATTCCAACTGAGATCATGTGATAGATTCCATGAAAAATTGGTCGGGTATAGTGTTGTCCTATGGAAATTCAAGATGAGGTCATACAATGGATTCAAGGAAAAAATGAGCAGGTCTTGTGATTTACTTTGGATAATCCATCTGAGATAATTTTATGGCTTTGAGAACAAACCTATTAGATCTTTTGATGTCCTCCAGACTAGTCATCCTTGATCATGCGATTAATTTTGGACATGAAAGATAGATTATGTTACGTGCCTTGGAAAATTAAAATAGATCATGATATTGTGTTTTGAAATTTCAGGTAGACATTATGTGACATGTCATTTTGACAATAAATTAATATTATGCAGAAAACTAAATCATGTCAGGTGGACAAGCATGCCAGGTAAAATTGGAATCCTGGGACTTAATAACATTGTCCATCCTTAGTGTGTAAGCCTTGACCAAATGAACTATAAGAACATTGATTCCTTCAAAAACCTAGATATGTAGGACTCCTCCCTAAGTCATGTTTTTTAACTCAAATGGTACATCCATGTTTGTGAAAGTCCTGCAATGCCTCTAAAATTTGAACCATCAGGACCCAATCATTCTAATGTGGGGATCATTCTACTTCATCCACCAAGAGGACTGAGAGGACAATTGAAATAAGATGACACTAATTATTTCTATAACCAGAATTCATTGGATGCCTTCTTATGTCCCGGGCTCTATATCAAACATCCCAAGGGTTGTCCCATCACATAAGACTCACATCCATATATAGTGAGACTAATTGATTATCATCCCTTGTTTCTCACTCAAATAATGGATCACATGGGATTAGGGAGTTGTAACATTCAGAGAATTCACATCATAAATCTCCAATATCCATTGGAAAATTTAGTTTTCAATCCACAATGAGTGGAATGATTTCAAAATCCTCCATATAAGGGAATCTACCATGGGTCCATTCCCAAGGGAATAAGAGAACTATGAGAAATATGATTCTTGAAATAATAAGGATATATAAGATGCCTTTATAAGTACCAACCTATTGAATTCATTCACTTTTGTGTTGTAATCTCCATGTATCTAGTATTTCAACCATTAGGACCCAATCATTAACATGGTCTAATAATTCTTCCTCATCCATCTATAGACTGATAATTTAACAGAACTATGATGAATTTGATTTCTATTTTAAAACCATATATGTAGGATGTGTTATTGTGTCATGATATCCATACCACATAACCCATTATAATGGAAACCTTACCTCTCAAAGAGAATAATTAAAGTGTGTGCCCCATAAAAATATCCTCTCATGAAATGTGTTTATTCATCTATTATCTCTTGTTTATCACTCCAAGTGTGAATCACATGTCCATAAAGTCTAGAAATTATTATACAAATATAATTATGATAAATACCTAGTGTGGAATAACCATTGTGTCATAAGTCATATTACATTCCAACTCTACTCAAACATCCAAACTCCTGATGAAGCAATCCAAGGAAGTCTTATATGCATAAGTCCCACCTAAGGCCTCTACTATCATATATATCGTCATGTAGAATTCCACATAAGAACATTGTAGATTATAATTAATGTCTCAAATAGGTTATGTACAAAACCTCTCCGAGGTTCAATAATGATATTTACATCCTTACCACAGGATTTTAAACTACATGGATGGGTTCGGTCATATGACCTTATACTCTCTCAAATGAACTATGTGGTTTTTTATTCAGGTTTTCATGGGATATGTAAGATTCCTCATAGTGATTGAATCCTATCTCCAAGTCATAAAAAATGATAGATAATCGAGTACCCATTAGGCTAGTTTGTTCTATCCTCATTTCCCAAGAAAATGGTGAAATCGACACATTTCATTTAGTTTCACTAAAACTTGATTAAAAAGACGATACCACTATTCTATCATATATCATTGATTGTAATTTATCGAACATGAAATATTATATATGACGATACACTAATGAGGTGTATTTTTTCCTATAGGAATTCCCATGTTCTATGAAATTGGAATGAAATCATAAAATGTTCCAACATATTTTGATATTACTGGAAAAGCTAAATTGGTGCTGAAGACCCAACATAATCTGTCAACAACACACCACCCCCAGTACCATTTGGTGAAATTATTGGTCCGGGAGTACCACATCAATATCTTAATACCAAATATGGAATTGGATCATGAATCACATCAGAGGATAAATTCCCAATATATTTCTTTCCCAAAACATTCCATAAGAGAGGAAGTGTCCCCTATTTACAAATTAAATCTCATTCAGTTCATATCCCCAGAGAGCATCAACACATATCTTCCCTGCCTTAGGGAGGTGAATGGGGAAAATCATCATGTCTACTCAATCAATCAGTAGCTTCCTTGGAGGTATCCCATCAATTCTGGTCATCATCAAAGATATGTGACCATGATTCCCCAAGATCTATAGAGGAGTTTATTCCTACACCAACTATCCATGATTGGGAACCAAGGAAGACTTCCCTGAAAGGTTATCCAAACAATGAATATCCAAAAAGGGATTATATCCTGGATACTACCAATATATTTGAGTCCCGCCAATGTATCCTAAGAGTGTCCTAGAATCAATACCATATTATCACTAGCTAAGAGACTCTAACTTAATCACAACTAGTCTTGGTAACTATGGGATCCTAGGGAGTACCCATACCCATTGGTATGGGGGAATTTTTAATTTATTTTACCATAATATTGTCTTTAACATGGGAACCAACACCACTAATGGTACCATGTGAACTGAAAACTCATATGGTACAATTGAAATCAATCCCTTAAATGGTATCATAGGCACTGAACCCTCAAATAATTCAATGGGAACCAACCATCAAAATGGTGTACCAGGAATTAACCCACCAAATGAGATACCCTATAGAGGAGGGGCACCGGCCTACTTGTGTCTTAGTCAATATTATATAAATTAGATATCAAGACTCATCATTAGACCTAGATGAGAACACATCTGAAGATTACTATCATACCCTCTTGTAGTTATATGATTCATGTAAGGTTGGCCTACCTTCTTCCATAAGCATAAGAAAATAAAGGCACAATGGTATCTTTTAGGAACGTATAGCATGTGCTAAAAACCATGTTGGTATTTTAAAAGGTAATTATAATGGATCATTAAGATAGTAGTTATAGTGGATTCAGTCTCTGGGTTGTTTGTCAAAAATCCTTTCAACATCCACTCACCCTACCACTGACAGAATATCGTGTGTTATCATGGCTCATACCAGCCAACCCCTTGATGAAGATAAGGTAATACATGAAGAAAAATTGATCAACTAGCTCCAATAAAAGAATATGTGTCTTCAGGAAATAATTATGTGAATACTTATAAGATCTCAACCTTGAGATGATGTACTAGTACCTACCTATGGAAACCTACCTTCTAGTGAAGTTCCCCATCCCATAGGGTTGGGGGGGAGTTTCCTATTTTTCGACCCCTCATCGGGCAAAATATAGACATTGTTCCACCTCCCCCATCCCACAAGGTTGGGGGAATTTTTAAATTTTACACCACCGTATCAAGGATATTCATGAGACCATATGACATCATATGTTACCATAAAACCTACAGGAGATTCAGGATATTTTAATTAGTGGGAAGTGTTAACATCTTCCATAACCCCCAATGCTTCAGGAACTTCCCCCGTTACAAAAAACACAAAACACTATAACTTGGGCTCCAAACTCAACCATGAACTCATGCCAATGGAGGTATATAAAACATATGGGAGAATAAACATGCTCAGCCATCTATTGAAGATAGATAGTGAAATTTTTATTCCTTCCAGTCAAAGATTGTTCCCAGGTATTTCAAATATGAAATGGAAAATGGTTTTATAGAGACATTAGTAATGATAAAGTCAGGTGAGGCAAGGATGATAGTCCAAGAAAATAATTAACCCTACCACCAATGTCTTGGGAACACAAAAGAAGGTTTATTTTCTTTTAATTTCTGAATTCAAGTGCAGATAGACATGGGGATATTGCAACCGCCAACACCTGAATTCCCAATCCATTCATCAGATCACTCTGAACTTTCCAAACTAATATTTCAGTGCAGTATGAGCCACATACCATATATAGATAAAAGAAAATATTTCATTGAAAGATTGAACAGACCAATTATTTCCAAACAACGTATGTCTCCATGTATTTTGACTACCCAATTGAAAATGTATTTATTGAACACCCTACAGTAAGGAAGCTGAATAAGGAAGGGTTTATAGGACATGATAACCATTTCCCCTACCATTGACTTTATATACAAAAAAAATATAACTGATTTATATTCAAGGATTCAGGTGAGATGTAGGCATGTGAAAGCTTGATATAGTTAAAGAACCCCAAAAATAATTCAATATATATAAGTGTTATCCATGATCCAGTAGAGGATCCACTATCATGAGTGGTTATCCACCATCATCCTTACTGAAATATGTTAAATGGAATATCCATCATCCTTAGCACAAGATATAAAACTACATGGCCATTGTATTTACCATAAGATTTTAAACTGAATGAACATCATCCAC
Organism: Viscum album; assembly: GCA_963277665.1. Taxonomy (NCBI): domain Eukaryota; kingdom Viridiplantae; phylum Streptophyta; class Magnoliopsida; order Santalales; family Viscaceae; genus Viscum; species Viscum album. The sequence continues at coordinate 217,021,419 of OY728121.1, read as the reverse complement.
ACCTCAAGATGTTAAAGTGAATCACCATTTTTGTTACTTAAAGATGTTACACATCATGGACATCATCCCTAATTCATTAATTTCAACTTCATGTACATTTTCCTGACCTACATATGTTAAAAAAACATGGCCATTGTACTTACCACAAGATGTTAAACTGTATGGCCATAGTCCTTACTAAAAGTTGATAAACTACATTTCCATTTTCCTTACCTCTAGACATTAAACTGAATGGACATTATCCTTACCAAAAGACATGAAACTACATTAGTAGTGTCCTTATTAAAGGATTTTAAAACCGAATGGTCATCATCCTTACCACAAGACATTAAACTACATGATCGTCGTCCTTACCGAAAGAAGTTAAACAAAATGGCCTTCGACTTTACCACAATACGTTAAAACTTCAAGGACACCATCCTTATCATAAGATGTTAAAATTAATGGCCATCATCCTTACCATAGGACCTTAAAATTGTATGTTCTTCATCCTTACTGGAAGATGTTAAAACTACATGGGTTGTTTCTTAACCCCAAGATGTTAAACTATACATCTAATATCATTTATTCATGAAAATAACCTGCATGGATTTTCTAGTACTACGAATGGATTTATTATCATCCTAATAAGATACATAAGGATTCTTGAATCTAATATCTTGGACCTACCAATTATATAAATGATCATACCATAAGATGCTAAAATACATAATTAATTTCCTTTATGCAAAGAATTAAACTGAATGGGTTTTCTAGAACTATTTACATCTTGATTAGAACCCTAATGAGATATGTAGGAATCCATAAATCTTATATTCTATCCTATGAACTTGTATTCATTTTTTACCACCACACACAAAACTACATTACTGATATCCTTTCTATACGACATTATACTACGAAGGTTTTCTAGAACTACGTATGGTATGATTCTCATCCAAATGAAATACATAGGTAATCCTCGATCATATATCTTCTCCAATACTCCTAAATTTATTTCATTACAATAAGGTGTGTAATTTCACATCTATTTTCTTTTTACATGAAATTAAACTGCATGTTTTTTCTATAACAATGTAAGACATTATTTTTATCCTAATGATAAACTTAGTTATTATTGGTTCTTATATCATGGCCCAAACACCTATATTCATGTCCTAATTGCATGATGATAAACTAAATAGAACATATCCCAATCTCATGATAATAAATTTTGTTTCATATTAATATATAGTAAACATCATCAACTTTAGGGGGGGATTGTATTTTTCAAAAGAACCACTGATACAATATAATCTCAATCCCAGCTATATAATAAAACAATTGATACCCCTCAAATGCCTTATAAGGGAATCATATGATATGTATCCTCCCTAAAACTATTAAAAAATGGAATAAATGAAACCTTTGAAAATGTGGAAATCTTTGTACCAGAGAGAGTAGGATCCTTCCACTTCTAGTTCAAAAAACTATTCTATCATATTAGTGCAATAATCATGGGGATGGTATAAATCCATGATCCCATGCATAATGTTAGTCAGCATATTATAATGGCATAAGGTGTAAAGTAGTGGTTATATATCCCTACATGAATCAAATAAATAAATCAAAATATCCTAAAAGGTGAGAGAATACAAGAATATATTCTTATTCAAACCCTATTGATGTGAAAGTACATTGTGACAACAACAGATAGGATCTTCCAGAATATTTTTCTAGTCTAATCCAAAGAAATGGTATATCCTTGCTCCCATCCCATAACATTATCAGTATATTCTGATATAAGATGTAGTATAAGGATCAGGTTCATATACCTATTCCAACCAGGGATCACCAAGTGAGAGTGTAACATTCATCAAGACAGGATCATATTCCTATAAAAAAATACCAACAACACATTCCAAAGGCCTGGGATCGGGATTATATCCCTATTCATGCCAAGAATCACTATGCGAGAGTGGAACATGCCTCATGATAGGCTCATATACCTTTCAAAAAAGACATGAGGCATAATCCAAAATCTAGGGAAAGGGATCATATCATCATCCTAGTAGAGGATCACTAGGTGAGTGAGACACATTCCTTGGGAAATACTAATATTCATATGAATAATGCTACTCAAAATATACCAGTGCCTTATAAGAGGAGGCTCATATCCCTATTCGCATTCCAGATGTCCATCGACATATTCTGATGGGGAATGTATATTCAGATCAGGCTAATGTTACCATTACAATTAGGGATAACCAAGTGATAGTATCACATGCCTCAAGATGTTCTCATACTCTTTTCAAAGAAGACCAATGGAATATTCCAACAGCTGAGGATCTTGATCTTGTCCCCATTCTGGCTAAGACCCACCAAGTGAAAGTGGCACGTCCCTCAGGAAAGGCTCATATCCCTATCAAAGAATATCATTGGAAAACTCTATCAACTTATAAATAGTGGGATCATATCATTGAAGCACCATATGATATTCAATAGTGTCTAGTAGCTATCATAGAGTAGGATTATGTCCCTTCTCAACCTCAAAATTTTGGATGAAACTATTTTTATATGATGTAGAGTGAGGATGATACCCCTAACCCACTCAATGCTAAGTTTTCATGAGGTTGCTCGAGACACATTCTCATCACCCCAAGGGTCTGTCAACTCTTAAACCAAAGTGGAAGGATATCATTACCATAGTATTCCTCCTCTTGGTAGTGTGGATATGGATCATGTAGAGTCTACTCATGAAATCTGTCATGGTCAACCTCCCCGTGAAGATATATCCCAAGGATAGTAAAATCATCCCATTTCTGAGACACCTCCATATAGAGAGGTTATTAAAAACATCAGGATCCTTCTTATATAAATATTGTAGAAATATTTGGGTCAACATTATATTGTACCACAATCAACCATCAGTAGAACATCACCATAGTCAGTAGGTGACCCAAAGAGATAGCCTCTATGGTCTGGCTAGGAAAAGTCATATAGGTGAGGTGAAGAAGTAGATGACATGGAGATATGGATAGTGTTAGTTGGATGTATCCTCCCAAACATTCCTAGACCCATTTCCACATTCAATTACTACATACAAAATGGGTAAATAAGTAAGTTCCAGGGTTCATCATAACCACATGATGTTAAAATGAATGTATTTCATCTTAACCAGATGACATTAAACTATTCATATTTCATCATAAACATGTGATGTCAAGATGTACGAAGTTTCTTTTCACCACATGAAATTAATTTTTTCGGATTTCATTGTAATGTCCGGAATCCGTGTGCCACTCAACGGGTGCCCCAAACCTAGTTGGTCACATGACCTCAAGAACATTTCCCCAAATGCCAGGGGCGGCCAACTAGCAGTGAGGGCCTAGTTCTGATAGTGGGGAAACTATGCCCTCGTTTGTCAAAGTGTAGCCCAGCAGAAAGATATATAAAAATACAAAATCGGAAGTAGTAACCAATACTAAGATAAAATGGACAACGGTACAGAAGTAAAAGAAAATACCAATAGTCATATATATGGTGATGCAATATGTCCCTGAGTCTAAGAAAGTAGCCAAAACAGGATATGCTACAATCTAAAACAATACAGCACAAGGTAAAATACATCAAAACAAAGCAACACAGTGCAGCAGGAACTCAACAGCATCGCAAGCCTAAGCTCGGACTCATGATATCCTACTCCTCTACAACAATCAAGTACTTGTATAGGGACTCTTTCCCTTATCAACACCTATAACAATATAATCTATTTGGGCCCAAGAAATGACCCAAATAGGATGTGAGAAATAAATCCTAGTTGGCAACCACCAAAGTCCCATGCCCAACTGTCAGTGAATTTGTGCAACAGTAGTGTGCAATAATGAAATGCAGTAAACTAGAAATTACTCACAAGAAGATACTCCTACCAGTTCCATTTTCATTTAATTATTATTTAAGAATTAAATATAATTGAAATATAAGTTCTCGAGACTCATCCCCAGCCGACAATCTCTTATACAGTGTCGTGGAAAAACCACAACAGGCTATCTAACAAGTAGAAGGTAAACAGTACCAAGCCTGTGCTTTAGCTTGGCAGGTATAACATATGAAATAACTATAATTAATATTCAAAGTAAAGAATGTCCTCATACATAAGAACCCTTGAACTCGGGCTAAATAGAATCTTTCCCTAAGGCCAAACCGAATCTTTCCCTCAGGCCTTGCCCTCAGACTGAATAGAAATGAAACCCTCGGGTTAATAGAACCTTTCCCTCAAGCTAATATAACCTTTCCCTCAGGCCTTTCCCTTAGGATGAATAGAAACGAAACCCTCAGGTGATTTCCCTCAGGCATATGAAATGTTTCCCTCAGGCTAAACAAACACTTTCCCTCGGGCATAAGAGTACCTCGCCCTTAGGATAATCAAAACACTACCCTCATGCTAATAAAAACACTACCCTCAGGCTAAGAAAGTAATCGGGCCGAGCCCAACACATAAAAAAGAAATTATATATACATTTTATCTCAATAAAAGTCAAAGCATGATATAACCATGGCATACCCTCGGTTATCCTGGCCAAACGGCTAAACAAGGGAAATGCACCCACGAGGTGGCCCTGGATCAATGAAATGATCCCAAATAGAAATTTATACATATCAAAAGATTGCCTATGAAATTATAGGTATTTAATCATTCAAGGCCTCATCCATACGATACCCCAAACATGGGTGTGTAGCACAATGGTATACAAAAACAACTCAGCAGTTGGAAATAAACATCAGACCACCTACCTTGATCACCTCTGATCAATATACGTGCATGATGCCTCTCGAAACAACCGAGAACAGTGTAGATCTGGGGTAAACAATTACGCATTCAAACCCAAATAAATTTACCTAAGGAAAGAATTGGAAGGAATGGTTCAAGAAGAGTGAAGAACTCACCTGCACGGTTCAAACGAGACCATCGGTGAAGGAATCTGAGTTCCTTTGTGCGGTCAGGAGCTCCTCCAAGATCTGGCCTTCTCTCTCAGTGCTCCAAACGAGTTCTATGCCTCCTATTCCTAATGAGGAGGCTACTCCCTATTTTAAGAAAAAAAAAATAACTACACAGCATGTAATCTCAAGTACACGGTGTGTACTTTCCATTTTTTAAACTATTACTCTGGTGGCCACTTTAGACCGCCTAACTGTTAATCTGTCAACATGATTACATGGCCTATATTTCTGAGTACACGGTGCATACTGTTGTTCCGCTGGCGGCTACTCCCACCGCCATACTGTTGACCTTCCAAATGAGTACATGTCGTGTACTTACTAAGTACAAGGTGTGTAGTCATTTTTTACACCCTTCATCATCAACAGGCCTACACGCCCTGTGTACTCATCCCACATGGACAAAGTACATGGCGTGTGGAAAATTACACAGTGTACCCACAAATTTTGGGATTTTTCCCCATTTTACTTATTTTCTCAAAAACACTTAATGAAAAAGGAAAATAAGAAACATGTACCTCAAGAATAAGAATTGGGTTCTTACAAACTTCCCCCCTTAAAGCAATCCATCCCTGAACTTCCCTTCCAAGTGTGGTGAAGATAAAGCTAAGAACAACTCTGGCCAGTGAGCACGTACATCGGTCTCCTGCTCCCAGGTTTCATCCTGCACTCGGCCATGCCGCCATAGCACCTATACGAGAGGAACTAACCAGCCTCAGAGAACCTTCATTCTCCTATAAACAATTCGAATCGGATTCTCCTAAAATGATGCATCAGCCTGAATTTCAACCTCCTTGGGCTGAAAGACGTGAGATGGGTCTGAGTGATAACGGCACAGCTGAGATACATGGAAGACATCATGCATGGCTCGGTACCTCTGTGGTAACTGCAACAGATAGGCAACTAGTCCGACTCTATCTATATTCTTAAATGGCCCCACATTCCTCGGTGAAAGTTTACCCTGTCTCCTGATCCACCTCTGTCCCAACCTTAGTGAAACATGCAATAAAACCTGATCCCTGACCACGAACTCCAAAGGTCATCTGCGGTGATCAGCATACGATTTCTGATGAGACTATGCAGTATCCATCCTCTTCTGAATCAACTGGACCTGCTCTGAAGTCTCTTGCATGAGACATGGTCCTAGTAAAGCTACCATACCTGCCTCCAACTAGCACAAGGGTGATCAGCATGGTCTACCATATAAAGCCTCGTAAGTTTCCATCTCAATAGTTGCCGGAAATCTATTATTGTAGGAAAAATCATCCAGGGGTATGTGCTTCTCCCAAGACCCCCCAAAGTCTAGGAATCATGCACGCATCAAGTCTTTAATCACCTATATCGTACGCTCTGACTAGCCATTGGTCTGAGGTTGGTAAGTTGTGCTCAGAGGCACCTGTGTACCCAGTGCCCTTGGAAAACTCTACGAGAAACGAGATGTAAAATGGGAATCCCTATCTAAAATGATAGTACGAGGGACCCCATGAAGACATACTACCTCTCAGATATACAACTTCTCTATCTCGTCAACACCGAAGGTCTCCTTGATCAGAAAAAAGGTGAGATACCTTCATAAGTATGTCCACAACAACCCACATGAAATCACTGCCTCGAGGTGACCTCAGCAACCCAGTCACAAAATCCATCACGACATCATCCTATTTCCATTCCAGAATGGGTAACTGTTGTAACAGTACACCTGGCCTCTGATGCTCCACCTTCACCTGCTGACATGTGGAACATCTCATAACAAAACCAACTACCTCTCATTTCATACCTGGCCACCAATACTGGCATCTCAAGTCATGGTACTTTTTGGTAAACCTAGGATGCACTACCCAAGCTGAAGAATGGAACTCCCACATCAACTCCTCACATATTTCCCCTCTAACCAACACTCATCCTTGGACACGCAGTACCTCATCATCGCCTATCGTCCGACTGGGAGTAGGGTCCTCACTTGCCACCAACTCCCGTAGAACTAGGTCTTCTGAATCTGATAGTTTTCTCATCCTCACTCTATCCAGGAGGGTAGAAGTCAAAGAAATGGATGAAAAATAGGCTCACCCCTGACTATTGTCCACCTCCAAATGCATCTCAGAGAAAAAATCCATGAGCTGCCACTCACTACTGGCCTCTTGCACTACCTGTATCTGAGTCCTCCTACTCAGTGCATCGGCTACTAGGTTACCCTTACCACGTGTATAGACAATCTCAAAGTCGAAGTACTAAAGGTATTCAAACCACCTTCACTGTCTCAGATTCAGGTCATGCTGATTAAAGATATATTTAAGACTTTTGTGGTCCATAAACACCACAAAATGTAATCCCAATAGATAATGTATCCAACACCATAACACATGTTCAACTGTAGCCAACTCGAGATCATGCGTCGGGTAGTTCCTCTCATGTGGCCTCAACTGCCAAGACCTATACGCAACTACTCGATTGCCATGCATCAACACTGCTCCCATCCCAATACCTGATGCATCAAAGTAATCTATATAGCTCTTCCCTTGATCTAGAAGTATCAGGACCGGTGTTGATGTCAACCTTCCCTTCAGATCTTGAAAGGATATCTTGCAATCTTTTGAACAAACAAACTTCACACCCTTATTAGCCAAACCCATCAACGGAACTACTAAGCAGAAGAAGTCTTGTATAAAGCGCCTGTAGTAACCAGCCAGTCCCAAGAAACTTTGTATTTCAAACATGTTCTTAGGATGATCCCAAGAAACTACTCCTATCACTTTCTATGGATCCACCACATCTCCTGCCTCTGAATTAATATGACTCAAGAATTGTATCTGGTCCATCCAAAAGTGTCACTTTGAGAGATTAGCATATAACTGATGCACTCTTAGTGTACTCAAAATGATCTCAAGATGGGCAGCATGGTCGTGTCGGGTGTGAGAGTACACCAAGATATCATCCACAAAGACTACCACAAAATAATCTAGATAAAGGTGGAACACATGATTCATTAGAGCCATGAAAACTGCTGGCGTGTTAGTTAGTCCGAACGGCATGAACAAGTACTCTTATAGACCATATCTGCTCTGAAAAGTTGTAAGTGGTATGTCTGATGGTCTAACGCGTAACTGATGATATCTAGATCTCTAGTCAATATTTGAGAACACTCATGCTCCTTGAAGTTGATCAAAAAGATAATCAATCCTTGTCAAGGGATATCGGTTCTTAACTGTCAACTGTTTCAGCTTCTGATAATCCACACAAAGTATGAGGTTATCGTTCGCCTTCTTTGAAAACAGGATAGGCAATCCCCAAGGAGAAGTATTGGGTCGGATGAAACCATTTTCCTGCAACTCCTCCAACTGCTTCTTGTGCTCTTGAAAATCTAGTGTAGCCATCCTGTAAGGAGGAATGGACACCAGTACCACTCCTAGCACAAGATCAACAGAGAAATCCACCTCTCGCTCCAGAGGTAGACCTGAAAAGTCATCCAGGAAGACATCCCTAAAATGATCAACTAATGGAGTGAAATACTTCTGACAAGTTCCCTAGTTATCCAGATATAAACTCGCAATCCGGGATGTCACTCCACCTCGGCCATGATGCTCGGGTCCAGCTCGGCTCGCCTGGACGTCCCATTCACCCTTGTATAGAAACTCTCTACCCTCTGGTGATGTGAAACTCAACCTATGATGATAGAAATATAAAAATGCTCGAAATGGTACCAACCATTCCATCTTGAGAATGACATCATAGCTCGTCATCTATAAAACATAGATGTCTCATATAAAGTGACACCCACCAACCTCTAGGAGTCACTCCCTACACTGATGCACACCAGTCGTTCTAATCCCCAACAGAGTGTCCAGGATCATGATATCAGGAGAAGAAGAAACACAGAGCCCAAGGCTCTCCACAACGGAAAGAGATATAAATCTATGTGTAGAACCAGTATCGAAAAGTACTGAAGATAAAATAGAAGCAACAAGAATAGTACCTCTGACAGTGGATGGTCTGGGATCCTACTCATGTTGGGTCTGTTGCACTGCATATGCCTGCCCAGTGTCACGGCCCTAGGACACATCCTGGATTCCCTGAGCTGACCCGTCCTGTTGTCTCTAAGATCTTGGTGTCTGGCTACCATGGCCACGACCACCATCTCGTCCTGAATGCCCTGATGTGTTCTAATTCCCTAACCAGTAAGAATATGCTGGCCCTGCTCCTACATGCGGAGTCTTCACAGAACCCCTCTTACTATCCACTGGTGGAAACGCCCTGCAAAAACGCTGCAGATAACCCATCTTGCTGCATGATCGGCACTCCACTGGGTCACGTGGACACTGAGGTCTCTTGTGCCCCTCTTTACCACATTGGTTACACATTATATATCCACCTGAAGATATCTTCTAGCTATTACTGCCACCATGAGATAAATCCTTCTGCCTCTACCTCTTGTGGGTATAAATAGTACTAGAAACTGGTGTAGAACCACCCTGGCCTGCACCACTAGCTTCCCATAGGTTCCGCTCAGTAATTAGTGCCTACTTCACAATATCATGCACTGTAGGCAACCTGAAAACATTCACCGGTGCTCGGATGTCATATCAAAGACCATCCTCAAAGTGTCGATCCCTCAACGTCGCATCACCCACTAGAACAGGTGCAAAATGCTGTAGCTTAGTGAATCAGGCAGAATAGTCCATCACTGACATGGTTCCCTACTACAGATTCATGAATTCTCAAGCTCGATCTTCCCTCAGCATCTCTGACAAAAAATCATAGAAGACTGCCTGAAAATCTTCCCATGCCATGTATCGGTGATGCTCAGTCTGGGTTGTAACATCCCACCATCTCTTGGCATAATCACACATCATGTAAGTAGAGAGCTTGACCCTCTACCCAGGAGGCGTCTCTAGATGCTCGAAGATAGTCTACATAGAACCCATCCAAGACTTTGTAGCCTGTGGTCCTCCATCCCCTAAAAACATAGGCGGATTTTGCTACTAGAATATACGCGTCAACTCTTCCATATATGTGGCAGCCAGTGGTGCTCCCTGGAAGGTCTGCATGAATCGCATGAAGCCTTCACGGAACTGTGCATCTGTGTCTGCATCCAGTATAATGGTTGGCGCTACATCTGGCATTGCTAAAGGATCCATTGGTAGCACATGGCCTACTATCTCTGCAGTATAATCATTGCTGCTCTCTTGGAAAAAAACTTGAGGTCATCTCGGCGGCATGACTCTGCAAGGTCAAAACATTCCATAAATCAAGATCATCAAGGACCAAGAACTGGAAGCGTAATAAGGGAACAGTGAAAAGAAAACATTCATGTTTTAAAAAACAAGACTACACAGCGTGTATAATAACTACACGGCATGTTCTCTCAAGTCATTCACATGGGCGTGTACTTCTACCAAAACTAGTCGTGTAACACCCCAAACACACGGTGTGTTGTCCACACATATGGTGTGTACTTGAATTTTCTTCCCCTAATTGAGTCCTTCTACATGGATTAGCCACACGACTCTCTTTTGAATAAGACTACACGGTGTGTATATGGTCTACACGGCATGTACTAGATGAGCTTCACTGGACCGTGTTGTTCGAGACATGGCCGGGTACATAGCTCACACTACACAGTGTGTTCCAGATGAGCACGGCATGTACGGATTAGATTCCAACTACCCGTATTGTTAGTGACATAGCTGGCTACTCAGCTGATACTACATGGCATGTTACACTCACACAGGACGTGTACACCACCCTGTCTCCCTAGCCACATGGCCAAGTCCACATGGTCTTTCACCGTCTAGACTACCCGGCATGTCCCTCAGCTACACAACATGTACTAGACGAGATTTTCCGACCCGTGTTGTTCGTGAAAAGGACAGATACATGGCTCACACTACACGGCAAGTTCCATATGGACACGGCGTGTACTTGAAAGTATAACACTAACCTGTGTTGTTAGTTTCACGACCATATTCTCATATTACACTACACGGCATGTTCAAAACTGACACAACGTGTTCAAGATAATATTACTTTGTTCGTGTTGTTAGTTACACAGTAGACATAGGGTAAACACAACACGGCGTGTACAACTAGTACAGGACGTGTTCCCTCTAGAGTTTCCCAACCCCATGTTTCTGCCTACACGGCCTGTGACACAGTCTGAAACTACACGGTGTGTACATACGGTACACGGTGTGTACTTAAAAAAATTCTTTTCCTCCCGAATAGAAGAGTACATGGCGTGTAGTCAAAATTTCACAGCGTGTATTATGGGTTTTTCTGGAGAGTACACCTTAGAAACTACTCCGAATCCCATAAAAAATTGAAACCAACACCTAAGTGCCAAATTACGATCCGTGAGGGCCCATACTCCCCGAAAACCAAATCTTGGCATCTTATACGTGCTATACCCAATGTAAACAAGTCAATGATCTACCAAATTCATGTTGATGAGGGGCCATAATCCTCAAGAAACAAATTTTGGTGTTAATTCACAAAATCTTAAGTAATAATACCCTATAAAATAGCAGGTATTTTATCAAAGCATCTATCACAACTGCATGCATTTTATAGCACAGCATCTATCACAACAACATGCAATTTCTAATGCACCTACATGGCACTAAAACTATCCATGGAATGTGATTCTAACATGTGCCTAAATGATGCATGAGATGGCATACCCTCATCTCATTAGGTTGTAACTAAATAGAACCCAGTATAAAAATATAAATAGCACACCAAAAGTGCATCACCCAATGGTGAAAATCAAATCAACTGTAATAATCCTAAAAAATCACAACTTATTTTGAGGAAATCCGGCCTTTACCTGTATATGGGGTAGCTAATCGCAGGCACAATTATGACTCAATCCCTTAAAAGTCTATCTCTTTTCATCGTACCAAAATAATATAACTCAGAGAAAAGAAAAGTCCTCTGATACAAATTTGTAATGTCCCAGATCCGGGTGCCACTCAACGGGTGCCCCGAACCCGGTTGGTCACATGACCTCAAGAACATTTCCCCAAATGCCAGAGGCTACCGACTAGTAGCAAGGACCTAGGTCTGATAGTGGTGAAACTATTCCCTCATTTGTCAAAGTGTAGCTGAGCGGAACAAAATATAAACATACCAAAGTGGAATGAGTAACCAATACTAAGATGAAATGGAAAACGGTACATAAGAAAAAGAAAAGACCAAAAATCATATATATGGTGATGCAATACGTCCCTAAGTCTAAAAAAGCAGCCAAAACATGATACATTGCAATCTAAAACAATATAGCACAAGGTAAAAATACAACAAAACAAAGCAACACAGTGCAGCAGGAACTCAGCAGCATCGCAAGCCTAAGCTCATTACCATGCTCTCCTACTCCTATGCAACAATAAAGTACCTGTATAGGGACTCTTTCCCTTATCAACACCTGTAGAAATATAATCTGTTTGGGCCCAAGACAAGACCCAAATAGGGTGTGAGAAATTAATTCCACTAGGCAACTACCAAAGGCCCGTGCCCAACTGTCAGTGAATTTCTGCAACAGTAGTGTGCAATAATGAAATACAGTAAACTTGGAAGTACTCAAAAGCATATACTCTTAATGGTTCCATTTTCATTTAATTATTATTTAACAATTCAATATAATTGAATTATAAGTTCCTGAGACTCAGCCTCAGCCGACAATCTCCTATACAATGCCGCAGCAAAACCACAACAGGCTATCTAACAAGTAGAAGGTAAACAGTACCAATCCTGTGAATTATATTGGTAGGTATAACATATGAAACAACCAAAGTGAATATTCAAATTAAACAGTGTCCTTAGACATAAGAACGATTTCCCTCGGGCTAAACAGAATCTTTCCCTCGGGCCAAACAGAATCTTTTCCTCAGGCCTTTCCCTCAGGCTGAACATAAACAAAACCCTCAGGTTAATAGAACCTTGCCATCAGGCTAATAGAACCTTTCCCTCGGGCCTTTCCCTCAGGCTGAATGGAAACAAAACCCTCAGGTGATTTCCCTTAGGCATATGAAACGTTTCCCTCAGGCTAAACAAACACTTTCCCTCAGGCATAAGAGTACCTCGCACTCAGGATAATCAAAAAACTTCCCTCAGGCTAAGAAAAACACATCCCTCAGACTAAAAAAGTAATTGTGCTGATCCCAACACATAAGCAAGCAATTATATATACATTTTCTCTCAAGAAAACTCAAATCATACTATAATCACGGCATACCATCGGGTTTCCTGGCCAAACGGCTAAACAAGGGAAACGTACCCATGGGGTGGACCTGGATCAACACAACGATCTCAAACAACAATTTATACATATCAAAAGATTACCTATTCAATTCTAGGTATTTAATCAGTCAAGGCCTCAACAATACGATACCCCAAACATGGGCGCGTAGCACAGTGGTACACCAAAACAACTCGGGAGTTGGAAATAAACACTAGAACACCTAACTTGATATCCTCTGATCAATATATGTGCACGATGCCTCCTGAAACAACCGAGAATGGCATAGATCTAGGATAAAAAATTACATGTTCAAACCCAAATAACTTTCCCTCGGGAAATAATTGGAAGGAAAGGTTCAATAAGAGTGAATTACTCTCCTGTGTGGTTCAAACGTGACCGTCGGCAAAGGAATCTGACTTCCATTGTGTGGTCGTGAGCTCCTCCAGCTCCGACCTTCTCTCCTGGTGCTCCAAACGAGTTTTGTGCCTCATCTGCCAAATGCGGGGGCTACTTCCTGTTTTAAGAAAAATAACATAACTACACGGCATGTACTCTCAAGAATACAGCATATACTTTCCATTTTTAAATTGTTTCCCTGGCGGCCACATTCCACCACCTAACTATTCATCTATTGACATGATTACACGATGTGTATTTTTGATTAAACGGACTATCATTCCGATGGCAGCTACTCCCACGACCTTATTGTTGACCTGCTGACTGATTACACGGTGTGTATATACCAAGTACATGGTGTGTAGTACGTTTTTACACCCTTCATAGCCGACAGGCCTACATTCCCTATGTACTCGTCCCACATGGCCAAAGTACACGTCGTGTGGAAAAGTACATGGCCTATACCCACAAATTTTTGGATTTTCCCCATTTTCCTTATTTTCTCAAAAACACTTACGGAAAAAGGAAAAGAAGAAACATGTACCTCAAGAAGAAGAACTAGGTTATTACATTCATCTTAACCACCTGATGGTAAACATTATATTTTTCATCACACCACATAACATTAACCTGTGAGAGGTTTTTATTAAGGACATGAGGATAAACTATATAGAGTTTTTTCTAACCAGATGGAATTAAATTGTATAGAGTTAATCCTTAACACTTGATGTCAAATTGTATAGAATAAATCCTTAAAAATGATTATATGTTATACAGATTAATCCATGATATATGACATTAACTACAAAATTTCAAATTGACCACATGATGTTAAACTATAAAGAATTTTCCTGGAAGAAAGCCATTAAACGGAATAGTATGGTACATCCTAGAAGAATGTCTTAAAAATAAATAGTGACCATTAAACATAAATCATGTTGTTGAATTTCATGGAAAAAGTCCTCATTTCATGATGTAAAACTACACGGATTCACAAATTTGATCTTCATTCACACCGGGTGATCCACATCCTCATAACATGACAATAAACCACACGGCCAATATCCTTTCCACATGACAGTAAACTGTTTGGGTTTCTAGAACTATGTATATCTTGAATCTCATTTCAATGAGATAAATATGGACATCATGATTCTATATCATTGTCCATCCATCACCAGATAAAAAATGACCCTAGATTTTCTTTAGTTTCCTTTTCATGTCAATAGGAACCCTCGAAATTCCTTTTTTATCACACAAAGCATAACTCATGTGAGATTAGTAATTTTGGTAAGGTATTAACTATAAAAAATGAATATTATCCATGATAAGGTTATCAAGATTATAAATAAAAGACCTTAAAATGCATATAATGATCCCTCATTTCATGATGTTAAACTGTGTGATTGATTTCCTTTGCATGACATAAAATTGCACATCCCTCTGGACCTCTCCAGATGAAACTACTATTTTTGTTGATTTGTCTAATACCACCAATTCATTATCAGGAACAGTGTGTGGCTTGATTTATAACACCACCAGATACATATTGATGCTATAATCATCAATCCAGAGTCTAGTCACAACATATATAAAAATTCCCTCGATCTACATATAGGCCAAAATTGAGAAGGATGTTCCTTCTTAAAGAACTATGTGTGGAATAGTTACTATGAGTTCATGATATGTAGATATTAATGAATCTTAAATATGGGACCATCAACAATAATAGGTAAAAATCCACAACTTCATAGTTCCCAAGCCATATGAGCACATTTTTTCATGTTTGAGTCAGTTATATCTATGAATTATTTTTTATGTTATATATCTTGAAAAAAAATTAAAGACGGATCCCACATCCTTATCACATGACCTTAAACTACAAGGAAAATTTCCTGATCACATGATGTTAAAAAATCAAAACTATTACATCTTTACCTCATAACATTAAACTCCAAGGAAAATGCTCTTACTGTATGATGTCAAACTACATGGAAGAAATTACATCCCCACTACAGGAAGTTAAAAAGTGAATTCCAACACCCATCATCATCCATTATCAAAGGACCACAAGGGCCTTAATCTGGTCAACTAGAGTATGGGGTGCATACACCATATTTTAAATAGCTATAATATATGTACCACACATAATGTATTGAGAACCCTAGGTTGTTGGAAACCATTCTTGTGCCATTGTATGGAAAATAGATATCTCAGTTCGGTCGTACTATTGATGTATAAGGGATTAAAACCATGAACTAGAGACATCTTGGCCTAACATAAAGGGGTTTCTATTTCTTTTGATCCTAACTTCGTAGTGGTTTAACTCAGCACCTGAGGATGTTTTGGGTCATTCATGGAGTGATTATCCCATATCATTACTCAATACCAGATTACCTCGATCCATGATTTACAACATTTTCATCTCTCTTTCAAAAGGATTTTGGATTGATCTTGGTATTGGGTATCCTATTTGGGATCTTATGTATCATCCCCCATATCATTTCCATGTGTGTATTGATCTTAAACTTCCTACACATTCATCAAATATGTATGAACATAATCTCCAGCATATAATGATAGAAATTTCAAGATCTAAATTTTTTTGTAAAAGAGACAAAAAAAATTAAGGTTGAAAACCTACAATGGGTGCCCATCGAAAAATTCATATCTTCAATAGCTAAAATAATTATCTACAAAGCCTAGGAAAATTTTGGGGATAAATAAATAATGAATAAATCTTTTAGGGTCCACATTATGGACCTAGTAAAATAAAATCTATTCATGATAGACCGTTGGTCCATGTAAAAGTTAGAGTAATGGTTTGTCACATCTTTGTGTCATGATAACACGTTCACTAGGCATTGATGCAACTTTTAGGGTACTCAAACATTCATGAATCTTAAATTTTCCATAAGTCACACTTCATTATTTTTTTGCCTTGGGTTTCCACAAACCATTCATGTCCCATGAAAAGGAAAAGATTCTCTTGATTCGGCCATTATATTGACAGAGAAGGGCTTAGACCCACTCACTAGATACATCTTGAACTGATATAATAGTATTTCTAATTAATTTGAGCCTAAAATAATTATGGAAGAACCATTTATGTAAGGGTATTATGATTCATTCTTGACATGATATTTCCATACCTTCCTCATGACCAGAACACTTTAGACCATGATTTAAAATTCCATTAATAAGACTATTCAGGTGGATTCAACATCCTCAACATTACATTATAGTGTTTTGTACCCTTTCTCAATGTAGAACTAAAAATCTCTATTCATGAACCTTTGATGGCCCACACCTTTTGATTTGAAACCATAGGATATGGGGATCAAATATTGAATTATGAGATAAATTTACCTAGGGTGTAAAATCCCTTGTTGGCTAGATTTAATTCAATACCCAACTTCATTTTTTAGATTCTTAAGTCTTTTCAAATCTTCAATGTCCTTAGAAAATAGTGGGGATCAGCTCTAATTCGACACACATGTAAGACCTATGGATGAAATCATAATGGATTTGAATTGCCAATTAGTGAAACTGCCTCATTATAAAAAAAGAACTCAATTCCTCATGAGCCCTGATGTTACCTTGGTGGAACCTGGTACCTCAGGGTGATACGGGTTATCCCCTACATGTTTGAACCATCCCATATTCACTAAATCAATCTTTTGGGTTATTACTTATATCAACCATACTCCAACTATCCAAGTGGACCTATCATCCATATTATTTCTCCTTAAACCAATATTACCTCTATAAATCATCAATGAATGTTGGAAAAGAGCGGATACCCCTTTTTTCCAAATTGTCGATGAAAAAAATCTTTGAGAAACCAACTAAATGTATCTTCTCCATTGGTGTAAGTCACTCCAAACCAAATGAGCACTAGAAACACCATAGAATAACCCAAAACCTTTCGGTTTTTTAGGTCATCCCTGGAATATCTTCCTCATTCCATATTCATGAATCATGTACTAGAAGTAAGACTTACTCCAAATCTCTTTTTATTAATTTTCTAAATCCACATTATGGTTTAGTGGTAACTGTACACTTTAGAATTAAAATAAAGAAAGAGTTAAAATTTTAATTTTCAAATTTCAAAACCAAAATATATGAGAAAAACATCTGAAACTAAAAAAATAGACCACCTAAAATCCATGGTCGGCAAGATCCACTGCATGGATCGAGTTGACAATTCAGGGTCACTGCATATTCCACATCATTATCTCCATCATACATCACTATCATCAACATCCCATCAACATCATCCATTTAAAAGTTCTTAGTGAGAATTCCTTAAACTATAGTACATTAATAGTCTGAGATAGAATTATCTAAACTATAGTACATCAATGATCCAAGATAGAGGACCCCAAACCACAACACAATGATGGTCTAGATTATATGGCCTAAGAATAGAAAACTAGAACATGTATATTGTTCACCAAGATGAAAATATGATAAGGTCATCCTGGGAAAAGTGGAATCTATTATCTCAATACATGAACCTTCTATGATCGATTAAATATATAGAATATATAAAGTTGAAAAGGCATAAAAACTTGTCAGTTCCAAGAATTTTAAGAAGGTGGACTGAGAAAAATCCAATATTATGACTACTACATCTTCCTCCATATAAATAATAGGAAAAAGTTAGGGTTAATAAATAAAGAGATAAAAATCTTATGGGGACCACTATAAGGTCTTATGGAAAATAAATACATGCTCACAAATTCCCATGAATTAGGAATAAGTTATATATTTTCCCTCTGATAAGTATACCATATAAAAATTTACATTGTAAATGTGACAATCTCAAGACTACTGGAGTAGTTGAATTAATGAATAATTTCATGTCAGTGGGAATTCATGAACATTTAGAAACAAGTAACATATTTTAGGTCTACCACTCAAATCCATGTGATTGGAATTGTTTTTTACACACAAAGGATGGACATCATGGATGATCTGATAAACATCACCACCCAAACATGGATATCTACCTGGTATTTCAACACAAAAAAGTGGAATTCCCCTTACTATGTATAAAATAGACATATGTATGGACATTCATCATAGAATTATTCATTAGTGAACCTATGTTCTTTAAACATGATTTTGATCTCCATAGTCAAATATTTCAGATATATTTATGTCTTGATTCCCATTATCATGGTATATGTGGCGATGTCCAAGTACCTTTCTTAGAATGTAGTGGTAAGTTCCTTTTAACCTAATCAACGTTCCATTTAGGAATTCATACACAGTTCAATTTCAAGGTATCCATGCCCAAATCCAAAGTCTCTTCCTATCTCAAATTTAGCCAAGAAATCATAGTTAGAAGTATCCTATAAATAATACCTAAAATCCCTCAGTTGACATAATGATAAAAAATCATCTAGTGGGGATCAATATCAAAGACCACCAGATGTTTCCATATGTAGAAAAATGATTTATAATTACCTTATAATAAAATTATTTTTTATTCCAATTAATCTCATTCTAAGGGGGGATTTTTTATACTCATAATTGTTCATCACACACTATTCTATGTGAGGAATAATTTCTAGCACATCACATGATGGATTAGTGAGATTTGGGTTCATATTTAACCTAGTTCTCAAATGCCAATTTTCCATCATGCGAACAAGAAACCAAGAACATATCATGGTCATGCCTCCACCCAGAGGATGATTAAAATACCGCATACCCAATTTTGTGATTAATTGTGGATAAAAACATGATGTCTAGATATTATCAATCCCTAAAGAATTCAGTTTATTAACCATGAATGAATATCATAAATAAAATTCATGATTCAATTAACCATGCCAATCCAATGGAATTCCATACCCAAAAAATGAAATATTCATGTGTGTCTGAGAATCTACATGTTTTTATTGATATCCTCATGTGAAGAGGATAAATATTCATTTTATGTGTGTCATGGGATTTGGATTTGTGACATTTATGAAATAGAATATAAATTTATCTGCACACCCTTTTGTCATATGAATTTGACATGAAAACACCCTTAGTCATTCTAGGTAATTATACAACCATTAATACATGAAACAACAAATGATGGAAAATTGACTATCCCAGATAATGCCTTCATGATATCATGAAATCCTTCTTCGAAAATTTGAAACATAAATGCTGAGAAAATCAAATGTACTTGACAATGTTTGAATGATGTCATGATATATTTCAATGAATACACCACTCATCAAAGGAATGTATTCAAAATTTCCCTAAAAAAATTTCATGCCATCATCAGATCTATTATTGAATATAATAAACATAAAAAAGAGAAGAAAAAAACTATCCATGACAATGTATTCATGTTTTCATGAGATCAATCGATGAACACACAACACATCAAAGGAAGGTAGAGAGACTATCCCTAAAAATATATTTATTCCATCTTGAGATCCATCATTAAATACATGACACATCAAAGGAAATAAAATAAACATTCCTTGACAATGTTGGTATGTCATCGCAAGATATTTCAATGAACACACAACACATTAAATGAAAATAAAAGTTAATGTCCTCGACAATGTTTTTATGTCATCATGAGATTTATCAATGAACTTGAGAAACATCAAAGGAAGTAAAAAATAAACTATCCTAGAAAATGTCTTCAATCTATAGAGAGATCCATCACTGGTCATGTGATATTCCATAAGAATGGAGGGAGACTACTCAGGACAAAGTTCACACACCATCATGAGATCCCATATTGGTCATTTGGCACCCTCACAGATAATTAGTGGATGAAGGATGAAAATTACCTTGTAAAAAAATTAAATAAAAAAGAACAAAGGTAGGAGCCTCTTACGGTCATAAAACTCACCCAATACACCCATAAAACCTAAGATACACCAAAAAAATCCTTGGAAAAAGGTCATTATAGCCATGAAAGATCCTTCTTTCATGTCACCCTTATCATGTGAAAGGTGTCAGACATTTTCAGGAAGTCTTGCACTACCCTTTAGCCCCACCCAAAAAATAGAAAGTTTTTTCCATAAAGTTATCATGAAACACCATAAGGAATTCTTTTTTGACACATTAAACATAATCAATGGGAGAGTACTTGTCCTTGGAAACACTCAATCATACTTTTATGATCTCAGTACCTTGTAAATTAAACAAGGAAAATACGTAATGGAAATGGATGGAGCCTCTTATGGCCGTAAGACTCATGTGACACATCAATGAAGCCTACAAGAAACCATGGAATCCTTAGGGAAAAGTATTCCTAGTTGTTCAAGAGCTCATAGGAAAATCACCCCTGCCACGTGAAAGGCATTAGACATGTCAATGAAGTTTCATGCTCCCCCTTCATCCCCATAAGACAACTATAAGTGTTAGTCCATGAACTTATTATGCACCACCACATGACCCTTTGTTAGTCACATTATGAAAAAAAATTGTAGAGTAATTATCTTGTAAAGAACTCGAACAATCCCATGAGACCCCTATCCTTTGTGAAATAAAAAATTGAAATAAAAATAAAGAAAGACATGAGACTCTTATGGTTGTAATGATCATGCGATAAACACATGAAACCTATGAGACATTTTGGATGACCTGGTGAAATGTCCTATCTGTTACACAATAGCATGTTTTCATGTCACCCCTATCACTTGAATGGCATAAAAACATTCCAGGTAATCTCACATTCCCCCTTTTTCCCATAAGAAAAATATAAGGGTTTTCCCATGAAGTCCTCACACATCACCACAAGACCTTTTGTTAGTCACATGATGCATCACCAATGGGAATATTAATTATACTACACGACACTCAAGAAAACTCACAAGACCCCAAGACCATGAAAATTAATCTTGGAAATTGATTAATGGTAAAAGAGGGAGCCTATTGCGGTTGTAAAAGTCATGCGATGAACTAGTAGGATCTCTAAAATTCCTATTGAAATACATCATCATCTCATTAAAGTTTTAGAAATATCATCCTATTAAAATTATATTCCATTGAAATGTTTTCATGATTCGTAAAACCCCATTTAATTGTAAATAATCCAATAATGGAGTCATTGACGGGATTGTGTCATAGTCACTGAAAATCTGGTGATTCCCCCTGAATAACCTACAACTGGACATCGTGAAGATACATGACACCAAATCCCTCCATCCAATACATCCTATATTTGTGTGACACATGCCAAAAAATTTATTGTACAATCAGGTTGGAAAGTTATAAAACCCCCACCCAACATGAAAAAAGGGGACACATGTGGAAAAAAAATTAGAACCTCACATCGGGGTACCCAAGAACCGGAGAAGATTTCTCAGAGTGACTGATCACATGACCAAGATGTTTTCCATAATGTAATATGCCAAATAACAATTTGATATGTCATACAACATGAGTATTTTCTTCATGTTATCACTCATATATAGCGTTAAGGAATTCTAGTGGAGAACATGAAGAACATCATGCATATCTGCTAAATCACATGGGAAATAAAAAAATATAACATTAAAAAATATAAGGAATTATCAATAAAAAGGATATTATAGAGACTAAACTAATGGATACCTATATGATGAACATATACATAGATCCTCATGTTCTTTTCATAAACAACTCAGGTCATGCGATAACACTGAGACATGTTTTCCAAATCATGAAATCCTCCTTTGGTATACTATTTTGATCATGAAAAGTACCTTAGCCATGTTAAAGGAAGCCACATGGTACCCCTAGGTATGCCACCCAAGTCATGAGAAACCCTCCAAGACAACCATCAAATCCATGCAATGTCCTCTAGACATGTCACCCAGATCATATGGTGGAATCAGTACTTGTTAGGTGAATCTCACGATAGCCCTAGGGTATGTCAGCATTCTCTTGAAATGTTCATCAATCATGTCATTTAAATTTCTTGATGATATAAAGACATATCAACTTGGTTCATTCATAACCCTTTATACATGTCACATTGACTTTCATGAATCCCACTAAGAGTTTTAGATATCATTCATGACCACACCAGGTAAATTCATCTAGATCATGTGACACCCTATAGAGAAGGCATCTGAGACCATGTAATGGATTCTAGGACAACATGTCTAGGTCTTACGATATCCTCCAGACAGAATGGAAAGGATCATTCGATGTCTTCAAGAACAAACTAGTCTAGTCTTGCTATGTCTTATTGAAAAGAAAGTTGAGATCATATGATGGATTCAAGGAAAAAATGTTTGGGTCTTGTGATGTCCTCCAGACAGGTCTTCCTTGATCATGCGAAGAAATTACTTAATTCTATTCATATTATAAATAGTCCCTTAGACAAGTCAATTAGATCATGAGATTTTATGTGGATGTTAGGAATAAATTATCTGACATGTTGGACTGACAACCAAGGAATGTCGAGTGGACATCCAATGCTTGTCAGGTAGACAAGCAAGCTAGGTCAAAAGGGAATCCTTCAACTTGATAACATTCTTCATCCTTCGTTTGTAAGCCAAAAATGAATCTGATTCATGGATTAACCGGGATATGTGGGACACCTCCCTAAGGCCTTATCCTAAACTCAATTGGGAATGCACCTCAGTGTATGTCCCGCCATATCTTTGACATTTTGACCATCAGTACCCAATCATTACCATGGTTGAATCATTATACCTCATCTGTCAAGATAACTGAGAGGACAATTGAACTACAATAAATATTCGTCATTCAATAACCAAGATATGAATTACACCTTCCTAAGGAACAATCTCTATATAAAACATCAAAAGGGATGACCCAGAACATAAGTCTCACATCCATATGTAGTGAGACACATTACTTATTATCCCTTGCTTCTCACACTGAGAATGGACCATGTGAGATTATGGGAGTTACAATAGTCATATCATTCAATCATAAATCTCCACCATATATGGAAATATCAGTGTGAAAGCCCTAATTTGTGGAATGATATCAACATCCCCCATATAAGGGAATCATCCTTAGGGTCAGTCTTAATGGTGTCATATAACTATGAGAAATCTGAGTCCTGTAGTAATCAGGATATATAGGACGCCTTTCCAAGGCCCGAGCTCCAGCAGGCATCCACTTTGGTGTATTTCTCCCCATGTCCATGAAATTTCATCCATCAAGACCCAATAATTCCCACATCATGATCAATCTTCCTTATCAACCATCAGATTAACAATCCAACTAAACTTCAGTGACTTTGATTCCAATTATAAAATAAGAAACATAGGACTCCTTACTAAGACCCAATCTCTATATTATATCCTCCATGATATGAGAAATCATATCTCTATAAGGGAATTGTTAATGTGTAAGACCAATATAATGATGATGTCATGCAATGTGTTTTATTTTCTTCTATATCCTCCCTCAAATATGATATATAGGATTCCTCACTGAGGTCCTAGCCAAATATTTATGCCCTTACCTCATGGTGATAAACATGATGATCAAGTACATTCATAAGACCTTAAACTATGTCATATGAACTTCATCGGTTTTGATTCATGTTTTCACATGATTTTTTGGAGGCCTCGTAGAGGTTTAATCCCATATCCAAGACACCCACTACCTGCATGGATGAAAAAAAAATTTATACTGCTTGAACATTGTCACAAACCAAAGCATAATATTAAATAATATATTGATAGAGAACTCATGATATTCCCACAGTGGTTCCTATCAATACATGTTCATAATCAATTCATTGACACAAGAGTAATTAGCCTCATATTGGATACTATGGTGGATTTTACTAACATATCTTAAACGTATAATAGAGTCCCAAATTAGGGAAAAATTGACACAGATATGGTGAAATGATCCATAACTCCCATCCTCTATACCAATTTGAGTTTCAAAGCATAATTGGATGTGAAGCCCCAAAGGACCACCTATATTTGGAAAGAAGGTCCATAAATAGTTATGGATGATAAAACCACTTAGTTTTTCTAGGGAATATTAACAAATAGGAAATTAGAGGAGAATGATTGAGCAAGGTGTTGAAACCACCAAAATCAAACCATTGACCCAAAACCCTTCCACATCTCATTTACTAATGAAATAATCATTTAGGGAAGAAGATACCACATTTAAGTCATTTTTTTCATGGGATTCAAATGGTGGTGGATTGGGATGGAATCCTCAATTAATAATGAAAAGTAAGATAAAAAATTACCCCAACCTAGGATGTCTACATGTTTAGGACACATAATTTTTCATACTGTATGGTAACTATGTGTATCACCTCTAATAATAGTTTCATGTAATTTAAACATGGGACAAAAGGTTAAATAAATATGTACTATAATCAGGTTGTCCTAATATTCCCACTGAATAGGTCCCACAGTTTCCTCTTGGGAACCTGCATAGTTTTTAAATCATTCCCCTTAGTCATGTACCCTCGAAAAAGGCCCCAAATTTCCAAATTTTCATTAAGTACACCCTCCTCCTCAATATTAAATGAAACCAAAAGATCGCTACTAGGAAAGTGACGCATTGGGGTGTCACAAACACACCACTATGGAACTTTATTCACCCAAAATGTACATTAAAACTTCATATAGGAAATAAGGACAATACAAACTCTACTCTTGTGAAGACTCAATTACCACTAACCACCAAAACCTCAAAAAAAGGACATAATAAATGAACCCCATGGTTGAATATTTTTCTAAAAAAATAACTATGAGTCGTAAATGGAAGATTATTCATGAAAATGAAGTAACACAAGGATACCTGGCGTAGATATCCCTATCCATTATAAATAATCAAAAATTATGGGGAAACCATAAACCTCTTCCTTATAAACAAGAAGGCAACACCAAACAACAACATTTTTAAAATATATGAATGAAACTGTGAATCTTCACGGACCAAGGCAAAACAATTAAGGATAAGAGAGAATAAGAAAAAGAATTGAGTATCCTAATGGATTAAATTCATGATCACTGAATACAAATGAATCTGAAAAAGAAACATGTAGAAGATTAAAATTCATTCCATGCATGGAAACAATGAGGTTTTGACCATAGTGTCACAACTGCAATATTAGGGTGTTCATATCTAACATCTCATAACATCATTCTCAGTTGTTTTGATGAAGGAATAAAACATCGTGGAATCAATATCCCCATAAAAAATGAAATCAAGCCCCCAATAATCAAATAATACACCCACAATCCCTCTCATGTACAATCAATGAATGGAAAATAACCCATGGTTTCACTATAAAATATTAACCAGAAAAAAATCTGGTAAGAATATCTCAAAAGAAAAAAATGTAGGATCAAACCCCTTTTCATATTTTGCAACAAAATTAAATGAAAGGTACAAAAAATATGGGAAAATACCCACAAAAATTTAATATTACAAAAGGGGAAGGTCCCAAAACAAGGACAAACTTCCAATTAACTAGAGGAAGTGACAGAATAGAACCCCACAAACCAGATTCAAGTAAGATATAATCCTTATTCTCTAGATTCTTCGCTATCTCCCAAAACCTAGAAATATATGTAGGGTGTCCACATAGACTATATGTCATCATATATGATGTATAAAAAGATAAAATGTTCCTAAAAATACCACATTAGAAATAGAAAAATGACTTCCACTTCACAGAGATTAAAATTCAAGGATAATAAGAAAACATCCCTACCTTATCACCTTTAATCATAACTACCTTTTAAAAATTATCTTCTTTACTTTATCTAGTGGAATAAAGAGAATCACATATCAATGGTTTACCAACAAATATTTATTTGAATAAAATAGGATTCAAAACTATTTCCTAATAGGTATCCTTTCCAAAATCAACATTGATGAATTAAAATATGGATTTATTCCATTATAAATGAACCTATCTTTATTTCCATCCCTAATGTAAAACCCCGGAGAGAAGGGATCCAACCCAATAAAATTTCCAACATTTTTATTCACTAATAGACCACCATGGATCATACACAGAAATACCATTACCCACTAGATTCTCAAGTATTTAGTATAAAAATTATTAATAATGTTATCCTTCAAATATACCTAATACAAAGAATTAGATGGTTGGTTATGAAAAATAAATATCCAATATACCATACCTAATCCTTTGAACAAGGTAATTACGCATATCACCCCATTGTTTTCAAGAGTATGTGTTAAGTAGAAAATTACTTTAACCTCGGATAACCACTTAGTATCCTCATGGGGTCCCTTATAACTATAAAAAATGGACATTAGATTTTCATAAAACCCTTTTCATCATCTATGAAATAGGGTAAAGATGTATCTACCATCCTATTATGACTCTGGGTAGGACTAGAAACTGATTTGAAAACTCTTGTACCACTAGGAAAACAAACCAATGAATTCCCTTCCAAAATTCATGATAGCTTTCTAGGATAATCATTATAAACTATAAAAAAATCCAAGAAAAAATCTAAATAAAAAACCATTAAATTTTATCAATATACGGAGAAAAACAAAAACAATACAAAAAATGAATATTAAAAAACACCTCAAAAAATCAACACAAGGGAACCACAATCTCAATGAAACCAATTCAATGTCATAATCCCCATTTCAAAATAATTAGAATAATTTCACCACAAAAACCCAAATAATATTGAAACTGATACGACCTTAAAATTTCATTTAACAGGATTTCAAATCATTTCATAAGAAAACATCAACTCCCATAAAAAATATTCAAGGACTTTACCATTTGGGAACCTATGAAATACTTTCATTAAAACCCTTAACAACCCTAAATCATTTTCCCCAGTTTAATAACTTTTTATGAAATAAACTATGGTAACCAAATAATGTGTTTCATCAATACTTAGAAGAAAAAAAGAATAAAATTCATTTTCAACAAAATTCAAAAACCACAAAATATTTCATAAACAACCACCAAGATTCCTAACTAAACACAAAATTGTTCAAAACCATAAAAGGAGGTAAAAACCCAAAATTCTCAACTTTCTCAATTTTAAATGGATTGGATGTAATATTTGTTAAACCATTCTACAACCATGAGATTATTATAGTCTGTTTATCCAGAACTATCCACATTCCATTTGTGTGATTTTAAATTCCATGTTCATTAAACTTGCAGCCTCTAAAACCCTTGCTTTTCCCTCTCCAAATTGATAAAATTTATAGTTCATGTCTCAAAACACTATAAAATTATTAATAATAGAAATATTTACCTAATCATCTCAAAAAAGACCATCATAACCTAGGAAACATAAGTAAAGTCCCAACCACCCTTGGAAAATTGATAACTAATTAAATAAAGAGCTGGATAAGAACTTTCATGGACCTTCCACTTGAGTCTTGATGATCTTATATAATTTCTACCTATGACCCCCAAATAACGATAAAGTGATTCTTAATAACATAGTCCCCCTTCAAGACCCTAGATCTTATGATACAATTTTTAATTATCCACCTAGTTATCCATATATACATAGGAATGATCCAGCGCACCACATACCCAAGGAGTGTTCTCATCCCCCCACCCCCCCCCCCACCCCCTAGGAGTTGACAATAATAATCAATGGTATTAGATATAACTACTGGGTAATATTTCACAATCATGAATACAAACATATACATCATCATAGAGGACATAACATATGTATGAATATAGATGCCAAAAATGGAATATTAAATAAATAACCACTTAATTAAAAGATACAAAACTAAAATATTAGTGAAAAGATACCAAAGGAAAGGTAAAGGAGGCCAAAAAACATGAGAAACCCAGTTATAAAAACCAATGTTCTGAACACCATCTCATTTTGATACCCATTTCACTACCATTATCCCAACAACAATATACTTTTAAGGAAGAAAATATTAGATCCAACTCGAAATCCAAGACAATAAAATACATGTACATGACATGAAGACTATGTAACCAACAACATGAGTGTGTAGGATGTGAGACTAAGACCATAGGATACCACCCTAAGTACATTTCATTTCCTTTTAAAAATAATCCATTTAATCAAGCATTAAAATAGGGTGTGGAAAAAAGGATTTTATATTTAATTTTAAGTCACAAGAAAAAAATCCTATTTACAATATGAACTATGTAACATTGAGAACATAGATGCTAATGAATGGTTCCATGATCTTAGTGGGTCACATGGCCTCAAGAACATCCCCCCAAGTTCAGAGGTAGTTGACTTGCAAGGAGGTCCTATGTGTGTTAGTGGGTGGACTATTCCATCATTACCATAGTGTATTACAATTGATATTAAAAACATACAAGTCACAAAAGCACTAATAACAATTAAAAAATAGATAATAATAGGAATAGATTTTAGCCAGAGGAATCTGAAATACAATGATGATGATTATGATAGATTTCATATGTCTCTAATAAATATTCCAAAAAATTTATACATTGAAGGTGTTAAATACATGGATAAAAAGTTTAAAAACACCAAAATATCCTACCTAGCATCGCAATCCTGATCTCGGTTCCACGATCCTACTCCTAATAAATTATCCTTATCCTATAGAAGGAAACATGAACTTATCCATACCTGCAATAAAATAGTCTATTAGGGTACCCAAATGTGTAAAATATATGGTGGGAGATAATATAAATATAGTAAACCACCCATGGTCAGGTGTCAATTAGTTAGTGAAAATATATAACTAATAGTGTGTGGGAAATAAAGCAATAAGTAACTAAAGTACTCGAAAGTAAATATCCTATAAACTAGGTTATCATTTAATAATGAGTTAATTTAATCATTTCATTTTTAAAAGATTATTATACGAATTAACATCTATGCCTATGTCACTTATAACATGATCATTTAACTTAACAGTTCATTTAATCAAAACATTCTATGAACCTGACATAAAGCCTAGCATTCCATGTTAGCACATGCAACCCAAGATACCAAAGTAGGCCATCTAAAAGTGTGACACATGAATAAATACAAGATTCAAATTTGGATTGGAATATTCTTCATATAATTCATTTCATCCATTTATTATTCATAAACCTAAGACCATCCTTATCATTCCTAAGTTGGAATCCAAGTATCACTGTATGTATAATATAATCCAACACCCTTCAAGTTCCTCCATGTTGATCCTCTTAATAACCCATGTATCTATATAAGTGTGGTATAATATCCACTCCATTCAAGTTTTTCCTTGGAGGTCTAATATGGGATCCCATGTATCACCCATGGAAGATATATAAAATGCCCCTTGAGTTCATCTATGTCATTCCCATATGAATCCATGTGTCACTAAACATATAACAGTTAATCCTCAATGGTTTTCCCCATGGAATTAATCAGTTGTATCCATTTAGCAATTGGGAATAATAAAAGTATAGGCTAATTGAGTCCTTCCATGGCATTAATCATTTAATCTATGTGTCACAAAAGGAATATCAACACTTCATAAAATTAAATTAACACACCAATGTCAAAAACCAAGAGCATCTAATTCACACTCACCTTAAGAGGCGATTCTAGTCATTTTCAATCATTGAAGGAAAGTCTCACAATTACTCAGAAGGGAAAAAAATGTAACTAGCATATAATTATTAATAAAATATGACATGGAATAGAAATCATTTATCTCACATGAAAAAAAATCAACTAAAAGAGTGATTCATGCTTAAACAAGCAATGACATAGCGAGGGAAAATGATCGTGGTAAAAACCATCCCTTACCTTTAATCCATTTCATTTTCTATTGATATCACCAATAGTAAATCATGACAATTTGAGTTTAAAAAATCAATTTAATACTCAACTTCTCATGTCATTTAGTAAAAGCAAAAAACCCTAAGGTATCAAAGTCAAAATCCACCCATGGTGGTCAATTCATATTACCAACATAGCCAAAGGGGTGGTTCCCTTTAATTCAAGGATATACACCTATATAAAATCCTAAACAATCCTATTTAATAGAATAGGCCATGATTATACATTTAAGGATTCAATTTCATTTCAGTGTGACACCCGAAAATTGGTTGTGCGGAACGACGACATATTAAAACATCTTTACATTATGTAAAATACATGAGACCACCTAACATAGGTCCATAGTTTGTAGCCTGTCTAGTATCTTCTCTAGATTCTGCCCCGGTTGGGAGAAAACTAAAGAACATAAAAAGAAACTATTAAAAGGGAAAATCAACTTCCACTTAAATATCACAATAGAAAAACATAAGAATGGATAATGGATAAAAATGAATCGAGGTCTTTAAATTATGGATCCAATGAGATGAATGACCTTCTATTTGGATATCAGATAAAGAATCTATCTCATTTCCATGTTTAGTCCCCATGGAGGGATCCCAAATATTTTTCTTACTATGTAGAAGAAAAATTAATAGATTTTGGTTAAAATATATTTTTAATAAATTAAAAAATATAATTTTACCCAAACATATGGTGTTGCATGGTTTGTGAACATGGATTAGACAAAATGGACAAAAATTGTTCAATGTCTGTTATAGGTATGGGGAATCCACAAGGATTGACTAATCATGTGAAAAAAAATCCAAAACCCTCTATCAAAATCTTATTCCAACTTTCACATATGTTTGCCTCCTCCAACATGGTTTCCTCAGACCATGTGATCTCTTATTTCTTTTTTCTTAGGACTCGCATGGTTTGTTACACCGTACATCCTACCTCGCATGGTTTTTTCTAACCATACACTGAGCATTTTCACCCCAAACATGGGTTATACGGTCCAATCCATCCCGATACACTCCTGATACCTCTATATCATCAACATGAATTCATATTAGGCCACATTTAAACATTTAAACTAATAATTGATGGAAAATAATGTATTTTTACCTAAAATAAGAATAGGTTTCTTATAAACACCCCCCATTAATGTAATTCGTCCTCGAATTTCCCTCTCATTGGTGATCAATCATGTCTATTAATAACTCTAGACAATGTGATCATATATCTACCTCTCTCTATTAGGTCTCTTCCTCCACTCGGTCATGATTCTACTGAACCCGTAATAGATGAATGGACCATACTTAGAGAACCTTCTTTCTATGATCAAAAATACCAATCGGATGCTCCTTGAAGGAAAAACCAAACTATAATTAATCCTCCTTGGGATAAAAGGCATGAGACTGGTCTGAATAATATCATTATGGTTGAGAATCATTGAATACATCTTGTATGGCCTAGAACCTCTAAGGTAAGTGTAACTAATAGGATACCTTCTTGAGTCTATAGAGAATGTTGAATGGCGTGATATATCTTGGTGAAAGATTACATTATTTCTTATTTCTCAAATTTCCCAGCCTAGGAGAAAGACATTAGAAAACCTGATCCCTGACATTGAACTCCATAGGTCATATATGGTTATTGGCATATAATTTTTGATGAGATTGTGTAGTAGCCATCTTCTTTTGAATCAACTACACCCACTCTTTGGTTTCTAGAACAAGATGATGTACATGTATAGTTATCTCTCTTACCTCTAACCAATGCATGGGTGACCATTTAGGTCTACCATACAAAGCCTCCTTAGGAATCATCTTAATAGTAGCCTAAAAGCTATTGTTGTAAGTAAAATCAACAAGGGGTATGTGCATCTCCCAAGAACCCTGAAATCTAGGACACATTCCCACAACATGTCCTTAAGAACATGAATTGTGCACTATGATGGGTTATCTCCCTAGGGGTGGTATAACGTGCATAGAAGCGCCAATATAACAAATTCCCTATGTAGACCTTTTAAGAATCATGAAATAAACTGGGTTTCCCTATCTAAAATGATTTTTTGCAGGACTTCGTGAATTCATACTTTCTCACGGGTGTACAACATATGATTCTCATTAATATTAAAGGACTACTTGATTAGTAGTAAATGAGAAACCTTTGTGATCTAGTCAAAAAACAACCCATGCAACCTCATTACCTTGAGGAGATCTTGGTAAACCTATCATGAAATCCATCGCAGCATCAACCCAATTCCAATTAGGGATCGGTAAATTTTTTTGAATGTTTGGATAGTCATCGGTGCTCTACCATCACTTGATGACCAGTGGAACATTTCATGATAAAACCATCTACATGTGTTTTCTTACCCAACCACTAGTACTGATGATGTAAATCTATATACATCATGATAATGCTAGGGTGAACTTCCCAAGTTAAAGTATGAAAAATCCCACATCATCTCCTCATGCATATATTATGAAACCCATACACAGCCATGTGCATATAGAATTTCATCCTCACCTACGGTTCAACCGAGAGGAGGGTCCACACCGTCCACACTCTCCCGTGGGACTAGGCCTTCTGAGTATGATAGATACCTCATCCATACTCTATCTTGAAGAATATAGGTAATAACTATGGATGATATAAAAGTCTTCCCCTGACTATCCTGCACCTCAAAGGGAATCTCAGAGAAAAAATCCATGAGATTCCAATCAGTACTAGCCTACTAAAATTATTGTATTTGAGTCCTCCTTCTTAGTGAATCATCCACTACATTACAATTACTGGGTGTGAGGTTTGGATCAAAATTGAATGATCGTAGAAATTCCACCCACCTTTAATACCTTATATTTAGATCACACTATTTAAATATGTAATTAATAATTTTTTGGTCGTGTACACCACAAATTCCTTCCATGTAATTAATGTCTCGAACAACACATTTTATGAATAATTCCAGCAATATTGAGATCATGTATTGAGTAATTACTCTCATGTGGCCTCAATTGTTGAGTCCCACATTCCAAAACTCTAACACCCTAAAAAGGGATTTCAAGGCTTGTATTCAAGACACTTGGCCTTGGGGCTTCAGGAAATGTAATGGGTCTTCCTCTACACAAAGAAAAAGGGGGATTTACTTTAAAAATAAAATGAGGTTTCGGCCCCAACCACTAAAAAAATGACTACTCATAACTCGAAACGTGACGTGTCAAAATAAACAGTGTTACTCTTTTCTGGAATTGGAAAAATCAGTATCAATGTGGAATTAAATCTCCCTTTCAACTCTTGAAAAGGCCATATCATAGAAATATGACTATAAAAACCTCAAAACCTTCTTAGTCTAGCCCTTAAGTGGTTCTACTATGCATGAAAAGTCTTTTATCAAATACATGTACGAACCATATATACCCAATAAACTCCATACCTTGATGAAATTATTTAGATATTCCCTAAAAACTATTACTCTCACATTCTATAGCAGAACTAATACTTGTGTATTTGAAATAATTTGACCAAGGAAGTGAATTTGATCCATCCCAAAGTAGAAATTTGTGATCTTAGTGTTAAACTAATTCTATCTCAGTGTATTCAATATGATCTTAATATTTCTTTCATGGTCATGTTGATTATAATAATAAACCAAGAAATATTCTATTAAAACAACCAAAAATGACTCCATATAAGGATGGAACACTCCATTCATAAGTTCTATGAAGACCGTTGGTGCAATCATGAGACCGAATGACATAACAAAATAATTGTATAGAAAATTCCTATTATGAAAGGCTTTGTGAGGTATGTATGATGGTATAACACACACCAGATGATAACTGAATCTCAAATCAATATTTGGGAGCACCTAAGCTCCTCGAAGCTGGTCAAAGAGATCATTTATCCATGATAGAGGATACCTGTTCATAACCCTCAACTGGTTCAATTTCTGGTAATCCATACAAAGCCTAATAGTTTTGTATGCCTTTTTTACATAAGGACCGAAAAACCCCATGGAGAAGAATTGGGTCAGATAACCCATTTTCTACTAAATACACTAGCTACCACTTTATATATTTCATCATAGTAGTATCCATCTTATAAGGAGGAATGAATAAAAGTGAATCTCATTCCACTAGCTATATAGATAAGTCAACCTCTCTCATTAATTGTAATCCTAAAAACTCATCTAGGAATATTTCAATGAAATGATAAACCATTGGAGGTTGATCGAGCTGATGTGTTCCATAATCATCTAGACACAAACTCACAATCTGGTGATTCATCTCACCCAACCCAAAATGCTCTAGTCTATATCATTTTTCTGAGCATCCTCACCCATGTGAATGAACTCATACCCCTATATTAATTTTAAAGTCACCCTTCAGTAATATAAATTAATAAATGAATGAAAGGAGAACAACTCTACCATATCGATAATGATATCAAAACTAGTTATCTCATTGACATAGAGGTCCAAAATAAAGTGAAATCAGTCAACCTCAAGGAGTAACTACATGCACTGACATAAAACCCCCATTATAATTCCCAATGGAGTCTAATGTGTCATAACGTCATCATAGGTATGAACACTGAGGCCAAGGATCTCCACAATGTGGATATATATAAATTTATGAGAAGCCCCAATCTCAAAAAAGTGTAGAATCTAAGGAAGAGGATAATAGAATATATCCTATAATAGTATAAGGTATGGGGTCCTTCTCTTCAAGGGTTGGTTTCACTATGTGTATCGAAAATGAATTATTGCCCTATGATACTTCTTGGATACCCTGAGTAGATTCAGTATACTATCTCTATGAAACTGGGGTATGATTAGTATGGACTTGACCACCACCTTGGCCTGATCATCTAGCTACACTCCATCTCATTTCCTTATGAGATGTTTTTTACCATGATCCTGAACATGGAATTAGTTTAGACCCTCTCTCACTTGATTCTGGTTGAAAAGATTTGCATAATTTCTATACATAACCCATATTGCCATAAGATCGGCCCTCAATTAGGCCCCGCATACCCTATAGACTAGTTTTTTCCAACCAAATCTGCCCGTAGAACCTAACCTGGATACTGAGTGTGTGTTATGGCTACTAGAATCACTCTGTAGAAGCTTAAAATTATGTTTCTCACAACCAGTCAATGTAGTACCAGATCTTAATGTCGAATCATTCTGTATTGTACCTCCACCCTCCCTCAGGATACACTCTGTGATAATCACCTAATTCACTATTGGAAAAACAATACTCATCCAAAATTTATTCACTTGTGATCAGATGTAATAAATGAGACCATCCTAGAATAACCCAGATTTTGATGACTCATCACCCATCAAAAATGGTACAAAGAACTAGAGCTCACAAAAAATGGGTTGAGTAATCCATAACTTATAGCATGCCCTACTCCAGAGACAATAAATCATGGGCTCTATTATACCTTAACGTCTCAGTATAGAAGTAATAATATAAGTCCATATTAAAATATTTCTAAGACATCTCCTAATGATGTTTCTTTTGAGTTATAACATCCAACCATATCTTGGTGGAATCACGAAGCATGTACTTAGTGAGATTTTCCCTCCAATTATGAGGATTCTCTAGATTCTCCAAGATAGAAAGCATTTACTCCAACCAAGACTCTCCAGCATGTGGTATTCCATCCTCAGAAAATGTGGGTAAATGGTACTACTAGATCTCATGAGTCAACACTTCCATTATCGGGGTAGGTCACAGTGCTCCCTAAATGGTCTACATGAATAACAAAAACCCTCATGGAACTGTGCACCAGCACCTAAAATTGTTATAAAAACTATTTCTATAGCTCACATGACTTTAGGATCCACTGGTATCCCTTTCCCCACCACCTATAAAGTATATTTTTCTCCACCCTCCTAGAATACAACTGGAGGTCATCATGTGTCATGACTCTACAAATTACAAGTACACATCCCAGATCGATAAAATCATCAATGTTCATCAGTCAAAAGTGAAGAAACTAAAATGGGATTTGTGACATATATCCTATATAAGAATTAACCCATATTCCTTCTCTATGATTCTACCCTATGTGATGTGTAGATCAGGTATAAGGGAGAGACACTACCCATATCCCACTACAATGGTTAGGTCTATTAAAGTTATATTCCTTAAGAAACTCATGTTCCCATTTTCATTTTCTTTTGAATTTTCAAATTCATTTTAATTTTTCATTTTAATTAATTCCCATTTTACATTTATGTCACATTCACTTTATAAGGTTTACCCAATGGTACACCAAATTCTGATACATGAGGGACCATACTTTTCAGGGACTAAAGCATGGGGTTCACATGATTCACATAGTAACTCATTCAATAATACCTATCACAATAGCTGTAATATTTGTTTCATCACCTATCATAATAGCATGAAACACCTAATGCATCCTAAAAGGAATGGCATAATGTCCGACGTGTGAAATCTAGAAGTTTCCTAAGATGATTCATGAGACAGAATACCCTCATATCATCATGTTTCAACTTAATAGAATATAATTTCATACAAATAATAACATCCAAAATTGTTCACCTCACCCAATAGTGGAATAACATCTATTGTAACATTCAAAATCCAAAATATATAAATTCAATTCGGGGAAATTTGGATTTTTTCTATACGCGGGTTAGTCATGCCTAGGCGTATCTTATTTCAAAATTCTACTTACTTAATATACCTTTATATTATATCAAAATATTAATGAAAACCAAAAAATATTCTATGATACCAATTTGTTACATCCTGGGCCCATATTTTATTGAAAGGTGCCCTGATCTTGGCGAGTCACATTGCCACAAGTACACCTCCACAAATGCCAGAGGATGTCGATTATAGAAAGGGCCTTGTTGTGACTGTGGGGAGACAATGAACTCATTACCAGAGTTTAACATATAGAATTATCAATAATATAAAATTCATAGAAGTAGTAAAAACAATCATAAAATTAATAATAGTAGAAATAAATATCATCTTACGAAAGGTTATATACAATGATAATGATGATGATATGTTTCTTATGTCTATAATAATGAGGCCAAAACCAATATATGTAGAACATGTAAAACACATTGAACTAATGCACAAAAATATGAAAATCGTCCATCTAGAATTAGGATCCTTAGCTCGTTCCCCTACTCTTTATCCTATGTAGTAATCACAAACATGTAAGAGGGAACTTGTCCTCATCCATACCTAATTCCATATAGTCTTTTTGGGTCCCCAAGGTGGCCCAAACATGGTGTGAGATAAAATATCACTATGAAACCACCCAAGGTTATGTTCCAATCAGTTAGTGAAATTATATAGAAGATAGGGTGTAAGAAATAAAGCAATAAGTGATGGAATTACTCAAAATTAGACATCCTATAATCTAGGATCTCATTTTTTAACTAATTCATTTAATTAGTTCATTTTAAAAAGTAAGTCTTTGATTGAATATTTAGGCATGTGTCAGTTATAAATTCTCATCTAACCTAATAGTTCATTTATTTATATATTCTCATAACCTATCATAAATCCATGCATTCCCCATAAGAACATAAAACCACATACACCTAAGAAATCCATCTAATAGTATAAGTTAAGAACGCATCAAAGCTTGTTCTTTTTCTTAGAAGATGCATCATAGATTTCATTTCATTAATTAATAATTCAAGAAACCTAGACTGTATGTGTCATTCCTATATTGGAGTCCATATATCACTTTAGGTAAAATATAATCCAACACCTTACAAGGTGATCTGTGGAGAACCACTCAAAAAAGAATTTATCACGCTATGTGTGGTATAACATCCCTATCATTTGAGTTCATACTTGGCGGTCCACTAAGGGATCCCAAGTATCACCCATGGAATATTGATCAAATTACCCTTGAGTCCATCCATGGAATTCTCATATAAATGAATGTATCACTTGGTATATAATACTTAAGCCTCAATGAGTTCATCCATGGAATTCTTCATTAGAATCCATGTATCACTCAGGTATAAGAAAAGTGAATGAAAATTGATTCCATCAATGGAATTCATCGAAAAATCCATTTTCCACCCATGGTATATCAACACTTAATTAAATTAATTTAAAATTCCAAGGAAAAAAACTAATCACATACAATTCATGCTCACTTGATGAGGTAATTCAAGTCATTGAATAATAATTAAAGGATTGGAACACAATTACTCAGATGGGAAAATAATTTTAATTAGAATCTCATATTAAAAACACTATTACATTGAATATACCTTATTTAACACTCTTTTGAGAATAAACTAAAAGTGTAATTCATGCTTAAACAATAAATTACAAAACAAGGTACAAGGTTCAAGGTCAAAACTATCCCTTACCTTTAATCCATTTCATTTAAAATTGATATAACCATTCAATCCACATAAAAATTTGATTTAAAATTTTAAATTTAATACTCAACATCACATTACATGGGGTAAATGAGCACACCATATGGTATCCAAGTCAAAATCTAACCATGATGTTCCATTCTTATAAACAACACAACTAAATGGGTGGTTCCATTTAATTCAATGTTCTCAAAATATAAACAACCATAAAAATCCTCTTTAACTGCATGGTTCATGCCTAGAAATTTAAATATTCAATTTAATTTCGGAGAGACTACCGAAAATTGGGGGTGTGGCATGATGAAATATTTAAGTATCTTGAGTTTAAGAGAATGGCATGAAACCACCTATGGTGATTCTGTAATTGATAGCTTTTCCCATATCAGCTCCTAATTTGGATCGAATCAGGAGAAAATAAAATAGCGGATGAAGAACCAATTAATAGGGGAAAACATCTTGTACCTAAATAGAAAAATTGATATCCATAAGAATATAGAATGGTTAAAAAGTAGTCGAGGCCTTACGATTATGGACCTAATGAGATGAATAACCTTTGATTTGGAGATCAGGCGGAGAATCTATTTCAAATCTATGTTTAGTCACTATGAAGGGATCCAAAATGATTTTCTTGATATATGGGAGAATAAATACCTGATATAGGTTGAAATAAATTTTCAATGAGGGAAAAATGTAATTTTACAAAATAATATGGGTTTACATGGTTTTTTCTCATGGTTTGGATAGAATGTGAACACACCGTGAAAGGTCTACTATATGTAAGGGGAACCTCATGGTTTACCCACACCATTTTTCTAACCATGCACAATCCATCCCAAAAAAAATTAAAAATTGTATACCAACCCCCATGGAGACCATGTTTTTTATAAAACACCTAAAAATGTGTGTTCCATTAATAATACAAACCTTCATATTTTTCAAACATGGGGAGTTCATAAAATAAAATTTCACATAAAGATACCATTTAAAGCATGATATTCCACCTATTTTCCTTATAAACTCCTTTATAGTCAACAAAATATTTAATATAACCACCCTTTATTGTCAAAAACTTGATTATATTGGAAAAACATGAATTTCAAATTCCCAATATATAATGGATCTCTAGAAAAAAAATGAAAGAAAAAAACCAAACTAATGTGATAGAACCATGTTACCTTTGAAGAAATCCACATGAAAGGGATTAATACTATGGATCACAACCATTACAAAAAAATATCCTAGAAGAAGTATCCAAAACAATTATACAATCATGATCATTATTGTTTTATGGATTTGGAAAAAATATTTAAACCCAAAGAAGAATATGGAAGTAGCTCATACCTCATGATTAAAATAAAGAACCACTAGGAAAACACCTAGAATCCATCATTGAAGAGGTTATTAGGAGGAAGAAACCACATTCAAAGGGTTTGGGTCATGGGAGTGAAATGGTAGTGTCTTGGGGTGGTATCCCCATTCAAAAAAAAAGAAAAAACAAAAATATCTGAACATTACCATGATAAATAGTTACCCATCACGGTTTTCCAAACCTTGCTTCAAATATGTAGATCACCTCTATTATAAAGTGAAAGGTTGACACACTTAGGACACACAATTACATAACCAATATCCCTAACTATTCTCTCCAAATAGACCCACCAAATATGGAACACAGTATCCCCAAGGTAATCAAAATGGTTTAAAAATAGTGCACCTTAACCGTGCACCCTTGGAAAATCCCCCGAAATTCCAAATTTCAATTTGGAAAACCACCTAACTCAATATCAAAAGTGACACAATGTCACTATAATGAAGTTGAAACCATGGGGTGTCACATTTATGGTCCAATGATTATAGTAAAATGTGGTTTCTATAAATAATTTATAATTATAATATTATTTTAAAAAAGTGAGAAAATTTATTAAGTAAGAATTTTGGGTTATAAAAACAACAAGAAAACAAGAATATAGACACATTCCTATAGAAAATATTTTGAAAAAATGTTACTCTTTGTTTTTTGGCCTGGGTTATAGCCACTTCTTAGATAAAACAATGGATATGTGTTTATGGGACCATGATGTAGCCAAAATTTTCAAAAACAATGGTTATATGTGTTTAGGTATAGGTATAGTTTATAAAAACTATGGCTATAATATTCCTGTCAAACCAATGGAAAAAGAATATTCCATTTAAAATTATTGGGAAGAAAAATATCCATGGTTTTCTAACAATTTTCATTGTCTTCCAATATATATATATTTAAAATATACACATTAATACTAAAAAAATATAGTAATGGGGTTATGTTTTTAGACTCTAAATGTGGATGTTTAGGGTTCAAATATGGTTGTTCACATTTTATTTAGAGCCTATATCCACATTTGAATTGGCTATAGCTAAAAATTAGAAATTATGGAAATATACATATTTCTTAAATTTGAAACCACAGAATAGGGATATATCCATGGTTAACCAATAACCATGGTTTAAAATAAATGAAATCGGGCTATATCTAAGATTTGAAACTAGGGATATAGGACTATAGAAACATTTACAAGTATATTTTTCTATATTTGTAGTTTCATGGGATATATCCATAGTATTATACCATTGTAATTGGGCTATATCCATGGTTTGAAACCATGTAAATAAGGATATATACATACTTTAAATCGTGTGAATATGACAATATGCATGGATCAATGCATGGATGTAGAGATATTTCCATAGTTTCAAACTATGGCTATTGTTTTATCCCTATATCCATGCAAATAATATTCATGGATAGTTGACCCATGGATATTACTACTATACAAGGGTTATATATATATATATATGTGTGTGTGAGTGGGTTTTTACAATGTTGATATCTATATATGTAGTTGTGAGAGACCATCATCAATGATTGTGAGGCCAAAAACCGGATCCCAAACTATAAGAACAAAACACCACAAAATAAATGTTCCATGTCCCCAAAAACAAAAAAATATATATAAAAACTATTAAATCAACAGTTACTCCACTATATAGAATATGATGGATGCGATGTCTCGAAATATCAAGTAATAAATTTGGGTGACTAATTATTGTAACATACTTAACTCTATAATCCTAGATATGATGTATTAATTATTATATTTTCAAAATATACAGGGAATATAATCCCAAAGGTCTGATCAGTTTAGTAGTCTTGAAGAACCAAAAATATATAAGATTCTAATTCTACATTAGATTT
The DNA here is from genome assembly GCA_963277665.1 of Viscum album. NCBI lineage: Eukaryota > Viridiplantae > Streptophyta > Magnoliopsida > Santalales > Viscaceae > Viscum > Viscum album. Next base: position 216,979,417 of record OY728121.1, on the reverse strand, counting down.
AAAATATAACACATAAAAAATAAACTTTTTAACATCTTTAAACTCATTCAAGGATTTATTATTTATGTCATGATGAAAGGAAATAAAATGGGAGTGAACTTAAATTATCAGTAAGGGTTAAGTATGATAGAATATATTTTGAATAAATAAGGACTAATAAATATGTCAAGTTAAATAACAAAAAAACACAAGATATATAATTAATAACATCATCATGACATACATTTATATATAATTAAAAATTCAAAAAAATCATGGATAATAATAATAAATTTTTCAATGAAGTATATTCATAGTTTTGGACATCATGGTCTGAGAATTCAATATATATTTACAATCAATACACAAAGTTATGATAGTTTAAACTATGGTTATACATAAAAAATACAAATTTAATAAAACTAGAAGCTTGGTTTCTCTTAGTAGAAATGTTGATCTATCAAGGGGTTATATAATTTTGACTTTCACCCATAACTACTAGTCAAATTAATTCCAAATATAATGAATGATCAATTTCATTGATAAACAATATTACTTATCAAAAAAATATACTTATTGAATAAATAATATTAAATATATATTTTTCTGAAGATAATCAAATAACATTTAATGAATAAAACTTTATATAGAAATGGAATATAGATTATGAAATAATCATATGCATGATATATAGAATATGGATATTTAAGAGAAACATAATATCTAATGATTAATAGAACAAGAATATTTCATGAAAAATTTAATAACCCTAATATTAATATGATATAAAAGATGGACAACAATTCATCATGAAAATAGTATTTTTTAATAAAATCATGTCCATTAGATAAATAATAAAAATATAAGATAAATATTAAAAAAATATTTCATTAAATTTTTTTGATAGTAAAACTATTAATAAATTGTATAAGAATCTAGGAGCCAAAAAATTTTATGGCAGTGAGAAAATCCATTAATAATGTATACCTTAAAAATATTCCACTTTTATTTTTTAAAATAAATTCATGAATGAAAATTTAAAAAAGAATTATAAAGATTCCATTTTTTAAAAAAAAATATTAAATAGAATTTCGATTGAGTTAATAAAAATGACCTTTCTAAAAAAATATGGATATGGATGAAAAATAAACCTGATCAAAAGAGAAATAAGATTGGTTTTTATTTTAGAGGATTATATGAATAATTCTTGGTCCAATGTGATTTAAATTTAGAATAAAATATGTAAACTCTTTTAATATACATAATAATAGAATATAGAATAATTTTACCAAGGATATATTATAATATTCCATCAATTAAAATAGGAGAGATCCCAAAAAATGAGATTATGAAATAAATCCAAACCGGTTTGGTAGCCACATAAAAGTTTAAATTCAATTGAAATTTGGAACATCATGACTAAATATATACCTGTGTTAAATAAATCAATGTGGTATTATATACACAATATATAATTAAATAAGTGTATAATACCAAATATACCTCAAGGGAGTGGAAATTGAGATGAAATCTATTACAAAGATCAAATCATCGAAATAAAAATTATTCATTGAAGAGACTAGGTGTAATAATTATAAATATGAAAAAATAATGTTAAAATAAAACATAATATTATAAGAGGTAATTTAACACATAATCATTCCATAACCTATACAAAAATGTATAAGTATAACCTAATGAATTTTAATTGAGTTAAGAAACACCTTACCTCAAGTTCAACTTTCCTCATAAATTCTTTTAGCATCGTATATACTAAATTTAGATTTATTATATAAAGAAAAAAACCATATACATATCTGTAATATAATTTTTGATTCATTTATAACATTATATAACCTGTTTGTTAATAATATTTTCTAATTACCATTATTTAGGGTGTTAACTTCTTTTTTTTCATATAAGTTTTAATTTAGTTATTCTCATACATGAATTTTACTCATGGATACATTATATATAGTATTTTATTAATGTTAAAAATAATATATATATTCTATACATTTATATTTAGAGTTATCCGTTAAATAAATAGATAAAAACTGATTTACATCATTCATAGTGATGGTAGGTCATACATATGCATGAAAGTTGTTTTACCATTCTGATAGAAGATAAGAAATAACTGAAAATGATAAGTCACCATTCTAAGATGATTTTTAGATCATATATATATAATTTATATTAATTAAATACATTATTTTACAATCCATGCATATCATAAATGAAACGTAGATAACATCATTTTGTGGAGGTGGTGGTCCACACCTATGCACAATGGATGTTATCATTTTCCAATAGGTTGTAATGTAATAAGGATTATATGATATTATAATTAATGGTGATTAATTATATATTAAATAATAAATATATTTATATTTATATATATACTTTTATCTTTATTACCATCCATGTAATGTGGGTATGGAAAAAAATTAAATTCCTTTGTAGAGACGGTACATTGTACTTATGGACGAGTAATGTTTTCACTATTTGTTGGTTGGAAAATATTTTAAATAAGTTATCACCATAATAAAAATTAATATATATAAATCTATGGTACTATATTTATTATTTTTGAATGGTTATAATATATTTTGAGTAATTGTTAGAGTAAATAAACAATAAAGAGTCGCTAAAGATGATTACCTCTTCCTCAATAGGCTTTAATTAAATACCTACTAAAGAACCATTGAAATGTTCTTTTATGAAAACCAAAATTCTATACATAATTTAAAGGGAATGATGTAAGGAAATTAGGTAGTTTTAGTTGGTATTTTTTTCTCAAATAGGTGTAAATAAAAGATGGAAGGGGTTTCCCTTTATAAGTGAGGTGAGGGGAAATGATGGAATTTCATAGTATTAAATTAATATAATTTATTTTCCATTTTCAAATTCCTCTTAAATGGCATAATTAAATGATATAATGATGATGAGTTGAATTCCTATCATATAATAATATTTGGAGAATTTTTTTTATATTTTCATCCATGTATTTTTTTTTAATCCCTCATTAATCCTTTTAAAAATTACCACAGTAGTAATGTTTTCTACACATTAAGGGTAAATAATTTTTCCATAATAGGAAAAAGATCTATAAATGTACCATTGGTTTCTGTTTTCAACCTATCTAATTCATTTTGATGAATATAATATTACTCTGAAGTTTAAATTATTTAATCCAACATTATTTGTTATATAATATCATTAATGTCAATTTCGGAACAATTCAATTAATTTCACAGTGAAAAAAATATGACAAAAATAATAGTCTTTTAAATTCATAAGAAATTATAACTCCCTCAAAAAAATAATTTTAATGTTTTTTAAATTATGATACATTATTTTCGTACTATTTTTACAATTGTTGTGTTAGTGTTTCATAAGAATTAAAGGTAATTATTTCATCAAAAAAAGTAAAAATAAATTAACTGGATAAAAAAATTAATTCAACTTTATAATAAAAATCTCAAATATAAAATAAGTGTATTTTATCCCTCATATAAAAAATTATAAAATTAAAATAAATAAATTGGATTTTTTAACTTTATCATTTACTTAAATATTATTAATGAAAAATGCATATCAAAATGGAATAAAGGACATATTTTGAATGATTGGATTAATATAGACATAATAAAATTATTCAATGAAATTAAATTAAGATTTAGGATTATTTTAAATTCCTTATAAAATAATTTTTAACTTTAATTAATAGATTTACCCTTTACATTGGGGATAAATTTTACCATGGTTACCTTTCATAATGCTTATAAATAAAAGTGATCTATTTAAAAAATTGAATATACAAATTAATAATTTGGTACAATTTTTATAAGGATAATTTTTTTAAGTGTAAGAAATTAATATTAATAGTTTTTCATAAAATGTTAGCATAAACATTTTTTACACTTTTTTTAATGAATTGTAATTTACTTATATTAAAATCATGAAAATTATTGATTAAAATTCAATTATTCAAAGTAAAATGGATAATTTATCACATTTATACAAAATAAAATATAGAATTGTAATTTTAAATTATTTTTTAATGAGTGTAAGTGAGATTATTTGAATAATATTTATTTTTATTGATTCATTGAAAAATAATTCACTTCATAAAAATTCAAAAATTCCACCCTAAATTTTTAATAATATGATGATTTGAAAAATAAAGTTAATTTTCTAATATAATATTAATAAGATTATAAAAAAAATATAATTTCAAAATATAATTTTTCAAAAAAAATTGAGAAATAATAATTTTAAATTGAAAATTTTTTTTACAGAAAATTGAGTTATTATTTTTTATTAATCAAATAGATAACATATTTTTTCATAATGTGGCTATTCGTATTAATTCACACTAATAAAATGGAAATCTTATAACATTTAAATCAAATTAAAATATTTTAATAGAATGTTGAGGTTCTCTTAATGCTTGGTGTTGCATGTTTTGCAAATTTTCGAGCATAGTATTCAACATTTTTTATGTTTAATATTCTAAAATTTAAATAAATTATTCCCTCACAATTTTATCTTATTCATAAATGGTCAATATTTTGGAATACATTTTTTTAAATCAACTTCATATTGAGGGAAAATAAATTATATTTTGAAAATAGAATGAGAGGAACATAATGGTTACTAGAAATACAACATATTCATATTACGAGATAAATAGAACACTTGTGGGAACTTAAGATTTAGAAATATATGTTTAAAATAACATATAAATAATAATAAGTATAGATATATAATGTTTCCATGAGAAATTTAGCAGCCTCAAAAACATAAATCAGTGTGGGGGAAGAAGATTATTGATTAATCATAAATATAGTTAAAATAGAATATTTTTATTTCTAATTAATTTTATTATAGTATATAATTTCATTTAGAATAATATATAAATATACATACTTGAAAATTATAATTTTTTCCTTTAATAAATTTCAACTATAATTTCATCTTTTTCACCAAACAATGGGTATTCAACTTTATTTTTAATATATAAAGCACAAAATTAAACTTCTAATGGATCACATAATCCAAAAAATAATTAAAATATTCTCCCCCAATATTAAAAAAATTATATTGTTAGAATGATGTAATATAATAACCTAAATGAAATAAGCCTCATATGAATAAATTATTCATTAATCTATATAATTTAGTAAAAAACTAAATGCATAACATAGATAAATAAATAAAACAATAACCTAAATAATCTGAATATGAAAAACATTAAAAAAATATTTTAACCTCAAAGTTTATGTATTTCCATTCTAATAAAAACACTAAAATTATAATAGTATTTTTCCTAAATAATACTTTAATTTAATCGTAATGGTTATATATATACCACAAACTAATAAACTATATCCCAAAAAATCCTAATTTATAATTGTATTATTATTATACCCTGAATTCCATCAATTTGTTTAATATCAAATGGGATTATTTCTAGACCAGGCAATGAGACGGCATGCGATTCTGAGGCCCAGACTACCTGAAATGATCTGTCAAAAAATGTTATGTTTTATATAGCATGACAGGTCGGTTTTCTAAAATAAGTAGATTAACACTTAAATGGGTTCCCAGATCAGAAATCTGAGGGCACCATTACATTTAGGATGGTAGGTTTAACCTAGTCCTGACTTATGTTTACTCAGCGTAGGCCTCCAGTTAGAAAACCCGAATATTCCATAACCGTAAAAAAAATAATTAAATAAAATTATTTTATTTTTCAAATCCTTATAAATCATTAATGGGGTGTATAATTGAAAATATGAGAGAACCATTGAACTCGTGAGGTTATAATTTACTTAAGTAGATCCTAATATTCACCAGTGTGGGTCAACAGTGGAAAGTAGTTTTTTTCCTTAAATAAACTAATTGAACAAATTTATTTTATTTTCAAATCCTTATAACTCTTAAACGGTAACTCAGATTGGAAATATGAGAGTACCATTGAGTTTTTGAGGGTTTACTTCCATTAGGTGGAGCCTAGCATCCGCCAGTATGCGCCAGTTGTGAAATTTGGTTTTTGGGATATAACTGTAAATAAAATAATTTAAATAAAAGTTATTTTTTATTTTCAAATCCTCATAACTCACAAACGGTAACTCCGATTAAAAATTTGAGACCACGGTTGAGTTCATAATGAGATGTTCTCATTAAGCAAGACTTAACCTCATCCAGCACAGGTTGAGGGAAAAAAGTTATTTTTCAGGGGTTTTAAGGAAAAATAAAAGAAACATAAAAAGTTTATTTTATTTGAAATTGTTTTCTATGGTGCATCAAAGAGGCGATGATAAATATAATTAATGAACCTCATTAAAGATTCAGTGTAACAACACTACAATGTAATGAAATAGAAACATTGATTCACATTTTGTCAATTAATAGCCTAACAAACAATGCAGGATTTTTGGCACAATCCTAGAATTTCTCAGAGGCTTTGGTTGATGGTGAGGAAAAACAATGAAATATGACCTCTCTAATGATGAACACTAGCGAATCAGACGACAGTGATGATACCCCTGGTGAGTGGACTCAAGATCAGAGATCGACGGATGATAAAAAATGACCATCCTCATGCAATCTCTTTCCTATGTAGGGATTTAAATTATTAATGAATTGTTTTCCCTGCTCTACACCTATAAATGAAGAATGTGAATCAAATATCTATCAAGTTGATCCTCAGATAGATTTTCCTTACAATGTTGGGAAATATAGTTGTGAGTTGATATAAGGATTAAATCTTAGTGATTTATAATTCCTATGTCATGGTCCCGCTAACACGAACAATTCTGGACCAACATAATCAAAGGTCGGTTGTTTATATGGGTGTTTTTTGTGATCACCTTCATATCCCCCCCCCCCATTCTTAATGGAATAACAGATGGTGGTGCATTGTCCAATAAGAGAGTGTGACACAAGTCTGCGGAAGTGGTATTAGGTCACGGAGGGGGAACCGGGCCGCGACACCCCAACTGTTGTGGGATTCGGTACACTGGAAGTGCACTGTGGTGGTGAAAGGATCCCTCGGTAAGGAGGCCAGCGACTAGAAGTAGGCGGATGCGGCCACCTTGCCAGGTCGGAGGCACACTCTGTAGTGAACGGAACTGATGACAATGTCGTCGAGCACAGGGGGAAAACCAGTATGCGTGAGTGAAACATCACAGAAGGGAGGTACCACTTGAGCACCAAATTGGAGGAGTGGCCCATGCTAGCTGGCCGTAGAAAGAGATGGCATGTTGTCTTGGACTGCATGCGAAGGAGGCAGCTGACCTCAGTCAGCCCCATACTGCCCGAATCGGACGCCCTGCGGGCCTCCGTGCAGGGTGGGATACTGGCCCTCTTATGAGGTTCAGGGCGATGGAATGAACCAGGCTACTGGGAAGCTTGGTATGGAATCATGCCATCCCCCTTTTGTGTGTCGGGACTATAGGGTGGAACGGGCCACTGGGTGGCCTGGGTTGCGGGTAGAGCTTACCCGCCAATGTGGGTCGAGCTGGATGGAACTGGGTCACTAGGAGACCCGATGAGATAGAACCAATGACTATTAGGCCAGGTCCAGCAAATCCTGAGGGTCCAGGCTAGACTGAGCCAGCCCAAACCCAACCGGGATAGGTTGAGTCGGATGAAATGGGTCCGGTCCTACAGGACCCTCGGGCCGGGTTGGTTAGGTCGGTCCAACCAGGCTCGAATATAACTAGCCTCTATTTACTAAAACAGAAATATCGTTTAGACCATTTTTCTAATTTACACGCAATCTATGGTGTTAAGACCATTGTGATGAGATGATCCATTGGGAATACTCTAAGTGGGACTTCATGGCACTAGAAATATAAATGATGGCCTGAGGAATATATTATCCCAGAACCAAGCGCAATACGTGCGGGAATCTTGTGGCTGGCTAAGACACGAAGACTGCTTATGAGTAGGTCTAAGTGAACCTAGATTCCTAGATGATAAGTGTCCATATGTGGACCAGCTACAAGTAGCTCTGTGTGAACCAAATACAAGAGGATCTGTGTGAACCAGTTATAAGTGGCCTTGTGTGGACCAGCTATAAGAGGCTCTTTCTGGACCAGTTATAAGAAGCCCTATGTGGGTCATCTATGATGGCCTAAGTGGGGAGAGGCTATGTGTGACCCCTCATACCCAAGTTGAGTAGCAGCTCTATTGGACCCATCCATCCCACAGTACTCATCAGGGATAAGTACCTCAGCAGTCCAAGTTGTTCACTATTACAACTAATAGTCTTGCTTTCCATATTTTAGATTATACATGTGTGAGCTAACATTTCCTTGCAAATAACTTCTTTTGTGGCCCTTCCCTTGTGTTTTGAGGTTTCTACTGAGTATTTTGTTACTCACCCCTGCACGGGCTTCACCCTCACATTTCATGTCCCGGGTAGGTGATCAATGCTTTGACAAAGACCTTGGTGGTCTGGGACCAGCTGGCCCTCAGTGAGACGGGACATACAGACACTTAAACAGAGTCCTTGGTGTTTTGGGACTATATGGTGCTTAGGGAGAGGGGATGGAAAAACACTTCGACAGAGACCTTGATGGTCCGGGACTAGGTGTTACTCAGTGAGATGGGATGGACGGGTGTACTTCTACTACTACCGGAAGCCACCATTCACCAACCCATTAGGTGGGGTCTCGAGTAGATGGACCATGGTAGTTATACTTTCGTTTATGGGTTTGGGCTTGTATTATGGCCCCTTAGTACATTTAGTATGTATTGTACTCTTAGTATTTATCTCAGTGACTGTTGTCATTTACTTTTTGATACATTTCACAGTTTGAGATTTGTGCGTGTGTGTAGGTTTAAAGTAAAATTCCTTCCCTTTTTGGAATATGTATTTTCAGTTCTAGTCACCGACCCCCAACCAATAGAGATTGGGCTTGGGGTAGTCACAGTGCGAGCCCTAGGGTATGGGTCGTGACAAAGTGGTATCAGTGGGGGTCAATTCTTCCTGATGAACTAAGAGTCTGTAAATTTTGATAGGGCAACAGTGATAAGTGTTTCGAGTTTGGATTTCAGGACAGGGATTCCAGTGTTGGTAAGGTGGCCAACATATCCATACACAAGGACCCTGAACTCTATTTTCTATCCTGATACATGAAAACACCAGTTTCATACATCTTTTAATGTTTTTATAGGATCTTTCTAAGTCTAAGTTAGTTAACTAGGTATAATCTATTAATCATGATTCATTTTGATCTCTTTCAAGATGCCTCCATGAAAACAGTCATCCAGGATTCTAGTGTGTGACCACAAGGATGGTCCACAGAGTGATGAGGCTTTGGTACAGATATTTTTTCCCTAGATGGCACTGTTAGGAGGTGTCTCATCGTTACCACTGCCCATTGGTTAGCAGTTACTACAAGCACTATCGTTAGAGGACACGCGTAGGATTAGTTCCTTACATGAGTTTTAACAACAGAGACCCCTCAGGTTCTGAGGCGAACCTAACTCACATGTGGATAAGGATTTTCTTTAGTTTGTTAGTGAGTTATCCATCTAGTCAGGGAACCATTAGATCAGACAGAAGTCCTGTAAGTGGGCCTCCTACATGGCTCAGTAGGGAGATATTATAGTTTTGATTACCTAATCTTATGATGAGGTGACCTTTTCATGGTCAGAGCTTGATAAACTTTCTCAGATAAGGGGTTCTTCCCATAAAATCAATGGTAAATTCATGCCCAAGAGTTTCTATAGCTTCAGTAGGATGACATGTCAGTAACTAAGTTTTACTCGAGGCGTACCAACCATTCCAGGTACTCAATAAATCTGATACAACCATTACTTTAGGGCTTGGACCACCGAGCAAGATATGTTTTGGGACATCTGATCTTGAAATATTCCTTTGTGCATTCCTACTTATGTTAGGGTGCTAGAGAGAACCTTATTGGTTTTATGTCTTTTGGCTAAGAAGATACATCCAGTGGATGTTATTTGTAAGAATATAGGAAACTATCATCAGTCTCCAAGACATAGACCTATGAGAAATTCTGAGAAGAGGTACAAAGACTGGGGATCTACAGCTCAAGGACCATATGGTTAGTCTAGTCGATATAGAAAGAGGTAATTCTTTTCAAGAGATGGTAGTGGACATATCTCTAGGGATTTTCTAGACTAAAGTGTTGGAAGTGATATAGTTAATGGGCTCCTGGGGTAGAGATAGTGACAAGAATATATTAATCTGTATGGTGGCAGATGTGGTAGAGGAGTTGGGAGAGAAATAGAAGGTGGTATACTTTTTGGCATGTTACAACCACCACACTAATGTGATCCACAATAGGCTCTGGGAGCTAGAGGACATAGGAAGGGGTAGCTACATGTAGACATACTTAACCACATATAAGTGGATGTTTTGATTTTTCAGTTCCCTACAGTGGTGGATGAGTATGAGGACGTCATTCCAGAGGATATTCTAGGACTACCTTCTCATAGAGAGGTAGACTTATGCATTGATTTGTACCCTGGTATGACACCAATATCTAAACCTATATATCGAATGGATCCTATAGAGCTCTAGGAGCTGAGTGTACAATTGGAGTACTTTTATAGGAAGGGGTTTGTAAGGCCCAATGTTTCATCATGGGAAGCCCAAGTTTTGTTTTTCAAGAAGGAAAAAACTGGAGGTTATGCGTGGACTTCTGCACCTGAACCAGGTTACTGTGAAGAAAAAATATCATCCACCAAGGATTGATGACCTCTTCAATTAGCTGAAGGGAGTGAGATGGTTCTTGAAGATAAACCTTAGATTAAGCTATCACCAGCTTCGAGAATGAGATGAGGAAATCTGAAAGACAGATTTCATATGTCACTATGGATGCTATGAGTACTTAGTGATTCAATTTGGTTTGACAAACTCCGTAATAGGGTTCATGGGACTCATTAACAGGATCTTCCAACTGCACTAAGACCAATTTGTAGTGATCTTCTTTAATTACATATAAGTGTATTCATCATCCAATGAGGATCACGTGATGCACATGCGGATTGTAATGTTCACACACTGAGAGCACAATTTCAACAGAAATCTCTTGAAGTGTGAGTTCTGGATACAAAAGGGCCATTTCCTTGGACATGTCATCTCAAAGGCTAGAGTTGTGGTGGATCCAGAGAAGATCGAGGCGGTTCTTCCTTGCGAACCACCAAAGAGTATTAGTGAGGTGCAGAGTTTATTGGGGTTGGCTGGGTACTATAAGAGGTGTGTAATTGACTTATATAGAGTAGAATCACTCATGAAGGCATTGATGAAGAAGGGAAAACCTTTCATGTGGATAAATGGATGCTAGTAGAGATTTTGGTAGCTAAGTAAGATGTTGACGAGTTCTCCTATATTGAGGTTGCCAGAGGAGGGAACTAACTACGTGGTGTACTGTAATGCATCAGGAACCGGGCTTGGTTGTGTCCTGATGAAGAGGAAAGGATTTATTGCTTATTACTCATGATAGTTGAGACCTCATGAGTAGATCTTTGTGACCAATTAATTTTAGTTGATAGTATTAATTTTCACACTGAAGGTTTGGAGACACTACCTTATGGGTGAATGATTCATCATCTACTCTGACCACAAGAGTCTCAAGTATAGCTATTATCTGAAAGATCCTAATCTAAGATAGCAATTTTGGATAGATCTCCTCCAAGACTATGAATTCAAGATAGTCTATACTCCAGGGAAGGGGAACATGTTGTCAGATTCTCTCAGTAGAAGATTGAGTTTAGAACTACTGAATTAGGCCTCAAAACTTTTGGCCAAGCTTCAGATATCCTTCATAGATAGAGAGGAGAAAGATTTTCTTCATTCTATGGTAGTTTCCACTCCACTCTTATAGTGATTTAGGGATGTGAAACTAAGAGATGTCAGTTCAAGATTTCACAAGCCCATATGGCTGCATGTCAAGCAACTTATGGATATTCGAATGGTGGGGAGCACGTAATCCATTTCATAGGACACATCATAGCACCGGTGACATTATGAGAGGAGGTATTGAGGGATTTATATATATCCCATTTGGAGGTGAATCCAAGGATGGAGAAGATGTACTAGGACCTTTGATGTCAATACTGGTGGTCGGGGATGAAGAATGCAGTGGAAGAGTTTGTTTCTAGATGCCTCACTTGTCAACAAGTGAAGCTAAGCACCGGGTTTTAGCAGATTTGGCACAACCCCTCATGGTACAATAGTGGAAGTGGGATGAGATATCGATGAAATTTATGATGGGTTTACCACATACGTCCATAAGACATGATACCATCTGGGTGATCATAGACTGACACACCATGTCGACCCACTTCCTAAATACCTAATAGAAGAGTTTAGTAGAGGGCTCGAGATGCCTCTGTGCTGGAGATTTGACAACAGGGAAACTTTCCCTGAGTAATCAGTTTAGATAGAGTATTGAAAATAGATAATCCTTCGTAGGTAGTAGATTCCTCTGGTGTGTGTTCGTTGGTAGCATGGTATTATCCAAGAGAGCACATGGGAGTGAGAGGCTCAGATTCTTGCTCAGTACTCCCTTTTTTTATTATCCCTTATTTTTCCTTATGAGGACGTAAATCCCTAATGGGGGGGAGTAATGTAATACCCCATAATTATATTAATATTTTTATAAAATTAAATGGTATTATTTATAGACCAGTAACTAAGAATGAATGTGATTCCAAGTCCCAGAGTGCGTGAAATGATCCGTCGAAAAATGTTAAGCTTTAAATAGCGTAGGTGAGTGGTTTTCCTGAAAATTTGTAATAACTCTTAAACATGTGTTTGGATCAGAAATCCTAGGGAACCTTTTCATTCAGGGTGGTGGGTTTAACCTAGGTTTGACTTAATTTTAGTCAGAATGAGCATCCGGTGTGAAAACTCAAATATGTAATAACCGTAAATAAAATAATTAAATAAAATTATTTTATTTTTAAAATCCTTGTAACTCATGAACAGTGACCCAGATTGAAAATATGAGAGCACCGTTGAACTCTTGAGGTTATTATTTCCTAAAGCAGAGCCTAACATTGACCGGTGCAAGTCAATAGTGGAATGTAGTTTTTCTCCATAAATATAATAATTGAATAACATTTTTTTTAATCCTTATAACTGATAAACGGTAACTTGGAGTGGAAATATGTGGGTATAGTTGAGTTCGTGAGGGAATAATTCCCTTAGATGGAGCCTAACATTGGAAAGTACGGCCCAGCTGTGAAAGATGGTTTTTGGGACGTAACCGTAAATAAAATAATTTAAATAAACACTATTTTATTTTTGAATCCTCATAACTCACAAACTGTAGCTCGGATTAAAATTCTGAGACCACTGTGTAGTTTATAATGAGATTTTCTCCTTTAGAAGTACATAATTTCGGCTGGCATGGGTTGAGGGAAAAGGTTATTTTTCAAACATTTTAAGGGAAAATAAAATAAACATAAAAAGTTTGTTTTATTCGAAATTGTTCACTGCAGTGTAGTGATGAGGTGATGATAAATCTCAATAATGAACCTCATTAATGAGTCAACGTTATGATACTGCAACACAACATAACAGAAATACAGATTCTCATTTCTTTAATTAATAACCTAACAAACAATGTAGGATTATTGGCACAATCCTGGAATTGCTATGAGGCTTTGGTGGGTGGTGATGACGAATGATGAAAGACAACCTCTCTAATGAAGAACGTTGGAGATTTAGAAGACAGTGATGACACCATTGGAGAGAGGATTCTGGATCAGAGATCGACAGATGATGATGAACAATCATCCTTGAGAAATCTCCTTTCCCAGGTTGGAATTTAAATTATTAATGAATTATTCTCCTTTCTCTCCACATCTAATGAAAAAGTAGATCAACTCTCTAACAAGTTGATCCATAGATATATTTTCCTTTAAGGATTGGGAAATATAATTGTGGGTGGATATCAGGATTAAATCTCAGGGATTTATAATTTATACATCATGATACCGCTAACACAAACAATTCTGTACCAACACAAACAAATTCTAGTTGTTAATATGGGTGTTCTTTGTGATCCTCTTGATCTCTCTCTCCCCATTATTCATGGCATAGTGGATAGTGGGGAATTGGTTGTAGAAGCTCCGGGAGGAAGGGCCGCAACTAGGTGGGCTACCATACTGGAAAGAGACCGCGGTGACGGCACCAGGCCATGGCACCCCAGTCGTTGTGGGAGAAGACGCGCTACCTGCGTTCCATGGCAGTGATAAGAGTCACCTCAATATAGGGTGGTAGCAGGTGGACGTGGCCACCCAACTGCATTGGAGGCACACTCAACACAAAGTTGTGGTCCAAAGACTGTGACAGTGAGTAGGACTATAAAACATTATGCGGTCCCCAGGGGTAAACTGGTCTGCATGGGAGGACCGGCATAGAAGGGAATCACTACTTAGGCACTATGTTAGAGGAGCAGACTGCACTAGTGGGCCACAATAAGAGCTGGCATGCAGTCCTGGACCGCATGCAAATGAGGTGGCTGACCTCATCCAGCTATATGTGATGCCAACCAGACTCCCCATAGGCGTTCGGTCATGGGACGAAATCATACTGCTTATGTGGGCCGTTGGGCGGCCCAGGATGTGGGTAGAGTCGGCCCGCCAATGTAGGCCGGGATGGATGGAACCGGGTCACTACATGACCCGGTGGGCTAAATCCACTTCCAATCGGGCTATGTTCAGAAAGACCCAAGGGGACTGGCTTAGTAGCCAGGCCAGCCCAGACCCAACCCGGTCGGGTCTTTCGAACCAGGTCAGGTCATGTGGGACCCACAGGTCGGGTTGTCGGGTTGGTCCAACTGGGCTTGGACACAACCAACCTCTATTTACTAAAACACCAATATCATTCAGACCATGAATTCAATTGACGTGTCATCGACAGTGTTGGAACCCTAGTGATGAGACTGTCCTTTGCCCATACTCTAACTGAGACTTCATGGAAACCGAGATATGCCCGATGGATTCAGGAGTAGATTCTCCCATAATCAGGAACACTAAATTTAGGAATCATGTGGCTAGATGAGGACCAAAGATGGAAGATTATAGGGTCTATGTGACCCTGCAGTACTATATGATAAGTGTCCCTGTATGGAATAGCTACAAGCATCTCTTTGTGCACCAGCTGCAAGAAGCTCTATATGAACGAGCTATAAACAGCCCTGTGTGGACCAGCTATAAGTAGACCTATGTGGACCAGCTTTAAGTAGCCCAGTGTGGACAAGCTATAAGTTCCCCTGTGTGGACCAGCTATGATGTCCTATGTGTGGAGAAACTATGTGTGTCCCAGTAGACCCATGGTGGGGAGTGGCTATGTGTGACCCAACAGACCCATGATAGTCATTGGGGATGAGTACCTCAGGATTCTAAGGTGTTCAGTGGTACGACTGATAGTCTATATTTCCATAAATTATATTATACATGCATGAGCAGATAGTACCTTGTGTATATCTTCTTTTCTGGTCTTTCACTTGTGTTTTGTGGTCCCTGCTGAGTATAGTGTCACTCACCCCTTCATGCGCTTCACCCATATGTGTCATGTCCCCATGTAGGTGATTGACACTTCGACGGAGACCTTGTTTGTCTGGGACCAGGTGGTTCTCATTGAGAAGGGATGGATGGATGCTTCGATAGAGACATGGGAGGTCCGGTACCAAGTGGTTCTCAGTGATATGGGATGGACAGATGCTTCTATGGAGACTTTGATAGTCCGAGACTAGGTGGTTCTTAGTGATATGGGAAGAATTGGCGTTCTTCTATAGCTACAGGTAGCTACCCTTCACCTACCATTCAGGTGGGGTCTTGAGTGGACAGACCGTGGTAGTTGTACTTTCCTTTTTGGTTTTGGTCATGTCTTCTGGCCCCTTTGTACTTTCATTTTGTATTGTACTCTAAGTACTTGTCTCAATGAAAACTGTTGTTTACTTTGTGTCTACTTTTCGTAGTTTGAGCTTTGTGCATGTGTGTAGGTTTAAAGTAAAATGTCTTCCCTTTTTGGGACATAACTATATGGTGCTAGTTTCCAACCCCTAGCCTATGGAAGGTGAGAGTGGGGTAGTTACGGCCCAAGCCCTAGGGGACAGGTCATGACAATTATAAAAATATTTGATCCTCTAATATGATTCCAAAAATAAACATAATTCTTAACAATAAAATCAGTAATTTTAATTAAACCTATACATAATTAGACATCACATATTCCATTGGTTGGTGTTTCACCCTTTTCATCATTTATTTGTTGGATTAAGACTTGATTCCTTGATAGATGTCGTGGTTTATTTATTATCCTATTATTTTTCATTTTTCTAAAAAAATATTAACTTAATGAAAATATAATACTATAAAACATAAAAATTATCTTAAAATTTATCATTAATAATTATATAATTTTTTCCCATAATAGTATTCTATTCAACTTATTTTATTTTAAAACAACAAAATATATTAATTGAATATTATTTCCTTACCACGAATGATCATATTAACCATAATAGATATTAATAACATTAACCTTATGTCCAAAAAATATAAAACAATTATTCCAATGGGTTTTATTCTTATCCATGTCTACTATAATATCCTTAATAATGTAAAAAATACATTATAAAAAACCTAAAAATGGGTATCTATTCCAATAAACTTATGATCAAACTTATTGTTATCAACAAAAAACACAATATTTTTATCCCCTAACATTATGGAATATCATAGGTTTCCATAAGATCCATTCTACCATTCATTATGGTGGTTCATAAATAGAATTTTAATTAAACCCAACATATCCCATGGGAGTATCAAACATGCTTTGAAGAAAGGGAACACTCACCCTATACTAGAATCATGGATGAGATATATTCATGGAACTATTTCGAGTTTATTACCCCTAAATGAATATATTCTAAAACCATGTCTAATAAGAGTATCCATATAGGGATGTGTTTCTATTAAAACAACATAATCACAACCTTACAATAAACTGTATTGTATTTTCCAATAATTAGACATATACTCGGATTTTTAAATTATGTTATGTTCCTTAATCTATGTTTTACTAAATTAATTTTTCAATGTTTCTACTATAAATTATTTGATACCGACTATAATGACCAAAACTCCAAAATCCAAGATCAATTTTATTATTACTTACATTAAAATATGATTCAAGGGGTCTCATCACAAAGTAATAATTTGTTTATTTGTTTAGAACAAATAAATACAAACAATTTTTCCATATTTTATTGTAAATAAAAGATAAAACATAAAAAATGAAAATTTGGAGCATCATGGAAACTTATTCAATGGTTTATTAATTTTATCTGAGGGAAATAAAAAAAATAAGTATGATCTCATTTTCTCAATAAGGGTTAAGTATGTTAGATGTTAATTTAATTAAATAAGGAATAATTAATAAGGAGAGGTAAATAACTAAAAATGTATGTCATATAATGAGTTACTTGATCCCAAAATGCATCCATGGATAATATGAAATGAAATAATATCATGTATAATAATAATTGAATTCTTAATGAATGATATTCATAATTTTGTATGCCATGATCTCATAAATCATGATATATTTATCATTATGAAATTTCTTCAATATAGATTAATCAATGGGAAGAAAAACACCCAAAACCTATTTAATATGGCTTGCCAACTAATTTCTCTTGATACATTTAATTTCATTGAGGGGATATATATTTTCCACCCCACCCATTAATGTATTTCTAAGCCATTCTTTATATATTTAATTATCATTTTAATTCATAAATAATATTCCTTCTCAAAAATGTATGCATGAGAAGTCGAATAAAGAATATCAATATTTCCCAATTAAATAAAATGACTTTTAATATAAAAAAAACATATATAGAAATGATATATGTATTTGGAAATAATCATATCCATGGTATAAGTAATTTATGTATTATGATAAATATGATGTCCAATGGTCATAGGAATGTTAATGAATCATGATAATATTAACAACCACAGAATGAATAATAGAGAAAAGATGACCCTCTATTCATCAAAAATACACATTCTATAATAAAATAATTAAATTTCAAGAAAGGAAAAAATTGAAAAAAAAAATTTAAAATAATATTTATTTATTGATATTTTATGTAAAACCAATGAAATTAAAAAAAATAATCTTAGAGAAATAAATTGTTATGAAGGCGAGAAAATCCATTAACAACATATAATTTTTAAAAAGACTCATTTTGAAATTGAAAAAAGTATAAAATGATTATTTATGTAAATAATAGAAATATTCCATTAAAAAAATTAGAAGTAAAGGATAACATAAGTTTTACTTTTAATAAATAAAAATAAATTTTGTAAAAAAACATTTAAAAAATAATGACATTGACAAAAAAATATACTTGATAAAAAGATATATTAGATTTGTTAATCAAGATAAAATTCCCATTATTTTATTTACAAAGAGAGGAATAATTTTATGAAAATGTGTAAAATACATAATTATCAATATTAATATAAAATTTATTGAGTTTATATAGGATGGATTATAATATTCTTTCAAATAAAATAAGAGAAGTCACAAAAAATGAGATTGTAAAATAAATCCTTACCAATTTGGTAACCCTGTGAAACGGTGACATTAATTGAAACATTATTCATTTTGAGTAATAAGTTAATAATTTCAAATACACTAAATGGGTAGTATATACAATACATAAAAATATATAGGTTTATAATACTAAATATGCCTCGCTAGAGTGGATATTGAGATAAATTCACTTATAAATATAATATCATTAAAAATAGAATTAATAAATGAATTTAATGTGTGTAAAAAATTTAAACCCTCAAAAAACAAGTGGAAATAAAACATAATAAAATAATATGTCATTTCTCACATAATTATGCGATAACTTAGTCAACAAAGTAGAAGTGTAGCCTGGTGAAAAGAAATTTAGTTAAAGAACCCCTTCTCTCAAGATCCAAATGAATTTTAATTTATTTTAAGCTCCAGTATAAAAACATTAGATCTATTATAATTACATAAAATAACCATATACATATACAAAATATAATATATTATCCATTTTTAACATTTTATCAACTTTTTTTACAATCATTTATTATTATCATTAGTTTTTATGTTAACTTCTTCGGTTTTATTGTAAATTTTTGTAATATCCAAAATTTTAAATGATAAAAACACCTCTTTTGTAATTAAATTACAAGTATTTTTTGTGAAAAAATTAATTTTACAATACTTTTATTTATTATGGCTTTACTTTTTTAAAACGGTTGGGTACAAAGCCACATTTTATTATTAAATAAAAGACCACTTTTTGTCTGGGTAGAGGGAGACCCATTATATAGCCCAAAGACCCAAGTCCAAGTGTCCTAAATACATATCTTGGATTCCCTTTTTTTCCCCAAAGGGCCCTTCAGTGAATATTACTGTTGTAGTACCTGGGCTACTGCAATACCGTCACCGCTAGAGTTCCTGCTACAGTACTGTCGCCACTATAGAGAAATTGCTTCTACAGTAACTTGTGAATTTCTCCACTACCCAGATTTGATCCTAGGTCATTTGGATGCCAAGAAGGAGCCTCTACCACTTTGGTATAGGCTCGTTGGAAATTTTATTTATTATGAATTTATGACATGGTAATATCCTTGTTAATAAATTACAATATTTTAAGGAATATTTTTAGAGTTATGTGTTGAGTTAGGATGGGATTCAAGGCTATGTAGACCCTTTTTATTGAAAAAATAAAACTATTAATTATATTATATTATGTGTTCGTACTTTTTATAAAATAATAAAATGACTCCCAAATAGTGTCTTGTATGATAAATGTGAGACCACCATTAGATCTAGGATGATGGATTAAATCTAATATGGATATAAGATTTTTTCATATTAGATGTTTCATCAAATCAAACTTGAGGATAATTTATTTAATATTTTATTGATTTTTTTCAAAAATATTATAATAAATCATAAATAGTGTATCGTATGAACAATTTGAGACCACTATTATGTTTTTAATATTTTTTTTACACTAGATGCAGCATATTCTTTGTGTGTATCTATTTTTTTCATCGATATCACATGTTTTTAGATATTTTTAATTTTCAATTAATAATTGAGTTTCAGTAAAATTAATGTTCGGGTAAAAATTTATTTTTTCCTATATAATAATGTCTATAATATTAAATTTTCTAGATCAATACTATTTGATTCCACTGTTAATTATTTGTTTAACATTGTTGGAATTCAATGAAAGTATTAATTAAAATTTAATAGTGATGATATTCTTAATTGTTTCAATTAAATGAAAATGTGTGGTTAATATGAATTTATTTACTATTATCTAAATTTATGGGATGTTTTTATTAACATGTTTTTATGGAAATGATGATGAAAATTTAATGATGGTAATAAAATATTGTTATTATTAATATTGTGATTAAATTAGTAAATTATTATTGGTCTCTATATATATGGTGTGGGTGTGTGTATATATGGGATATATATGTGGGGGGAATATATATGTATATAATAATGTGTGTGTGTGTGTCTATAATTTCTATATATACTTGTGTGTGTTCATATATATAATTTTTTTAAATATATTAGATATATATATATATATGTATACGAAAATGTGCAGTCATATATATGTATATGCTAATGTGTATATATGTATTTAATGTGTATATATATGTGTGTTAAATATATGTGAATATATGTGAGTGTGTGCAGGAGTATATATTTATACGTCGGTGTGTGGGTGTATATATTTATATGGAATATATATATATATATATATATATATATATATATATGGATGAGTTTTTAATATATATTAACAAAATAATAAATGGATTGATGAGGAATAAATTAAATAATTAATTAATGGAAGGGGAATAATGTGGGAATTGCTTAGGGAGTGGGTAATTCTTGGAGAGAGGAAAATTATTGAATTAAAATTAAATAAATAAATTAGAAAA
Organism: Viscum album; assembly: GCA_963277665.1. Taxonomy (NCBI): domain Eukaryota; kingdom Viridiplantae; phylum Streptophyta; class Magnoliopsida; order Santalales; family Viscaceae; genus Viscum; species Viscum album. Next base: position 216,958,399 of record OY728121.1, on the reverse strand, counting down.
AATATTAACAAATTGTTGGTGGGGAGGTGCACAATGTGAGGGATTTATTCTCCCATATCAAGTGTCTCTATCTCTCTCTCATTTCTCTATTAAATTTTTTTCCCATAACATATCATCTTAATATCTTCTCAGATATTGATCAGATTGATGTGTCATCTCTATCATTGGATTCATCTTGATGAGAGTAATTTTAAACCTATATTTCATTGTAAAGGTATAAAGGTTTATTTGTTTAATTAAATTCTGATGTCAACTATTTTTTTAGTCCTTATTGATCCTTATGTAGGTATTCATTGACATCGATGAATGATTTATATTTTTTATAATAATGATTTTTCAGTGGAAATGTGTAGATTAGTGTGATAAGAAAATTTAAGAGCCTATTTATTTTAAAGAATATTTTAGTATTGGTTATTGACATGAAAATTTTGTGGGTGTTCATGTCTCGTGATACCTAAGTTTGATACCTAATCACATGAGATAAGCATGTGTGGGTAACCTGACTTATTACTTTTCTTCATTAATATGGATTTTTCATATGATTATACTACATGTTTGGCATGATATTGATCTTTCATATTGTATACATGTTTGCATGTACTATTTTCTCCTTATAGTATATGCATGTGGTTCCATATGGATTATCCCATTTTGAGAGGTATGTGTGAGATATTGATCAGCACGTACACGACATATCCGTTCCTAGGGATGTGTTGAACGTATTTTTTGAACTATCCCATCAAATAGGGGGATTTTTCAGACATTTATGTTTCTATTTCTATCGAAATTGGTCCAAAGTAGGTATTTCACATCCTTCATGGTTCTAAATATGGTGGAGATAGTCCTTGAATACCTGACATGTGCCTGGTGTATATGTGATTTAATGTTTTTATATATGTACCCTATTTATGTTTACATAATACACTTTTATATTTTATGCACTGATGTTAAGGTATATTTGTGGTGTCCTAATGAGTCTTGTACTCACACCCTACTCATGAATTTTGGTTCCATTATATATAGAATTTCTAGGGATTCAGTGAATGGAAACATCCATATGTTGGATGGTTGAGAAGGTGGAGTATGAGAATGTGGTAATTTCTCGACAGAGTTCGAGTGGAACATCTTCTGCTTCCATTATTTTCTTTCTCTTATTTTAACTGAGATCCTTGTTTTGTTTTTATTATTATAACATTTATGACATTTTTCTTATTATATATTCACTCTAATTTTTTATTTAATTTTAATATTTATTTTATTATTTATCAATCCTATAATATGATATGGGTGTTATAGTCTCCCCGTGGTTCCACTTGAGACCCTTTCTGCTAGTTGGCACCCTCTATCATAAATTGAAGTGTACCTGGGGTCATTTAGATTCTAGTTCTGACCTACTATTTGAGGTTAGTATTTTATACAATGCTATCACAGGATCAAGACTCAAAAAAAATTTACTTTTTCTTTTTTTATTTGTAAAAGGACAGATAGAAGATAGGTTGGTTGGGATTCAAGGAGGGGGACTATGATAGTGTCTGATTAGTACTGTATAATGGACCTCTGGGTATTTATAAAATGGGTAAATTTTTTTTTTTACCGTTGACTAAATTTATCTTGGATGATGAACATGTTGTTGATATGTGATTTATGGGTTTTGTAGTATTTTCCTACATCATTATATGAATGAAGATTCAGTTTCTATATATAGTTTTTAATTTCATTATACATATCCCAAATAGATAATTATCTATTTAAATTTTGATATCTTCTTAGATGAATTTTTATATAATTCTTTTATTATATCATGTTGTATTTTTTTATTGAGTTTATATATTTTTTCATGACTAACTTTATGTTTTTGGTGATAAGGAATTAAGAATTGAATAAGTTTAATGTTTTTTTTTATTTTCCTTTAAATGGACTTGAATGTAGTTAGAATGAAATGATTATAAACCACAATAGTAAAATTAAAAATGATTTAATTAATAAAAATAATTTTAATATGGAAACTCCTATGGTGTGGAGTAACAGTTCCATGATTTGAAGCAATTCACAAGGAAAATAAAAATTATGGTGTGGAGAATTGTAATATCCTCAATTTTAAATGATAATAAAATCCTCTTCTTACAATCAATTATAAGTACACTTAAAAAAACATAATTTTTAAAAATTTCTATTTATAATGGGTTTATAAAATTGTAAAACCAATGTTAACACTTTGGAATTTTCTATGGAATATTTATAAGGTTAGGTACTGAGTTACCAAAAAGATTATGAGGTCCATAGAGCCTCAATATTGATAAAATTAAGAAATTAAAATTAGTATTTTACATGTGCATGGTTTTTATAAAAAATTAAATATCTCTCTAATGGTGTCTCGTATGAGAAATATGAGAAAAATGTTACATATGAGATTTTGTGATTACTCTATGTGTGGCATAAGATTTATGTTCATTGGTTGTTTGATCAAATCTCATTTGAGGATAATTTCTTTATTATTTTTATTATTTATTTTATGATAATATCATAATATATATTAATTGAGCTATTTTAGGAAAAATTTGAAAAAAATAGTATGCCTAGAATATGGTGTTTACCCTAGGTACAACATATGATTTGTGTGTGTTAGGTGTTTTCTTAGATCATTCCCTCTGTCAGATGTTTTTCTTTTTCAATTAATAATTGAGTTGTGTTAAAAAATTTGGTTTGGTAAATATTTAGTATTGTCCAAGTAATATATATGATATTATTAATTTTTCTACATAAATACTAGTGTCTGTTATTTTTAATTACTTTTTTAACATGTTTAGAATATAATGAAAGTTGTAATTGAAATGTAATAATGGTAATCTTGTTAATTGAGTGAATTAAATGAAAATGTGTGGTTAATATTAATTTATGAACTGTTATTAACATATAATGGATGTTTTTATTGACATGTTTATGGTGGAAATGTCAAGGAAAATTTAATAATGATAATAAAATATTATAGTTATTTACATTATTATTATATTCAAAAAATAATATTGGTATGTATATATGTAATATGTGTGTATATATATAGGATAAATCTATATATACAAATGTGTTAACCTATATATGTATATAATGATATGTATATATATAACTTATATCCATATAATTATATATATATAAAGTTTATATAAATATGTGAGATATATATATATATATATATATTGATTTATATATATATGACTTGTATATATATGTGTGCAGAGTCTATATGTATATATGTGTTGGTGTTAGGGTGTATATATGTATATTTTGGTGTGTGTGTGTGTGTGTAATGAAAATAAATATAATTATATAGATAATTTTTTAATATTTATTTAATGAATAATAAACGGATTTAGGCTATCTAAAATGATTCCCAGGTATTTATACAAGAACATCTGATATAATCCAATATTAGTAAGTTTGTCCTGGGTGACCCATATGGAATCTCAAGTATCACACAAGGCATGGTAACTCCCAATCTATCCTAGATATCTCACATAGGGAGCTGAGTATCACCCATGGCATGTCGTATCCATCATTCTCGTGGCTATATCTATAGTTTTCCCCCCTAGGGAACTATTATAAATAAGGAGTATAAGGAATTTCTCAAGAATCCCTTTCCTGACAAGCCAAAGAATCTCCACTGGCGTGTCGAGTCATAACTAACTGAGAATGGAGAGACTATCCATGAGTCATTCATTTGAAACACATTTTCTCTTCTAGTCTAAATCTAGTGTACCAATTATCCAAGGTTCATCATAATGGAAAAAAATACTTATAAGCACATTCTAAAAAGAAATAATCTCAATATCACAATTGTACCATTTTTATAAAGTTATGTGATTCAAGCCAACAACAATGGAACATTTCGTATAGAAAAAAATAAGCATTAATCAAGAGAAATAAATAAGTAATAAGTATTACATAGAAGGCCTAAAATCAAAATAATAAAAGAAAACTTTTGGAACATTGAATTAATATGCCTTTTACTATAGGTCATCAATGACATCTCAATACATTAAGATATCAAGCTTGGCAAAGAACCGCATTCCATTCAAACCAATAAACCAGCTTAATCACTAATCATTCATGGAAAAAAGTACATGGAACATGGAAGATAACATAGAGTAAAATTATTTAATAAAACTACATAAGAATTTAACATAATTTTTAAGGATTTCATTATGAGTCATCCATCATGTGCATTCAAATATAAATTTCAAGGAAAGTAGTTCACATAAAGCCTTATGGTTCACCATTTATATTAAATTGATTCATCAATCAAGGAATTAATCCCTAGAAAACATAGTCACCCATGGTGATATATACTTTTAAAACATGGGTAGAATATTCCATTTAGGATGGAACACCCAAAGGGGTGGCCATAAGCAATGATAACACCCTATGAATGGTATTTTACATTATAAAATGACATTATGGGAACATATAACCATTTAGATTAATTTTATTTGATATAGAAAAGATTCAATGGAATAATATATCTAGAATCACATCGATGAGACATCTAAAAATCCATGAAATGATAGGAAAAAGAGTAGAATCCTTATATCATAGTCGTAGAACTCTATTCATTCGGTAACAAGCCTTGATTCAACCAAAGATGGAAAAAATAAAAAGTTTTAACAATATCCAGAAATTAGAAAAAAATTATGCTACACTAAAATAGCACAATAAATGATGGAGAAACATAGAAATAGGAGAGTGTAGATGATACATCCTACTAATATGATTCTATATCTTCTAACAGCAAAGGAAATAGAGAACAAATAAAGAAGAAACATCAAAACCCCATAAGAGGGAGGATGAATCCAACATGCATGATGGAGGGGGAAAATCCCACTAGAAAGGGAGATGGGATGAATAAAAAATGGTTTTAAACATTAATTAATGGAATCTTTTTCATTTCACTCACAAAATTAAATGTATAGTGTTTTTTCATACCGTGTGCCAACCATGTGCATGGTTCTACTTCAATAGGCACACCAGATAGGAAAGACACAAAATTTTACAATATATGTGAAAAATGAGCATTTTTTTACATTCCAAAACATGGAAAATGTTTATTGTAATTGTGTCTTGGTTCACATAGATTTATAAAATGTATGCATCCCAACATTTCTTCCCCATCTTTAGTGCATCATGCTTCAAAATAGGCCCAAATGCACCTGGGACCTCCATTAACTTCCTATGAACCAAATTAAGGTAAATTTAAAACATTAAACCATTAATTAAATAGTTTTTACCTTTGGATAAAGCTATCATGTTAGAAACTCCCCTATTTAAGACAACATATCCCTGAGTTTCCCTTCTGAGGGTTAAAAAATGTCGTCTAAGAAGAGTTCCACCCAATGTGCATGTATATCAGCCTCTCACTCCCATATATCATCTGAATCATGTCCATAATATCATATAACTCGAAGCAATGTATCTAAATTTCCTCATAGACCCTTCATGCTATTATTAATGATATGAAGCAGATGCTCCTTGATGGACATTCCTACCTCAAGATCAATATCGTCAGGATTAAAAAAAATGAGACAGGTCTGGATGGTACTATCAAAGCTAAGATATGTGGAAGAAATCATTCATGGAATGGTTCCTATGATGTAATAGAAACCAGTGGGTTATCAACCCAACTTTCTCCGCAATCTCAAATAGACCAATATACCAAGGTGATAACATGTCCTACATCATGATTTATTTATGACCCAATCATGGTGATACAAGTAGAAGACCCGATTTCCATCGTCAAACTCCAGAGGTATATGGTGATGATCAGTATAATACTTCTATAATGACCCTTTATTTTCACACATAGACATTAAATAACTTTTTATGAATACTAAAAACATTATAAAAATAGATGCTGAAATTATTTAGTAGTCTAGTTCCTTTGGAACCATTGGAACATCAACACTAATACATAAGTGAGCTACATTATCTCCCAAGAGGTTCTTATTGATAATAACACTTCTTAGACACATAAAACATAATAAATTTCTTCATAAACTACGGAATTAAACATAAAAATAGTTTAGATCATATGATAAAAAAAGTTAAACAAGGGGTATATGTTAGCCCAGTCATGAGTATAATGTTATGGAAACTTGAACATGAATATAGATGATCATACCCTGCATATCAATAATCATATTCATAAAACATGGCATAAATCTTGGGAGTTTATAAGATATGAATCATTTGGAAATAATGAACATAATCCATGAAATCATAATATAGGAATAAAACATGTAATTGTGGAAGACACATAATAATATAATATGATATCTATAGTATATAAGGCATCACTTCCAATACCATCTTGGTAGTATCGGTTCACTCCTCAGATCATCGTGGAAGTCATGGGTCACTCCCATAACCATTTTAGTAGCATTAGTTCACTCCTTATACTATATTGGTAGTAATGTTTCACTCACAAGTACATCTTAGTAGTCATGTTTCATTCCCAAGACAATCATAGTATTTCTCATGAGATATAAATCTTTACCCAATGCATTGGAAAGAGAAATAGGCCACGTCTATCTCATAGTGAAATAATAAATACATGTTCAGAAAGATCATAAATAACCATATTATAACCCATGAAATGAAATGAATAATAAAACATGTAATCATATCATAACCTGTTCAAAACTATAGGCTTCATAATCATTTCATTATAAACATAACCTGTGAAAAGAAGTGTGTTTCAAAAGAATATAACCAGTGAAATAGAAATGGGTTTCATCAACATCATTCCATCAAAAGGTAATACATTTATAAAAGTAATATGATAGAAAAAATTGAGTAATTTCCCCATAAAGGAATGAGTAACACCAATGGATGTTATATTAAATTTAAATAATTTTGAATGGTCTTTAAAAAAATTTGGGGAAAATGTCCTTTATTATTTGAAAAAAGGATCTTAAATACATAAAAACCTTTTTAATGCCATTTTCTTGAAAATAAACATGAAATATTATAAATAAATCTTGGAAAACATTTTGGAATCCTTTTTATTTGAAAATATATAAATAGATATTGAAAATGTTTTGAAAACATTTTCCTTGAGAAATTATAAAAGGGGCTTGAAAACAGTTTGAAAACCATTTCATTGAAAATTCATTGAAAATTTATAAATAAGGCCTGAAATCATTTTGAAAACTATTTTACGTTAAAACATATAAAATGATATTTAAATCATTTTGAGAACAATTTTTCTTGAAAAATTATAAAATAAGTTGGAAAATATTTTGAAAAACATTTTCCTTATAAACTTATAAAAAAACATAAAAACCATTTGAAAACACTTTCCTTGAAAAATAATTTGAAAACCTATAATGAAACTATGAAAAAATATTTGGAAACCATTTCATTAAAAATTATTTTATGAAAATATTTTTAAAAATATCATTTTAAACATGGAATGAATGCTTCACAAAATGATGGTAGGTAAGTCTGTGCATGTCATATGAGGTAAAGAAAAACATTCCTTTTGCACGGTAAAATGATAGAAAAATACCTTTTTGGAACATTAAAAAATATTAATTTTAAAAAATGTTAAGATACAAAAAGGGAAAAATTATTTTAAATATTATAGGATAATAGTACAATATTCGTTGAAACTGATTTTAGAAAATATGGTTTTGAAGAAATACAAATTTTTGACCAAAGAGAGAGATGATCATATTTTACATAAAAATATTATATTAAATAAAAATGAGTGAAAAATGATACTAGTACATGAGGATATCATGAATAACCAGAGGATAAGAAATTTCATGAGTGTTCTTGAGAGATGGATCATGGTATTTCAATAATTGAAGCATAATCATAAATAATCACAAAAAGTGATGAGATTTTTTGAATAGACTCTTATCAATTTGTAACATGGGGTCATACTCCCCATGTAAGAAATTAAAATTACAAGAAGAATAAATTATCATTAAAAAATTATATTCATGATATAACATTTCAAATGGAATTATATACACCTCAAAAAATGTAGGTGTATAATAAAACATATGTCTCAAATAAGGATAATTGAGACAAAACTATCTTACTGATTTGGTACCTTTTGAAATTTAAACCTGATGAAACAAAGATCATAAAATGGATATGTGAAAAACAATGAATTTATTTATGTAAGATATATAATGCTTTCATGTTAATTACATAAACCACACAAAATAATCCACTGGGTATTAAGGCATATATCATACAGAAATAAGTTTGAGATAAAATTACCTTACCATGTGTCTTGACTATCTTCATACTGAATCAAAACTCTTGGATAATACATATTAATTTATTATAAATATATATAAGAACCATATTATATCTTCTAATACCATATATACTTTTATTATGGATTTATATTACTATATTGTTATCAATTCTATGTTAATGTTTTAGTTTGGGAAATATCTATTTTCTCGCATGTGTCATAATTTGTTATATCTTTGTTCCTTATAATTATATCATGATTTCCAGAATTTAAACCATGATTTAAATAAAATATGTATTATGTATATTTTTATTATAATAATCCATATAATATATAATTATGAAATAGAATACACCATTCAGAAAGATGGTAAGACGCACATACGCATGAATGCTATTTCTGTTTAATTGTCATGTTAAAAGAAAGAAAGTAAAAGACATGTATGTGTGTGTGTGTGTGATTATTAAATTATATTTATATCATATATATAAATTTTTTTATTATACCCATCCTTAATACATTCCATGTAGTGTGATAATGGATAAAATCGTTTTGATGAGGCGTTAGTCTATACTTCCTCAAACGAAATTATTATATTTACACCAAATATAAAGTTAAAAGATAGATGTCCTAAAAGTAATAAATAATATTGAATACATTATAAATATAATATATTAAATAGATAAATATATTTTATATCATAATTACCACCATGATAAACGGTAAAGGAAAATTGAACAGTCATTTTTTAGTGAGGCGATAGTTTGTCGTACACATAAACATTATGTTTGTTATCCATTAGATGGAGGTGTGTGTAAGTGTAGGTATAACCCTTAGCATAAAAATATCCTAGTATAATTATGACACTGGTTTTTTTATACAATAATTTAATAAAGAGTGTGTAGTGTGTTTAGAAATAAGTTAAAGAAAGAAGTTTTAGACAAGACATTACCTCTTAATTGGGTAACTCATTTTGGTTTGTGCTAAAAGGATTACAAGGTTGTTTTTTTTTCCAAGGGGAGGATTATTGGAGGAATTGAGGAATGTTAGGATGTTTATTAAGAATATATTTATCAAACATAATTTTTTTAGAGGTGTGATGAAGAGGAATATGTGGTGGCCTTTTGTGGGGAATGGAAAGGTCACACTTGGCATTTTCAAGAACAAGTTAGGTGTACTCACATTTTTTTGTAAAAAAGTCAAAAAAAATTGAAATCAATAATGGAAGGTTCATGGACTAGTAATGGATATAATATGTGTTTTGGAATAGTTTCTTGGTTTTTTTAGTTTATACATTTAAGGATTAGTACTTTATTAACATAATTTTTTTTTCTTAACCATTATAATTAAATTTATCCACGCCCACTAATATTTTTAGTAAAAAACAAAGTTTACCTTATTAAAAATTTGTAAAGTATTTTGATTAAAAATATGGAATTTATTTTTCCATATTCTAAACAACAAAGTGGCATAAATTAATTTAAACATAATCGTGATGACCGGACGACCCTGTCGGTTTTTAAATTTAAAATGTCCAAAATTTTAATAATTTTTATACCCACTTTCAATGTGAAACTAGTCTCAATGACATCGATTGTAATAATTGATAAAAATAGTATCTAATTAATATTTTCATCCAATTTAAAATATAATTTATTCCTATAAATAAATTATATTAAAAATTATTTTTGAATTAAAATCCAGTATTTTTCATTATTCATCCAAAAATGAAGTTTCGTAGAAAAATATCAAAAAATCACCATAAGATAATTTCAAAATTATAACTTCAAAAATAAATTTTATTTAATAATATTAAACTTTTAAATGTGACTAAAATTAAATTAATTATTTTTCACAAAAGGATATTAATAGAAGTTTATTTGAGAAAATGTTATTTTTAAACATATAAGTACTTTATCAAAAATTATATCTTTAATTATCAATATTATTTTTATATATATTACAATTATAAAACATATTCAAAAATTAGTTATTAATATTAAAATAACTATGTTAAATGGATTGGATATAATCATCTTATTTAAATAATTATGATAGTATAATGATGAATTGTAGAAACATCGGTGTTGCATGTAACATACACTAAGTCAGTGTTTCATATAGTGGAAGCCTAGTATATTTTGTGTGAATGGAATGTTGAAATAGTTATAAAAAACTAATTTTAGTGTTTTTTGAAATTAAAAAGATCAAATTATTAAATTATTTTGAAAATAAAATTCACAAAATATTAGTGCATTACAACTTCTTACTGGAATGAGCTATTTCCATATGCTTCTGGATCATCTAGACATGATCTAAGGTCTCCTAAATGAGATGAGGACCCAGTAGAGCTATCTCACCTACCTCAAGACAACATAGAGGTGAACAAAATGGTCTACAAATACAGTTCCTAATACTGATCCATATGAATTTTTTCTTAAAAGTTGTTATTATAAAAAACTCATTCAGATGAATATTCTTCTCTTAGAAGCCCAAAAAATCAAGGATACATGCACAAAAAATATCATCAAGCACCCATAATGTCCTCTTGGATTTACCATATGTATGACTATGATATGTAGTACTCAAGAACTTATGTGAACTTAGTGCCTTCTACAACCCTTTCTAGAACTATGATTTAAATCAGGCATCTCAGTCTAAAATGATATAACATGGTATTCCAAGAAGTCACACTATCTCCCAGATATAAATCCTTCCTAACTCATCAATATAGAAGGAATCCATGATAGGTAGGAAGTGTCTAACATTGTTCAACCTATCTACAATCACTTATTCCAAATTTCTACCTTAAGGATATCTTAGAAATCTTATCCAAAAATCCATGGTGATGTCATTCCATTTCCACTCTGGAATGGATAGTAGCTGAAGAAGTCTAGTAGGACACTATTTCTCTAACTTCCCTGCTAATAGGTGGATCAATAGGTGATAAATCCTTCTATATTCCCCTTAATACTTGGCCACCAGTACAGACGATGCATGTCATTGTACATATTTTCAATCCATGGATGATCTTCCCAAATAGAGGAATGAAATTCCCTCATTATCACTTCCCATATAACAATAGGCACCCAATCACATCTGTGGTAGATCAGTATCTCACTTCCATCAACAACCCAACCAGGACGTGGGTTCTCTCCTGATATTCTCTCCCTTAGAACTATTTCATCAGAATTAGGTAACATCCACATTTAGACTCACTCCACAAAAGAATACTTCACTGCCAAAGCTACTAGAACAGGTTTCCCTTGATATCCCTAAACCTCAATATAAAACTTAGAAAACAAGGAAATCTTTTTACACTCATTTTTTGTTGTGTGAATGTCATGTGTCTACATTTTCTAGATGAAGGAATCATCTAAAACATTAACCTTATTAGTTGTATAATAAAGCTCAAAATCAAATGATTATAAGTATTCCACCCATCTATGATTCCTCATATTCAAGTCCCACTATGTGGAATTATATTTCAATGTTTATGATTTGTGAAAATAATTAATCTCTCACCAAATAGATAGTGCCTCTAATAGCATTGAGATTGATCCATGACTACAAACTAGAGGTCATTGGTATGATGGATACACTCATGAGGCCTTAATTGGTGGGATCCATAATCCACGACTCAATCACCCTAAATTAGAAATGTTCCTAACCCTAAATCTAAAGCATCATAATAGACTATATAACTTCTTACAAGGTCCAGAAGAATTAGGGTCAAAGCCGGATTGAGTCATTCTTTTAACTCCATAAAATATTTCACAAATGATTCAAACCACAGTTACTGTACACCTTTCTTATTCCAGGTCATAAGAGGCACTAATAAGCACAAGAAGTCCTAAATTAAGGTCATGTAATAGCCAGTAAGCCCTAAGATGTTTAATATGTTAGACACATTCTTCGAATTCTCCCAGGAAACCATAGTGCTCACCTTCTCTAGGTCAAATGATATTTCAGCCTCAAATATTATATGAACCAAGAAGTAAACCTCACCGATCCAAAAGTTGAATTTACAAAGCTTATCATATAGCTAGTTCTATCTCAGTGTACCCAGCATGCTATTAAGGTGGGTGTAAAGGTGGTGTTTGGAACGCAAATACGCAAATATTTCATCAACCAAGACTACCATTAAAGAATCTAGATAAAGGGGGAAACCAAATTCATCAAATGCATGAAGAATTCTGTCACGTTTGTCGGAATAAATGGAATAAAAAAACTTGTACAATCCGTACCTACTTTAGTACTCTCTACATAGTATATTCAATGGTTTCACATGAAACTGATGATATCCCGACCAAAAATCAATCTTAGAGAAAATACTTACTCCTTATATATGGTCAGAAAGTCCATATATATGAGGAAAAGGATAACATTTGTTCACCATGAGTTGGTTAAACCATCTATAATCTACACAAAATCTGAGGGTACTATCTGCCTTATTGGAAAAATGGAAAGTGAACCTCCTAGGGATGTGATGGGTCGAATAAAACCCTTAACCTCAAGGTCTTGAAGCTACTTCTTGAGTTCCTAGAGCTCTGTAGGTGTCATCCTATAAGGAGGAATAGATACTAGTGCACGTATGGAACTATCTCTATAGTTAACTCAACCTATCCCACCTAAGGTAAGCCAAATAAATTTTTAGGGATGACATCCCTTAAGTAATCCACAACTAGATGGAATTCCACAGGCTATATCCCCTAATCACTGAAAAAGAGACTCTCCAACTAATATATCACTCGGCTAAGCCTAGTTCATTTCAGTCCATCTCGATCTAGTTATATATCCCATTCTCTTTTGTGAATATACATGTTATTGTTACGTGATTTTAAATATACTCAATGGAAATAAAAATTCACTTGGGAATGATAAATCACAAGCAGGGCCATACCGATAATGATGTCAAAGCCATTAACCTCAATGAAAACAAAATTTCTAAAAAAAGATAGCCAAATATCTCAAGGGGAAATCCTAAAATTGGAATATGACCTCTTATATAACCTCTAATGGAGTGCTGAGAGAATTAACTCCAAATAAGAACTCAATAGCGAGACCAAAACTTTCAACAGTCACCATAGAAATATATGAGTGTGATGCACCTGTATCAAAAAGGGAAGAAAATAAATTAGAGGCTACTCGAATAGTACCACTAACAGTAGATGGCCCTAGACTATGCTCCTATGGTGATGATTTCACATCATTTATACGGCTTGAACATCATCATAGATATGCCACCTGACTATCCTAGGGTGATCCTCCCAGGTAACACTACTATTAGGAAGCCTAATAGCCTCAATTATAGCCATTAAAACCTCTTCTTGGTCAGGCAGTAGAAGACCAAATCTCATAATGACATGGATTCATGGATACTATACCTGATAGAGGGGTTGTTATAGATCCCCTTCAAATAGAGTCTAAAGGATAATAATAGAAGAAGTTCCAAACATGACACATACTACCACAAACTCGGCATTCCATCAGGTTCCTCAAGCACTGGAGATTCTTATGGCCTATCCTACCACATTGGGGACATACTATGGATATATTAGTATGTGTCACCTACTTAGAACCACCCTCACATGGACCCTTGAAATGATTCTTTCTACTACCAAAATAACCATCACCCTGGTGCCAAATAGAACTACCCTAACTCACATGACCATCTTCTCTAAGATTACACACTATAATTAAGACATGGCTCACTATCTATGTAATGGTCATCAATCGAATGATTTTCCATTGTGAGTGGGAAACATAACCAACCCTTGGTGGATTCATGCAACATGTAGGTAGAAAGCATGAACCTCCACTATAGAGGTACATCAATATGGTAGAATATTGATATCATATCCTTTATCTACTACTTTTTAGTTTGAGGATCTCTATCCCTTGAGAAGATGGGAGGATGCTGCTACAAAAATTATTGTGTTAGCTCTCCCATAATAGCGGGAGTCTTGAGAAAAACCGTAAATATACTGTATGAACATGAGAAAACTATCCCTGAACTAAGCATTGAATCCTTGTGTAAAATCAATAGGAGGTTCCTCTAGAGTAACTACATGAGCTATAATAGGTTTCTTAGCTTCCACCACCAATAGATTGTGCTCATCACCAGTCTCTTCGTGTATATCATGAGGAAATCATGATGGAATACCTCTAAAATTTCTAATCATGTGCTAAAATAATATTCTATGATAGATAGAAAAATATTATAAAGAAATAAATAAGAGAAGGACCCTAGAACAGCCTGATAGGGGAGGAGTGAATCGGGGTGTAAACATTTTCTTCAAAATTGAATGATATTGTTCCCATATTAGAAGGATCCTTTGAAACCTATCTGATGAGAAAGAGTAGTAAACAAACAATCACATGTGAAGAGTCAACACATTGATTTTTCTTGGTTCACCATTAAGGGCTAGTCCAAGGAGCATACGCTGATAGTTTTTCAGTCGTACTTAGATCCACTAAACATCACTAGTTGTGGAGTAAAAAAATTTAGGAAAAATCACTATGTGCTAGGAGCACTTCCATTACAATATTTTATGGATAGCTCACTACATCCCTTATAACACTTCTATCGAATACCTCTAGCTCATGGCTATATAAGGAATCCAAACACAATTTATAGACTTGTTGTTTTCATGATTTTTATTTAATCGTGAATACTAAACTATTGATAGATGCTCTATTGAAGTCCCTATTTTACCCATAGATGTAGTCCACTTTTTCATGCGTTGATAGTTCACGAACTGTTCCTCCATGAACATACATGCTTCCTCCATGAACTACGCTACACCTCATAGCTTGTGTGGTTTGTGGACCACCTCTCCTCTGTTGACTACCTCTGATTCCATAGGATGTATCTACTTCTGCATATCGCCTCTCCATACCACCTCTTCATACTGCATCCACATAACTCATCTGCTTATGCAGAATAACTTCTACTATGGAATACATCTTCTATGGAAAGTTTCTTCTTTGTAGACCAACTAAAATTATATGGACCACCTTACTATGTGAGATGAAAATCCCTAAAAAATTCTTACTATTCCCACTAACTACTTCACCCTTCTTAAAATCCTCTCTTGAAAACCTCTTCTTCTTCACAAACTCCCCCGTGAACTATTTCTGAAATAACTGAATTTCAACCCAATTTTAAGATGTTTTCTGATGAAAAAATATCTACGTAATGATGGGATTAGTGTTCCTAATATTTGAAAAATAGATCCAAAAATCTTGCTAAACCAAATCATAAAAATCGTTGATGTGGTACAACTACTGTTTACTATACTCCTTTTGCAACCCATTTTTTCTAATATGGTATATTTAATACCTTTACATTACAATGACTGATTCCTTAAGTGAATGAAAATCCATCCCATAAACCTTTTTCCATACAAAAACTATGAATGTCTTGCAAACCATTTTTTCCCCCGAAAACTTTTTACCCTATGTAGTCTGCATCCCATGCTTTACATTCTACATAACACCACTATATAGAAATCCCATTCCACATACTCCCTTTGTGGTCTATGAAAAATGCATCATGGTCTGCATAATATTCACACCCACACAAAAATCCTTCCTTTTCCAAAAAAACTCTTGATTTTGAGGACAAAAAATTTATAAAACACTAAGAAATAGCACCACCATAAACACTGTTATCGTCCAATACTATATGAACACGTGACTTACAAATGCCTTCATAAACCAAATGTGGGTTGACAAAATACACAAACCAAACTCCATTATCATCAAAGAACAGCCTCAGTTCTGACAATATCTTCCTTTGGATTTTTTGGAAATCTTCAAAAAAAAATCAATACGGTATCAGCCACTATCAAAATCTGATACGTGGGTAATAACTCATCAAACACTCTATGATACATGAGCAATGATCTATTCATAAAACAAGATTTGAAGCATGAATTAGGTTCTTTTGTTTATGATCATGTCACAGTAGCATTTTATTCCTAGAACATAAATTTTTCATTCTCTATTCAGCACTCCCATTCTCTATTCTCTTACAACTACAAAACTATTGAACTTTTATATTCTATCCCATTGTAAATAAACCTACAAAACCAGTAATTATTCTTTGTAGAACATAAAACACACTTTTCCTAGATCATATCTCCCCCATAAATCTACATAACATCGAAAAAAATAGTCAACAAAAAAAGGGATAGGGGAACAATCCTGACCGCCTCATACACTGGGTGGTGATTGAAAATCAATGTTTCTTGAATACATGTGCTGACAATGTCTTGGTCAGTATATCATCCACATGATCATCAGTTCCAAAAAGAACCATTTTAATAATTCCATGTTCAAACATTTTCTTGATAAGGTGATATCTAATTTCAATTTTTTATTCAATAATGAGGTACAAGATTCTTAGTAAGATCAATTTCTCTCTTGTTATCACAGCAAATCACCATGGGAAGTTTAACCTCATCACCAATATCAATATGTTGTTGATTCATCCAAATTATTTGAGTGAAATCTTTTTTAGAAGAGACATACTCAACTTCAGCAGTACTGAGAGAATTGATTTCCTATTTCTTACTCAATCAGCCCAGATATTTATTACCAATAGAGAATGATCCACCACTTGTGAAATATCTATCCAACAAATCTCCAGCACACTCCACATTAGAAAATTTCGATAGATCATTATCTATTCCGACATTAATGTGTAATACATTATTGTGAGTCCCTTGGACATCCCTCATTATTCATTTGACTACTTCCATATGTTCTTCCATTGGATTACTTTGAAAGTGGTCCACTAATCATATTGTAAATAATATATTTGTTCCTTTTATAGTTAAGTACAATAAGCTTCTAATTATTATCATTTATATGGTGGGATCTATATAAGTACCATCCCCATTATTTCCATGTTTACTTCCAATCTCAATCAAAGTTGAAATTGGTTTCGAGTCATACATATTGAATTTCTTATATAACTCTCTTGCATAATTTTCCTGAGAAATAAAAGTGTATTCTTTCATTTGAATCACTTGTAATCCCAAGAATTTTTGAGCTCACTAATCATAGACATTTCAAATTTTGATTTCATTTGATTGAAAAAATCATTCCCTAATCCATGCCTTCTTCCACAAAAAATAATATCTTCTATGTAAACCAGTACTATTAAATGATCTTACTTTGAATTATTCAAATAGATATTGTGATCCACTCATCCTATTTAAAATTTGACCTTCTTTAGATAATAATCTTTTCGAGAGTATTATTCTTGTGGTGCCTATTTCAGACCATATAGTGCCTTCTTGAATAATCTAACCTCCATTTCTTCATTACCAAGAAGAAAATCCATTGGTTTTTACATGTATACTTTTTTATCAAGAATTAAAATTAGAAAATCTCTCTTAAAATCCATTTGATACACTTTTATACTGTTTTAATTCCCATGGAAATAAAAGGTTTTATTAACTCCAGTCTAGCCACTAGAGAAAATTTTTCTTCAACATTAACACCTTCAATGTATGAGTATACTTTACACACAATCACACCTTATTTATGATCACATTTCTATGATCATCAAATTAATTTTTTAAAATCCACTTCATACTAATCACATTTTGATTTTCAGGCCTCTTCATAGGATCCCATGTTTGGTTCTTATCAATCTGATACAAGTCATCATTCATGTATTTAACCCATTATTATTATTTAGTAGATTAATCAAATGAGGATGGTTACACAACTGATAGTAATGTAGATTGTATATTATTCATCATTATCCTTGTCATTGTGGGTGATTTAAAATCCCTAATGATGTTAGAATGATCAATTTCTTCTCTTTGATTTATCCAATGAGGTTCATAATAATTTTCTCTTACCATGGTTTCTTCTTCTAATTCTCCTTCTAAATCATCATTGCTTTGTGACCTAAGATTTTTTTTTCACTCCTTCCTCTAATTTTTCATTTGAATATGATCTATGTTCAATGTCCTCTATATCTTCAATCATATTATCATAATATCCTCTCATGGTATTTGTGGTCGTATCTTCAATGCTCATAAAATCACTTCTTTCCAAAATTCTTCCAAGATGGTTATTGAAACATTTTTAGGCTTTTCTATTCATTGAATATCTGAGGAATATTCCATCATCTACAACATATCCACACTTCCCTTTGATTTCCTTCTTTTTTTCGAAAGAATCATTTACTTCTAAAAATATAAAAATACATCAAATATAGATTCCTCTCATGAAACAACTCATATGGTGTCTTGGTTTATCCCATATAAATCCCTATTCTATTTTGAGTATACAATGCATCTTGAACAACCTATTTCCAGTAATGGTGAGGGATACGCTTCTCAATAAGCGTAGTTCTAGCCATATTGTTCACATATCTATTCATCTTTTCAACAACTCCATTTTAATATGGGGTTATCACAACATCCACCTCATGTTTTTTTCCATGTTTCTCCATGTAATTTTCAAACACTATGGATGTGTATTATCCTCTATTATCAAATAGAAAAAAATTGATTGTTCGACCAGTATCATTCTCGGTTATTTGGTAATAAGTTTTCATGAAATCAAGAACTTTATCATTCCTATGTATAACCATGACACAAGACATTATATAGTAATAATCAATTAAGAGAACAAATTAACTTTCTAAAAATGTTCTAGCATCTTTTATTAGACCACATAGATCTTTATGAATGAGTTCGAGAGGATTTGATACCATTTTCTTTTTCATTTCGAGGAGAACTGCATAACAACTTCCATCGTATAGATGCATCTTAAGACTTTTCTTGTTCACACTTTAGAATGGGGGTATCCATGACTATATTCAACATAGATATATTTTCCATGTCTTTTTGAACAATATCGCACAATCTTTGGTGACACATGTTATGTTCTTCTTCAACTTTCTTGTAGAAAAGTTTCTCTTTACTATCTACCTGATATAAGTTTCTATTTGTTTTTCATCCTTTTATATGATAAATCTATGTATTTCCTCTAATAGTGTACCCATTTTGATTAAAAGTGACCATCAATCCCAAGTCACGTAGTTTAATCACACTCAATATATTGTGATTTAAACCATCAACATATAGAACTTTAGTATTCTTCATCTCACTATTAGTTGGTTCAGTACTTCTGCTTCCTTTGATCTTCAAAGCACCATCATTACAAAACCATATTGTTCTATAAACCCTTTTCTTAACATTCATTAATAGGACTTTATTTCCCATCATATGGGATGAGAAACTACTTTTAAGAAATGAGGTGTTGATTCTCTTTGTAGCATTGAGGGATACTTTGGAAATATTTGATTTTCCAATTTTCTTCCTATCCTTCCATGAAATATTAGATTGAATATAGGATAAAGATGGACTTTCAAAAATACATTCCATGTGAATGGTTTCATAATGCTCATACTCTTCTTCCAGGGAAGAAAACCTATTTTTGAGTGAAACACCATCTGGTAGAAAATTATTGTCTTGTCTATGAGTTCTATATGTATTGTTCATGCCTTTCCTTTTCCTATAATAAAAAGCTTTATGGCCAATGTTATAACAATGAAAAAAATATGCATAGAAATTATTTATTCTATAATAATTCATATATTAATTCCTTTTCATTTTTTGAATTCCTAGCTCTTCACCATTTAAATATCTCTTTGCCTCTTTATATAATGACATTGTATGTCCCAAATAGTAACAAAATTGACATTTAATAAGGGGGAATGTTTTCTCACTTCTATTTCTACCCATGTCGCATTCCCTATTAAAATAGTTTGAATGCCTGTCATTTTGGGAAACTTATGGGTAGGATTTATTTCACCTTTTAGTTTCATTTGAGTCTCCCGTTATCAGGACTTTAGTTGACCTTGTGATATGTTTAACTTTTGATTTTAATTTTCATAGGTTTATCTTATTTTCAGATTTTGATGTTTCAGTATCAAAACTAATTCCACTTTTTCCCATGCATGTAGAACATTGATCATTCAAAGCCTTTTCTACTCCATTAGAACCCCATTTATCTCTCTCTAGTACATCATCATATTAGAATCCTCCAAATGGTATTTTCGTATTTTTTTATTTTTAATTTGATTAAATTTATAGTTTACTCCTAAGAGTAACAACTTATTCATCAAGACCCTCAACAGTATTGGACTTATCCTCTAGTCCAGGTGTAAGGATATTGATGAACTTTTTATATTCTTTAATTCTGAGCCTCTATTCCACTACACTTTCTGTTCTTTCAAGGGTTTTTTATTATTCTTTCACTACTTCTTCTGATCATTCTATTTTAGATTCTATCCGATCAACAAATTTTGATTATTCTTCCACAACTACTCCTTAATTTTTTCATCAGGTGCATTGATCTTCAATATTTACAAGATAATACATAACTTTAAGTTTGAGATAAACATTAGAAATCAACTAATCATCTCTGGTTCTATATTTTAATATTTCACTATTTTAAATTATAGCAATAATAGGCCCATGATTTCCATATTTAAACTCTTTTTCTCCTTCCTCAAAGGACCATTATCAGCATCATCTTCTTCATAGAAAAAACTCTATATTTTTTATTTCTTCCCGAATATTAAGTATAACATTTTAGAGAACATTTTCTTAGGTTTATGTGACTTTCTAGTCTCACTTTATTTATCATAGATATTCTTAGAGCACTGATATGAAATGTTCCCAACTCTACCCCAACGAAAGCATGCCAAAGGTATCTTTCCTGCAAATCTCACATTTCCTCACTTGAATTTCATAGAAAATAGAGAAAGATTTTTGTATTCATCATTAAATTCATTAACAAAATATTCTAAAATATAAAAAAATCATGTCCTTGAATTCCATATCATTTCTAACATGACTTATTGCATCCTCTTGTTTGACATGCATTTTATATGCTACCAAACTGCTCAATAGATCATACAAATAATGTTTTGAAATATCAATTTTCTAAAGGGGTGACACTTTTGGATTCTAAATAGGTGTATATCTTCATAAGAATTTATTTTCAATTTCAATGTCTTTTATTTCATCCATAATTCCTCTAATTTCACCTAAAACATTGGTAATTCTATTGATAAATATATCTTATTTTTAATCAGGATGCATCATCAGATCATCAAAACTATTGTGAAAAAACATAATGTTTGGCATATTTCCCTTTGTTATCTCCTTTATATATATTTTACATATTTTTTCACAAAGACTTGCCTAAGTTAAAGCTCATAACCTTCAGATATATTTGATCAAAAAGAGATATAGTGAGGGAATTTAGAGCTTTAGCATCTGTGTCAAGCATTTTATTTTCTATATCAATCATAGAAATCCCTGTTGGATCAGTGACCTATATTCCTTATGAATTAGAAAAAATAACATACAATCCAAGAGATCTTAGATGAGATAACATCTATTTCTTCCATATCTGAATTCTACTTCTATCAAAATGGGGAACTCCACTGACAATTGATGTATGCTCCAGGACAGAAAAGAAGGATATATTTAACACTAATAACCTTCTTCTAATACCACTTGAAGGACTTCATAACATCCTAAGAGGGGATGGGTGAATCAGGGTGTCAAATTTTTATTCAAAAGTGTGGGATATTTTTCTTACATTAGAAGGAACTTGTTAAACCTCTATTATGAGAAAGATAAGTAAACAAAAAATCACATGCAAAGAGTCAACACGGTGATTTTACATGGTTCACCACTAATGGGTAGTCCAAGGAACATACATCGAAAGTGTTTCGGTTGTACCTAAATAAACCAAACTCTAATATTTTTAGAGTACAAAATTTTATGCACAGTCACTATGTTCTAGGCACAATACCTTTGCAATATTTTAGGGATATCTCACTCCATCCCTCAGAAAACAACCATCGACTCCCCCTAGATCACTGTCTTTGGAGGAATCCAAACACAGTTTTTGGACTTGTAGGTCACATCACCTTTACTAAATAATGAATCCTAAAATTTAAATAGATTCTCTGTTGACATCCCGATTTTACCCATAGATGTAATCCAGTTTTCCATGCACTGATAGTTCATGAACTATACCTTCATGAACTATCTTTCTTCCTCTATGAACTGAACTAAAAAATGTAGCATGTGGGATTCATAGATCACCTATCCTATATGGACTACATCCACTTATATGGATCTTATCTGCTTCTTCATACCACCTCTTTGTTTCACCTCTGTGTATCACATCTACTTCTGGTAAATACCATCTTCCTGTAATGACCAGAATTTCCCTAGACCATTCCTTCATGAAAGTCAAGTGCTTGGGGTGTTCTGGGAGGCAATGGTTGCTCGTTTCAAGAGTTTTCCTTATATCCTCTTTTTTCACTGGTGACTCATGGAAACAGCATCAACATGTCAGTATGTCAACATTTCAGTTCATCGGCATGTCAGTGCATCATCATGTCAGCGCACCGACATGTCAGTGCATCGTTGAGTCAGGGGTGTCAGCATCGGTGAGTTAGGGGCATCATTATTGTCGAGTTGAGGTCATCAGTGTTAGTAGGTTAGGGTGATAGTAGGTCAGGCATCGGTAGGTCAAGTCATTAGTAGGTCAGGGTGTCGATAGGTCGAGGCATCAGTAGGTTATTACATCAATAGTTCAGGGTTGGTGGCTCATCATCATTTGGTTACGTCAGTATCTCAAACATTGTTGACTCACTCATTTGTGACTCATTTACATTTTTTCTAGTTTTTCTAAGTATTCTAGTTTCGCTCCTCTCTAACATTTTACTTGACGTAGCTAGAGTTTAAATACTTTATTGGGTTTTGTTAAGGTATTTTCAAAGTATATTATGTATATATTTAATATCCTAATGTATTTGGGGATTTAAGATACTCAAACCATGTAATCATGACCACGATCCCACGTTAATAAATTTTGGAAAATGTTCTTCCTTTAATATAGGATTTGGCTCTTCAAAGCTAGGATAAACCCTTTCTAGTGTCTTTTATATTTCCCCTTGGTGTGTCTAGAGACTTCCTCCTTAGAAGAGTTATGCACCTATGCTTGATCCCCTCCTGGTCAGTCTTCTTGGATTTATTCCCTACTGCTCACGTGATCCCCTATTCTTGGCGTAAGGAGGAACTTCGATCCATTGATCATCCGGTAGGGATTTCCTATGTCTATCTTAAATTTTTTTTCATGAAAATTGGGTTTACTAATGATTATTTATGAAGAACGGTGAATATTATTTCTTAAAACAATAAATAAATAAGAAGGTAATATAATCAAAATATTACAGGAGTTACTAACATAATGGTCTGGGAGTTGTTGGATTTTGATTGCTTGATTTATTTGTTATCCCTGTTAAAGTTGTGATATTTTGTTCTTGTAAATACTTCTGAAAATCATGGCCATAGGTGGTCTTTTTCTGTGCATGGGTGAAATTTTATAACTATTTTTTTTCCTTATGAACAATTGGTTTAAATTCTAATCTGGCTATTCACATATGCCCGGTTAAATGAAATGAATTCCCCAGGATGAAAACACTTGGGTGATCACCCCTATTTATCAAGTGGACATAAATAACAATGTTTACTAAATTTGAATATGTCCTCTTTGATAGTTGTGGCTGATTGTTGTTGTTTTTTTGGGTTTTATGTCCTTGTGTGAGTTGTGTGGTGCTATTGTTGGGAAAAAGTTATGGATGTAGAGGTGGATGGAGGAGTTGGTCCTATGAGAATGGTGTGGGATGTGTGTGCAGTTGGTTTGTGGGTTAATGGTAGTTGTTGTGGGTTTTTTGTGTGGGTAATTATGTGTGGTGTGTTGGAGTCTTAGGTTGAGATACTGATTGATTGTGGAATGGATGGACCATTAGTTAGTGGTACTACCTTTGTTGGTGAGGTTTTCATGGAGCGACATTGGGTTGGGGGACTATGGGGTCATTATGAACTTGTATTCAGTGGGACTTTATTGAGGAAATATTATGATTTTACATTATAACTTTGAATAATGATAGTTGGTAGTGGTTGAATGTGGGTGTGTAGTGGGACTGAAAATCTGTTTTTGTTTGTTTTTTTGATATGGTTGTGGTTGGTAGTTTCCCAGTAGTTCAATAATGAATTAAAGTGAATCTCTTAATTCCATCCAATGTCCTGAAGGCCTTCAGTTTTTTTATTATATGATAAATCCCCCTTTTAAGGGATTAAGGGGGTGGAAACCCAAGGACATCATAGACATAGGACAATACACCGTAAGGATAAAAGGAATAAAAACCATAAATACATCATTGAACTGCTCCTCCCCAACATTTGAACATGAAGAAGTTATCCACCATTTCAAGGCTAATTGGAAAGCAATTTTACTATTTCTAGCACAGGCCTGATTAGATGGCTGACGGCATACCCTCTCAAACAACCAAATCCAAAAAATATCTGCAAAGATGAAGCTCTATCTCTGAAACCTCCTCTGAAGACTGTTCATGAAGTCATCTGGATCACAAAATTCCCTCCTTCGAACAAAAAACCATTCAACCAGAGAAAACCACCATGCTGCGACACTGAATCCTAGAGCCACAAGGGACCATTCCACCAAATCAATACATACAACTACGATATGATTACCATAGAAACCCATAGATCACCCAAATCATTACATACCATCTTAACACAAACATTACCAAATCAAAAAGACCTGCAAAACCACACAAAAATGCTGAAGTAGGACCCTACCCCTTCGAGTCATTCCACATCCATCATTAAGACACAGGAATCTCGACGAAGGCGAAACCTGGCCACCCCAACCTGATCCGAGATACCAACTGCATTGAACCACACACTAGATAGAAACAATGATACTGAAGGTAGATCACACTGGGCCTCACAGCAAGCAAGTCATTACCACCGAGCAGCAACTGTCCAAGTAGGTCGGAGCCACAACAGGCCACATCTAGCCAAGCAGAAGTCGGAACCATGCTGACCCACGTCGAAGAACAACAATGTCGACCAGCGCGAAATCTCTGCTGCACCACGCCTTTTCCAATCCACAGTGAGAAGAAGACGAAGCCGCCAATCCACCACAAACCTAGTAGGACGACCACATGAATCTGAGAAGAAACCGGTGCATCGCTGAGCCCCGATGAAAGACAGACACTACCGAACCTCGCCAAAGGCCCGTCGCGTCGCGCCGATGCCAAGACACACTGATCTAGAGCTAGCCTAGAAGATACTAAATTGATACCTAACCAGACCGAAGGGGGAAGGGGGAAGGAAACCTAAGGAAACCCTAGCATCCGCCGCAAGCAGGAGAGATGCCGCTAAGAGGCTTCCCCTAAATGAATCCCATATGAATCTCTTAATTAAAAAATGGAAAGTGGTTGAATGAAAATGGGTTGGGTTATGCTTTGGTAGTGGCTATTGTGTAGTTGTATATATAGGGGTACCAACAAAATTTGGTTCTGTATGAGTTGGTTGTCTTTTGTTGGCACTCATATGTTGGGATGAGTTTTTTTCTTACCTATACATATATAAATTGTAGTTCCTTGAGATTTATATATGAACCCCACCCTTGATGAGTACCATGTGCCGAACATCCCCATTCATGGGGTAGGGTGTCTTTCCAAACATCCATGTGGGAGGATGGATGACTAATTACTGACTTTCTTTCTTGCACCCTCTTCTATGTTCTTACTGCTTGAGCATATCTAGGTAGTCTTTAATGGCTTGAGTCTTACCATAGTCCCATATCCTTCATGCAGGTTTGTTTTGAATGATAGTATGAGGTACTTTTGGGCCATTATTGTTTTCCCAGGTGTCTTTGGTATGTGGCCTAGGTGTCTTCAGGCAAGAGGCGTGATTGTTGTGGTCCAGGTGTCTGCAGCCAGGATTGTTTGTGGTATGAGGCCCAGGTGTGTACGGTAAGGTCATGGTAGTGGGATTTCATATTGGATGGTTGGTATCATCAAGATGTTATCCATTAGGGATGATCAGTTAACTAGTGTGAAAGTTGTGTGGGGTACCCAAATGTTGATGTGATTATACTATTACTTTAAATGATGTGTTATATTTGGTGAGCATTCCTTGGTTAGGCTAGGATGGTTTGTATTCCATTTTTGGTGATTTTAGGTTCTATTATTTACTAACATGTTCGTTAGTATGTTCCCCCCACTTGTCGATGGGTATATTTAGTTTCCCTACTAAGTATACTCGTATTCTCACCCTATGTATATAAAATTATTTTTAGGTTTATAGAAGAACTTTGAGGACCGTGTTGAACATTACTAGCTTGGGTTTCGAGATTAGTTTTTATTGCTGCTTAGTCTCTTTTACTTTGGTACTTTACCTTGGAGTTTTTTTGTACCTTGTATCAACTTTACTTTTGAACATGTTTTTGGGAATATATTTTGGGTTTAGTTTAACTTTTATTATTTGGAGTTTCTTGGGATTTACCATCTTATCTCCTCATATTGGTCTATAAAAGGGTTAATGAATTTTATATTAAGTGAGATTCTATAACCATGGTGCTAGTCGCCACTATGGGGCCTTTTGAAGGTGGGACTCAGGGGGTTGTTATCTCTCTTTCATCTTGAGGAAGGAAGGGTGTGGCACTTTGTTATCCCTTCCCTTAACATGAAGAAGGAGGGTCATGACAAAATGGTACCAAATGGAGGTTTTAGGGTTTGAGGGATAGGATAGAGTTTGGAGTTAGAAATAAAAAGGATTTCATGGGATGGTAGTGAAATGGTGTTAGGAAATCCTGGTATGAAAAATAGGTCAGGGAGGACCACCTTGGACATGATATTTTAGGGGGCCCATGATCTGATGAAAGGAATCTATACCAACTGAACAACCATGTGAGGCTACACCGATTATAGGGTAGAGACCCTAGGAAAGGTACATGAATCATAATGACTTTTGTTCTTGTGTGTCTTGGGTGTTTTGGGAATTTGAAATTAATGAAGAGTTAAAAATGAATTTAAAAGAAAATTTCCACACTACCTGAGCATAGGAGTTCCTAGTTTACTTTTTCAACTATGGCACTCAGACATCACCCAAATGTGGTATATGCAGTGGAGGTCTAGTAGGTTGACATGGTTGATCAGTCAAGTGTCGATTGAGAGGAGGAGGATGACCATTGGAAGAAGACGCTTTGCGCCTTCTAGTGGTAGACTCTAGGAAAGTATGAGGGTGGAATCTTAGACATGGATATGGAGAGTTGTCCAGAGGAGATGGTGATTGATTTCATCTTGATCTAGTATCTGAATTAGTATTGAGTTCCTTAGAGGTGAGCCAGATGAGGGAAGAATCATGTCAGTGGTGGATGTTTTACCTAGGTGAAAGGAAGGAAATTGAGGTTTTGTGGGATGACTTTGAGAAGGAGTTTCGGGCATAATTCCTTTCTTCCATGATGAAGGTGCAGAGAGGAAAGATCTACTCTCTCTCCAACAAGGTAGTATTTCATTAAGGGAACTATGGATTAAGTTCAATGATCTTCTACACTTCACACCAGATCTCTTTCTAGATGAGGAGTCGTGGGTTAGAAGCATGGAAGAGGCACTCTGACCTTCTCTTTAGTATGTTGTAACACCTTTAACTATACCGTTGTACATGGAGATTCAAAAGAAGTTTTAGGTAGTGGAATGAATGCGGTATCTGGGATGTGTAGCATGATAGGGGAGCTAGTTGAGTTCTTCAAAGGGAAATGAAGTTATCAGCTGGTCTCCGGCGTCTGGGCCTTCCAGGTTTTGGCCAGCAAAAAGTTAGCCTCAATAATTCCAGTTCTGATCTACAGGTCCTCGCCCTTTTCCCATGGTCTAGGGATTGAGGTGTTTTATCTGTGTAGGCCATGTGAATCTTTGGAATGAGTTCCAAGTTCGAGCGCAGTATGGTGGGGGTGGTAAGGTTCAGCACCCACCTCAGCAGTAGTAGTTGTCGTCTAAGCCTATCCCGCAGTAGGGACAGTGAGGTCCCGCTCTACCATGGTTAGATGGTGCTGGGGGAGGCCGACCTCAGGGTTCTCATCAGGGACTTGGACTAGGGAATGATTATAAAGATAGTATACAACATAGAGGTTGAGGAGATGGGTGTGGGAGTTAAACACTATAGAGGTTTTAGTTCCAGCTAGACCTGAGGTTGTTCGAGGTATGATTAGTCTATTTAGTACTATTGCATGTACCTTGTTTGATTCAGGAACTTCACAATACTTTGTTGCACCATGTCTAGACTATAGCATCCCGACTTTTTATCACATAAACTTTCATTACATTTTACAAAACCAAGGATCGTTCAGGTTTATTGTCTTGGAAACCAGGAACTTAAAACATGAAACAAAAAAAAATTCTTCTTAAACACTCGAAAGGCTTCTCCTTATGTACATCCTATGTTCATTACTGCATCTCATAACCTGGTGACATACATTAAAAGAAAGGGTGAGAAGAAGGCCCAGTAATGGAAACAAGAGAAACATTTTACATGTGAACTTGAGATACTTCAATAAGGCCATGAAAAGAACTTTAAGGCATGAGAAAGAAATCATGAGATATATCATAATAAAAAAAACATTTTTCATAACTTGAAGATGTGGCTACATCATTTAACATAGACAATTATGAACATATCACCAAGGTCCATCCCCAAGGTGTCATTTGAAAATTACCAAGGTTATTCACCAAGGTATCGTGAAAATTGTAATCTCTAGTGGTTACATCATTACCCAATGCATTGGAGCGCTATTAGGGCGAACCCTTAAATTTGACTTTATTATCATGTGAGCCACATATATCATCATCAAACCTTTCATAAATAACCCACATAGCATAAAATAAATGGGTTTCATTTCATAATCATAACGTTTTAAAAGCTGCTTTAAAGACATGATCTTTACGACACTTTAAACCCACGGAAGGGAAAGCGGGTCTCATGTATGTAAATACCAGAATTTAAAATGGAACATTTTGATATATATGTGAATACCCTTTTAGAAATAAGATCTTTGAGTATTCACTTTATAACATAAAATAATTTTGATAAAAGAGGGAGGTATTTTTAGATGAAAATTCTGCAGCATAACGGCTATGTTACAAGGTTTTAGAAAACATTGAAAAGAGAGGGGACATGGGTCACCCACTCATAAATGATCTATAAAACAGTAAGGGAACAGAATAAGAAGGATATATGGACATGGTAATGAAATTTTAAGGACATACCATTTGAAATAAAAAACATGGAAGGAAGACAAAAATTAGATTTCTCTTATGAAAATTCGGCAGCCTAACGGCGTCACTTAAACTTCAATAAAAAAGAATTGACAAGATCAAATAGGGTCTCTCATCATATGATCATAAGAGATCAGTATTATAGATATATAGATCATACCCCAACATAATAAAAAGGAACTTGAAATACTTGACATGAAAATCGAACTTGAAAAATGAGAAGGGTGAAAGAATCCCTTAAAAATTCGGCAGCCTAACGGCGTCACTTAAAACTTCAAAATACTGTATTGAAGAGATCAAATGGGGTCTCTAATCATATGATCATAAAAGATCATTATGATAAATTTAGAGATCATACCCCAACATAATAGAAAGGAACTTGAAAGAATTGACATGAAAGTAGAACTTCAAAATGAGAATGGTGAAGAACCACTTAAAAATTCGGCAGCCTAACGGCGCCACTTAAAACATCAAAATACTGTATTGAAGAGATCAAATGGGGTATCTCATCATATGATCATTAAAATATCAGTATGATAAATTTAGAGATCATACCCCAACATAATAAAAAGGAACTTGAAAGACTTGACATGAAAGTAGAACTTTGAAAAAGAGAAGGGTGAAAGAATCCCTTAAAAATTCGGCAGCCTAACGGCGCCACTTAAAACTTCATAAAACGAAATAATGAGAGTAAGAGGGGATATCTCATTATATGAACATAAAAAGGGCAGTAATAGGAGTATAAAATAACATCCTCCAACATATGAACATGGAGCATAAAAGTAATGACATAAAAGATATCACTTGAAAAGAAAGAGAGGGGTCAGATCCCTTACCTTAAAATGTAACTCTTAAACCTCAAAGGTTGGGACCTTGAGGGCTTGGGGGAACCTTGGGAGGACTCCTTGGGAGGTAATGAGACCAGAACTTCGTTGGGGAAGAGTGGGGAGTCGAATGGATGAGGGGAGGGCTTGGTATTTATAGGGAAAGTGAGGGGACAAGGCATTAATGGCCAAGGGACACCTCACATGTGCTTTTCTCAAACCCATGTGCTCTCCCTTGGCATTTACCATGGAGTTAGGCCACATGGGGCCCCCAAAACAATAATTCATCACTCTTGGCCGTCCAACCCTTAAAATATCTCATGACATCACTATGACACAGTTATGATGTCATTAAACATACTGAAACCCTAAAACTGTATTTTTACTATTCACTGAAAATTCAACTTTCTTAGAAAAATCCCAAAGTTTCACACTAACCAAATATCAATGCTCTGATTTCAAAAATGAACTCCATTTTATAAAAATAATTTTGTAAATATTTTTAATTTTATTTTTAAATAAATACACTATTCACCGAAAATTCATTTTTTTCAGAAAAAACCCCAAAAATTACCATAGCATAATATCGGTGCTCTGAGTTCAAAAATGAAATCCATTTTATAAAAATAATTTTCTAAATATTTTTAATTTAACTTTTAATTAAAAAACACTATTCACCCGAAAAAACTAATACTTGAATAATAATTTATAAAACCGTTATTTAACCATTTTATTGAATCAAATTACTTAATCAAGGTGCCTAGATTATTTTAAAACATTCTTTAAGTGAGATTACTAATCCATTTGGTCATATTACTAATCCTAATCATAAAATCACTATTCATAATTTACTATTCATCAAAAATAAAGTTGATCTTATTAGACTCCAAATTTTGTACTGAACATAATTGTAGAAGACCATTTTTTGAAAATCATTACACATTTTTAATTATCTAAGGTTTACATAAACATTTTTAAAATATCCTTTTTCTAAAATTCATCAAAAATATGTATACTATATTTATCCGGTCATTTGAAAATTCATAAACATCATCATAAGAAGAAATCCCAATTTTTATTTAAAACAAAGGATTTCACAAGGCAGTTACGGTCTTCTTACATAGCCCCTTATCACACCAGCATAGGACCTAAGTGTAAGGTGTGCTAAGGTGAGAGAGTCCGAGGGAGGCTCGGCCAACATTGCCCGAGTAGTAATTTCTATTAGTTTGAACTTCTCGTGAAGGAGATCCCGTTCTAGCTTCACACGATGAAGTTCAGCTTGGGTTTGGTCCAGAGCAAAGCCCAGTGGTGCTACCTCCTTCCCAAGTTCTGTTAGATGGGCTTCGATCGGTCCAAGACTACTGGGTGAGGCCATCGAATCTTCTTTCTATATTAATTAACCAAGATTGCTTGTATTTAGAGATAGTAATCAAAACATTTAGTTTCCAGCGGTCATATTGACCAATGGTCAAATAATAGTCAAAACCCAACAGTCTCATTTTAATTATACTCATGTTATCAAATAAAACATAAAATAACACATGAGATTAGGAAACAATATTTATTCAAAATTTCGGGCCGTTACAATCTTCCCCCCTTAAGAAATTGCGTCCTCGCAACTTTAAAAAATTGGGTTTTGAAATTTCATTGAAAGTCCCACATCGGAAAAAGAGTCGGTGACGCCATTACTTTAAAAGAAAGAAAAGGGAGTACAAAGGCCACCCGAGTTTACTCATACTGGGATTCCATGTAGGAAACATGGACATGGAGGAGAAAACAAAGGGTCACATCCTAAAGGAGAGTGATAGAAAACATGATTAGGAGGAAGTTAACCCCCAGAAAATCCCAACATTATTATGTGCGCAAGCGGTCTTTGATCACCTAGTAGGAAACGTAAACCAACAATGTTTTTGTTTTACGTTCCTTTTCATAACTTTGAGGAATTCATTTACAACATAGAACAAAAACATAAGGAAATATATCTACCTTCATGTAGAGTTTCATCCTTTAATAAGTTTCTACCCAAAACTAATCTTTTCTCCAAACTATGAGCATTCGAAACTACTTGGTCTCATCAAAACACAAGAATCATCTTCTAGAGAATCACATAATCCACAAAATATTAACTATCTATTTCTTTTATCTTTAAACATTATCCCAAAAACCGAAAGGGTAAGGTAAAACAACTCTTCAAAAGAAAGAATCCCATAGGAATGGAAACTACTTTTAAATCTTCAAGGTTCCATGGTACTACCCAAAGTTCATCATAGACCACTCCATAAATAATGGTCCTTAAAATTCCTCAAAATAAACTAAACTAAGATTGAAACCCAAATACAAGAAGGATTTGATAAGATAGTCTTCCAAAAAAAACTTCATTGTTCATCTCCAAACAACATCAACCTCTCCTAACATCTTATAACAAAATTAGCTAACCTAAACTTATTTTACCCAACATAGGTTAATCATTCCCATAAGTAACCTAAATTACTATAAGTCCACCTTAAATTAATCAATTCTTCAAAATATAAGTCATCCTTACTCCTCAATGAAAATACCGTAGTAATCTATTTACCTAGATCATATAGGGTCCCCAAAATAGTGAACATCTTCCAAAATAATAATCATCCTTTAATCCAGAAATCATCGCATTTCCTATCACATTGGTTGTTGGGACATTTTCTTCCATTTCTAACCATTAACTAAGAAGAGAAAGTATAATTAGAGGTTTAAATACTTAACCAATAATCATGAAAAGGAACTTAAAGCATATAAGGATAACTTGTAGAAGAAAAGTATACCCTAACATGGGATCCCCCTAGGTTCCCATCTAGGTTATCCATGATCATATATTCTTATGTGAATATTTATTTTGTTTTATCCTTGTTCCTTTAATAATGGTTCATACTAAGCTTATGAATTTACCAAAGCATATCCCCCAGGAGTGTCGTAACCAAGAGTGCAGCAAGGCCCGTTGTCGTGTACCAGTTCCCGTTCAAGTCTAGCTCGAAGCGGTGTTTTCGGGTTTTACCCCTATGTACATCTGTGCCAGAGCCACCTCTACCTGCTCGTATCCAGACAGGAATGTATTTGCTTGGAAACCCATTACCCAATACTCACCAAAATACCAGGAATATTTCCTATATATAAACTTTTCTATAGGATTATTCCTAAATTTTTCATATCCTAATTTCCACAAATAACTAAACCATCCTTTGATACCAACTATAGAATCCCACCTTTTTATCACATAAACTTTCATTACATTTTACAAAACCGAGGATCGTTCAGGTTTAGTGTCTTGGAAACCAGGAACTTAAAACATGAAACAAAAAAAATTCTTCTTAAACACTCAAAAGGATTCTCCTTATGTACATCCTATGTTCATTACTGCATCTCATAACCTGGGGACATACATTAAAAGAAAGGGTGAGAAGAAGGCCCAGTAATGGAAACAAGAGAAACATTTTACATGTGAACTTGAGATACTTCAATAAGGCCATGAAAAGAACTTTAAGGCATGAGAAAGAAATCATGAGATATATCATAATAAAAATAACATTTTTCATAACTTGAAGATGTGGCTACATCATTTAACATAGAAAATTATGAACATATCACCAAGGTCCATCCCCAAGGTGTCATTTGAAAATTACCAAGGTTATTCACCAAGGTATCGTGAAAATTGTAATCTCTAGTGGTTACATCATTACCCAATGCATTGGAGCGCTATCAGGGCGAACCCTTAAATTTGCCTTTATTATCATGTGAGCCACATATATCATCATCAAACATTTCATAAATAACCCACATAGCATAAAATAAATGGGTTTGATTTCATAATCATAACGTTTTAAAAGCTGCTTTAAAGACATGATCTTTACGACACTTTAAACCCACGGAAGGGAAAGCGGGTCTCATGTATGTAAATCCCAGAATTTAAAATGGAAAATTTTGATTTATATGTGAATACCCTTGTAGAAATAAGATCTTTGAGTATTCACTTTATAACATAAAATAATTTTGATAAAAGAGGGAGGTATTTTTAGACGAAAATTCTGCAGCATAACGGCTATGTTACAAGGTTTTAGAAAACATTGAAAAGAGAGGGGACATGGGTCACCCACTCATAAATGATCTATAAAACAGTAAGGGAACATAATAAGAAGGATATATGGACATGGTAATGAAATTTTAAGGACATACCATTTGAAATGAAAAACATGGAAGGAAGACAAAAATTAGATTTCTCTTATGAAAATTCGGCAGCCTAACGGCGTCACTTAAACTTCAATAAAAAAGAATTGACAAGATCAAATAGGGTCTCTCATCATATGATCATAAGAGATCAGTTTTATAGATATAGAGATCATACCCCAACATAATAAAAAGGAACTTGAAATACTTGACATGAAAATCTAACTTGAAAAATGAGAAGGGTGAAAGAATCCCTTAAAAATTCGGCAGCCTAACAGCGTCACTTAAAACTTCAAAATAATGTATTGAAGAGATCAAATGGGGTCTCTAATCATATGATCATAAAAGTTCAGTATGATAAATTTAGAGATCATACCCCAACATAATAGAAAGGAACTTGAAAGAATTGACATGAAAGTAGAACTTCAAAATGAGAATGGTGAAAAACCACTTAAAAATTCGGCAGCCTAACGGCGCCACTTAAAACATCAAAATACTGTATTGAAAAGATAAAATGGGGTATCTCATCATATGATCATAAAAGATCAGTATGATAAATTTAGAGATCATACCCCAACATAATAAAAAGGAACTTGAAAGACTTGACATGAAAGTAGAACTTTGAAAAAGAGAAGGGTGAAAGAATCCCTTAAAAATTCGGCAGCCTAACGGCGCCACTTAAAACTTCATAAAACGAAATAATGAGAGTAAGAGGGGATCTCTCATTATATGAACATAAAAAGTGCAGTAAGAGGAGTATAAAAGAACATCCTCCAACATAAGAACATGGAGCATAAAAGTAATGACATAAAAGATATCACTTGAAAAGAAAGAGAGGGGTCAGATCCCTTACCTTAAAATGTAACTCTTAAACCTCAAAGGTTGGGGCCTTGAGGGCTTGGGGGCACCTTGGGAGGACTCCTTGGGAGTTAATGAGACCAGAACTTCGTTGGGGAAGAGTGGGGAGTCTAATGGATGAGGGGAGGGCTTGGTATTTATAGGGAAAGTGAGGGGACAAGGCATTAATGGCCAAGGGACACCTCACATGTGCTTTTCTCAAACCCATGTGCTCTCCCTTGGAATTTACCATAGAGTTAGGCCACATGGGGCCCCCAAAACAATAATTCATCACTCTTGGCCGGCCAACCCTTAAAATATCTCATGACATCACTATGACACAGTTATGATGTCATTAAACATACTGAAACCCTAAAACTGTATTTTTACTATTCACTGAAAATTCAACTTTCTCAGAAAAATCCCAAAGTTTCACACTAACCAAATATCAATGCTCTGATTTCAAAAATGAACT
This sequence comes from Viscum album, assembly GCA_963277665.1. Classification (NCBI taxonomy): domain Eukaryota; kingdom Viridiplantae; phylum Streptophyta; class Magnoliopsida; order Santalales; family Viscaceae; genus Viscum; species Viscum album. The sequence continues at coordinate 216,922,595 of OY728121.1, read as the reverse complement.
CCATTTTATAAAAATAATTTTCTAAATATTTTTAATTTTATTTTTAAATAAATACACTATTCACCGAAAATTCATTTTTTTCAGAAAAAACCCCAAAAATTACCATAGCATAATATCGGTGCTCTGAGTTCAAAAATGAAATCCATTTTATAAAAATAATTTTCTAAATATTTTTAATTTAACTTTTAATTAAAAAACACTATTCACCCGAAAAAACTAATACTTGAATAATAATTTATAAAATCGTTATTTAACCATTTTATTGAATCAAATTACTTAATCAAGGTGCCTAGATTATTTTAAAACTTTCTTTAAGTGAGATTACTAATCCATTTGGTCATATTACTAATCCTAATCATAAAATCACTATTCATAATTTACTATTCATCAAAAATAAAGTTGATCTTATTAGACTCCAAATTTTGTACTGAACATAATTGTAGAAGACCATTTTTTGAAAATCATTACACATTTTTAATTATTTAAGGTTTACATAAACATTTTTAAAATATCCTTTTTCTAAAATTCATCAAAAATATGTATACTATATTTATCCGGTCATTTGAAAATTCATAAACATCATCATAAGAAGAAATCCCAATTTTTATTTAAAACAAAGGATTGCACAAGGCAGTTACGGTCTTCTTACATAGCCCCTTATCACACCAGCATAGGACCTAAGTGTAAGGTGTGCTAAGGTGAGAGAGTTCGAGGGAGGCTCGGCCAACATTTCCCGAGTAGTAATTTCTATTAGTTTGAACTTCTCGTGAAGGAGATCCCGTTCTAGCTTCACACGATGAAGTTCAGCTTGGGTTTGGTCCAGAGCAAAGCCCAGTGGTGCTACCTCCTTCCCAAGTTCTGTTAGATGGGCTTCGATCGGTCCAAGACTACTGGGTGAGGCCATCGAATCTTCTTTCTATATTAATTAACCAAGATTGCTTGTATTTAGAGATAGTAATCAAAACATTTAGTTTCCAGCGGTCATATTGACCAATGGTCAAATAATAGTCAAAACCCAACAGTCTCATTTTAATTATACTCATGTTATCAAATAAAACATAAAATAACACATGAGATTAGGAAACAATATTTATTCAAAATTTCGGGCCGTTACATAGACCATGCCCTGGGACTATATGTGGAGAGACTTTTCATGCCCCTAGTTCTGAGTACTCAATCCGAAGGTGAGGCCAATCTATTTGATGTCTATCGGGGATATAGACAGATGATGGGACAACATCATTCCCATGGGGATATTTTCTTGCTTTAGATATAGTCGTACGATGTCATCTTATGAATAGACTGGTTGTTTTCTATGCATGTCATTATCAAATTCTTATAAATAATAGTCGTGTTTTCCGATATTGATGGCTAGTACATGGCTTTCGTTGGTGAGTAGAGTTAATAGGGGGACAACCAGCGTGTGGAGCATATTCTTTAATTTTTAGTCAAGATGTCAGTGGGATCAGTAGACCTATAGATGGATAAAGTTCTGGGGGTTGTTAGTGAGTTTTCGGATGTCTTACCAGATGAGGTTGTGATGTTACACCGTCAACATGATATTGAGTTCAGGATAGACTTGAAACTCGATGCCCTTCTGATTTCAATGGATCCTTATCGAATGGTTCCTTATAAGTTGTAGGAGTTACAGATTTAGGTTTATGAACTTATGATGAAGGGTTTTATCCATCTGAGTGTATCATCCTGGGGTTCTCTAGTCTTGTTCTTGAAGAAGGAAGATAGTGGTCTAATATTGTGCATAGACTACTGGAGACTAAACCAGGTGATGGCCAAGAACGGTTACCCCCTTCTGATGGTCGAAGATATATTCGAACAATTAAAGGGAGGATTTTGGTTCTCTAAGATCAATCTACAGTATGGATATCACTAGTTGAGGGTGAATGAGGTTGACATCTTGAAGACTACATTCAGATGCTGGTATGGGAACTTCAAGTTCGTGGTCATGCCCTTTGGCGTTATGAATGCACCAAACATGTTCTTAGGGCTCATGAACTTTGTATTATGCATGTTCCTGGATTGGTTCATCATCATTCTCATCGACAAAATCCTAATCTACTCACGGTCTATGGAGTATCACGCCGAGCATCTATGGACTATCTTGGAGGTCCTTCGACACCACCAGCTCTACAGAGATGTGTCTAAGTGCAAGTTTTAGACATGATAAGTGAACATCCTTGGACATGTAGTGTCTTGGCATGGGGTATCATGGGACCCATAAAATGTTGAAGTAGTTGTTTCTTGGGTATAACCCAAGAAAGTGGTATAGGTTCATAGCTTCCTAAGACTAGAGGGATATTACCAGATATTTGTGCTCGACTTCTCCCAAGTTGCGGCTTCATTGAAATATTTAACTAGAAAATACTATGAATTCATGTGGAGTGAGAAATTTAATGAATATTTCAGCTACCTGAAGATTAATATTTTCATTTCCTCAGTGCATAGGTTTCCAGACGAATGGGTGATGTTTGAGGTGTTTTGTGAGGCTTACGTCTTAGTTTTAGGGTGTATGTAGATGCATCAATGGTGAGTTGTCTCTTATGGGTCTAGGAAGTTATGTTCTCACTAATTTAATTATTCCACCCATGATATATAGCTTTTCACGATCATATTCATGCTGATGTTGTGGTGTCATTACATAATCTTAGAGCACTTTGTGGTCTTCATGGATCATAAGATCCTGAGGTATATATTCTCCCTACAAGAACTTAGCCTGAAATAGTGAATGTGGATGGAGTTTCTATAGAAAAAAAACTTTGATATATATTACACCCCATGTAAAGGGAATGTGGTGGCTGATTCCTTGAGTAGGAATCACAGAAGGATATAGTTTGGGGATCTAAGGATGCTTTTAAGGCAATAGAGGAGTTGGATTCTTTGCATCTAGATGCCAGAGTGGATGGCGGTAGAGGCTATCTTTTTCATATTATAGTGTGGTATTCCTTAATTTAAAAGGTGGAGGAGTCTTAGTGGTGAGACTTAGAGACTAAAGTGATGCATGATTGTGTTGTTCAGGGTGATGCTCTGGATGGATGGTCGAAGGATGGTTAGAATCAGATGATGTTTTGTGGAAAGCTATTTGTCCCAGTAGAAATCCACTATGTAGTTCTTTGTGAGTTCCATATCTCATCCTTGGTGGTTTATCTAGGAGTATATAAGATGTTCCAAGCCCTGAGGGAATAGTTTTGGTGGACTGAGATGATGTGGGTAGTAGTGAATATTGTGGCAAGGTGCCTAGTGTGTCAGCAGGTGAAGTGTGAGCACCATGTTCTCGGATGTTTGTTGCATCCCTTAGATGTTCCTGAGTAGAAGTAGGATGAAATATCGATGTATTTAATCACATGATAACCTAGAACATAGGTAGTATGCAATTTACATTGGGTAGTAGTGTAATAGTTGACAAAGTCAGCTCACTTCCTGGAAATCTAGGAGTCGAGTGTAGTAGATGCCTTAGCAAGGAGGTATGTGGATGAGGTGGTGCGGCTACATGGAGTTACAAGATCTATTTTCTTAGATAGGGAAACATGTTTATATCATGATACTAGAGGGGATTGTAGCATGATTTTGGCACCCATCTTCCCCTTGACACTGCATTCCACCCTCACATGGATGGGAAGGTAGAGAGGATCATCCAAATGTTGGAGGATATGCTACGAGTGTGTGTTCTGGATTTCATAGAATCATGGGGATAAAACATGCCTCTGATAGATTTTTCGTACAATAATATCTACCACTCTACCATTAGCATGGAACTATTCGAGGCTTTGTATAGAAGTTTTTTTCGTTCACCATTTTGTTAGATAGATGTTGGGGAAGTAGCCCTTCTTGGACCAAATGTATTAAAAATAACTACATAGAAGGTTCATCTTGTGCGTGAGAGTTTGAAGATGGATCAAGACTAAAAAAATCATATTTAAATCATATTCGGACGCCCTTGTAGTTTGAGGTTGGGGACCATGTGTTCTGAAGGTTTCCCCCTGGCATGGGCAGTGGAGGTTTGATAAAGGAAGAAATATTTATCCCAGGTTCATCAGACCTTTCTAGGTGTTGGTTTGAGTTGGAAAGGTGGAATATCAGCTAGCATTGTCACCGTGGTTTGAGAGGATCCATGATGTCTCCCATGTATCGCTACACCATAGGTATATACAGGATGCCTCCCACATCACTGACTGGGGAGAGTTGGATATCGAGGATGACATGATGTTCATGGAACGACTAGTAAGAATCGAGGATCATGATGAGAAGGTGTGTCATGGATGGAACATTCCTTTGGTCCATGTGTTATGGAGGTATGGTGTCCTTGAGGAGAGTACTTGGAAGCAAGGGGCACATATGCATGCCTAGTACCCAGAGTGTTCTGACTTTTTCTCTTGTGTTTTTTCTTTGTTCTTTCACTATGATGTAATTCTTGACCTTATTTTCTATAAGATGAGATTATTCTTTTTTCTATGAATGTTTTTGAAATATCCTGATGTATGGGGAGGGGAGGACTTCACCCCTAATCAAGATGCATTTATTATAATGTGATTAAACCTGGGATACTAAGTCGGTGCCTCCCAAAGTGGATATTATCTTGACATGGAGCAAAGATCTACCTAATCCATGTGTCTGTACAACATTACCTTTGGTATTTGTGTTGTTTTCTGGTTATGTGAGAACTTATTGTTTTCACATTTGTTCATTATATATATGTCAAGGAGGTTTCCCTGGGATGTCAAGGTTTTCACTCCAACTTTAGAATAACACATGGTGGTTTACTCTTGTGAAGTATCATAAGGGGAGGTTGTTCGGACCCCCTTTCTTCTAAGTTAGTTTTGAATTCTCAAGGATGATAATATTTCAATAGGTATTTTATGTAATGACTCGAATTTCACTAAACTAGACCTTTGTTAAAATCAAGTGATTGAGGTGTTCTGGGAGGCAATAGTGGCTCGTTTCAAGAGTTTTCCAAATTTCCATTTTTTTCATCAGTAACTCAGGGTGTCATCATTGTCATGTCATTGAATCATCATGTTAGTGTGTTAGCATGTTGGTACATCGTCTTGTTATTGAATCAGCATTTCAGCACATCAGTGAGTTAGGGGCATTGGAATTAGCGAGTCAGGGGAGCCGGCATTCGTGAGTTAATGGAAAATGTGTCGGTAGGTCAGGGTGTTGGTAGATTAGGGCATTGGTAAGTAAGGGAATCAGTAGGTTAGGGTGTTGGTAGGTCAATTCCATGGTTAGTCATTGCATCCATAACTCAATGTTGGTAGATCATTGTTGGTGGCTCAGCATCGGTAGGTCACATCGATAGCACACCCATCAGTGACTGGCCCATCAGTGACTCATTTATGATTTTTCAAGTTTTTCCCAGTTTTCCTGATTCACCTCTCTCTACATTTTATTTGATGAAAACCAAGTTTAAATAATTTCTTTGGGGTTTTTAATGGAATTTCAAATGATATTGAGTATATAATTAATATCATAATGTCTTGAAGGATTTAAGATACTCAAACTGTGTAATCTTGACCATGATCCCACATTAATGATTTTGGAAATCATTGTTCTTTTAATGTAGGATTTTTCTCTTCAAAGCTGGGATGTTCTGTTCCAAGTGTTTTTTCATTTCACCAAGGTTAATATAGAGCCTTCCTTCTTAGACGAGTCATTCTCCTATGTTAGAGCCCCATCGACTAAGTCTTCTTGGAGTTCTTCCCCTCTGCTCATACAATCCCCTATTCTTGGCGCAAGGAGAAAGATCTATCCTTTGATTATCTGTTAGGTATTTCTTCTAACTCTATTAAAATTTTCATCATGCGGGGTGGGTGTACTAATGATTCCATGTGAATAATGGTGAATAATATTTCTTGAAATAATAAATAAATAATAAGGTAATATGATCAAAAGATAATGGGGGTTAGTAACATAACGGGTTGGGAGTGGTATAACGTTGATCACATGTTTTATTTGTTATCCATATTGATTTCATGATCTGTTGTGGTTGTAAAGTCTTTTGAAAAGCATGATCGTTGGTGGTCTTCTTCTGTGCATGGGTGATTCTTTATAACTATTGTTGTTTCCTTGTGAATAATTGGTGTAAATTCTAATATGGATAATCACGTATACTCAGTTAAATGAAATGAATTCCCCTAGATGAAAACCCTTGTGTGATCACCCCTATTTATCAAGTGGATTTAGAGAATAATATTTAAAAAATATTATTATGTCATATTTGATAGGTGTGGCTGCGTTCTGTGTTCTGTTGGGTTTTGTGACCTTGTGTGAGTTTTGTGGTGGTGTTGTTTGGAGCATGGTTATGGGTGCAGGGGTCAATGGAGGAGTTCATTCTATGAGAAGGGTATGGAACGTGTGCGCAGTAGGTATGTGGGTTAATGGTAGTTGTTGTGGGTTTTGTGTGTGGGGTGGTATGTGTGGTGTGTTGGAGTCTCTAGTTTAGAGACAGATTGATCATGGAATGGATGGACTTCTAGACAGTGGGATTGCCTTTGTTTTTGATGTGGTTGCAGAAATACATTGGGAAGTGGGACTGTGGGGTGGTTATGAACTTTTATGCAGTGGTACTACATCGAGGAAATATTATGATTGTGCGGTATAACATTGATGAATTATAGTTGGCAGTGGTTGAATAGGGGGTGCAGTGGGACTGCAAATCTGGTTTTGTTTGTTATTTTGATATGGTTGTGGTTGGTAGTTTCCTAGTAGTGCTCGAATAAATTAATGTAATTTCATTAGTTAACAAATGAAAAGTGGTTTAAGGAAAAGGGGTTGGGTTATTCTTTTTTAGTAGTTTTTATGTGGTTGTTCATATAGGGGTAGCACCAAAATGTGGTTATGTATGAGTTGGTTTTCTGTTGTGGGGACCCATAGGTTGGGCTGAGTATTTTGATGCACTGTTGTTCATAAGGCATTTCCACTTGGTTTAATATCTATAAAATGGTTTTTGTGGATGGTTTTTTCATGGATTTAACAATTTTGATGTTCCTTAATAGGCTTTTCAGTAACCAAGGTATGAAGTAGGAAGTCTAGGAATTTTGAAGATTCAGAAGGGAATTGGAGGCTTTTGGACCCTTTTCCCGTGACTATGCTGGATTGGAGTCACCCAGATCAAGCACTGAGACATGAAGGATGGGCAATTTCTGGAATTTCAAAGAGAAATGCAACCCGCATGACCACTGCAGGGTTATCCAAACCATGTTCAAACCATGCAAGAGAAGATACCATTGACAGATAGGTCAGCATGGTTGGCGCACAACATTCCAAAACCATGCGGCCCTTCAGAGAAACCGTGCAAGACATGCACATATGGATAGAGACATCCACACGGTTGGCTCATAGCTTACCCAAACCGTGCAGCCCATACAAGAAAACCGTGCAACCTTAAGTATTTTAGATAGATACTTCTGCACAGTTGGCTCACAACCTACCAAATCGGGCGCCCAAAACCATGCAGACCATTGCAGCCTTATCCTTTTAGCTTTTTCACTTTTCACCTAATCCTTGACCCAGGGTTCCCCTTTATACCTTATTTTAGACAACTAGAAAAAGGTCCCTTTTGACTGAGAAGACTCTGGGTGGTGATCCTGGATAAAGAGAGGATTCGAGAGAGGAGAAGAAAAGGGGTGGGAACTAAGTTTTTTTTAGAGGAAGGTTTTGGAGCACTTGTTCTCTGTTTTTTTCTTCTGATTCTTCTAATTTCTATTGTAATGAAATCTCTTATTAATTTTAATAATTTTCTTATCCATTTAATCATGAGTAGCTTACCCCCCCTGTGTTGGAGCTAGGTAAAATTTGGGTTCGTTAGAACTGGTTTCTCTATTCTTGTGTTTGTTCATTGTCTCTCACCTAATTCTCCCAACTTCCGGGTCTTATTTTGCTGGAAACCCCATATCGGACCAAAAATGGAGTTTCCATGGATCTTTGGTAGAATTACGACAAGGATATCCATGACCATTGGATATACTTGTCATTTCTAGAGGGAAGTACCTAAATTAAGATTCAATAGAAATCAATTTCCATACCAAGGGATTTATTTATACCGACTTTATCAAAACTCACCAAACCAAGAGAGTTCTGACACAATTAAAACCCAAAAATGTGGGTTATTATGAAAAACACAACACAATAGGGAATAAGGTTTAACGTCCCACATAAATGTCCAGCCCTGACACATTTTTATCATTATCCATTAAAATCCAGTTTTAAGTAATCGTTGATTTTGAAGTTAATTCATAGTGAGGTAGAGAAGGCCAAGAAGTTCTCTTTCAAGATCCATCATTATGAAGCAACAAATCGTATTTAAATTCAGTATCTTCACTTGATAAATTTTAAATCAAGAGACATAAACACCAACATGGTTTCCCTTTGGACTGACCCCATACTTTCACATTATGCTAGTTATAAGTAAGGGAAATTAATTTGGTGCTGAAAACAACACTTCAGAAAAACGACAAACCAAATTTTGGCACCGTTGCTGGGGAAGTGATCGTTTTTGTTAATTTAATTGGAGTCATTGAGTGAAAAAAAAAATTATAAAAATTCTCTTCTTCATCTCATTTCTTTTTTCATTATTTTTCCCTTTTACGTTGGCTGTGTTGTTTGTGTTGTGCAGGCTCATAGGTATATGAGTGGTCGGGTCACTCATTCCCAGATTGTCGAGTCATCTAAGTTACACCAGATAGATCCATAAATCAAAATAATGTTGTCCAGGTGACATTGTTCACTTATGGGTCATCACAATGCAAATGATCATATGGCGCATCTGGAGGAAGAACGGGGGGTTGTCCAATGAGTTGGGAAGCTATTTTTTATTGAAGGAAATCCACCACTGGGTGTTGAGGAAGAGCAGCATCCAAATCCACCGGGGGCTTACATGGAATACCTTCCGAGGAACCAACAGAGGCCACCAGCTCAATTTGTGTTGGGATTCGGGCAGCTATAACTGAGGCAATATATTCCACAGGAGTAGCCTCCCTATTTTCCTCAGAATTAGCAGGCTTATTATCCTCCGAAGCAACAACATTTCATTTCCCAAGCACCACAGGAACTGATGCCACCAAGTTGTACTCTTATGGAATATGAATTACCCTCTATTCAAGGAGTGGACACTAGAATAGTAATACCACAAGTGTAGGCCCAACATTTTGAGATCAAGCTAGTGATAATGTAGTTAATTCAAAATACAATTCAGTTTGGTGGCTTTCCAAGTGAAGACCCAAATGCTCACCTATCTAACTTTTTAAAGATATGTGACACTTTTCGGTACCACAGAGTGTCAGAGGATGCAATCTGCCTTAGGTTGTTTCCCTTTTCATTAAGGGATAAGGCGAAGGACTAGATCAAGGGGTTACGTCAGAGATCTATTCTTTCCTAGGAGGCATTGGCCCAAGCCTTTTTATAGAAATACTTCCATCCCTCAAAGACGGTCACATTAAGGAATAAAATCCATAACTTCCAATATCATGACTTAGAATCTTTATATGAGTCATGGGAACTATTTATGGAGATTTTGAGGAAATTCCCACACCATGGACTAAAATTGAGGATGAAAGTGCCCAGGGGAAAGTGAGGGAGCATCTACCAATGAGGTAAATTATGTTTCACAGAATAGAGGACCCAACAACTACCCTTAGTACCAAAACCAGGGGTGGCAAGAGACTAAAAATATAGGATGGGGTAGCAACATCAAAATCCTCATCCCCGACCACAAAGACCACCTAGTTATAGTCAACAATAGTTTCAGACCCCATATCCAAGGCAACAACAGGATAACCAATTTCAACAAGGAGCATATCAACAGAAAGGGTATAAAAACCCACATCCTAGTCAACCATTACAACAGCCACCTCCCCAACAAGTAGCCCAACAACCTCAGCTGGATCCTCCATCAAGTATGGAGGAAATGATGTCTAAATTTATAACTACTAATAAAACAAGATTAAAAAACTTGGAGGCGTCAATTAGAATCCTCGAGAACTAGATTGGGAATCTTGCCAATCAGCTCTCTCACAGATAGCCCAGTAGACTACTAGGAAATACTGAGAAAAATCCAAGGGAGTAGGATAATCTATTAATTTATGAAGTGGGAAGGAGCTGACGCCAAAGATAACTATGAGTCGGGGTGCTACAACATCAAAGAAGTCCACATTCTCCCCATGTGGAGAAGTCGCAGCTGAGGAATCTTCCCCAAAACATGAGCTAGATAAAGAACCGGAAGTCCCACTAGATAAGGGAAAAGAAGTGGTTAAAGCATATGAATCTCCCTTGCCATTTCCAGCAAGGATGTAACAATAGAAGCTGGACCAGAAATTTTCCAAAGGGATTTTCCAATAAGTTAGGGATGAATGATCTCAAGCCAACCCAAGTGGAACTCCAACTTGCTGATCATTCTATTAAATACCCTAGGGGGGGCTGTTGGAAGACTTATTGGTCAAAGTGGGGAAATTAATTCTGCCCGCATATTTCATTATCTTGGACATGGAAGAAGGCCAAGAGGCACCTTTGATTCTTGGAAGACCCTTTCTAGCTACCGAGAAGGTATTAATTGATGTGCACCAAGGTGAGATAATCTTCCATGTGGGTGATGAGAAGGTTTCCTACAACTTCCTCAAGGCGGTGAAATAGGTTTCACTGATGGAGCAAGAGGATTGTTGTGCCTTGACAACAATGGTTGACTGCTTAGGCCTAGAGGAAGATGATATGCAATATTATTCATTCAGCAATGAACCCATTCTGGAGGATGACCAGCTTGAAGAAAACCAGGAGGAATTAAACTTTATTGTAGGCCATGGTGGCCATTACTGGAAGAGGGTAGTTTTTCTAGATTTATTAGAGTGGGTAGAGGTCAAGCCAATCATACCTTACATTCTCAAGGCTCCCCAGCTTGAGTTGAAACCTCTCTATTACTTGTTGAAATATGTCTATTTGGGAGAGGAACATACATTGTTGGTGATCCTAAATGCCTCACTCTCAAAAGATGATGAAGAGGATCTTCTATAATTCCTCTGAAGGTAGAAACAGACCATTGGTTGGACGGTCACTAACCTTAAATGTATAAGCCCCATGGTCTGCACCCACAAGGTACTTATAGAGGAAGGGGAAAAAGTATCTCGCCAACCACAAAAAAAACTGAACCCCCAATGAAAGAAGTGTTCAAGAAGGAGGTGATCAAATTACTTGATGTTGGAATTATATACCCCATCTCTGACAGCCTGTGGGTGAGCCCTCTCTAGCTGGTGCCTAAAAAGGGAGGCATCATGGTGGTGACCAATGAAAATAATGAACTAATCACGACCTGCACAATTATGGGATGGAAGGTTTGTGTCAATTACAGGAAGTTGAATGATGTAACTAGGAAATATCATTTCCCTCTTCCATTCATGGATCAAATTCTATAAAGATTAGCGGGGCATGAATTTTACGGTTTCTTAGACAGTTATTCGAGATATAACCAAATCTCTATCACCATGGAGGATTAAGAAAATGGTACATTTACTTGTCCTTATAGAACCATCACCTACTTCAGAATGTCATTCAGGATGTGAAATGATCCAGACACCTTTTAGAGGTGCATGTTATCCATATTCCATGATATGGAAAAGCAGATTCTAGAGGTTTTCATGGATGACTTCACAGTATACGGGAATTCATTAAATACTTGCTTGATGAATCTAGAGCAAGTTCTTGAATGATGTGAGCATACAAATCTAGTTATCAATTGGGAGAAGTTCCATTTTATGTCGCAACACGGAATCGTATTAGGCTATAGGATCTTGATGAAAGAATTGAGGTGGATCCGGAAAAAAATGAATTTATCATGCAGCTTCTCATTCCTACATCAGTCCGAGCAATTTAGAGCTTTTTGGGGCATGCGGGTTTTTATCGAAGATTTGGTTATTGTGCAGCTTCTCATTCATACATCAGTCCGAGAAATTTAGAGCTTTTTGGGGCATTTAGGTTTTTATCAATGATTTGTTCGTGACTTCTCCAAGATCACTCATCCCTTAACCAATCTATGGTCCAAGGATGTAGTTTTTGAGTTTGATGATAAATGTATCCCAGCCTTCCAAATTATGAAGGAAAAATTGGTCTCCACACCCGTAATGATTTCTCTTAATTGGGAGGAGCAGTTTGAACTTATGTGCGATGCAAGAAATTATGTCATGGGGGAATTTCTTGGACAGAAGCTGGATCATATTTTCAGACCGATCTATTATGCCAGCCGAGCATTAAATTAAGCGCATCTTAATTACACCACCACAGAGAAAGAAATTCTAGCCTTGGTTTTTTCTTTTGACAGATTCTGATCCTACTTAGTGCTTTCTAAAGTTGTCGTCTACACGGGTCATATCACACTTAAGTATTTTTTGAACAAGAAGGACGCCAACCCACGGCTCATCCGTTCAGTGATCCTCCCCTAGGAGTTTGATTTGGAGATTAAGGATAAGAAGGATAGTGTGAATGTGGTGGATGATCATCTCTCCCAGATGGAACTAACCCATTTAGAGAGATAAGAAGACCGGGAGATCAAGTAAGACTTCCCTGATGAGCAACTATTTTCCATTGGAGTACCACCTCAGCCATGGTTCACCGACCATGAAAATTACTTAGCCACATGAGTTTTCCACCCGAACTTATCACTTTAGCAGAGGAATCATTTTTTCAGAGGTAAAGATCTATTTCTGAGAAGACCCCATACTCTTCCACTCATATGGTGATGGGGTAATATGTCATTGCGTCCCGGATGAAGAGATTCAAATTATTTTGGAATTTTTTCACTCTTCTTCAGTAGGAGGACATCATGGGCCAGATTGAACAGTAGAAAAGGTTTTACAATTAGGATTTTTCTGGCCATCCATGCATAAGGACACATGTCATTTTTTCTCCTACTGTGATTGATGACAGCGGATGTGAAATGCCGGCCATCGTGCAGAGATGCCGCAACACCCAATACTTGAGGTTGAAGTTTTTGACATGTGGGTAATCGACTTCAGGGGTCTGTTTCCCCCATCCTTTGGACACACGTACATTCTGGTATGTGTCTATTACATTTCCAAGTGGGTAGAGAATCATGATACAGCTATGGTCATTGTCACTTTTCTAAAGAAAAATATTTTCAGTTGGTTTGGGACCCCGTGGGTGTTGATTAGCGACCGCGGTACACATTTTGACAACACTCTCATGAAAAATGTTCTCTTAAAGTATGGGGTCAAATACAACCAAGGGAAACCATACCACCCTCAATCCAGTGGTCAGGTGGAGGTTTCAAACTGCGAGATAAAGAAAATATTGGAGAAAATGGTATGCGCATCAAGAAAGGATTGGTCCAAGAAATTAGATGATTCATTATGGGCCTACCAGATAGCCTTCAAAACACCATTGGTTATGTCACCTTTCTGGTTGATCTAAGGGAAACCCTATCACTTATCGGTGGATATGAATCACAAGGCTTATTGGGCTGTCAAGGCCCTGAATTATGATCTCAAGGCTATAGAAGAAAAGAGGAAATTCTAGTTAACCGAGCATGATGAGATAAGTCGGGAGGCCTATGAGAATGTGAAACTTTATAAGGAGAAGACGAAGGCGGTCCATGACCGCATGATCTCCCGGAAATCCTTCCAGCTAGGTGATAAATTCTTACTTTTTAATTCTCATCTGAAGTTTTTTCTTGGTAAGCTGAAGTCCTGGTGGTCGGGACCCTTTACGGTGATTACGGTTTTCCACCATGGCGTGGTGGAAGTGGCTGGCGCGGATGATCGAACATTCATGGTCAATGGGTAGTGCCTGAAGCCTTACTTTAGCATGGAAGGCATGGTGGGAACAGTTTCCACCATGCAATTGGGTTAGCTCAAGTCCCAGGTAAGTCAAGATTGAGACATTAAATATAGCACTGACCGGGTGGTAACCTGACATTCTGAAGAAAAAAAATGTTCAAATGATTTGTCTGTTTTAGTGTGCCTAGGACTACATGATAGTGTGATTTTCTTTTCTTGTGTGTTATAGTGTAGAATTCTCACCACATGTCGAGGTATCATATTTAATTTCTATAATTAAAGTCTTACACTTATTATGGAAAATCTAAAGATATTTTATCTCATTCGAGGGGAGCCACAGATTTTAATGCAAAGGGTGTGTTTTTGGATAAAAAAGGGAAAAAATATAAAATTTCATCATCCAGAACCAACCGCACTATTTACACACAGTTTTACAAACTGTGTGGGGACCGTGCTCCTTAGACCACCCAAGACAGAACCAGTGCACGGTTGGCACATGGTTATCCAAACCATGTATAGCTCGTGCGCCCCAAACCCCTCACTCCAGTAGCTTCCACAAAGTTGGTGAACAGTTTGATAAATTGTGTGCCCTAGTCCATGCATCCATTTAAAACCCAAAATTTTATAAAAACTCTGGACCCCCCTTCCTATCCATGTAGCTTCCTCCTCCTCAACCTGTGTGCGCCCCAGGCTTCTCCCTCTTCTTTTTCTTCCTCCTCCAGCCAGTTTTTTTTCTCTCTCCCCCTCCAAAGTATTTTTCCTCTCTTCATATTCCTCTTCTTTTCTTCTTTCTCTTTATTTTTGTTTTCTTTTTCCCTCTCTCCCTAGGAATCGGCCGCATTTCCCCACAATCTCATACTCCATTTCATTTCTTCTTCTTCGTTCTTGGCCATCCATTCCCCTTCTCTTCTTTTGTTTTTCCACTGTTTCTTCATCACCCACATGTGCACCAATTATTTCCCAACGAACACGTATTTTCAGAACCTTCATTTCCAAATTTGGGATTTTCATTAGGAATATGTACAGTTTTTCATTTCAAAAATTTCATTTCCTATCCATACTTGTAGTGACTGTATGTTATTGTTGTATGTTGTTTTTTTCTACAGGTTCCCAAAACCCAACCCTGACCTATAATGTCTACCTCCAAAAAAACCTAGGGCTCTATCTCAGGCTCCACCCATGGCATATAGGTCAAGTTCGCTAAGAAAGAGAAACTCATGTGATACCGCACCCTTTTGAACTGAAAAATCAGTCCCCATCATGAGATTACTTTAGAAAACCTTTCCCCTTGGGCATTACTAGTGAGCTCCAGATGCATATTTCCTGGGAAAATCTCACTCATCTATGCCCCCAACATTTTACCCTCCATATCCATACTACCCCTCCCTACAGGGAGCAGCGTGTTCTAACCCCAACCTCTTCTAGAAGTGGCAGCAGGACCAGTACTCTATGTTCCAATGGAAGCTTGAGGGGACACGCGTGGAGGTGTAGGGCCTTAGTAGGGCTGATCTTCAGCCTCCCACACTGTATGAAGTTGTGCCCAACCATCCTCCCTCCTACTATATGTCAGGAGCTAGCACCTTTATGGGTTATCCTTCTTCTACCTCTGCTTCTGCTAATCTTGTGGACTTGCCTCTGTATACTGCCGATCCGACGTGGGATGCAGCCTCTCAATCCTTCTTTTTTGATCCATCTAATACCTCTATGGGAGGGCGTTGAGTTATTTATTACTTCTTTCTTTTTATGTGCCATTTGTATCATCTTGTACTGTACCCTCTTTTGTGGTGTGATGTTTTGACTGCATTTTTGTGATTGTGTGCTATTCTTTTCTTTCCCTACTGCTTGTTTTGCTTTTTCTTGCTTCACTTGTCTGGTTCTTATGTCTCTCCAATAGGGGATTTCATCTGTTCCACTCCAGCCACCTATCCATGCATCAGGCTCTCATATACCACCTATTTTACTCACTTGACCTACATTCAGGGGAGCTTTTCACTATTTCACTGTTTTATATTCTTTACTTTTTGCCCTCCCTTTTCATGCTTTCTTTCCCACCCTTATCAACTTTATTACCTTCATGGGGGACTGTGCTCAGTTTTAAGAGGGGGGGAGGGCGCCCTTAATTGGAAGCCCATTTTTATTGATTTCTTTTCCAAGTACTTAGGGTATCATGTTTTATTAGGTCTGTCTAAAGGGCTATTATAGATGTCATGGGTTTATATCAATTGGATAAAAATAAATTTTGGAAATTATCTCTAAAAATGGCTCATATGTCCAGATTGTCGAACCTAGTTTTTGATGTGAATAAACCTTGTAATACTTGAAAAAGAACATCTATCCATTCATTTATAAAAATAGTTCATTTAAAAATGATTTTTGGTATGGAGTAATTCGAATTGAGAAACCCCTTAAAGTGGAAGTCAAATTGTGCATAAGGAGAGGTGAGTTTTTGAGAATTGGTGTTGTTTCACTAGTAGCTATTATGCAGTCTTAATTCCATGAACTCTTGACTTGCTAAAACATTCTCATAATTTGTTGACATGATAAAATTGGGAAAAAATTATGCATGTATCTCACCCCACTACAAAGAAAAAAAATTTGAGATATGCAAAGGCATGCCCGATAATTTTGATGACCTTTCATCATGTTCCAAATAATGCAAGTCAATGAGGGTGTGTGACCTATAAAAGTGATATCCCACCAATTGGTGATGATGAAACCTAAGCATAACTAATATAAGTGTATAATGAGATGAAAATGGAGGTAGGTACTTTCTTTAAATGAAGAAGGGAAAACTCAGTTTTAAGAAAAATTGATTTATGAATGAATGGTTGACTCTTTTGGATTAAGCCTAATTTGTTAGCAAACCTCATAGACTTAGGGAACCATGAAGTATGAATGATGTAATTTTTTAATTTTAATTAGTTCAAAGTTCATATTCATCTAATTTGTATAATCACTAATGCTTCTACCTGTCTCTTTGGTAACTCCTTGGAAATGACTTTCTATGCCTTTGTTTGAGGACAAACAACCAATCAAGTGTGGGGGAGTTTGATGCACTGTTGTGCATAAGGAATTTCCACTTGGTTTAATATCAATAAAATGATTTTTTGTGGATTGTTTTTTCATGTATTTCACAAGTTTGATGTTCCTTAATAGGTTTTTTAGTCACTAGAGGATGAAGTAAGAAGCCTAGGAATTTTGGAGATTCAGAAGGGAATTGGAGGCTTTTGGGCCCTTTTCCCCTGACTATGCCGGATTGGAGTCACTCGTATCAAGCACCGAGACATGAAGGATGGGAGATTTCAGGAATTTCAAAGAAAAAGGCAACCCACATGACCACTGCACAATTATCCAAACCATGTTCAAACTGTGTGGGAGAAGATGACATTGACAGAGATGTCCACACAGTTGGTTCACGACTTACCAAAACCGTGCGTCCCTTCAGAGAAACTGTGCAAGACGTGCACATATAGATAGAGAAATCCAAATGGTTGGCACATGGCTTACCCAAACCGTGTGTCCCATCCAAGAAAACTATGTGGCCTTAAGGATTTGAGATAGAGACTTCTGCAAGGTTGGTGCATAGCCTATTAAACCGTGCACCCAAAACTGTGCGGACCATTGCAGCCTTATCCTTTTAGCTTTTTCACTTTTCACATAATCCTTGACCCGGGGTACCCCTTTCTAACTGATTTTGGACAACTGGAAAAAGGTCCTTTATGACTAAGAATACCCTGGGGGTGAGCCTGGATAAGGAGAGGATTCGAGAGAGGAGAAGAAGGGGGCTGGGAACTAAGTTTTTTTGTGAGGAAGGTTTTGGAGCACTTGTTCTCTATATTTTTGTTGTTCTTTTGATTCTTATATTTTCTATCGTAATGAAATCTCTTATGAATTTTAGTAAGTTTATTATCCTTTTCATCATGAGTAGATAACCCCCCCCCCCCCCTTATGTTGGGGCTGGAAAAAATGTGGGTTTGTTAGAACCAGTTTCTCTATTCTGGTGTTTGTTCATCCTCTCTCACCTAATTCTCCCAACTTCCATGTCTTAATTCGCTAGAAACCCTATATCAGACCAAGAATGGAGATTATAGGGATCTTTGGCAGAATTATGACAAGTATATCCATGAACATTAGATATAATTTTCATTTCTAGAGGGAGGTTCCTAAATTAAGAGTCAGTAGAAATCAATTTCTAGACCAAGGGATTGATTTCTACCGACTTAATAGAAATTCACCAGACCAAGGGAGTTCCGACACAAATGAAACCCAGAAATGTGGGTTATTATGAACAACACAACACAGTAGGGAATAAGGTTTAATGTCCCACATAAATGTCCAGCCCCGGAAAAATTTTATCATTATCCATTAAAATCCAGTTTTAAGTAATCTTCGATTTTGAAGTTAATTCGTAGTGAGTTAGAGAAGGCCAACAAATTAGTTCTCTTTATAGATCCATCATTATGAACCAACAAATTGTATTTAAATGCAGCATATTCACTTGAGTAATTTCAAATCAAGAGAAATAAACGCCAACATGGTTTCCCTGTGGACTGACCTCATACTGGCACACTATGCTAGTTACAAGTTAGGGAAATTAATTTGGTGTTGAAAACAACACTTTAGACAAACGAAACACCATGTTTTCTTACCTATAAATATATAAATTGTAATTAATTGTTATTTCTATATTCACCCCACCCTTTTTGAGTGTCATGTGCCAACCCCCCCCCCCCCCCCACCCCCCACTCATGGGGGAGGGAGTATTTCCTAACATCCTAGTAGGAGGATTGATAACTGGTTACTGACTATCTTCCTCACACCCTCTTCCAGGTTCTTAATGCTCGAGCATATCCGAGCAGGCTAGAATTTTTTGAGGCTTATCATAGTCTCATATCCTTCAGGAATTTTTGTTGTGGATGAGAGGACAAGGTGTTTACAGGCCAAGATTGTGTTACCCAAGTGTCTTTGGGATGAGGCATAGTTATCTTCAGGCAAGAGGCATGGTTTTTGTGGACCAGGTTTCTACGAGCAAGATTATGTGTATTTTGAGGCCCAAGTGTGTGCAGGTAGGTTGTGGTGGTGGGACTATGTATGGGACGAGTGGTAGAATCCAAACATTAGCTGTAAGGGATGAGAAATTAACCAATGGGAAAGTGGGTTAGAGTACCAAAATTTTGTTGTGATTATACTATTACTATACTTCACATGCAATATTTGGTGAGTGTGCCTTGGTGAGGTTGGGATGGTTAGTATTCCTTAGTAGGTTCTTGGAGGTTTTATTATTTTATCATGAGTACATTATTATTTTCCCCACACTTTTTCACAGGTAACTTTAGTTTCCCTACTGATTGTACTCGTATGATCACCCTATGTATATAACACTATTTTCAGGTTTCCAAGAGAATATTTAGGACTGGGATGAACTTCACTATCTTAGGCATCAATATTAGTTGTTGTTTATTCTTATTCTCTTTTCCATTGGTACATTACATTGGAGTTTTGTTGTACCTTGTATCAACTTTACTTTAGAACATATATATGGGTATGGATTTTGGCTTTAAATTTACTTTAAGTATTTGGAGCTTCTTGGGATTTACTATATTATCTTCTGATCTTATTCTATATAAGGGGTAATTCCTTCCATATTATGTGAGATTATAAACCCATGGTTTTAGTCACCTCTCTAGGGACTATTTAATGTGGGACTTATTGGTCGTTATCTCTCCTTCATCTTGAGGAAGGACGGGCGTGGCACTTTGTTGTCCATTCACTCATCTTGAAGAAGGTGGGTCATGACACTTCTACATACTAATTCTTACAAAGACTATTTATTCACCATGGAACAACTACTATTATGGGGACCACATTCCTTTTCATTCTTTAGAGCCCCAAAAAACTCTTTCATGGATTGTTCCCACAAGTTACATTACCCTTCTTGGATTCCCCTCTCATGAACCACTATCCTACATGGACTCTACAAGAAAATATTTCTAAATTAGATGAATTTCTTTCTGGAGTTATGATGTTTTCTAATGAAAAAATATCTATGAAAAAAAGGACTTAGTAGTACTCATGTGTGAAAAATAGATCCAGAAATCCCACTAAACCAAATCACCCAAATCTTCAATGCAGTACATCCACCACGTACCATGCCCATTCTGCAAACCATTTTTTCACTGTGTTATATGTAGTGTTTTCCTTCAGTGTTGTTGACTCCTTCCATTAACTAAAATATATCCTAATAATAGTTTTTATTTTGTGATTTATGAATGCCCCATGAACCATTTTCATCCCAAAAACTATTTCCCCTATGCGGTTTGTGTACCGTGCTTTGCAGTCTGTATAACACTGCTATGTGGAAATACCATTTCACATACTCCCTTTACGGTCCATGAACAATGATTTTTAGTCCATTTATTGTTCACTCCTATGAAAAAACCCTTCATCTTACAAAAAAAACTCCTGATTTTGAGGCCCAAAAATTTGGAAAACACTGGGAATCTGCACCACCATCAACACTTTTGTCGGCATATACTACAAGAACACTTATCTTGAAAACTCCTTCATCAAACCATTATGGAATGATAGAAAAAAAAACCAAACTCCATTATCATAAAAAACATCTTCGGGTGAAATAATAATCAGGGTATATAGAATGCCTCCCTAAAACATGTCCCAATAGGTAAGGAATGTGATAAACACAAAAGGTGCATGGCCTGCCTCTAAGAAAAACAAAAAGGATAACCAAATCCATGAGACAGGTCTAGATAAGAAGGAAAACCCACATAATGATCATTAAGACACTACCTACAACACATTTCCAAGGTAATGTCAATGTCAAGGTATATTATTCACATATAAGGTGTTCATTTAATTTTTAACTTGTATAGTTCACATTAATTCATTTCTACATATAAATTTCCCTTTCAGAGGTTGGGTAGGTGGATCACCATTCGAATTTATAAGGTCTCATACACTTTATAAATTTAATTTTTATGTCTAGTTAACCCAATACATAACATGCTCCTACAAGTTAAACTGGAACATTTCCATATTTACTATAGAACAGGAACTATTAGAAGTACCAACTGGGCATAGTAGAAAAAACATGCAAACAGGAATATGCACGATGAAAGAATATGTGTCATGGAAATTTTCATGGTAATTCATCCTCTATGGTTCCTAGTAGGATGAATGTTATGAAATTCCCTCATTTCATCAGGAATAAAGTAATAGAAATCATCATATACATAATACAAATATTAATAGTAGCTCCAAACAAGTGTACCACCTAATGGTGAAGTTGTATCAACCATTAATGGTATACCCGATAATACAATTCTCAGCCCAGGTAATTTGGGATTCCCCTCTACATGGTTTAGCTACGTCCAAGTATAGTGTCAAGTTCAAATCCCTATATCCTAAAATCTTATCTACCCCAAACAATAATCCAAATGAAAAACTACCTCTGCTACCACTTTGTAGCATCCCAGAACCAGATTCCAATGAACTATGCCCTACGACCATATGGCCACAAGAACTCAAGTGCATCTCGCTGAATTCTAGAGGATGTCAACTAGTAGTGGAGGGATATGGTGTGTTTGTTGTGAGATTTTTTCCTCATAGGTCAGATTATGCATAGTGGGAAACAATAATTTGTAAATAACGGAAGAATATAAATTGATATATAGATGTAGAAATTATCAAATAAGAAATGTAATATATGTAATGAAACTGGGGGAATATGAATAATCATAACAAATACATTTGTGATGTCAAATGTCATGGTACTATACAAAAATGAGAGTGTAGGGTAACATGGTTCCAATAATATTCTACATGCTATCAAAAACAACAAAATATCCAAAACTATTACAATAGAATATCGATCATATGATTAGTCCACTTCCCCAAATGCTCCATCCTAAGGCAACATACTATCAGACATCAAAAGCGACACACTTTCCTTTGTCCATACCTATGATTGTAACGTCTAATCGAGTACCAAACAATACTCTAGAAGGGTTTGAGATATAAATATCAGTAGTTCAACATCCAAGATGTCCATACCATTCCATTTAATGATTTAAATATAAGACAGTGTTCTAGATATAATAAATCTATAGAAATACATAAATAAACATTAACAACTTGGTCTGAGTTCCTAAATGGACACATGTCCCATACAACCTGCTTCAGCTTATGTTGGATGTTTGAAAATAAGTACATGAATAAGAATAATATGTATAAAAGGGACTATAGTAAACATGTAAAACCAAGAAAGGGATACCCCCAAGCCTATTCATTGGATTGGGGTCTAATTCCCATATCATCATCAAAGTATAACAGCAAGCAGAGTAGTTGAATCAACATTGAAAAAGAAATCACATAATAATACTAAAGGGTGCTTCTCATATAAACACATAATCAATTAATCCTTTAACTCTAGGGGTTAAATCCTAATCCCATACATGGAGATATAAATAGAATCATATGTATCTCTATGAGAACATGAAATATAATCCAATACAATCAATTCCATCATAGGTGACCCAAACAATGTCCCTAGTATCACTCGCGGCATAATAACTCTATGTTCATCCCAGGCATCTCACATAGGGGATCGAGTATCACCCATGGAATGGTGTAGCTATCTTTCTAATGGGTCCATGTAAATTTTCTTCCCTAGGGAACCGATATCAATATGAAGTATAAGAAACCCCATGTTTATCCCTTGTCTGGAAAGCCAAAGCATCTCCCCAAGCGCATCGAGTCGTAATCAACCAATCACAATGAATCCATCCATGAGTCCTTAATATGAAACCTATGCTCTCTCCCTACCTACATAAAGTGAAAAATGTATCAAAGGAACATCACAAGGAAAACAAGTACATATAGTCACATGTTGACAAAGAACAATCTGAATATAACATACTTTCCATTTTAATCAATTTATGTGATTCACACCAACAACAATGGAACATTTTATTGTGGAAAGGAAATAATTATTAATCAATAGAAAGGAAAAATAATTAAGAATAAACAATAATTAATAATATCTAAATAATGAAATGAAACTATAGGCACGTGGAATTGACGGGAATTTGACCATATTTCATCAATGACATATCAATACCTCAATCTATGAAGCTTGACCAAGCACCCCACTCCATTCAAACCAGTCAATGGGCTTAATCAATAAGAACTTAATGGGAAAGGATACATGGAACAGAAATAGTATAAAGTTATAAATGACATATAACATGGAGTAAAAGCATTTAATCAACTTTCATATTCATTTAACATAAGTATTTAGGATTTCATTATGAAGCATCCATCATGTGTGTTTAAATATAATGTGCATGGAAAGTAGTTCATGGAAATCCTCATGGTTCGCCATTTATATCAACTTGATTAATCAATTAAGGCATTAATACATGGGAAAACACACACAAGAAATGTGATTTCCACTTTTAAAACATGGGTAAAATAGGTCATTTAGGATGGTATACACAGAGGGGTGGCCATAGTCATGAAGAACACCCTGTGAATCTGGTTTTCCAAAATAAAAGTTCATTATAGGGATAAAAATTTGTTCCAATTAGTTTAATATAATATAAAAAATCTTCATTGGAAGAATCTAGCTTATGGAATAATTGAACAATGTAAAAAAATACATGAAACGATTGTAAAAATAGTAGACTCGCTGCATTATAGTCGTAGTACTCCACACATTCAGTAACAAGCCTTGATTCAACCTAAAATGGAAGAAATTGAAAGATTTAACAAAATCCCTAATGTAGGGTAAAGTTCAGTTGCACCAAAATAGAACAATAGATGATATAAAAACAAAGAAATATAGTAGTGCGGGTGATATAGCTTGCTAAGGTGATTCCATTGCATCTGACGATAAAGGAAATAAACCAACAATAAAAGAGCAACATCAAAACCCCATGATATGGAGGAGGAATCCACCTTGCATGATGGAGGAGAAAAATCCTACTAAAAAGGATAGGGATGGAAAAGGGGTTAAACATTCATTAAGGGAAATTCTATCATTTTACCCACAAAAAGAACTACCCACAATTTGGCTGCATAGTTTGTCCAAACAATGCACCAACCATGCGCATGGTTATGCTTCCCTAGGCACACCGCACTGTCAAGGTGCATGGTTTTACTAACCATTTACAAACCTCATATTTTCCAAATATCCAAAACATTCAATGTGGTGCATGGGCATGCTCCATGATCACATAGCTATAAAAAGACTGTGTGACCCTAACTTTCATCCTCATTTTTAGTGCTTCGGGCTTCAAACAAGCCCCAGACACCCTCGATACCTCCTTTAACCTCCTAGGCACCAAATTAAGGTCCATTAAAATAAATTAAAACAAAATACATCTAGATAAAACTAAGATGTTTCAGTGGGAGAGGAATTTAAGGGTGAAAAATAATGTATGGGAGGGATTTCTTCTCCAATATCATGTATCTCTACCTCCCTCCCTTCTACTGTTTATTATTATTTTATTATTATTTTAATATTTTCCAAAAATATCTCTCCTAAATATATTCTCCAATATTGATTGTGTTGGTGAATTATTAGTTTCACTGGGTTCATCTCGGTAAAAAAGATATTTGAACAATGATTTTCTTCTCAAGGCAGTGAGGATTGTGTGGTGAAATTAAAATCGATCAACAATTGTTTTCATCAATCGTCATTGAACATAATGTATAATTTCCATGATATCATCAAATGATTTATATATGTTATTAGAATTATTTTTGGATTGAGTGTATAGTCTAGTGTATAACTAATTTGGCGGAAGACTATGATTTTAGTACATAATTTATTATGGGTTATTGACCAAACTATTTGGCGTGTGTGCATAGCCTGTGTGACCTACATTTCATTATTGATCACATTAACTGTGTTTGTGTATTTGTTACCCTGAAATGTGCTTGAATTTCTTTCATAATGATTGTTTAGATGATTATAATTCTTTTTTGTCATGATGTTGATATGTCATATTTAATATATGTTTTCACATAGTATATTTTCTCTGTAGTTGACATAGCATGTTCAATAGGGATTGTCCCCTTCTTAGAGGGATGTGTGAGATATTGATAATCATGTACATGGTTTATCCCTTCCAAGGGGTGTGTCAGACTTGTTTTCTCAACTATCTCATCAATGTGGGTGATGTGTGAGACATGTTTGGTGATGTTCATACTAGCATGGAATCGAACAAGGAATTTTTCCCTAACATAGTTCTGAATAAGGTAGAGCCAGTTCCCGACAATCTGACACATTCTTGGTACTTAATTTAAATATTTTTGTTATATATATACCCTGTTTATCTTCATGTAATACACTTTAATATTTTATGCACAAATGTTAAGGTTTGTTTGTGGTTTCATACTAAGTCTTGTACTCAGACCCTACTCCGTAATTTTTCGGTTCATGTAGATAGAATACATTGGGATCTGGTGAAAGTAAAATGTGATATGGTGGATGGTTGAGCAGGTTGAGAAGGAGACTGCAGTAGTTGATGGATGGGTTAAGGTGGGATGTCTGCTTCTGCCTTTATTTACTAGATTTACCTGTACTTGGGATCCTTGTTTTGTTTCAGTTATCATATCATGTATGTTATATTTAGTTTTCTTCATATACTATAATTAATTTAAATTTTATATTTTTATTTTAGTATTGATCATTCCAATGACATGATGTGGAGGGCATAGTATCCCCATAATTCCACTCAAGATCCTCACTTCTAGTTAGTACCCTCTAGCATATGGGGAGGCGCTCCTATTGTAACACCCCGAGATTTTATGAAAAATATTCTTTTAATTTCATTAATGTCTTATGTTGTATTCTACACCAAGATTACCTTGCGCTATATGCAAAACCGTATTAGCTTGCAGTATACGCAACACTATTCTCGGATCGTGTTACACACAATTTTGATAATAGTTATTCTATGAAACATTGAGTATATATATATATATATATATATATTCAATGTATAAATGAAATATGGTTGGATTCTATTATACGAAACAACTAAAGATTCTTTCACAACACGCAACCCTGACTTGGCTTGCATTACACGCAATCGCGACCTTCCTCGATAGCGTGTGTTGTACGCAATACTGGGTTTTAATAAACAACGATATATTATTATAATATTGTCATGAACTAGACGTTATGAATAGTATTAACTAAATTTTTAATTTTATAACATTATTATTCATCTTACACATTTTCTACAACATCGTATAAGAACAAAATAAATTTTTCGCGTAAAATAAGTATTTTTCAAAAAATGCAGTTTTGCTGCCTTTTGATGGCGCACCCACTTTAAATCTAGTTTTTGACATGTTTATATGTTCAATTTGACAAAATAAAATTCTTCTTTTGAATCAGAATATAAATATTTACATTAGATAAAGTTTTGATATTTTTCCGATAACTTTCATATTTTAATAGTAAAAACACGCTATATTTTAATTAAAAACAACTTTTTTCATCGTAATATCTTATGTGGTTAAATTATAATATTGAATGGTTTTAAAGTATAAATAGAATATATTTTTACCATTCTATCCAATGGTGGTCAATGTAATTAATATCACTTTGATATTGGACATAAACGAGTGTCAATCTGTTGATAGATATTATTTCTTAAAAACACGTTATTTGTTTTAACAGCAGGATTTAATTATAAAATTAATTAATGCAACTTCTATGTTATGAATTTGGTAAAATAGACTTCATTTTTGGGTTTGGAATATTGAATTTAGCCTAAGGTGAAGTTTTGGTACTTTTCAGATAACTGTAATATTTTGATGAATAGTGAAAATTACTAATTTTTAATTAAAAATAACTTTTTTAATCAAAATAATTTATATTGATAAATTATGAATTTTAGTGGTTTTAAAGTATTTTTAGAAAATATTTTTACCATTTAATTCAATGTTTTTCATTGGACATAATTTCACAATTAAACTAGACATAAACAAGTGTCAATCTTTTGATAGTTATTATCTCTTAAAAACACACTTTTTGTTTTAACAACGGGAATTAATTTTAAATTAATTTCTGACACTTATGTGTTTTGAATTTGTAAAAATGTATTCCATATTTGGAATCAGGATGTTCAAATTGTGTAAATAGGTAACTTTTATTTTTAGACATTTTGAATAATTACTGCGGTAAATATTTTATTTACCATGGTTAAGGGTAAATCCGGTAAATAAGGGTTAAAAATAATATTATAATAATTTAAAATTACCTTAACACTTGTCCAAACATTATTTTTTTGAGTCATTAACGACCATGGGCATCTTTGGGTCGATTTTGGGACCCCATTAAGTGATAATGACAATATAGGCAAAATAGACATAAACAAAAATCTTATAGTAATTAATTTGTATATGGTGTTATATAAGGAATATTTTTGACTATAAATATTCATTGGAAAGCTAAAACTATTTACTAAATTATAGTATTTTTTTTATAATTTTTAGACATCTAATAAATTAAATTATATATGACACAACGTTGACGCAGTAATTACCTTTTTAAGAAAATATTAACATAATTGATGTTATAAATGCCCAAATAAATGTAATTTGAGACTTTTTATGAATTATAATAA
This sequence comes from Viscum album, assembly GCA_963277665.1. NCBI lineage: Eukaryota > Viridiplantae > Streptophyta > Magnoliopsida > Santalales > Viscaceae > Viscum > Viscum album. The sequence goes on along the minus strand of OY728121.1, from coordinate 216,895,144 downwards.
TTTTATAGGTTAATATGACATTTTATTGTTGATTTAAATAACTTTTTTCGAACTTATAATTCTGTTATAAATTTCATAAAAATCATGTACCAAATAGTGTCAAAATTGACATAAATTAGTTTTTAAAACAAATATTATATTATTAATTGTTATTTTATTCCTAAAAATCTAAGGTTAGGCCAAATGACTTAGATAAGGTTATATATATTAATAATAAACAACTTGGGATTATTTGGTCTTGATATAGTAAGTTTATTAACCATATAGTGTAAGAAAACAAAAAGACACAGTAAAAGTTAAATTATTTAACTTAGTGTTAAATCTAATTGATAAGGTTAAAATAATAACCTAAACTTGTCTAAATCCTATTGGATGAGAGGATTTCGACCCATCCCCGCTTTATCTTCGAAATAAGACCCTTTGGAACCATTATAAACCGAATTTGACCTTAATATAAAATAATATTTTGAGATTTTCCTAAGGTGCCCCTCTCCTCCCTTATAAAAGAGCACCTCCTCCCTCTCCTCCTAACACCAATTTGAGCATTCAAGCTTGTAAAAACCCTGAAAAAATCTCTTCTAAACTCCCCTAGTATCATCCTAGAGGTCCTGGTCTTCTTCAAAGACCATCCTTAGTTCTTTAAGTGAAGGTTAAGAAAAGGCGCGTCAAAAAGAGGTAATATCCATTACAGATCTTTTTCAATTTCTTTCTTCTTCAACTTCTTCTTCTTTAGTTGTTTCATGATAAAGTAATAACATAAGTATTTCTTATATACTGATATGTTATTATAAATATGAAACAACTCTAATTAACCTTCTATCCATCCTACGGAAAAAGGAAATCACCGCCCGTGCGTACGTACGGAATACCGTCTCCACGCCGTGGTGTAATCTATTTTCCGCCACCACCTTAATTGGATGGGTATAATGGTGTAATGAGTAACTATATAAGACTATTATAAAGTGATACTGATTCTGAAATAGTATACATACACTCCAATACAATTCCCCGATCATAGGAACGATATCATCACTCGTGCGTACGTACGGAATACCGTCTCCATGATGTGATGCGACTCGTTCTACATGATATTAATTTAATAATGATTATATAAATTAATTGAATTAATGAATATGATATATATTACACTAATACCATTCTGTAAATGAGGTATCTATAACCTAAAGAGAATAATAAGAATGTATTCGACAAAACACGCATAAGAACAAAAAGTTATAAACACCCGAATAACAAGTAGCAATGAAATATTACTACTAAGAAGCTAAGAATATGACCATATATGATATCATAAAAATAATTATGATTCTTTAATAAGTCAATAACATTATTTAAATAATTATACAGGAGGTTCGGACACGTACAAAGCATAACGGACCTAAGGTAAGGGAAAATATCACAATCTCATTTTTATCCGAGATTGTTTGTACTTTGGTATTTACTGGGGTGTATTTTATCATCCAAATCCATGTTTCCTCAATATGTAATGTTATTTCCATCCAACTACAATTGTTTAAATCCAATTTTACCCTTCGGTGAGTTTTTAGTAAAAGATATGAAAGGAATCTTTTGTCGTTTTTCGTACGAGGTACTTTTGACTTTTCCGACAAAAGTACGAAGAATGTTTTTTTTAACTTATACGGTATGAATGGATTTTTAAAACATTATTTCCAAGAAGCGTCCTTTACAAGTTTTCAAGTTTATTTTTAATCAACTTCTTTTAGTTTAGAATTGTATGACATGTTAAGAAAAGAAAAGTGTTTTTTTGAAGTAGAAAGGATATTTTCCTCAAGAATGGAGTTCAAGTGTTTTATCAAAATTATTTTCCATATAAGATAATAAAGGGTTCTATTTCTATCCCTATTATTAAATTGATTTGATTATGTTGTGATGGAATTATATTTATGAATTCCTTTATCTTATATGAATTGTTTTATGATGTCACGATGTTTAAGATTCCCATTTTTATTACATGGGTTATGCTATGATGTATAGTGTATGATTTTGTGGCACTTATAAGAATGGTATCATTATGAGATGGGTGGGACCTATATATCCCTCCAATGCATTGGGTAAAGATTTTATATCTCATGAGATAGACATGGCTGAAACGGTAGGTTATACCGGTTCAGTGAAACAGGACTGAAACGAGGAGTGAACTCGGTTCAGAAGGGGACTTTGTCCACTAAGATAGTCTTGGCAACGAGTCTTGACTAATAAGAAATGATTCTCTATGATTATGTGTGTATGCCACAACGTTTCATGTTTTAAGTTATGATTATGGGGATTACATTTCACTACTATGATTTATCCCATGTTATGATATTATGATCTGTTTTGCAGGTTAAGATTTCTAAAATTTATGTGCTTATGTATATGATGTAATTGATATTTCATTTGTTTACCCTTACTGAGCATTTGATCTCACCCTTTTCTGTTTTCTTTTCCCCAGGATATAAAGAAAGGTTTTAGGTAAAAAAAGGAAGATCTTTATGGGAGATGTTAAAGATCTTTCACCACGATTAGAAGATTATATTATGAGTTTCCAAAGACACTAAACTATTACGATCCTTGTGTGTGTGTTTTTGTTATGTACTAAGTATTCCGCAAAAGTAATGTAATGTCCATGTACATCAAGCTTCGGGTCTTTACAGTTGGTATCATATGGCTCTAGCTCGGACTCACCGGTTTCGATCAAGATATTATAAAATGGTATCATAGGATCTTGATTCACACTCATTTATTTTTTGTTCGCCTTGAATTTGGAAAGGATATATCAAAGATAGGATGGTCGGGAATCAGGTAGGGGAACTATGTTAGTGTCTAATTATTAATATTTAGAGGACCTTTGAGTTGTCAAAAAATGGAGAAATTATGTTTTCTTGTTACCATTGATTAAATTTAATACTGAGTGAAGCACATGAGGTTGATATGTGATGTATGTGTTTTTGTGTGTGTCTATGCATCATGGTGGGCATGAATGTTCAAATTTCATATATACCTTTTGATTTCATTAGATATAGCACAAATAATTAAATTCTTTTTTAAATTGTGATATGTGCCTAGGTTCATTATTTATATCATTCAATTTTAAATTTTGTTGTACTCTATGCATGAGTGTATATTTTTGGTCGAGAGTAACGTATAGATGTTGGTGATATGGACTTAATCCTTGAATAGGTGGAATGTGTTTTCTGTGTTCCTTTCAATAATCCCATATGGAGTTAGTATGAACTAATTGTAAACACCAGTTATGGATTTAATAATGTTTCAATTAAAAAAAAATTTAATTTTAATATTGAAACTCTTCTGGTGAGGAGTTGTGATTTTATTATTTGAAGTGCTTCTTGAGGACGATAAGAATTATGGTGGGAGAATTGAAATGTCGTTAATTTTAAATGACAAAAAAACCCACTTTTGTTAATAAATTACATGTATTTTTTGTTAAAAATTTAAATTTTCAATACTTGTATTTATTACGTTCATAACGAAATGTCAAAAGCACTGTTATTACTTTGAAATATTCTATAGAATATTTTTGAAGTTAGGTTTTGAGTTAGAGAGGGATTTTGGGGTCTGTATTACATTGACGTTGATAATATAAAAATATAAAATATATTATATTATGAATGGATGATTTTTTTTTTGAAAAATGAAATATCCCCAAAATGGTATCTCGTGTGCCAAATACGAGACCACTGTTAGATCTTGGAAGCATGGTTTCGTCTAACCACGATAGAAGATTTTTGAGCATTAGGTGTTTAGTTAAATTTCATTTGATGATATTTTATATTATATTTTAATTATATTTTTCTAAAAAAAATTGAATATCTCCTAAAAAGTGTGTAGTATGAAAATTTTGATTCCACCGTTAGGTCCAAAATATTAATTTTTCCCTATGTGTGATGTATGTTTTGTGAGTGTTGGGAGTTTCATTTGATAGGATCCCCCATCAGATATTTTTCCTTTTCAATTAATAATTTAGATATGGTAAAAATATTGGTAGGGTAAATATTTATTACTCGTCAAGTAAAAAAGGGTGATATTATTAATTGTGTTGGATAAATGCATGTGTGTGTGATTGTTAATTTTTTTTTCATTTTTGGATTTTAATTAAAGTTGTAATTAATATATATTAATGGTGATATTTTTAATTGTGCCAATTAAATGAAAATGCGTGGTTAATATTAATTTATCAACTATTATCGGTATTTGAGGAAGGTGTTTTTAAAATGTTTATGGTGTTAAAGATGATGAAAGTTTAATAATTATAATGAAATGTTTTTTTTATTAATGTTATTATTAAATTGGGAAAATAGTATTGGTCTGTATATATATAATTTGTTTCTATATATCTGAGATATATATATATATATACACACATATATTGATGTGTGTGTGTGTGTGTAATATGTATATATATATATATATCTGTGTGTGTGTGTCTAATTTGTATATATATATGAGATGAATATATATAAATATATATTCAAAAATGAGTGCAAGTATATATTTATATATTGATGTCTATATATATATACAATTTGTATATATTTGTGTAAAATATAAATATATATGTGTGTGTGTACAAGTGTATATATGAATATGCCTTTGTGTGTGTGTGTATAATCCTTAGATATGTGTGTGTGTGTGTCTAAATTTTTAATATATATTTAATGAGTAACAAAAGATAGAATAAAGAAAATAAATAATGAAGGTAGGGGAGCCATGTGGGTGTTGCATAGGGAGTGGGTAATGCTTGGACAGATGAGAAATATAGAATTAAAAGTTAATAAAAAATAGAAAAAATATTAATGATCTGGATTAATTTCATTGTTTTTCTCCACATCAATTTTCATTATTTCCTCATTTTTTATTAAAATAATGTATTTTATGTTATAATTAATATTTTTTGTATTTTGTATATTAATTTTTTTAAAAATGTGTTTTTTGTTAAAAGTGTATTTTATAGTGTTTATTTTAGTTGTTTTTCAATAAATATATTAATTTATTCTTTTTTTAACATTTCGTTAATTCTTTATGCAATTAATTTTCTATTTAATAATGTCCCGTTCTTTAATTTAATTAATTAATTCATTAAAAAATTATTTTTCACCATTCCTTTGGTCTTTTAAGTAGTTAAATTAATTTTAATTGTTTAATTATATTCTTTCAATATTTTAATACTTAGTTTTGTTTTATTATAATTTATTTATTTTATTTTATTAATTTATTTAATTAATTTATCAGTTAATTAATTTTAGCAGGCTGACTTTAAATTATTATTTTTATTGTTGTAAATTAATTTAATTGTTAAAAAATTCTAATATGAATTAATATATTGGTTGAATAATTAATAATTAAGATAATTTAAAAAAATACATTTAGTTTTATAAATTGTCAAGTATATTTTTTTAATATTTATTTCATTTGTAATTTTAGTTAACTATTTTGTGTTTGTAGAATTAATTTATTTCATTTGTTTTTTTTTTGTAGGAACATGCCTCGGGCGGCCTCACTCTCACTCCGCCAACCACTACACACCCCATGAGGGTGCCTCCTATGACACTACCAAGCCTGGCGGTGCCTCCCTTAACACCGCCAGTACGAGTTTTTTTTTATAGGGTTTTTAAAAAAAATTAAAACGGCCAGGTTAATTTTTTTTTCAAAATACCCCTCAGAGGTGGCATCTGCGATGCCACCTTTTCATTTCAGGGCAAAGGCGGCATCGCGGATGCCGCCTTTCCACCGCCGGCAAAAGGCGGCACGACGGATGCCGCCTTTCGCCTAGATCTTTGACGTGGCAGAGGCGGCACCCGTGGTGCCGCCTTTCGAGATGCGTCATTGGAAAGGCGGCACCGCGCATGCCGCCTTTCGCATGACGTCATCTCGAAAGGCGGCACCGCGGGTGCCGCCTTTGCCCTCTCGCCCTATAAAAGGGCAGCGCTCCCCCCCCCCTTCTCCTCACTTCCAAACATCCATTCCCTCTCATATTCTCTCTAGAATCTCTGATTTTTCTTGTGCGGTGAAGGTTGTGGGCTTTTTTTCCCAAAGCATCATTTAGAGGTATGATTTTATTTAATTTAATGTGTTTGTAGTTGAATTATTTTTAGTTGTAAATATTAAATTTTTTAGTAGATTAGATTGTGTAATTACTTTGTTAGTTTTAAATATGATATTTTGGTAGCATAAAGATTATGTTTTCTAAGCGAAATCCTTGTCTGGATACAAACAAGTGAATGTGGCTCTGGCACAGATGTACCTAGGGGTAAAACCCGAAAACACCGATTTGAGCTAGACTCGAACGGGAACTGGTGCACGACAACGGGCCTTGCTGCATTCTGGTTTGACACTCCCGGGGGATTGCTTAAGAAAGTCATATTTCTTTATAAACTATTAAAATATCTGAGAAAACAAAGATATATTAAAAAAACACACATAGCGTACTATCTTTATAGTTGTTATTATTAGCTTCGTAATGATCTTAATAGTTATTATTTAATTAGATTGAATATTTTGAAATTAATTAATAAATAAATTATTAATTAGGATTAAGTAGAAAATAATTAATAAATTAATGATTAAGTAGAAATTAATTAATAAATTAATGATTAAGTAGAAATTAATTAATAAAGTAATGATTAAGTAGAAATTAATTAATAAAGTAATGATTAAGTAGAAAATAATTAATAAATTAATAATTAATTAGAAAATAATTAATAAATTAATGAATAAGTAGAAAATAATTAATAAATTAATGATTAAGTAGAAAATAATTAATAAATTAATGATTAAGTAGGAATTAATTAATAAATTAATGATTAAGTAGAAAATAATTAATAAATTAATGATTAAGTAGAAATTAATTCATAAATTAATGATTAAGTAGAAATTAATTAATTAATTAATGATTAAGTAGAAATTAATTAATAAATTAATGATTAAGTAGAAAGTAATTAATAAATTAATGATTAAGTAGAAATTAATTAATAAATTAATGATTAAGTAGAAATTAATTAATAAATTAATGATTAACTATAAATTAATTAATAAATTAATGATTAAGTAGAAATTAATTAATAAATTAATGATTAAGTAGAAATTAATTAATAAATTAATGATTAAGTAGAAATTAATTAATAAATTAATGATTAAGTAGAAATTAATTAATAAATTAATTATTAAGTAGAAATTAATTAATTAAATAATGATTAAGTAGAAATTAATTAATAAATTAATGATTAAGTAGAAATTAATTAATAAATTAATGATTAAGTAGAAATTAATTAATAAATTAATGATTAAGTATAAATTAATTAATAAATTAATGATTAAGTAGAAATTAATTAATAAATTAATGATTAAGTAGAAATTAATTAATAAATTAATGATATTATTAATAAATAAGAGTTAAAAATAACACTAACTCAAAAAATGGAGTGAAACAAAAAATATTAGGAATGATTAATTAGAAATGAATTAAAAAAATAAAGAACATGTCGTGAAAATATAAATAACACAATATTTCGAGATTCTGGCCTTTATTGCAACGGATTGAATATCAAAATTTCAGAAAACCTGTTCTGAAATTTTGAGATCCAATTCGTTGCAATAAAGGCCAGAAGCTCGAAATATTGTGTTCTTTATATTTTCACGACATGTTCTTTATTTTTTTTACTCTACTAACAAATTATTAATTTTGTAAGAAATAACTAATGATTGAAGAATGATGAAGTGTATAAATATTCGAGTTTAAGATATAAGATAGTTTAATTAAATATTCACAGTATAAAAACTTTTGATTTTTGAATGTTTTTTTTAATATAAAAAATCAGTCAACGTATTAAAAATAATTTGGATTAATAATATTATATTGGTAACCATCAATGTCACTTACATTATCAGAATCTTGATCCGAAACCTTTTTTTACGTAGAGCATAATGTTTTCTTGTGTGTACTGCTATGGGGAGGTTATTCAAACTGAGTAAGGAGCTTCTTACAGTACCCAACCAATAACAGTGGTTGATACAAGTGATTGTGTAACCCTAAGTGACCTTCAAGATAGAATTAGTGGCTCATTAAATCTAGGACCCAATCAAAAGATCAAGGCAATGAGTTATAGATATTTGCAGTTCCCGTCAACATTGTGGCATATAGCTTTTCCATTGGTTAATGATGCGCACTGGATGCAAGTAATTAATTTGTTTTCTCAACGATCGGATGGTACGATGATGGAGTTATATGTTGATGTTTCTGCTGTACAACAACAACATCCAACTGTACATAGACATAGACTTAGAAGGGTCATTGAAGATAGTCCACCTCATGAAGTTGAGACTATTCCAAATGATGATGAAGAGGACAACCTACTTGATCTCCCGGATATACATGTTAACCCAACTTCTGATGAGGAGTTTCGTAATAACGAAACAAATGATGATAATAGTGGTGATGAGGAAGGAACAACGGAAGTTTTGAGAAATACAGTAGTGGTACAATAGACTCGACCTATAATAAATCATCCACCACTTTTTGCATCTTGGTCAGAAGCAATGACATGTGTGCCTGAATTTGAAGATAATGTTCTTACACTGGCAACAGAGTTTCCTGGAGTTATACGAGATAGGTTTAGTGAGCTTGACAAAACTTTATATGTTGGAAGAAGTAAAGATGCATTAAAAAATACGTTAAAGAGATTTTACATTGAGAGGCACTATAGCTATGTAGTTTACGAATCAGATCGTAGAAGATATGTCATACAATGTGAGAAATATAGGGATGATTGTAGATTCCAATTGAGGGAGATTCCGGACATTGCATTTGGAGGTTCGAGAATCTCGAAGATTGAGGCAACCCATACTTGCGTTCAGCCAAGCCTGACACAAGATCATGCTTCATTGGATACAGAATTTGTGTCATCCATTGTTGTTGAGATGATTAGGACATGTCAAGATGTTCCGATAGCCCTTTTGCAAGAGAGGATACAACAGACATTTGGTTATAAGATTTCGTATAATAAGGCATGGAAGGCGAAACAAAAAATCAATTGTGAAGGTTTATGGTGATTGGGATGACTCATATCAAGTATTGTCGCAATTTCTTGCTATACTGAGTCATCATAACCAAGTGGTATTCCATCTTGATACAAACGAATATGTGTCTCATGATAACAGACTTGATCTGTCTCGTGTTTGATTTCATCGATTGTTTTGGGCATTCCTACCATGTATCTCCGCATTTCGTTTTAGTAAACACTTCATTCAGATTGATGGAACGTTTTTATATGGAAAATACAAGGGTGTATTGTTGATTGCAGCAACCCAAGATGGAAATCGTTCACCTCTCCCTCTTGCCTTTTCCATTATAGAGAAAGAAAACTATGAATCATGGAGTTGGTTTTTGGCATGTATCAGTAATCATTTTCCTAACATTCATGGTGTTTGTTTGATATCTGATCGACATAGGGAAATTAATTAGGCAATCAATGCGGATCGTGATACATGGGGTTATCCAAATGCACATCATCGGTTCTGTATTAGACATATTGCTAGCAACTTGCATAAGAAATTTCACAACGAACCGATGAAGAAGGAAATCACCAGACATGGTATGTATTGTATTTGTTTTTTTATATCAAGGTAAAAATAAAGTCAAAATATGTGAAATATCATCTATTCTATGTAGCATATGATTCGGATGAACGATGGTTTGAAGAACGTTTCGAACAAATCCGCCAGGTTAATGAAGAAGTTTACGATTATACGATGTTGATTCCAAAAGAAAAATGGACATTGGCATATGATGGGGGGAAGAGGTACAGACACATGACCACCAACATTGTAGAGTGCATCAATGGTGTCTTCAAAGGGCTGCGCAAGCTACCTATAACTGCCCTAGTTCAGGAGACATTATATCGTTGCGTGAAGTACTTTGTTGATAGACAAAAACTAGCATCAGATGGAATACACCAGGGGCTAACGTACGGAAGACATTTTCAACGAGAGATTGAAAAGAACATTGAAGAAGCTTCTGGTTATCATGTCAGTCTATTTCGGCAAGAAGACTCTCGATTTGAAGTTCAAGAGAAGTCGAACCCCATCACAAATAGCGTTGGTGAAAAAATGGTGGTATTACTAGGAACGAGGCAATGCCAATGTGGGAACTTTTAGGCTTTACGGTTTTCATGCTCACACATCATCGCAGCATGTGCCTCTATTAACATATCATGGGAATTATATGTTGATCCAGTGTACCTGATGGACACCATTGCTAACTGTTATGCTGCTCCATGGACACCTATTGGTGAGTTTCGTTATTTCCCAATGCCTGAAGGTCAGGCGATAGTGGTACCTGATAAGAATCGATTGCGTCCCCGTGGGAGACCGAAGGCCAGTAGGATGCGAAATGAGATGGACTGGCCTCAAGAACAAAGACAGAGTTTGAGATGCATCATATGTCATCAAGAAGGTCATAACCGGAAACGATGTCCTAACATTTTTGGGTCGACTTCACACTCTAAGGCCCAATGATGTATTGTTTTTATTTGTAGATTGTTATATTATAAATTTTTTCTTATATCTTCCTTTTATATTGGTTTTTAAAACATAATGTGTGTCACGACCCCCTCCCCACAAAGTGTACCCATCCTTGGCCGGCAGTGTGAGAAGAAAGATAATGACCCCCGAGTCCCGCCTCCAGTAGGCCCCGGGTTGGCGACTAGCACCGAGGGTATAATAAACACACAAATGGGAGGAATTATCCTCTAAGAGAACACATGCAGAAGAGAAAGATAACATAGACACCAATCAACTCCAACTCAAAACTGAAATATAAAAGAAACCTGAGTACATATATGAAATGTCATGTAAAAGTACTACAACTGAAAGGGGAAACTAAAAGTACCCAATCATTTGAAGAGCTTTAATAGATTACTCCATTCTCATTTTACTAGTTCCACTATACGTTAATTAATTCTTTAAACATTAATTAATCATGAACAATTCCACATTACACTAAAAAGACATCACATAAGAAAAATCAACTGCTCCTTTTAAAATTCACATCACCTTTAAAATCTAGTATCTCCATACCCGTGGATTTTCACCATTTAATCAAACTTTCATTACAGAAATACTTTCCCATATTCTCAGGCATTCTACAAAAGCATCATATGCTACTAAACACAAAGGAGACTCAACACAAGCAGCAGGCAAACAACAATCACATCAATGGGCTCTTGGCCCTTTAACAAACAAGAGGGTAACTCAGAACCCTTTTAGAAATTATCAAACAAGGGATTCATTAATCCATATTGAACTAATCAGTAAGCTGTCACAAAAGGTTTAACATGCATACTATCTCAAGTCTACCGATAGAAGTCCACCGATAGAAACATTGTTCAGGTCTACCGATAGAAGTCCACCGATAGAACCTCACTGATAGAAACACTATTCATGTCTATCGATAGAAGTCCACTGATAGAAACACTGTTCAAGTCTACCGATAAAACATCACCGATAGAACCTCACCGATAGAAACACTATTCAAGTCTACCGATAGAAGTCCACCGATAGAACCTCACCGATAGAAACATTGTTCAAGTCTATCGATAGAAGTCCACTGTTAGAACCTCACCGCTAGTAACATTGTTCAATTATATCTATAGAAGTCCACCGATAGAAACATTGTTCAAGTCTACCGATAGAAGTCTACCGATAGAATCTCACCGATAGAAACATTGTTCAAGTCTACTGATAGAAGTCCACCGTTAGAACCTCACCGATAGAAACACTGTTCAAGTCTATCGATAGAAGTCCACCGATAGAAACATTGCTCAAGTCTACCGATAGAAGTCCACAGATGGAACCTCACCGATAGAAACACTGTTCACTGAACCTCACCGATAGAAACACTGTTCACCTACCGATACAGTTCATAAAACTGGAAACACTGTTTAGAGAACTGGAAATTTGGCAAAGTGTTGGGGATAAGTCACCTTGACCTCCCGGAACACCTCCAACACCACATTTTCACAAAGTAATGGACCAGAGAGGTCCGGGCCATTACAATGTGACTGAGACAATAAATATGAAACATACCATAATGTGAGCAATCATATATAAATTATAAATCACATCCCTTTATAATAAACATCTATATAACACAGACAAATGTTTTATATATGTAAATATATAAAACCATATATTACAAATCACTCAATTCTAGATAAAAGCATATCTTATTAATATGCTTTTGAAGGACATGACTTATTTTGGTAAAAAAAACTTCATAAAACGTTGTGAATAAACATGACATGTCTTGCATTCGAAAAATCACAATATTTTACTGATCATGATGTTATATTTACAGTTTTCACTTACAACTTATTTCATTTGTTTATATGCAGATGAATTATACCGTACTACTCAGTTAGCAGGCTACCCATTGTTCACAGGTTGTGATAGATTGTGCTCCAGATCGATTGATCAGGGTGCGTCGAGTGCATCATTTTCATCACACGGAGCCTCCTGTTGCAATTAGACCGTATTTGCGTCGTGCTGGCTTCTATGGTCTTGCTGTATCAGATTTTACATTTGTAGATCATCACCTACTAGTTGCACTCGTGGAGAGGTGGAGACCAGAGACACACACATTCCACCTGCCTGAGGGAGAGATGACCATCAAACTGCCTCCAGTTGATCAGATGAAAACACCAACGATTCCACATAGCTCATCGAACTCTTCATCACCAAATCTTTATCCTTCATCATCTTCAAAAGCCTTCTGTAGGACCTCATTGATCTATTCATTCTAAACACTCACATACAAGTATACTATAAAGGCATAAAAACCAATAAAGTTTTCCAGGTAATCAAACCTGAAAGATCGAGGCAAAACAAACTTGTAGGACAGTAGACATTTGTTTTGAGAACTCATATGTCTTCCGATGAATTCTAGATAACGATGGAGATGAAACACGTTCAAGAAATAAATAAATGTAGAATCATTAACAATATCAGAGGTGTCCCTCATAAAGCAGTTAGAATATAATCAATTATTCTGTTAAAGTCAGCATAACTTTAAAAAATAAACAATATTCCTAACTTAAATAATAAGGTATAAAATATATATCATATCTGTAAATAAAACTTCTTATAATAGATAAAAAATGTCAATGACATTAGAAATGTGAGTTCTTGATTAATTTTCATGTCAGTAGAAGGGTTTTATCTAAAACAGTAAGTGTGTCTTCCTTCACTCTCACTCGGAGGTTTATCATGGACGTCTTTCCCCCATCGAACGGTATGAACCCAGGGGCGTCAGAATTGGAGGGTTAATTTGGATATGTGACTGATATTTCAGTAAAAACTAGGGGTTGTCCAGATTTAATGAAACTAAATTGAACACTTAAGCTGCATTTAAGACACTGCGGTGGTGTTTCCTGCAAAACGAAATGCGGATTCAACCTTTCTTGATATCCAGTATTGATTTTGATATCCAATTCACTGCAACAAATACCAGAAGCTCCACATAAACACACCATTTTTGGATCTTGTGTTCTTTCTTACCGTGAATTGCATATCTAATTTTATACTGTATATTTTATATTCTTTTAAAGTTATTAATTTTAAATTTAATAATTAATGATATCTTTCAAGAAGTCGACTTTTAAAGGTATCAAATATAAACTATGCCTAAAATATAAATAAAAACTGAAATACTGGATAACCATATAAGAACAGCTCATAGTAATAATAGTATATTCATTTTATAGTCTTTCTAAATCACGTACTTGAAATTCCTTTTGTTTTCAACTATTTATTATATGTTTAATTAATGTTTAAAGTTTCATTTATATTCGTTTCATAGTTTATATTTTACAGTCTTTCAAAGTCACGTACTTGAACCATTTTTATGTTTCATGTAGGCGGTTTTGAAAGCTTATAGATTACTTTTCACTAACATTATTTTGGAAATTCCTTTTGTTTTCAACTAATTATTATATTTTTAATCAATGTTTAAAGTTTCATTTATATTTTTTTCATAGTTTATATTTTATAGTCTTTCAAAGTCATGTACTTGAACCATTTTTAAGTTTCAAGTAGGTGGTTTTGAAAGCTTATAGATTACTTTTCACTAACATTTTTTTGGAAATTCCTTTTGTTTTCAACTATTTATTATATGTTTAATCAAAGATTAAAGTTTCATGTATATTCGTTTCATAGTTTATATTTTATAATCTTTCAAAGTCACGTACTTGAACCATTTTTAAGTTTCAAGTAGGCGGTTTTGAAAGCTTATACATTACTTTTCACTATCATTTTTTTGGAAATTCCTTTTTTTCAACTATTTATTATATGTTTAACCAATGTTTAAAGTTTCATTTATATTTGTTTCATAGTTTATATTTTATAGTTTTTCAAAGTCACATACTTGAACCATTTTTAAGTTTCAAATAGGCGCTTTTGAAAGCTTATAGATTAGTTTTCAATAACATTTTTTTGGAAATTCATTTTGTTTTGAACTATTTCTTATATGAATAATCAATATTTAAAGTTCAAATTATATTTGTTTCATAGTATATATTTTATAGTCTTTCAAAGTCACGTACCTGAACCATTTTTTAGTTTCAAGTAGGCGCTTTTGAAAGCTTATAGATTAGTTTTCAATAACATTTTTTTGGACATTCATTTTGTTTTTAAATATTTATTATATGTTTAATCAATGTTTAAAGTTCCAGTTATATTCGTTTCATAGTATATATTTTATTGTCTTTCAAAATCACGTACTTGAAACACAATCGCACATCAGAAATGCAAAATATAATGCGCAGGAAAGGAAAAACTTGAATTCCGCATCGGAAATGCAGAATGGATTTAGAGCAACCTATCTTATAAAAGGGAGGTCTGTGTGAGGGTTTCTGTCAGAATCTAGACTACTGTAATGACAGTATCGTTGGATATTTAGTAGCAGAGAAATTCTGCTGAAAAATTGTGTTTTGTTTATATATATATATATATATATATAAACAAAAACAAAAACAAAATAAAAATAAAAAATTTTAAAATATATATATAGGGGAAAGGCGGCATCGCGGATGCCGCCTTTCGGGTAAAGGCCAAAGGCGGCACCGCCGATGCCGCCTTTGAGGGGGCATTTTGACAAAAAAATTTAAACTGACCGTTTTTAAAAAAAAAAAATTAAAAACCGTATAAAAAAAAAACTCCCGCCAGTACACCCATCTCCACACACACTGCCAGACCCCACTCAATTGGTGCCTCATTTGAGACTTAGCCTCACCTTGACACTACCAAACCCTCTACTGGCAGTGGCTCACCCTCACACCGCAAGCCGTCAACTGGGGGTGCCACTCCCTCGCACCGTCAGCCCTCTGTTGGCGGTGTCCGTTTTACACATCGTCAACCACCAACCGTGAGTCAACGAGTCAATGACATCTCCTTCACACTGTCGAACCCATCTTCTGCCACCGTTCGACTCACTACTAATCACTGAAGAGTAAAACAAAAGAATCACCGAACCAAAATCGAAGCAACAAAAAAATCACAGAAGTAGAAGATGAATAACCAAATCCAGCATCATATATTTCAACAGAAAGGCATAACTGAAACTCAACAGAAGATCTGAAGAACGAACTAAATACAACACAGATGAAAAAGGCAACCAAACTCAAAATCCCCAAATTTAATACCAGTTAACCAGATCTGAACTGAGTCACCACTCACCGGTAATCCTGAAGCTCAAAGCCGTGGATCTGCTACTAGAGAGGACCCATCCGCGAGGTGACCAGAGCATCGCCACCCCTACTCCCTCAACCCAACCCGACCAGTGGCGCCGTAACTTCGCTGTCCGCCGCAGACCCATGATGTCGCTTCACACCACCAAAACCTGCTAACCCTTCTTTCACCACCACCGGATGAACTCACCGGCTCACCCTGAGCTCCTGCCGCCCTACTCAAGCCATGACCCACCTCCCCATTTCCCCTCATCTCTTCGTAAAGACCCGTCCTCCCCCATTTCATCTTCATTTTCTTTTTTATATAATTATCAATATTGTATAATATATATAATAATAGTAACATAATTAATAATTAATATAATTAATATAACATATAATAAAAATAAATAATATAAATGTGATCAATTATAATAACTATTTTTTATCAGTAGTTAAATTTTTATAATAATATAGTATATATATATATATATTTAATTGTAAATATAAATACATTAATTATATATATATATAATTATATTAGTAGTAATAATATGTTAGTATATCTTAATTGTTGTATATGTTAATATATTAATTTAAAATAGTATAATTATTTTATAACTAGTTGTATTATATATATATATATATATTAGATACTTGTAATTAATTAATTTTTTATTATTTATCTTTTTAGTTGTTGTACACATGTTGTTTGAAGGGGAGCATTCAGTTACAGGGGGAGGCGCGGGGAATTTTATGGAGGAGCATCAGATCTTGCGCTACATGTCATTGGAGAAGAATCGACATCATTCCAGAACGGGTAACGGGGCTCATTTCATACTTTTCCATCCATCCCAACCATCCACTTCCCTTCTCACAACTATTCCAGATCCTTTCTTTACACACTCTTGATACATTTCATTCACCCGACTCACCCAAACTAGACCCCCCAAACCATTCATTCAATATGATCCTTCCATCCAGCCAAACTCCATCCAGATCCATTGGCTCACACCATCTGATCTCACAGATGGCCATTACCCATTCCATCTTTATTCACTGGGGCATAGAATTGAGACAGATAGATAAGCTTGGACCAGGGAGTAGGAATCAGTGTAGTAGCTCGAGCTTGAGGAAACTAGCTTTCCAGAGATGTATCTTCAGTACTTCTTCATATTTTCATTTTTCCCAGACATGAGTAGTTAATTATATTAAGGGACTCAGACAATGTTGAACTGATTCATTTAATCCATTATTATTATTAATTGATTGTTACGTGAAATTTTTATGTTCGGTTTTCTTTTATATTTAATTATGAGTAACTATTTACACTACCAATATCAATTCACCTGGGATCATTGACTAAAGTACCGGAAATTGGAAAATGTAAATGTATATTTTCTCTATATTAAATGGATTAATTCAAGGGTTATGATCGAAAGATCGAGTCTCAAGAAAGTTAATCGAGCTCTATTGATCCACCAAATTGCAACTCACCAAATTACCACCAATTTCCCATGCACTAGATGGTTGAATTAATTTAGAACCTCAATTTTAATCTGTTCAATGTAGCCCAAGCACCCTAAGTTCAACCATTGCTGCTTGCTATTTGTTCTAGGCCCACACTTACTACAACATACCATTTCACAACTCACTATCACCCTCTACACAACATCTCCTTTTTTTGTTATAATTTTTTTTGATTATTTTAGTTTTTTTGGTCCAACATAATGAGCAAGTCCTTCCCTGTGGTTTGACACCCTTTCTTACCACAGTACTGGTCATTCGTAGATTTTATTAATATTAAATTTGTGCTCTCTCAACAACATACTCATCAAATTTTGGCTCCGTTGCCGGGGAAGGCACATGCGACCAAGTAAAAAAGAAAAAAATAAATATAAAAAAATAAAATCAAAAAGTGAAACATTTTACAAAGAATAAATCAATTTTTTTCACTTACTATATGCACACTAGTTCATCTATGGTAGAAATTGAATCCATGATTTTCAATATCAACAAACATTATTGTAACCATAGGAAACACAAGAAAACAAAATTTAGAATATGGAAAACATAGCCAGAAACCAACATCTAAATGCGCAAAAACCCTTAGTTCCTTCCACTGAGAGTCCTAGGCATAGAGAGTTCCAAATTCCAATAGTGTCAAGAAACCCTTATTGCATTGGATTGTCCACTAGGTATAGGAATTTTGAAATTAATCAGTCTCATCTCTATCAACTTACACCTTTCAATGGCCTCCTTGTAGAGGATTCACTTGAGTTTATTTGAAATTTCTATGTGTCTATCCAGCAGATGCGTCTGTGAGATCTGACTGAGTAGTAGTTGAGGTTGATATTTTATCCATTTTGTCTTAAGGGAGTGGCTGGGACTTGGTTCCACACCTTGGATGAGGAAATCATTGAAACATGGGATGAGGTTTTCACTGCGTTTGAATCCAAATTCTACCTTAATAACACCACCATTGAGGTTAGACATAAGATAACTGGATTTGTCAATGACATGGGAGAAAATTTTCACGAGGAAAGAGATAGATTTATATTTCTCCTTAGGAAATGTACCTATCACCATTTTGGCTCCCCATCTTCTCATGGAATCCTTTTATAATTCTCTCACCCCTTACAACCACAATCTTGTTGACCAATCCTATGGGGGTGAATTCTATGACTCCACTACTAATGAGCTGAAGCAATTGTTTGATAAGATTTCCCAAAAATATTAGCACAAGTGCACTTAGAAGAGAGTCATCCATAGGGGTGAAGCCAACCCCCAAGATATTGTTGTTGATGATAGGGTTCTAAGGGAGAAATGATGTCACTATGGTATGTTCGGTGACACTCAAAAATGATGTCCCAACTATGAACTCCCAGTCGAATTTGAGGAAAGTGACATATTTGTGGATTTTAGGGATATAAATTAGGGTTTCCAAGACCCTTTTTCAAATAAATTCAATTCTAGATATAAAAATTATCCCACCATGTCATGGAGAGAACAAGGGGTGATAAAACAGCCCACTATCCCAAATTATGAACCACAACCCAATTTTTTTTCCAAAATCAATATGGGGTTGAGTCATCTAAAACATTATTCCCTCACCCATAGGATTGGTCAACAAGATTGTGGTTATAAGCGGTGAGAGCATTGTAAAACACACTCAAATTGTTCTAAATCATTATTCCCTTCCATGAAAGAGTGAAAAGGAGTGATGAACCTGGCTGCATGAGGTTCCTGATGATGATTCGAAGATTCAGAATCAACATTCATTTCATTGAATCCTTGGATAAAATACTGTCATAGGTTTCATTCACCAAATGGTTTTTGAAATCCAAAAATGATTGGATGAAGTTGGATAAAATCGATCCCAATGAGGAGTGTAGTCGTGTTCTATTGAGGAAGATGCCTCTAAAATTGAAGGACCCATGGAATCTTTATTATTTAATGAAAAAATAGGAGTAAGTGGGAAACCCAATTGTCTATGTGATTTAGGATCAAGTATTTATCATATACCTTATTCCTTGTTCAAAAAGTTGGGCCATAGGGATATGCAACCAACTTCTATTTCACATCAACTTGCTGATAGGTCACTGAATCATCAATACGGGAGTGTTTATGACCTATTAGTGAGTGTAAAAAAACTCACACAACCCATTTG
Organism: Viscum album; assembly: GCA_963277665.1. Lineage (NCBI taxonomy): Eukaryota > Viridiplantae > Streptophyta > Magnoliopsida > Santalales > Viscaceae > Viscum > Viscum album. Next base: position 216,875,722 of record OY728121.1, on the reverse strand, counting down.
ACATTATGATCCTTGATATTGAATGTTATGAAAATGTCCCAATAATTTTAGTCAGACCCTTCCTTACTACTTGAGGAGCTATCATTGATGTGACCAAATGGGAAACTCACCCTCCGATCAATTGATGATGTGGATGAAATATTGGTCTTTGAAAATCCCCAACATGAGGTTAATTGTGATTTTATTGGTGTCACTAAGAATAAATGTTTCAAAATTGAGTTTAGAGATGACTATAGATATTTCCCACTTGAGGTCACAGATATTAGCATTTCTTATCCCATTGAAAATTTAACTTTTGCGGTTGCCCCATCTTCTAACCCTCCTATTATTGTGCAGATTCTTTCCTTGGAACCCAATTTAGAGTGTGAGTCATAAATTTCTCCTGAACTATCTCAACCTTTTTAGGAATGTTTCCCTTGAGAATTTGACTATCTAAAAGTTCCTAAATATTTAGAATGTTCTAGGTTTATTCCTACTGAAAAACTTAATCATGCTCATTATGAACAAGTGTATTTCCTTGAAAACAACTTTCCTTCTCAGTCCAATGTAATGTGTGATGACTTCCAACCTAAACTTTAAAGGTTCACATCATTTGAATCCACGGTGGACATTGGGAAGTATCTCTTAGAAGCTGAATATGAATCATTTATTTATGAGTTTTCTATTTTTTCTATTTTCAAGCTATTTTAAGAAATGATGAGGATTTTCCTGCTGTGCCTTATTTTATTTTTGTGAATGAGCTAGAAACTATGTGTGGGGGAAGCTATGGAAGACTTATTAATTAGTTAAGTGATTTTACTAGGATGATGTTGTAATTTTTAAGGGATGATGATGTTGTTTATAGAGGTCCAATTGAGCTAGACATCATGTTCCCTCTTGTTGTGGTGGATGGGTTTTCTATAATTTTGTTTGGTGTTTAAGATGAAAATATATTCAGTGATACTACATTTGATTTATTAAGAAATATCCATGTCTACACCAATAATAATTTTTACTTATTGAACGATCATGTTTAGAAGTAATTAGGGAAATAAAGTTAGTTTGGTGAATTTAAACCTTATGTCTATAGGAGGAAACTCATGGTTTTCCTTGTTTTCTGCTATTATTTTTATTTTGAATAAATGATCCTTACAAAATTGTGTGTCTTCTTGGATGGGTGAGACATAACTTCTGTATTTCATTGAAATATGGTTTTCTCTAGATCTATGACTTCAAGTTTAAAAGTTCTTGTTTCTTTTTCTCATAAGTTGCCGGTGGTCAAGGGGTCCTAGTTAGTTGTGAGATTTTTTACCGGTTGCAGCCTCTTTTAGAACATCCATGCTAGAAGGAAGATGATATCTAGAGATCATTGTATAATACTCCATAAATATACTTCAGTGGATTTCTAAATTGATCTTCAAATTTTTAAGACTAACGTTAAATGTTTACATCTCTATAGGAACTTGAATAGAGCAACCAAAGACTCTACACAAAGAAACAATGAGAGGCATAAAAGTAAATGAGAACTTTTCACATTTGGGGAAGTACAATATTTCATTCTTCAAAATTTTATATTGTGCATTATTTTACTTGCTATTATGTATTAGGTGTGGGGGAGTCCTCATGATTTATTGTGAAAAGGGTGAATCTGTTTCTTGGATTTCGTGTCAGCTACTAAAATATAGAGTGTTGAAAATTTATTTTGATCTGATTTGTGAATATTACTTGAAACCACTGTTAACATTTTCATCCAAATTCTATTGCACTATATGATATTTTTCTAATTTTTGAATTGAGTTGAAAAAAATATTTTCCAGCTGTTAAAAAAATAAATCATTAACTTTAAAAAAAACTTATGCTTAATTTTCTAGTGGTGTTGACTGGTGGGTTCTTTTATTTGTCTATTTTGCATTACTTTTTTTTCTTTTTCCTTTTATATCTTTTTTATGTGGAAAAATATCTCCCACCATGAGATTCAAAATCTGGTATAATGTTTAGTTTTATGTGTGGGGGTTAGGGGCCATTCTGGTCACTTCAAATTTTCCCTTTAATTTTTTCCAAAAAAAGGTCAAATTTTTACAAATTGGTCAAAACTACCTTCAAATTTTTCTTAATTTTATTACACAACATGAGGGTAATTTTCCTCCAATTTGAAAATAATTTATTTCATTCATAGTGGATAACTAATTAATGGATGTTATGGGTTTCACTGGTTTTGAAACTATAGTGGATGAGTGATTGCAAAGTGGTATTTCTCACTGTCTTTATGGAAATTATGGTTAGGAACTAAGGAAGGGAGTGATATAGGATAGATTTTTTGGAATTAAGTTCATTAATTTAGGTAATGATAATTTTTAATGGATCCTAGGGGAATCAAATTTAATCCAAAATAATAATAACTTTAGGGAGTCAACACAAATAGTAATATGAGAAGTCCTTTGAAACTGAAGTAAAATGAGAAAATAGGATCCAAAGGTGAATCTTTGACAAAATAGGCATTGGGATAGTGTGTTGTCCCTCTCTATTTATTAATAATTTCTTTTTTGTAGTTCATTTCACATACATGGCTCGGTAAAAAAATAGTTTCTAGTGGTAAAAAATTAGTTCATTAAGGTGAGAGGAATATTGAGTCCAGATCAAGATGGAGAAAATTGACTTGTCTGACGATCATTTTAGTCATATCGGTGAAGTGATTCAAAATAAATTGGACTTTGATTTTTTTTGGGACCCGGGAGAAAGTGATAATTAAAGTTGCCTTTGGTAAAGGTTTTAATTCTACTTAATTTAACCTGTCATCACTCTTAGATTATGATCTTGAACTAAAATTGAAGTAGGGAAGTAGGAGACTTCATATAGGAGGCATGTAATCTTTTACAGTGAATGGGTCTTCATTTCCCTTAACTCTTAGTTAGATTGAAACTAGGAATGAACACTTTTGAACACACCTTTGAAAATCCTGAACCACTTTCAGATTCTGTGCCACATTTTTTAATGTCTTGACTTGTACTTGTTGAACTGATTTTGAAAAATCCAACCTTCTATTTTAGAAATTCACTAAGGTGTGAATTTTTTTAGGAGAAAAAAAGATTTAAGTGTGGGGGAGGTTTATGTGGCATAATTTCACTACTTTTTTCCATATCAATTTTCATTTTTCCCTCTATTTTATTAAATTAATTTATTTTGTGTACCAATTAATAATTGTTTTATTTTGTAGGCTAAATTGTTAACAAATGTGTTACTATGTTAAAATTTTGTTTTCTAGTGTTTACTTTTTTTATTCAGTAATAAAATCAATTTATTCTTTTTTTCATTTAATTAAGTAATTATATAATTAATTTTCAACTTAATAATGTTCAATTATTTAATTTAATTAATTCGACTCTATGTAAATAATTTTTCACTTTTATTTTCTCTATTAAATAATTTAATTATTTTTAATAGTTTAATTATATTATTTAAATCTTTTAACACTTAGTTTAGTTATATTTTAATTTAATAATTTGATTTTATTTATTAATTTTTGCAGAATAATGTTAATTAATTTTTTTTATTATTCTAAATTATTTTAATTGTTAACAAATTCTAATATGAATTAATATATTGGTTTAATAATTAATAATTAAGATAATTTAACAAAAATTATATTCTGTTTTTTAAATTTTAAATTGATTTGTTTTAATATTTATTTCTTTTATTATTTTGGTTAACTATTTTGTGTTTGTTGAATTAATTTATTTCATTTGTTTGTTTTTTTGTAGGTACATCCCAGGAATGACCTCGCCCTTACACCGCTAGCCACTTCACCCCCTGGTGGTGCCTCCTTTGACACATCCAAATCTGGTGGTGCCTCCCCTGACAACACCAACACCCCCATATTCACTCTCACCACCAGACCCCACTCTGGTGGTGCCTCATTTGACAACACCATCTTGGTGTTGCCTCACCTTGACACCACCAGACCCTCTATCGGCGGTGCCTCACCCTCACACCACCAGCACACCACCAGCCCTCTGCTGGTGGTCTCACTCCACCGCATCACCATCCCTCTACTAGCGGTGTCTCTTACACACCCTTTCACTGCCATCCCACCCCAAAATGACATCAAACCACAAATTCAAATCTCACCACCACAACTCTCTATCAATAGAGACTCAATGAGTCACCACCATATCCTTCACATCATCGAAGCCACCTTCCCCACTGTTCGAATCATCACCAATCCCAGTAGATTTAAATAAAAGAATCACCGAACCAAAATCGACGCAACAAAAAAATCACAGTAGTTGAAAATGAATAACAAACTCCATAAGAAAAATTTCAACAAAAATTCAACAGTAAGGAATAAATGAAATTCAACAGAAGATTTTAAGAATAAACGAAATCAAATGTAGATGAAAAATACAACCAAACTCAAAATCCCTAGATTCAACATCATTTAACTATATCTGAACCGATTCACCACTCACTGGCTATCATGAAGCGTGAAGTCATGGATCTTCTGCTGGAGAGGACCCCTCTACATGATGACTAGAGCATTGTTTCCACTACTCCCTCAACCAAATCCTAACTAGTGGCACCACCTCTTCACTATCTGCCACATATTCGTGTCACTACTTTACACCACTGAAACCTGCTCCCACTACTTTTACCTCCCCTAGAAGAACTCACAAGCTGACCCTGAGCTCCAGAAGACCTACTTGAGTCACGACTAACCTCCCCATTTCCCCTCATCTATCTGTCGAAGACCTCTCCTCACCCCTTTCATTTCATTTTCCCTTTTTTACATAATTACCTATATAGTATAATATATATAATAACAATATCATATTTAATAATTAATATAATTAATATAACATATAATAACAATTAATAAAATAAATATAATCAACTATAATAAGTATTTTTTATTTTTAATTACATTTTTATAATAATATAGTATATATATATATTTAATAGTAAATATAAATACTTTAATTTTATAAATATATATATATATATATATCTAATTATATTTGTAGTAATAATATGTTAGTATTGTTGATTATTGTATATATTTATATATAAATTTTACATGGAATATTTATTTAATAAGTAGTTGAATTTTATACATATTAGATACTTGTAATTAATTAATTAATTTTATTATTTATCTTTTTAGTTGTTTTTTATAGATGTGGTTCGAAGGGGATCATTCAGTTATGAGAGGATGCACGGGGCATTTATTGTATAAGCAACAGATCTTGCGGTACCCATCATTAGAGAAGAATCAACACCATTACAAAATGGGTAGGGGGATCATTCTAGACTCTTCCATCCATCCCAACCATCCTCTCCCCTTCTCACAACTGATACTAGATCCTTTCACCACACTTTTAATCATTTTCATTCATCCGACTCACCCAAACTAGACCCACCAGACCATTCATTCCATCTGATCCTTTCATCCAACCAGACTCCTTCTAGATCCTTTGGCTCACACCTTCCAATATTGAAGATGGACATCATTCATTCGAAGGAATCTAATCAGGGAACATTGAATGATATCTACGCTTTGAGTAGGGAGTAGGAATCAGAGTAGAAGTTTGATATTGAGGAAACACGCTTTCCATAGTTGTTTCTTCACTCCTTCTTAATATTTTTTTTATTTTCCCATACATGAGTAGTCAATTAGATTAGGGGACTCTAGAATTGTTGAACTCATTATTTTTATCGATTATTCTGTTAATTTATTTTTCAATACAATTTTAATGCTCGGTTTTCATTTCTATTTAATTATGAGAAATAGTTTACACTTCCTAATAACCGACATGTGAGAATATTGAATCAATTCACCTTGGATCATTGAATGAAGTATCAAAAATAAGAAAAGGCCTATGTATCTATTATCCATAATAAATAGATTTATTCAAGGGTTTTTATCGAAAAATCAAGACTCAAGAAAGTTAACTAAGCTGCGTTGATCCAATGAATTGGAATCTTAGTATATTATCACAATTTCCCTATATAATGGATGATTGAATTGATTTATGTAGGATTGGAGAACTTAATTTTTAATCAGTTCAAAGTGGTCTGAGGACCCAAATTTCATCCATTATTTCCTATTATATGTTCTAGGCCCACACTCACTACACCATACCATTTCACACTTTACTGTCACCCTATGCACTCCATTTATTTTTATTTTGTTTTTTTAGATTTTTATTTTATTTTTTGAATTTTTTTTAGTTTGTTTGGTCTGGCATAATCAATAAGTCATTCCCCATGGTTTGACTTACTTTATAACCATAGTACTGGTAGTTAGTTAGGTTTGTAAATCTTGAATTTTCACATGATCACTAACGCACTAGTTAATTAAAAAATAGGTGGTTGGGGAGGTGCATAAGGGAGATAAATAAGGAAAGGTATAGATTTATTATCCCAACTATCATATCATTATATATCTAAAATTTATTTATTATCATTTCTTTTTATTTTTATTTTCCAAAAACTTATCTTCACAAATATTCTCTGATATTGATTGGATTGATGCACTGTCAATGTCATTCGGTTTGTGATGACATGCATAATTTTAAACCTAATTTTATTTTTTAAGGCTAGGATGTTTTAGTAGAAAACATATATTCAGACATCAATGGTTTTCTCAAATCACTTTTGAAACTAATATAGAAATTACTTGACATCAGAACATGCTTTATATAGGTCATTGTCACGATTTTTCTTGTGAGGGTGTGTAGCCTAGTGTGAATCCAATGCGTACAAAGCCCTTGATTTTAGAGAATATTTTATTATGGGTTATTAACATGAATTTTGGTGTGTGTGGATATTCCTTGAGACTGATATTTGATTCTTGATCACAATAGGTGTGTGTGTAACCTTGACTTGTACTTTGGTTGATTGTATGTGGATTATTTAGATGATTATACTTATTTTTGTAGTGTGATATTGTTCTTTCATATTTTATAGATGTTTTCATGTATTATTTTGTCTATATAGTTGATTTAGGTAGTTCTATATAGACTATCCACTTCTATGTGGGTTGTGTGAGATATTTATTGGAACGTAAATGGGTTATAACTTCAATGGGTTGTGTTGTCACGACCCATCCCCCAAGGCCCGTGCTGTGACTACCCCAAGCCCGCCTTCCATAGGTTAGGGGTTGGTGACTAGCACCTAAGGGGTATTCCCTAAAACTGGGAAGACATTGCCTTTATAACCTGTAACATACACAACCAAGCACACATCAAGATATGAACTCAAGTAAACTGAATAGTAAACAAAGTGAGCACAGTAAGTAAATGGGGCCAGAATACAAGCACAACTGGAAAGTACAATGAAAACTGGAAAGTACAAGATGGTTGATAGGTGAAAAGCAGCTCCTGGATCGTCCACCACGAATCCTACCTGAAGGGTAGGTATAGCTCACGAATGGTCATCTCTACGGTTTTCCTCGTCTACAGTCCACCTCTGAGCCACCTCCAGTCTTGGTACTCTCTTCCCCAGTCAGCAATGTACGTTGTCTACACCAAACACAATGAAATGCAGGCATAGCCTGTGCAGGGGTGAGTATAACGATACTCAGTAGGGACCCTGAGACCCTCAAGGTCTCACAAAATCCACAAAGGATAAACTACACATCATGAAAACAACTAACAATCCTATTTAGGTATATACCCATACATATACCTAAGTTATCAAGTATAACCATCTCAATCATGAGGAAAACTCCAAGTCCAACTCAAATCCCAAAGATCAAGTGTTTCACAAAGGAAGGAATACCATGAAGGTAAGTACCACACAGGTACGACACATATAAGAATACCACCAAGGTATTACCACGAAGGAAAGTACTACAAGGTACAGACTCAGCTCACACCAGGTATAACTTAAGTACAATAGTAGAGATGATTAGATGTAACTACTGAATCATCTTACTCTGTTAAGAGGAAGACCCACATAGGATTGCTCGGTGCTGACCCACATAGGATCGCTAGTTGCTGACCCACACATGATCACTCGGTTCTGACCCATACATGATCTCTAGGTGCTGACCCACACAAGATCACTCAGTGCTGACCCACACAGGATCGCTCTTCATTCTTCACGTCACAGCCAGCTTCAGGGTTCCCGCACTACGCTCGCTTTTCTCCAGGAGGGTCCGCTCCACAAGCCTCTAGTCGATGCTCCAAATTCCACGAAGTCTCACAAAGAATTATCTAAAACGACCGCCACTCCATAGGGGTCTCAACACAATAGACGATGTGTCAATCGGATGCCCGGTCTATAAGTTATTAGCCTTTTTGTCCCGAGGGCCCGGTTGGATTCATGATCAATCCAACCCAACTATTCCCAAACTTTATCCAAACATCTAGTGGGGTATACTAAAATAACCTTCTCTCTCCAAGGTTTCCGTCACCACAGACGGTTCATCAAACGGACTCTTGATGCCAAAGATATGGTCGAAAGTGCTTAAATGGGTCGAAGTGGGTCTGGGTTCGGTTCAACCCGGTCAGACCGCCTTGGACCGACCCGGTCGGACCGACCCGGCCTAACCCACTAGGTCTGGCCCGGACCACTAGGTTTGGCCCGGCTTGGGTAGTATCCCATGGGGTGGCGGAGGCCGCAGATCGGCGCGAGGCGGTGGGCCCGCGGGGCGGTGCAGAGGGTCGTGGGGTGGCGAGACCGTGGGGCTGCGTGGAGGGTCGCAGTGTGGAACGGAGGCCACAGAGGGTGGAGGCCGTTGGTGGCGAGGGGCCGCAGGATGGAAAGGCCACAGGCGGTGGGGGCCGCGGACGACGGGGGCCATGGGGCGGCGCGGGCCATGGGCAGTGGCGGTCGCCGACGGCGGAGACCGTGGGTAGCGGGGGACACGGATGGAGGAGGCCTCGGGGCATCGTCGTTGTGCCGTCACCTTTGGCACGACCATCAGTGGTTCCAGCCATCGTTCTCAAGTTCCACCGGTGCAAAACGCCGGCACCGGTCTCCGTCACCATCGTGAAGAACACACCGATAAAGAAGAAAGACAGAGGGGTCAGTCCATGTTTGTTTGGCTGCACCCTCCACGTTAGGACGGTAGCAAGAGGATCAACAAAATCATGAATCAAGAACGTCAAACTCTACAATTTAATACTAACCATGGATCTACTCATTTTGGTTGATCCGCATTCTCCATGTTTTCCAAGAACAAGAAATTTAATCGAGAAAAAATTCATGAATTCAAAAACAACCCCTACCTCAATTGTTCATTGACGTTGGAATGAGAAAGAAGTCGAAGAAGGCGGATGGGGTGCCAATGATTGTTGCTTCCAAAACCATGTTTCGATGACGGGATCAAATTTCATCCTCTTCCTTGATTACAGAAGTACATTCTTCGATGGTGTTCTTCATTGGAGAACTTTCTCCCACCAAGGAACTTCTTTTCCAACCAAAAATCCTCCCAAACAAAGAGGTTCCAATATAATTAAATTAAATAGATTAATTATGATGGAACGTTGGCATAATTAATTGGCCCAATTAATGAATGGTGTTGGAAAAATTCAATGCTGGCGGGAGTCCATGGGTTATCTCTCATTAAGAGGGAGTTCAAGGTGGTTTTAGTCACAGGTGGTCCCCACCACCATAACCTCACATGGGAGGTTTAGTTATGGTGGTCCCCACATCCATAACCTCACATGGGAGGTTTAGTTCTGGTGGTCCCCACCACTCAACATCCACATGGGAGTTCTAAAGAAAATAAAATGTTACAAAATTTTATTTTAATTAATTCTTTCACAAAAACCCAAAATCTATCCTTCACCCTCGACCTACTGCGGTCGAGGTGAAGGTCCCCTTAAGTGAATACCGGCACAACGAGTTCAATGGTGCCCTCAAATTTCAATTCTGAGCACTGATTTAATATTGAAAAAAACCCACATGTACGTTAACAGAACGTACCCGAAAAAAGTTTAGAAATTCATTTCGGGCACACCGGTCCTCAGAATCACGCGCCGTCAATTTTCGCAGACTTGTAAAATTACCATTTAATTAAAAAAATTACATGGAAATTTCGGGTCCTTACATGTGTAAAATTTGATTTATGTACTATCCCATAGAGGATTGGGATGTGTCAAAAATTACTGATGATGTTCCTACTGACATTGTACTGAAGTATGTATTTTTATCCCATCACAGTGCTAGAGAAAGTAGAGTTGGTCCCCAATGACCCAACATCTACATAGTACATATATGAAATATTTTTTTCATATAAGTACCCTTTTTATTATCAAGTAATAAACTTATATATTTTATACACTGATGTTAAGGGTCATTGGTGGTGTCATACTGAGTCTTGTACTCACACCCTACTCGGTCATTTTGGTGCTCTTGTAGATTGCATGACTAGGGATCCGATGAGTGGAAAATGCCCTATTTTGGATGGAAGAACATATGGAGAATGAGGATCTAGTAGTTTCTTGGTGGAGTTTAGGTGGGATGTCTAGTAGTTCCTTTATTTATTAGCTTTACCTATACTAGGGATCCATGTTTTTTTTTCTATTATAATATCATGTATGTCATCTTCAGTTGTCTGTATGTACTCTGATTATTTGTTTAATTTATATATTGATTCAATTATTTATAATTATAATGAAAAGATACAAAGGGTATATTCACCCAATGGTTTTAATCGAGACCCTCGCTACTTGACTTCGCCGTTTGGAATATGAGGAGGCACACCACATGTCATGTGGTATCTATCTCAGACATGTTGGTTTGGGTCGAGATGTTGTAATTTTGAATTGGTAGTTTTAGTACATTCACATTAATAATATATACATTATCTTCAAAATATTACACATATATTGAATATCATATATATTAAATATATAAATATGTAGAGGCAATAATAAAATATAAATATAGAAAAATGAATTACATTGTTTATGTACATAGTAGGTCATACGTACGAATAAATATTGCTTTAACTATTCGACGAATGGAAGGAAAGAAAATTGAATAAAAATTCACATTTCTAGGATCATTTTTAATTCATATATATCATATATATTCATTAAACCTATCCTTATTACCATCTATGTAAATCATAAATGAAAAATAGACCACAACGATTTGTGAAGGTGGCAGTCCATATGTACGCATGAGCGACATTATCCTTTTCTAACGAATAGGAAGGTAAGAAGGTAGATATGATACTATAATTCAGAAATCATAGATATTTCATAAATATCATATATATCCATGAGTTTTATCTTTGTAACCATCCATATAATATTGTGATGAAAATCATATTTCATCGCTGTGTGGAGACTGTAATCCATTTGTACGCATGACTGTTGTTTTATCTTTTTATAGGGTAGAAAATAGATAGAAAATGTTTTTACCATAATAATAATAACATTTTATTATATTTATCATATTATATTTATTACTTTATGATGAAAAAATAGATTTATATGATGTATGAAAATAAATAATCATGAAAGAGTATGTAAAGATGATTACCCCTTCTTTAGTGGATTCCATTTAGATCCTTTCTTAAGGAACATTATAAATGGTCTTTTTAGAGGACCATAACCTATAACTCATGGAATGGGATGTTTATAAGGTAATCAGATGGGTTTTTTTTCATTCTAGGTTTCCTAATGTGGGGTAAATAAAAGAGAGAAGGGGTGTCCTTCTTTATGTGAGGGGAGGGGATATCTTGATATTCAGTAAAATATTAAAATAATATAAATTATTCTGCATGTTCAAATAGAATGAGATCGAAATAATTAGATGATAATATGATAAATTTCACAATAATTTCATGTAATAATATTTAGATATGGTTTTTATATGTTTTCACCCATATATTTTAGTTTGAATCCTCATTAACCCTTTTAACAATTACTGCATTATTATTGTTTTCTACCTTTAAGGGCTAGGAATGCTATTGATCGATAAAAAAAATAAGTATACCATTATTGATGTTATAAACCATTTTTTTATAATTTTTAATTTAATATTTTTATTTATTTTAATTCATTTAATAAAATAAAATATATTATAAAATATCTTTAATTTATTTTTTGAAACTATTCAGTTATCTTATCACTAGAAAAAATATGAGAATAATGAAATAAAAAAAATAATCCTCTCACACATCCCAAATATGATATATTTCTCTTTTAAATTTTCAGGGTACCATAACTCATTCAAAAATATTTAATTTTAGTGTTTTTAAAATCATTTCATTGATTTTTACTGCTTTCACATGCAGAATGTTGTCATTTCATTTGCCTTTAATAAAATTACTTCATTAATAAAAAATTAAAATAAATTACCATGAAAAAAATAATTAAAAAATAATTAACCTAAATATTTAAAACTAAACACATGTTCGTTTTAATCATTTCAAAAAAAATTATATTTTTTATTTGAATGAAAGTGGCATTTTTGGACTTCTCTTTCACTAAAATATTATAAAGGTAAGAATCATATCCAAATAGAAACAAAAGGTCATATTTTAAAAGTTTATATGATTATGGATGACATATATTCATCAATTAAAATTATGTAATGTTTTTATATTATTTATAATTTATTATCTAATTATTTGTATCCTTAATAATGGGATTTAAACTTTGATGAGGTGATACATTTTACCACAGTTACTATTCATAATGATTAAAAATAAAAGGGTCCTATATAAAAATTTTGACCCTCATAATTAAAAATATGGTATTAATTTATTATGAATATTTTTTTATATGTTTTATAAGTTATGGTTAATAAAAATTTATAATACACAAAGAAAACAGTTTTAAGATAAAATGATTTTTGAGTATAAAAATCCAATTATATCAAAATCATAAAAATTGATGATTCTAATTATATTATTATAAATAAAATGGGCCATATATATCATTAATTTCAATTACATAATATAATGGGTCTTTTAAATTACATTATTTAATGAGAATAAAGGTATTTTCTTTAAAATTGTAATTTTCTACTATTCACTGAAAAATATTTCATTTTTGAGAAATTTCAAAATTTCACCCTATATAAATTTTGATATAGTGATTTAATAAATAATATTAGTATTATAAATTATAATTTGAAAATATTTCAGAAAAATATTATCACTTCCACACACAAATTGGAATGAAAACAAATTTTTAAGAAAACATATTTCTAAAGTATAAAAATGATTTCACTGAAAATTGAGTACTTAATTATTATTAATAAATAAATTACATATTTTTTATAATGTGTCTAATAAACATATTTCACACCAATAAAATGGATAGGAAATAAAAATTACATTATATGATAATATATTAATTGTATATGTCAGTTCTCTTAACGCTCAGTGTTGTGTGTTAAGAAAACAACCGAGGATAGTATTCTATATTTTCAGGGTGATAAAAAAAAGAGGCACATACATGATTGAATCCATGAGGAAAAATCATCATATAAAATATCAAAATTATGATGTTAACTATCCATTTTAAATCGATCGAACACAAAACTAACAAACCATTGCACCCATAGCCACATTGACACTCTCCTTGGAAGTTGAATAAAAAACATCATAAAAACACTAAGTAATTATTTGATTGATCATCAACATATTTCTTGTATCATGACACCTAAACCAAAATCTATGAATTTTTAAACTAATGACTACCTCAAAAACAATCCCAACCACTAGCCTCATTCAATATTCTCAAAACCAAGACCATTGATGCATGCACCAACAAGAACTCTTCAAAAAAAAGGAATTATAATGGTCTTTAATAGAACATATAAAACACAAAATAAATGAAAAACTAAAAAAGACTAACAAAATCCATAACAATATTATATCATCCCCATCATCCCACACTAATTGAGATTTTCTGAAACTAACCATCCAATATTTGTTGAACAAATCAGAGGAATACATGAATGAAAATAAATAGATCATCACTAATACACTAGTTCTATATATGATTGGAGTGTAGAATATGAATCAATACTAGGGAAATCCACTCTTATATGAATTATAAAACACTAAACACAGTACAATTATACATTATTATCGTCCCACACTTCTCATGAATCATGTGACCCAACACCACATATCACTTCTTGAGACAAATATATATACATGTATAAACTAATATAATATCTATAAAATAAAATATATATAAAGGAAGAGAAATGTGGAAACCAAGAACATCTCTACAGACCATTAAAATACACATATAAATACTATAATATATTACCAAAAAACTATACAAAAAATTTTAACATTGAGAAAAAAGAAATCATAAATTTTAAAAAATCAATAGATGAAAAAAAATGCAACCAGACTCCCTTAACCAATAAAATAATTACTAAAGAACTGGGATTCCAATGGGGTATAAATCCATTTTATCTCAAAACAATAGGACTCATTGTATCTTGGAATTTGGGAGAGTAAAGATATGAATAAAAAAGAAAGTCTACCAAGATCACTTTTATAAAGGCTACAGAAAACAAGATTCCCAAGGGCCTTTTTACCATTAAATCACTAAACAAATATTTTACTTGTATAATAATTATATATTTAATTGAAGGAGTCATTAATTATCATTATTAGTGTCTTATGAGAAAAAATATTAAAACATTTAATAGTTTAAAAAATGATAAAATAAATTTAAAAATCATCTATAAAAATATATAAACATTCTATAATATGATTACAATGCTGAAAACATGTGTATTAAATTTTCCAATTCTTTGGGAGATTATGGAATTGTTTAACATAACTCATCTCTAAGAAAACCATAGTGTAATTTTTTGTTTGGTATGAGGAATAATTCCATGTTGTACATAGTTTAACCAATGTTTACTCAGTATGACCTTTTTATATAAATTTTATGATTTTATGTCCAATGAGTGTCTTTAATACATAACCATGTTCTATATAATGAATTTATTAAGACACTATATGAGATTTGTAAATTAGTGTATAGTTAAAGGTGGGTGAGAACCATATGTTAAAATCAGGTATCCTATAATGAATCTTATATGTATAGTAAATAGTATAACTATAAATACAACTATGTTGAAATTTTCTATAAAAAATTCTCAGTATTAACTATGATGTGACATTTCCACTAAAAGGGATTACAATGTAACTTTAGGTTTGGATTTTGATAAAATCACGCTATGACTATTATATATATAAAATTGATGTAAAAAATTATTACCTTGATGGGAATTTACTTCAAGATTTGTATTTTATACAAAATGGAATTTTTAAAGTGACATGATATATTGAAAATAAATAAATGTTATAGAAATATTTTTATTAATTTGATAACGATTCATATATTTTGAAAATAAAATTTTATGGTGAATTAGACTAGTATTGTTTCATAAATAATGATTTTAATTCTTATTTATACAAGAAGGGTAGTTCTAGTGCCATTGTATTTGTATATGTTTTTGTGGACGATGTACTACTCATCATAAATAATGAAAAATATTTACATTTTATAAATTTATAGTTATGAAAATGGTTAAAAATGAAATAGATGTGTAAAATATCCAAAATAATATCTATTGATATATATTTATGTAAAGATAAATATAATGTGATTCTTGGGATGATTTAGATAGCTAATATTCATTAGGTTATAATTTATTTTTTTCATTGATAACTCTAAGTAATAGTATTTACCAGTGTTTCATGTTAATATTCTTATGAAGCTGTGAAATCCTTCTAATGGTTTAAAATGGAGAATCATGGATTTTATTCCATATACATTCATGATATGATTTTTTTGTTTTCCACATCATGTACTCTGACCAGTGTATCTAATTATTTGACCATAACTAGTAGTAACCAATCTAATCCCAATGAAATTAACCTTTTCATTGTGAAAAATATACTTAAGCATGATAAAATAATAAAATATTAATTCAATGTAATTATAGGTTTGTAAAACCACATTATAGGTGTTTAAAATAATTATATCATCTAAAATCACAAGGTTGGAATGAGATATCTATTTAGTTATATATTTTACGATGATATTAGATCATTCTATTAGAAATATTCCAAATAAACCCTAATGTAACACCTCATAATAGAGGCCAAGAACATCACTACAACTGATAATTTATTTAAATACATTTATATCAAAAAAATTGTTACCAAGTTTTGGATGTTTCTTACATTTGGGGACAAATTAACCAGTTCTATGAACATTGTGGATATATTTATTATTACAAGGATCCTTGTATCACCAATGGAATGAATACATAAATTGAAAATACTACATGATTTTAAATATAATTGGAGGGTTTGTATAATGTTTTTTGGCTATCTATAAGAGAAAATTATGGTATCCTTTGAAAAATTCATAAATATAGATTAATCATGAGAGTTAAGTAAATTATATGGGTATTATATACATGAGATAATGGATATACTAGTAGTTGTCAATGTAAATGTATAATGGCCTTATAATAAGGTAAATACCAATTTGATAATAATTTAAGAGTATTATATATATTAAATTAACTTGGAATGATAAAACCCCATAAATGTGTGAATTTATGTTATCCCTAATAGATTATTATCATATATTATTTTGGGGTTTGATGATTTTTAAATATCAGTATGAGTATAATATGATATATAATACGAAGTATACTGTTGAGATGATAGTTGGATACTTATTGTCTGGACTAATCCACTAAATTACGTCACTAGGAATTTCATATGTCTATTAATATTATTATTCGATCATAATTTATATAAATCCACATTGTTTGAGATTTAAAATATATTTAGTATGGGAATAATAATACAGATATACCTTTATCATTCGAACCTTGAGGTTGTTCTTTTTAGGTGTAGGTTTGGTATTTTTTTAGATCATTTCACTAGTTGATTTTAACCAAGATGAGATCTATCCTCTTTATATGAAGTATGAAATTTGAAACATCAATTGATCTACACTATGAAAATTCACATTCACTCTTATTTGAAAGACATGTAATGCTTTCAACTAAATAAACGAGTCATATGTAAAAAATTCCTAAATTTTTTTTGTTATATCTCATGAAATTGGGAACATATGACTTTTCTTATCTAGATTAAGATGTTCCATGTCTAGTGGTTTTCTAAATTTATTTTTTAAAGGAATTATATACGAATGTATATGATATTAATAGATATAAAATGTGTAGTATATATTTACATGGATAAATGATTGTGTTTTGTCTACATCACACATAGAACCATGTAAAACTTCTATAGTAATGAAATATTTCTATTGGTATCATTTTCCCTACAATTATAGATAATAAAATTCATAATTTTATCAATAATACAAATTACAATATGGTCACACAATAATACATGGAATAATTATTAAATTAGGTGAAATTTAATTTTCTAAAATTTAATAGGGGAATTTTAAAAATAATATGAAAATGAGTTTAATTTAAATCACATAGATTTGTGATGTTTTCCATAAAGTATGTGAGGAATTAGGGTAAGTTTTATATTATTGGAAACAAGCACCAAATCCATAATCATAGTGTGGTGAGAGTCACCACTCCATGGTTTGTGTTATTTAATTATTCTCAATACCAATCCATGGTACATATTAGGGATGATATGGGATATCCTTTGACCAATATCCATTAATTGAATACTATGTTATATTCAAATTATGAAACATCATGTGATGATGTGCATATAGTGTAATGATTGTTAATTGAGTTTAACAATCAAATTACACAAATGAGGATAAATCATAATCATTATAATGGGGAGAAAAATATTTAGTTGTTTCATGTTGAGTGAAATAATTGATCTTGAATTTTACCCATCAATCAATGATGAAGTTCTCTATAATGAAGTTCATGGACCTTATTTTTTAGATAGTGGAGATAAATCTATAAAATGATCCCTCACATAATATTTTTAATTTTATATCACAGAGGAGGTGTTCATATATATTATAAGGATAATAGGTCATATAAAATCATTTATGGTTTCAATTTTGGATGGATGTTATATTTGAAGGTAAAAATCCATTGATTACAATTGAGGAATATCAGACAAAGTCATAATTCTAAAGGATAATTCATAGACAATGTGGTATATTTTTTTATAATTTCATTTAATTTCATCATTTAATATCATGTTTGATAATATATATTGGTTTTTTGTTTTATTCAAATTCATTTTTGGTATAGATATATCCCAGAAAACATTCCACATATAACATAGAAAAACCACTAACCCCACTCATATAGTGAACTATATGGAAACATGTACTACACCAACATGGATTATTAAATACATACCTTGACTAAGATGAAAAATGAAATCACAAAAGACTCCCAATATGAATGATTATTTTGACTTGTAGTAAAGGATTAGTCCATATAATTGGGAGCCTCTACCCCAGATATCATTACCATCAAATGATGAAAACATAATTTTAAGAATCTCAATAATATCACAGTGTAAGAAATAAAACTTCTATGTAATTTCTTTTGAATATTTTTTAAGGCCTTAACATTCTCTTAAAAGACTCATTATTCTTACATTAGATGAAATACATGTAAAATTTTCCATTGATAATCATATAAATGATTTCCTAAATAAAAAAAATAATTCAGTATAATGATACCTAGATAGTCAAGCCCCCAACTCCCTATTGTCCCATAGAAAACTTCTATCAACTATCATTGGGATATTTACATTACCTAAATAAAAGTCGCATGAATTTACAAAAACATTGTGATACAAGTTAATATTTCGAGTAAAAAACAATACAATGACATCAATAGTACACCCCTTACACATCCTACAATATATAATGCAGGTATGTGATAAGATAAAATATCTCATTTCCATGTTCATACCTAGTCACCCTGACACCTGAGCCAACATAATTTAACCAATTTTGGTTCCCATTATCCATTAATATCATATAATAATATTAAACACACAATTTTATATCATAGACTAATTCCAATACTCTGTATCAACCATCAACAACAACGGATAACGATAACAATCATCCCTACAAGATTTTCTTAGGTACAAAAAGTGATACATTACTATCCCAACTAGTTTACACTAATCCCATTAGTCACATATCCTATACCCACTTTTTTTATACAATCCCCCTTGTCATATCTCTCAGACACAGTAGTCTATATTGACCACATATATCAAATCTCTCTAGCCCCACTAGTCTTCACTGACCCCATACATCACATCTCTTAATCCCCACTAATCTATATTTTCCCCTTTAAATATATCACTAAGACTATTCTTTTCTATAGCCAATGTACCCAATTTTTTATCACATTATGGTCCCCAATATCTCACCTCATTACATTATAAATAAATCCATATAATTAAATATCATAACATTAACATAATCAAGGTAACCTATTTCCAACAACATAGTCACATAAAATCAATATGATACTAGTATAAGAGAAGAATCATTGGATTTATATGACCAAACAACACTAATTAAACATTTATTGATATTAATAAACCACAAAAAACATATTTTATTTAAAACATAATCAAATAATAATATATTATTATTACAATATAATACAACAATGTAGTACATACCTCCTTCATTCAATCACATGCTTGATGAATATCACTATGAATTATCCAATAGACATGTTCCTCCTAGGGTATCTATTAGTTTATGATTCATCCAAAGAATGAATTGGATTCTTCTTTTTTATTATGATATGATTTTACCTATTTATGGTAAAGGTGGAATTAGATGAGTGATTGGGTATAGAGACCCCTAGTGCAGCTTACAAATAACCATTTTCATGGACTCAACCTCTATTATATAGCCCTTGGGTACACTCCCAAATTCTACATGATTTTAATAAAGTTATTATATCATTAAATTAATTTAATATAGTTACAAAGCATTGATAACCACTAGAAAATATATCAAACTATATAATAATTAAATGATTTCATTCGATTATCCCAGAGATTTAACAATATGAAATTTAGATATTAAATTATTATCAAGTTGAAAAAATTCATGAATATTAATAATTATCATTGAAATTTAAAATCAATAATATAATTCAATTAAAAAATATTTAAAAAAGTTCAATATGCATATATCATACAATACGATATAGATTAGGGTAGTGTTATGATATCCCTATATCATAGATTACAATATCATATATCAAGACATAATATTTTACTTAGTATCACTTATATTGTATACTATTTCATATATATTTATATATATTATAATAGGATATGATCTAAATAAATAGTATATAATATTGGATTAAATGAAAACTCCATCACTCTCCCACATTCATGAAATCCTAATAGACTATTACATTTCACATTACATTGCATCATAAAAATTTACATATGAAACACAATACAAAAATAATTTTTTATAATTCTAAACTACTTTTAGTAGTCTATCAATAATTTCATCATGCAGAATATAATATTTAATACATTATGAATAATCATATAGTAATCCTTTTATATAAACTCCAAACCACATCAAGAGTATCTCTCAATGTCTCAAAAATCATAATACCCACTTCATTACAAAAATACTATGACCCCATGGGTTGTTATAAAATTGAAGTTATTTTTCAAATAAATTATCTCTAAATATAAGTAAAATGTGACTTCTAGAAAGTAATCACTATTACATAAACTATAGACTGATCTTATGTAATCTCCATCAAAATGTTGTATATTTAAACATGTCTCCTCCAATTATATCATATACATGTATGTATAAACATACTATTACACTATGAAATATATCAAGTAATAATATTAAATGAAGTATTTCTATCCTATATGGAAAATCATATGATCTATAATCTCTATGTATTGACTAAAAATATAGATAAAAACAAATGACATTAAACCTAATAGAAGAAATCATAACATCAAAATCATTTAAAATATTATAAATTATAATATTTCATTGTTGATATATATTCATACACTTTTTTATTCTACTAGAATTTAGGTCCCAAAATTCATACTCATCATACTATAAAACACAACCATATTTTTTAAAACCCAACAGATTCCATTATCAATGACATACCCAACCACCCATGGATTAGATCATCCATAAGGATATCCTCGGAAATGTTTCAATGGATTCATGTTCACATTCTAGTTATCTTTACTTATGTAAGGTATGCAGATATTGTATGAATGATTCAACCCAAGAATACTATTTAAATTGTGAGTGAATCCCCATGTGGCGTATTTATCGAATAACTACTAATGTTAAACTAATTTTATGTCTCATGAGAATACTGTATATATCAATACAAAATCAATCCCACATTTACTCTAACATTTCATTACAAGTTATAATAATCCATGAAGAACAACAGTTATGTGTAAATAAAATTTATAATTTCATAGGTTAACTAACATTTACATTCAAAATTATATAGAAAACCCCAAAAAATGATAATATAGAGACTACCAAGTCATAACATGGTAAATTTTACATTCATAACCCCATTTAAGAACATTAAAAAACCATACATAAGATCCCCAATTAACATATACAATTTGATAAATACTAATTAATACATATATTTGATACACTTTAAGTGTTATGTTAAGCTAATTACAAGTCTATGTAAATTTTTCCACAATAATATATGATAAAATAATAAAACCACATAGTATAATATATTATGGTGTAACATCTATGAAGAATGTTTTTTAAAATAATTCGAATACAATCTATCATATTCCAGGTGTTCAAGTTTTTGAACAAGTGTTCACAAAAATTTACATTCAAAAACTAATTTTTTGATCATGATAACTTTTTTTTACAAAAGAATGTTATAAGTTTATCAACCTCATATTTCATAGAATTTTCCCATTAAAATATTTCTATGAGATTATTTTTTGTGAAAGTAAATCTCATTTCAATAATATCATTACCAACACATCAACAAATATTTTGGGATAAAATATTAATTTTTATTTAAATATGAGGTCTATAATCATTTATTAATCAAACCTTGAGGTTATATACATCTATATATAGTACCACTAAATTTTAAGAAAATAAGATTTTTCTTAAATATCTTGTTGGGTTAAAAAACTACATTATGTTAAGAAATAATACTGATTTATTATGGATTTTATATTTAATAAATATTAAATTAATATCCATATATTTTATATTATTATATATAATTGGATAAATATTTCCTCAAAATCATATTTTATTCATAAAAATATTCCAAGGATGGCAAGTTGAAACTCACACCTATATATTATAATGAATATTTTCAATATTACACTATTAATATGGATAATTTTTTTTGTCCTTATCTTCATTTAAAATATGTTATATAATTTAATTAATTCTTACTATGGGTATAAAAAAATCATATTATATATTTATGAAAACCAATTTTCAAAAAAATTCCCCTCATTAAATTAGAGGTTAATTAGATGAAAATTACAATCTTTTTTATAATCCCCCATATATTTGAGGAAATCTACCACATTGAACTTCTTGATAAACAAAACCATAGATATATCTCATGGATATATAATTTAATCTTTATCCATCAAAATTTCTTGAATGTTGAACTCCAATACTTATTTATATTAATATTTTAATATATTGGTTATTTTATATTCCCATCAAAATATGAAAATCAGATTCTATAACATTAATACAATGTTCAGAATCTCTATTATGTTTTATTGATCCTCTCATACAATATGATAAATTATTCCTAAAATGGAAAAGAATTCCATAATTAAATAAATACCCCCACATCCCAAATCCTCCTTTATGTTTCAATGAAAATGACTGTATTTTAGAAGACCCATAATTACACCGTGAAAAGGAAACTTTTTAACTCCACATTGAATTTTTTTCCACTTTCACTATTGACACAACATTTTATCATCAACCGACCTTGTCTCACTCATTTATCTCTAATACATAGAATGGATCGTGTAATTTTTTTTGAAATTATTCATATTATTGTATACAAAATACTACATGAACCAACCAATACATATTTTAGAATGATGTTTTTATCGTGATAATATCTTAATGTATAACAAAAAATATATATGTTAACAATGTAACCAATTATATTGTGTACATGAATGGAGACTAAAATTCCTTCTTTTATCTTACATATAGACAATTCTTTTGAAATATCTCGCATCTCAAACCTTGACATTTCATGATCGATAAATATTAGTATATTTATCATTCTAATCACAATTTTATTTCCATGTTTCACTTCAAACATAAGATCCATAGACATAAGAATTTGAGTTTAGATATCCATAATATATTTTCTTATTCTTATCATAAAATTTCAGATCCATTTTTTGAATAGATTCACTAGTCCACTACTCAAATATAGATTTCTATAACACATAGAATATTAAGTCTAATTTAAACTCTATTAAACCAAGTAGTGGGAAAAGACCCAGTTTTCATTAATTTTGGATTCCACTTTAGTGTTCCTCTTATCCAACAACTATTTAGATTTCATATGATCTCAGTCATATCACATATGAGTCTTAAATTATTTTGGGGATAATTATTTTCCAAAATAAATCATTAGGACTATACTAACTCTATCCCAATATTATACATGCTCATATAATTTCCAAGTTATGTGTAACCAAAATATCACAACAAGATCTGGATACATAATATATAGTTTTATCGATATCAATCAATCCTTATAAAGGGTAATCCATTGTAACCGAATATAAGCTTGAACCTACTCAGGTGGAAGATCGAGGTCTTAACATGTGTCTTTTTTGGAAGGAATCTAAAACATGTTAGTTAATAATAAGGATTATTATGTAATCTTATAATATCATTTATTAACTATACATGTATACGTTATGTAAATCATTTATATTTATAATCCATATTACCTCCACAAAATTAATATATTTAAAAATATATATTTTCTGTTGCATACAAAACTCATAGATTTTGTTACTGAACCGAATTAAAATCTAAATATATTTGAACATATCCAAATGCATCATATGAATAAGGTACATGAATCCCCCACACATAAGGTATTATAATAATATGAAATAAAAAATCTCTATATGATAATTCTTGGTTTGATAAGTATCCAACCACTATTTTTATAGACCGAGCCCATGCTCCTTGGACAATGAGAAATCCTACGCAAATTCCTACTACCTATTATTGAATACTGAAGAGAGACTTTAATTACTCATAATTGTAACACCAAATATGTATAAACTATAATTAACATAAAATTTCAATCTTATAACACATGAGTAAACAAAATTCAATGAATAATAAATCTAAATTAATTATCACACCAAGCATGTAACTTAAAAAATCAATGCATGATAATATAGAGAATTTACTTAAAAACGTTTAAACAAAAGAAAAAAAAATTCTTTATATGAAAGAAAAATATTGATGAATAAAACATGGAATAATAATAAATAAATTATAATATCTTAAATTCATACATGCAGCCAAATTTTTTGAATCATTCATTAAAGAAACAATTTTATGAAATTTCTAATTTAAAAAATATTGTGTATATTCCATGAATAAATAAATATAAACAATTATAATTATTTTTTATTTGAACTCCATTATATTATTATTATTAATAGATTTTTATTCAAATATATGATATATATTTTAAATTTTATCATTATGTATGATTTTAATAACACATACAATATATTAACTTTTTGCATAATCAAAATATCACATATTTAATATTACATGATCCTTGATCATATAAATTATAAAAAATACTTTGGACATGGTTCATAAAATTTCACAAATGTGGCGTTCAATTTAAACCTAAAAATTAATAATTATGAAGATTTCATAATTTAATAAAAAGACATTTTATATTTTATCATAAAATTTTCTAATTTAAAAACACATTCAAAATCACCAAAAAAATTTTATATAATCACATTATATAAAATTTTTAATCCATGTTATATATATTTTTAAAAAATTAATATTAACATTTAATATTTAATATATTTTTATTAAACTTTTTAATATCATATATAATGAATTATTAACATTTTATAATAAGTAATTTATAAATAGTTTATAACATAAATATTAATTCCAAATTATATTTTTTTCTATAATTTATAAAAAATTAATTAATTTTCCAAATCAATAAAAATTAAAAAATGAGGAAATCAAAATTTTTTACTCTATAAAATTTCTAACAAAATATATACTACACTATAAGACATGGTATAGTTCTAAACCAATCTCATTTTTAGTGATTAGTGAACCATGGACCATGATATGTACTTTAGTTCCAAGAAATCGTACTTTATGATAGAACTAAATTCTCTAATCCAAGTTGAGCATATGTATTGTGCTAATTGAAATAGTGAAATTTAATCTTGCATACATTAAAAATCACCAATGATATATATTGAAAAAGAAAAAATTATGTGTTTCATCCACTAGTATTTTTTATATCATACATTTCAATATGTTGAAACCTAATGAATTGGTGTCTATCGTAAGTGGTGGCATGTTATATTTCATAGTATGATCCTATCATATCATGTAATATTAATGATCATAATAGAATCCATAGTTAATAATATATGTTCTAATTAATGATATTGAATATTATATCCTTTTCAACGAAAAATTAATATATTTTTTAACACTGAAAATTATAACATAGATTATTTTGTATTATAAAAATGATTTCATGAATCAATTAAAGTTTATGTTTTCTATAATTAATCTTATGGGTTTATGTGGATCAAATAACACATATTCATGTAGTATAAGACGTAAGAAATCATAATTTAAGATCATATATTCTTTAAAACCAAAACAAATAATTAATATAACATGATGATATATTTTACAATGGGACGGTTAATTTTCATTATTCATAAAAACATTTGATGAAGAACTCTATGAATAAATTAAACCACTCCATTATAATAAGTGTATACATGGGTCAACGAATCACCCAATTTGTTGGTAGGATCCTCTATATAACCCAAGTATGATAGAACCTATTGGATGTAGATATAGAGGGATTAGAGAGATTTAGATACTTATAATGGTTTTAGTATTAATAGAAGATCTAAAAATATTTCCATGGTATCTACCTCTTTATATAGTCCTTGGGAAATATCGCCAGTCATTAATTCATTTACTGGAAATTATATACAATTCCTGTAATTATTCAACTATAAAATATAACAATTATAATCCTTATTTATTCTCCCATATATTTTATCATATGAAACCCCATTGATCATTGATAACATACATCATATAATATAGGAATGGGAAAAAATTATTTATCAATCATACAATCTATTTGATATATCATCACAATAGGAAATTTTAAAATAATACTCTACAACATGAAAAAGGTTGTGGTTCGGTATGATTTGATGATAGTAAAAAGTATACCATACAAAGGTAAACTATAATGGTCTATAGTTTTTCAATGGAACCAGATTCTACAGTGTATGGACTTTATTACATCATAGGTGTTTTGGTGGTGTTGTGGTTGGGAGGTATGGCATAACAATCATATTTTTTTGTTTTTAAAATTTGGAAATACCTATGATATATGTTTTGGATTATTGTATAGTTGAGAGCAGGAAATTATTCTAATTATGGTGTAACTACATTATGGATGGATGTAACCTTTTTTATTTCTTTATATCATCATAATTCTATATTTTGGTGGTTCCCTTGCAGAATGGTCTTCTTTTATTGGTAATATCATCTCACAATTTACCAAAACATGGATTTGGGACAAAATTTTGACTAGGAATTATTGTGTTGTAGTACCTTACCATTTGCAGTGATATTATTCCATGTGAGGCCCCTTTACACTATATTATAGGGTTTCCACCACAATGTTTTGTTTACCAGTTTTCCATATAAACTTATGAGACCATAAAACCCATCATTCTTCCAGGACTTGCTCATGAACCTTGGGATACATTAAGGCATATTTAGGAGAAATTATTTCCCTCAAAATCTCAGTGTAATACCTGATGTTGACAGATCAAATCTTCGAAATTTTTGGTGAGTTTCTCTCCCATTATATTTTGTTTTTTACATTAATAATGTTTATGTTAATGGGGTTCTATACTATGGGATGTAATCTCTTATTTTGAATAACCATATAACCCTTTTTATGATGAATTGGGATTGATTATAGATAATTCATAGCATGCAAGATTGTTCTATTTAGTGTAATGATTTGTTTCAATTATGGGTGATGACCCCATTCGAATAACATGAATTTTAGAATCAATGCTCTAGATATAGAAATTAAATTCAATAAGGTAATTTTGTATGTATTTTTTTTTGGCATTTTTGGTTTGTATATATGCCCATTTTATAGACTCCCGCATGATAGGTACACTTCATGCATATAATATGCCTTATGAGACCCTAGTTTGATATCGTTAATGTGTTCTTTATTATTTTTTGTGTTATTTTTGTAATATTTCATAGATTTGGAATGTTGATATTCTATTACTATTAAATTCTATGCTATACATTGTTTACATACCATTCATTATTTTTTGAATATCCATGGTGGTGTGATATTCATTATTATTTCATACTTACATGTGTTCATTTTCATAGTCATTGGATCATGGTATCAGTGTTTTGGTTTATAGATGGCCTTGATGGACTTAACTGGCTCTATAGAGAAGGAGTTCAGTTTAAATGACACTTTAGACATGGATCTATATAGGATGGTTACGACCAACATGGTATTCGATGATCCCATAAGAGGGTATTTCCATAAGACTGTGGAAAATTCCCCGTAGGCTAGTGTGAGGTTATGTTGGGGAACATCCTCACGTATGGGTAGTGCTACATTGTTTAGGAATTTGAAGAATGTATACCATAGGGACATTTGGTATTCATTTAACATGGGAGACACTTATCCATAATTATGGGCATAGATTTTTTCATTTAATATGGAAATTGAATTTTATTTAAATATAGACATAGTTAATAGGCATGATCCAAGACATAAATTTGACCACATATATTATTCATCTAGTATAAAACTGAATCAGTTATGTTTGAGGTTTATGGAATCTTCTTCAGTGCATGATTACTCATTAAATTATTGTTTACATTCATGTATGCACATACACCATTCAATAATGTCATAAACCTCTATATACATGTGCACATATGTTAAGAAATCATTTTTTTTCACCCTAATGGGTTTATACTCACACCCTTCCTAGGAAACTTAGTGAACATATATACTTCATGATCAAAGATCCATAGAACTAAATGGGCCCTACGACAGGTTTATGAGGATCTTAGAGTTGGTATATGGATGTGTTACTATGAAAGAATTCAAATAGTTTCTGATTCACTTTAATATTTTATCATTTCCATTTATACTGTTATAATTGATGACTTACAACATTGGGGGTCTATTAGATTATTGTTTTATGACCTTAAATCGCATATTATATGGAATATATTTATATTATTTTACATTTTATTATTCACTTGACTTATTTTTATTATCATCCCCCAATTTACTTTTATAATTATAAAAGGTATAGTCTTCCCATGTTACATTATACCCTCACTTCTAGTCAGTAGCCTCTTGAATATTTGGAGGCACACATGAGGTTTTGTGGATATTTGGGTCACACATGGTGATTCAGGTTAATGTTTTAAAAAATTGGATTATAGGCATGAGGTTTCATTTATCTTCTTTATGGAAGATAATAGGTTGATTGTAAGTTACCTAGGTAAGTTGGTTTCCTTATTCCTGGCTAGATCATGTACAATGGACAACCGAGATACTAGTGAAAGGATTTATATTATTATTTTTTAGATTTAGATGTGTTCATGCATCATGGGTCATCTTTTCGGATCACATTATATATATATGTCTATTGTGTTAATTATAGTATTTCATTCATTAGATGAATTAATTTTTACTATACATTGATTGATATATCTTTATGATCTATTTTTTTGATATATCTATGCTTGATTTAGTTGTATATAATCAAGAATGTAGTCATGTTATATATATGATTATGAAAAATGTATGATTATAGAGGATTATTCCTAATCCATTGGTAGAAAAAAAAAATTATGGCTTGTATTTGTGTATCTCTATATTAAGGTATTTCAAAAAAAAGTCCATTATATATTCTATGAAACCAATTCATTTATTCTTTTCTGAAAGTTGTTATAGGTGATGTAAAAGTTTGTTTATAATTTCTGAAAAATATTGATTGGATTTGATGGAATGCTTCATCTTTGTATGATGGTACAATTACACCATAGTCTATGTAAGAGGATGCAATTTAGAATGGTCTTACACCTGATCCAACGATCCCTGACAAAAAACCAACCAAGCCTTGAGACATACAGAGTAAAAAAGATCAAGGTGAAGGGATATAGATGATAATGGTTGATTCCACTTGATAAACTCATATTAATTGTCCTTTGTAATTACAAGGAACTTGTGGTCCTTAGGATATAGAGTACTTCATTGAACCCATAAATGGACACTTAAACCTAGTGAAAAATCCTGGTGATATGAGGGTGTAGTCGACTACCTTTATACTTATCGGACCCACCATGATGTTTTTGGGAATTATGAGGTTGGATTTCATTTGTAAAGTACTTAATTGGGTGGAATTAAAAGATATATTTTTTCTAGTATATCTCTCCCGACACACATAAGGTGGACCAGGCTTAGGAGATAATGGATCTTTATCAGGAGATTATGTTGTCTTCTACATAATTAGCTCATTTTAAGAAGTTACTACAATTTTATCCACTTTTGGTATTAAATGAGGCTCAAAAGGATTGTATGATTTATTTTTTCCTTTTTCTAGAGTTCATACATTATGTTAGGTGAATTGACTTGACGAAGTATGCAGAGGTGTTTCACAAGGACCTTACATTTGAGGAGGTGGAAATGGAGGACATGCTTAGGGGTTTCATCACATATTTTTCTATTATGAAGATGAATTATTATTATAATAAATATGTTGATAGATAATAAGTGTATAATAAGTATTATTATACTCCCTATGTGGTAAGAGGATTTACTATTTTCTATAAATATGGTTTGAGTGGACATTTTAGTAATTCATGCATGAATCTGCAGAAGGAATTTCACCAATGTAAAAAAGATGGATTAACTCCAGAACTTCTATTCTAAATTTTTATGAATAATTCAAGTAGAATCAGTTATGTTTTAATATGGTTTACTTAGTAGTATCCCAAGGGACCAATAATATCATTGAGACATGAAATTCATGCACTACATAGGTATGGTTGTTCTTTGGACACATGAAGAGTTTATATTATGAATGGGGTTCCAAAAACTAGTGGATAAGGACCGTATATAGTTATAGGTATAATCATGATAATATCTAAGTTATCTACTATTTTTTTTACATAAAGATAATCCAAATTATTTATATCATATCAAGTCATTGAGGTCATCGATTTACCAGTTGTATTATCTTTTAAGTATCCCTCTATTGAAATTTCACTATGAAACAAAGTTTGACATATCTTGTGACATTCTAAATTTCCTATGACTATTGCTGGATACATACATATATGGGAATTTATGATCACAAGATGAATTTTTTGGGTGTTCTATTTGAGATGAACTAGTTGAGTCGTTGTCAATATCATTTTGTTTGTTATAGGATGTGTGTGTCATTCAACACACCCATAGGAAAGATGTTTCTATTAATCCTTGTGTTGGATATTAAATTTTATAATATGGGACTAAACCAAAGCCATGATAGATTTATTATATTTCAAGAATATTAATTATCTCTTGAAAGATAATTATTAGTGGGACCCTCTATCTTCACACTGGTGGTGACTCATTATTAGGATGTCTTCCCAGATAACTTCTTAGATATTCATTCGAAAAGTGGCATAATGTTTTATATTGATCTTATATATGGGATGTAAACAATACCAATTATTCTGTATCTTAATTCACTGTATGAGTTGATAGTTTTGAAGGTAAATTTATAGCATTTGTAGGTGATGGTATTTATCATACCTAGCATATCTCCTTGGGGGTACTCCCATGTTGTTTTTTAAGAAGGAAAACTGTAGGAATCTGGATCAGTTAATGATAAAAAAACATGTACACTTTACCCATGATTTTTGATCAGTTTCATCTATCATAGAGAGGAAAATTGTATTTTTAGATTCATATTTATTCAGTATACCATAATCTATGGTTTAGAGGATTTGATATTACGATGAAATTTTATAGGAGTAGATGTAGACTATATGAGTATTTTTCATGAATTTTTGTTTAGAAATTATTTGGTGGTGTTGATGGATCACATGAATATGATTTTATATATATATAGTTAATCCTTCATCATTGTATTTATTGATGATATCATGATATATTCAAATACATGAGATATTCATTCTAGGAAACTCATTAATTTATTCAGTAAACTTCAAGCATATAAGAATTATGCCAAAATGTATAAGTGACACTTTTAGATTTAGGAAGTGTTGTTTTTGAGCATGTAATTTCTAAGGAAGTGAATTTAATGGACTCTGAGAAGGTATAGGTCTTGATGTTCTACCTCATCCCATGAATTTATTTGATATTAGTTGTGTACTTTATCCTATGAGGTACTATTGAAACATTTTCAAGGAGATCTCCTTTTTGGAAGTGACAATGAAACTGAAAACAAAAAATGTGATGAATTTTGAGATTTTTTACTAGTATGAAGAGATTTTTCTAAATCTAAAGATGAGACTACTAAAAAACCAAAATTTTAATCTTCTAGATCATAGGATTGGATAAAAAGTGTATTATGATGCCTCTTTTATTAGGTTGGGAATTTTGTTTATCAAGAGAAATCAGGTAGAAAAATATGGGTCATGTTAGTTGTGACTCCATAAGTGGAACTACCTAACACATAACAAATAGTTTGAAACTATAGTATAAACTCTAAAGTTTCGGAGGCATTGTAACTTTAGTGAGAGGTTTTTCATTTACATGGACCATAATAGTTTTCGTTATATCTTATCTCAGTGGGATCTCAATCTAAGGTAGAGGCATTTGTTAGAGTATCTGAAGACATTCAACTTCAAGATTGTTTATTCTCCATGGAATGGTAGTTTTGTTGCATATTCCATTTATATTATAACATTGAAGATGAAAGTGTAGGGAGAGAATCCATCAAAGGAGGAATATCATCTGATGAGTTTTATGGTTGTGAAGTTACTGTATTTATATAAGGATCATGGTGTAATGAAATATGTTCCTTTTTTAATCATGAATTTTATAGTATACCAGGAAAAGGACATCCAAGATTTAGATCCAAAATTTATTGTGACGTTTTATTGCTTGGTGGGGGATGACTACATTCTAGGGAGGTCTTTAAATGATGAATACCTGATTTATTTTCACGGGAGAGAAATTTTTTACATCTTCCTTGAGGTTGAGTTGATGAAAAACCCTGAAGAAGAAAAATTAGTAGTGTATTCATGTCAATGAAGATATACCGTGAAATTTGAAATTAGTTTTGGTGTCCATGTATGAATAGAGACATCATCTATTTTAATAGATGATGTCATACCTACCAGAGAGAACATTACAATTTTCAACATCTTGGTTGGTTTCTTCAGAAACTTCTTGTGAATTTTTAGATGTGGGATGAGGAGATGATAAACTTTAGGATGGGGTAACACAAAACCCTAAGTATTTGTGACACCTTTTAGGTGGAAGTTTATTAGCTGGTCAAAGTGGATCATTTCATACCAATTTGAGAGACCATTCTAGTAAATGAATTGGTTATTATAGATGTATGAGATCTTTCATGCCTAAATGTAACTCTATATAACATCATATTATGAAGATACATGCACTTAAAATCATAGATTTTTAAATCTAATAGAAGGATTTGTGTACCTAGCTGAAATTGAGTATAGTAGATCATCTGTATACTGTGTGAAAATCAGAAGGGAAAATCCATATTTTTTATGATACACTATAGGAATTTATATTAGTATTTTTTGATGATTGATATAATCCCCTATACTTGTGTGATTTTGTGTACAACAACAACTTATAGTCTTCAATTCAGATGGATCCAAATTTAGAATCTTTATAAACAGCCATGTTGATCACCACTATATTGGAATGAGGTGGGCAAGGAAATAGTTTTGGTGATGAGTGTGGTATAGGTGAACATTGAGATAGTGTATTTGATCTAGATGTTATTGAAAATAACTCAATGAAGATAGTGATCATATGCTGATAGGAGTAAGTGAAACCTGGAGTTCACTATAGAAGACTTGGTTTTCTTGCGGGTGACTCCTCAAATAGGGAATTGATGGATTAAATATAAAGGTAAGATAGAATAGAGGATTATTGGACCATTTTTTATTATCTATCATATTGTAATTTTCATGACCCATCCTAGTGGGGCCCATGGAATGACTTCTCAAGCCTACCTCCAATAGGTTATGGGATGATGACTATCACTGGCTAGGAATATCATTAACATGGGAGGCATTTCTTAAATACCTACACACACACATACACACATCTCCAATACCAAAAAATGTGGTAATATAAAAACAACTGAACAACCAATGCATGGATACATCTATATCCCAGAACTAGAGCATGGCCGGATGCAAAGAAAGTAAATATGGTCAAATAAAATCCCAAAATAAATAACTCTATACCAAAAGTCCAACATAAATGTAAAGGTACGAGGACTTATATCTGAAATCCAGATTTAAACACCTCAATCTATTTGGTCACACAAAGCACCATCTGGCCTGGTCTTCCTAGGACTCCATCAAAAGGTTGATCTACATAAGGAACAACATGTGCTGGAAAGGATCATACATGGGTGAGTATAATAATACATAGTAGGACACCCCAAAACCACAAATAATATAACAAAGGAATTAATATTCAACTCTATATAGGTATATGTATACAACACATATAACAACAATATCCAGATATAATAAATCCATGACAAAATGTTTAGAGGTAAGCCACGCTAAAAGTTTACCAACCAAGGATTCTATCTTAATGATTCCATAAAGAACTAATCCTGTTGAACACACTCATGATTTTGATAGCACTGATGACGTATGTTCGTGATGTACTACTCTTTAGGTCTCATCATGAGAGAGAATATATTCTAGAAGATCTGAATAGAATACAATACACAGATGAGGAACACATCTAGGTCCATACAGTGATACCAACAACCCAATATTGATTAAACATCTATATAAAGGATCACATTACTGTAGGATAGGTCACATTGATACCCATAACTATACCTAGGACATTAAGATGAATATAGGATCCCACTCTGAGCCACATAGGGGGATTCCATCAACTCTATCTAGGAAGTACTGCTGAAGGGATCATAATCATTGGAGTAGGAAATGATGCATACCAACTTTCAGGGAAACTATAAGGGGAATGAAGCTTAATGAATCTTGTCCACGATAAATAGGAAAATAGATCTAATCCATGTATGAAAGAGTACATAGTGTGTAAATGGGTTACACACCATGTTCCCTGAACTGGGGTTCTTCTCATGTAAACGGACCAAGTTATTCAAACTAGTTCAATGTAGTATAGATGAGTACATGACATGTAGAGGGTTACCTACTATGTCACTGTACATCAGGCCCAGTCTATTTACTCCAACCGTGTTCCAGTACCCAGTGTCAGACCGTGTACCCATTCCCATGTATCAATACACAGGGTAGCTCGTGTACGTTATCCATTCCTTATCATGCTGAGGAGTATAGGCCATGTTGGAAAACCCTATACTCTTCCCTGTGTCCATGTAGTTATTCAGGTACATGCCGAGTAATTCAAATGGTGATACACAACGTGTAGCCAAGGGATACATTCTATGTGTATTTGGTTTTTTTATAAACCCTTATTCTTCCTCCCACATGTGTTCGTGACACTTTCACTTTGTAATCTTGATATAATCATATTGGTAGCCCAGGATCATCTTGGCCAAGCCTCACCATCACTTGAACAATTAATTCGATGTCTAATCCCTTTGAAAAATTGATATATTTATCATTGTCATTCTAAAATGAGGAACACAAAAGAATGAGATATCGGGGATCCTCCATTGTATGAATAACTCTATCTCCATTTTAACACCTTCTTCATGTTCTAATGATCCTAAATATACGATTTCAGATCATTACGCTATGAAACGGTTTCACAACGATCAATTGTTCAAGAATTGTCAAGCTGCGGGCCAAATGGTGATCGCCTATGATGAACAATGAAAGGGGGAAGAAAAAAAACAAATTAATCAAGTGGGTGGACCTAAATCAATTATCATGTTGATCTCAATCCATTTATGTTAGAAATAGAATGAAAAAAATAAAATCACAAATATAATTCTCCCATAAAACCCCCAAAAATAATCCCATCCTATAAGACAATTGAACCAAAAATAAATCTGTTCATTTATTGATTCATGTTCATCAAAGAATTTAATAATGGGGAATAAAAAAATTAAATTATACACCCTATCTCAATTTCAATCGATCTCTAATGAAGAATAATTTTTTTGTCATTATTGTACGGATGATCCATTGAAATCGATGTGTGTCGATCATAGATCAGTAATTCCATCATTGTCCAATTAGGATAATTCTCCAAGGATCTATCCAATGATCCACCAAAGGATCTAGGGTTATGTAGCTAACCATGATATTTCTGTATATTATTATATTTAATGATTAACCAGTCACTATGTCAAACATTTGAAATAAAATAATTTATTAAAATAATTTTATTCATTTTGGTGCTCGTGATGACATTTCCACAAATGACCCACACAGACTAATGTTAATCTTCCCCTAGGGTAAAACCCATGTTCTATGTTTAACCATGCCCATATATTTCAAATCCAGGAACACATTTATGAGTTACTATAGTTTTTCAGGAAAACATTATTCTCATTCTATATAATATATTTAATACATTTAAAACATTTTTTCCAAACACACCAGGCCTTAGATATTCACATCATATTAGTGCCTAACCTCAAAAATAATTCTTATAATATTTAAAAATAACACATGAAAAATATTAGATGTTACATTCTCCCCACCTTGGGGATTTACATCCCTGAAAAGCTAAAACAAGGGTTTCTCAAAAAGATGGGCGAATTGAGCACAGATCTGGGCATTCCACTCCTAGGTGCTCTCTTGGATTTTCCAATGATTCCACCAGAGAAACAAAATAGTAATCGATCACCCATGGAGGATTATCTACTCATGATCCTTGATATTCACTAGGTACTTAGAAATGGTCTCTCTATACTTGATATATAGATTTCCCCAGTTTATAATGTGTGATGGGTCATGAACATGCCTCTTCAGCTGCAACACATGGAAGACATCATATACCCAAACTAACATCAAAGGTACAACTATGTTTTATGCCACCTCACCAACTCTACACATTATCTAGAAATGACTGATGATACTCAGATATAGTTTTCCACCCTAGCCAAATCATAGTCATCCATGTCGATGTGAAACCAATATGAACACATCATATCCTTATTCAAACTCCAAGGTCCTTCATCTCCTATCAAAATAAGACATATGATGGATCTCTGTATTCTTCTTCTACTCCTGGGTGATCTGAAGCTTCTTTGTTTTATCTCACATAGCCTTTGGGCCGATGAGAGCTCACTCTCCTGGGTCTGTCCAACAAAGTGATAAACTGCAGGGTCACCCATACAAGGCCTCAAATGGTTCTATACCGATGTTGGAATGGTATATGTTGTTGTATATGCACTAGAAAAGTAATAGGTGATCCTCCCAACTATGGACAAAGTCTAACATGCATGCTCACATCATGTCCTCTAGAACCTGAATGCTACGCTCATTTTGGCCATCAATTTTGGGGTGAAATGATGTGTTGTAGCATAACTATGTCCCAAACACCTCCTGTAATCCCTTCCACAAATGGGATGTAAATAGAGAATCATTACCATAATAAATCATCGATGGAACATCATGGAGTGGACTATATCCTATATGTTGAGGTCTCCAAATCTTCCTACTAAACTCTGCTATCATAAAGCTTGAAAGTGGGTTGACTTGGTGATCTGGTCTACAATCACCTAGATGGAATCATGTCCCCTAGATGAATGTTATAATCCTTTCATGAAGTATATATATACCTCATCCCACTTCCATTCTATCACCTCAAGGTGTTGGGTCAAACATGTTGGAACTTGGTGTTCGACCTTTACTTGCTGACAAGTAAGGAATCAATAGACGAATTCTGCAACTCCTTTCTTCATCCCTAGCCACTAAAAATGATGTCGGAGGTCCCAGTTCATCTTTTCTAGACTTGTATGTACCGCCAATGGAGATGTGTGAAACTCTCCCAGAACCTCTTCTTATAATGTCATTGGTACCATCAGGCATCCTTTGAAAAGAAAGACGTTCTCCCAACCTTTTGAAAATCCATTAGGATCATGGCATGTGGATACATGAGAACATTGGGTATCATATTCAGTATCCCCAAGAAGTACCTCTCAGACTCTCTTTAAGAGTGTATGGGTGATAACCATCGATTAAGGGTAATATTATCCATCTCCATCCACAAAGGATAAATGTAATGATTCAAACTTCTCTAAAACCTCGTTCAATAACTATCAACAAGACCTCCTATTAAGAGTATCTACTACAATGTTCCCCTTAATAGGATTATAGATAATTTAGAAGTCACAATCCTTAAGGAACTATTGAAATCACCTCTATCTCAAGTTGAGATCCCCTTGAAGGGAGATATATGTGATACTGTTTTAATTGGATTATATTATAAACTAACAAAAAATAGTACATTAGAGGGGGTTATTCACATCCCCCTCTAAATTAATTTTTTGTAACATTAGAGGGGGTTCTTCACAAACCCCTCTAATCATCTAATTTAGAGGGAGTCCACAACCCCCTTTAAAAGTTTTAGCAATTTTTTAATATTTAGTTGGATTTTAGATACGGTTATGTTAAAATTGTCGCTACATTAATAATATTGTAGCTATATATTTAGTTACAAGTACTATATATTTGGTTAGAGGTGCTATATATATACACACACATACATACATATATTCGGTTAGATTTTAGAGGTGTTATTTATGTGTGTGTGTGTGTTAGATGGGTTTTTCTTTGTTTTTTTAAATAGAGGGGGTTCAGAACCCCTTCTAATGTAAGACATTAGTGGGGGTTCAAAACCCCCTCTTGAACCCCCAATAATGTCTTACATTAGAGGGGTTCACAACCCCCTCTAATTTAAGATGTCAGAGGGGTTGTAAACCCCGACTATTTTCATAAAAAAAATTCATAATATATATAGTATATATTGTATAAATATATGAATGTATTTATAAAATGTATAATATATTATATTCATATAAATATGTAATATATATATATATATATTAATTGTGTACATAAAAATTTAATATGTATATGTATATTTTCATAAAATATTTGTGTAAAATAAAATATATATATATATATATAATATATACGTGTATTCAAATAAATATAAACAATTACAAATAAATATATAAATACACATTTTCATTTTTGTGTGTTTGATATAAATGTATTTATAAATACATACATACATAATTTTATTTAAATATATGTAAATATATAATTTATAGAGGTGTGCAAAAAATATATATATACATATATATTTATATTTATATAAATATAGATAAATGTTATTTATTTAATTTTTTTAAATATATTATACAAATAATGTTTATCTTAATAAAAATATTAATATATATAAATACAATAATATATAAATTACATGTGTAAATTTGTTAATATATATATGTTTATTAATATATATGATTATTTTGATAAAATTATTATGTGTATTTAAATATATTGTTTTAATAATGTTTATTTTAATAAATTTATTAATACATATAAATACAATAATATATAAATTATATGTGTAAATTTGTTAATATATATATTTTTATTAATATATATGCATATTTTATTAAACTTATTATCTGTATTTAAATATATTATGAAAATAATTTATATTATAAAAAACTTATCAATATATATAAATAGAATAATATATATATTAAATAAACAAAAGCGGACTTGGGGTAGTGGTTTTGGCGCAGGATTTATACTGAAGAGAACCATGGTTTGAATCTCGCCTCCTTCTTTATTTTAAGAAGCCCTCCAAATTTGCGGACAAAGAAGATACTGTGGACTAGACCGGGACACGCACGCAGGATCGAGGGTGGGGCTGGACCAGGACAAACATGCAGGATACTGGGACCCGAGGGCGGGATATGTACGCAAGACTGAGGGACACATAAGAGAGGCAGGACACCGACAAACCAGGGGATGAGACACAGATAGACCCGGAGACTGGGACACAGGAGACACCGGGGGGAGACCGACACAGGAGGACACGAGAGACACCGAGGGGAGACCGGGGACACAACACAGCAGAACAGGGACACGAGAGACATCAGGGGAGACTGAAATAAGAGACCAGGGAAATGATGGTTTGAGACCAGGGGACGCACATGAGAGGCGGTTGGGACTATAGGGGGAATGGGGAACATGACAAGCGAAGGGACACACACAATGCGGATGGGGATTTTTTCTTCAAAAAAAAGAGAAGCTTTAGGGGAAGTTGTGTAAAACCGCCCCTAATGCAAGAAACATTTAGGGGTGGTTCAAACCGCCCATAATCCCTCTATTAGAGGCAGTTGGGGTTATAACCACCTATAATTACAACCATCTATGGTAAATTTTGGACAACATTAGAGGGGGTTTAAACCCCCTATAATGTAACCACCACTAAATTCAACATGCATTTACCAGCGCATGCTCAAAACCACATCTACTAACAATAGACAGCCACATTAGTGGTGGTTCCTCATAACCGCCGCTAATGTCTTTAGAAGGTCTTATAAACCCTTCTAATGTAAAAAATAACCCCTTCTACAGTGGTGATTTTTTTAGTCATAAAATGCTCACCCATCAGGTAGTGTCGTCACATCGTCAAGGAAAATACTACTACTGCTAACTCAATATCATGTGTCTTGTAGTTATTTTCATGGGGTCTCAACTGGTGTGAATCATAGGTATTCACCACTTTCCTCTATATCAGAACACAACCGTGACCATTTCTCGATGCATCATAGAACACCACGTAATCAACACCCCCTCCAAAAATCTCAATATGGGTGTTTCTGATGCTTTTACGCCGGGGCGCGCGCGCGCGTGTCCATCACGCATGGGAGGACGCGCATCTCGTTCCCCGCATTACCGCTTTCCAATGGCGGGCGACATTCGTTCCTTATTCAGGGATGTCTACTCCTTGATCGAAACCGGGATGATGGGATGTTGGTTCTTCCTTCCGTGGATTCCTCCTCGGAGCTCGTCACCCAGTCTGGGTCTCCCTTATAGATTTAAGACGGGTTCGTGAAGCTCGTTCCCGGCGCCATATCTGCATGGATGCCAGTTAATTACGCTGCTTCTATCGAGATGCTCCAAGGGGTCTTTTCGGGGCAGCAACCTTTGGTTAGGAGAGTGGTCACGTTGGGGTGTTGTTGGCATGTCTTGACAGTGGGGATTGGCATGTCTGTCTTCTGTCCCCTATCACAGGGCTTCTCGAGGGCGAGGAAGCCCGAGGCATCCCACATCGAACGCG
This sequence comes from Viscum album, assembly GCA_963277665.1. Classification (NCBI taxonomy): domain Eukaryota; kingdom Viridiplantae; phylum Streptophyta; class Magnoliopsida; order Santalales; family Viscaceae; genus Viscum; species Viscum album. The sequence goes on along the minus strand of OY728121.1, from coordinate 216,834,892 downwards.
GGGAACGTGTACCATCTGAGGTTTTCCTCAGCTTCCCATATTTAACATGGGGTATGCCACGAGTTTAACGTCTTGTGGAGATGTATTGGACTGATCGAAACACTAAGAGTGGATCAGAATGAAGGACCCCCTAGGGGGAACACCGATGTTGGGGCCAGCACGTGGGCGGCTTCCCGGATACTATAGAGTTGGATGGGGTGGCATGATCTCACCGGGATGTGGCGGCCCAGGTAAGGATCAGGATGGATGATGGAGTGATGGGATTAAACCTCGTGGAGGCTTCCTACATATCCCCATGGTAGGGAATCAATGTCCGCGTAGTTCGGTGATACGGTGGGACACCTAAAGAGGCGACCTGTGAGAATGGACGCATGGATTAGAGCCTGGAGGAATTATGATCTCCAGGCTAGGGCATGAGCTTCCCAAGGAACGTGGGCCTGAGGGGGGAAGTCAGGATGAGACGTGTATGTGAGGCATGGGGCTTATTTTCTGAGATGAACCAAGAGGGGGAATACAGTTTAACTTCATGCAGGATGAGATACAGTTTAATGTCATGCGGGACGAGGGCATACAGTTTAACGTCATGCGGGACGAGGAATCTGGGGCTTACGCTCTGAGGCGGCCCACGGTGGATATGGGGTCCACGCTATGAAGCGGCCCATGGTGGTCGGGGAACCAATGTGAGGAGGTTAGAACGACCGGGTGGTGGGCTTGAACCTCGTGGAGGCTTCCTACGTACCATGCATTAGCACGGATCAAAGTCCACGTAGTTCACTGGCATGGGGCTTACGCTCTAAGGCGGCCCATAGAGGATTTCATGGTCGATGCGCGCTCTAAGCCCACGTGAGTCATGCTCGGTGTGAGAAACAAGAGGCAGCAGGGACCAGACGATCACGTCGCAAAGGGTACGTCCGTGAGAAGCGGGAAGGGGCTTACGCGTTGAGCGGCCCAAAGAGGAAACAGGGGCTTACGCGTGGTTAGCGGACCTGGGCGTCGGGGCTTACTCTAGAGTGGAGGCCCGTGGTGCGACAAAGCATACTGAGAAAGGGACTCCACTGGCCTTGGTAGGGGGAAGTGCAGAGGTTCATTGGTGCAACCTTCCGTAAGAGAGGCTAGGGGCTTACGCTCTGAGGCAGCCCTTCCCTCGTGGACAAATGCCACTCCGATAAGGAGGATCTCATCCCATGCGAGGAAGATTCCATTCCCGTGGAGACGAGAGGCGTAAAAAATGTCTGAGTTGGGGGGACCCTACGTGCGAAGCACGGGGTCAGACCACAGTTTAACGTCATGTGTTAAGGATGAGGTGCTTAGTAGTTTAACGTCCTGTAGCTTGGACGAGGTGGGTTCGCTCCACACCCCTAGGGCTTACATGCCCAATTCCCTCTACCCCTTGTGGGAGGGAAGGCATCGGCAAGGCCGTAATGAAGGGGGGCCGCAGGGAGAACCATTGAGGGGTCCATGTTAGTGTGGCTATGTGAAGAAGCAATAGCCGTTAGCATGCCTATGCCGAGAAGCATAAGGCAAAGCAACGCAACGGGAAACACTGCCCAAGGGACCTTGAGGTTAATTCGTATGTGCCTGGAAGTCCATACGGGAAAATAACGCATGGCGAGCATGCTCGGCAGGGGAGACATCAGGTGCCGGCGCGGAAATGAATCCAAGGGGCGTCAAGGTAAAGGGGTCCTGGGTATTGCGTGCAAAAAGAAGGTTTGCGCGCAAAACACCAGGATGGCGCGCAATAGGGCCATATGATTGCGCATATAGGTGATTGCGCGCAAGGTATTGCACGCATAGAAGGGAATTGCGTGCAAGGGGGAAAATATTACGTGCAAGGGAAGTACCCGGAGGAGTGGTCAAATTCACTTAAGCCAGTGGAGTTGCGCGCAAAGGCGAACCCCGGGGCAAGGTTGTGCGAAAAGGGGAATTACCTGGAAGTCATATTGCGCGCGGGGGGAGTCGACTTGCACGCACGAGAGACATTCCGAATTCCGCAACCCCAAACCATTTGGGTTCGCCTTCTATTTATAGGAACCAGCCGACGTGAAATTTAGGTGGCGCGCGAAAGTATCCGTGACGGGAACCGTCTGCGCGCAAAGCTTCACCACGCGGAACCGGGGCGCGCAAAATTGTGCACGCCATCGGCTCGATTACGCGAATCTCGGGAATGCTTTGCGCGCACATCATTATTTCGCGCAAGTCCTCCTTTATTTCGCGCACCACTTCACGGTCCTCTGGACCAGGCCTCTGATTTCGAAAATGACTTCGCTTTGCCATTTCGAAACTTCCTCTAGGAGTTACGAACTTTTTTCGGCATCAACAAATGCCCCCCCTCGAAATTGGATCGGCGAGAGGTCGCAACGGTCAGATTCCGAGGGAAACGCCGAAATGCTGAAGTAGGGCCACTCCTAGGCACTTAGCGTGCAAACAACCCACGTGGCGCGCAATACGATGGATCGGCACGGAATTTGCTTCCGCGCGACGCGGAACACTAGCCTCGCCTATAAAAAGGGGCGCTGGGTCCCAAATCCGTACTCCAGCTTTTCTGCATGATAGGCTCATCGCTCTCGTGTGCGAAATTGCTTCTGCGGCTACGCATAAAAATGCTCTGGTAGCGCGGAATTCTTTCTGAATTCTGGCCGTCCTTGCGCGCCTACTCGGGATATTCCGCGCTTAGTGCGCCGATTGCACACCCATCTCCTAGATTTCTCACCGCCACTTCAGATTTCGCGCAACACTCTCCGATTCCACGCACTACATTTTGGTTTCGTGCAACTCCCAAAATATTCGAGATGGTCGCAAACCGAGTTGATGAGGGGGAAGCCGCCGCTCGTAGGACCGAAATGGCGGCGAACGAGGAGGTTTATGGCGCCAAGGTGATCGTTTCCAACAACATGACCTTGTTCAATCTGCTGACTCTATCCCAGAAGATGTATCCCCTGTCTGATAACCTCCCGCTCTGGAACTTTGGCATCCTGGAGGAGGTGCCTCTGCCGGGCTTCGAGGTGGACACACCGCGGTCATGGGTGACCCAGGAGGACGAGATTCCTCGCTAAAACATCACCAACAATGGTCGTCCTACCAGGGAAACCAGACATATGGACATATATGTCCTGAACCCGAGGACCAGGACCATTACCGGGGACGAGCCTGTCGCAGAGAATTCTCCGGCCCTCTACGCGAGCACGTTCCATCAGAGCGTCACGGATGAAACGAAGGGCTGGCTAAAGGATTGGGACCTGCGGTCCAGGGGTAACTTCACCAGAGAGTGGGCCTGGGTGTTCTGGGTTCGCCATACCAGTGACCAGTTTGGGGATGAACTGCGGTATATTGGCCTGTTCAAGGCGGTATGGACGTCGCGGTTCCACTTCCACCGTCAACCTGAGGTCGGGACGGAGCTATTCACCCAGTGGTCTCCCGATACCAACACATTCCACCTTCATCATGGGGAAGTTGGAATCAGTCTCTGAGACATTCACTACATCGGAGGTATCCCACTAGAGGGATACCAATACGACGAGTTAGTTCCTCCAAAGAACACATGGGAAGACAGGTCACGGGCGCCCATGCTGACGTGGCACCTAATGGAGCTGGCCAAAGAGAGGTTGGGGGTCAAGGAATTCATGAAGGACATTGCCTACAAGGGCTGGTTCAGCCAGTTCCTTGAGAAGGATTCGACCGTCAAGATGCTGGGACAGGGTAAACGGTGCCCGACCGTGGCTTAGAGGAGCAGGGATGGGTCGTACTAGAGGACCATGGAGGCGGGGCAATAACAATCATGGGGTTATCGCATCATCGAGTCCCAGGACCCGAATGTCCGATACGCCGCGTTCCTCGCCGCCTTCCTGAGCGGGTGGCTCCTACCGGTGCGGGACGCGAGGATGGGCATCCGTCCAGCAACACTGGTGATGGCGGGCACCATGGCTTCCAACAAACGGGTCAACTTGGGGGTCCTCGTTCTGGCCAAGTTGTACGCCATCCTGGGATGCATCTCACGAGGGGGGTCGCCTCGGAGAGTATGTGGCCCCTTCCAGATCTTCCACGACTGGTTGGCGAATCATCTCGGTGGGTACACTTTCCCAAACGCCATCCATCCTCCGGGAAATGGCCTGTGACCGTCCTTGCTGAACATCGCAGGGTTGGCGCCGATGACGCTCAATGAGGAGGGTGTGAGAATCCGCATTGGCAACCACAAAAACATCCACTTCGGCCCATTCCCCACCCCAGTCGGCCAGATGGTGGACAATGGGAGAGGCTCTCTGGAATAGCAGGAGTATTTCTAGAGCATTCTAGGCGGAGTGCTCGTGGCTCAGATCGACGGGAAGGTGATCTGTGAGCCTTACGTGCCATCCCGATTTTCCAGGAAATTCGGGTGCCTCCAACGAATGCTGAAGAAGGTATTCATGGTTGTCTCGCAGGAGAAGAATCCCTGCGTTCTATGCCAGATGTGGTTGATGTTTACCACTTTCGGCTCTGGAGACGTCATTACTCTTCCTCCAACCGGGGTTGATGATGGCCTAGCAACCGAGTATGCTGAACACTGGACCATCACGTACCATGAGGGGATTTTACGCAAGCGATTCCGGCAACTCGAGGTTACTCGCACGGAAACCGGGTGATGGGGGAGAAGGCAAGGTGCTGCCGGAAGGGGGGAACCAGGGATGCGTCATGTAGCAAGGCCTGCGCAGGCCGGGACTTCAGCAGTAGGAACATCACACAACGCCGCCACGACCTCATTGCCCGTAGGGGGGTCACATGAGGCAGCCAGGGAGCTGCCTGGAAGCAGATAAGATACCTACTCGAACCTTCCCAAGATGCAATCCTCCTGGCACTGTGGTCGGCCTGGATGACCCAGTGGAAATTGATGAGCGTTGAAGCCATCTGGAAGAAGATAATGAAAAATGGGATCCACCTGCCAGAGGTCGGGTTCGTTCGAGTTACCGACCGGGTAAATTTCCATCGGCATCATGCTTATCTAACAGCCATGGACAGATACGTGCGCCAAAGGTGTCGGTGTGCGAAGACACATTTCCTAGTGAAAGTGATGCTCGTCCAGGAGCCTGATCCGGAAGTGATGCCTCTGGGAGAAGGTGATAGTGACGAGGAGTCGGAGGGGGAGGAGGAGACTAGAGAAGTCGAAGGTGAAGGATAAGATAAAGAAGAAGGAGAAAACAAAGGTGAGGGGTCACAGGGGGCGACCTACCAAGGGAGTCTCTGAGAGAGCGGCGAGATTGTCAGCTCTGATCTCGACATAACCGAGACACTTGAGGTTTGTCTCTATCATCATTCATTTCCCATTTTCATCCATTATCCTTTTCAATTTCCAAACCGTCTCTCTGCCTCACTCAGGAGCAGCTGAGCATTGGACGAGCGTCCACACTAGAGGAGGGAGGAGAGGAACCGGTGGGACAGGATGGGGATCTGAAACCCATCATTTAATTAACAAGCGTAGAGGGGTATCCCATCGTGGCGGCTCCTGCAGCGGCCAGAACACTGGAGACCAATGCTCTGGAATCCTGTAAGTTTCACACTTCACTACTGGAGATTTTTATCAAAAGATCCCAACTAATTAGTGTACGCATTGTGCAGTGATCTCAACATTGGAGGCTCGTCAGGCTGCAGAGCCCATGACATCCGAGAACGGACTAGTGGAGGACATACCACCTCATTCAGAACATGCTCCCTACACTGAGTCAACCCTGGAAACTGGTGAGCAGGGGGCAGCGGACACCGGTGGAGCTATTCTTGAGGCGAGGCCGGAAGCTGACAGAGGCATCGTCACTGCTGGGGTGAGAGAGGAAGGTCGCTCAGACTTTGAGGATCCTATTCCTCATGAAGACATACCTGAGGCATATCCTGCTGCCGATCTGCTGGCTGCCTTTCCTATGTACCGACCCGCTGACCCTGAGGAGGTAGATGACTTGGACTCAGAGGTAGCTGAGGAGAGACGGATGACATGGATCAAAGGGTGGAAGTGTATCTAGTGCTTTCTCAGACAGCCCCAGTCGGATTGGCTGAGGCGGATAAGATCACTCCAGACTTGGTTGTGCTTCCTATGCACCGGAGGGGCTGACACTCAGCGCCTTCATCTGATAGTTCGCGATTACATGGCCGAGAAGATACGCAAGAGAAGCCGGCTCACCAACATTTCCCAGTGTTGGGAAAGATCGGCGAGCGCCCGAGCATTGCTGAGGGAGGAGCGGGAGGTCCAACACCTCGAAGGGCAGGTGGCAGATAAGGAGGCCTTCATTGCAACATGCTCTAAGCTTGTGGAGCAACTGACGGCCCAACTGGCTGATGCGCAGGAACAACTGATGGAGGCGAGTCACCAGATGACCGTACTTCGAACCGAGTGGGAGCAGGCACAAGCTTGGATTGGCGAGCTACGCTCTGCAGCGGCTGATGAGGAGAGAGTCTTCAAGGAGCGAGAAGCGGTCCTAGAGGCTACCAGCACTGGAAAGGTCGATTCAGCACGTTGATCCTTAAGGGATTTGTTTTGGCCATCTCATGAACCTCTTGCTTGCACAGCTCATCATCTCAATCCAATACATGTCCAAATCCATTCATCTGTACCCTTGGTTTAATATGCTCAACCATAATTCCGAAATGAATAAAAAATCACCCCTAAGCTCTTGTGGGTCGCACCCAATGCGAGAAGCAAAGGATAATCATGCTATCATTTCGTCCAACTGTGGGGAATTGACCAAGCCTCAGGCATCCGAAATTGGGCCTGGATTTCTGAGGAGAAGACCTCATACCGATTGATATATCACCTTCTCAATGTTCTCTGACACACGAGCGGGGAAATGCCGGGGGCATTGAAATCCATCCGAACATAGGGAGATGGAAAGGAAAGGTGACTCACGCTACCTGAATTCGGAACACTATGGGGTGCGACGATGGAGGATAACTGTTAACCATGACGGAAACGCAGCATCCATATCGTGTTGGCATGGAGTGGGGACAATAAATGAGGGCTGACCACTGACCATGTTCGCAACACAGGGCCTAAATCAAATATCTCCGGTCATTTTCCCAGAACGTTGGCCCAGGACAGCATGCAGACTATAGGTCTATCATCCATATTACTACAATAGGTAGACCAAAGGTCTATCATCCATATTGTGGCAGCAGGCGGACCAAAGTCTATCATCCATACTATTAGGGGGTCCCATCAAACATGACCAGTCCTCCGAAACGTTGGCCCAGGACAGTAGGCGGACCATAGGTCTATCATCCATACTTCTAGGGTGTCCCGTCAGACATGAGAGAGAATGAGGATATGAATAAATTGGCACACAAAGTGTGGAAGGTGGAGTGGTGGTTTGTTCGAATAGAGTCCAACAATCTCGAAATTGAACCACCATGGCAGAGGCGCATTAGGCGGACGTACTAACCTGATCATGGGTCATCCCAATTTTCAGGCAGGACCTCTCTGGTGAGAGAACTGCCGCTTCCCATTATTACTATGTGGCATCCCGAGCTTATTCGGGTAAAATGTCACAATTACACCACTTCCCATGAAGTCAGGCCGAGGGTACGACAATAAGGAGGGACGAGGTTTGGTGATCCCTGGGGCTGGACCCAAGATAAAATGTCCGGGCGTTCCTACGTATCTCATAAGCATGAGAATCATGCCACACGTAGTTCTAGAAACATAGTTTAATGTCATGTTGGAAAAAATACAGTTTAACGTCGTGTGGGACGGAATACAATTTAACGACGTGTGGGACAGAATATAGTTTAACGTCGTGTGGGACAAGGAACACATCTCATCTGGGGATAGGTACGGTACGGTGAGTTACCTAACGTGAAGGAGGACATAATCCCACACCACATCGTACAATCCCACAAGAGAGACCGAGTCGTGAAAAGACAAGGGTCCTAGTTTACGGTCTTAGAACTCGGACCAAAGGGGAAGGGCAATGGGAGACACACGGTAAAGCAGTTGAAAAACCCAACATGAATGGGGAAAAGACTTGCTTACTATGTTCTCCTGGGGACGCGTTTAGGCTGAGAGACCGAACACGAAAAGTTAGGCTGGGCCTACGGGGAAGTTCCCAGGCACTCCTACATATCTCATAAGAATGAGAATCAAGCCATACGTAGTTCTTGAAAGGCAACATGGTGCGATATGACACCTGCGCAAAGGACGAAGGAGTCGTGTGGGTCTATCCCTCGCACCAAAAGAAGCGTCATTTGATATATCTTGTTTGTTCTTGAAGGCAAATGGTTTTTTTGTGGGGTGACTGGCCTAGGGTAGAAATTCCTGGCGTCTCCACAATAATCAATCCATAACATGAGTTGACAAGTGGAATGGTAGTCGACCAATACCTGGCGTGATGTCCCCCATGGGAGGGTCATCACAATGCGGTGCCATTTTTCGTCGTGTGGCCAGGACGATATCATCACGGTTTAAGGTCGCGTGGTAGGACCAACAACACAGTTTAAGGTCGTATAGTTTGGACTAATAGCACAGTTTAAGGTCGTATGGTTTGGACCAACAACACAGTTTAAGGTCATATGGTTTGGACCAACAACACAGTTTAAGGTCGTATGGTTTGGACCAACACCACAGTTTAAGGTTGTATGGTTTGGACCAACAACACAGTTTAAGGTTGTATGGTTTGGACCAACAACAGAGTTTAAGGTTGTATGGTTTGGACCAACAACACAGTTTAAGGTCGTAAGGCTTGGACCAATAACATAGTTTAAGGTCGTATGGTTTGGACCAACAGCACAGTTTAAGGTCCTATGGTTTGGACCAACAGCAGAGTTTAAGGTTGTATGGTTTGGACAAACAGCACATTTTAAGGTCGTAAGGCTTGGACCAACAGCAGAGTTTAAGGTCGTATGGTTTGGACCAAGAGCACAGTTTAAGGTCATATGGTTTGGACCAACAACACAGTTTAAGGTCGTATGGTTTGGACCAACAGCACAGTTTAAGGTCGTATGGTTTGGACCAACAACACAGTTTAAGGTACAATGGTTTGGACCAACAACACAGTTTAAGGTCTTATGGATTGGACCAACAACACAGTTTAAGGTCATATGGTTTGGACCAACAGCACAGTTTAAGGTCGTATGGTTTGGACCAACATCGCAGTTTAAGGTCGTAAGGCTTGGACCAATAGCACAGTCTAAGGTCATATGGTTTGGACCAAGAGGAACACGCATGATGCGATAAAGCATACCTGATGCAGGTGAGGGCGTAATCTCATACCATCACCGTGCGCGGTTCCTAGAGAGGAGCCTCGGGCCAAAGGGGCCTACGAGAGTTCCACAATCAGGGGGGCAGGAGATATTAGCTCCCAGCTACGCTGGGCCCGAAACGCAATGTCTAGGCGACTCCTCGTTCCCCATGGGGATGAGGGTCAAGCTGAACGCAACCTGTAAAGAAGAAACCCAATCACATACTTGAGCGCTCAGATCGCGGGAGCTCCGAGAGACACCGTTATGCAGCTCGGTCTATCTGATGTGTGGGGGTGTACTGAGGGTTAGTATAAGGAGTGTCGAGATTCCACCTTGACACGGTGGGGCAGAACATAATGTGAATCATGCACCCAACATTCAAGGCCCGAGAAAGCCGGTGTGATGACTGAGGATTACTGCTGACCACGTTCGCAACACAGCATCCTGTCGTGTTAGCCTAGAAGTAGTGGCAAACAAATGATCATCAACTGCTGAACACATTTGCAACACGGTATTTGTATCAATTTGTCGCCCAAAACCCTCGGGGGCGTTGGCTTATGACGGTAGGAGATCCCTTAGGCATTGTATCCAGGCCATTCTTGGGGGTCCCTCTGGGTGTGAAAGAGGGTGGGGCCTGAATTAAGGGGAACATGAAGCTTGACAAGTAGACGAAAACTTGTCTAAGTCGAATCTGACACTCCAGGTCCTAGACCAGAGTACTCTGAACACATTATCAGACCACTGGAAAGGGTCGAAGGGCTCAGTTTGAGAGCGGCCAAAAGATGGCAGATTCCCGAGGGAAGGGTAGGCCAAAAGACCAAGGCAACCGGGAGATCGTGGGATCTCCTAAGAGACGGGGCTGGACCTGAAATCTAAGTGTTCAGGTAGTCCTACGTATCCCATGAGGATGGGAATCAAGCCTCATGTAGTTCTAGAGATGCAGTTTAACGTCATGTTGGATGAAATAAGGATCTTAGTTTTAGGTGTTAGAACTCGGACCAAGGTGCAGTTTAAGGTCGTGCGGGACCGTACAGTTTAAGGTCATGCAAGACCACATGAAGAGAGAGAACTAGGGCTGGGCCCAAGACGAAATACCCGGGTGTTCCTACGTATCTCATTAGGATGAGAATCAAGCCACACGTAGTTCTCGAAGCATAGTTTAACATCATGTTGGACGAAATATGGATCTTAGTTTTAGGTCTTAGAACTCGGACCAAGGAGCCCAGATGTTGGGAAAAGTGTAATTTAAGGTCATGCTGGACCGAGTGCAGTTTAAGGTTATGCAGGACCGGGTGCAGTTTAAGGTCATGTAGGACCAGGTGCAGTTTAAGGTCATGTAGGACCGTACAGTTTAAGGTCATGCAGGACCACAGGAGGCTTTGGAAAAGTACTGCTTGAGGAACCTGGCATTGGTGGGGGGAGTTACGCGCTCACCATCCATAGTCACCAGGGAATACGCGCCATTGGGATAGACCTTATGGACAATAAAAGGCCCCTCCCATTTGGGCTCCAACTTGGGTGGTTTCCTGCTGGGAATCATTGGCGCTCTGAGAGCCAGCACCAAGTCACCTTGCAGGAAGAAGCGGAGGCGAACCTTCTTATTGAAAGCTCGAGCCATCCAGCTCTGATGGCCTTCCAAGTTATTTAAAGTGTGAAGCCTACTTTGGTCCATCGCTTCCAATTCGTCTAGATGGATTTCGGTAACTCTATCCGGCGCTTGCTGGTCGTAGACTGCTGTGCACAATGAGGGCAACTGGATCTCGATGGGCAGGAAGGCCTCAACTCCGTATACCAGGGAATACAGAGTCACCTGGGTGGAGTTACGAGTCGTTGTCCTATAAGCCCAGAGGGTGTTGGGGATCTTGTCTGCACAACTTTTCTTGTTCTAACCAACCATCTTTTGCATAATGTTAGAGAGGGTTTTGTTAAACTCCTCAATCTGTCCCTTCGCCTGCGCATGGTAGCGGGAGGTGTGGTTTGAGCGAATGTTGTACTTACCGTATAATTTCTTCAGTTGGGCTGCTCGTAAGTTGGTTCCGTTATCCATGAGGATAGCTTGAGGTACTCCAAACTGATAGATGATATTAGAGCTCACGAAGTCAGCGATAGAACATGCCTTGAATTCCTTCAGCGGGATTGCCTCTGCCCACTTCGAGAAGAAATCCGTAGCGGTTAAGATGAACCGACACTGGCGGGCCATCGCCGGTGGGTAAGGCCCTACGACATCCAACCCCCAGACTGCAAAGGGCCAAGAATACTTGGTAGTATGGAGAGGCTCCGGTGGCCGATGCACAAAGTTGGCATGAACATGGCACGTGTGACACCTCTTGGCATACTCGATGCAATCGTGGATCATGGAGGGCCAGAAGTATCCCAGCCTCCGAATCTGGTGGGACAACTTCGACACGGCCTAGTGGGCGCCACAGGAACTAGTGTGCACTTCTTGCATGAACTGTGGGATCTCGACTCCTTGAAGGAAACGGAGGAGAACACCATAAAATCCACGCCTGTAAAGGAGATGCTCAAGGTTGGGACCGGTTTGAAGGGTGAACTGCGGCGCGCGGCGTCGGATTCGTTCTCGCTCATCTCGGTCCGGTGGAAGATTGTCGTGCTGGAGATATTAAACCAAGGGAGTCCTCTAGTCAGGAACTGTCTCGATTACCACACCTGAAGCCCCCGGGGATCCTGACGTAGGGGAACCAGCGGTGAGATGGTTCACCCACGGGCCACGATCGCCCTCCGGAATAACAGGAGCAATGACTCTCCGGTGTGCCACCTGGATGATTAGGTCATCCTGTTCGGGCTCCGCAAGTGATGCGGCCAGGCTGGCCAAAGCATCTGCTTGACTGTTCCGCGACCGGGGAATGTGAACGACCTCTAGCTGGGAGGGGAACTTAGACATTAGACGGAGGGTGCACTCTAGCAATGGCATGAGTTCTGGCTTTCTGACAGCATAGTCACTGTTGACCTTCTTGATGACTAGCTCGGAGTCCCCTTTTACATACAGATGGGGTACGTCAATCTCAAGAGCCAACTCAAGGCCAGTAATGAAGGTATGATACTCTGCCTCATTGTTGGTGCGGCCTTCTAACAACAGGAATCAATATGACAGAATAGATTGCTCCGGGGTGATGAAGACGATACCCAGGCCCACTCTGTTAAGCCTTGGATCGTTGATCCTTCTACCGGTGGGGCTCCGGAAGGCAATGTTAAAGTGCATCTGCCAGCATGGGATGGAGTGATTGACTAAGAGGATTGCCTCATCAGGAAAGCCTAGGTCCAGTGGATGTTCCGCGGAGGGTGGGTGGGCAGCTAAGAAGTCTTCCAAAACCTGTCCTTTGACGGCCTTCTGAGGTACGAACCTGATGTCGAACTGCTGGAGGATCAACGCCCAGCGCGCCAATCGGCCGGTCAACATAGGTTGGTTCAAGATGTATTTCAACGGGTCTACCCGAGAGACCAGCTCTACCTCATGGTGCTGCAAGTAGTGCCACAATTTCTACATGGAAAATACGAGTGCTAGGAACCTCTTATCGATGGGATAATATTTAATTTTCGTGTCGAGGAGCATGTGGCTGAGGTAGTAGAGGATATTCTTTGTTCCCTCATTGTTCTTCTGGGTGAGAAGTGCGCCGAGGGATTACTCTAGGGCGGTCAAGTAAAGGACCAACTGCTTTCCAGAAACGGGTGGCATCAAGACCAAAGGTTGAAGCAGATACTGCTTGATTTCCTCAAAAGCGATCTGACACTCTTCGTCCCATTCATAGGCGTCGCCTTTCTTCATGATCCGAGAAAAGGGATTACACTTACTGGACAGATTCGCAATGAATCGGAGTATATAGGCTAAGTGGCCTTGAAGGCCTCTCAACTCCTGAATATTATTTGGGGGAGGAATCTGACGGATGGCCTTGATCTTCTCTGGGTCGATCTCGATTCCTCGATATCTAACAATGAAGCCAAGAAACTTTCCGGAGGTGACCCCGAAGGCACACTTCAACGGGTTCATCTTCAAGTGGAGAGAACGGAGGAAGCAGAACACTTTCTCAAGGTCTTTGAGATGGTCCTGGCGCTGATGAGATTTAACCACCAGATCATCCACGTAACACTCCACCAGCGTCCCAAGAATCGGCTTGAATATGCAGTGCATGGACCATTGATAGGTGGCACCTGCATTCTTTAGGCCGAAGGGCATAACCTGGTAGCAGAAAGTACCATGGGGGGCCCTGAAGGCAGTGAAATCTTCATCATCGAGGGCCATCTGGATCTGGTTGTACCCGGAGTACCCATCCATGAAGGAGAGGGCTTAGAACCCGGTCGTGGCATCAATCAACAACTCTGTCACAGGAAGGGGAAAACCATCCTCCGGACAGTGGCGATTGAGATCACGGAAGTCGATACAGACCCTGATCTGCCTGTTCTTCTTCCTGACTGGCACAATGTTGGCTAACCACCTGGGGTAATGGACTTCCTTGAAGAAGTTGGACTTGATGAGCTTATCAACTTCGGCCTCAACCATGGCACCGCGATAGGGGTTCATCTTTCTGGGAGGCCACTTGAACCCACGATGGTTTGATGGAAGGCCAAGGTGGTGGACGACTACCTGGGGATCTAGTCTTGGTATCTCGTCATAACTCCAGGAAAACACATCACAGTGCTGTCTAAGGAAGTCTACATACAGTTGTCGTTCCTCGGGGGGCATAGCGGCGCTGACCAATGTGGGTCTCGGGTCCGCCTCGCTACCGAGGTTCACCTACACTGACTCATCGACCGTGGTGGGGAAGCCCTCCTCAAAGGTAGGAGGAGCATCTTCCATGCCCTCCTCTCCGCTTGTGGAGGGATCATCCATGGGGGGAGCTGTTTCGAGGCTGCCATACCCTGATGGGAAGCCGGTGCTGGCTTGGGTGGCAGAGGTCGTCACGTCAGGGAACCCATGCACTGCGGAGACCATGGAGATAAAGGCGGTTGATCCAATCCCATCTGGACTTCGGACCAAGGGGCCACGCTTTATGACATCAAAGTAGTAGTGGCTTGTTGGCTTGAGCCGATCGATTCCAGCCCGACGAAACAAACACATATGACGTACTTCCATTACCATGAGCTCAACGTCCCGATATCGTACAGGGGTAGGGGGCTCAGGGATCACCTGATCCTGGTTGGTGTAAGAATATGAGGTGATTTCCCGCCGTTGCTTGGACCCATAAATATGCCTTCCTCTGGTACCCGAAACAACAAAGCACTGCCCCATGTTGGGGGTTGTGGCCTCCAACTGATGGATTGGGAATACATATGCGTCATCCAAACCTACCCAGGGATCACTTGCGACAGTGGCGGGCTCGACCTCACCTGCCAGGATCTGCTTTTCCTTTCTCTTGTAATAGTCAACATCCAGATAACAGGCTTCACAATAGGCAAAAGGAGACGCATATCCTTGGAGCATGCCCACTCGACCCTTAAGGGAGTATTTGAGGCACTGGTGATACGAGGAGGGGACCGTTGTGTAAAGGTGGAGCCACGGACTACCCATCAACGCGTTGTAGGTGGTGTCCAGAGAGACAACCATGAATTCGGTATTGGAAATTAGGCCACCGAACTGGGTCTTCAAACGAATCTTGCCGAGTGGAGTTTGCTCGGTCTTGTCATACCCCTGGATCCTGAGGTCGGAGGGAGTTAAATCATCCTCAGACAACCCCAGTTTCTGTAGTGTCTGAGTTGGGATTAGGTTAATCCCGGAACCCGTATCAATAAGACAGTGGCGAACTTCCATTCCATTGAACTAGCCGGTGATGTACAGTGGGTGAATGTGCCCCTGTATGGGAAGGTCTTCATCTTCAATGGAAAACGAGATAACCACCTGACATTCGACGTCCTCAATCGCCTCGGTGTGGAAGGCTTCTGTGGCCGCCACCTCCGTCTCAAACCGAAGGGGGATACTTAGAGCCTTGGAAAGCGCCTCAAACATTTCAGACGACAGGCGAAGGGCCTCAAGGATAGAAATCCTTACCGAAATGCTAGCCAAGTGCTTCAGAACATCATACTTTCGAGCCAAACGTGAGCTTCTGCTTATAGGAGGCCGCTCTGCGATTGGAGGTATGAAGGGCCCTGCCGGCGGGACCGGTGACTGACTGGTACTAGGCACATCTCGCTGTTCACTAGTCGAAGCCCGGGAGGTAGCTGCCACGTTAGGACCGGAAGGCTGTAGTCGGCCGGTGGAAGGGCAGGGCTGGTTGCGACACAGAAGAGGTGGTCCCACCTGATCCAGCAACACAAATGGTGGTGGAGGTGAACCTGTCGACACCGGGTGAGGGGGCCGCATGCACTGATATCTGTATCGGGCCTGCTTCCTGGTCTCAGTAGTGTGCACGACCTAACTAGAGGTGACGACTGCCGTGCCCCGGCGATTCATGTAGCCATGGCCCCGCCGACGTTGGCGACGGCTGGGGACATCGGGGAGGTCCACTTGGCGTTCCTCATCATCGGGAGTCAAAAAGGGCTTTACCAACTCTACGATTTTAACCAAAGCGTACCCCTGGCTTTCAATCGAGGAGTCATCCACTACCGGATGGAGTCTCGGAGGGATCCCCATCTCTGGGGGCATAAAATCGCCAAGCGTGCGGGAAGATGACGGCACTGGCAGGGCGCGTTATTTCTTCTTGCGCCGCTGCTTGCTATTCTGGGAAGAGGTAGGCTGGGATGACGATGCCAAAGCAGCGCTTGCAGATTCTGAGGGCTCTGACTAACTCAGGCGGGAACGGATGATGCCATGGGAACGAGTGACAGTCCTGCGGGCCATCTAGTTGTTATACTTCCGGGACCCATGGTCGGAAACCTGTTCCCACCAATCCTCATTGTCACTACTGCCATCTGATCTCACAAAGACACCTTCCACCTGCGTCGGGGCCAGGCCCAACCTGACTATGTTGTTGTCAATGTGGTCTTGGAGCCAGTTCTTGAACACATAGCATCGTTGGATGGTGTTCCCCAGGATCCGGTGATAAGGGCAGTAGTTAGGGTGATCAGTGAGACGCGCCTCTTCTGGCTTCTGAAACTCAGGCTGCCACACGATCCTCTGCTCCAAGGCGCTATGGAAATAACCGGGGACATGGGCCTCATCAAACGAGTAAGCCCGATTCCTTATGTCTGGAAATGGGGCTCTTGGAGGCTGACCATGACCAGGGGCCGGAGGAGTATGCTGAGGAGGCGGAGCCTGATTATCTCGCCTGGGTGGTGGCGGTGCGTTATGTGGAGGCGCCTGCCTATTTTGAGGCGGTCGCTGCTGGGCCGGAGGCTGTGCCCGTGGGGGTGGACCCCTATGGGGCTGCTGATCTGGCCTTACTAGTAGCAACTCTAGCTGTCTGGGGGCCTCTATCTGGGCCACAACAGCGGGCTCGGCTTTGGAATCTCTCCTTGCAGGGATTACAGGAGGCAGGGGGCGTGCCTGACTGGCCTGTTGCAGGGCTTATTCGAGGCGCTGAGCCTTGTCTAAGAAATCTCGGAACCCTCTAGGGTAATTCTGAGTGATCAAAGAAGGAACCATCTCTTCTTTGACGTTCTCTACACACATTTTCAGTAATTTCTCTTGAGTTAGTGGCATTTCAAGGGAGTACGTGAGCCCCTTCCACCAGGCGACGAAGTCCATGACCCGCTCATTGGGCCTTTGTTTGCACCTGAAGAGGTCTGCAATGCTCGTATTCTGGGTTGTGCAACTGAACTGGTAGAGAAAATTCCGGCAAAGGTCCTCCCAACTAGTCACAGATCCAACAGGGAGCTGGCTGTACCAGATGAATGCTGGTCCTTCCAGTGTCTCAACGAAGCAACGGAGCTTGGAAGCCTCCTGCTACGCCGGAGTCCCTAACATAGGCCACACCTCAAGTTGAAGTGGTCCAGGTGTTGTGGCGGGTCTCCGGTTCCGTTAAAGGGGGCGAAAGTGGGGTTCCCAAATCCCGGCGGGGCCGACATATCATCCACCCATGCTGGGTATGGCTTGCCAGCTGGTGGGATTTCCACCTGCCGAGTTTCCAGGGCCTCCAAGTGGGCGATGAGTACTCACATCAGATCGTTCAGACGTGGATTCCTGTCTTGACGGGGATCTCTAACCACAAGTGCATTTTCGGGCTCTTCAACCCTGTAGTCAAGCTCAGAAGCTCGCGGGGCGGCTGGCAGAGAGACTCTCGGGGCAGCGGGAGGAAACCGAGCAGGGTCCCCTAGGTGATCCCACCGCTCGGGAGGGTTCGGCGAGATGTATCACGCCATCTTGCCATTGGCTCCGGCATCTCCCCTATCGGCGAACGCGACATGGTCGCGGTTGCCCAGGGGAATCTCAGTAAGGGGTAGGTGCTCCTGCCCCAACTGTCCTGGCCTAGGATTACCGTAGCCAGGCCGCCGCTCTACAATGCGTTCGTCCAAGAGCTCATCAAACAGCCTCTTTTGCTCAACAAGATGTTGACGTAGTGTGGCCTTCTCAGAGTCTTCCTCTGTCTTCTGTACCAAGGCAGATCGGTCGGTGATCTTGATAGCCCCGACATTCTCTTTACCCTTTCAGATGTTTCGGCTCAGTGTTAATGCCTCAGTGGGTGTGGGGAGACCTAGGAGGATCCTCTAGTGGTGAGTAATCCTCCCAGACGGGTCCAGTAGCAGCTTTTCCTCAGGGGGTGAGTCCCCATCGAGGAGTTCCACACCGTTTCCCTCATCTAAAAGGTCAACCACGTTGACCACCGATGCCCCTAACGATGTTCCCTCAGAGCCACCCAGTGAGATGGGTTGTCAGCAGATCACACATAAAAGAAAGGCATCGTACTGCCCCCATCCACTAACATGCACGGGGGGGGGGGGGGGGGGGGTGGCTTCCTCGATAACCTTTTGGAGTAATTGAAAACTCTGGACACATTGTTACTGGAGGGCCCTGCGGTGGCCAAGTGACTCGGGGTGCAGAACCGCAGGGAGCATTGCCAGGTCGACCCGACGGCACTGATCACCGATATCCTCAAGATGTTCTTGACTCCCGGGATAAGTCTCTCGCTGATGGTGAAGATGTGAGTGAGTCACCCGAAGAGTCTGGAGGAAACATTCAAACTCTCCCAGGGTGAGTGACTCTGGCATATCAAAATCCGACCATGCGACCAGCCAAAACTTCTCGGGGAAGTGGCCCGCTGCGAGGACGGTCTAGAATCTCCATGAATCTGGACGGGATCCGGACCTTGCTGCCCCTTCTCATAAACCGAGAATAGCCGGGGAGCTGGAAATGGTGCCGAGGCAGGTCACCGGGCCGGAGAGCTGGCCGGCAGGGAATACGATGAACAGGCTGATTGACTGCCGATCCCTGAGTCATCCTCCAAGGGTTTTAGTGCCCTGGATGCCACGTCGCGATAGGATGGGCCATCGAATGGGCCTCCTTTCACAGCGTCGGTGCTCTCCGAGGGTGTGTCGCATTGCGACTCTTCCTTCGATCCCCAGAAAAGTTCCCCACCCTCCCTGACTGAGGTGGAAGGTGCTTCCGGGGAGGTCGGTGATAATTGCGGGTTTGACCCCTGGGGGTACGCCATGTCCTTGTCCTCCTGGATATACCTTCATAGGGAGGAAGGAATCATACAGATCTCGCATTCAGGTAGTACGAGACTGACGCGCCGCATCCCCATCCCTGCCCTCGACTCAAAGGGTTAGGGGGGAGGTTCCATATTCGAGTCTTATTCCGCCTCAGAGTCCGAGAAACGGACTGGTCTAATTTTCGTCCGAACTCCCCTGACATTCCTCCTACGGTGACGACACCCCGCCTTCCTGCCCCTGGGTGGTTCCTCAGGGTAAGGGTGATTTCCGTCAAGGAGTCCCCTGGCCACAATAGTGCTGGGGCAGAGGGGACTGAAGTCCGGGGTGTGGGAAGCACTGAGACATATGTCGAAAGGGACATGGGGAGGACCTCCATGTGAGTGAGCGACTGGATACACAATGGCTCCATACTCGCGGCCAGCGGTAAGGGGAGTGACCTCATACCCAGTGTAGTGGGCACTGGAAAGAGTCATACCCGTAGCGTAGCTGTCGCGAATAAGCCTTCGGATTTCCAGATCAGTGGCATGGAATGAGCCTTCATGGTGGGTGGCACTACCGCAGATTGGTCCGCGGTGTCCATTGCATGTGCCCGTGACCGAGAGAGTCGACCCAACCTGCCTATAGGGTGGTCGGGGCCTCGATCCCAGTCGGTCATGTGACTGCCCCAGCTCAATGTGTGCAGGGGTCTGGTAGTAGGAGTTAGTAGTGGCTCGGGCCACAGTTGTTGCTGACGTTGGTGCCCCAGGACGGGCATTATCTTCCGCTCGGGCCCGATGCTGGCGCCAGGTCAGATGGGTTGGAGCCGGTGGTGCGGGCACAACGATTTCCTGGTCCTCGGCCCGAGGAGTCGTGTGATGATGTCGACGCAGCCTGGCGGGGGTTCTTGCCATTAACCCCTGGGACGGGTCTCCGATCGGGCGGACCCGGACATCCCCCACCTCATTGGCGTAGGGTATGGATGTGTCATGGCGCTCCGGGGATAGGCTTCCGAAGAAGTTGAACATCGGAGTGGGGAGCGGCGGCTCCCAGCATGGCCCTCGGGGCGACGATGATAGTGAGGCGCAACTACCTCTAGATCCAAACGGGCCATGCCCCTGGTGGGGATGATCCCTTCCTCGTCGTACCTACGAACCAGGTCGTGGATCACCCTTCGCTGGATGATTTCTAACGGGGGGAGGGGGTGTGAGTGCCCGACATTCGTGGCAATTTGAGCCGGAGTGACTGTGGAAAAGGCGAGACCACGCGGGGTAGCCGCATCGGTACTGCCCCTGCCCCTGCGCCGGTGGGAAGGTGGCGATCGAGCTCTGGATGCAGTGATCTGATTCTTGGAAGCAGGGAGATGAACCCATTAGTATTAATAGGAATATAAATCGACAACCAATAGCCCAGTGTCATTCCGTCTTCCATGGTCGGCGAGAGGGATCGACGCTGATGATGCCACAGAACGGAGCACTCAACATCCCGACTACCTCAACCCCTGGAGGGTTTCACGTCCCGGTGATATGTACCCAGACCTGGTGACATTATAATCTTCTGACACCCCGAAAGATACCCTTCTCCGTATTGAGGAGAAGAGCTTCATGTCGGGTTCACCATTTTCTGTTTCCGATACTTTTACGCCGGGGCGCGCGCACGCGTGTGTCCGTCACGCATGGGAGGACGCGCGGCTCATTGCCCCACATTCCCGCTTTCCAAAGGAGGGTGGCATCCATTCCTTATTCTGGGACGTCTGCTCCTTGATTGAAATTGGGATGATGGGATGTTGGTTCTTCCTTCTGTGGATTCCTCTTCGGAGCTCATCACCTAGTCCGGGTCTCCCTCATAGATTTAATACGGGTTTGTGAAGCTTGTTCCCGACACCATATCTGCATGGACGCTAGTTAATTACGCTGCTTCCATCGAGATGCTCCAAGGGGTCTTGTCGGGGCAGCAACCTTCGGTGAGGAGAGTGGTCACGTTGGGATGTCGTTGGCATGTCTTGACACTGGGGATTGGCATGTCTGTCCTCTGTCCCCTATCACAGGGCTTCTCGAGGGCGCGGAAGCATGATGTATCCCACATCGAATGCGGGGAATGTGTACCATTTGAGGTTTTACTTAGCTTCCCATGTTTAACATGGGGTATGCCACGAGCTTAATGTCTTACGGAGATGGATCAGACTGATCAAAACACTGTGAGTGGATCAGAATGAAGGACCCCCTAGGGGGAACACCGATGTTGGGGCCAACACATGGGTGGCTTCCGGAATACTATGGAGTGGGATGGGGTGGTATGATCTCACCGGGATGTGGAGGCCCGTGTAAGGATCAGGATGGATGATATAGTGATGGGATTGAACCTCATGGAGGCTTCCTACGTATCCCCATGGCAGGGAATCAAAGTCCGTGTAGTTCGGTGATACGGTGGGACACCTAAAGAGGTGACCCGTGAGAATGGACGCTGATTAGCCACTAAATGAGGCTAATATTCATTGTTAATTTATATAATATTCATGTGCTTTATTATTCATAAACACCATTTTAGTGCATTTTACACTTTTAACATCATTTCACATTATGATTGTAATTCTTTCTTAAAATGCACTATTATGTGGTACATTTTTGAACATCAGTTAAAGTACCCAATCATTCATCTAATTTTAAGGAATGTAATTATCCATATTTTAATTTTATATTTTTGGAAATTTATCTACAATTCAATATCAACATATTTCATTTAGGGATCAATGGATAATTAATGGAAGAAGATGGGGATATTTTGTGATGAAAGGAAGCAATTTTAGAGAAGGCATATTGGACATCATCCCACTGATTCGAATGTGGGGCCCACCATACAGTCCCCATGAATCCCAAATTTAGTGGGATTCTAGAAGACATGTATAGGAACAAATAACTCAGCAAGTATCCAATGCTAATTCGGCCTCCATGGTGTTCATATAGGCGTCCCAAGTTAGAAATAAAATTCTGGGCCAGATTCTGCGTCCCAAAACACAATCCCAATAATATGATCATATCTCGTAATCCACAACTCCAAATTGGCCAAAATACTACAAGAAGTTAGAAGACATCCGTGGCTCAATTTTATTATTCTATGGACCACTCTGATTCGTCCATATAGAAGGTCATCCAAGCGCATTTGTTCGGTGGAAGCAAGCTGGCTGCAACCTCAGGTCAAGGGTGGAAAAGTCTCCTCTCCCTTACTTTCCACCCACCTATGGCCTACCACAATTAATTGAGGAGACTTGGACTGTTGGATGCTAGACCCAAGGACTCAAAAATGACTATTTAATTCAGTGGTGTTGGAGGGTTTGAGAATCTTGTATTCTTTGTTCAATTGTAATGTTATGCTGCAATTTTGTTGTCTCAAATTTTTCTTTCACATGTAAGTTGTTCAATTCACTTTAGTTTCTTAATAAAAGTTATTCTTATACTCTTATTCTATTGTTATTCATATAAATTTGATACCATTGGATCAATGTGTGAATTTATTCACACCAAACCTTGTGAAATTATTCACACAACGGTGGATTGATCATTTTATTTTTGTTGTTTTCTTTACTTCTCCATTTCCTCCCTCATGAGTCTACTTTCCGCTTCCATTGAAACCATGAGATCAATGGAGGGATAACCCACTTATGGGTTGATCCAAGGGAGTATAAAGGGGATGGATTAGATGTTATTTATCACCCCATTAATGTATAATCACTTCTTTAATTGAGATTTTTATTTGATGATTTTTAAACTCCATCATCCTTGTTGAATTTAAGGTCACACACTTCAAGTGCTAATACGAACCTTTACCTTGAAGTGATCAAAACATTGATCCTTACAGTGTATAGGTGATTAGTATTAAATGGTGTAGGCATTTAACCAGTAAGTTATGATGTTGTTTTATCTCCTTAAATGAACCCATCTCAAATATACGAAATTGAAATCATAAAAAAGGAAATACGTCCAATCCACCCCGAGAGATAACCTAGGATCAACTCATTATTTTAAATTGAATTCACTTAAGTCTCTTAGAGTTCCCTTAAAACCATTTAAAATAAACCCAAGTTGGCCACTTCATAGAAAAAAATAGTCCATAGAATGTACGTGTCTATAGGTTACTTCTTTGGTCTATGAGGATTCGACAACCCAAGCTAAACTACAAGGACCGTCTTACCTTCTTCTCTTGGGTAAATTTGAGCGAGAATCAAATTTTGGCACCGTTGTCGAGGACCCAAGTAAGTAATCTAAACACCCATTCTATTCTCCCCCATTTCTTCTTTTATCATCCAAATTCTCTTATCTTGTCCTTTTCTCGTTTTTTTTTCTTTTGGCGCATGTCCGCCTACACCCGCGATCAATCAAACCGTCTAGTTAGGGTGGATAGTCCTGGGGTTGGGGAGTCAAGTACACCAAGGGAACTCTTTCCATTAGATCCTAATCTTCCAAACAACCCCGAGTCAAAAATTGAGCCCATTTCAATAGAAGGTATTCAAATAAACCAACTCATAAACCCGGGTGGGAACCAAAATGGAAACCCAAATGAGGCAGCCCCAAACTTGGGGAATGCAATTGATCAAACCATGAATGACTACCTCACACCTTCATGGACCAATGCCCCCTCATGAATTAGACATAATTCCCTAGTATATGCCAACTACATATTTAAACCCCATTTCTTAAACCACCTTTTCAGATTCCATGGAATGGATTCCGAGATCCCATACCTGCACATTAAAGAGTTCAATGACATTGTAGAAACCATGTGTCCCCCACATCAACTAGAATTAGCTAATATGTGGCTATTTCCTTTTTATTTAAAGTATAGAGCTAAAAATTGTCTAAAAAATTTGAGACCATCATCTATCAACTCTTGGGACCAACTACAAATAGAATTCTACAAAAACTACTTTCCCCACCACAAAACAATTACACTTAAAAAGAGTATCCAAAACTTTTTTGAAAAAGAGAGAGAGTCATTCTATGAAATAGGGGAAAGGTTACAAGACACTCTAAACATGGTTCCACACCATGGTTTTTCTATTCCTAAACAAGTGAGAATTTTCTATGAAGGGTTGGGTTTGGGGAACAAACAATTCATTGACATGATGTGTAATGTAACCTTTAAAAACAAAACCTCAAATGATGCTTACGAGTATCTAGAAAGTCTTTCTGAACAAAACCAAACATGGGGAACTTCAATATATTCTGAAAAGACACAAATAAATACCGGAATTCATACACTTAGAGAAGAGGAAAGCCTTAGGGCTAAACTCACAGCACTCTCTAGGAAGGTTGAATAGATAGACCTAAGGGATGTCCATGAAATCCAAACTGTAGACCCTGTTTGAAAAATTTGTGACAAACATGACCATAAGACAGAAAACTTCCCAACCATTCCATCCATCAAGGATGTTCTTTTAGGAGGACCCCCAGTGGAAGTAAATGCTTTGAACTTTCAAAAGCCTCAATACCAAAACAACTTCAACCCAAGGTATAATGACCACCCAGGCTTCCGCTGGAAAGATAACCAACAACCTAGCCAACCACAGGGACAAAATCCTTACCCCCATTAGGAATACCAAACCCATAACCAGTTCCAAACCCAACCTATCCAATACCAACATCCACCAGTCCATTTTCAACAAACCATCCCACTTCCAAAATATCCCCTCGGGATAAACCAATATTCTCAAGCACCAACCCAAACTGTTCCACAAAGCCTACTAGAACAACTATGCAAACAAATGGAGAGGATGAACTCTGAGGTATCTTCCCTAAAACAAGAACTTAAAACCATAAAAACTGGAAAGGCACCCATGCCTACTCAGGCGGTTCCATCCTCAACTTCAAGGGGAGAGTCAAGTTGTGCTCAAACAACTCATGAACAATTAAAGGCTGTGACTATTTTAAGAAGTGGGAAATCAATTGAGAAACCTGAACAACTAATTCAAAACCCACCTAAAGATTCAAACTTGGATGAAAATTAAAATGAACCACAAGATCAAACTGAGGAAACTGATAACATTGTCAAGGAAACAACTCTTCAACAAACAACCCCACAACCTGCACCATTTACTCAACGCATGAGGGGGAAAACCAAGCCTGAACTGAGTGAAATGTTGAGAGAAATATTTTCACAAGTCAAGTTGAACATACCCCTTCTCGATGCAATCCAAACCATACCTGCCTACTCAAATTACCTTAAGGACTTGTGCACTTTAAAAAGAAAATTTTCACATAAGAACCAAGTCCTTTCGGCTGCTAATGTGAGTACCACCATTCAAGGGACCATTACTCCTAAGTTGAAAGACCCAGGTTTCCCTTACATCAATGTTGAACTAGGAGGGAGCAAAGTTGTCAAGGCCTTGTGTGACCTAGGTGCTAGTTTCAATCTCATCCCATATGCTGTGTACTTCCAGTTAGGCCTAGAAGAACTCCAACCCACATCTGTCACACTTCAGCTTGCTGATCGTAGAATTAGGGTTCCAAAGGGGATTTTGAAGGACGTTCTGGTAAAGGTTTAAAACATCATCTACCCTACTGATTTCATTGTCCTTTAAAACCATCCCAACCTAGGAAATAAAGAACAAACCCCAATCATCCTTGGTCGTCATTTCCTTGCAACAATCAACTCTGTTATCCGAGTTATAAATGGGAACATGACCATCACCTTTGGGAACATGAGTCTTGACTTGAACAACTATAATGAAAGCTCACAAATAGGGGATGATGAGGACATTCATGAAGTAAACATTATAGGAAGCATTGGTAATGAATCCATGGAACATCAAGGAATATTTGATGAAGGTTTAAGTCAGGATGAGATTCATTTCCTTTGTTCATATTAAGGAAGTTTATCTCCTTCGCTTGAATCATTTTCAAATTGCTCTTATGATGAATTCTTAGGTCCAACAATCAGTGAAACCTTTCACGAAACCACTTTCATGGAGACCACTCCAAATTCCTTCCCTAAATCTGATCAAGCCAATCTAGTAGCTAAAAATTCTACATGTGGGGAATCAATCCTATATGAAACTCTAAATAATGAAATTGAACTTGATCTAATGTCCCAATCATCTGTTGAAATTCCGAACTAACCTAATCTTGAATTGAAGGAACTTCCTGCTACACTCAAGTATGATTTCTTAGGGGACAATCAAACACATCCTATTGTCATTTCTTCTTCTCTTGAAGCCAATCATGAAATGATGCTTCTAGATATCCTTAGGAAGCATAAGAAAGCCATTGGTTGGAAACTTTCTGATATTCCTGGGATTAGCCCACTTATCGAGACTCATAGGATTGTTCTGGAATATGATTCAAATCCATGTCGTCAACCTCAACAGCGACTCAATCCTAATCTCATGGAGGTAGTAAGGAAAGAACTTCTGAAATTGTTAAAAGATGGTATCATATATCCCATAGCTGAGAGTGAATGGGTGATCCCAATCCAAGTGGTTCCAAAAAAGGTTGGAATCATAGTGATAACCAATGAGGATGGAGAGATTCTTCCAAAAAGGGTGAGTATTGGATGGAGGGTCTTAATTGAATATAAGAAGTTAAACTCATTCACCAAGAAGGACCATTTCCCCTTACCATTCATTGACCAAGTCTTTGAGAGATTGGGAGGTCATGCGTTCTACTATTTCTTAGATGAGTACTCAGGGAATAATCAAATTGAGGTCTCCCTAGAGGATCAAGGGAAGACTACATTCACATTTCTATTTGGAACCTTTGATTTCAAACGCATGCCCTTCGGGTTATGCAATGCCCCTGGAAACTTCCAACGGTGCATGATGGGAATATTCTCAGACATGGTAGGGGATTTTCTAGAGGTCTTCATGGATGCCTTCTCTATGTTTGGGGATACATTTGAGGAATGTCTACGGAATGTAGAGAGAGTTTTTTCAAGATGTGAAGAAAAGAATCTAGTCCTAAACTGGGAAAAATGCCATTTCATGGTTAAAGAGGGACTAGTTCTAGGCCATCTGGTCCCAGGTAGGGGGATTGAAGTTGATAAAGCCAAGGTTGACATCATTCGTCACCTTCCATCACCCAAAACTGTCAAGGAAGTGAGGTATTTCTTAGGACATGCTGGTTTCTATATAAGATTCATCAAGGACTTTAGTTCAATCTCTTGTCCCCTTTCTGCTCTCCTAGTAAAGGATGTTCCATTTGTTTGGACAGAAAGCTGTGAGGGTTCATTGTCAACCCTCAAATCCTCTCTCACCTCTCCCCCCATCATGAAATCTCCAAATTCAAACCTTCCTTTCGAACTTATGTGTGATTCCAGTGACTTTTCTGTAGGAGCTGTGTTAGGACAACGTTGTGATAAAAATCCTTATATAATTTCTTATCCAAGAAAATCCTTAAATGATGCCCAAATCAACTACACCACCACTGAAAAGGAGTTACTTGCTATTGTGTTTTCCTTCGAGAAGTTTAAGTCCTACCTCTTAAGATCACCCATCACTGTGTTCACTGACCATTATGCACTAAAATACCTCTTCCAAAAACAAGATGCTAAGGATAGACTAATTAGGTGGGTCCTTCTCTTACAAGAATTTGACCTCACAATCAATGATAAACAGGGTGTTGAAAATGTTGTATCTAATCACCTCTCTAGGATGGAATTCAAAGACAACTCAAATCACCTTTCTGTGTATGATTCATTTCCTGATGAGCACCTATACTCTGTGAGTGACTTCCCTTGGTATGCCGACATAGAAAATTTCTTAGTTATAGGAGTCATTACAAAATTATTAGGGACTAAATCTCGAATGAAATTACTTTATGATGTTAGAAAATATGTGTTTGATGATCCATACCTCTATAAGTTTTTCCCTGACCAAGTCATTAGGAGGTGTGTCCCAGAATCTGAACAAGAGTCCATCCTTAAATTCTGTTATAGTGAGGCATGTGGAGGTCACTCTTCCTCTAAGAAAACATCCGCTAAGATTCTTCAATGTGGTCTCTTCTGGCCCACCCTCTCAAGGGACTCCTATGCCTTTTGTCAAAGCTGTCCTAGGTGTCAACAAGTAGGGTCCATCACAAAAAGGAATCAAATGCCACTCACTCCCATCTTAGTGGTTGAAATCATTGACTGCTGGGGAATTGATTTCATGGGTCCCTTCCCAAACTCTAGGGGATACCTCTACATAATCTTAGCTGTTGATTATGTCTCAAAATGGGTTGAGTTCATTCCCACTAAGTCCAACGATCATCAAGTTGTGATTCGATTTCTAAAAGAGAACATATTTTCTCAATTTGGAATTCCTAGGGCTATAATAAGTGATCAAGGAACCCATTTCTGCAACCGCCCATTCTCTTCACTCATTTCTAAGTATGGTATTTCTCATAAAGTGTCCACTGCGTACCATCCTCAAACTAATGGTCAAGTTGAGTTAGAGAATAGGGAGATTAAGCAAATTCTTGAAAAAACTGTCAACCCCTCTAGGAAAGATTGGTCTGAGAAACTCTTAGATTCTCTTTGGGCCTATCGAACCGCATATAAAACCATTTTAGAAATGTCCCCATATAGGCTGGTTTATGGAAAATAATTCCATTTACCTGTTGAAATTGAGCATAAGGACTTTTTGGCAATTAAGAAAATGGATTATGACCTCTCATTGGCCGGAACAAAAAGAAAATTAGATCTCAATGAACTGGAGGAACTAAGGATGGAGGCTTATGAAATTTCAAGGATCAATAAAGATAGAGTTCAAGCCTACCAATATAGGAATATCAAGGTCAAACATTTTGAACCGGGAAAACATGTGCTCTAGTATAGTTCAAAACTTCATTTACACCCGGTAAAGTTAAGGTCTAGATGGTCAGGAACTTTCATAGTGCATCATGTATTCCCCCATGGGGCAGTAGAGATTCAAGATCCCACAAGTGGATACATTTTCAAGTTCAATGGTCAAAGGTTAAAACCATTCATTGAATCATTTAATAAACAGGAAATAGAGGTTGAGTTAACTGATCCAACCTATGAACCATGAAAAAAATTGATAGATTTAGGGTTCAAGTCGAGCTAACGACGTTAAAAAAAGCGTTGCATGGGAGGAAACCCATGGTTTTCAATTTTCCTATCATTTTGTTGTTTTAATAAAATTTATATTTTAATTAATCATTTTTATATTTAAAAAAAATAGATTATTGACCTGTTCTTCAATTATGAGTATGGATGGGTATGAAAGGGGAGCACCATAATCATCCGTGTCATGTGGTGTGATCCTTGAGTAATACCTTACCATGAAATTTAAAAAGAAGACAATTTATCATCAATTTCTTTTATTTTATATATATAATTATATTTTACTTATATATATATATATATATATATACTCTTTTTTTTGTTTGTTTGTTTTCCTTTTTCCACTAGGGAACCCTGCAAGTGACATGGATATCAAAGGACTAAATTGGAGAAGTAATAACTTCAAACTTCAACCACCAGGTGACTTCATTCCATGACCCTCATTTTCAATTTCCTTTTTGAACTTTCATTCTCTACCTCTACCCCCTACTAAATTTTCTTTTCTTTAAACACTGTGGATAGTCTTATTTTAAGTTGGGGGGGAGATAAAATAAAAAATTCTTTTGTGTCAAAAAAAATGAATGATTTGAATTTATTTTTGTGTAAATGGAAGGAAAAATTCCTTTAACTTTGAACATGGTAATACACATTGCACACTTTGAAACTGAATATCAAATAATTTCGCATGCCCTGATCCTGATTTTAATCCTTGTATAATTTCATGAGCATAGATTTTGAAAAGTGTGGCTGTCCAATGTGATATTTCATCATTTAAATTTTCATCCAAATAAAAAAAAAGATCACAATGCACATCCTTTGGATATTGGGGTATTAATTTGAGTTCATGGGGTCCCCCAAATAAATAGCATAGGTTTGGTGATCATTTTAGTTTAATATGATTATTCAAAAAAAACTGCACGTAGAGTAATGAAATGACCTAATCCGTGGCTTTCGGCACTTGGGGATCATGACTCCTTAGTTGTTTGACCCAGAGTTAGTAATTTTATCTCTATTTATGGTAATTTGAATTTTTTTTTGACTGAGTTAACTCGAGATGATGCCCGAGTATGTGGGCTTCACTTGGTGCCCTAAGGTCTTTGAGCCTGGGAGTCATCGACAAAGTCTCACTACAGGGGTTGACTCTTTTGAGTGCAATTTGAATTACCATGGAAAAATTGAAAAAAAAATTGAATACTCATCTTAATATTGAAATGTGATTCCACCTAGCGCTTCTATAATTTTCCCCTTGAATAAAGATGAACCCCCATTTCTATTGTGATGCACAACACATCCTCATACTTAATTGATATTGGATGAAATATGACAATGAATTTGAACAAAGGAATGGGATTGGGATTGGGATCTGCTTATGAAACCATCTTTTATTAAAATATTTTTGATGGGTTTCATGATTGTTTGGTATATGGGTTTCTGGTGATCATTGTGTATTAAAATGTTTTTGGAAAAGGGAATTCGAATTTCATATTGTTGAGATATATTTTCCTCGGGACTAGCAAAACTCAAGTTGGGGGGTGTGATTAGCCAATAAATGAGGCTAATATTCATTGTTAATGTATATAATATTCATGTTATTTATTATTCATAAACACCATTTTAGTGCATTTTACACTTAGAACATCATTTCACATTATGATTGTAATTCTTTTTTAAAATGCACTATTATGTGGTACATTTTTTAACATCATTTAAAGTACCTAATGATTCATCTGATTTTAAGGAATGTAATTATCCATATTTTAATTTTATATTTTGGTAAATTTATCTACACTTCAATATGAACATATTTCATTTAGGGATCAATGGATAATTAATGGAATAATATGGGGATATTTTGTGATGAAAGGAAGCAATTTTAGAGAAGGCATATTGGACATCATCCCAATCATTCGAATTTGGGGCGCACCATACAGTCCCAATGAATCCCAAATTTCGTGGGATGATATAAGACTTGTATATTAACAAATAACTATTCAGGATCCAATGATAATTAGGCCTCCATGGTGTCCATTTAGGCGACCAAAGTTAGAGATAAAATTCTAGTCCAGACTCTGCGGCCCAGAAAAACAGCCAAAGAATATGATCATATCTTGGAATACACAACTCCAAATGGGACCAAATTTTATAATACGTTAGAAGACATCCGGGGATCCATTTTATTATTCTATATACCACTCTGATTCGACCATCTATAAGGTCATCCAAGCACGTCTGTTCGGTAGAAGCAAGTTGGCTGCCACCTCGAGTCAAGGGTGGAAAAGTCTCCTCTCCCTTACCTTCCACCCACCTATGGCCTACCAAAATGAATTGAGGAGACTTTTAATGTTGGAGGATCGACCCAAGGACTCAAAATTCCAATTTAAGGCAGTGTTGTTGGAGTATTTTAGAATCTTGGATGATTTGTTCAATTGTAATGTTATGCTGCAATTTTGTTGTCTCAAATTTGTCTTTCACATGTAAGTTGTTCAATTCACTTTAGTTTCTTAATAAAATTTCTCCTTATACTCTTATTATGTTGTTCTTCATATCACTTTGATACCATTGGATCAATTTGTGAATTTATTCACACCAAACCTTGTGAAATTATTCACACAACGATGGAGTGATCATTTTATTTTTGTTGTTTTCTTTACTTCTCCATTTCCTCCCTCATGAGTCTACTTTACGCTTCCATTGAAACCATGGGATAAATGGAGGGCTAACCCACTTATGGATTGATCCAAGGGAGTAGAAAGGGTTTGGATTGGATGTTATTTATCACCCCATTAATGTATAATCACTTCTTTAATTGAGATTTTTATTTGATGATTTTTAAACTCAATCATCCTTGTTGAATTTAAGGCTACACACTTCAAGTGCTAATACGAACCTTTACCTTGAAGTGATCAAAACATTGATCCTTCAAGTGTATAGTTGATTAGTATTAAAGGGTGTAGGCATTTAACTAGTAAGTGATGATGTTGTTTTATCTCCTTAAATGAACCCATATCAAATATAATAAATTGAAATCCTAAAAAATGAAATACGTCCAATCCACCCCAAGCGATAACCTGGGATCAACTCATTATTTTAAATTGAATTCACTTAAGTCTCTTATAGTTCCTTTAAACCCATTTAAAATCAACCCAATTCGGCCACTTCATAGCCAAAAACAGTCCATAGAATGTACGTGTATATAGGTTACTTCTTAGGTCTCTGAGGATTTGACAACCCGAGCTAGACTACAAGGACCGTCTTACCTTATTCTCTTGGGTAAATTTGAGCGAGAATCAGACGCATGGATTGGATCCTGGAAGAAGTAAGATCTCCGGGCTAGGGCATGAGCTTCCCAAGGCACGTGGGCCTGAGGGGAGAAGTCAGGATGAGAAATGGATGTGAGGCATGGGGCTTATGCTCTGAGACGACCCAAGAGGGGGAATACAGTTTAACGTCATGCGGGACGAGATACAGTTTAATGTCATGCAGGACAAGGGCATACAGTTTAACATCATGTCGGATGGGGAATCTGGGGCTTACACTCTGAGGCGGTCCACGGTGGATATGGGGATTATGCTCTGAGGCGGCCCATGGTGGTCGGGGAACCGACGTGAGGAGGTCGGAACGACCAGGTGGTGGGCTTGAACCTTGTGGAGGCTTCCTACGTACCATGCGTTAGAACGGATCAAAGTCCACGTAGTTCGCTGGCATGAGGCTTACACTCTGAGGCGGCCCATAGAGGATATCATGGTCGATGCGTGCTCTAAGCCCACGTGAGTCATGCTTGATGTGAGAAACAAGAGGCAGCAGGGACCAGACAATAACGTCGCAAAGGGTGCGTCCATGAGAAGCGGGAAGGGACTTACGCGTTGAGCGGCCCAAAGAGGAAACAGGGGCTTATGCGTGGTTATCGACCCTGGGTGCTGGGGCTTACTCCAGAGTGGAGGCCCCTGGTGTGACAAAGCACAATGGGAAAGGGACTCCACTGGCCTTGGAAGGGGGAAGTGCGGAGGTGCATGGGTGCAACCTTCCGTAAGAGAGGCTAGGGGCTTACACTCTGAGGCAGCCCTTCCCCCATGGACAAACGCCACTCTGACAAGGAGGATCTCATTCCATGCGAGGATGATTCCATTACCATGGAGACGAGAGGCGTAAAAAATGTCCGAGCTGGGGGGACCCTGCGTGCGAAGCACGGGGTCGGACCACAGTTTAACGTCATGTGTTAAGGACGAGGTGCTTAGCATTTTAACGTCCCGCAGCTTGGATAAGGTGGGTTCGCTCCACACCCCTAGGGCTTACATTCCCAATGCCCTCTACCCCTTGTGGGAGGAAAGGCATCGGCAAGGCCGTAATGAAGGGGGGCCGCAGGGCGAACCATTGAGGGGTCCACATTAGCGTGGATATGCGAAGAAGCAATAGCCGTTAGCGTGCCTATGCGGAGAAGCATAAGGCAAAGCAACGCAACGGGAAACACCACCCAAGGGACCTTGAGGTTACTTCATATGAGCCTGGAAGTCCGTATAGGAAAACAACGCATGGCGTGCATTCCCGACAGGGGAGACATCAGGTGCCGGTGCGGAAAGGCAGCCAAGGGGTGTCAAGGTAAAGGGGTCCTGGGTATTGCGCGCAAAACACCGGGATGGAACGCAATCGGGACAGAGGATTGAGCGGATAGGTGATTGCGCGCAAGGTATTGCGCGCATAGAAGGGAATTGTGCACAAGGGGGAAACGATTGCATGCAAGGGAAGTACCCGGAGGAGTGGGAAAATTCACTTAAGCTAGTGGATTTGCGCGCAAAGGAGAACCCCAGGGCAAGGTTGCGCGAAAAGGGAAATTACCTGGAAGTCATATTGCGTGAGGGGGGAGTCGACTTGCGTGCATGGGAGATGTTGCAAATTCTGCAACCCCAAACCGTTTGGGGTCACCTTCTATTTATAGGCACCAGCCGGCACGGAATCCAGGAGGTGCGCGAAAGTTTCCGCGATGGGAACCATCGGCGCGCAAAGCTTCACCGCGCGAAACCGGGGCGTGCAAAATTGCGCGCGCCATCGGCTCGATTACACGAATCCCGGGAATGCTTCGCACGCACATAATTATTTCACTCAAGTCCTCCTTTATTTCGCACACCACTTCTCAGGCCTCCAGACCGGGCCTCTAATTCTAAATATGACTTCGCTTTTCCATTTCGAAACTTCCTCTAGGAGTTATGGACTTTTTTCGGCGTCTACAATGGGATTGATCAATAAACTCTACATCAACTTCTAGAATGCCTCTATGTACTTTTCTATCCACACAAAAGGATTTACATTTTGATTCAAAGATGTTATGAGTGCTGATACTCCGGAGAAATTAGGTATGCATCTCCGGTAATAGCCACCCAACCTAAGTAAGATCTACACCTCTGTCGTGATCTTAGGTGGATCCCATGATATCGCTATGTCATCCTTGGCCAGGCCCACTTCCACTCCATCCACTGAGATAACATGCCCCATAAAGTAGATCATCTAAATCCAGAACTAGCTCTTCGAGAGGTTTCCAAATGCTGGTGCTCCTAGAGTATGTCCATAACTATCCTTAAGCATCTCACATGTTCCTCCTCTGATGTGAGTATAGAAGGATATCATCGATAAAGACTACCATGAACCAGTATATAAGAGGCTGGAAGATCCAGTACTAGAGTCCCATGATCACTGATGAGGACTTCATGCCAATGTTAATAACCAAGTACTCATTGTGATCATAGTGACATCTAAATGTCTTCTTCAGTATATCCTCATCTGGTACATCCAAATGGTGATAGCCTGATCTGAGGTCAACATTCGAGAACCATCGAGCCCCTATCAAATGATCAAAGAAGTCATTGATCCTTAATAATGGATAATTTTACTTCACAGACACTTGGTTTAAGCACTGGTAGTACACAGACAACCTCAATGTCCCGTATTAGTTCGTGGAAAACAAAATGTGGTTGACCAGGGTGAAACATTGGGTCTCATGAAGACTATCCTCATTATTTCCTCTAACTTCACCCTCACATCACAAAGCTCAGAAGGGGACATTTGATATACTAGTGTAGATATCAGTGTCATCTTGTGGTGTAGATCAATACAAATGTCTATCTCTCTATAGAGAGGTAAACCTAGAACATATTCAGGAAATATATCCTCATACTCTTACATCACTGCAGGAAACTAAGAACTCATAACATCCACTGCACGAATGGTTAGGCTAGAGAACTGATGAGTAACCAATTTCACCCTCCTATGCTTGAGTCCAACATGATATACTTGGGTTTCTTTTTTTATTAACAAGCAAAAACCAAGTTCTGTTACTACAGAAACAATAAAAACTTCTCCTAAAATAGTCAATCTAGGCATGGAATGTAGATAACCAAACCATACCAAGAATGAAACCATAAGGCCTCAACGCTACTACCTGGATATTCCAACTGAATCACTTACAACCAAGGGTCATGTCACATTTTTGGCACAAGTATGTGACCTCCGAGTCTTCTCTAGAAGGACTCTCCAAGCATAAGGGTCGAGTAAGCTATTCTACTGAAACATTTGTGTATCATACAAGATATGTGGTGAAAAAGGAATGAGAAAAAAACTCTATCATGAATACATATATGGTATAAAAGACATAGATCATACCTCAAATCATTCTTGGATCACTTGGGTTGTAAGCCTCGAATGCCTGTAGCTGTCCCCACCCTTGTCCTCCAGCTCCCTTAGCCTGGTGTGGAATGCATGGGGGTAGTGTTAGTGACAAGTTGAAATGTTTAACACAAATTGATGCTCTCCCAACTCCTCTATTGATTCCTCCTCCCTATGGACATGCATGCTCCTTCTCCTACCACTTCATTGGTGGCCCATACTCGGTTTCTTTTTCACCAGTATGGTGGGTCAGACAATCTCGGGTGAGATGTCCCCTACCATCACTTGAGTAGCACCACCTCTCTATGAGCTGACTAGACCCACCCCATGAGCACTGTATAATAGAGCATCTATCATGAGACCTCCTCCTAAAACAACTCCCACATCCAAGTCTCTAAGATAGATGTTAGATCACTACATTCTATGTATATACTCCTACTTTCCCATTACTGACAACCACTGGCGGTATCTGCTCAGCCAAAAAACTCTTGACTACCAATGCTCTCTATAGTACCCCAAAATAGATAGGAATTCACAAAGGGATAACAATGGATAATTTGTCCCTACATAAACCTCTCTCAATGGTCTGAGTCCTGATGAGATGATATGAAACCATATATATCATGTACTTGGAGAGGTTGGTAAACCTTGATGAAAACTCAACTACAATCACGCTACCCTATTGGAGATACAAAATTTCTTATATACATACATCCCTCATCAAAGTTAGTGATGAATTTTCCATAAAGCGACGCTTAAAATCTATCCATGAATGAGTTTACTCATTGTATAATAGGGAAACTAAACCCCACCATTGACCTCATATGCCATGAAGAAGGCTCTCTTCTAGGACTAAAATATAATATGATGGTGTTATAACTTGATGGAAAACTAGGGTAACCACCTCAATCTAGCACACAACCTCTTATGGGTTGGGATCACCTCAAATCTTGGGGGTTTCTGCCACTGAAACTCATGAAGCATGCTCAACCTGTACTCTTCATCTTCTAGTACTGCAGGTGGAACGTGATGCTCTACAGGTGGTGGTATGGATGGGGCACCAAATTGAGGTAACATCTATGAAAAATGTCCCTATATTTAAGCCTCATAACTGAGGGGATCACCCTCTCTATTGTTCTTATGAATCCTTTCTAGCATTCATCGTGGAGGCATCCTAAAACTAAGTAAGATATACCATGATCAATGAGTTTATCTGGAGTGATGACTCAAGAAGGACATGGTACCACAACCCATTATTATATGATGCACGTACCATTATTTTCTCTAAAACTAGTGTTCTCATGTACAGAGTTGAAAAACATGTTATCTGAGTCATGGTGTATGGATACGTCGACCGCCACACTAACACTAGATTCCCTATCCTGAAATCTAAACTTTAAACACATAAAACGGTTTCCCAAAACCAATCTCACAGAATCCCAATTCTAAAATAGAATCAACCCTCTCTGATACCACTATGTCACTACTTATCCTAGTGGGTCTATGTTGTGACTCCCCAACCTTACCTCAAATAGGGAAGGGGCCAGTGACAAGCACTGAGTATGAATATCACTATCATGGGAGGAATTTTCAATGTACTTACACACAAACACACACACATCCTCAATCCCTCTAAACGCTAAAATGTAAAATATGATAAACAACCAATTTATGCATACATATATATCAGACAACTAGATTATTAAAGGAATTAAAAAATTAAATAGGGACAAATAAAATCCCACCACAAAGAAGTGTGTAACACAAGTCCAACCTGAATGTAAATGTAATGGAACTTTCTTTTGAAAGCCACAAGAACACACCTCGGTATTTTTGGTCTCATAAAGCACCATCTAGTCCTGATCCACTTAGGACTCCTTACAGAAAACATTCATCTATACAAGACACTACATTTTCAAGAAAATATCGTGCAAGGATGAGTATAAAAATATTCAGTGGGACACCACAAAACCATAAAACCTACAACAAAGGAAACTACAGTCAGCTCTACACATGTACATTTCCAAATTACATATAATAAAATTATCCTAATATACTCAATCCGTGACAAAAATTTTAGAGGTAACACACACTCATAGTAGACCAGTCTTGGAATTCAAGATCAAAGATTCAAAAAAAACCTCATCTGGGAGAACACAATCCTGAGTTCGATAGCACTAATGATGTCCATCCTAGAGGTACTTCTCATTGGGTCTCATCATGAGAGAGAATAAACGCTAAAATTTATAAAGAGAATATGATACATAGATGAGGAGGGATATGGGGTCATACCAACAACTCCATAAAGAATAACCCACTAAGTAGTGGGTTGGAACCCATAGGATTGGTCATATTGATACTCAGAACTCTACCTAGGCACAAAGATGAATAGAGGATCCCACTCTAGGATTATAGGGGGGATTCCTTCAACAATATCAACAAAATACTGCAAAAGGGATAATTTTCCTTTGAGTAGGAAATGATTCATACAAACCTTCAAGGACATGATATGGGAAACAAACCCTAACAAATCACGTCCAAGATATAGAGGGAAACAAATCTAAGACATGAATGAAAGAGTACATGAGGTATAAATGGGTTACATTCCAAATCCCTTGACCACTGTTTCTACCTATCTAAATGGTCTGTGTCATTCATTTATTGTTCATGTTATATGGTGAAGTGTGTGGTGTGTTTATGGGTTACATTCCATGTCCATATACACCAGGTCCTATCCATATACTCCTGCCATGTGCTAGTACATGGTGTTAAACTGTGTACCTATTACCATGTTCCAGTATATAGGGTATCTGATGTATATGATCTAGGCCTCATCGCATGGGGGAGTACACATCGTGTAAGAAACCCATGTACTCCACCTCGTGTCTGTGTACTTTTTCAAGTACATGCAGATTCATTCAAATGGGGATAATCACAGTGTATCTGAGAGACACACACTATGTGTATCAGGTTAATTCATAAACCATTATATTTTCTCCTGCTTCTTTTCATTCCACTGTCAGTTTTGAATCTAGATCTAATCAAATTGGTATCCTTGGATCATCTTGGATGAGCCTTTTCTTTTCTCGAACAACCTATTCTTGGGTATAACTTTTTCAAAAATGGATATATTAATCATTCTTCATTCCATATAGAAGAACACAAATGAATAAGAGATCAAGGATCCACCATATTTTTAATCTCATTGTATCCATCATCACACCTCAATAATTTTGTTCTGATATTGGATCTATGATTTCCAATCATTGTGCTATGAAATTTTTGTGCAATGATTTATTCATCGAGATTTGTCGATCTGCGAGTCAAATGAAGAATGATTGCAAGGAATGATGAATGGGGGGGGGGGATAAAATCACAAATAAATCAAGAGGGAAAGCCATAGATCCATTTTTTTAGATCTAAATACATTTCCATTTTAAAAAATTGAAGAAATCGAAACATAAATATTATTCTCCCATTAAAATCCCCACAAATAATCCCATTCCATAAGATGATCGAACCATGAATCAATTTGTTCATTGATTGATTCAAGTTCAACATATAATTAATGAATGGGGAATAAAAAAATTAAATCACACTCCCTAACTCTATTTGGATCAATCACCGATGAAGAATGATTGCTTCATTGTTTTCATAGGCATGATCCATTGAAATCAATGCACTTTGATCTTTGATCCAAAATTCTGTTAATTATTGCCCAAGAGAATTATCCAAGGCTCTATCTAATGATCCTCCAAATCCTATATGGTTATGTAGAGAACCCTGAGATTTTTTCATAATATTATATATAAAGACTAACCTATCTCTATGTCAAATATTTGATATAAAATAATTTATTCAAATAATTTTATTCATTTCTGTTCCTGCAACATGTTTTTCACAAACAACCCGAACCAACTAATGTTAAGTCATGACTAGGGTTAAAAATGAGTTCTAATATCAATATTTCCCTTAGATTTTCAATATGGGAACATTTTTAGAAGTTATTCTTCTTATTTTAGAAAGCCACACACACATGCTATTTATTATATTTAATATATTTTAATCATTTTTTCCAGGAAACTGGGCCTTGGAATTTTATGTCATCTCAGAGCCTGGTCATGAAAATAATGCATATAATATTTAAAAATAATACATGTAAAATCATAGACATTATAATAATACTATTATAAATTTTATATCTTCCTCCATGATACTAATGTATGAATGATTCTATCTATGTGTGTTAGCTATGGGGGAATATACCCAGTACTACACATGCGATCCACAATGAGGATAATGAGTTGGAGCCTACCACATCATTTTTGTATTGCCTAATTAAAATAATTGATGAGTGCTTGAATTTTTTAGGGAAGATGATGACACTATTCATATTGCTATGGTACCATAGACATATAAAAGAAGAGGCATTGGAGTGAGAATCTGATTACGAGCTCAATGGTTGATATCATTTGAATAGGAACTCTAGATATTATCTATAGTTCGTAAAACTAACAAGAATAAGGTTTAAAATATCTTAAATGATCCATTTGGGATCTTTTATACTTTTATTATAAATATACTAACACTAAAAAGTAAAATTCCAAATTTTAATGGTAAACGTTAAAGTGTTTAGCTAAGGGTAAATGCCAAAAGATAAGGTTAATAATGTGACCTAAACATGTATAATAACAATTGGTTGAGAGGATTTCGACCCATCCTCGTATTATCTTAGAAATAACTCACTTTGGATCTATATAAAATCTATGATCTATTTATGTTAATTTAATATTTTAAGAGATTCCTATAGAGCCCCTCACCTCAGTTATAAAAGGGAACCTCCTCCATCACTTATTCACATCACATGAATCCTTCATTCTCAGAAATCCCCTGAACATTTCCCTTCTAAACATCCCTATTAAAATTTTATAGGTTCTCATCTTCTTAAAAGGCCAACTCTAGTGTCCCTAAAAGGATATATAGAGGGAGATTGTCGAAGAAGAGGTAATCTCCTTACCGACTCTTCCAAAATGGTTTCTTATTCTAATTCCCCTTCATGTTTTGATTCCATTATAATGTAATAACTTCAGTATCACCCATATAATGAGATTTTATTATTATTATGGAAAAAATCTATTCCATCTTTTATTCATCCTATAGAAAAATAAAGTAGCATGTGCGCGTACATATGACTTACCATCTCCGCATCATGGTGTAATCTCTTTTTCATCAATACTTTATTTGGATGGGTATAATTATGGATATAATTGATATAAGTAATAAATATTAAATTATATCGATTATTTATAAATAATTTACAATCTAATTCTTCACCCTTTTACTATATATGGAATGATATCATCGCTCATGTGTATATATGGCCTACCGTTTCCATGGCATGATGAGAATTATCTTCCACATTAACAATTTCAATAATGATTATAAAAATTTATGTAATAAATAAATATGAAATATATGAAATAATAAATATAAATTAATAATATATATATACATATATTTCATTTACCTTCTTCAATTCATTGTGATAAGAAAACAGAAACAACGTTCATGCATATGTATGACTTGCCATCTCCGTGAATGGTGTATTCCATTTAATATATCTATATTTTTTACACATTTATAAAATAAGTATATATGATATATAAATATTGTTTTACATTTTGGAAGTAATTTAATCATGATCTATGTAATAGGATCAAGATTAAAAAGTCAAAAAATATACGATAAACAAAGTGGTTATTACCCAAATCGTTGCATTATCTTGGAATTTTTAATAAACATGTAATATAAAGACATAATTGAATCATATATGATTTTATAAATATTATAATTATTTTTTTAGGTGTTAATAATATTTTTAAAACCACTATACTATAGTTTCATAGACATAGGGAGGGAATCTGACCTAGGGAAATGGATTTATGTCTCATTTTTATTTTTGTGGGACACGTGACATATTCATCACTCTATTCTTTTGCGTGGTGTACATTCTTACCATAAAAGTATTTTATGATTCTTATTATGAATATTATGGTATTTTTATACCCATATAGATTTATTTATTTCACTTGGAATATGATTCAACTAATAATAATGGCGTAAGAGAATTTCATCTCACTTTTTTATTTCTGTGAGTTAAATTCCTTATTCACCACTCATTTTTATTGTGTGGTGTGAATACTACCAGTGAATGTAATATATGAATTTCATACATTAATTTATGGTATTTAAATATCCATTTTATGATATATATTTCATGGGGGTTTTGTGCTCAAAAGGTGGCAAATGGGTAAGGTAGTTTTGTCCCAATTTTTCTTCTTTGAGACACATGTTTTATTATTAACCTATGTTTTTTACAAGGTGTATATACTAAAATTTGACATGTCTTATCAGGAATATCATTTTTTTAATGATATTTTAAACTTATTTTAATGTTATTATTTCATTTGGATTATGATTCAAATGTTTTAAAGTTGTATAGAAACCTTGAAATGTTTGAATATTATTATCTTCAAAAAATGTATTCAAAATATCTCTTAAGATCATTTTCAATTAAAAGGACTATAAATAAATGTTTTATTTTATTAAGTGTTTTTTAAAATAATAATTTATTTTGTAAAAAATATATTTTCAAATAAAAGGGATAATTTCATAATCTCATTACTTTATGAGATTGTCTATATATATGTATTTACTGGGGTATATCTATCATCCATTTTTCAAAAAATGGTTTTTGAGAATATTTTTAATATTAGTGTAGAATTTCTTAAAGTCCTTATTACCAATGCATGAGATTTCAATAATTGTTTTTAAGGGAATATTTTTTTTAATTTTCCCTAAGAGGTACTTTTTTGGATTTTACGGAAAATGCACAAGAAACATATTTTTTAACTTATACGACATAAATGGATTTTTACGTTTTCATGACACCTTATTATCTTAAAGAATACTTTACAAGTTTATAAGGTTATTTTCAAATAAAATGTTTCCTTTTAAAATTTCATAGAATTTCATGGAATGAAAATGTTTTCAAATAAGAAATGATACTTTCCTCATGAACTGTTTTTAAATAATTCTTTCATGATTAATTTATATTTTTTCAAATTTATTTAAAAGAAAAGGGTTAGGAATTTTTTTTTATTTTTTAAGTGGTTATTTTTAAGTAAAATTAAAGTTCTAAGTGATCTTTTAATATTTTTCTCCACCTATGATGATATAAATTTAATTATTCAAGAATACCATTCATATTATTTCTCTGAATAGTTTATGTTTTTATGGAATGATTTTTAAGGAACACGCTTGTTTTCATGGGTTATTCTTTTGATGAAATTATTATGAACCTTGTATCTTTCCCAAATTTATTATATGATTACATGTATATGAGACCCATTTTATTTCATGGGTTATAATATTATTTTTTATGATCTTCTAGGAAATTTATGTATGATTTCATTATAGGATGGGTGAGACCTATATCCAACTCAAATTCATTGGGTAAATATTTATATCTCATTAGATAGACATGAAGGATCTTGTCTGCTATGATGGTCTTGAGAGTTAACCTTGACTACCAATGATGGTTATGGAAGAAAAACATGAATACCAGGATGGTTATGGGAGTGAACCCTGACTACCAAGATTTTATGGGAAGTGAACCCATAATACCAAGATGGCATTGGAAATGGTGACTTTAATACTATAGAAATCATTATTATATGTTTATGTGTCTACAAAAATTCCATGTTTTATTCCTATATTTTGATTTCACAGATCATCTTATTTATTTCCTTATGATTCATGTCTTATGTTCTATCATTTTTTTGTGATAGGATTCATTTTTATGATCTGTGATTTTCAAGGTATGATATTCTATTTTCATTATCATGTTCTCATACCCTTATGCTCCTGATTATGTTTACATATCTCCCTTGTTTACCCATACTGAGCATCTGAGTTCACACTTTTCCCTATGATTTCTTTTCCTCAGGTTATAAAGAGCGGTATTAGATAAGTTTACTTAAGGGGATGATCATTATGAGATATTTTGAATATCTTTAACTAAATTAAAATAATTTTTTCCATGTTTCCAAAGGCACTAAACTAATACGTTCTTTGGGAATGTTTTTTGTGTAATGTACTAAGTATTATACAAAACTGATGTAATGTCTATGTATGAAAATAGAGGGTCTCTATAGTTGGTATCATAGTTAATGTTTTGTTAATATTTGGAAACTAGAATGTTAAAACCTTAATGATAAACCTAAGGACACGTATAAGGATAAGTATATGGATAAAAAAACATATAGGACAATGTCTTAGAATTTTGGTAAAGGATAGAGAGAGTGGTTTTCTAGACCTATATCCATGTATGGATATTATAACTAGATGTGGATATGGAATAATTATACATATGGGTATCTACTCTGACAAGGGGTGTTGGGCCTGACTCTATCATAACCTCATACACGACAACTAGCCTTACTACACACCTGTTTTGACACTACTGGGGGATATTATTTAGAAATTCATAGAATCTTTAAGAACAACCATAAAGGATTTAAATGGAAGTTGTATATTAATAACCTGTGATAAACCTAAGTTTTCATATATTAATTATGTATGTGTCATGATTAAGACATCCTATATGTGATTTGTCATGATTATGTTGTTCCATTATGATAAATGTTTCTTACACTATGCTTTCTAGTTTTAGTAAATGGAGAGAACTAGAAGGAATTGGGTTAACATTGAATCTTATGGGAAAATTATTGACTATAAGAAACACAATTGGGTAAGTTCTATAGAGATAGTTATTGTGATTATGCTGAATCAGCTATCACAGTATATGATTGACAAGGTAAACTTTAGTGGCATTCCTATGAAATTGAATAAGATTAAGGTAGTATTTTATGCTTGTTCACATGGTTAGAAACATATAGGAAATAAAATTTATATTCCTACCTGTTAGAAGGATGGGAAGAAGAACCTTGAGGAACAACTCAAATTGAAGGGAAAATGTTATCTGTGTAGGAAAAAGGGTAAAAGAGTGACGAACATTCATGTAGTTTAATGTATTATTTCTAGAGAACATGGTAATTACCCAACTCAATGACTTGACCTAAGAATTTACTTCTAAAGAAAGGAATGACCTATTCTATGACAATCATTGAAGATGACATATTGAATTTTGTATGTATTTGGATTCATGAATTATGAAATATATATGAATTGTTCACTTTATTTTTTCACTCGGGATTTATATGATTATATTGAATGTTTCTAATAGACTGTAAATTTAATTTAATGGAAAGGTGTCATTTTGAATAAGTTAAGATAAACCTTAATATTTTAGTTATATTAAGATAACAATATTCTAGATAT
Organism: Viscum album; assembly: GCA_963277665.1. Lineage (NCBI taxonomy): Eukaryota > Viridiplantae > Streptophyta > Magnoliopsida > Santalales > Viscaceae > Viscum > Viscum album. Next base: position 216,790,078 of record OY728121.1, on the reverse strand, counting down.
CAATATGTAAATTATAAGGTAATGATATCCTTGGAACAGATTAAGGATTTGTTTAAAAGTTTTTTAAGCTATAATGGATGAATAATACAACATTTGGACTTATGAGATACATACAATAATCTCAGAATTAGGAATCATGCATGTTTTTGATAATGTTGTATGGTAATTCATTTTATTACCATGTTTCAATAGAATACATGATAAAGCTATTCACAATATTGGAATGTGACAACCAAGAGTTGCCTTATGATATAAGGGAGATAAATGCTATGTCGATTTAGTGATCTTCTTTCAATTTTTTTGGATTCTCATCTTTCTAAAATATTGTAGGAATATCCATTTATGGAAGGTTTAAGTTAATATTTATATATGTTTGTGAGAGTAATGTATTATATCATCATGGGTGGATTTATGTATATTTTATAACATGTTCTAAACTTTTTGTTGAAGATAGATAGAATGAGCTATATTTCTTTTCAGGATCTCTTAACGCATAATGAATGAAAAATTCAAATTCATTTATTAAAATAAGATATGAATTATAAATTAATAATTAAAAAGTAAATAGAGAAGTTATGATGAAATCGATTAAGTATAACTTCTATTGAAAATTATTAAACATTAGGAAAAGAATTGTGATGTTAAAGTTTTTCTTATTATCATCTTTATTGATGATATTAGTGACCTCTTTAAAATTAATTCATTTTATTGTTTTTGGATTTTTAAACTTATCTGGATCACCCATGTTCTTATGATCAATGAACATTATCAATCTCTATGATTATTTACTCTTTCCTCTTGGTCTAAATCTTCACCAATGTTATCATATATAGAGGCTAAGTAATGATTTACATTGGTAAAATGTTATTTTCCATGTTTCCTTTTTAAAAGGAAGTTATAGAATTAAATTATATTATGTGTATTTATATAAAATGAACTTTTATGTATTAAACCTTTGATAACCCAGACGAATTTGGAGGACGAAATTCATTTGAAGGCGGTAGAATGTAAAACCCTAAGATTTTGTGAAATATATTTTCTTCAAATTAATTTAATCTATCTAATATTAAGAATTAAAAAAATACCATATATAGTTTTTTTTATAAAAACACTATGTTTAGATTATGTTATAGTAAAAACCAAGTCAAACTTTCACTGCATGCAATACTGACTTGTCTTGTGTTACACGCAACAATGTGTTTCTATAAAACATCACTTTATTATTATAATTATTTAAACGAGATAGTTATAAACTAGTTGTTAAAATTATAATATGAATAGTAATAACTACTTTTCAAATGTTATATATAATGGTTTTATATAAATAGAACATACTGATATTGGAACATATAATTTTTGGTAGTCTTTATATGTTTAAAACTACAATTTTCTCAAATGAACTGCTTTTCTTGTACTTATATGAAAAATAAAAAAAATAAGTTTAGACACTATTATTAATTTAATTTTATAAAAAAACATAATTTTTTAATTTGTAAATGCAAAATTAAATTAGGGAAAATTTTTATTTTTTTCTGAGAAATTTCATTTTTAGATGAATAGTGAACAATACAGCATTGTAGTTAAAAAATAACTTTTTCATTTAAATAATTATTATAATTTAATTTTTTTTAATGTCAAAATATATATTCAATATATATATATTAATATAATTTTAGGTCATTGTGATCATTTTGATATTGAAATTAGATATAAAAAACTTATTGAACTTTCGAACATCTCTTTTACTCGACTTCTCACTGCATCTGCAGAATTACTATTAACCTTAATTTAGCCTCATATATGAATTGAATATGTAAAAAAATACATAAAAAGCTATAATAAATATTAAATTTGTGTCATAATAGGATCAAAATAATTTTTTAAAATATTATGTTTAGTATTTTTATTTAGCATAGTAAATGGTAAATCAGGTAATTAAAGGTAAAAATAATATTATAAAATTATGAAATTACCCTAACACTTGCCCTAATTTCATTGGATTCGACTAAAAACAACCTTAGGCAAAAATTATAACCTTTTTAGGCCACTTGGTTAATAATATGACATTTATTATATTTTATTTGAAGATAAGTTAATATGTAATACTCCTAATTTTAATAAGTAAATGATTTTTAATATAGGGTAATATAGAATAAAAAAATCCATTTTAAATAGTAATTTGAAACATAGTAAATTTATTTTCACTATTATACATTATTTTTAAATTTTAGTGATTAAATAATTTAATTAATGGATTTCATAATGATGATGCAGTAATGGTTTAATTAATCAGAATATCAAATAAATGGTATTAAAAATATTAAAAATATTATGATTTAACATAATACACCAATTTTTTAGATAAAATTGACATATTATGGATATATTAGAAGTTATGTTTCAAATTTATCATGTTAATATGATATTTTATAAAATACATATAATTAATAGTATCAGAAATGAAAAAAATGATACATTGAAAAAAATAATTTATTAAATGATATAAAATTTCTAAAAATCTATAATTTGTCCAAAAAAACTAAAATAAGTTTTAAAAGTTCATAAATTATCCATTTGGGGTTATTTTTTCATTTTATTGTCACTGTATTAACCGTAAAGTGTAAAAATCCAAATTGTCAGGGTAAAAGTTCAAGGGTTTAACTAAGAATTAAAGACAAAATATAAAGTTAATATTGTGACATAAAAATTTCTAAAAATAATTGGTTGTGTGGATCTATTCCCACACGCACCTTATATTATAAATAACTCAATTTTGAGCTATTGGAAGTCAAAAATCAATTTATATTAATTTAATATTTTAAGATATTCCTAAAGTACCCCTCATGTCAACTATAAAAGGGAACCTCCTCCCTCATTTATTAACATCACATTGAGCGTTAAATATCACTCATCCCATGACCATTTACATTATCAACTTCACTATTAAAATTTTATTGATTCTTCTCTCCTAAAAAGGCAAACTCTAATGCCGTTAATTGGATATATATAGGGAGATCCTCGAAGAAGATATAATCTTCTTACCGACTCTTTCAAAATTGTTTCTTCTTATACTTCCTCTTCATTGGTTGATTCTATTATAATGTAATAATTATAGTATCACCTATATGATGAGATTTTATTTATTTTTATGGAACAACCATATTCCATCTTTTATTCATCCTATATAAAATTAATGTACCACACATGCGTACGTACGGCTTACCAACTTAAGGTCGTAGTGGAGTCTATTTTTTATCCATACAATGTTTTTATGGGTATAATGATGGATATAATGAATATAAATAATACAAATTATTGTATATTTATTATTTATAATTAATATACCATCTAATTACTAACCATTTTACTATTTACATAATGATATCGTCGGTAGTGCGTACTTACAACCTACCGTATCCACGACGCGAGGAGATTCATCTTCCACGTTAACCACTTCAATAATTATTATAAAAATGCATGTAATGAATATATATGTAATATATTAAATAATAATTCTATAGGAATAATATATATATATATATATATATATTTAATTTACCTTCTTCCATTCATTTCGGCAAGAAAACAGAAACAACGTTCATGCGTACGTACAACTTACCGTCTCCGTGAATGGTATATTCGATTTAATATATCTATACTTTATATATATTTTTATACTAAATATATATGATATATAAATATTTTATTAAATTATGGAAGTATTTAAATCATGATCTAAGTAATATGATCAGAAATAAAAATTCAAAACATGTACAATCAACAAAGCCTTTATTACCCGAAATGTTGCTTTAACTTGGAATTGTTAATAAACAGGTAATATAAAGTCAAAAATGAATCATATATGATATAATAAATATTATTAGTATTATTTTTATAAGATAATAATATTTTTAAAACCACTATATAGGAGTTTTAGGCTCATATGGAGGGAATCTGATCTAAGGTAAGAGATTTTTATCCCACTTTTATTTCTGTGGGACACGTGCCATATTCACCACAAAGTTCTTTTTCTTGGTGTACATTATGCCCATAAATTTATTTTTTGAGTATTATTCTGAATAATATGGTATTTTTATATCCATATACTTTTCATTCATTCATGGGGAGTATGATTCGACTGATTATAATAGTATATGCATATTTCATCTCACTTTTTATTTATGTGAGATACATACCTTATTAACCACTCATTTCCATTATGTGGTCAAAATAATACCCATGAATATATTATATTAATTTAATAAATTAATTTATGGGTATTTAAATATCCATTTGATAATCTCTATATCATGGGGTTTTATGGTTCAAATGTTACCAAATGTGTAAGGTAGTTTTGTCTTAATTTTCCTTCTTTGAGACACATGTTTTGTTATGAACCTGTATTCTTTTACGAGGTCTATATACTAACATATGACGTGTTATATATGGAATATCATTATATTAATGAAATTTTAAGAATAGTTTAATGTTATTATTTCATGGGGATTATGATTCAAAATTTTCAATGTGGTATGGGACACCATGAAATGTTGGATGATTATTCTTCAACAAAAGTGTTTAAAAAAGATCTATTAAGATCATTTCAAGGAAAATGAATCTAAAGAAATTTTTTTCCTTTTAAAGTTTCTTTTGCCAAATTTTCCATTATATGCTTTCAAATATATTTTCAAATAAAAAGGGTTAACTTCACAATCTCATTACTTTCTAAGATTGTTTATAAGTGAGTATTTAATAGGGTATATTAATCATACATGATTCTTAAAATTGATTTTGAGAATATTTTTACTATTAATGTACAATTGTTTAAAGTAATTTTTACCAATGTATGAGTATTTATTAAACGTTTTTAACGGAATATTTTGTCATTTTCCCTATGTGGTACTTTTTTACTTTTCTAAAGAAGTACAAGAAGAATGTTTTTTTAACATGTAAATCATGAACTGATTTTTATGATTTCATGAAGCCTTATTGCCTTGAGGATTCACTTACATGATTACAATGTTATTTTCAAGGAAAAATATTTCTTTTAAAATTTCACAACATTTTTGTTAAATTAAAAAAATTTAATGATGAAATGATATTTTCCTCAAGAACTATTTTAATTTTTTTTTCGTGATTGCATTATATGTTTTAAAAGTGGTTTAAAAGAAAATGTTTTTGAAATTTTTTTATGTTCTAAAAGGTGATTTTTAAGGAAAATTCATTTTCTAAAGATTACTTTAAAATCAATCTCGAACTATGATGATATACTTTGTTATATATTAAGAATACTATTCATAATATTTATTTGAATGGTTTATGTTTTGATGGATGAGGTTTAAGAAACATGATTCTTTTCATGGGTTATGATTTTGATGAAATTATTATGAACCTTGTATATTTTAAAAAATTTATGGTATGATTACATGTTTATGAGACCCATTTAATTTCATGGGTTATGATATGATTTTTTATGATCTTGTGGCACATGTATGTATGATTCCATTATGAGATGGGTGGGACCTAGATCTCCCTATAATGTATTTGGTAAAGATTTCTATATCATGGGATAGAAATGAAGGGCCTTGTCCACTAAGATGGTCTCAGGAGTGATCCTTGACTACCAATGATGGCTATGGGCTTGAACCATGAGTACCAAGATAGTTATGGGAGTAAACCATGACTACCAAGATGGTATGGGAAGTTAACCCATACAACCAAGACGACCATGGAAATGATTGCTTCACTAATATAGAAATAATTATTATATGGTTACGAGTCTACCAAATGTACATGTTTTATTTAAGTGTTGTGATTTCATGGATTATGTTCTTTATTTCATTAGGATTAATATCTTATGAACTGTCAATTATTATGCCATGATTCATGTTTATGATATGTGATATACAGGGTATGATCTTCTATTTTCATGATCATTTTCTCATAACCTTATTTTCATGATATGTTTACATATATCCCTTTTTTACCCTTAATAAGCATATTATATCACCCTTTTAGTTATTATTTATTTTCTCTATGTTATAAATAAAGGTTTTAGTTAGGGTTACAAAAGGGGAAGATCATTATGGGTGACTTTTATGATCTTTAACCAAATTGGAATAACATGTTTGATATTTCCAAAGTCACTAAACTAATAAGGTCTTTAAGTGCTTTTTTATAATTTAATAAGTATTATTAAAAGGTGATGTAGTGTCTATGTATGAAATGTTAGGGTCACTATAGAGATTATGATCAGATATAGTGTCATATGTGGGACTAAATTCTATATTTTGGTGATTGTTTTTCACCAATGGAGCTATGTCTGTTGAATAGTTAGGGTAATGTGGTGTAGTACATATATTTGGTGCTTCATCAAATTTTGGAATTCTTTATCATGTTGATTAGTCAATGATATCGAGGATTGGATGGTGGATCTTATGTAGTTTGGAAAATATTAAGGTCACTATGCTTGGGTCTCAGCTATAAATTATCATTGTTCATAGATTAGTGGTTTTATATCTTTGGTTCCATTATGGTATGATCACATTTCCATATTTAATATATCATTCTATTGAAAATAACATGAATTATAGGGAAATTTTTTGACCTGGAACTATAGCAGTGTAGTCCCCTACCTTAGGCCGTTATTTTTTTCCACATCACTCCACATTTCATAATCCTGTCGGGTATTCAACATGGTGTAATGATTCTATATTTTACTTATAATTTCCTAATTTCATAATACCCAAAATTCTTATAGAACTTCCTCAAGAACCTTAGTTGACTCTTGGGTTTCTTGAAGATTAAATATATCCCAAAAAAACATGGACCCATTCCCACCATTAGAAGATCAAATATTAGAAATTCTTGGTTACTTACTTTCCCATTATATTTTGTTTTAATCCACTCTCCTTGGGAATGTTGATGTGGTTCTATTCCATGGTAATCAATACCCTCTTAAATCTCACTCTATAACCCTCCTTATGAGGAATCAAGATTGATTATATGAAATCCTTGTTATGTGGTCTTCTTCCAGTTGGTGCACATATGTGTTTTAAATTATCGAGAAGACCTGATTTGTGGAAAATGAAAATCTATATCAACATGCTCGAGTGTGGAAGAAAATACCCTATAGGAAATTTATATTGATATTTCATCTTGTTTGTTTTGTGTATATATTTATTGTAGAGTCTATTTAATTATAGGTATTAATACCTTATGAAGGGTTTCCCATGAGACCTTAGTTTTGGTTTGTTTGTGTGTTCCTTACCATGTTCTGTACTATTTGTAAAATATTTCCTAGCTATAGAATGGTGTTTTGATATTATTATTAAGTTAAATATTGTACCTTTTTTATATTCTAATCATTGAATATGGAATATATACTATGGTGTGTTATTATTTTCTATATGTAGTGGCCCAGACCTCTCCGGTCCATTCCTTTGCTGAAATCTGGTGTCTAAGGTGTTATGAGAGGTCAAGGTGACTTATCCCCAACCCTTTTCCAAATTTCCAATTCTATGAACAATGTTTCCAGTTTTTTGAACCGTGTCATTGGGGAGATTTATGTGAATAGTGTAATTGGTGAGAAAGATGTGAACAATTTCATCGGTGAGATAGATGTGAACAGTGTCATCAGTGAGTCATTTGTACTATCAGTGTCGGTGAGTCATTTGTACTATCAGCATTGGTGAGTCATTTATACTGTCAGTGTCAGTGATTCATTTTTACTATCGATGTCAATGATTCATTTATACCTTCGGCGTCTGTGATTCATTTGTACTATCGGAATCAGTGAGTCATTTTTACTTTCAGTGTCGGTGAGTCATTTGTACTTTCGGTGTAGGTGAGTCATTTGTATTATCGGTGTCAGGGACTCATTTGTACTGTCGACATTGGTGACTCATTTTTCCTAACAGCATCGGTGAGTCATTTGTACTCTCGGTGCTGGTGATTCATTCGTACTGTCAGCATTAGTGAGTCAATTATAATATCAACGTCGATGAGTCATTTATACAATCGACATCGGTAGGTGTATTGTGTTTCTATCCATCTGTAGGTGTACAATGTTTCTAGCTTCCGGTAGTTCTATAGTGTTTCCCACTTCCTAAAGTTCACCCATTTAACTTTTTATTTGATTAAGAAGGCATTCAAGGCCTTATTTTAAAGTATTTAAGTCCGATTCAAATCCCATAACTCCTATATTAATTTTCTTATGGATCAGGATTCCTTTACTTGGTCAAACCACATGATTTAATGCGATCATCTTTTAATGGAAAATCCTATGTATCTTGAACTGCTGCTCCATTAGATCTTCTAAAGGGATGATATATATTCCTCCCTTGATTTACCTTCTTGTTCCCTGGTGTGATATGCTCGATCCATTACTTCTTCCTATAGAAGTGGTGTGATCGAACCTTAATCCTTGGATAATTTCCTCTTGAAGATTCTTCTTGCTGCAAGCACACCCCCTATTGTGGTGCAAGCAGTAAGTGTTGATCTGTATCGATAGAAGGCATGAGTTACCTTCGTTATTGCGTTTTCTTCAATCCTTATTCTCCCATTTCCCATTTCTATGTTATGGAATGTGGTCTAAATGTTTCTAATGGATTTTTCTTGGGTTTTAGTTGGTGTGATCATGCTACGACATCCTCAGGTGGATGTAGTTGTCACGAGGGAGGTGATCATGATCTATTCCAGGGATCGTTCTCATGTAAAGAATGTCCAAAAACTTTGGAGGTAGGGGATTTGTGGATTCACTATTATTTTATTTGAAACTATAGAGTTATCATGTATTATCCCACTAGATCAAAATGGAATTGAAATAATAAATATTTGAACCAGATTAATAAATTGGTATCAATCATATGTTATTGCCTCTTTTTTTGGTAGATAGTGTGTTATCCATGCTTTCCTTGTTTAACATGTAATTATTGAAGGAAATTGGTAAAGAACATAAACTGGTATTAATTTTATTTATTTTTATCAAGGATAAAGAGGCATGTAAATGAGTCTAGTAGTCGTTATAGTAATAATGTTTAATTTAATTAATTGATAAGCCAAAGGCATGTTGATGTTTGTTGATAATGAATTAAAAGCATGTCAATTAAATATTTAGTTAATTTGTGATATCTTACTATTTATGTTTCTCATAATTGGAAACTAAAAATAATAAATCAATTAATTCTAGATTGATAATATAACCGTCTAATTGATAAAATAAAATGCATGGTAGGGTTTTGAGTTACCCACTTTCTTGTAAGACCGAGTTCATTGTGATTTTGATCCATGTGTGATAATTATGTATGAATGATGGATGCCTTGTTTAAGGGCCAAGAGGCCAGTTGATATGATGTTTTTTCCTACTACTTGTGCTGTGATGTGAGCCCAGGCGGCTGTTGTGATATGTGGGGGTAGGGAGGTCCATTGGTTGTGGCAGCAGTTGATGCTTAGAGTGGCGAGATGCATCAGTTTATGCATGTAGGTGTTGGGGAGGAAACCAGAGATGCTGAAATAGGTAGTATGTGAATTATTGGATTCTTTTTGAATATTTTTGGTTGTTTATCTACCTTAATTTTTACACTGCTCAAGGGTGCTGGTCTTGCTTACCCTCTTTACAAAAGGGGAAAAGACGCATGGGGTATGCCACATGCTTTCCGTGTTTATCTTCTCAATAGAGGATGGTTCTATACTCGTTCTATAGGTGAAAATGACTCTATGGGTAGTTCACATACTCACCGTGTTGAGAACATTATGCTTGGTAACATAGAATTTTTTCTAGAATGCCTTGGAATATGAGAAAGTGATAATACTGTTCAAAAATGATTGAATAAATGATGTTAACCCATGGGGTTGGAGCATTCCGGGATACAATGCTGAGGTAATATTTCTGAGAAGCTGTGGACTTTGTTTTGTTTTGTCGGTAGGGCATGAAACATTGGCATGATGCTAATGAAATGTAATGTGGAATTAATAATTGTTAATAAATGGTTAAATAATTAAATAACACAATGTGAAATTGATAAAAAAATGGATAAAGTGATCTAATGTAGCTCTTTAAATGGTTGTTAGCTTATAGGATACCTAGTCTTAGCAATGACAGCCGGGAGTCTAAGAGACTTTAGCTGTAGTTGAGTCTATGAATAGGATATTCCTATAGTGTGGTTGTGAGCTATAGTATATTCTGTACGTTTTGTGTTTCTATATGCTACTCCACCCTGTTAGTTAGGGAAACAGACACCATGAGGATTCTGAGCCCTGGGGTGTGTTTTCCCCAACATTATGGTGCGAGGATGGATGGATGACTACCCCCTTTTATCCCTCTCTCTTATCTTGGTAGTTACTTGTGATGGTAGACACAATGGTAAGTTTTTCCCCATATATGTGTGTAGATGTATATAGTGGATTGTGGTTATTCACACACATATATTCTGGATATATTTTCTGATGGACTACTATAGGTGTAACATATATTGGCTATGATGGCCTGAGGATCCTTACTCGATGTATGGGTTGTAATGGCTTGAGGTATAATGCCCGAAGTTTGATACACATTATGCTAGTTTAAGTGGATCCTGAAAAATACCTGGTTACTTTGGTTACATGGATGTGGGGTTGTACTGCTTGAGGTGTATGTTATGGTTCTTTACCTAGGTGTCTGCGGGCAAGCCTTTTTAGATTGAGATGCTTAGGATGTGCGATGTTGGGGAAAAGTGGAAAACTAGTGGGGAATTGGTAGTGGGTTACCCTTGATATTCTTTATTATATTATATACACTTATATTCAATACTTGGTGAGAGTAGACATGGTGAGGCTAGGAACTTAGTATACTTATTTAGGTTATGAGTTAGTTTCACTTGTTGTTAATTGTGCTTTAGCATGATTTCTTTACTTTTTCAAGAGAGGATCTAGGGATGATCCTACTGAGTACACTTTTATACTCAAACTATACATATATAAACTATTTTCAGGTCACTTTGAGTAGGTTGGAGATCAGGCTTGTTACTACTAGCTTGGGGTTACAAGAGCTGTTCTGGCTTCCTGGTCGCTGCTGTTTTTAATTTCTTTTGGTACTAATAGTTTTCCATTTTAGTTTTAGTAGTTTTTTCATGTCATTTCATATGTGTACTTGGGATTTCTTTTATATTTCAGTCTGAGTTTGAGTTTTTTGGTGTCTTTATTATCTCTATATTCCTCATGTGTTCTCAGAGAAGGTAATGCCTCCTATTTGGGTGTTTACTATAACCTCGGTTCTAATGGCCAACCTGGGGCCTACTGAAGGCGATACTTGGGGGGGAGTATATCTCTCTTCTCACATTAGCAGCCTAGGAGGGGTACACCTTTTGGGGAGGGGTCATGACAAAGTGGTATCAGAGGTCTGGTTGGGGATATAATGGATTTTGGTGTTAGGTACAGGTGAAGTTGCATGGGTTTGTAGGGAAATAATGTCTGTGAAGTTTAGAAAGTTATGTAAACACTAGAGACCGGATGAGACATAGGCATTTAAGTCCCCCTATTATCTGATGCATGGAACATTAAGTTTACAGTGGCTACTAAACGAGGTGATACTGGATGTAGGGTAGAGACCTAGGAAAGGATCAGGAATCATTCTTCTTTGGGTATGTGTTTTAATGGGTAGAGATTTTGATAGGTTAACCTAAAATGAATAAAATAAAACAATTAATTAATTAATGTTGAGTCTTATATATTGTAGGTTTAGAAGATTTAACTATTTTTTATTTTCTTGGTGTGGCGCCAGGTCGACGTCCTCATCAGGTTTGCATAAAAGATGTCCATCAGGATGTTCCAGCAGATCACCACATATTATAGGACGACGATGAAAACACTTGGAGGAGGGAACTCCAAGAGTTTTATCTCTAGAGCCTTCATAAATATGAGGGCTCCATTTTAGATGAAGTCACTAAATACTGGTTGGAGGATTTTGAGATAGCCTTTAGTTTGATATGTGCTTGAAAGGAGCATTGGGTTTCTTTGGTTATGACGATGTTGTGTGGGGCAGTGAGGCAGTGGTGGTTCTTATTTCCTGGGGATCACAATGAGTTAGTGATCTCATGGGAGGAGTTTCGATACATGTTCAAAGTTGAGCTTGTTTCATCGATTGTGAAGAAGTCCAGTCGCCATGAGCTTCCTACCCTTAGACAGGGGATCTCCAGTGTACGAGAGTTTGGAATCAATTTCATGAACCTGTTACAATATTCTTTAGACTTGTTTCCTGATGAGGATGCCAAGATGAGGCATTTTGAGGAGGCTTTTCATCTAGTGATCCTGCACCAGGTCACCCAGTTTATGCTGACAACATATCTTGAGGTGATGGAGAGGGAATAAGTCATCGAGAGGAAATTGTCCTAAACCAGATCTTTATGAGATGGGAGTCATCAAGATTCCTCATGAAGTAGAGCTGTGGTTTGGGGTTCCCGGTTTTTAGGGAACAAGATTTTTTCTTCAACTGAGGGTAGGTACCAGCCCTCAAAATTTCATTTATTTAGGGGTAGAATCTCTCATACATATTCCAAAGGATAAAGTTCTTGTTTTTATTGTGGAGGCCTAGGTCATCAGTAGGGAGAGTGCTCGACATTTCTGAGAAGTGATCATGCAGAAGGTGTTCCTCTCTAGGTTCCTTTGCTCAGATAGTTCCAGCCGAGGAAGCAGCAGCAGGTCGCACCAGCTTTGGATCAATAGAGAGTATATTGGGAAGGTAGAGGATAGCCCAGTGATTCTCCCCATCCTCAAAGAGTAGACTGCATCTGTGGTGGTGGTCATCATTAGGGTCATAGAATCCATGGAGTAGGTCGTGGTCAGCTTCATGCATTAGCGTTGCCAACGTTAAGTGATCCAAACATTGTTCGAGGTATCATTTTCTTGTTTTCTACTTAGGTGTATTCCTTTTTTGATTCAGGAGTGACAAACTCCTTCATATCATCTTCCCTTGTCCGTTCATTGGGACTTGATGTAGAGAGGCTTACAGTGATCTTAGTGTTGACTACACTAATTGGAGGTCAAGATGACTTGTTTGAAGTATGTAGAGACCGTGATCTAGTGCTAGGGAAAAACCTCTCTTGGGTATATTTCAAATGTTTAGAGATACAACCATATGATGTCATCCTCAGCATGGATTTTTTGCATTAGGTATAGGATACTGTGGATTACTTTAGGAGGTAGGTGGTACTCTTCGATGTTGATAGAGATCCAGCTATGTTTGTTGGTGAGCGAGACCCTCAGATAGGCTAGAGGCATGTTCCGTACTAATCATCCTTGATGGATGAGTTGATGCTAAGTTCATCAGAGGTTCAACAGTTTTTATTTCCTAGGGTCGTAGAAGAGTACCCTGATGTCTTTCCAGAAGAGGTTGTAGCATTACCCCATGTATGAGAGATCGATTTTGGGATCAAGCTACATCCTAGATAATCTCATATCTCTATGTATCTATATAGTATGTCCCCTTTTAAGTTACAGGAGCATCATATATAGCTTTATAGTCTGTTATAGTGTGTTTTTTTTGGCCGAGTGTGTCATTGTGGGCTACAATAGTTTTGTTCGTGAAGAGGGATGATGGGAGTTTGTAGTTGTCTATCAATTATCATAGCTTAAACAGAGTTATAGTGAAGAATTGATATCCTTTTCCGTGTATTGATGATTTATTCAATCAATTGAAGGGTGAAATTTAGTTCTCAAAGATCGAATTGTGGTCAGGATATCACCAAATACATGTGAAGGATGAGAATATCCAGAAGACTGCATTCTGTTGTTGTCATGGTAATTATGAGTTTGTTTCAATACTGATTGGTATGAAGAATTCTCTAACCATGTTCATGATATTGATAAACGCCATGCTCCATGAGTTCCTAGATACGTTTATGGTGGTTTTCAACAATGACATCCTTGTGTACTATGCATCTGAGTAGGATCATGTAGAGCATCTACGTGCCATTTCGGGAGTTCTTTAGGAAGAGTATCTATATTGGATGTTGTCTATGTGTGAGTTTTGGGCTCAAGAAGTTCGTTTCATGGGGAATGTGGTGTCCCAACATGGAGTAGTTTCAGATCCATCGAAGATAGAAGAATTTGCATCTTGGGTAGCCCCTAAGACCCTGGAAGAGGTGAAAAGTTTCCTTGGTCTCTTAGGATACTACATGAGGTTCGTAGCCGATTTCACTCAGGTTATGACTCCTTTGACAACATTGAGTAGCAGGATCAGGTGTTTGTGTTGAATCATTAGAATCAGGAAGATTTTGAGTATCTGATGGAGTTGTTATAAAGTGCTTTGGTTCTTTGTATTCCAGTAGAGGGAGTTCAATTTTATGTTTTCTGTGATGCTTCACATTTGGGTTTAGGCTTCAATCTAATGTATAATAGATCAGTTATTTCTTATGGGTCTTGATAGTTGTTTCCCCATGAACATAACTATTCCACCCACGATCTTGAGTTGGTGGAAGTGGTGTTTGCTTTGAATCTATGGATACATTACCTCATTGGCAAGCACTTTGTGGTTTTCATCAATAATAAGAGCCTGGGGTATGTTTTCTCCTAGAATGACTTGAACATGAAGTAGCATTGGTAGATGACATTCTTATAAGAATAAGACTTTGAAATCTCATATACACCTAGAAAGGGGAATGTTGTAGCATATACGATGAACATGAAGTCACATAGTGATACAGTGCATGAATTTGGTGATTCCTTGAGAGTGATGGAAGAAATTTCAGAATTACATCTTGATAGAGGATAAGTTAGGGGTAGAGTTTGTCTTTTTTAGATGATATTATAGTCATCCCTAGTGCAGTAGTTGGAAGATTCCCAGTTGGGGGTTCTTGATGTTGAGGTTTGGAGAGAACAAGTTTATTGTGGTTAGGCCTCTGATGGTTGGTCTAAGGATGAAAGACACTGAGTGTTATATCAAGGAAGGTTTTTTTTTACTTTGTCAATGCACGAGACTCTTCTCAGATGGTTCCATATTTCTACTTTAGTGGTGCATCCTAGTGTGTCAAATATGTACCAAGACTTGAGGTGTCAGTTTCTGTGCCTTGGTCCGAATCATGTAGTTGTAGAGTTTGTTTCTCAATGTTTGGTCTTCCAAAAAGTGAAGAACGGGCACTATGTCCCTGGTGGTTTTCTACAAAAATTAGATGTTCCTCAGTGGATGTGGGAGGACAACTCAATTGAATTTGTTAATGGTTTACCTTGACCTTAGGGAGTCCATGATGTTATGTAGGCGGTAGTGGATTGTTTAATGAAATCAACCCACCTTATAGTGATCAAGGAATTGAGCTCAGTGTAAGTTTTTTTCAAGGCAATATCTTGACGAGGTAGCGAGACTCCATGAATTTCCAAGGATGATCATTTATGATCAATATCCTAGTTTTAGTTCTAGGGTGTGTAGAGGTCTCCAGTATGCTTTTGGGTCATAGGTATTCCTTAGCAATACTTTTCATCTACAGACAGACTGTCAGACATAGCAGACCATCCAGAATCTTGAAGACTAGTTGTGCTCTTATGTCCTAGATTTTGGTGGTTCGTGGATGAGGCACTTACCCATGGTGGAGTTCTATTATATCAATATTTTTCACTCCACCATTGGTATGGCTCCATTTGAATCCTTATATGGCCGACCATTCCATTCTCCATTGTGTTGGACTAGGGTCGGAGAGTCAGAAATTCTCGAGCCATAATTGGTATAGAAAATGACAGAGAAGGTTCAAGTGATTCATGAGATGATGAAGGCAACACATGATCATCATAAATCATATGCCAATCAAAGGATGAAACCTTTGGTGTTTGATTTTTGTGATCACGTGTTTCTAAATGTGACTCCCCGCTATGGGTAGCGAAGGATTGGTCATGTGATTTTGATTTCTCCATGGTTTGTTGGGACTTTCTAGGTGTTGGGTCGTGTTGGATCTGTGGTGTATCAGGTATCACTTCCCCCACAGATTAGTAGGGTACATGATGTTTTTCATGTGTCGTAGCTCCGTAGTTATCTTCATGAAGACTCTCACATCATCGATTGGGTAGTGATCAATGTTGACCATGATACAACCTCCATGGATTGGCATGTAGAGATCTAGGACCACAAGGAGAAGATTTTGTGTGGGAATTATACCCCCTTGGTTCATGTCTTGTGGAGACACGGTGGCGTGGAGGAGAGTACATGGGAACATGGGTCGCATATATGTGCTCAGTACCCTGAGTTGTTTGATTTTTAAATATTTTCATGTAACGATCTTCGTTTGTGATTAAGGACCTTTAGTTTTTATGATATGGCATTCTATTAATTCTTTTGTGGCTCTCTCTATTTTGAGAGGTATCTCGAGGGGTGGTTGTTCGAACCCCTTTTATGTTTTCTTTTAGGTCAACTTTGAATTATCGAGGAAAATAATGTTTGAGAGGTATATGATGTAATGAACCAAACCTATTTGGTCCATTCCTTTGCTGAAATCTGGTGTTGAGGTGTTATGGAAAGTCAAGGTGACTTTTCACCAACACTTTTCCAAATTTCCATTTCCATGAATAGTGTTTCCAGTTTTGTGAACAGTCCCGTCAGTGAGACAGATGTTAACAGTTTCATCGGTGAGAAAAATGTGAACACTTTCATTAGTGAGACATTTGTGAACTGTGTCATCGGTGATTTATTTGTACTATCAGTGTTAGTGAGTCATTTGTACTGTCAGCGTCAGTGGGTCATTTGTACTATTAGCATCGATGATTCATTTGTACTATCGGTGTTGGTGGGTCATTTTTACTCTTAGTGTCAGTGAGTCATTTTTAGTGTCGGCATTGGTGACTCATTTGTACTAACGACTTCAGTGAATAATTTGTACTATCAGCATAGGTGAGTCATTTGTACTGTTGGCGTCGGTGAGTCATTTGTGATTTCGGCATTGGTGATTCATTTGTATTGTTGACATCCGTAGGTGTAAATTTTTTCAAGCCATCGGTAGGTGTACATTGTTTCCAATAGTTGGTATGTGTATAGTGTTTCCATCTTCCTACAGTTCTCCCATTTAACATTTTCTTTGACTAAAAATGCATTCAAGGCCTTGTTTTAAGGGATTTAAGGATGATTCAAATCCCATAACTCCTATCTTAATTTTCCTAAGTCTTGGGATTACTTTACATGGTGAAACCACATCGTTTATTGTGATATGATTTTAATGGAAAATCCATTGTATCTTGAACTGATGATCCATTAAAGCTTTTAATAGGATGAGATATATTCCTCCCTTGTTCTACCTTCTGGTTCCCTAGTGTGAGATGATTGAACCTTTACTTCTTCCCATATGAGTGGTGTGATCAAACCTTAATCCTTTGATCATTTCCCCTTGATATTTCTTCCTTTATTATGTGCATACCTTGATTTAGTGCAAGAAAAAATTGTCGATCTTCCATCGATAGAAGGTTTGATCTACCTCTGTTCTTATGTTTTCTTCAATCCTTCTTATCCCCTTTCCCCTTCCATGTTTTGGAATGTGATATACCTATTTCAAATGGAGTTTTCTTGGGTGTCGATTGGTGTCGTTGTACCGCAGCGTCCTCAGGTGGATGTAGTTGTCACAGGGGAGAAGATCATGATCTGTTGCGTGGATCATTATCATGTAAAGAATGTTAATAACCTTTTGAGGTGTGGGATTCATGACTTCACTATTATTTTATGTGAAAATATAGAGTTAGAATGTTTTATCATACTAGATCACAATGGAATTAGTGTAATAAATATTTAAACTAGATTAATAAATTGGTATCAATCATATGTTATTGCCTCTAGTTTTCCTAGATAGTGTGATATCTATGCTTTCCTTATTTAGCATGTCATTCTTGATTGAAATTGGTAAAGAACATAAATTGGGATTAATTGATATTATTTTTTTCAAATATAAAAAGTCATGTAAATGAATATGGTTATTATTGTAGTAATCATGTTTACTTGAAATAATTGACAAGCCAGAGGCATGCCGATGCTTGTTGATAATGAATTAAAAGCATGTAAATTAATGATTTCGTTAATTTTTGATAGCTTACTATTTAGGTTTCCCATAATTGGAACCTACCAATAATAAATCAGTTAATTATAGATGGATTAATGAAGCAGATATTTGATAATAGATAATTCCTAGTAGGGTTCTGATTTACCCTCTTGCTTGTAAGGCTGAGTGCCTTGTGCTTTGGATCCATGAGTGCTTATTATGTACAAAGGATGAATTCCTTGTTTAAGGTCTATGAACCTAGTTGATTTGTTGTTTGTTTCCTACTTCCTGTGTTGTGAAGTGATCCTGGATGGCTTTTGTGATATGTGGGGGTAGGGGGTCCCTTTGGTTGCAGTAAAATTTGATGCCTAGAGTGGAGAGATGCATTGGTTTATGCATGTGGGTGTCATGAAGGACACCAGAAATGATGAAATGGGTTGGATGTGAATGATTGGATGATTTATAAATCTTGTTGGTTGTATACCTGCTTTACTTTCCCTACAGGTCAAAGCACCTGGTCATGATTAACCTCCTTCCAAAACGGGTGAAGACGCATGGGATATTCTATGTGCTTTCCATGTTTAGATTATCAAGGGAGGATGGGTCAATGCTCTTGTTAAAGGTGGAAATGACATGATGGGTAGTTCACCTACTCACTGTGTTGATCCCCTTGTACTTGGTATCTAGGAATGTTTTCTAAAATGCCTAGGAATATGGGAAAGTGAAAATGGTGTTAATAAATGATTGAATAAATGATGTTAACCCATGGGGTTGGAGCTTACTTGGATACAATGATAAGGTAGTATATATAAGATAATGTGGACTTTGTTTGGTTATGCTTGGAGGGCATGAAACTTTTTCGTGATGCTAAGGAAAAGTAATGTGGAATTAATAATGGTTAATTAATCATTAAAGAATTAATTAATGTAAAGTGTTACTGATTACAAGGTATAATGTAATATAACAAATCTATTTAAATGGTTGGGTGCATATAGGATACCTAGTCTTAACAGTAGAAGTTATGAGTTCAAGAGACGTTAGATGTAGTTGAGTCTCTGACTAGGTTATGCCCATAGTGTGGTTGTGAGATATAGTATATTTTGTAATTTTTTTGTTTCTATATGCTACTCCACCCCATCAGTTAGGGAAACTAACACCCTGAGGATTTTGATCCACGAGAGGGTTTTCCCCAACATTTCGGTGGGAGAATGGATGGATGACTACCACCTTTGGCCCTGCTCTCTTTTCTTAGTAGTTACTTGTGCTTGTAGGAATATTAGTTATTTTTTCACCATATATATGTGTATAGAGATATAATGGATTTTGGATATTCACACACATATATTCTGGATATATTTTCCTTTGTACAACTATTGGTGTAACATGTATAGGCTATGATGGCTTGAGGATCATTACTCGATTTATGGGATGTAATGGATTAAGGTATAAATCCCGACGTATGATACAAATTATGAAAGATATGGTGGATCATGGAAAATACTTAGTTAATTTGGTTACATGGAAGTGGTGGTTGTGCTGCATGAGGTGCATGTTATGGTGATTCTCCAAGGTGTCTTTGGGAAATCCTTTTTGGAGAGAGATGCTTAGGACATGCGACTTTGGAGCAAAGCAGAAAACCAATGGGGAAGTGTTAGCATGGTACCCTAGATATTCATTATTATATTATATAATCTTGTATGCGATACATGGTGAGAGTAGCCATAGTGAGGCTAGGAACATAGTATACCTATTTAGGTGATGAGTTAGTTTCTCTTTTTGTTAACTGTTATATGTCATGGTTTCTTTACTTTTGCACGAGAGGATCTGGAGAGGATCCTACTGAGTATAATATTATAGTCACCCTATGCATATATAAACTTTTTTTCAGGTCACTTGGAGCAGGTTAGAGATCAGTCCGGTTACTACTAGCTTAGGGTTACAGGAATAGTTCGGGCTTCGTGGTCACTGCTATTTTTTACTTTCTTTTGGTAATTTCAGTTTTCCATTTTAGTTGTAGTAGTTTTTTAATGACATTACATATGTGTACATGGGATTTAATTTATACTGTAGTGTGAGTTGGATTTGGTTTATGTCTATCTTATCTCTCTCTTCCAGATGTGTTCTCTTAGAGGGTAATGACACCCATTTATGTGTTTACTATACCTTCGGTGATAGTCGCCGACCTGGGGCCTACTGAAGGCCGGACTCAGGGGGGTCACTATCTCTATTCCCACATTGCCAGCCCAGGAGGGGTAAACCTTGTGGGGAGGGGGTCATGACACTATATCATTCTTTCATATGAATTTTTGTATAGCCAGTAAAATATTGTTTCAGTTTATATGTTGAAAAATGACTCTGATAGGCCTTGATAGCTCATTATAGGTGAAGTTCAGCTGAAGGGACTATTTAGACATGAATTTCCATATGATTGTTAGTACTAAGGTTTTCATGTGATGATCTTATGAGAGGATATTTATACACATCATTGGAAGAGGTTTTGTACGTTGGTATTATGTTCCATTGGAGACCAACCATGTGTATTTGTAGAGTTATATAATTTTGGAATTCCAATCATTTGAACTATTGAAGGCGAGTTAGCAGTAATGTGACATGGGTGACACTATCCCTTAATGGTGGTTATGGATTTATTCCATAATGGTGTATGTTTTATTATACTTAAATGTCGACATAGTTACATGGTATGGACTAATTCATATAGTTGAATACATGTGTTATTCCATATGGATTGTGTAGAAGTAGGTATGGACATGGTTGATTGAAGCTTCGTTAGCTTATAAATTCTAAATATATGATCGGTTTAATACTTGTATGGGAAGTAACATTTTAATCATTCCATACACCTATACATACATGTACACTAATTTAATGGATACATTGGTGGTGTCTTATTGTGTTTATATGCACACCCTTTATGGGTATCATCATATGTGTACAAACACCATGATTAGTTATCCAGAGAAGGGAAATGGCCTTGTATGAGGAATTGGAGAGATTGGAGTTAAGAGTGGGATATGGTTTCAGGAAGGACTCCAAATTGTTACCATTATAGCTTTAATTATCATTTTCTATAGTTACACTGTTGTACTTGTTGACCTACAACATTGGGGGTTTCTGTTCATTATTGTTGTATAACCTAACATAAATCCTTCTATGTCATTTTTTTACTAATAAATATGTTATTTGGATTCTTAATGTCTATTATTTTTATTTTGGTGATTTTTTGGATTATAGAGGGTTTAGTATCTACATATTACATTAGACGATATCTATTAGTCGACAACCACTATCCTATGGGGAGGAACACAAGTGTTTTTTTGGTACATCATCTCGGTCCTGATGATTTAGGTCGGGTTTTTAAAGAAATGATATTTTATATTTAAATCAATTCCATACCATAAAATATCCATATAATGTAGAATAAATAATTGACTAAAAATTATCATATATATATATATATGGATATTGGTAATAACACAATTATGTTATAGGTGTGAGATAGCTGTAGGGAATAGTTAATCCACATGAGACTTACACTTCCCACAGATTGGACCTTGTGATATTATTCTTTTCTTACATTGGTTGCATACTAGAAATGATTTTTCACATATTTATTTGAAAAAAATTATTTTCTCAAAAATTAAATTACATTTTTGTGACAATATTGAAGATAGATATAATAATTTAATAAATCAAGGAATTGATAGTTATGATATATCTTTATAGTTAAAGGGGTTGATGATTTTTTAATTTGAGGAAAAGGATGTAGAGCTCCCCCAAATTTTTAGGTGAATTGAAGACTATTTTCTCTAATAGAAGTGACATGTTTTCATCTACCACATGTTTATGAATTTATGATATATTAATAATCCATCATCTCACCTATTCTTATAGATAATTTCCATATAGGCCTAACATATCTTATGAAATTAATAATTCAAATTTACGATTCATTCCATAGAGGTATATTCATATTTCTATATTATTTGGATTTATCTATTATTATTCATAAATAATTTAGAATGTATCTTGAGTCATTAGATAAAATTTCCATATTTGTTGGAAATAATAGTAAAAAAAATTATATTATTACTTGAATTGAGGATTTATATGATTAATTAAATGGTCTCATTTGGTTCAAAAATATGGATTTATATTTGGTTACCATCACAAGAGAGTTAAATATGATGGAATTCAAATGAAAATATTTGAGAATAAATCTTTACACATTGAATTTGTTATGGTAAAATTTTTGGTTTTGAATACTCTAGAATTGGTTAGGATAATGCTGAATTATTCGTTTCAGCTATATAATTATCAAATATAGTTAGTTTTAATTATAACTTATAGTATGTACCAATTCACTCTAGATTTTTTTTGGAATTTCTAAGAAAGAATCAATTTTGTTGTAAATTATTGAAATTACATCATTTGATAAACAATGTTATCTTCTTGGATTCCAATATCTTCAATAAATGACATATATTATATCCATTAAAGTTAATATTTTCTATTTTTAGGGGACCAAAAAAACATATTTTGTAGTTTTGATGTATTTTAGTCCATGTTGGATAGTATATGAGGTTCGTGTTTCAATTTTCATGCATAAAAACCCCTTTATAAACTTTGACTAAATAACTAGATTAATTTTTTTGTAATAAGAATTTTAATAATCTTGTTAATGTTTGAAGTAAAAGGTAAAAAATAATAAATTTCATTGTTTACATGTAGTTTATATTAGTTACAAAATATATTGCGACACATTTCATCATGAATCAGGATAATTTATGGGGAGTCAATGATCAGTAAAGAAAATGGGTATATACGGTTCCATTATAATGATTTTATATGTGAAACACATGATTTAAATCATTTAGATATAATTTTTTACACTTATACTATATACATATTAATTTCATATAAATAATGTTTTGGTCTCTAAGGATCATTAGTGTGTAAATTAAATATTATCTTATAAAATATAGAATGTTGTAACTGATTCTTGTTTTTTGATATCATATAATGATGTACCATGATATGTGGGTGGGTAATGGTAGATTATTTAATAGTTTTTGGTTATAAATCTTGATATAAATTAAATTAATGTTGTATCATATTTATATCGGATGATGATTGAAAAATCTTCAGTGTAAAATGTTACATATTCTCAGAATGAAGGTCATTATTTTGGGGATTAGATAGATTTAAATACTCATAATGATGATTTTAAATGTTGTTATGAATATAGGGAGCAACATATAATGTTTCAAGAATGAGTATTTATTCCTCAATACATGAGTAAGGAAATATTTTGTGATTTCCACATCTCTCATATGAATGTGCCCAAGGATATTTTTAACCCATATAATTATTTGAAAAATATTTTTTTATCTTTGTATAAGGAGGTTAGTAAATAATTTTATGCATAATTTTCATACCTATCCATAGTTAAAGGATTTTAAATGGATTCTAGATAATTTTATACATCGATAGAGTTTTCTATTTTTAAAATGGGAATATATTTTCATGTATATTATAATTAGAACACAATAAATGCCCAGATTGTTTTGTTATTTTATTTATATTGGATCAATTGATAGAGTCAATTCATTTCTAAAATATTGATAGTATATACCAGTACATGTTTTATGAGTAAAATGTTTGAAAAAATGTTAAATTTATAAGGAGTTACCCATATGATTGTTTATACCAACAATTCTCAGTTTACCTTTAATACTAGAATAGGTTTGTCATCTTATTCTTGTACCTATTTGTGTATTAATGAAAATTGTTATTATAAAATGGATAATAAGATGGAGATGATGATTATTTCCATTGATGATATGTTTAGGTCATGTTTTTTTGTTTAGTTATCCATGGGTGGATCATCAACCTTTATTTCAGTTTTAATATTACAAAAATTACAATTAATATACAAGGGCTACACCATGTGAGGAATTATATGGTTAAAATTTTCTATCACAAATTTAATTTCTTTACATTTAGGAATCAATAGCAATTTGATCATAATTGGTTCAAGATATGAAAGAGTATGTTTAAATAAATATTGATTAAATGAAAATTACATAGAGTTTTTAAAATACATATATTAATTAGAGGAAGGGGAAATTGGATTATTTTATTAGTTTCAATTTCATATTGATAATATATCCTCATCATGCCTAATGTTGATTCAAATAAAAATAAAACATAAATATTTTCATCAAATATCTTATATTATTTTTTAATATTCTAGATGATGCTTATTTATTTTCAATTTATTCATAGTATTTTCAACCTCATGAAATTTTCTGTGTATTAGATTTTGAGATATATTTCTAACCAATTTCATGTTATTGATTAGGGTGATACTGTTATAGATCATGAATGTACATATATGGAGTATTCATTAAAGATCCAAGATCAATGTTTCAAATTTTCACCTAGATGAGTTATGCCCTTAGTGTGAATTTTTTGAAGGAGAGGCAAAATATAAGAAAATAACTGGTATTTGAAGTTTAATGTTATGGTTTAGTACCATATTATATTTTATTTGATTCTTTTGGTGAAAAAATGAAATTATTTTTAATAGTGGAATGATAAGATATTATTAATGATTAGTTTTGTGATGCTTTTCCAAGGAATAAATGCGTTTAAAGTTTTGGAGTTTTAAAAGTTTTTTAATGTGGTGTTAATGTAGATAACAATATTTTGAATCCTAAATATTGTGATTTTTTAAGGACCTTTTTTATTTTATACATATTGGGTTAAATTGAATTTTTAGGGGATCTGTAATATGTTTTAGAATACTCAACTAAATAATGACTAATTTATTTTTCATAGGGAGTATGTTTGTAGGAAATAATATATGGAATGTTAAATAAAAGGAAATTTATTTATTTATTTATTTATAGGGATTTATTTATATATAAATAATAAATTATATTGTTTTATATGGTGTTATGGTGAATAGAGTTTGAAATAATTCCTTAAATTATTCAGTAACAAATATTCTATTCAGTGTGATATAAATATTATTTGAATATAGATAGTGATATATGAAAAATAAATGTTTTCAAGTTGAACTTACAAGATTCACGAACTAAATCAATTAGGGAATTAATGGGGTTGTTGAAGTATTCCTTATATAAATGAGGGGTTTAAAATTGAACTTTTCACTAACAAATATATATTCTATATTTTTTTAGTAAAAAGGATTCTTTGAGTTTCCTTTTTGTTATAATAAAACAATAATGATGAATGATAAATGATAAACATGGGACTATTAATGATTAATATTTATGAAATTGAGGAAGTATTTTCTATATAAAACCTTAATTTTTTGTTATTTTAAATATATTTATATTATTTATGTGACACACAAAAGATTAAAATTTCATATTTGTACATTCTATGACATGATATAATGGACTGTTAGATCATAATTTTATTATTTTTATGTGTTTTTAACATTGTCTAATAAACTATTAGTATTTTAAACATTTAACATATGTTTTTAATAGAATATATATGTTTTTAGTGTCATATAAATTTTATCTTACTACTATTATAATATATATATATAATTTATATTTTATTATAATAAATATTTTATGTTATGTTTATAATTAAATGAATAAATTATAGGTTTTGAGGGTTTAAATGGTGGGTTTAGAACAAAGATGTCCAGTTAATTAAATATTCTAAATTAAAATTTATTATTATTATTATTATTATAATAAAAAAATATGGGATCCCCCTTTCCCTCATTTATTCAACGACTACCATGGGAGGGAGTTGTCCCTTTCTCTTCCCGCTTCTTATGATATGTCATTATCTACCAATGTCCAATGGAAGGGTGAAAGGTATGTCTTCCACTTTCTCTCTTTTGTCCCTTATCAATCTCCTCTTCTCTCCAAAATTTTATGTTTTATCTAAAACCAGGTTGTTGGATTATTTATGGTTTCACCTGTATTATGTATAAGCATATAAAACCCACAATTATTTTACCTTAGGAGTAAGAGTGGCCCTCTATGTTTCATATAAATTTGACAAAATCTAATATTTATACATTAGGATCATCATTAAGCGTTAAAACTTATTGTACATCAAGAAATAATTTAAATCTTATTTTTTATTTTTTTAATTAATTTTGGATATTTCTCTATGTCATTAATAGTGTAAAATATTATTAATGCCACTAAAATCAATCATGAAACCCAAAATATTTGGAAACTATCTGAATCATACTTTATTTAATGAACCATAAGTTCTTGATTTTTTAAAATTATTTTTTTAAAAAATTAAATATTTTGTGATACTTATGATGATAACCACATACTATATACTTATTCATATATTGTTTTCAGAATGATTATGGGAATTAATTCCTTATAATGTGTAATTAAGATCCATGTAATTTGTTATAATGAAGGTGTTAATTAAAATTAAAATATTTATGTAATGTGATTTAATATTTTTTTCATGGAATTATATTTACTAATTTAGCATTACATAAATATATGATTTTATTGAGATATATGTGGAATAAAAACTTTTTTTTCAAATTAATTTGTCTTATTCTATATGTCAATTTTCCGTTAAATGATTTCCCCATTTTAATGGAATCACGTGTGTGATGTATATTTATAAAATCCATTTGAACTATTATTAATGAAAGGGTTATTACATGTTTATTTAGGTAGTATAGACACTTAAATGTGAAATTTTCTCAATTGAAAATTTAGTTACATAGGTGGGAACCTAGAAAATGTACTTTTCTAGGTATTCAATGGGACTCTACTTAGAAATCCTTCCTAGAAATAATGAGACCAAGGCTATTAGTCGAACATATTAGTGCGTACAACCAGATTTATCTATTAGTGGCCAAATTATAGTTTATAATGAGAATTTTGTTAGATGATAATTATGCATAGTTATATATTCTTGGGATATGGTTATAGTTATTACGATGATCCTTTTTCCCCTGGAGATAGATTCCCTTATTTCAATATCATGATATCTGATTTTTTAATTAAAAAATGGTCTTAAATTTTCATATAAAATATTTCACTCTCAAATTTATAATATAATTGTATAAAATGTGGTTTTTATTATATAGATATAATATAAATAATCACCTATTAATTATTTTCATAAAAATTAAAAGGATCATTTATAGTAGAAGTTCAAACTATCATTTTTATATTATTATGTAAAGGTTATTCATATATATTATTGTGGAATCCTTCTAGAAATATTCACTCAGACCCTAAAAATAACTCTATATGTATGTTGATTGTATTCTATTGATCTATTTTGTAGGTGCAGATAATAGATCTTTTTTTCTTTGGTATTAGAACATTGTAACATTTGTGGATCATTGGTGGTAATAAAATATGAGAAGTTTATGTTATTTAAACATTAAGATTTTAATTAATTTTTATTTATAGCTTTAATTTTTTCAATTATATTTTTAATGTTTTATTGATGCCTATACTTTGGGGATTATTTTTGTAACTAGCATGTGTGAGTGTGGCGCATTTTAGTTGTTTCATTATTTTATTCTTATTTATTTTTATTTTTTTCATTGGTGAAATAATTCCTCATATTATAGTCTAATATGTACAACTTGTTTCCATCCCTTAATAATTGGGTATATTTGGTTGGACATGTGATACACTGAATTATGAATAATGTTTATGTATCTTTGTTCTGTGCATTAAAAAATGGTATTAGATCTTTATCGGGATGTTTGGTGTGTGGTGGGTGGTGGAATGATCATACTAAGTTGAGAAGCAATATATAAATAGGCTTGGAATCCCTCTCTATTTGTAGAGATTCATGTTAATAAGGATTTTTTTTGGATTGTGTGGTGTTAGTCAACACTTTATTAGGTTCTACCTCTATTTACATATGAGGCTTGGTTTCATAAAAATTAATGTTCAATGTGGAAGATGTTAAATCTAATTTCTATTAATACATATGGAATTTTTTTATCAATAGATTGTCTCTATTGAACAATCAGTATTTTTTGAATGGTTTTTTTCCTGTGAAGTGATTGATTGTGATAATATATATATTTAAAATGTTTCATTGATTGATAACATATTTCTGTGTAGTGAATGGGTGACTTATTGAGTAAAATATAATGAATTATTTTGATAAGTTTAGGAAATGATCCAATATCAAGTATGTATATCTAAGAATTTGATATAAAATAGATTAATTTTAATCCTTGGTAGGGATATTTTTTCCCAAATAATTTAAAAATAATAGAGTTTTTATGACATGAAAAAGGTATTTGAAGGAAGGATTTGAATGTTTTGTAGTTTAAATGAATTATATTTTAGTTTATAATAAATGTTTAATAATAAGTTTATTATTTCGAAAGTTATTTTTTAATTGAAAAGGGTTATGTAATTTCAAAATCAAATAGGGTAATTATAAATTGGTATATTTTAAATTTTTAAAAATTCTCAAGAAATGATTTGTTTTAGATGAAATAAATTAATCATATATTTTTATAACATTTGATAATTTCTTTTAGGGATGTTAGGTTATTTTTTCTAACATAATGGATTTCATTGATGATTTATTTCTTGTCAAGTAATATCCTTGTATATTTCAATATATATATATTTGTGAATTATTTCAAGTCTGTCTAATATAAATATCATATTTTTTTAATATTTATACTCTATATGGTAGAATAATACCTATGATAATTTAAAATTAAATGTAATAATCACAAAAATTTGGTTCAATGCTTATTTTGTTTAGAAACCTAATTGTAAATAAGCATTCTGTTTTATGTATTTATGATATTTATGTAAAACGATATTGAAAATTTATAGTGTGGATTCTCATATTATTGATTTCAATTTATGAAATATTAATTATATATTTTTCTAATTTTTTAAGATTCCTTCTAAAGGATTAAATTTTTGAAACAAATTATACCAATGAAAATGAGTTTTTTTGGATTAATTTTTTTTCATTTATACAAGGATTATCTATATTTATATTGTTTTTAGAACATTTTATAAAAGCTTGTAATAAATTAAAATATACCAATAAACAAATTTTTTGAATATATAATTTTTCAATATGATTTTAAAAGTATTTACAATATCATACTAAAATAAAAATTGAAAATTATCAATGGAATCTAAAGGATATGTTATATTAATTTTTATGGTGATGTAATACAAAAATTTATAATTGGATGTTTATAAATTTTCCTCCAATTTAGCTTGTATAAATTTTTGTGTTTCTAAAAGAAGAAAAAATATTATTTCTAAATAGAATTCATTAAGTTGTGATTATTTGAATATTATACAAATCTGAGTCTAGTAATAAATATTTTTAAGATTTAGATTCATGATTCATATGAAATTAAATGTTTTTTCATTCTCTTATAATTACATGAATGCATTTTTGTGTATTTTATGATCAAAATCTTATTGGTGTTCTTAATATTTAATGTTTTTCAGTTAAATGTTTTGGGAACCTATATAATATGATTGTTGAAATGAATTTTATGATATTTATCTTCTTTTAAACGTTTGTATGTTTTTAGTGTGTATTTATAGGTACTTGTAAAACATTAAATTGATGTTATAGAACATATATGGAATTTCTAAAAAATGAACTTTTTGTATGTTCAAGAGTTTCAAAATTTATCAATTAAATGACTCTAAATATATAGTTTGATGTTTTTTGAGGAAACTATTGTCGTTGGTTATTGTTTGGTTTGTGTGTAATTTATTTTTATTGGAAAGAAGGTGTTTAAAGCATTCATGTCGTGACATGAATATACTGGGAACCCAACCTAGGCTTGCAGTAAAGATAAGAATGTCACCCGAATGTCACCCCTAATAGGCCATAGGTTGGACACTACAGATGAGGTTATAATCAAATATAAATTAGAGACATTAACCGCATAATTCAATTAATATAAAAACCACCATTAAAATCTACTTAATATTAAATAACCCAACACCATAATTCATATAAAATCTTTAAATAACATTGAATCCAAAATAAAATTTGAAAATTAAATTCCAATAGTATTTTTATCAACATCTCTTGTGCTGACCACGAGCTAGTAATATCAATATTTATCACCAAATAAATCCTAGGAAACTATTAAAAAATTATATATATCTAGGTGACCATAAAATTATACTCAGAATTATCCACCCACAACCCTCTCAAGAAGTAGTGGATCAAACATACTAATATGTCAGTGAAAAAAATAGAATAACCAACACATACCTATACCATGTTAACTATCACCCATATTCACAAAGTCTCACTCACCCAGTATCACATACATCTATAGTGATATAGTTTTAATAGAATTTATGAAAATATGGTATGTTGTATATACTACCCCCCTTATATTATTTCTCTCATTTCCTAATTCCATACGGTAGGTACTATAATCCCTTCCATATCAAAAAATATATAAATCCATGTACCACATTATATCCGTAACCAAATCTCCATAACATAGACCACATCATCAAATCAAAACCACAAATCACATACACATCACACTATGGTAAAATGAATATATAGTATATAAACATCGTCCACTTATTCTTCAATGAGATTCCTCTAGCATGTAGCCACATCACAACCCCAATCCATTTTAGTCATTCCATATATGCTAAAAAAATTATCGATTATATCTGTTATATAAATATGTATGTCCTAAAAACATTATAACCCACAATATTTTTGAATGGAGAGTATTGGTAATTAAACAATAATCCATATATTCCCTATACAAGATAGATATTTAGAATATCACACGAAACCAAAAATAATATTGGATACAATAAGGTTATCTGACTTGATTGGTGGTGTTTGAGAAATATGAAGAAAAAATTAGAGGTATATTAGTCTCACACAATCCAACCTAAGGATCCATGCTTGAATAAAACCAATAAAACCCACAATATCCACTAAATTAGTACCTCAACCTACTAACATCAATTATATTTATTATACCACAAACTATAACCATCAATTCAAAAATAAACAACCACAAAAAATTTACATACATCTCATTTAATCCATTATCATACTTTCATATATTATAACAACCTTCCCCATTTCAATTATTTATACATATTTAATGATCAAACATTCCTTAAATAAAAATCCCTTTTCAAACCAATCATTATTAATTAACCACATTTGTTTCACCATTAATTCGTCATAATTATTCCATACGCTGTCATTAATTAATTATATAACATTAATTTATTAACATTAGTCCATTTTTAAACAGTGAACCCATTTATTCCATTAAAATTACACTCCACTAGGTGTCTATAACATAACCCCAAAATAACCATGATTATTTCCACAACGGAATCCAATCAACCCATTCTAATAACCCCCATATAATATATGAAAAATTAAACTCTCTACACAGCCATCCATGGAACCCCTACCATAAATATGTAGTATCCCATATACCATGATCAAAACTAATACACACCTCGTCATTATTATCAAAAAAAAAATCAAACATTACCACTATAGCCACAATAAAAAATACCTTATAAGTATACCTCAAGAAGGAAAATATTGTATAAATAAAAATTAAATAACTTCTCAATATTTTTCCCTATACTAATTTAGAATTTAATGTTAAACATCAAGAATGTAATTTTTGATTTCAACATCATCATTTTACTAAGATAGTAATTTATAATTTGATTATGAATTTTAAGAAGATGCATCAATACTATGAAATGTGTTTATATTATATCAGTACCTATCCACATGGAACAACATCTCTGAATAAATATCGTGTAATCATGTAAAACCTATTTGAATCACCCCTCCCCAAAAATTATTGGATTTGTTTAATTATCTTCTTTTTGTTAATTCATACTATATACTCAATGTTATAAAATTCATGATGTTCAAAAAATTGAATGAAACAAAAAAATATTGATATCGCCAATACCAGGATGATAAATAACTAGTTATCAAACCCCAAAAAACTCAAAGGGTTCTACTACAAGACCTAACCACATAAATCGCCCATCAAAACTAGATTGTGGAATTACCAATATTAAGGAACTCTACTACCCTAGTTAATAAACTTGATCATAACATATATAAATATTACATCCTTAAAGATGAAAATTCAATATATATCCTAAAAATACATGACTTAGAACCCTATTGGATTATTATATTTAGATGATAGATATATAATAAGTTTTTTCATAAATAATCACAAACATCTCCCATAAAGTTCTACCAAAAAACTAAAACTATAATAAATTCTCTTCTTAGAAACATTGTTTATAACTAGGGTAAAATGGAAACATATAAAAGGGTGATATCATTATTATAGTTAGGGTAAACATGTGGGAAATCAATCAATGACCATACGTTAGAATAAGATAATCATAATTGTAAGATAATATGATCATTATTTAGAAAATTCATAACCAATTAGTATAATATAATTATTCATGAATCTCAGCATAAGGATTTCTTATAACAAATGACATAAGTACAAAGCGTGTTTAATCATCCATAGTCAATTGTTATCCATGAGAATATAATATATGAATAACACATCATTTTTTAAAATACAAATAAGAATAAAATTTAATCTCCCTAGTCTTGTCTGTCTACCAAGGATATCATATTATATTAGATTCACACCCCATTCCATCATTTCCTTAGTTGAGATTCAATCTCAAGAATATCATAAACGATAAAGTCCCTTACAGAATCGGGTTTAGTCACCATTCTGGTCCATATTATCTCATGAGATATAATTGATTTTGTAATTAAATAGAGGGATAAATAATTATGGACCCACCTATAATATAATCAAAACCATATGTATATGTTCCAAAAAACCAGAATTTTTTTTTTCTGATTTCATTATAATGGAACCAAGTGAAAGAAAACAGATTTCTTAATGATTTCATCATAACATAATTAACTTGTGGGAAAGATAGGGTTTTTAAATATTCATCCTCAAATTAACATCATCATAATACATAATACGAATAAAGGTGGATGATATCATAATATCATATCCTATATAAAGAATAAAAATTCATAAATTATGTTGATGTAAATGCCAAATACATTTAGAATTGAATTTTTTCCATTTCATTTGAAATAAGGAAAATAACAATTTCTATCTGTTTCATTGAAAAATAAATATTTCTCTAGTTCTAAGATAAATATTTTCATTGAAAATAAAAATGTTAACTTATTAAGGAAGCTTAAAATAAAATAATATTCATTATGCTGGGAAAATAAATTCCCAAGGTAAACATTAAAACAAATATTTCTTTGTGAATTATTGTAAAAATTCATAAATAACCATTTATTAAATTATTATAAAAATTAAATTCGAAAAAAATTAAAATAAATTCATATATGGTTGAAATTGACTTTATAAATCATTTTATAATATTAAGGAAAAATATTTAAATATTTTTAAGAACATAGATATGTAATATAATGTTAATCAACAAAATAAGAAATAACATTTGGTTTTAATAAAAAAACATTCCTCAACCATTTTATGTATCATATTATGGAAAATGGTAATATTAAATAATATTATCAAAATACCTAGAGGATATAAAAATTAATTTTTATTTTGGATAAAGTATTTATAATTTCTTTTAATGGAAATTTAGTATAAAAATTCTATAAAGAAATGAGATTGTTATATAAACCCTTAATTCAAGTCACATATTCTATCATACCTATTCTATAACCATGTATAATAAATTTATTTTTTATTATAAATAAATTCTAGAAACAAATAAATATATAAAATATAATTCATTACTCTAAAATTTATAATGGTCATTTTGTTAATTATTTCTTCATTAAAATAAACTTTGAAGTAAAAAATCATTCTTTTTCCATGCAAATTTTTGTTCAATGGTTCTGATGCATGCAAACAATTATGATTTTTTTCAAATAAATATTGTTAATCATGAAATAATGTAATATTTATTACTTATATACAAATGTATAACCATTCATATAAAGTGGTGATGAAAAATAATTTATTTCACTTCATAGTGATGGTATTCCATATATATTCAAGAGTGAAATTTTTTACTTTTCGATATATAGATTGAATGAAATGTTTATAATAATTCACCATTACTGAAAAATTATTATATAAAACATATCATATATATCAATTAAATTTATCCTTATTATTATCCATTTTAATGGGAAATTAAAAACAAATCACATCACTTTTTGGAGGTGGTAGTCTACACTTACACTTCAGCAATGTTATCATTTTCCAATTCATTAAAAAGGGACATAACATGAATATATAATTAACATTAAATCATATCAATATAGTTAATATATTTATTACATATTTTTATTATAGTTATATACATTTTTTTAGAGGTTTAATAATAATTAAATTTGAAAGATATCGACAAGAACATATGACTATTCTTAGGGTATACTCTATTAAACATCACATTAAGGATCCATTGATGGGTATTTGGGTAATATCATCACATCAAGATAATGGATAAGTATTTTTAGAGAGTACATTGATAGATATTTTTCATTTTAAATGAATAAAAAGATATTTAAATGTGAGAAAAGGGTGTGTCCATCTAAAAGTGAGGAGGGTGGAAATCTTGTAAATACATGAAATAGGGTTATATAATATATGTGTTACTCAATTCTTGAAAATAAAAATTAAAAATAATTTAATAAAAAATGATAAGTTTGAAATACAGTAATAAAATCAACTTAAATATTTTTTGTGATATTTTATTCCTTATATCAAATAT
Source organism: Viscum album (assembly GCA_963277665.1). NCBI lineage: Eukaryota > Viridiplantae > Streptophyta > Magnoliopsida > Santalales > Viscaceae > Viscum > Viscum album. Next base: position 216,755,244 of record OY728121.1, on the reverse strand, counting down.
TAACAAATCTTTTCCCCTTTCTCGTTTTTATCTATTTAAATTATATTAATTATTAATATTTAAAATATGGAATCCATTTTACATGAATACATTTATATATGTGGTATAAATTTATTTTAGTATTTGTGTGAAAGGTGAAATAAAATTTTGTTAGATAAATTAATTTGTAAGACTAAAACTAAATTTATTCATATTAAATGCCAATTAAAAATTATTAGATTATTGATAAATTATTTTATATAATTTATTATTTAAAATTTTCATTAAAATCAATCATAAAAATTATTAATATAATTTATTAATATAATACACATTGTGTGCAGAAATATATATCTTATTACCTTTAATGAATACATTTTTAAAGGTATCTAAAATAATTTTTCATAATTTCTTTGGTCCTATTAATATATATCAATTCAGTGACTTGATGATATCTATCATATTAAATAATAATATCTTAATAATATATCATAGTATGATTAAAATCTAGTCTTGTGCATAAATTAAGATATTTAAGACATAAAACATATTTGAAGAGAATTTTATAAAAAAATCTTCGATGTTAAATGATAGAACTATCATTATAATTTCCCACGGAAAACTATCACTCTCATAGGAACAGTTAAGGATACTAATAACCCATTACATACTTATATTACCATGTAGTATCATCATATTTATGGTTTCACCAGAAAAAGTTTACTAGGTAAGAGGTCTTATTCCTCAACCCATTCTCTTTTTGATATAGAATATCTGCTTAGTTATCCTTATTAGATATATAATTCTAAAATGGTATGAATTCATATTTATGTACATGTGATGGATCATGTATATTCTTTCTCAAAATAGATACATGGAACACATCACGTATGTGAAAGAGGTTCATTGAAATCACCAAGGGATACAAAACAATCTTGATACAATAAAGAATTTAAAAGGGAATGATATATCAAAAGATCTATTTTCCCTAAAATCGAAATATATTAACAATATTCAATGGATTTATTTATAGTAATACCCTTTCACTATCATTAATTCTAGTTCTCACAAATGATTATTATCATAAAATTTATCTCGATTCTTGGATTCCTTGATGTGATAGAAAATGGATATAAAGAAATCGTTTATTTATTTATATAAATTATGTCACAATATAATTTTTTTTTCAATATTCATAAAATTACATTTGTATTTTTCACTTCGTACCACAGATGGCTTCATAATTTTCATATAGAACGGTTGATTAAAAGATTTAATTATATTAAAACTGAACCAAAGAAATGTATTGATCCCAAAAACCATTGAAATATGTAGAATATTATCTCAACATATCATTTAAGGTTTCAATTTGTTTTAACAAGATTGAAAATATATCTGGGAATGATATGGAGTGATAATGTTCAACTATGTATTCAGTTCTTGTATAAGACTTCTCTAGAAGATCATGGAAAACTTCATAGGCCGATCCGTCATGATATAATTTTTCATTCCATTAAATCTTACCACATACTTAATGAATATCATTATATTCTGATCAATAAATATATCTTACAAGATTTCAATGAGATATGATGGCTTCATTAGGTGACAGAGTACAACCTCAATAACATTATGGACTTTAGGTGTTTTTGTGAGTTTGGTTATGAAATCCCTTGTGATGCTTTTACATATCCATTCTCATATAGGTAATGATTGTTACATTAACTTAGGATTATTTATCTGGACCTTAACATAATTATATAATATAAATAGAGATATAAAATCACCATTATCATTATTCATGTTTTCCCAAAATATATACACATTTAAACCTCTATACATCTTCAAAATTCTAGGATGTATAGAGAATGGTGAAGAATGAGAATAATCTAATAGATACTTATTCAAATTGTGTGTTCAAGGGAAACATACCTAGTTCCTAAACTTTTTCACTAGATACTTATCATAGTTGAACTTCATAAAATTCCTCACTACCTTATGTGGTTCAATATCCTCTTTTTATACCTCATAAATCCTCATATGGATGGATGGTTGAACATTCATTTGATAAAGATATGATTTATCTCATTTCCCTTTGATTTCACGATATATTTTTTACAAATACATAATTATGGGATCTATTTTAGTTCATATTATGGGAAAACTTTCTTGTACATTCTGACTTATAGAACCAATAACCTTTTTCACATTCCTATGGTTGTAATGTATTGAGTACTTGAAATATTTTATTCAATATAACCAACAACGTTTTTTTATATTAAATTTATTTTATGTGAATAAATTATTAATTATATTATTATTAGTATATATATAATATATTTCATCATAAATATAATTGATCCTTATTTTAAATGAAAACATTTATACGGTAAAATCCGAAAAATGAGATGGGGTAATTTTTTAAATGAATTTTTAATTGGAATGACTTACTGACTATCACCATATAATTTTACACATGGATTTATCATAGTTCATTATTTTTTGTATCACTATATATCACAAACCCTTATCCAATTTAGTATTCTATGTGAATAAGTTGAGAACCCCAAATTATCCTTTATTCTCATAAATTTTCAACAAGTTCCTAAATCTAATGGAACCGGGATCTATTCCGAGTAAACATGATTATTATATTACATTCCCATTAGGAATATCTCTATAATATCAACAGTATCCATCAAAACCAAGGAAACTGTGTATCTCTATCACCGAGGTTAGTCTATTACATTTCAAAACAACTTCCACTTTTGAAAGATCAACTAATACACCATCACTTGAGATTATATAACCAATGATTAAGACATTCTATAAATATATTTCACACGTTTTGAATATAGAAAACAACTTTTCCTTTCTAAAGTTCATTAATATATTCTTAAAATGAAATTAAATAACTTACATACAAAACGAATATATAAAAATATCAATTATAAAGACTACAAAAAACTAATCTTGGTAATCACTAAGGACATTATTCATTAAATTTATAAATACAAAAATGGTATTGTTATGTGAAAATGGAATAAACAAAAATTGAAAATGAGAATACCTTGAATGGATTTATATCTTGGGAATATCCCCCTTCTTGACCCTCAAATTATGGTATCTACAATGAAATATGTGTAACACTAAGCATGATTTCTATTGAAAAATAATGTCCATGATTTAGGGGTTGACTAGGAATGTATTTAAAAAATACATAAGTATATTATATAGAGATAGGTACATATTCAAGGTTGAGTTTTCCCCATATAAATGATATATACACAACTCCGGAATAGGTAGTAAGACCCATATAATGAGAAAAGATTCCATTTTTTTATATGTATCCTCACATCGATAAAAAATCATATGTTTCTTTGGAATCTCAAATTTTATTTCCTTATTCATTTAAATAAAATTGGATCTTTATAAATATATTTATTAATTAGATAAATCACATAAAATTCAACTAAAGGATGAATAATAATATTAGCATAGAGAACATTATTACATATAAAAATAAAAAATACTAAACTTTGTAGTGGTGGATAAGAATTCCATAACCATATTGATCCACATTAAAAATTGGCATAGAATATTCCATTAATTTATTTATGATTTATCTATTTTATTGGGGCATTAAATCAGATAATTCCCAAATTCCTAACATATAACACAGTGAACTATTAGAGGTACCTTCAATGGTTTTCATTTACCTTCATTAAGAACATAACTTTCCTTATAAATTAGTTGTTTTATGACCTTATATTCTAAAAAATAATATTCACATTCCATTGATGAAATTCCAAGGGTTTATCTTCTTATATTATACAAATTTTAGTAATTTAATATTCATTATTATGTGGTCTTCATTAACTGATCCACATGAAATATGAATTTTCTCTTATTATATGTGTTTGTAAAATCACCCAAGTTGAGGTTTTTGATAAAAATGAGGTATTTTGTTAGGAATAATCATAATTTTAATCATTTTATATACCATTTCATTTGTTTTATTAAGAGGATGGTCATTTCATTGGCTATAAAATTTATTATTAACATAATTCTACCTTGTTCAATCAAATTACTAAAGAAAAAAACATAGTGATTTTACCAATGATAAACATAAATAATTAATTAATTAAAACTAAATTTTATTTAATACATCCCAAAAATTACCAAAAAACCCAAGTAATGAAAGGATTAGTTTACTGAAAATATATGTTCAGTAATAAATTGTATTACTCAAAGAAAGAACATTTATTTAGAAAGTCTCTTATGACTTTTCAACATTTAAACTAAATTCATTATATGATTTGAAATTAATATGGTTCAATAAATCCCATGAATTATGTCATGGATTAATCTAAAATACATTCTTGGGTATTATATAAGCCATATAAATATGAAATTGGTTTATAAAATTAAAATAAGTGTAAATGAATAGGAATTGAGATGGAAACATTTATAACATTTATTAAATTTGAATAAAAACCCCATGAGAAGTCGAAAATTAAATAGATCATTTTATATAATTAAAAATAACATAATAATGATAAATATATAAGAAATGGGTAGTATTTACACTATTCAAATGAAAACATGTTTTCTAACTTAAACATGTATCAATGATATGAGTTTGAGAGAAAAAATCATACTATAATGGTATTGTAAGATTAAAATGGACGGAATACCAAAAATATGAAATGTAAAATCAAATACTTTTTAAGGAATGATATTTATAATACATGAAAAAATAATGTAGTGAATACACTAAATAAAAAAATATGGTATGGGAAATAAAACATGGACCATAGAATTGAAAAAAGGGAAAAATAACACCTACAAATTGTGAAGTGAATATATTGGAGAATCATATAGGAGATATTGTGAATAAAACCATTAAATATCATTAAAATGAGTTATTTATGATTATATAACCCTTTTGGGAATTATATATATCACAAAAATAGGAATATTTTAAAAACATAAAATCATTCCTCAGTAAAAGTTAACTTTAGACAAGACACCCTAACCTTCTTTCCTTAGTTGATCAAACCATAACTTCCTCTCAAAAAACATTAAGAATTTATTAAACTATTTTATACACAGAGACCTAAATTTTACACTCTTATAATCTTTTTTATATTTTTTATCCTCAATAAATTAATAGTTACAAAGTATAATTACCATTCTATGTTTATAACATATGTTTTTCACATGTTTAATAATATTGATATAATTACCCATAGTTTTTGTTAAAAATATCATTATTGATATATCATTTATGATTTTAAAATATATAACTTATATTAATTTAAATTTCTTTCATTCATTTAATTTGTGTTTTTCTTATTATATTGGAAAACCAAATTGATGATGGTTTATTTCAGTAATTTTGGTGGTCCAGAATGATTTATAATAATAAATTTTATTACTTGTAAAATATTTAAAATAAAATAGTCATATCATTTTTCTATTAAACTATGATAATATAATTATTTAGATTCTCATATTCATTCATCATACGATTTTATACCATCACTTATATATGTGGTTACACCATTAAAAACAAGAACACACATTAACTTGATGGGTGAGTATGGTTAAGGAGGCATCTCATTTGATTTAATATCATTATAACAGAATCATACTGAGACTATTGATATGTTTTTATTTTGGGGAACAATATTTTATGATGTGTGGATAAATAATGAAAATCATTATGAAAAATGAAAAAATATTCTTTAAAGAGGCAGAAGTCTGCACACACTAAATTGAAGTTCCATTGTAGTTATATATAGGTTGAAATGAATAAATAAGTGTTGTACAATTAATATAACAAAATATATGAATAATGAAAATAATACTGACATAACCATATTATTCAGGTCTAATTAAATTTGTAAGATTATGATTAAGAAGGAAGCTTAAGAAAGAGATAATACTTACCTTGGAGACTTGATATTTCCTTAGAAATATCATGTAAATTTAATTTATTTGGATAACTATTTTTTTTCATGGTATTATTATCATGAGAAATATTTCCATGGAGGGTAAAATTTCATATTTTAATGGATGAGTTCAACGGTTAAGTTTATATTTTAATGTTGTAAGAGTAGGGTTTTTAAAACTAAATTTATGAGAACATTAGAAAATACCTTAACATTTTTCAATAATACATTATACATTTCAAGGTCCAAATGTTCCAAATGGAAAACAATTGGGGAAAAACTATTTTTTTAACCCTATAAAAACTTTCTATTTCGAGTAACCTTTTTAAAATGTTTTATAACATTTAACCCGGGTTAAAAATGAAATTTCCCTTTTACTTTTACCTCAATAATTAATTAATCACCATTGATATTAATTTCAGACCAAAATTCAAATTCAAATTATTACCTACTTTTAATATATTGATTGAATTTTTCTTTAAAAAAGTGGGAAAAAATTCTATATGTATGAAATGTTACTTTTACTGTAAAAATACTTCAATGAATGAATTTTTTTTTAAATAGTGTTATAATGCTATTAAATATATATTAGTGATAAAATTAGCATCATTATTGATTTTTAATATACAAAATTTATAATTATGAATGGAATTAGTGGTATTTGGCCTCTATGGAAGGAAAAAACAAACCACACCTTGAAAATACATGATTTAAAAGGAAAACCAAAACCCCTTTTTTATATAAAAGTAACATTTTAGTTTAGTTAAACAAATTTCAATGTTTTTATATAAATTAAAAATATTTCAAAATTTATAAAAATATTTCATAATTTTTTATTTTATTATTTTAACGGATTTGAAACCTTCTAGGTTATTCTTACACAATGATAAAATCATTGAAATTATAAGTTTAATTTTTCATATATTTTTTGAAAAAAATTTAAACATTGAGAAAATTATAAAAAAATAAATACTAAGTATTATCACATTAGGATTAAAAAAATTGTGGTATATTTTACCTAATTGAAATTATAAAATTTTAAAAAGTGAATTATTATGGAAAATGACAAAAAAATAAATAAAATATCTTTTGTTGGAAACATACTTTTTCAAGATTATGTCAATTAACTATTTATCTTATAATGACAGTTTAATTTAATTTATTTCCATAATATATCAAATACTATTGTTATAATAATATATTGAAAATAGTTTACATTTGATGTTGTGTGTAATAAACCAACATGAAATTCAATCTGAACCATTATCTGATCTAATTAACCTCTAAACTAATGAGCGTTATTGATCTCAACGAGAAAGAAAAAACAAAATTCGGATTAAGAAATAAATGTTGGGAATGATTTCCACCTAAAAAGATTACAATGAAATGCATTTAATACAGAAACATCATCAGATACATACATTAGTAGAATCATATTATATACAAGGAGTTGATAAATTGTAAATATAATAAAGCATCCAAAAACCTATATCCTAGTGGTCCAAAATCACACACAGTGTCCCATATCACCTTCCCTTGGTCACTCTATATCTAAACTAAAATGGAGGACGAAATAATGAATGTGTACTATAATATTTTAAAGGTTGAAAACACCAAATAGTACAAGTCGGTTGTGAGCTATATAGACCACTATGATTCCACCAAATATACAATTCAATTACATCATATATAATGTCAAATATGATAAAATTGAAGAACAAAAAAGTTAATATAAATCATATTATGAATATAGTGTTTTTAACCATTTAAAAATAATTTATCATAAAAAATATAATATATGCTATTTCATCATTTCAAAACGAACATTTTCAAAAAAATCATTAAAAACGACTCACAAGATAAAGGTAGATAAGAAATAAAATATGGGAATATACACATTATATAAAAAACTATGCAATATTCAATATAATTGAATAAAGCTGAATAATAAAAATAAATGAGTCAATTATGTGAAGTAATCACTCAAGTAAGGAAACTCTGGTATAAAGCATTTACAATGAAATCTATCATGTGTCGATTATCAAATAAATGGATGTCATGTGTACAACCTAGGTATGATAGTGTGTCAAGTATATACTAGCCAATAAAAAATCAGTAGGAATAATATCCAAGGTTAAATCTTGTCTCATGGATCCCAAGAAAACCAGTTCCATATACACCTACTTTCCTGGAAGCACATTCGTTTCCTCAACCTTTCATGTTCTCAATAAAAATACACTAGATGGAGTGTGAGTCTGCAAATGAAGCATATATCTTGGTCATCTCATTTAACTATCCATGTTCCCATGACCAGATAAAACAGATAAGTGATATAATCAAGTTATGAGGATCGCACAAGGATCCTTAACAATATATATAATGGGATTATGCCCTCAAATATAATCTCAATATCTCACATGAACTCCCTAAAATTAAATAATCCATTTTCAACACCCAACAATGGGATGTATAAGAGTCCAAAAATTACAATAAGGTATTATTACATGATTTAATTATCATAATGTTCTAAATGGATTGTCATTCATCATCAATTTCAATTAATAACCTTTTATACAGTTAAAAATTCAAAAGGGTAATCATATAAACATCATTAAAAAAATTATCATCATAATGAAAAACATACCTTTAAATCAATCATTTATTTCAAAATAACCCTAAATCATTTAAAGGAACTATTAAAATGATAAAATGTCGGAATATGTTTCAAAATATGTGTTTTTCACTCTCATTCCATTATAATAAATCTTCCATTTCAAATCACCCATGAGAAAATATTTCAAAAAAAGTTTAATATCATTCAAAGAGCTATCCTAATAATTTCAAAAATTCAATAATTTTTTTAACATTTATAAATTGTAAAATAGTTCAACTCATTTCATTTGCATCAAGGAATTTTATTTTATAAATAAAAACCATAGACAAAGCTTTCTGTTTTACCAAAGTAGCCATTAAAATTTCATTAAAAATAAATCTAAAGAAACATTAATTTAATAAATTCCAAAAAATGAGCTACTTATCATGATTGTAGCCATTCGATTAATTCTATATCCAAATTATTTAAAATATGATCAAAGAAGATTTCATATTGGAATTAAAGATAAAAAATTATAGGATAAATTTTTGGATTAGGAACATAAATATAAATTATAAACCAATAATGAATTAAAAATTGAAGGAAAATCATAGAAACACATACAGTAAAAATCCATGATCCAGCCACAATTAATTTGATATGCGTTGTGTCTGATGGAGATCAATGAGACTAGGATGGGGGATGTTGAGAGAAAATATAAAAGGAACTAGATCCAAAAATCGAAATCAATAATTCAATATCCAAAAAAAACATAAGGCCATAATATCCTCTAGGAATAAGTAAACAAAATAATAAGAGAGTTATAAGGACATGAGAAAAATAACTCATTAGAACGGATTGCAACTACAATCTTCACCTCAATCCACCATGAAACATGTTTGGGAGCGGGAAAACCCCTATAGATAGATCCCAAAATCCAATGGATCAAATTAGGTTTGAGTGGGAGATTATTGGGGGTAAATAAGTGGGTTTTGGGATTTTAATTAAAAAATATAGAGCATTAAAATCATGTTGCATGGTTTCCTAGTTTGGGGTTCATAATTAGTACTAACTGTGCACCTAACCATGTTCCCAAAAAAGAGCCTCTAGAAGTGCGGTAAGCTTTGTCTTTGTGGTTAATTTAACTTTACACCAACCACATGACCCCATTATTTCCATGTTTCATGGTTGTGATAACCGTGAATAAACCATGTGAAGACCATGCACCACTACCTAATATATAATAATTATTTCATGGTTTGGATGCATGGTTCTTCAAACTTTGAACCAACCATGTACTAGCCCAAAACATTCAAAAAATAATGAAAAATCACTATAAATATTCCACGAAGAGATCCAAAATTTGAATACTCAAATAAATTGGTAAAAACATCTAAAAACATGCACAATGATATTACAACCTCACCATAATAGGAATTTATTTCCCCAAAAACCTTCTAGTCTGAATGATAGAACATGATGGAACAAGAATAACTCCATCACTCAACTTGTGAGGTGGATGGTCTATGGTCCAGAAGAGGGACTTATCTAAATGTTGAAATCTCACACACAACTCTAACATTAACAAACCAAGACCATCACACCTCTCTAAACCAATTAATTTCATTATAACTAGTATATGTCTATCCATCATTAAAAGATTCATAAAATTTTGTAACATAATAAAAGTATGTCCATTTGACCAAATAATAGACATTAAAAAATCATAATAGAAAAAATTATTTGATCAAATGTCCAAAGTATGAAAAATAACTGATAATGAACTCCACCTTGGGTAAGTACTCAACTATAACCTAGGATTTCCAAAACCGAGAATCACACCTCAATGAGCTCATCAAATCAAGAGACAACTCTGAGTACCTAATCCATAAAAATCCACACAATCCATGTTACATGAGTATATTCCAATGGTCTGTCCAATTCCAACTAAAAAAAGCTCAAAAATCCTAGTCAATTCACACCAAGGAACTAAAACCTAACAAGGGAGATAACCCCTTACGTCAATATTGATCTATAAAACTCAAGTTAAAAACAAGAAAAAATCATGGAACAAAAATCCCCAAACACATCAAAGATTCTCATCACAAGATTCCACTCCATACACAAGAGAACCATGAATATTCAGGAAGTTATGTCATTATAAAATATGGCTATTAATCTAGGTGAGAACATTGGAACAGCAATAAAAATATTCAGAAAAGTTAACCATTATCACATCATCAATCCAAAAATGACCCAATTCATTGTAACATCCCAGGTAAATTAAGAACATGAAATTTTTATATTTATTAATATTTGTGTATTAAATATTAATTTTAATTTAAAGGGGATTATATGTCCAATAGCATACTAAACATGAAACAACAGTTTTTTTTAAATCTTACGTTGCACACAACTTTGAGTTAGACCAAAAAAATAATATAATATTATTATAATTTTAAATCGTAGATAAAACATAGTTGTTGTATTGGTGGGAATGAACAGAACTAACTACAATATGATTACACATGTTTGTTAAATGTTTTTACATTTATCCAATAAATGTTAGAGGCTTAAAATGTGAATGAATCAAATTTTAAGCATAAATATTCTAATATTCTTTTAAAGGACAATTTACCACCTTTTGATAGAGAACCATTTTTAAATACAGTTTTTGACACTTTTATATGTTCTATTTGAGAAAATAAAACCCTTTTTTATAATTGAGACATCAAAATTTACTTTTGATTAAATTTTGGTATTTTTCTGATAAAGTTCATTTTTTAATGAATAGTGAAAAATACAGCATTTTAATTTAAAACCTGCCCTTTAATCTAATTTATTTATGTGGTTAGATTATTTTTTATATCAGGTTTAAAGTGTAATTGGATTATATTTTTACCATTTAATCCAATGTTGTTCATGGGATGTAATATCACTTTGAAATTTCACATAAATAAGTACCAATCTTTTGATAGTTATTATTTCTTAAAAACATGCGTTTTGGTTTTGACAGCAGAAATTAATTTTAAATTAATTAATGAATCATCTATGTTTTTAATTTGGTAAAATAGACATCATTTTTTAATTAGGAATATCAAAATTATCTTTGGGTGAATTTTTTGTATTTTTTTGAAAACGTTAAATTTTTAAGGAATTGTGAAAAACACTACATAGTAGTTAAAAACCAATTTTTTCATTTAAATGACATTTTACTGCTTCTGAGAATTGAATTTCCAAAATCTGATATACATGGTTGTCATCAGTAAGTAAAATGTGGTTCAATAGGATGAAAATAGTTTTTTTTGAATAGTAACTTTTGATTTTTATTTACTGCGGTTGGAATCCACTTGGGTAAGATAATGAAATTAATAAATTTTTATTTAATGTAAAAATAAAAATATCATAAACATGTTTTGTTTTTCTAAAACAATTTTAATGCGAGGATATATAATTGATATATTTGTCTATAAATATTCATTAGAAATCTAAAAATATTTCCTACCTCATGGTATTTTATTTATAATTTTTAGAAATCAAATAAATAAATTTATTTATGACACAATGATGATGTAATGATTACCTCATTGATGAATATTTTAAACAAATGAGATTATAAATATTAAAATAAATTTATTTTGAAACCTTTTATGCCATCCATGAATTTTATAGATTATTATGACGTGTTATATTTTAATTAATGAAGGGTATTTTAAAGAATCAAGTTTGTTTGGATTTTTTTAAAAGTCATGATATGAATAGTATAAAAATTCACATAAATTAGTTTTTAAATCAATTAATATTTTATTAAATGATAAAATAGTCATAAAAATATTAAATTCGGCCAAATTACATATATGATGTTGAAAATATTATTAATGATCCATTTATTTGTCATTTTTTATTTCAAAGTAAATATATTAACCATATAGTATGAATATACAAGAAGATATGGTAAAAGTTAAAAAAGAGTAAAAAGGGTTAAATAAAAAATATAAGGATTAAGAAATATCCAAAAATGGCCCAATTATTATTGGATAAATTTATTTAGACTTATATTCACCATATATTTTAATAAAATAATTTTTGGACCTTTTTAAACCTAAAATCATTTTATAATAAAATAATACTTCCATTCTTTCCTAAAGAGCCCCTCTTCCCTCTTATAAAAGGCCACCAAATCTAACCCATTAAACAAACCTATAATGTCCCTTGTATCAACCAAACCCTACCCAAATAAGCTCCCCACATCTCTATATTCCTCATATAAGCCTTACCTTAGGCATAAGGCACCTCATGAAATCCTTTTGGTTCAAACCAAAGGTAGTTACCCGATTTAAATGTAATGTCTTCCGTCAAGTTCTCTTATTTTATTTTAATTATTAACTCCCTATTATCTTATTATTATTATTTTTACAAAACAAAAACATTATCCTCAATATACTAGGTTGTTTTTATGAGAATTATTCTAACTACACTTAGACACACCTCCATCTAATGGATACAAACATACTGTTTCTGTGGACGAAAAACTAATGCCTCACGAATCGAGGATTGTTCAATCTTCTCCTACAACCGCTTATGGTGGCCATTAAGATGGAACTATATTTACATGTGATATATATTATATTTATATTTTCTCTATTATTCTTTATTTTTAATTTATATCGTACCTTTATGGTTTCCATAATGGGTAAATATGATAATTTCATTTGTGGAAGTGCGGACTACCGCCCCCTCAAAGTGATATGAATCGTTAATACCTTACAAGGAATGTATAATTGGTGATGTTAATGAACTTATGTAATGTATATAAAATATTATATTTTACTGTAATAATAATATACTTATGTATCATTTGGTTTTAATTCCTTTAAAAATGAAAAAAATGAAATGAAAGTAGCGTTCATGCATACGTATGACTTAACGTCTCCATGAACGGTGCATTTCATTTCTTATATCCAAATGATATGGACTATTATAAATACATATATACTAGATATATATGATATATATGATATATAAATCATGAATATAATTATGTAGATAATGTACCTTTTACCACATGGACAATTGTTAATTATAACAAGTTAATTTTTGACTCAAGTACCGAACATCGACAAAAAGACCGATATGAACTTGAATAGTTATATGTTTATTATAGAAAGGTAATAAGTGATATAAAAGGAATAATAAACTTGAAAAAGGTTTTGAAGAAAGTATAATTAACTTAAGTTTATTATTCATGGATATAAATAATGAACAGGACAAGTCAGGCACAAGGTAAGGGGTTTTCATCTCACTTTTTATTCCCGTGAGATTCATGCTATATTTGCAATTATTTCCCTTTATGTGGTGTACGTACTGCCCATGATTATATATCCCTTGTGTAATATAATTTAATTTATGGATATTTACATCTTCATAGTATGATCCTTCTTTTATGTGGTGTATGTTTTGTAAGTTACCAAATCGGTAAGGAAACCTTTGATCGTCCTCTTTTTGTCAAAGACTTATTTTATGTTATGTATTTTTAAATTTACATTTTCTTATTTTGGGATATGTTATTCAATAACCTTATTTATTTACATTTTATGTGCATGTGAGGAGAGACCTTTTTATCTCTCATCAAATCATTTTCCAAATATTAAAGCGACGTCGTTAGGCTGTTGAATTTCTGTAAGAGAACATCCTAACCTAATTTCAATTCATTTGGTTAAACTTATACTTATTGATTATGTCGGGATACGAATATGTGTGAATGACCTATGATTTTTTTACACTTAATATCCACTTATATTGGGTGTATTCTTAATATTCACACATAATTATGTCATTGATTTATCCTTAATCTAAGGATATGATCTTTGCAAGGGACTTTGTCTCAATTTACATTCCATTGAGAATTTTTTATTGATATACACCAATTCCCTTTTATATGATGTATATACTGACCTTTGACATATTATATCATGAATCTCCTTATTCTAATGACATTATAATCTTTGATTATTTTATTCCTCAATTATTTGTATTCAAGCGTCTCTCATTTGGTTAGGAACTCTTTAACTAAAATATCATTTTAAATGTTTTAAATATTTATTATTATAAATCTTTGTAATTAATTCTCTTGTTTTAAAAATGGTTTTAAGGATTTATTTATATGTTCATTAATGTTTTAAAGTTTTAATTCCTCTAAAAGTTTCAATGTGGTATGGGACACTTTGATTCAAAATATCTTTATTACATGTTTTAAATGGTTTTGGAAATGGATTGAATATTTCAATATCTTGAAATGATATACTGTGATTGAAATGTAGAAATGTTATCTTTCATTTATGCTTGTTTAATGTGTTATGAATATGTTATGTTTCTTGGGCATTGTTTACATATATAGGTGATTCTATGATAAACCTAGGGCAGGTGAACCCGAGATAGCTCTCCGATGCATTGGGTAATGTGATAGAGGTAAACGTTAATGTTTCTCCTAAGAGATTTAAGGAATATACTATGATTAGTATTCCAAACGTAACTCCCTTTGTAGATGTGATAGCTACAGTGTAATTATGATATAGATTCCACAAGTGTCCTTTTTGATTTATGATTTCTATGTGTTATTCACAAATCTTATGATTTTGTGAGGTATGTTAAATATATTATGTTTGAATATTGAAAAGTATTATTATTTTGATTTTTATGTATTCATGGACTAATGTTTTCTTTCCTTATTTTATATCCCTTACTGATCTTTTTATGCTCATCCCAAGTTTTTGAAATGCTTTCCATAAGAAATAAATATGAATAGGTTCAAGTATGGGATCATGGAAAAGTCGTGCTGTCTAAAACATGGAAGTAGACATGTTTCTTTTTTTAAGAATATTTATTTTATAAAAAAAATAGACATCGAGTAGAAGTGTCAACATGTAATATTCAAGTTTTTATGTATAAGTTATGAACTAATTCTCTAAATCTCTGAACCTAAAAATATCCTCAATGTGAATTATTAACTTAATTCAAGATAATGTAATGTTGATGGTCGGGTCCTTATAGTTGGTATCAAAGGTTGGTTTAGATAACTTTAGAGGCTAAGGTTTTATATAAGCAAAAGTGACATAGCCATATTGGTTAGCATATTAGAAAGATTCATAGTTATTTTAGATAAATCAAATTATTTTAAGATAACATGAATAATTATATCTTAGTGTTTACCCTCCTCATAAGATAGTATATGATGATATACTCACACTAACCTTTTTCCTTTTTTATAAATGGCTGGATCTAGCAGGAACCAATGTAACAATAGATGTGAAGGAAATTTTGGTGGTTTTCTTAATGAGCAACCAAATGAAATGGGATCTATAATGAAAAATTTTGTGGTTAAAATATTTTATTTCTATTTTTGATGAATTTATCTCATTTTTGGGAATGTTATAAAATTATATAGTTTTTGAAAAAGTACAACACACAGACTGTATGGAAACCCGTCGTGTCCGAAAATTCTGCATGAATCGAACCCACAACCAAAGGGTGACAAGGGCGCATCGCCTACCACTAGACTACGTTAAGTAATAGGTTATAATGACTAATTATTTTTAGGTAAATGATTTTATGGATCAATAATACGCTGATTTTTGGAACTTCTGTTTTATCAAATGGATATCCTTAGTATAGGAAAATGATTTGGTGATTATGTGATAAAGGTTATTTTGGAAGATGTTTTCTCTTTTTGGAACACTATATGTCTAAGGAAAATAGAATACTATGGTATTTCATTTGTGGAGTAATGGTTGAAATTTTATTTTGGAAGAATATTTGTTTTATTTTGGACATATAGCTATTTGGGTTATTTATGGAAATGATTAACCTATCTTTGAGAATATGTGAATAGGTTAATTAATTTTCAGTATGAGAATTTAAGAGTAGTCAATTTTTTTTGGAGATAAATGTTAAGATTTATCATGGAAGACCATGTGATCGAACCCTTCCGAATTTTGGTTTCAATCTTAGTTAGATTATTTTGAGGACAATTCTGTATTGAATAGTCTTTATTGAAGTTTGGGTATTATTTGTTGAATTTTGGAGTTAGTAGTAGTATTTCATTGTAAAAAGGACTATTATTTTTGGGGATTATATGATCTTTTACTAACCATTTTGGTTTTGGTTAATATCTAAAGAAAGGGGAAATATATAGTTCTTCTTTTGTGGATTATGTGATTCTCTTGAAGTTGATTCTAGAGCATTTGATGTGACCAAGTCATCTTGAATACTCATCATTTGGAGAAAATATGAGTCTATGGTAAAAATTTAGTAAGGGATGAAAGTTTACATGTCAAGTAATTATGTTTCATTATGTTCTAATCAATATGATAAATAAATTCTCCAATTTTTTTTGAAAAGGATCTTAAAACAAAAATGTTGTCTGTTTAATTTTCCTATTGGGAAACCAATGACCGTTTAACCCATCACAAATTGGTTTTTTTTCTTGTTGTTAACTTTCTCTTAATCAGGTATTCTATCACTCTCCATCAGAACTTGAAACTTAGTTTCTCCTCCATATCCATGTTTTCATTGAATCCTAGAATGGGTTATCTTTGGTGACCTTTTTTACTTCTCTATCATTCTTTTAAAGTGATAGTTTTATTTCCTTTTTTTTTCCGATATGGGACTTTCAAAGAAGTTTACTAGCCCAATTTTAAAATTTTGAGGATGAAATTTCGAAAAGGGGGGAAGGATGTAACATCACAGGTAAATAAAGAATATGACATTTTCATATTTATAAATATTTTTGAATTAAATATTAATTTTACTTTAAAGGGGATGTTATGTCCGATAGCGTACTAAACACGCAACAACCTATTTATTTTAAATATTATGTTGCACACAACATTGAGTTATACAAAAAAATAATATAATATTATTATTATTTTAAATGGTAGTTAACGCATAGCCGTTATATCATTTGAATAGTAATAGTGTTTTTTTAATTATGTTTTTATTGTGGATTTATAGTGATTTGGGTTATTTATGGAAATGATTAATCAATCATAGAGAATATGTTATTAGGTTAATTAATTTTTAGTATGTGAATTTAAGAGTAGTCAATATTATTTGGAGATACAATTTAACATGGAAAACTATGTAAGAAAATTCTTCTGATTTTTGGGTTTCAATATTAGTTTAGATTATATTAAAAGATTTTATGGACAATTGTTTATTGAATAGTATTTATTGAACTTTTGGTATTGTTGGTTTAATTTTAGAAATTAAGATTAGTATTTCTTTATCTAATGTATTATCCTTTCTGGGGATCATATGATCTTGTATTAACCATTTTTGTTTTAGTTAATCTCTAAAGACTAGGTAAATATATATAGTTTATCCTTTGTAGATTATGTGATTCTTGCACTTCAGGTGTGACCAAGTCATCTTGAATACTCATCATTTAAAAAAAATAATTTAGTGGTAGAAATTAATTAAAGGATGAAACTATACTTAAAAAGTAAGTATATTTATTTATGTTCTTAGTCAATCTCATAAATAAATTCCTCAACTTTATAAAATGGAACATAAAAAAAACGTTATCTGTTTAATTTTATTACTAGGAAACTAATGACCGTTTATCCCATCACAAGTTTGTGGTTTTCTTGTTGTTAACTTTCTCCTGATATTGTTTTCTATGACTCTCCACCAGAAATTGACACTTATTTTATCTTCCATATCCATGTTTTCCTACATGGAATTCTAGTACGGGTTATCTCGGGGGACCTTGGTACTTCTCTTTATTTATTTTAAAGAGATAGTTTTATTGACTATTTTTCTGATGTTGGACTTTAAATGAAGTTACCAAGCCTAATTTTAAATTTTTGAGGACACAATTTCCAAAAGGGTGGAATAATGTAACACCATAGGATTTTATAGGAAGTAAGTTTCTTTAAATTCAATAGCTTGCGCTACACGCAACACCGAGGTCGAGCGCACCACGACTTACCAAACAAGCTGTTCAAAAGCGGTTATGAATAGTATTAATTGGATTTTTAATTTTATATAATCCACATTATTTTAACTTATGTATTATGTGTTTCTTAGACATATTATAGGAACAAAATTCAAATTCTCAAATAAAAAATGTATTTTTAAAAAAAATCAATTTTACCACCTTTTAATGGTGAACCCTTTTTAAATCCAATATTTGACCCTTTTAAATATTCATTTTGACAAAATAAAATTCTTCTTTAGAATCGGGACATCAAAATTTACTTTGGATGAAATTTTGGTATTTTTCTAAAAATATTCATTTTTTTATGAATAGTGAGAAATACTGTATTTTAATTAAAAACTAACTTTTAATACAATTTATTTATATGGTTAGTTAATATTTTAAATTGGTTTTGAAGTGTAATTATATTATATTTTTACCCTTTAATCCAATGTTGGTCATTGTAATTAATTTCACATTGAAATTATACATAAACAAGTCTCAATGTTTTGATAGTTATTGTTTCTTAAAAACAAGTTATTTGTTTTGATAATGGGAATTAATTTTAAATTAATTAATCCAACTTCTATGTTTTGAATTTGGTAAAATAGAATTTTTTTTTGAATTTGGAATATCAAATATATATTATGATAAATTTTTTGTATTTTTCTGAAGAATATCAATTTTTGATGAATAGTGAAACCACTAAGTATTAGTTAAAAATCCAAATTTTTCATTTAAATGAAAATTTACCACTTTTGTGAATTGAATTTCAAAAATCAGAGATACATGGTTTTTATTAGTAAGTAAAATGTGGTTCAATAATATGAAAATAATTTTTGGTGAATAGTAACTTTTGACTTTTATTTACCGCGGTTAAAGGTAAATAGGGTAATTATAGGTAAAAAGAATATTATAATAATACAAAATTATCTTAAAACTTGTCCTAACCTTATTGGATGAGTCATTTTTGACCAAGATCATCCTTGGGTCAATTTTGGGGCACCATGGAGCCACTTAAGAATGATAATGACACTTTATTTTAATTAAGTTAAAGTAAAGACAAAAATGACATTAACAAATATCTTTTAGTATATCAATTTTTACATGGGGTTATATAAGTCATTTTTTCGAATATAAATAATCATTGTAATTCTAAAACTATTTTCTAAATTATGGTAATTTTTTTTATATTTTTTAGACATCAAAAAAATTAAATTATTTATGACATAATAATGATGTAGTATTTACTTCATTAATAAATGATTTAAATAAATATGATTATTAATATTAAAATAATATCCAAAACCTGTTCAATTCTTATTGGATGGTTTTATTTCGATCATGAGTCATCTTATATTAAAATTTAATTAGTTTTGGACCATTAGAAACCTAATATCACTATATAATAAAATAATATTTTCACACTTTCCTAAAGAGCTCCACCTCCCCCTTATAAAAGGACACCACTTCTAACCCATTCCTCACAGCCTCTCAAGCCCATTCGGTCATCCAAACCCTGACCAAATAATATCTCAAGATCCCCCCCTTCCTCATAGAAGCCTTACCTTAGGCAGAAGTCACTTCAAGAAGTCATTTTGGTTCAAACCAAAGGAAGTTACCCAAATTAAAGGTAAGGCTTGCTCTTAAAATCTTTTGTTTTATTCTGTTTTATTTTACTTTTCCAACCCCCTAAACTATTTTTATTACTTTATTTTATTAAAACACTGGTATCATCAATATACTAGGATTTTGTTATCATAATTATTCAAACTACACTTACACACACCTCCATCTAATGGGTGAAGAATATACTGTTTCTGTGGATGGAAAACTAACGCCTTACGAAACGATGATTGTTTGATTATCTCCTACCATATATCATGGTGGAAATTAAGATGGAACTGTATTTATATATGATATATATATTATGTTTATTTTTTCTTTATGATTCTGTATTTTCCATTTATATCATTATTTTATGGTTTCCATTATGGGTAAAACACGATAATTTCATTTGAGGATGTGTGGACTACCGCCCCCTCAAAATGATATGACTCATTAATGCCTTATGTGGGATGTATAACGGATGTATTTAATGATATTATATATTACATTATACTTTAATTATAATATACCTATGTTTAATTATGTTTTAATTCTATTAAAATACAAAATAGAAATGAAAGTAGCGTTCATGCGTACGTACGACTTACCGTCTCCATGAACGGTACATTTCATTTCTTATCTCCAAATGTTATGTACTATTATAAATAAATATAAATACTAGATATATAATATATATATATTATATCTAAATCATTTATATCATTCTGGAGATAATTTAATTTTTACCACATGGAAAAATTGTAATTTTAACAAGGTCATGTTTGACTCAAGTTTCGAACATCGATAAAATATCCAATAATGAACTCAAATAATTAACTAATTATTATGGAAAGGTAATAAGTGATATAAAAGGAATAATAAACTTTAAAAATGTTCTTAATCAAGTAGTAATTAACTAAGTTTATTATTTATGAAGAACAAGGAACATACTAGACAATTCGGACTTGAGGTAAAGGGTTTCTTATCTCACTTTAAATTCCTTGAGATTTCCATTGTTCGCCACTTATTTATTGCATGTGGTGTATTGTGTACTACCATTTGATATATATTATAATGATTCTATTTATATTCTTGGTATTCTGGGATTAATTTTTTTGTTATTATCTTTTGGTCATACGACTCAAATGATTACAACGAATTAAGGGTTTTTCATGTCACTTTTTATTCCCATGAGATTCAAGATATATTGGCCACTATTTCCTTTTGTGTGGCGTATGTACTACCCATGATTGTATTATTGTTGTAATATAATTTAATTTATGGGTATTTGCATCTTCATTGTATTATCATTCTTTCATTGGGTGTATGCTTCATAAGTTACCAAATCGGTAAGGGAATTTCAAATTTCAATCTCCACTCATTGGGATTTACACATAATTCATTGATTATTTTACTCCAAGATTATGTGTGGACTCACTATTTATCATTTTTGTAGTAATTCCCACTCCCCTTTTTGTGTATATACTTTTGATACAAATAATCACTCCATTTATAATTTCTCAATTCATTAATATGAACTTGATAAGAGTAATCTTAACTCAATTTCCATTCATTGAGTTAAACATCTAAGTCATTGGTGTTGTTTTAACAAGAATATATGTGAATGTCCTCTGATTGATTTACCCTGAATATCCAATCATATTGAGTGTATTTATATTTTCCACATATAATTATGAAATTGATTTATCCTTAACCTAAGGATACGGTCTTTATAAGGGTCTTTATCTCAATTTACATTCCATTGAGACTTCTTTGTTGTTATGCACCAATTCAATTTTATATGTTGTATATACTATCCTTTGACATAGTATATCATTAAATCCTTTATTATCATGATATTATAAATTTTTTATTATCTCAATTATTTATATTCAAGCGTCTCTCATTTGGTTAGGAACTCTAACTAAAATATCATTTTAAATGTTTTAAAGAATTATTCTTCTAAATATTTCTCATTAATGTCCATGTTTCAAAAACGGTTTTAAGGATTTATTTTTATAGACATTAATTTTTTCAAATTAAAATTTCTTTTAAAAGTTTCCAAGTTGTATGGGACACTTTGATTCAAAAATCTATTTTAAACGGCTTCTTAATTAATAGTGAGACTTTTAAATGTTTTCAAGAAAAAAGGGGGATATTTCTCTCAAATAGTTTTGATGATTATTTTAATCTATGTAAATATCCTTCATTATTCTTGATTAAGGTTAATCTGTTTCAATAAAATCTTCCATATTGTATTTAATGTGTTATGTTTGACTCTGGATGTAATATTTTTATACCATTCATGGTTTGTGGATAAAGTATTGACATTTAGTATGCTAGTTTTAATAAGAATGTTTATGTTATGTTTAAAACTTTTCATATGAGGAATGCATTGGACTTAGTAAGTGATTGGTGGAGCCCGCTATAGCTCCTCGATGCATCAGTAGGTCTCATGAGACAAACTAGTGTCTTAGCACAAGGCCTTAATAAAAACTTATTTGTAGTCTTGACACGAGGCCTTGACTATGTGGTTATCATGTCTGACAGTATGAATTCCATCATTATGAGATTAGCTATTGATATTTCATGTGGTTATTTGACTAGTGGAATACCCATGACTATGTTTTATTATGGAATTATTTACTCAGCTAATATTCCTGTCATAAAGTGTTCATGTTTATTTTTTTTGTAAAGGCATGTGTTTTTAGTTATTCACCATGACTAATGTTTATGTTATATTCTATTGTATTGCCTACTCTTACTTAGCGTTTTAGGTCACCCCTTTATCAGGTTTCATTTTCCCAGGATATGAAGAAGTTAGTTATGAGAGTCTTGCAGGAATAATCTTGGAATCTTGGATGTTTCTAATGGAATAAATTAGTAAAGTTTTTCTTTTCAAGTTGTAATATTGAACTTATGTATGTATCTTATATCCAAGACTACTAAACTGATCGGTCCTTCAGGACTTGATTTCTTGTAATCATGACAATGTATTAAAATAATGCACTGGCTCCTAGATTCTGGTGTCGGGGCGTTATAGTTGGTATCAGAGGAAGTTTAGTACAAACCTTGGAAATTAGGTTTAGATAAAATCTGATTAGAGAACATTACCCTAAGATAGACTTTGAGGATTAGTATAGAAGAACTTCCTAAAATCTTGGTAATGTATAGATTGTGTGTATTTTCCATGTAGTACATCCCTGTCTGAATACGAGCAGGTAGAGGCAGCTCTGGCACAGATGTACTTAGGAGTGAAAACTTCGAAAAACTGTTTCGGGCTTGACGCGAGGTATCTTGGTACACAACAACATGCCTTGCTACACTCTTTATTACGACACTCCTGGGAAATATGCTTAGGAAAATTTAAGATGAGAATAAATGACCTTGGTTAATCTTAAGGTGTTTTAAATTGAAAATAAGGTGTCATGATATTCTCTAAATGGTTTTAAGACTATTATTACTCACACAATGATTTCTAGTTTCAGTCAATAGCTGGATTCCAAGGAAGTCATAGTAACATTGAACATGATGTAAAAGGTTTGAAAGGTGGTGGATATGAGAAAAAAAATGGAATTTTGATAGGTGTAAAAGATATTGTGTTCATGCCGAATCAGTTTTCAAAAAATATGATCAACAACATAAATATTAACCAACTCCCAGACTAAACAAGGAAGAGAAAAGTAATAAATGATAAGCGCTACAGCAGTAAAGACCATAGAGAAAAGAAAGCTCATTTTACATCATACAGGAAATGTGGAAGGAGACACCTTGGAAGGTGTATTATTGGAATGAACAAATGCTTTATGTGTGGGAAATAAGTACATAATGTAAAGAATTACCGAGTAAAAATGAAGACTACTATGGAAGAAAATAAAAATGGTCCCAAGAATCCATTTATAGTCATTTTCCATAAATGTAGGGGACCTGGACATTACCCGAGTGAATTCCATATTCTATTGGATATCCTCATTGGTCAAGGAAGAATCTATGTGGAAATAAATGGATGGAGAAATGTTTAAAAAGTATTAGTGCACTTTGTTGATGGGATTACTTTGGAAAAATTTCTTCTTGTATTTGTAAGCCTACAGTTTGTCATGTGAAAATTATATTTGAGGAAGAATTATCTTTTCTATTGTGTACATAGTTATAAATAACCATTTGGTTTTATATGATCATTGAGTTTGAGGAAGTTACAAGTTATTAAATTTTTGAATGAAAATGCGAGGTATGATATAACATTTGTGATGAAATTATGTTATAGTTGTTTTGAGGAATCTATCACATTTTTGGGAATATTATAAAATTATATAGTTTTTGAAAAAGGAAAACACACAGACCATGTGACAACCCTTCATGTCGGATAAAACTGTGGGAATCAAACCCAAAACCATAGTGTGATTGGGATTTATCGCATACCACTGGACTACGTGAAGTCCCTGGTTAGTGTGATTGATTATTTTTAGTTAAATGATTTTAATGATCAATAATAAGTTGATTTGGGATCTTATGTCTTATCAAATGGATATCCTTATATAAGAAAATTATTTGGTGATTAAGTGATAATTGTTATTTTGGAATACACTCGCTCTATTAAGAATACTATATGCCTAAGGAAACTAGAATACTATAGGATTTCATTTAAAGAGTAATGGTGTATTTTTACCTATGTTCTTATTGTGGATTTATAGTGATTTGGGTTATTTATGGAAATGATTAACCTATCATAGAGAATATGTGATTAGGTTAATTAATTTTAATTATGTGACTTTAAGAGTAGTCGATATTTTTTGGAGATACAATTTAACATGAAAAAATACGTAAGAAATTTCTTCTGAGTTTTGGGTTTCAATATTAGTTTGGGTTATATTAAAATATTTTATGGACAATTGTTTATTAAATTGAATTTATTTAACTTTGGTTATTTCTGGTTTAATTTTAGAAATTAAGATTAGTAATTCATTCTCTAAAGTATTATCCTTTTTGTGGATCATATGATCTTGTATTATCCATTTTTGTTTTGGTTAATCTCTAAAGACAAGGTAAATATATATAGTTTATCCTTTGTAGATTATGTGATTCTAGTGCTTCAGGTGTGACCAAGTCATCTTGAATACTCATCATTTAAAATAATGAGTTAGTGGTAGAAATTTATTAAAGGACGAAACTCTACTTAAAAATTAAGTATATCTCTTTATGCTTTTAGTCAATCTCATAAATAAATTCCTCATATTTATGAAATGGAACTTAAAAAATGTTATCTATTTACTTTTCTTACTAGGAAATTAATAAACATTTATCCCATCACAAGTTTGTGGTTTTCTTGTTGTTAACCTTATCCTGATCTTGTTTTCTATCACTCTCCACCAAAAATTGACACTCATTTTATCTTCCATATCCATGTTTTCCTATATGTAATCCTAATAAGGGTTATCTCAGGTGACCTTGGTACTTCTCTTTATTTCTTTTAAATAGATAGTTTTATTGACTCTTTTTCATATGTAGGACTTTCAATGAATTTCCAACACCAATTTTAAATTTGTGAGGACGCAATTTTCAATAGGGGGAATAATTTAACACCCCAAGATTTCATAGTAAGTTATTTTCTTTAAATTCAATAGTTTGCGCTACACGCAACACTGAGATCAAACGCCCCACGACTTACCAAACTAGCCATTCAAAAGAGGTTATGAATAGTATTAACTGGATTTTGAATTTTATATACTCCACATAATTTTCACTTATGTATTATGTGTTTCCTAGACATATTATAAGAACAAAATTCAATTTTTCAGATAAAAAATGTATTTTTCAAAAAGAAAAATCAATTTTACCACCTTTTAATGGAGAATCCTTTTTAAATCCAATATTCGACCCTTTTACATATTAATTTTGAAAAAATAAAATTCTTCTTTAGAATCGGGGACATAAAAATTTACTTTGGATCAAATTTTGGTATTTTTCTAATAATATTCATTTTTTATGAATAGTTAGAAATATTGTATTTTAATTCAAAACTGACTTTTAATCTAATTTATTTATAACATTAGATTATATTTTAAATTGGTTTTTAAGTGTAATTATGTTATATTTTCACCCTTTAATCCAATGTTGGTCATTGGAATTAATTTCCCTTTGAAATTATATATAAAAAAGTGTCAATCTTTTGATAGTTATTGTTTCTTAAAAACATGCTATTTGTTTTGACAACGGGAATTAATTTTAAAATTATTAATCCAAATTCTATGTTTTTAATTTGTAAAAATAGACTTCATTTTTGAATTCGGAATATCAAATATATCTTTGGCTGAGTTTTTGGTATTTTAAAGAAAAACTTCAATTTTTGATGAACAGTGAAACCACTAAGTAGTTGTTAAAAATCCAACTTTTTCATTTAAATGAAATTTTACCGCTTCTGTGAATTGAATTTCTAAAATAATAGATACATTTTTGTTATTATTATGTAAAATTTGGTTCAATAAGATGAAAGTAATTTTTGGTGAATAGTTACTTTTGACTTTTATTTACTACGGTTAAAGGTAAATATGGTAATTCAAGGTAAAAAAAATATGATAATAAAAAAAATTACCTTAAAACTTGTACTAACCTTATTGGATGAGTCATTTACGACCATGAACATCCTTGGGTCAATTTTGGGACCCCATGTATCCACTTAAAAATGATAATGACACTTTATTTTAATTAACTTAAAGTAAAGACAAAAATGACATTAACAAATATCTTTTAGTATATAATTTTTATATGGGGTTATATAAGTCATTTTTTTACTATAAATAATCATTTTTAAGATAAATATATTTCCTACATTATTTTAATTTTTTATAATTTTTAGACATCAAATAAATTAAATTATTTATGACACAATAACGATGTAGTATTTACCTCATTAATAAATGATTTAAATGAATATGATTATTCATATTAAAATAATATACAAAACCTATCCAATTCTTATTGGATGATTTTATTTCGACCATGAGTCATCTTATTTTATACTTTAATTAGTTTTGGACTTTTAAAAACCGAATATCACTATATAATGAAATAATATTTTCACACTTTCCTAAAGAGCCCCTCCTCCCCCTTATAAAAGGACACCACTTCTAACCCATTCCTCACACCTCTCAAGCCCCTTGGATTGTCCAACCCCCACCCAAATAATCTTTCAAGATCCACCTATTCCTCCTAGTATCCTTACCTTAGTCATAAGTCACTTCAAGAAGTCATTTTGTTTCAAACCAAAGGAAGTTACCCAAATTAAAAGTAAGGATTTCTCTTAAATTCTTTTGTTTTATTTTGCTTTATTTTAATTCTCCAACCACCTAAAATATTTTTATTCCATTATTTTATAACAACACAAGTATCCTCAATATACTATTATGTTGTTATTAGAAGGATTCTTACTACACTTACACACACCTCCATCTAATGGGTGAAGAATATACTGTTTTTGTGGATGTCAAACTAACGCCTCACAAAACGATGATTGTTCGATTATCTCCTAATACCTCTCATGGTGGCCATTAATATGGAACTATATTTATATATTATATATATATTATGTGTATTTTTTATTTATTCTTCTTTATTTTCCATTTATATCATTATTTTATGGTTTCTATTATGGGTAAAACAAGATAATTTCATTTGAGGTAGTGCAGACTACCGCCCCCTCAAAATGATATGACTCATTAATTCCTTACATGGGATGTATAAAGGATGTATTTAATGATATTATACTGGAATTATAATATAACTATGTATAATTATGTTTTAATTCCATTAAAATAAAAAATAGGAATGAAATTAGATTTCATGTGTACGTACGATTTACCGTCTCCATGAACGGTACACTTCATTTCTTATATCCAAATGTTATGTACTTTTATAAATACATATACATAATATATATATAATATATATATTATATCTAAATCATGTATATAATTCTGTAGATAATGTAATTTTTACCACATGGAAAAATTGTAATTATAACAAGTTCATTTTTGACTCAAGTTTCAAACATCGATAAAATATTCAATAATGAACTCAAATAAATAAATAATTGTTATAGCAATGTAATAAGTGATATAAAAGGAATAATAAACTCAAAAAATGTTCTTAATAAAGTAGTAATTAACTTATGTTTATTTTTCAGGAATTACAAGGAACATACAAGACAAGTCGGACTTGAGGTAAGGGGTTTCTTATCTCACTTTGAATTCCGTGAGATTTCCATTGTTCGCCACTTATTTATTGCATATGGTGTATTATATACTGACATTTGATATATATTATCATGATTATATTTATATTCATGGTATTCGGTGATTCATTTTTTGATTATTAACTTTTGTTCATACGACTCGAATGATTACAACGAAGTAAGGGTTTTTCATCTCACTTTTTATTCCTATGAGATTCATGCTATATTGGCCATTATTTCTTTTTGTGTGGCATATGTACTACCCATGATTTTATTCTTGGTGTAATATAAATTAATTTATGGGTATTTACATCTTCATTGTATTATCATTCTTTCATGGGGTTTATGGTTCATAAGTTACCAAATCAGTACGAGAATTTCAAATTTCAATTTCCACTCATTGGGATTTACGTATACTTCATTGATTATTTTACTCCACTATTATGCGTGGAATCACTATGTGTAATTTATGTTTTAATTTCCACTCCCCTTTGTGTGGTTATAATTTTGATACACATAATCAATCTATTGATAATTTCTCAAGTAATTAATATGAACCTGATAAGAGTAATCTTAACTCAATTTCCATTAATTTAGTTAAACATCCAAGTCATTGGTGTTGTTTTTACAAGAATATGTGGGAATTTCCTCTAATTTATTTACACTGAATGTCCAATCATATTGAGTGTATTTATATTTTTCACACATAATTATGACATTGATTTATCGTTAACCTAAGGATACAGTCTATATAAGGGACTTTATCTCAATTTACATTCCATTGAGACTTATTTGTTTTTATTAACCAATTAACTTTTATATGGTGTATATACTATCCTTTGACATATTATATCATGAAATAATTTATTCTCATGGTATTATAATGTTTTTATTATCTCAATTATTTATATTCAAGTGTCTCTTTTTTGGTTAGGAACTGTAACAAAAATATCGTTTTAAATGTTTTAAAGATTTATTCTTTTAAATATTTCTCAATAATGTCCATGTTTTAAAAATGGTTTTAAGGATTTATTTTTATGGAAATTAATGTTTTCAAATTAAAATTCCTTTTAAAAGTTTAAAAGTGGTATGGGACACTTTGATTCAAAAATCTATTTTAGACCACTTTTTAATAAATAGTGAGACTTTTAAATGTTTTCAAGAAAAGGGGGGATATTTCTCTCAAATTTTTTTGATGATTATTTTCATCTATGTCAATATCCTTGATTATTCATTATTGAGGTTAATCTGTTACAATACAATCTTCCATATTGTATTGAATGAGTTATGTTTGAATGTGGATGTGCTATTTTTATACCATTCGTGGTTTGTGGATAAATTATTGACAATTCATATGCTAGTTTTAATATGAATGATTATGTTATGTTTGAAAATTTTCATATGAGGAATGAATTGGACTTAGTAAGTGACTAGTGGAGCCTGCTATAGCTCCTCGATGCATCAGTAGGTCTCATGAGACAAACAAGTTTCTTGGAACAATGCCTTGAAAAAATATTATTTGTAGTCTTGGAACAAGGCCCTGAATATGTGGTTATGATGTCCTACATTATGCATTCCATCATTATGAGATTAGTTATTGATATTTCATGTGGTTATTCGACTAGTATAATACCCATGACTATTTTTTATTATAGAATTATTTACTCAGCTCATATTCCTACCATAAAGTGTTCATGTTTATTTTTTAGCGAAGGCATGTGTTTTCAGTTATTCAACATGCCTAATGTTTATATTATCTTCCACTGTATTTCTTACTCTTACTAAGCATTTGATCTCACCCCTTTCTCATGTTTCATTTTCCCAGGATATGAATAAGTTAGTTATGAGAGACTTGCAGGAATAATCTTGAAATCTTGGATGTTTTTAATGGAATAAATGAATGTAGTCTTTCTTTTCAAGTTGTAATATTGAACTTATGTATGTATCTTGTTTCAAAGAATACTAAACTGATCGGTACTTCAGGACTTCATTCATTGTAATCATGCCAATATATTAAAATAATGCACCAGCTCCTAGATTCTGGGGTCAGGGCATTACAACATTTTTATTTTAGGATAGGATTTAATATCTTACAAAATGGATTGATGTTAAAACAACAATACAAGAACACAAAAAATCCACATCCGTAATCCTACTAAATAATCTCAGAGAAGTGAATTCGCTCACCTAAATATGGATAAGGTTTTGAATTTAGAACCATTGTAGAACTATGCCTGTCTTGGACATATGGAATGGAAAACTACACACCACCCTCACATCTTTTCCTGGATGGATTTCCAAATGATTCAAATTGATTCCTCAAAGTTGAACAGACTATGTAGGCATAGTGCAAATATGGTCACTTTTCCATTCTGGTACTAAAATTCATAATATATCACACACAAAAATGATAGTCTCATTAGGAATCTAAATCAAATTTATCATCAATAAACCAATAACCCAAAATAAATACTCAAGTCCCTATATCCATGGTATCACAAGTCTCATCATGAATATGTGGTGATCATGAACTCACTCATGAACAAAATCTCAAGTCCCAACATATTATTAATCTAATTTTTATCAAGAATCACCCCAAATAAAATAAAAGTTTTTTATAAGAGTAAATTCCTTTCTTTTAAAGAATGCCCACGATTTGTAACAAACCAACCTGAAATACCATCTTGAATAATATATGAGAAAATTTTTCACAAACCTGAATATTATTTTTTATCTCCATGGGTAGGCCACAAGAACCTAAGAAATATGAAATAACAATTAAGAATGATTTCTTTGAATAAAATATTACAATAAATATAGTACACATAAAAAAAATCAGAAATATACATTAGTATAAACATATCATTTACAAGGAGATGATATAAAACTGCAAATATGGAAATGATACCAAAAAACCCGTCTCATAAAGTTCAACAATCACCCACCATTTCCCAATTCACTCACTCTTGGTAACCCTTACACGAACCCACAATAGAAGATGTGATAATGAAAATCTGATATAAGATCATAAAGGCTGAAAACACCAACTTGTATAAGCAGGGTGTGGGATATAGATCCCAATATGATTCCACCAAATATTAAATGTAAGTTACATGATAAGGTATGTAAAATATTATAAAAATATGACTAAAAAGGGAGTATATATCATAGTTCCAATATAATTTTTTTTAAATATTAAAAATCATTTATCAATCCAAATCATTAAAACATTCCATTTCATCATTTGAATGTAATAAATTTTTGGGAAAATCATTGAAACCCTTATCTCAAGATAAATAAATATAATCAAGAATAGATGGGAATATGAACTTGATATGAAAACTATAAAAGTGTAAATACAATAGATCCAAGGTGCATAATATTAATAAATGAGTTAATCAAGAAAAGAAATCAATCAGTACTGGAAACTCCAGTACCAAGAAGTGATAATGAAAGTTTTCATATATCGAGTACAAACCAAGTGGTTTATATAGGTACAACCTAGGTATGATAGTCATTTAACCACATAATTTCTAATGAAAATTATTTATGACTCATATTATATCATAAATATAGTCTCATAGGTCTCATGTAAACTAGTTCAACATACACCCGCATTACTGCCTATGCTTCTTTATCCTAAGCCGTTAATATTATATATGGATCCACTAGATGAGGTGTGAGTCTACTAATAAATCATATGTCTATGTCATACCATATAACTATCCAAGTATATATGAATAGTATAAATATTTGAGTGATATATTATTGTCATGAGGATCAGATAGGGATCCTTATCGATTTAAATCATGGGCTTAGGCCCTCAAATCACATCTTACTCTCACCCCCAAACTCCATAAAAGTAATTAATACCTTTTACAACACCCAAAAATGGGAAGTATAAGAATATAACATGTTACAATAAGGGATTATTTTATGATATAATTATTATAATCTAACAATCAGGCAATCGAGAATCATCACATTCAATTCAAAACCTTTTATACAATTCAACATTCCAAAGGGTAATCATACCCGCTTCCATTCATGAGTTATCATAATAAATTCAAACCATCATTAAAAAATATTTTATTTAAAATAAACCCTAAAGCATTGAAAGTAAGTATTATACATTAATTAGTATGAATACATTTCAAAACATGGGTTGACACACTCTTTCCATTTGAATAAATCACCTATTTCAAATAACATTTGAGAACCTATTATAATAACAGGGAGAAAATAATTCAAAGATGTTTGTAATTAATTTCACAAATCCATGTGTTTGAAACAACTAATAAAACATAAAATAGTAAAAATAATTTCATTTGAATCAAGGGATTTTAATTTAGGAATGAAATACTAGGACAAAGCCCTCAATTTCATCAAAAAACTTTTAAATGTTCATTGAAAATAAATCCATAAAAAACATATCATTAAACAATTCCCAAGTAGTTGATAAAGATAAAGATTATAGAATTTCAATTAATTCCAATTTTAATTTATTTAAAATATCATTAAAGAATATTTCACATGGGAATTAATGACCAATATTTATAGGGTATCTATTGGGAACATGCAAGTATTTATAAATTATCATGAAATAATGAATTGAAAAATGAAGGAATATCATAGAAACACCGATACAGAAAATTTATATCTAACTGAAATAAATCCAATATGTGGGCCCTCAAATAGAGATAGATAAATCTAGGAAGGAAGATATTGAAAGAAAATATAAAAGACCCCAAATCCATAATTCCAAATCAATCCTTCATGGTCCAATGAAACCCAATGACATAATAACCTATAGGAGTAATGAATCAAAATATTAAGATAGATTGAATATAAAAATGAAAATAACTCACTAGAATAGGATCGTTACATTGATTGGTAATTCGATCCACCAGGAAATGAGTTTGGGAAATCCAAAACACATCTACAGGGATTGGAAAAACCAATGGATCAAATTAGGTTAGAGTGGGGGGATATTTGGGTTTATTGGGGGGGGGGGGTTATGGGATATCAATTAAAAATTTCATAAAATTAAAATTTCATTGTAAGGTTACCTCGGGTAGGTTTCATGGTTAGAACTAATAGTGTGGTTAACCATGCACCGAAAATAGATACTCTAGAAGAGCTTCATAGCTGGTCTAGATATTTAGGTCAACCATGTGCCAACTATTTGACCCCCTTCTGTCCATGATTTCGTGGATTGTAAAACCATGTGAAAACATTGTGAAAACTATGTGCCCCTGCCTGGGATATAAGAAATGTTGGATGATTTTTCTCTAAGGTTTGTCAATTCATGCACCAACAATGTATAGGCCCATAAAATTTCAAAAAAAGACTGAAATAACATTGGAAACAACCAGAGAAGAGATAAAATCATTAGATACTCATATAAATAGGTCAAAACACCTAACAATAGGTAATGATGTGTTACACTGTGAGAAATAACAGTTATCTACCACTATTTTTTTATAAATTATATAAAATATATGGTCGTTATATTCTACTCCCTTAAATAAATTTTACCCTAGTAATTTTAATTATTGATTACTAAGGAATATAAATAGGTACAATATTAGTCAATATATTATATTTATGGATATATATATATATATATTAATATACTATACATATACCGTAATTTTAAATTGTTTCTAACCTCAAAAATATATTGATACAAATATAAATCCAAGGGTTCATATAATATATGTTTTAAATTTACTAAAAAATATTTCTTAATAATATTTTAGTGCAAAAAGATATCCACACCTTAATCATTTATTCTTTAATAGCTATCTTCAAAATATGATCTTATCATAAAATCACATTTTAATATTATTGATTCCATTAAAAACATCCTTCCAAACCAGTATATCAATACTAATAATGAAAAATCCTTCAGTGTTTGATATTATCCTCAATAACTATTAGAGTTTACAAAAACATCATCAATAAATATCACTTTAGTAATGAAAAATAGATATGATTATCAAGATTTATTTTTTATTATAGTATCAAAATGAATACATTTGGTATAACATGGAAAATAAAATTTCTTATCATAATAGGAATATAACGTGGTTCTAAACAATATAAGTATTATCACTTATTCCATTATAAGACTTAGTGCTTTTTGATAAACAACTTTCACATCGTCATCTTCATGGAACTATTTCAAAAAAAATAATAAATCCAAAATTATTATGGTTATACATAATGGATTCAATGTATATAAATATGAAATCTCAAACATGAAAATTAAATGAATAAATTAGTGATATTAAGAGAATAAAATTTATATCTCATTAAAAAGGGTTAATTTTTTTGAAATTAGTCATTTTTTGGTAGATATATCACATCTAAGAGCAATAAGTTTATAAAATAAAATCATTCATCAATGAAAGTGACCATGGAATAATAAACTTAAATATTTTACTTTCTTAATTGATCATAATCTAACATCATGTCAAAACATAAAATAGAATAAATACACTATTTAATAACCAAACACATAAATTTTACCCTTTTATAATCCTTAAAATAATTTTTTTATCTTTAGTACATTAATTAGTTATAGAATATTATGAAAATCATTTTTTTATAAAAATTAACAGTTTTGTGTGTGTTTAATAATTTTTACATCATTACCCACCATTTTTTACAAATTTAATTTTTTTATATATCATCTATGATAATATCATAGATATACTAAATTGATTTAATATTTTTTAAATTTATTCCATCTCTATTTTTTGTTACATTATATGAAAACTATATTGCTAACGGCATATTTTAGTAATTTTGGAGGTGGAAGATGATTTATTAATGTAACATTATATAACCTATATAAAATTTCCCAAACCAAAAAATGATCATTATTTTATTATTAATATAAAATAATATTAGTATTTAAAATCCCATAGAAATAAATCAATGGATTTTTAATCACCATTCAAGTAAGAAGTTAAACAAGTGAAAATGAACACACTTTATCATGATTGGTGAGTATGATTAAGGAGGGGTAACAATTGACATAATTTAATTATTGAAATAATGTAGTGATATTATTTTTTTATACTTAAAATGATGAGAAATATTCGAATATTTGTTTTAAAAATAATTAAAAACTAGAGAAAAAACAAAAAAAAAATATTTATGGAGGTTGTAGTCCGCACACAAACTTTACTAATGTTACTTTAATTTTATATGTGGATAGAGATTAATAAATAATTGTTTCAACATTAATATAAAAATTTTCATTGTAAAAATTATATTGATTTAATCATGATATTATGGTTTTATGAAATTTGGAAGGGTAAGGTTAAGAATAAAACTGAGGAATGAGATAACCCCTACATTAGAGACTTGATCTTTCCTTGGAAGTCTCTTTAAAATTGATGGGTATATGATAACAATGAGTGAATATGGTATTATGTTAATAGGATATGGTACTAGAAAGAGTAAAATTATAGTGTTTTAATAAGTAATTGGAAGCTAATGTGTATCTATTAATTGTTGAAGTGGTATGTTTTTATACGTGAAAGTAAGGGTAATTTTGGAAAAACCATTGCATTTTTCAATTATTTAGTGTATTTTTCAATGTCCTAAGGCTCTGAAATTGGAAAAAATGTAGGGTAAAATCATCATTTCATAGAAAAATAATTATAATTCAATTAATATCTCATTTTTATTAATTTGTTTTGGGATTTTTTTCCATGTTAAACTCAATTTACACCTTTTAATTTTACTATGATAATTAAATCTTAACCTTAGTAATTGGTATTAAAGAAAGTAAATTAAAATTGAAAAAATTAACTAATTTTAATATCCTAATATTATTTATTAAAATAATTATATCATATATAAATTTCTTTATGTATGAAAATTAAATTTAAAATCGAATAACTTAAAAACGTGAAATATTTTGTCTTTGAAAAATAAATCATTAAGATGTGAAATTTATATATGTGATAAAACAATATAGGTTTATCATTTTAAAGCCCTAAATTTATTTACTATGAATTGAGTAAAATATATTTTGATTCCATGGAAATATTAAAATTATACTTCACCATGGAAATAATGTATTTAAATAGATGTTGGAAAATGGTTTTTATATTAATGTAACATTTTACTTTATTTCTTATTTTTTTTATAATATGTTTTATATGTATAAAAAATATTTAAAATGAATAATTTGATAACTTAATTTATTTTTTTAGTGGTTATAAAATATTCTATGTTAATATTAAATAGTGATTAGATAATGGAAATTATAATTTTAATAAATCATTTATTTATGGACTATAAATAATCATTTTCTTGAAAATTATCAAAAATTAATAAAAAGTAAATTTTGATATGATAAATTCTAAAATTAGTCTTATTTTATCTAATACAAATTATAAATTTTTGAAATTTATATTTTAATTTAAAATGAAAAAAATATATAAAGGAAACATATATTATTGAAAATTCTACAATGAGACATTAATTCATATTAACTATTTATCTTCTAAATGTAATAATTTTTTATTGATTAGCATATTATATTGATTAATATTTTTATTAAAATATTTTTCATCTCACTTACATCAGGTGTTGTGAAATAGACATGTTATCTATCATTGAATTATTATTTTTAAAATATCTAAAACACAATGTCAATATACTTAATGTGAGTATCAAACATTTACAATCAAATTAAACAGTAATAACATTATGAAATTACTTCTTATATTTTCTTAAATTATAGAAGATCATTTCATCCCATGAAACTTTTTCCAATATCTTAACATTATGGTTTATTATCAGCAGTTATAGGTTATATCATTTCATTTATAATAATGGCTCAAAAAGTGAATGTGAATTAACCAAAGTAAATACAACAAGTGTTTCTAGAAAGGTGTGTAATATTATTCTAACTCATTATAAAATGAGTTATGGAAGATTTGATACTAAGCATTCCATTTTTGTGGTTTTTACACCCTTTTTAACTTATACCACATCTATATCAACCATCCAATATCTAGATATGAATTTAATTATTAGGAAATCACAAAATCTCTACATAGAAAAACACATAATGTTATCTAATACATATACTTATCCCTAGTATTTTCGACAATGATATCTCATTATAATATCTAAAATAACTAAACACTTCTCTCATACCATCTATGGAAACCCAAGTGTAAAATAAATTAATATTAAATCATTTTAGATAAATAATCCATATATATAATAACAATATAAACACTAGAATGATAATGTTTTTGAGTATTTGGAAACAAGATACATATTAATATTATTTAATAAATGATATTTAATATATCTCAAAAATTTAAGATCATAATTTACACTTATTAGAAAAACAATAATTAATATTATACTACATAACTAGAAGAAATGGAAAAAAAAAAATTGTAGGCTCAAATAATTAGTAAGGGTAAACATGGGGGATATCAATCAATGATCACAACTGATAATAAGATAAGAATAACTTTACGATAAAATGATCATAACATATGAATGTAATACCCAATCATTCAAATATTCTGAGTCACGAATCATGTGAAAATAATTTAAAAAACGAAATTACATAAGACATAAGATTGAAGAATCATCAATAATCAATAATGAACAATGAGAACATATCATAAGAATGAGACATAGGTCTGTAGTATAAAAATAAGTATAAAATAATTCCTTAGTCTGATATCACAACTAATACTTTCATAGTGGAATGGTTTTACCCCTTATTCCATTATATCCTTATTCAATGTTAAATCCCAACACTATTATAAGAGATACAGTCCTTTAGTAAATTGGGTTCACCCCCTATTCCGGTCCATATTATCTCAGGGGATAAAAGTCATTACGTGATTCAGTGGGGGGTATATAATTCTAGTCCAACCCATAACACAATGAAATTCATATATATGTGTTCTATAATATCATAAAAACATTCATCATATCATTATCGCATTACCTAGGGAACAAAATTAGGTTTCAAGAAGATTTCATCATCAATTAATCATCCAATGGGAAAGAAATGGGTTTCATAGAATTATCCTTAATTAATCATCCTAATAGGACATAAATAGAATGAAATTTGATAGTATCATAATATTATATCCCCAGTTAGGTATAAAAATTCATAGAGGGTGTTTACATATATGAATAATATCATTAGACAAGAATTTATACATTTATTTTAAAACAGAGAATATAAAATTTTCATTATGTATCATTAAAAACAAATTCATAGAATATTAAGAAAAATATTTTATCCAAAAATAAATATTTATTATTAATAGGAATATTTAAATTAGTGAATAGTTATGATTTTGGTAAAATTTGTTCATGCGATAAATGTAAAAACAAATATTTCTTTCACATTTTTTTAAAAAGTCATTAATATCTAGTTTAAAAAAATTAAGTATTTTTTTCAATTTAAAACAAATTTAAATATTTTTTGAAGAACCTTAAGAAATATTTTATTATATAAAATAACATTCATTAAAAAAATTAATGAACCTAGACTACTAATAAAATTTGTCATCAACCAATGAGGAAATACAATCTCATTTTCATAAAATTATTTTCTTAGTAATTTTATGATCCAAAGAGTGAGGAAATGGTATCTTGATATGAATAATATAGGAATAAACAATGTATAACAAAAAACATTGGTTTTGAAGGATTATATATATATAACTTCCCTAAATGGAATCTTTTCATAGACAATCCCGATAATAAATTAAATTTTAGTATAATTCATTTCCTAAAGTCATGTCTCCATTCATAAAATTTAAAACTCCTACTTAATTTTTTTTGTTTATTATAAATATATTTTGTTAGTATATAAAAAAATAACTTACAATTTATCAAAAATTTATAATTTCTACATAACCATTTATTAAAAATTTCTTCCTTAAAATGAACATTCTTGTGGAAATGTATCCATTTTCCAAGATTGTTTTAGTTTAATGGGATCGATACTCATACGATGGTCATGGTTTAATTATATATTTAATAGTAATAATTACATAATAATCATATTTTTTTCATTATATACACTTTTATAATATTTCATATAGTGTTTTGATGAAAAATTAATTACATCACTATGTGGACTCAGTTGTCCATACTCACACACGAGTTATGTTTTCACATTATGATAGATAAAAGTAAATAATGATATATAAAATGTCACAATTATATAATCATAATTACATAATTAATTTAACTTATACACATTAAATATTTCCTT
Organism: Viscum album; assembly: GCA_963277665.1. NCBI lineage: Eukaryota > Viridiplantae > Streptophyta > Magnoliopsida > Santalales > Viscaceae > Viscum > Viscum album. The sequence continues at coordinate 216,715,617 of OY728121.1, read as the reverse complement.
ATGACTACCCCTATAAAGAGTATTTTTTTTAAAAAATCACATCCCATCATGGAAGTTATAGTCTACATTTATGCATGAGCAGCATTATCATTTAAAAAAAGAAGGGAAGAAGACAAAAAATTGATACAAAATGTATATAAAAACATTAAAAAATATTTAAGATACCAATATCATATTTTTTGGACTGTTATAAAACATTTTTAGGAGTTTTATGATGAAATAAATTTGAAAAATATTGGTAATAACATATACCACTTCTTCAGGTATCCTCCTTTTAAAAGAACATTTGGGATTCTTGGCTGGATCTTTTAGGAATATTAGAATGTCCAATTCATGTATAATATATTTAAGAATATTTAGGTTATTATTGTTTAAATTAAATGGTTTATTTTTCGTGTATAATAGATTATACGATGTGTTCATTTATAATTGAGATGTGTGGAAAAAATTTACATACTTGAAAATTATATATATATATATATATATATATATATATATTACACAAGTTATGTGGCTCGAAAAATAAAAACCATAGAATATATGATGTAAACGGTCAAAATACAACTAATAAATGAAATTAAATCATGATTTTTGTGATATTTTAATCTTTATCTCCTATATTAACCCATTTTTTAACCATTATATCCCTTACCATGGTAACAATATTTTTAACGTGTTAACAATTAAATATGGAGAAAATTTAAGATAAACATATTAAATTAAATTAATTATTTTTATTCAAAAATATGGAATCCGCATTACATTATTGAATATCTGTAATTGGCTAAAATTAATCTTCATATAAGTTTTCAAATCATAATAATTTTTTTAAATTCATTTTAATCTCAAAACTGGATTTATTATTATTAATTTCCTTGTAAAAACCATTTTTTCAATTATAAAATATATTATTGAATATATATTATTCAATTATTATTTCAATTATTCATAAATATTGATTAATTTAATTTATTAAGAAAAATGCACATTGTGTTCATAAATTAGTAGTTTTGAAAATCACATCTTTTTATCTTTAAAGGGTTTTACATTCATTCATATATAGTTGATAAACAATGATATAATTTTATATATTTATACAAAATAATGTTTCATAATTTAATATTTTTTATTATAACCCTCTATTATAATGGATTTATTATATCTATAACATTTAATAATAATATTTTAATAGTATATTGTGCATCATTTAAACTTGGAGTTGCGTGTAAGGAAAAATAGCAATTAAATAAATAATATTTATAGAGAAATATGTCATAATGTATAAGGGAGTTATACATATACTCTCATTAATAAGATCAAAGGGATAGAATATAAAACATGATATATGGGAGAGAGAAACACAATTTAGGTGAAGGGATCTTAGTATCAAAAAAATAAAGAGTCAAAGAGACACCCATGGATGATTATGGAAAACAAAAAAATGAGCCAATGAGAACATAAGGATCATGATATGTCAAAGGGTATGAATTGAATTTAAGGGGGAACTCAAATTTATATATAATATTGAAAAATAAGAAATCATATTTTTATACTAGTCATAACACAACAATGAAACCATAATTCAACAATTATTATTCTATATCACTAGATTATCATGGGTCAAGACACATTAAGAGAGTTATAATTAATATAGTTCATGGTTTAATATATTCAAATCTAAAAAATCATAGAATGATCCATAATAATCTATACTCAATATCAAAACTATACAGACAATATCATGATTTAATGATTACCTCTGTAGAACAATAACACAAATAGAAGACTCATGAAAACCATCCTCCAATGACTCTAAATTATAGCTAAAAGTGTCATGGAAAATATACCATTATAAAAGAATAACTAAATGGGATAGAATATGATTAAAAAAAATAAATCTCAATGTAATAAAAATCATTGGGCATTAATTCATCAACTAAAACACATTACACTATAACTAACCTTATAGAAAACTATACCAAGAACTCTATGAGTGTGTCATTACGAAATACACTATGCCACAACCTCCCTTCCACTCTAAATTACTATAAAAATGAATCTTCATGTATCCTATATAATTTTTTAGTACAAAAACCATGAAACAACTAAAATCATTATAGGGAAACACAATAGACTATAAGAATCCCTATTATCATTGAGACTCATCATTAGAAAGTATATCAGGACATGGAACACTATGTTATATAATCTTGAACTCCATATCCATCTAAATCCTTTTTTCCTTCTCATAATTCAATGAACTTCCAAAATATACATAGTAATGTTTTTCAAAGTTCTATATGGATACATTGCAAACATATTAAATCATTTTCATCCTCATGAATCTAAACCAAACAATGAAGAAATAATCATCCATTAAACCAAAACATATTTCAAACATACAACTCAAAATTTAATAACACCCCCACTAGAATGAAACACCACAAATTGATAAATAATTTGAACTAAATCCTTACCAAATCATTAATATCCACATTATGGATATACATGGTTTAGTATATCATTGGATAATAAAAGTAAATCTTCAAATCATGCTTCCATGTACACTATTACAAGCCACATTTCTTCTAAAATATGTGAAAATGTGGAATTACATGCTTGTGTAGAATCTTATTATAATGATCCTAAAATTCAAGTGACTTATCCATAAACATCACTTCATCCACAATATCTAAATCAACATAACCAATAAAAATAAAGTCATCCTAAAGATTCTTATATAGTTGTGATATATGGATTAAATCTTGGATATGATCTAAATGTGATGAAATATATATCAAATATACAACCTTATTAATATTATCCAACAGCTTGAATGTCCTGATAAATCAAGAGGAAACATACACTGATGACCACACATCTTATATATATGATGTGGGAAAAAATGATATAATTAATGTTTTATAACATTAAAACATAGAAGTTTCCTCCTCAAAGTATCATAATATATTTTGTTCTATATTTCTTCCTTCATACACTCTTTTATTTGATATACCTCTCAATTTTGATATAGAACACATCTAGTCCATGGAATTACAAATACCTATCTATAGTCTAATATAATAGATATCAATATGTCAACACATATAATTCTTGAATGGTGAAATACCTATGGAAGATTGGTAGATTCTGTTATAATAAAAATAAACTAATGGAAGGTTCTTCACCCCAGAACCAAAAAAATCTAGAACACATAAACTAATCATGTCGTCAACCATCAGAATAATTAAAATTGATTGATCACCCATATAAGGATAGTACATAGTGATATGGATTTGAATAGATCCAAAATCATAAAGGATAACTTCATAGAATCATGAGGTATAACAAGGATCTCGATATGAAATAATCTTCCTCAAAACTCCATGAAGCATAATTATCATATCTATATACAAAATATAAAAAAAAACTAACATCAGTTGACTCTTTACACCCTATAAAATGAAAAAAAATCCTCAACTGATCAGTTATCACTAAAATATCATTACAACATTTTTTATAACTTTGAAAATAAATTAATAAATCAATCAATATATCCTCTCACTTAAACATAGGAATATATAATAGATATAAAAAACTCCACGATCATGATTCTCTACATTCAACTATGAGAACACTAACCACCATAAAAAAACGATACCATTGATATATTTATCCCCATCCATGAAATAAAAAAATTCAAAGAATTATTAATATTGGATTTCACTAGAAGAAGAACCAATTGAGAGTTATTAAACTCAAATAGATAAGGATTTTCATCATCAATAAAAATTAAAAATTCTTATGAAAGAACATTCATTATAGATTATTCCCTGAACATCCATCAGGTGAAACACAATAAAAGAAAAGATAATACAAAACATATACCTCAATGTTTCCTCATAGAAAATTCACCACTTATTATAAAAATGTTTTTTAAACTATCATCATATATAAGAAAACCCCTACCACCAAATTCTTCAATATTATGATACATTTATAATACCTCTTCCATAACTCCCCATTCATATCCCAACTCTCGAATATAATCTCCCCATAATGTCTTACATAGTGACTCAATAAATAAATTTATCTGTATTATGGTGTAGTAGATATAAATTTCATAGACATTCATGAACTCAATCCACCTATCGTGACATATATTTAGATCAATTTTATAGAATTTTTACATCAATCTATTTTGGATAGTAAAGATCACTAAGTTCTCACTAATGAGCTGATTTGACAACATATTCCAACAAAACTCCATTAACTCCAACATTAGATAAATTTTGGTATATTTATTCTAATGGGAACATAACTTATTATACAATTATGCTATTTTTACCTTTTATTATATCAATACATAACCAAAACCAAGATGATAAGAATGTTAAAAAATAGTATACACAGCTCACTCCCCTAAAAACTAGAAAATAAGATCATTGATGAAATGATTTTTCATTTTTCAAAAGTAGAATAACACTAATTCACTCATATAAAGGCCTGGACATTCATCATAAAGAATTATAAAGTGGAATAAATAAGAGGTAAATCATAAAATAACCTTTAATTATAACCATCAATACCATTTAAGCATTGAAGTTATAAGATGTTCCTATATGTTTCCAAGGAAACAACAGCATTGATCCTTTAGGGATTGACTGCAAGTCCATGATAAGAAATTGTATGCTATTAAAAATGATCCTCTCATGTGTATAATTTAATCATAGAAAACATAAAATAGATATAATAGTGGTGAAGGATCCCCATTAATTTATTTAGAGTATCACCATGGTCATCCTATAACATTGAATATATGAGGGTGTTTTAGATAAAAATTACTCTATACTGATTAATGAAATCATAAAAAAATGATCATAGAACATATGAAATTAGCTAAGGTATTTGTAAAACTGATTGGAATAAATAAGAGGTTCAAGATTATATAATGATATTTGATGAAATAATTGGGATATATTCATCTTATAACCTCATGTAATGATACCAAGACCACAAGTCGATATATGAAAATCAATTGGCCCTAATTAATTAACTATATAAATCATCATTGATCAGAAGAGGGTAATAGTTATTGGTTGTCACCAAGTTCAAGCACCTACACTCTATATACAACTTCATACTATAATATTCTATCATGGATAATAATATCAGATGACTTAATGGGGACACACTAGGAATGTTTTTACACCATAGTATCAAATAATCAATCTAAATAATCATCTACCATAACATATAAGTTTAAGTATCTTAAGGACTCACCAAAATTAGGCACACATAAGTTTTTAAAAATATAACTAACTTAATATCATGTTCATTGTATTGAGTGAAAACCTATTTAAGGGAAACATCCAAAAACTCCTCGAAAGCTCTTGTAGTTTACACTTTGAGATCCTCCATTATACACAATGAAAACATTTCCACTATGAAGAATGAGATTTCAAAATTTTTTGACCTATATAATAGTCGCAATAAAAAATTAAAAATATATATTTTTTATCTACAACAAATGAAACAAAAAATATATGGAAGAAATAATTGAACACACTCATAAAATATAACAAATTTGCTAAATACACAGACCCTAGTAGCCCATAGTTTGTGGTTACTTTATTAAATTGGCCTAGTATACAAGGAATCACATCCATGAATGAATATTTAAGCATTATTTTTAAACTAGATTCATACTTTAATTTAACATTAATTTGAAAACATAAAATCGCAAAAGTTTTTTTATTCAGATTTTAATTATTTCACCTATAATATCCATTAAAATCAATCACAAAACCCTTACTTTTGTCCAGGGGAAAATAAAAAATCATAAATTGGTGAGATAAGATTCTTCATAAGGGTATTCATACATCAAAATCTATCGTGAATAAATAATATTGATAAACATGGAATGAAAAATAAATGAAGCAAATGTCATTTGTATAATATCTAAAATATACTTTATCAGGAATAAAGGATGATCAAATAAATCCATATCAATAATCAAATGATCTTGATGCTTATCTATGGATACTATAACTGTTGAGTCAAAAGTCCTCTTTTGACTTCTATTTTTTGTTTTGGAAATCACAAATGTCTTTTTACGTACTGACCTTGTCTATCGTATCGTACTGACCATAATGATCGTACTGATAATGCTGATCATACTGACCATAATGATCGTACTGACCATAATAATCGTACCGATCATGCTGATCGTACTGACCCTACTGATCGTACTGATAATGCTAATCGTACTGACCATGCGTATCGTACTGATCATACTGATCGTACTGACCATGCCGATCATACAATGCTGATCGTACTGAATATGGAAATTGCATTGACTCTGCTACTCATATCTTTCATTACATACTTTTTTTGGTACTTAGTCAAGAACACATGTTTCATATAAATCGTACTCATGATTATCTTGTTCATATATCTTGTTTTAACCAATACGATGTCGTTGAGTTAGTTACAAACTAATCAAAACGATGTCGGGCTTTCTGTTTTAATATGACCGTTATGATGCCAGGTGTCCAAGTCCCTCCGAGTTTTTTGGAAAAATAGGACCGTTGGAGGATATGTGACCATCGGAACCCAAGGCCTATAAATAGGAGGTCATTTGAAGTTACGAGTTCAATAGACAACTAAGATACTTTTGGAACAACTACGATACTCTACTACTATCAAGTTCTAGAGAGAGACACTGTGACTTCTCTTATCTGCCTTGTGCGTCCGATCATCGTATCAAGGGATTTCAAGTGATTGAAAGAAAAAGGTGTCGATTACCTACAAAATCGAGGGCTGTCGGGGATAGGCATACGGACGATCCTATCATCATATCAAGGGCTACTAGGGATAGGCAGACAGACATACCGATCATCGTATCGAGGGCTACCGGGGATAGGCAGACGGACGAACCGATCATCGTATCGAGGGCTTACCAAGGTGTTGGTGAGACAGGCCTTTTATCCTAGGTGAAAGGATAACCCTTCTCTTTGGGTCAAAAGAATTTTAATCTTTTACTTTTCAGCTGCTACCTGTATTAGTAAGGAATTTGTATTGTTTCCTTTCTTCTTTACGTATTCAATTGTAATTGTTTCAATTACAATCATTCTATTACATATTGTATTGATTGATTCTATATGCTTTAAGGTAGAATCATTCATCTTTATATTACTCTGATTATTGTGTTCATCTCGAATATAATTGTTTTACTTTTCATTAGTATTACATTAATTCATACCATTTAGTCTCAATACAATTGTGGGTGTTTGTATTTGCTTTAGTTTAAGATCTTTTAAACTAATACCATTGAGTGTTTAAACTCTAAGTTTTTAGACCTACAATTCACCCCCCCTCTTGTATTGTTCCATATAATATACATATACATCTACATATTCGATCCAACAATTGGTATCATAGGGAGGTTTTCCACTGATTTGTATTACCTATCTTGTTTCTTTCATTTTTTTTCTACACTAACGTGTGGAGTGGAAAAGATATTGTTTATTTAGATAGCAGGAATGAATATTGGGTCAATAGACAATCTAAATCCTTCTAGACCACCTATCTTTGATGGGAATGATTATTAGTACTGGAGAGATCGTATGAAGACTTTTGTGATCAATACTGGCGTAGAAAACTTGTTAATGCTTACTGAAGGTTACAAAATTCCTGACAAAGAAGTCAGTACTTTTACTAACCAAGAGAAGCAAGAATATCAACTGAATTACAAAGTATGCAATACTTTATTATTCTCTATGAACAGGAATATATATAGTCAGATATCTTCATGTGAAGCATCCAACTGTATTTGGAAGAAATTAGAAGTCACTCATTTTGGTACATCCAAGGTTATAGAAACAAGAAGAGCAATGCTTTGAGCAGAGTATCATGGATTTGTTTTTCCTTATGGAGAGCCAGTATGTAAAGTGAAACAAAGTTTTATAACATTTGTCAATAGTCTACAATCCATGGGTGAAAAAGGCCTTGATGATGAAGCTCTAGTAGATAAAATTATAGATATAATGCCAAATGAATTGGAGTTAAAAAGGACAGATATTGATGAAAATAAAAAAGTTTCCCAGATTAATCTTGATGAAATCTTTGGAACTCTTCTACAGCACGAGACAAGAATGAAGAGAGATGCTGATTTCAAAAAGAAGAAGAACGAGAATGGAATTGTAGCCTTTACATCTAAAGCTAAAACACCTGAAAGGCTTACAAGATCCAAAGCCAAGAAATCTGTTATATCTAATTCAAGTAATTGTGATCTTTCGGATAATGAGCTAGCCAATCTTTCTCAAAGGATGAACAAGATTGTAGGAAAGAAAGACTTACAATATAGATTCAAAAAGAAAGATAGGAAGGATAAGAAAGACTCAGATGTAACTTGTAATGAATGTAAGAAAGTAAGACATATAAGGCCTGATTGTCCTTTACTGAAGAAGAAAGATAGAAAGGAGAAACACTCTGAAAGAAACAAGAAAAGGTTTTATAAGACAAAGAAATTCTAGAAGGGAAATGATACTTGGAGTGCAAGTGGTAGTGATTCTTCAGATGATTTTTCAGAATATGAGTCCTCAGGATGAAAGAATATTGGACTTATAGCCAGATTACCAATAGAAGATCATTGTCTCATGGATAAGGTACATAATGCTGAAGCTATTATAAATGTCTCTTTAAATGCAAATTATACTAATAATAGATATTATGAATCTTCAAATGATGAATCTTCATCATCAAAAGATGATACATTACCCTCTTTTGAAGAAGTATCTAGATTTTCAAAATTACTTGAGAATGAAAATTCTAAACTCAAGAAGAAGCTTGAGAAAGAAAATTCTAGAATTATAATTTTAACTAAAGAAGTGTCATATCTTTCTAAGGATCTTGATATGAAAACTTCTGATTTTGAAATTATCTTAAAAACCCTTGAGAAAGTCAAATCTGATAAGGATAAACTTTCTAAGGATCTTGAAAATGTGTTTTCAAATAAAAATGTCTTAGAGCCTAACTCTAGTTAAAAATAAAATGTTTTGTAAAATAAAAATTTATTTTTAAAACTAAAGTCAGAAATTTTCTCTTTAAAGAAATGTTTGTCAAACTTTACTCCTGGAAAGGAAAACTTTGACAAGATGTATTCTCAAATTAGACCTTTGAGAAATCGTTCTGGTCTTGGTTATACTCATTCCAAACCTGTTTTTAGTAATAACTATTTTGTTCTACAAAAAAGATCTTTTTGTTCTAAGTGCCAATGTGGAGGACACTGGAGAAGAGATTGTTCCCTTAACAAAACTCAATCTTTAGGATTTCATAAAGCTCTTTTTTCAAAAAAAATGTGGATTCCTAAATTTTTTTTATCTAATACTTCTGGATCCAAACAAGTTTGGATTCCGAAAAACTAATTGTTTCTTTTTCAGGAAAATGAGAAGTGTACCAATAAGAGTATTTGGTATATGGATAGTGGTTGTTCTTGAACATGACCGGGAATAAAGATCTCTTTGAAAAGGTTATCAAAACAAAAGGTGGAAAAGTAACCTTCAGAGATAATGCTCAGGGAAAGATTGTTGGTATAGGTAATATCGTTTTTCTTAGAAAAGTTCCTATTTCAAACGTTTTGTTTGTTAAAGGTCTTAGGCACAACCTGATCAGCATAAGTCAATTATGTGATGAAGGTTACCTTGTGAATTTTAGAAATGATAAGTGTCTAGTTCACAATTACTAGGATGAGTTCATTCTATCTGCTCATAGGCAAGAGAATGTTTACACTATTAACTTATAAGACCTTAGGAGCCAAAACTTACCCTGCTTAAGTGCAATAGAAGACAAATCATGGTTATGGCATAGAAGACTGGGACACTGTAATCTGAGAAACCTTAGTAAACTTTCAAAGAAAAGACTTGTGAGGGGACTACCGGACCTTAGATATGATTCTTCAAAAGTCTATGATCCTTTTCAATTTGGAAAGCAACATAAAACTAGCTTTAAATCAATTAATGAAGTTTCAACTTCAAATGCATTGCAGATAGTGCACATGGATCTTTTTGGTCCCACACAAACTGGAAGCATTGGAGGCAAATACTATGTATTTGTTTTAGTTGATGACTTTACTAGATTTACATGGGTCTATTTTCTTACAAAGAAATATGAAGCCTTTTCCTATTTCAAAACATTTAGATCCCAAGTTAAAAATAAGAAAAACCTACCATTGATAACTATTCATAGTGATCATAGTGGTGAATTTCAAAATTCAGATTTTGAAACTTTTTGTAGTAAGAAAGGTATTACTCACAATTTCTTAGCTCCAAGAACTCGTTAGCAAAATGGTGTTGTTGAAAGAAGAAATTGTATTCTTCAAGAAATGACTAGAACCATGTTGAGTGAATACTCAATTGCTAAGCACTTTTGGGCTGAAGCTGTTAGTAATTCATGTTATACTATAAATCGTGTTTTAACTAGACCATTTCTTAACAAAACCTCTTATGAGTTATGGACTGGCCGAAAACCTAAAGTTTCATACTTCAATGTTTTTGGGTGCAAAGTATTCATTCTGAATACAAAAGATAATCTACACAAATTCGCACCAAAATCTGATGATGGAATATTTCTAGGTTACTCCACAACTTCTAAGGCTTATAGAGTTTTTAATAAAAACACTTGTACTGTTGAGGAAACAGTACATGTGAAATTTGATGAAACTAATCCTTTTTTTAAACCATCCAAACCTATATCCTCATATGTGTTTTAAAAAACTGATTATCATCCTTTGATAGTAGATATTTCTCATAAGGAAAATATTCAAGAAGATACTTCTGAAACATTTACCATAGAATATTTTCTACCATATGTTGATGAACAGGTTTTACAAAACCCAAATCAATTGTTTCTTAGAAATCATCCCAGTGATAACATCATTGGTGACGTAAATCAACCTGTAAGGACCAGAAATTCCTTAAGAAATGAAATAGAACATCTTTCTTTTCTTTCCCAATTTGAACCTAAAAGTCCAAGTGAGGCCTTAGGTGATAAAGATTGGATCAAAGAAATGCAAGATGAACTAAATGAATTTGAAAGGAATCAAGTCTGTACTTTAGTTGATAGACCTAAATAAACAACTATAATTGGTGTAAAATGGGTTTTTAGAAACAAGTGTGATGAAAATGGAATCATTGTAAGGAATAAAGCAAGACTTGTTGCTAAAGGCTATAATCAAAAAGAGGGAATAGACTATGAAGAAACATATGATCCTATAGCTAGACTTGAATCTATTCATATTCTATTAGACTTTGCAGTATACTTTAATTTCAAACTATTTCAAATGGATGTAAAATGTACTTTTCTAAATGGTTTTGTTCAAGAAGAAGATTTTTTCGAACAACCTCTAGTTTTTCCTGACCCAAAACATCCTGATCATGTTTTTAAACTTACCAAGGCCCTATATAGTCTTAAATAAGCCCCTAGAGCATGGTATGATAGACTTACATGATTTATTTTACAAAACAATTATACAAAAGGTACAGCAGATCCAACCCTTTTTATAAAAATGGAAAATAATGATGTCTTGATTGTTCAAATCTATGTTGATGACATCATATTCGGATCAACTCAGAAATATTTAACTGATTCTTTTGATAATTTAATGAAATCTGAGTTTGAAATGAGTATGATGGGTGAGTTAACATTCTTTTTAGGTTTTCAAATTTCTCAAAAACCAGAAGGGACATATATATCCCAACATAATTATATTAAAGACTTACTCAAAAAGTATGGATATGAAAAAAACTAAAACTATTAGCACTCTAATTGGTACCTCAAATTCACTTGATCTTGATGAAACTGGGAAACCAGTAGATCAAACAATCTTTAGAGGTATGATAGGAAGTTTGCTATACTTGATAGCTAGTCGACTAGACTTAATGTTTTCTGTATTCTTATGTGCAAGATACCAATCTAATCCAAAGGAGTCTCGTTTAAAATCCATAAATATAATCTTTCGGTATTTAAAAGGCACTATGGATCTAGGTCTCTTTTATTCTTCTGGAGAATATTTTGTTTTAATTTTTTTTTCAGATGCTGACTTTGGTGGTTGTAGAATGGATAGAAAAAGTACATCTGGAACATGTCATTTCTTAGGAGGTTCTCTAGTTTCTTAGTCCTGTAAGAAACAACACTCAGTAACACTATCCACTGCTGAAGCTGAATATGTAGCAGCTAGAAGTTGTTGTGCTCAAGTGTTGTGGATTAAACACACACTCATTGACTATGGATTGAGTTTCTCCAAAACTCAAATTCTATGTGATAATACTAGTGCCATAGGTCTTAGTAAGAACCCATCACATCACTCTTGTGCAAAACACATAGATGTTAGGCATCAATTTCCTAGGGATCACACACAAAAAGGAGATATTATTCTACAATTTATCGGAATGCAAGAACAAATTGCTGACATTTTTACAAAACCATTACCTTACGATAGGTTTGAGTTTATAAAACAGAAGCTAGGAATGATTACATTAAAAAATCATTCATATCCACTTCCTGTTTTACTTTTCTCCTTATAGCAAACAACTCCCTTTGATAGGGGTAGGACATTTCTTACTATGTTTTTTTCTCTTAATATGTTTTTTTATTACTATGATTCTTTTATCTTTAATTATTTGTTATCTTGGTATGTGTTTATTTTTTTATGTTTATCATATTGACAGTGTTATAGTATCATTTACTTTTCTGTTCATCGTACTGTCCGATGATGGTAATGATTTTCTTTTCCATCGTATTGTCCAATGATGGTAATGATTTTCTTTTCCATCGTATTGTCCGATGATGGTAATGTTTTTCTTTTCCATCGTACTATCAGTTCATGGTAACAAGATTGTTTTCCATCATATTGTTAGTTCATAGTAATGAGATTGTTTTCCATCGGCTTGTCAGTTCATGGTAACAACTTTTTTTTTCTATCGTATTGTCAGTTCATCATAACGAGTTTGTTTTCCATCAGCTTGTCAGTTCATGGTAACAACTTTGTTTTCCATCGTATTGTCAGTTCATGGTAACAGGATTGTTTTCCATCAGCTTGTCAGTTAATGGTAACGACTTTGTTTTCCATCGGTATGACGATTGTTTTTTTTTCATACGTTTGTGTTTTCGTTTGAACTTTACTAAAACCAACAATTACCTTACGTTCTCCGGAAAGTACTTTTTTTTTAAAAAAACCTTTCTTTTTTATCCTAACCATTGATCTTTTTTCCTCTAATCTTGACCATAGATGACCAACGATCACCCCTATATCGCCTATAAATATCCCCCTCCCCAAACCCACATTGGTTTTTCAGGTTTTGAGGTGAAGCTCTGCCCCACTGTTTTTAAATCATCGTACGATCTTTCATCGGCACCTATATGTCTCAGTCCTCTACTAATAGTCCCGCCGAAATGTCTTCAAAGACTTTTTTAGAGAAATAATTTTTCAGAGAAAGGTTAGTTTCTTGGGACTTTTTTTATTAGTATGATTCCACAATCAGAAGAATCATTATTTTTCAAGGATGGGAACATTTATGTGTTGAAAGGCCTATTTCTCAAGATCCAGTTCTCTTTGATGAAGTCAGTCAGTTCTATAAAACCGTATCTTTCGACAAAGACATGACTATAAATTTTGTTGTGTACGATAGAAAGTTGTCTATGTCTGTGAAACAAGCGGCTCATTTTCTTAATGTTCCGATAGAAGGTGATTCTTTCTGTCCATCCCATAAACTACCAGAAGTGGTTGGTACGTTTAATAGAGAAAGTGTTGAGAAGTCTTTATTTGTTATAAATGAAGAGAAGAGAAAAGTGGCTCATCTTTCTCCAGACAATCGGTTTGTGACTTTATGGTTGCAAGGTTTTCTTATTCCAAGGAAAAGGGATAGAGAAACTCTGAAAGTTTCTGATATTTTTATGATTGAATATCTTGTAAATATGAGAAAAGTAAATCTCATGGGATATGTTTTTGAAACTATCAAGAATGTCAAGATAGGAGGAATTAAGTCTCAAATGATTATGTATCCAGCCATCCTTACAAATTTTATTCTCGAGAGTATGAAGTTTTGCAACATTCCTTTGAAATTAAAGCTGATAGATTTGAAGCCCTACTGGATTAGCAAAATCACTTTGAAGAAGTTGAATGTTTGTTTTGATCAGAATTCAAAACTTTTTGTTAAGGATGTAGAAGTTGAATCTCCTTAGAATCAATCGGCACCTATACCAGCCAAAGACTTTCAATCTGCTAGTATTACTCAAAAGTCTGATCCCCAAACCAGCTCAAAGCCTAAGAATAAGCCAAAGTACAGTAAAGAAGTTGTAGCCAAATGGAGAAAGGATAAGGAACAAAGAAAGGAAGGTGATCCAAAGTCTGGACTTGATCCAGCTGCAGCGTTTGCTGAAAGAATTAGGGTAGAACAAACCATTAAAGCTGAAAAGAAAAAGAAAACTGTTTTGAAAAGAAAGTCTCAAGACTTTGATATCTCTAAAGTCTTGAAAATGGTTGAGGATGCAAGTGCTCAACTAACAGAAGAAGTGCATTAAGATCCCATCGTACAGAGCCTTCCTGAGAAAGAAAAAGGAAAACTAATGATGGAAGAGATAGAAGAAGTGGAAGAGGAGGAAGGAGATTTTCTTTTATAATTCCTTCCGAGTTCGAAGCAGAGTAGGGAGGAATAGGTTCAAAAGCAGAGTGAGGGTGTTCAACAAGTTCCTCATGCCGATCAAGCACGTTTTCAATCTTCTGCAACTCTGGATAGAATTTTGTCTCAAGTAAATCAAGGTGCTCAATCTTCTCATACTGAAAAAGTTATTGTCATAAGTGACAAAGTAGAAGAAGAAAGAAAAGAGAAAGAAAAAGAAAAAGGAAAATAGCCAGTTGTAGACTCAAGCCGATCAAATGAACTGGCTTCTTATGAAGAAGATACTGATTTAGAACACACAATCTCTCTCAAGAAGAGTGATTACATTGTCCATGTTTTGAGAAGGGTTGAGAAGACCATTCCATATTTCTCTATGCTGGAAGGTAAGATTGATTTCATTACTGACAATCAAAAAAAGTAGTTTGGTTCTGTAAAAGAATTAAGAAAGAATGTTTTTTCAGTCGAAGCTGATTTGAAAGTTCTTTTAGAATGTTCGGATACCCATAAGAAGGCATGCAACAAGATGACCAAGTGGTCGTACAAAATAGAGATCTCAGTCAATGATCATGAGATAGAAATTGAAGATTTAAGAAGGTTGTCAAATGATCTTGAAATTGATTTCAATAAGCTTGACAGAGAAACGGTTGAAAGGTTGAATCTTTTGTCTTCTCAACGAGCCGATGTTCCTTCAGTAAAAGACTTGCAGGAGAGAATGAATGCCTTTCAGGCTGAGTTTTCAAAGGTTTCATCTTTCAAAGATGAAATAGTTCTCTTGAAGAAACAAAACTCTGGGTTATCCAAAGATAACAAGAATTTTCAAGATAGAATTGATACTCTTGAAGAAGTAATCAGAGTTCAGGAAGAGACAATCCGAAATCAAGATCAACTCTTTGCCGATCAACAAGACCTACTCAGATCTCAAGGTGATGCTATTTCTGAAGACAATAAGGAGATCAAAAAGATTAAGGCGGTTCTTCATGAGTTGATCAAAAAGGATAAGGAAAGATAAAACAAGTGACTTGTATTTGTTCTCAAGTTTAGCATTGTTTGTTATCATAATGAAATTTCTTTTATCCATTGTCTTGTGTTTATTTTCTAACTCTTTCAGACAATTCAACTTTACCCCTTTCATTTTGTAAATCACAAAGGGGGAGAATGTTTATAAAGGGGGAGAATGTTTTATAAAGGGGGAGAATTCTTCACAAAACTTAAAGGAAAATCATAGAATACAATCCTTAGGAAAGTCCATACCTAAGGGGGAGTTAGTTTTATTCAATTTTATTATTCAGAAGAGTTTCCAATAACTCAAGGGGAGATAAGTATTTCTTTATGTTTTTATTTTGTGATTTGTGCTTTCCAAAAAGGGGGAGATTATTGAGTCAAAAGTCCTCTTTTGAATTCTATTTTTTTTGGAAATCACAAAAGTCTTTTTACGTACTGACCTTGTCTATCGTATCGTATTGACCATAATGATCGTACCGATCATGCTGATCGTACTGACCATAATGATCGTACTGATCATGCTGATCGTACTGACCATAATAATCGTACCGATCATGCTGATCGTATTGACCATGTTGATCGTACTGATCATGCTGATCGTACTGACCATGCGTATCGTACTGACCATGCCGATCGTACAATGCTGATCGTACTGAATATGGAAATTGCATTGACTCTGCTACTCATATCTTTCATTACATACTTGTTTTGGTACTTAGTAAAGAACACATGTTTCATATAAATCATACTCGTGATTATCTTGTTCATATATCTTGTTTTAACCAATACGATGTCTTTGAGTTAGTTACAAACTAATCAAAACGATGTCGTGATTTCTGTTTCAATATGACCATTATGATGCTAGGTGTCCAAGTCCCTCTGAGTTTTTCGAAAAAAATATGACCGTTGGAGGAGATGTGACCATTGGAACCCGAGGCCTATAAATAGGAGGTCATTTGAAGCTAAGAGTATAACAGACAACTAAGAGACTTTTGGAACAACTGTGATACTCTACTACTATCAAGTTCTAGAGAGAGACATTGTGACTTCTCTCATCTGCCTTGTGCGTCCGATCATCGTATCGAGGGATTTCAAGTGATTGAAAGACAGAGGTGTCGATTACCTACAAAATCGAGGGTTGTCGGGGATAGGCAGACGGATGATCCGATCATCGTATCAAGGGCTTCCAGGGATAGGCAGACAGACATACCGATCATCGTATCGAGGGCTGCTGGGGATAGGCAGACGGATGAACTGATCATCGTATCGAGGGCTTACCAAGGTGTTGGTGAGACAGACCTTTTATCCTAGGTGAAAGGATAACCCTTCTCTTTGGGTCAAAAGAATTGTAATACTTTTACTTTTCCGCTGCTGTCTGTATTAGAAAGGAATTTGTATTGTTTCCTTTTTTCTTTACATATTCAATTGTAATTGTTTCAATTACAATCATTCTATTATATATTGTATTGATTGATTCTATACGCTTTAAGGTAGAATCATTCATCTTTATATTACTCAGATTATTGTGTTCATATCAAATACAATTGGTTTACTTTTAATTAGTATTACATTACTTCATACCATTTATTCTCAATACAATTGTGGTTGTTTGAATTTGCTTTAGTTTAAGATCTTTTAAACTAATCCCTTTAAGTGTTTAAACTCTAAGTTTTTAAACCTACAATTCACCCCCCCCCCCCCCTCTGGTATTGTTCCATCTAATATACATATACATCTACATATTCGATCCAACAATAACTAATTTAATAATCACATGGAAATTAATAAATAATTTCATAAAGTTTAAATGAATAAAATTAGTCATCTAAAATAATAGGTCAAGACCTTTCACAATATAGTTTAAATATGAGGCTAGAAACTCTACTAATTTGACCAACTAATTTGTCTCATGAGACCTATAGATGTATTGAGGGGGTATCTATAATCAGTCCCCACCCATCATATTATAATTCCAATTCATTCTCTATATGAAAAGGTTGTATCATAATAAATATAAACATTCATATTGAAAAACTAACATATTAAATCTTAATACATTCCCTAATAAATAAAACTAATCATAAACCATCTTGAGTAAAATGACAAATAGTAATAAAAGTGTACACCCCTAGTAAAAATGATCATAATGAATACAAAGAAAGAATAAGGATGATAATAATAAAACATATCCCATATGGATCATAAATAAAATGAAGGGCTGATGTCATTGATGAATATAAATACCCTAAAAATGTCATTAGAATTCTTTTGTGGAGAATAACTTTTTCACATTGAAATTTTTTTAAATTAATTTTTTTTCAAAAATATTTTATTTGAAAAAATAATTTAAATACTTGTAAATGATTATTTAAAACATTGAGTGGTCAGGACGATGTAAATTGTTTTTCGTGCCATACATGTTAAAATAAGGATTCCCTTTACATTTTTAGTAAAATCCAAAAAAAGTTGTTTGGAAAACTATATGATGATTCCATTAAAAAAATTATAAAAAGTAAAAAATGTGTAAAAATTTATATTATAATGTTATTTTTATAATTTTATAAAAATTTGAAAACATTTTTATAAAAAATGATTTTAGAAGAAAAATTATTTTTGACTGATGATAAAAATGATATCATATTTTCCTAAAAATATTTTCTCGGTGATTTTAAGTAGCAATGGGAGGTAAATGGAATTAATAAATTATAAATATAATTAATAATAATAGTATAATATAATATACTATATATATGATATAAATATAAAATAATTCCCATATGTGATACATAATCATAAACAATCCAAAATAATGATGATATTGTGAAATAAACACTTACCACTTTGGTAACTTTGAATAAAAATACCCCTAAAATAAATATTAATAATGAATAATTGAATAACAATAAGTGAAATATAATCATAATATAACATATCATATGGTGTACTATATGCACCACACAATGGAATAAGTGGATAATATGGCATTTGTCTCACGGTTGTAAAAGTCAAATGAGAAAACTTTTACCGAAGGTCTAACTTTTTTCATATGTGTCTGAACCTGATGTATAATAAATATTATTTTTTATACATATATTAAATAAACATACTAATATATCTAATACCATATATTATTTAATAATAGTATTTTATCAACTGTTTAAAAACAATTATTTGTTAAAATAACTATTTCGGGTGATAATAACTTTAATTTTATGTATGTTTTCATTTGGAAATTTTAGTCCTTTTATATTAATAATGGTTAAATAACATCCATAATTTTAAAAATGATATATATGTCATAAATATTTATTTATAAATTAATTTATAGTATCTATAGACACTATTGATAGAAAATGGAATGTACCGTTCATAGAGGGGGCATGTCGTATGTACGCATTTATATTGTTCCCATTTTTCATGAAAAAATAAAAAAATGGAAAATAAATATTAATTAAATTATAAAAAATAATAATTATTTCATATATTTAATTTATATTAATCCAATAATTATTTACTACCATCCATGAAAAAAATTAAATGAAAATCATTTCACATCGATACGTGGAGGCGACCGTCCGCTAGTATGCATGAGGGATGTTATGTTTTTCTAGATGTTTGGAAGGTAATAAGTTAGTTGTGATATTATATTTACATAACTATTGTTAGGTCATAAATATCACATATATTTAATTTACTTGTTTCTTACTAAATTCCATGTAAATAATAATCGAAAAATGATTCACATCATTTCGTGAGGCGGTAGTCTCCTATACCCACGATCAATGTTATCATACACCCTCATGAATCGAAAATAAGAAGTTATATATGAAATAATAATTCAATAATTATAGTAATTTATGATTTATTTTATAAATATGGTAAATACATCATTATTATAAGCCTTTAATTCTTGTGATGAAAATAAAATCACATCTGTTCGAGAGAAGGTAGTCCACCATACACATAATCGATGGTATTGTTTTACATTTGATGTAATTCAAAATGGATATCTATTATATAGTTAAAATAATTAAATATAATTTTACGGGATAAATTTTATTATTATATTATCGTAATTGAATCATATTTTTAGGATTTGTAAGAAGAAATACAATAAATACACTAGTTATGTAATTTACCTAATCTTCACAAAACTTTTTAGTTTTATTCCCAATACCTTCCTAGATTGAATTAATGATAAAACCAAGACTCTAGAATTTTATTATATGATTAAGGAATTCATTTAAGAATTTATTATGCAATAAAAATTGTTTTTCTAGTGTTAATATGAGAGGATAGTGGGTGGGATTTTATAATCATGGGAAAAGAAACACTTGGAATTTTTGAAAATAAAATGTGATACCCACATTTTAAATTTTCCAAATTCTTAAAAAAGGGACATTGTCAATCCTTAGTTGTGATATGGTCAACATATTTCCAGAAAATGGGTGTTGGAAGAGTTTTAGGTCATTTTAAACCTTTACTTCTTAGTTTAACACATCGATAACCCCATTTTTACCTTTATAGTGGTAATTAATTTTTTTTCAATATTAATTATGGTAAAAAATTACGTTTAACCTATTATATTATATAAATAATGATTATTATTATTATGGAATCCATTTTTATAAATTAAATTCACATATTTTGCTTAATTAAATATAATAATAAACTAAAGATGTGATGAAAGAGTGGGCTTTCCGAATAAAAACAATCAAAATTATAAATTGTAATATGTTACAATTATATATGAAATTTATTTTAATGACATAAATTTGTTAAATTAGATTATATTTGATCTAATTTTAATTTCAAACTAATTTAAAATAAAAATTTTCATTTTAAATTATTTAAATAAAATGGTAGTTTTCAATAAAAATCATTATTTTTCAATATTAGTAAAAAAAACTTAATCTTTTCATAAATTTTAAAAAATCATCCCAAAGTAAAATTTTAAATCTATATTAAAAATATAAGATTTATATTTTCATGTAATTTATTTAAAAGTTATAAAAATTAATTTTAAATTATATGTGAAAAGCGCAACTAATCCATGTTTTAGAAAAATATAGTTTTTCAAAAATTAGTTCATTCTCTTTCATATGGTGCTTATTTTATTTCTAATAAATATGTAAGAATTTAATTTATTTCGCACATGTGTACACCAAATAATGTTCATAATTCAGTCATTACTATTCATACTCTATAAATTAACAGCTAGGTTATAATGGATCAAAACAACAACAAAAATCTTTAAATAGATTATTATATTTAATTTAAACCAGGTGGTGTGTGCATTCGAAACTATCAAAGAGATTAAATTTATTAAAATAAATATATCTTAATATATTTGGGTGTTACAATAAATTCTAATATTTGGTTTTCATGTCATATATAAAATCCAAGTTGATGTTCCTCTTTCAAAATCACATCTATTATATTCTTTCCTCCTTAAATAAATTGAGTCTTCACAATTTAATTATGTTCCAAGTAATTAAAGCTTTTAAATTTAAAAATACCCTTCCTAAAACACCGAATAATTTTTTTAATAAAAAATATCCTTGATAAGAGAGTAATGGAATTATGAAATTCATTTGGAATAATACAAACTAGGATTCTAAATAGTAGAAAATTAGTGGAAATTATATATATAAATATTGATTAAAATACTAACACCCAAGGATTAATATGGAGTGATACATATCATTGATCACAAGATATGTAATGATCTATATAATTTAATTACAATAAACACATAAATCCTTGATGAGTTAAGAGGCCCATTTATTAATCCAAAATGAAGGTCATATAATAAAATTTTTGATTCAAGATAATTTTCCAATATGTGATGAATTCCATAATCAACTAGATTGAGAGAATAAGAAAATATGTTTACTTGGTATATTTTTATTTCATAGGCACAATTTTTTCCATTGGATGTGATTCAATTAGTTCTTATTTTATCTCTTACTCCATGAAATGAGTATCTAATATGATGCATTATGCTTCATATGATAAAATTAACATTAAACATAACATTATCTTAGTAAAAGAATTAAAATTAATTCATCGTGTCTCAATATATTCTAAAATACCAAAACTATTTTCATAGTTTTTTTAATAACACCAAATGTTAAATGTAGTCTATCGATAAATAATTATCCTTTAGAATTATCTAAAATATGTCTGACCGAGTTTAATGTCCAAAAAATTAGAAGGGACTTCACTAAATCGAAATTATATTCCATATAAAATATAAAGTTTATATTATAATCTCACTAAAAATATTTCAATACATTTATCACTATAAAACGTTAATGAATCATAAATGATTAAAAAAATAAATTCATAGGTTTTCAAACATATACTATAAATCAATAAATGAATTGAAATCTAAAAAAGATAAAATAAATCACTAACTGAATTGTTGGTTACCAATAATATCCCATAAAAATATCTTTTTCATTATTATTTTAACATTAATAATATGTTAATCATTATCTTCCCCTACTCGTGTGTTTTTCAAAAAGAACAACTTTACACTAAAACACTTTTCATGGTCATTGGCGGCATTAAACATATGCTCTCAAGTCAACAAAGAAAATATGATATAGTATAATCCTTATAAATTTCATAAATTATATAACTAGAATTTAATTGATAATAATACCCTTCAAAAAATATTTCCTGAATCCAAACACAAGACCATTAATCACTCCACAATATATGTAATAAAATCATAATATTTACCCTGACCCCTTATCTTCATCTAAGGTGTATTACCATGATGATTGTGGTATTCATTTTCACAGTTCCCCATATCCTTATTGTTAAACCACTAAACACTGGAAACTTTTTTATTTTCCTTCATATCATGGGAATTTTTTCCTTTATCTCCATACATATATCTAACTCACATTACCTTCAAGTAAGAACTAGGGTGTTTCTTTCCAAAATTATCACATGGGAAAATACCCATCATTCCCTTCATCCCATTATCCATAATATTATATGCCATACTCATCATATATTTCATCATATTGAATCCATTAGACTTTTATAATTTTATCTATGTCTTTATAGAACATGACACTACGTTCATTTTTTATGAGAATTTTTTGGAGACCAATTACCTCTAAAGAATTTGATTATTCCCATCAATGAAATGGTCAATATTGTTCTTTTGATTATGTATCATTCCTATAGTATGTGTTTCTATTATTTTATTATTGGATTATTACTTTGAAACACTTTTATCTTCCTTTTATCTTATATTTATTATTTTTATCTTAATATCCACTCATTTCTCATGAGAAAAATATTTTTTGAATAACGGTACCTTATAATAATTCCATTCCATGTTTTTTATATCTTCCTCATTAGTAGTGTTTTTAATCAATAAATAATAATGATCCACAACCATTGGGATATGATAAACATCCATGAATAAATATTCCCTTTTATTATTAAAATGTTATAATTATCTTCTCTAAGGGACATATCTATTTCCCAGGTACAAATGGATTTGCAGTCCAATTGAATTATGGGGGTTTTTGAAGCAAAAAGTGGTCTAAAACTATTACATCCCATAGTGGAATAGAAGGATTATCTAAAATAGAATTGTTATTTCTAATAACCTATGTTAGCTGGCCCAATATGGTTATAATTTCATCAGTTCTAGCTATAATTCCTACTCTAGAATCATTATCTTTCCCATAATAGTAATCACCACATGGGTTACATGCATTGATACAGTTCCCAATCCTCTAGTGGGTGGAATTACTAAAAAATTTCATACACTATATTATTTTATAACATTATGAATAATAATGTATAATCCCATTTCATGTGAATGATGTAGCATAACTTCATAAATTTATTCATAACTAATCTAATATTCTTAATCATATTTTCATTGGGATGTTTTTTAAATAATAAATACATTTTCAAATAATTTACAATATTTTGTAATGAAAATATAAATTAATAATATCATATCACCATAAAGTGTAAAACTATGTGAATAATTATAAATGTTTTCATGTATCAGGTAATGCTTAATTCAATCTTGATGCTCCATATTCAGTGTTATTACCCCTATGTATATATGTTTAAGAACCACATGCACATGTAAAATAAAGATAGGTATGTATTACTAGGAAAAATAAATATTCTCATACTTACCAAAACATTAGAATGTTATAATTTAAATATAATTATCCTTAATTTATATCATATTTTTATATTCCCTAATTATTTTTATCTGAAATTGCTTTTCCATAGTTGTTACAAAATTTCCATTGATACTAATTAAAAATAAATTGAACCTAGTAGCCAAGTGTCTATCTTAACTTTATTACATTGGAATATGATACAAGTAATAGATTCCAAAAGGACCAAATATTTGTGTTGTCATTGTAAACTAGACAGATACTACAATTTCATATACATTTGATAACATAAAATAAAAAAGTATTTCCATTGAGAAAGTCATTTTCCCTTATATATATATATATCAATCACAAGACTAATCATGGTGTCATGGGAAAAATAATACACAATATAGGGGTGATCCTAGATGCTATGTAAAGGTAAGAATACAGTGGAAGATACCATGAATAAACAATTATAAACATTATGTAATGTTATATAACTGAAATACATGTCATTCAAAAAACAACTGGACCATAATATAGAAGGAATTAATGATGACTAAATAAATCCATATAATTAATCATATCCCTCTAAATATTATCAATTGATATAATAACAAATAAAATAATCACACAGAAAGATATAACAATTATCATAAAGACAGAATGAATAACTCCATACATATGAAACATTAGATCAATACCTTTCATAAGATAGTTTTTATATGTGATTAGATTACCATCAAATTTCACCAAATTATTTTTCTCATGAGACCTATCAATGCATCAATGTTATATCTATAATCCAAACCATCCAATCACTTAATAATTCCAATTATTTATCCATATCAAAGGGGTGTAACATAATAGACATAAAAATTTTTATTGGAAAACTAACATATAAAATTATTATACACACCCCAATAAATAGAAATAATAATAAACTATCTACAATAATGTGGGTAATGGTAATAAAATGTTACAACCTTATTCAAATTAAAAAAATAAAAAATAAAATGATGTAATAATTTTTATATCAACTAAATATACCTCTTTTATATTATATGTATAATAATTGGTTGATGATATTAATGAATTTAAATACAATACAAATTAAATTTAAAAACATTTCTAAGGAAAATAACCCTTTAAAATTGAAAATTATTTTTTAAAAAAGTTCAAAAAATAAATATAAAATAATTCTAATTGAAAATAAACTATTAAAATGTGTAAAATAATCTTTAAAACATTGAATGGTTAGTATTGTTGAAAACTCAGTTCATGTCCTACAAATGAAAATAAATATTCCTTTCACAAATTCAGTAAAAGATAATAAAAAATTGTTTATAAAAAACATTAGATTCCATTAAAAACATTTTTAAAAAATTCAATCATGGTTAATGATTCATATAATAAATTATTTTGATAATGTATAAATTGTTATTGAAAAATATATTATAAAACATGGTTTTGGGAGAAAAATGATTTTCGACTGATGATAACAATGATGGTATATTTTCTTAAAAATATTTTATCTATCAATTGAAGTATAAAATTGAGGAAAAATGCTAATATTACATAAAAACAATCTAGAATGAAAAATGGAGAAGAAAATATATTATGTTTATTCTGTATATATAAAACAATTCCCCCAATAGAGACATGAACTAAAATAATCTTGTATAATGATGAGATTATGAAATAAACCCTTACCACAATACATTTTTTTTATTTTTTATAATCCACTTTTTGGAAATTTCGGAATCATACATAAACCTCCACATATCCCCTAGACATACCCCACTTAGATGATTGATAAACAACATGATAAATTAAAAATTTAAAAACAAACTTCACTGTAGAAAAATCCTGATCCATGAACCACAAAAACCGCCTTCCAAAAATCCAAAAAGTTAAAATTTAAAAATTCAAAAATGGCTCACCCATCTTGGATAATGGGTCACCTCAATTCACGTTTCTACCTCAAGTATCACACCCATCACTATAACACTAAGAACCCATTATCATATAAAACTATAATGTTAGCGAGCTCCACTCGTGTCTACTATCACCATCAAAAGAAGCTTCATTATCTCTTCTATGCTCAAAACATGAAACATATTTCCCTCATAAATTTATTTATTTGATTCCCAACACCATTCAAAGGCTTCATGAGGAACTAGGGGAAACATCATCAGCATAACACCACCATTATCATCCTTGTACAAAGACCACACATGACACTACATCATCAAGGAATGATAAAGACCGAACAAAACCTTATAAGATTCCAAAGTTGGAAACATCATCGAAAAAACCTCATACAAATCAACCATCGTATAAGAAACAAAAAATATTCATCAAAACAAAGAGAAACATGTCACGTGAGAAGCATCAACTACCACCAAATACAACATCCCAAAACCATTAAAGAACCACTACTCTAGCTCCAAATCGAAGAAGAATTTAGGGCCTTGGGATTAGGGTAGGGATAAGAGTAGTCGGTGCCTCCAAGAGATGAGATCTCTCCTGAACTAAAATTGGAAGCCAAACCCATGATATTTCCGACACATGAGCACTTGAAAATCCCTTGACCACATCTCTGTTGATCCCAAAACCATTTAGTAACCATCACTTAAAATACAACCTAGATATGAGGGATTTTACATGACGATGGAGAGGGGACAAAGTTGTCCGGTGTTACAAAAAGAACCATGATTGTGATAAAAAAACCTTCCTATGAGAAAATCACCAAAATACACACTACTAGAGAGAAGAAACCATCAGAATGAATAAGGGAATCAAGAAGAGGCTTGATGATTAAAGAGGATGGAATATGGAATATAGAGAGGAAGAGAATAAGGGTAAACCATTCTCAGAAATGTCACTAGCCCTAAGAGAGGTGTTTCAGGAGAAACCCTAGATGATTCTGAGAGCTATAGGGGGAGAGCTGGGGGAGAGCTGGGGGAGAAGGGTTACATCCCTTTGAAATATACCCTTTCCACTTTGGTAACATTTTAATCATGTTCCACATGAAATAAATAAACTAAAATGAATATCTAAATACCATTACTAAAATATATTCCTGATATAACATATCAAAATGTGTATTACATACACCACACAATGGAATAAGTGGTGAATGTGGCATATGTCTCATAGAAGTAAAAGTGAGATGCGAAAACTGTTACCTTAGGTTCAAAATCCATCATAAGTGTATGAACTTATTGTATTATAAATATAGGTTTACTATATATCTATAATAGAAGCATTATAATATATATCATACTATGTATTATTTGATTAAAGTATTTTATGACCCGTTTAACAAAAATTATTTTTTAAATTCACTATTTCGGTTGATAATTGCTTCATTTATTATATATGTTTTGGTTACATAATTCCATACAATTTACATTTATCATGGTTAAATAATCACCCAAATTTTAAACATGATATAAATTAATTATATATTTATTTATAATAAGAAATAAATTTTAGATATAGAAATCAGATTACATCATTCATGGAGATGGTGGCCCATATGTATGCATGAATGAAATTTCTATTTTTCATGATTGATATAAAGAAAAGAATATAAAAAGTAAATAACCTGAATAGAATCATTATTTTTTTATATGTATCATGTATACTAATAAATCCTTACTTATTAACATTAATCTAAATATAAAATAAAAAATATTTTAAATCGCTATATAGAGGTGGTAGTCCAGACCTTCGTATAAGAAACATTATTGTATATCAAAGAATTGGAAGGTAAGAATTTAGATTAATATTATATTTATAGAAGTATTGTTAGGTTTTAAAATTAATATATATATTTAATTCACTTTATCATTATTAACTCTCATTTAATGAATATGATAAAAAATCATATAGCTTTGTGAGGCAGTAGTCTTCCGTACAGAAGAGAAATTATATCAGATCTACCATGAAATAGAATTTAAGAAGGTATATGTGACATCATAATAATAGAAGTATAATAATTTCATAATTATCGCAAAAATATGTTATATACTTCATTATAAAAATCCTTGAAATGTAATTACGGAAAACGAATGACATCGGTTTACGGGGTGGTAGTCTATCGTACACATGATAGACAATTCCGTCTTCCATTTGATGGATGTTGGGATGGATATAGTTAGTGAAATTAAAATAATAACATGTAAAAATTTTAATGATACTATTATTATTATATTATTATGATTGGATAATATTTGGTGGATTAGGATGAATAAATAAAACAAATATGCAAGGTAATAATTGTGTCTCTTCTTTGAATAAATCTTATTATGTTTATACCTAAAGCCTTCCTAGATTTTATTTATGAAAAAACACAGTCCTATAGTATTTTTTCAAGAAGTAATGAAGGTATTTTTATAGGTAATTCCAAACCAAATGTTTTTTGATGTGTTAGGAGGAGAGGTGAGGGTATGGACTTTATTAATTGGGGGAAATGACACACATGGTAGTTTTTAAAATAAAAAGTGATACCCACATTTTAATTATTATAAAAGCCTTCAAAATGGATAATTTTCAAAAATTATATTCCATAAGGTAATAATGTGTCCATATAATGGTTTTTTTGACACGATTTATGTCATTTTAACCCTTATTTTCTTATTCAAACCCTTGATAAACCCATTTTTACCTTAACCATGGTAAATAGTTGTTGATATTTTTAGAATTCATTATATAAAAAAAATTAATTTGATGTTATTATAAAATACAAATTATGATGATTTAAAATATTGAAGACATTTTTCCAAATTGAAGTCATAGAAGTGGCATAATTCAATATAAAATTAAACTACATAAAAGATGAATGAGTAGTTTTTTAAGGGAAAATTTGAATAGTTTAAAATGATTTTATATCAGAATTAAATATTAAATTGATTAAAAAACCAAATTATATAAATTATACTATTATTTTACTACCATGAATTTAAAAAATAATTAAATATATTATAAATTTGTAAATAATATTGATGAATTGTTAGTTTTCAATTAATATCATTATTTTTCACTATTCCTAAAAAATTATCTTTTCCGATTGTTATAAAAAATTAAACCAAAGATAATTTTAAAATTTATATTTTGAAATTTATTTTGTTTTAATTATTTTTAATGAATTGGTAAAATTATTTATATATTTTTTTCACAATGAGTATCAGATCCACCTTTAAGAAAAATATTATCTTTTGAAAAATGTTTCATTCTCAATCAAATGCATCAAATTTTATTTCTAATAAATAGATAACCATTGAATATATTTTATTCATGTGAAAACCATATAATTTTCAAATTTAGATATTATTATTGATTCATTAAAACATTATTGATATGTTATAATAGTTGATAGAAAATAATAATATTTTAATAGAGTATCTTGTTTCATTTAAACCCATTTCTATATACATTGAAAGCTATCAAAGATATTTATTTTATTTTAAAATGAAAATAGTATAAAGTATTAGGGTGTTACATTATCTTATAATCATGGTGTTTCATGTCATATAATCTATCCAAAACAAAATTACTCTTCTAAAATATATAGGTTTGAAATTATACCCCCATAAATAAATTATGTTGTTGTAGTTTAATCTTCATCTCAGTAATCAAGGTTTTGAAATTTGAAAATAATAATCTGGAATCCACACATCATAAAAATGGTTGATAAAATATATCCTTGATAATATGGGAAGTTTAGTATGAATGTCATTTGGAATATTACAAAATAGGTTTCCAAATTGAAGAACATTTTTTGGAATGTGATGATATAATCATGGAGGAAGATACCAACTCCCACATATTAATGGTGAGTGATAAAGATTGTTGATATCAAGAAGTGGAATTATCTAGAAAATTTATTGACTATAAATAAAAAAATATATTATGTGTTAAATGCTAATTGATTCATAAGAAATTAATGTGTTAGGATAGAATTTATTGTTTCATGATCATTTTCCTTGAGTTAAGGAGTTCATTTATCATTTGTGCTGAGATTATAATAAAATAAATATACATGGTATATTTTTATTTCATAGGCCAAATTTTAGCCTTTGGATTCACATAGATAAATTCCTACTTCACCTCATACTCATTGAAATGGATATACCATAAGAGTTTTTATGCCTAAATCACTAAAATTATCATTTAACATATCATTATCTCATTAAAATAATTAAAATTCATTCCTTATGTCTATATATATTATCAATGAACAAAAAAGGTTACCACTAGTTATCCAATCCACCCAATGTCCAACTAAATCCATTCCATAAATAGTTAACCTTAAAACACATCCAAAATATATCTAATATAATTTAATTTCTAAAAATATAGAAGGAGGGTCACTACAACATTATTATATTCCCCATTAAATATAAAGTGTCCCATAATGTCACAATCCAAATATTTGAATACCATGATCACCATATAACATTAATTAAACATATACGCCTACAAAAATAAAATCTTGGGTTTTAAAATAAATTCTAAAAATCAAAAAACATTAGTAAACACTAGTAATGTTAATATCAACCAGTAAATAATTTCATGATAACTAAAAAACTCATAAAAACCACTTTATCATTATTATATCAACATTAATCACATGTTATGAGTTATCTTCCCTCAATAATGTCTTTTTTTCAAAAACATCAACTTTCAACCGAAACATTTTTCCTTGTCATCAGTAACATTCAACATATTGTCTCAAAGTAATTAATAAAAAGTATTGTAGTAAAATCATTATACATTTAATAATTCTTATAACCTGAATATTATAGATAATTATACTCTAATATCATAATTCATGATATCTAAAACAAGAAAATAAATCATTCCACCACATCTGTAATAATAGAATAATCTTGACTGTGATCCCTTAGATTATTCTGACATATATTTCCTTGTGAATGTGATTTTTTTTCATAGTGCCGCATATCCTTATAGCCAAAACATGAATTATTTGAAATTTATTTCTTTACCTTGAAATCATGATCGTTCTCTCACTTATCTACACACTTGTAGAATACCCTCATTCCCTTCATGAAAGTTCTAGGATGTTTCTATCCAGAATTATCACACCGAGAAAAATCCATCATTACCTTATTCACTTTATCCATGTTATTATTTATCATACACTTATTCCATTTCTTCCCATTGAAGCCACTAAACTTGGAGAATTATTTCTCTATATTTATACCACATAATTATATGTACCCATGTAATGAAAAAATTTAGGTGACTGGTTTCCTATGGAGAGTTGGATTAATCCCATCAAATAATTGGTCAATGCTTCTGTTTGGAAATGATATATTATCCATAGTATTATTTTATAACCATGTAATATTGGAGTCATACATAGAAACATTTTAGTCATATTTTTTTCTTATATTTAAGAATTTTATCTCTATATCCTCTCATTTATCATGTGGAAATACTTTTCCTTGAAGAGTCCGATAAATTAATTATATTTCATGTTTGATTACTCTTATTTATCCTTAGTGTATTTAATGAATTATTACTACTAATATGAATCTATAGGGAGTTTACAAACTATAATTAAGACTTTATCACATTCATTTTTTCTAAAATAGAGAAATACTATATCTAAGGAACTTATCCATTTCTCAGTTACAATTGGATTTGTATTACTATTGAATAATGGCGGTTGCTGACATGTGAAGCGGTTAAACATTATCACCATATTTGGTGGATTCATATGAACCTATATATTGGAAAAGCTATTTCTCATAACATTATTTGGATAAATCAATATGGTTAATGATTCTTCAGTTCTAGATATAGCTCTATCTCAAGCTTTATTACTTTTATTAGGAGAAAAATCCCTATGTAGGGTACATGCATTGTTAAAATTATTATTTCTTCCCCCATGATACATTTATAAACAATTATATATACTAGTATAAATAATAATATTATGAAATATAATTTATAATCCAAATACAAGTGAAATACATAACATAAATTGAAATATTTATGTATTTATAATATCATAATCATAAATATGGTTTCATTGGGAAGTATATTAAATAAAAAATATATATTTTAAAATCTATAATAATGGTTTGTAATGAAAATACTAATTAAAAAATCATATCCCCAAAGAGTTTTAAACCACAAGCATAATATTACTATTTTCTTTTACCTATTAATGCTCAATTCATTCATGAGGCACCTTCTTCAGTGTTCATAATCATATGTACATCTATTATAGAACAACATCCACATGTAATATGTATACATGGATTAATTTCTAGAAAAACCAAATAATATATACCTTACTAAAACATTAGTATGTTATCCTATACATATAATTATCCATAAAGTAATTCATATGGTTATATTCCCTAATCTATTTTTTCTGAAATCTTGTTCCCAATTTTTATACAAAAGATCCTTTGATACCAACTATAAAGACCCCAAACTTAGTAGTGAAGTGTTTTTGGTTACTATATTAGTTTTTCATAAGATAAAAGGAACTGTATACTAAGGTATTTAATATTTTATTAGTATTTCTAAAAATGATACATATGTGAATTTTACATAATATAGAAATGATAAAATATAAAATTTGTTTTCTTTAAAAACATCATTTTTCCACTTAGCATATCCCGAAATACAAATCAAAAAACACTTCATAGTTTCATGGAGAAAATAAAATATAATAATGGGATGATATCATATAATTATAAATGGTATCTATAAAAAAGAATCTATCATGAATAAATAATCATAATAAATAAGGAAATGTATTAAGATAAAACACATTCCATTTAAAAAATAACTTGAATATTATATGGTAGGAATAATTGATTATCCAATAAGGCCATATAAATAATAACATGTGCTTAAAACATCTACATTGATATTCTAAATAATAATATAATAACTTGGAAATTAATAACTAGACTCATAATAAGGTAATGAATCAATATAGATATTTGAAATATATTGTCACAAACATTAACAAGACAATTTTAATCTGTTTGTAGAAACACATATAATTGGTCAACAAATTTACCTCATGAGACCTGTTGGTGCATTAAAGGGATATATATATCTAGTCCCCAATAATCAAATAGTAATTATAATTCATCACTCATATTAATGGGGTGAAACATAATCAATATTGAAATTTTTATTGAAAAACCAACATAAAAAATGTTATTACCTACCTAAATCAAAAAATATTATCATAAACCTTTCAGAGTAATGTGGGGATTGGTTGCTTTTTTAAAACTCTATTAAACTGATTATAGAACTTCCAATTAAATAATAAGGATTATATAAAGCATCATATCCCTAGTGTATCATATGTAAAACAAAGGGTTGATGCCGATAATGAATATAAATACCAATAAAATGACATCAAAAACATTTTTAAGGAAACGATTTTTTCAATAGATTTTTTTAAAAATACGTTATAAAATATTTTCAAAATAAATTTCATTTAAAATTAAATTTTAAAACAAGTAAAATAATCTTTAAAACAATTTTTCGTTAGTATGGTGTAATTTTTTTTCATTCCGTATATGTTAAAAAAAAGATTGCATTCATATTTTATGTAAAAGACAGACAAGAATTTTTTGAAAACAACATGAAAATTCCTTCTAAAAAAATTTAAAAGTTAATAAAATGGTAAAAAAATTCCGCACTAAATCATTTAAATATTTTAAAAACATTTTTGAAAACAATTATATTAACAATATTTTGGAAGAAAAGGATTTCCAACAGAACATATAAATGAAAAATGATTTGATTAAAAATAATTTCACAATAATCTGAAGTTAAAAATGGGAGGAAAATGGTAATATTGCATGAAAAGGTTAATGAATAAATATAATAGAATATAATAGACTGATTTTATGATATAAAAATAAAATAAATCCCCCAAGGGAGCCATAAACATAAATAATCCCGAATAATGATGAGATTGTAGAAAAAAACCCTTACCACATTGGTTACTATTGAATCATAATACCCATGGAAAAAGGAATTAAATGAAACGTTAAATAACATTATTATAATCATATTCATGATATAAAACATCAAAAATGTAACTATATACTCCACACAAAGAATACGTGGTGAATACAGAACATGTGCCACCGATGTAAAAGTGAGATGAAAACCCCTTACCTCTGGTTTAACAACCATCATATGTGTCTGACACTCCTATATAATAAATATATGTTTATTTTTCATATATTTTTGAACAATATTAATATATAAAATACAATATATTATTTATTTTTAGTATTTTTTCAGCATTTTTATAACAATAATTTTTTAAAATCACTGCTTTGTGTAATAATTGATTAATTTTTATATATGTTTTGGTTTGGTTATTTCAAAACTTTTACATTTTTCATAGATACATAATATCCATAATTTTAACCATGATATAAATATAATATATTATTTATTAATTAATTAATATTAATCTATAAAATATGGTGACTGAAAAAGAATTGCATCATTCTAGCAGACTGTAGGTTATATGTATGCATGAAAGTTTTTTCAATTTTTCCCGATGGATGGAAATAAATGAAAATAAATGTCAATTAAACTTTCCATAAAAATTATATATATATATAATTTATATTAATAAAATACATCCTTCTTACTATTCATATAAATTTTCAATGGAAAAAAATTCAAATCGATATGTGGAGGAGGAAATCCACATGTACACATGAGTGATGTCATTATTTCCCAAGAGACTAGAAAGTAAGAAGTTTGATGTGATATTTTATTTTCAGATTTAGTTTTAGGGAATAAATGTCAAATATATTTCATTAACTTTACCCTTACCAACAACTATGTAACTAGTAAGTGAAACAATAATCACATCGCTTCGTGAGGCGGTAGTCTGTTGTACACATGAGAGATGATTTAGTATCCCCAAACAGAAAGGCATGTAAGTAGGTATATGTGATATAATAAATAAATAATTATTAAAATTTCATTATTATCATATAAATATGTTA
This sequence comes from Viscum album, assembly GCA_963277665.1. Taxonomy (NCBI): domain Eukaryota; kingdom Viridiplantae; phylum Streptophyta; class Magnoliopsida; order Santalales; family Viscaceae; genus Viscum; species Viscum album. The sequence continues at coordinate 216,680,739 of OY728121.1, read as the reverse complement.
TGTCCATCATTATTTTCAAAATTTAATGGTGGTGATGGAAAATGAATTACTTCACTTCTGAAGGCAGTAGTATGTCGTACATATAGTTGATGATGTCAATTTTTATTTTATAGAATTAGATATGGATATAGATTAGATCAAACAATTAATAAAATATAAATATATGGGAGTTATTTTAGTTAATATAATATCATGATTCAAAAATATTTTAATTATATGGAAGATGAAATAAAATAAATACACATGTTAAAAGTTTACCTCTTCTTCAAAGAACTCTTTTAGTTTTATAACTAAACCATCGCTAGATTTGATTTATGATATAAAATTGACTATAATATATTGGAATATTATTAATTAATATTTTTATGTATTTTCTGATCCAAATGGTTTTTGAATGTGTGGAGTGGAGTGGAGAGGGGGTGGCATTTTTTAAGTAGAGGATATGACACAATTGGAATTTTTTAAAAGAAAAAGTGTTTCCTATTTTTTTTCACATGCCACATGCCTCCAATGTAATGACCCAAACATTTGAATAATATTTGTTTCTTGAATTTGTGTATTATTTTATTTTATACTAAAAAAAACTATATCCATTAATTAATGTAGTGAGTATAATTAAAATAATACCACTGGGTTTTAACTGTTATATGACAATTTGTCAATATGACCGTTGGAAACTAAACTCTTAACATTATGATTATTTTTTATAAATACAATTTATCATGGTTAATTAATAGAGAAAGAGGATTCAATGGCCTCATCCAGTAGACTCGGGCCATACGAAGCCCATCTGTCAGAGCTTGAGAAGGAGGCTGCATCACTAGGCTTTTCTCTAGACCAAGCCCAATCCGAGCTTCAACAAGTGAAGTTTGAATGGAATCGCCTAAGGGAGAAGTTCAAGCTGATAGAAATCACCACTCGAGAAATTTTTTCCAAGCCGCCCCATGATTATATCACCATATCACACCTTACACTTAAGTCATATGCAGGTGTTAGAAGGGGCTATGTAACAAGGCCTTAATTACTTTGTGTAATCCTTTTGTATAAATAAAATTGTTATTTATTTTTATGGTAAAATTATTATATTAAAAATGTTTGAATAAATATAGGATGAATTTATAGAAGTACCATATTATTGATAAATTTTGGAAAAAAGGGTATTTTAATATATTTTTGTATACATTAAATAATTAATAATGTAAAATGATTTTTCAAAAAATTGTCTTCTACAGTTGTGATCGGTAAAAAATTTAGAGTCTAATAAGGTCAACTTAACTTTTAGTAAATAGTAAAGTATGAATAGTAATATTACCCTTATGAATAGTAATGGGACCATTGGAATATTAACCTCACTTAAGAAAGTATAAATATAATTTAGTCATCTTGTTTGGTAATGTGATATTATAGCATAAGTAAATAAATGTTTCTGAAATTATTAGTTAAGTATTACTATTTTTTGGGTAAATAGTGTTTTTACTTTAATATTAAATATATAATAATAAAAAAATTATTTACATAAAATATAGTTCATTATTTTAATTCAGAGCATTAATATTAGGTTAGGGTGAATTTATGAGATTTTTATAAAATGTTTTGTTTTTTGGAGAACAGTAAAAATACAGTTTTGTGTTTCGGTGTGATTAATGACATCATTAATGATGTAATAATGATTTAATAATTATTTTCGACTTGTGAATAATAAGATATTTTATAAGGTGTCCTAAGTGGCCAATACAATGGGAAAATACCATATGCAATCCCATGGTTTTGCAAATACCACCGACGAGGTGTCCCTTGGAAATTAATAAAATATTCTCTCACTTTTTCTATAAATACCAAGCCCTTCCATCATTACATTAATTAAAAATTTATAATCAATGAATCTATGGTATTTTTAACTCACAAGGAGTCCTCCCAAGGTGAAATAAATCCCCCCAAGTTCCCAACCTTCAAGCTTTCTAAATTACTCTTTAAGGTAAGGGAACCTTTCACCCTCCACTTTTAAGTCATGAATTCCTTTATGTTATGTCTTTTAGTTTCCATATTATTATGTTAAGGTATGTTATTATATATCATTATTACTGTCCATTTCATGTCCGAATTATGAGATACCATTTCCACTCCCATAAATTGATTTTTTGAATTTTTATGTGATTTTGTTAGGCTACCGAATTTTCGTAAAAGAAATCACATTTTCTCTTTTCTTTCAAGTTTCGTTTTCTTGTGGTTTTCATTCAAATATCCACACCATGATCTTATTTCTATTTTATTTTTTCCCTATAAGGTAAAATAATTCACTTATGGATGGTATACCTTTTTCCCCTCTCTTTTTATTGTTTTCTAAAACCATGTTATATAGCAATTATGATGTAGACATTTCGTCTCAAAATTTCTCTCTCTTTCTCTCAAGAAATTTTCTTGTCTTATTTATGTGAATACCCAGACCAATTTCATTTCTAGGTGTGTTCATAAAGACATAAAAATTATATTCTTTATTCTATAATTTACATACATAAAACCCTTATTCCTTTTCCATGGGTTATAAATGACATAATGATCTTGTTTTTAAATACTTTTTAAAGCGTCATGATTTTGATATGAAACCCATTTCTTTTATTCTCTTTAGGTTATTTATGAAATGTATTATTATGATATATGTGGATTACATGAAAATAAATACATATTAAGGGTTTTCCCTGATAGCTCTCCAATGCTCTGGGTAAATAATTTAATATCCAGAGATGATAAGTTCCATGATACCTTGGTGAATAACCTTGGTAATATTTATGACACCTTGGGAATGAAACTTGGTAATATTTTCATGAATGTATTTATTAAATGTTTTAGCCACATATTGAAGTTATTATTCAAGTTATTTTCATTATAATATGACTCTACTTCCTTTTCCCAGGTCTTTATGTTTTTTATCAAGTTCTTATTGATATCACAAGTACATTGATTCCCTTGATTTCCATACTGGGCCTTCTGCTCACCCTTTATTTTGATGTATATCTTTAGGTTATGAGATTTAGAAATTGTACTTAGGATTAACCTTTTATTAATAATTACAAGTGTATTAGAATAATGTTTAATGTTTCCATCTATATTGTTCCTGATTTCCAGGATACTAGACTTTAAAGATCCTCTGTTTGTAAAATGTAATGAGAATTTGTGTAATAAAAGGTGGGATTCCATAGTTGGTATAAAAGGATAGTTTAGTTATTTATAATAATTAGGCTATGAAAACTTTAGGAATAAAATTATGTAAATTATTAAATATAGGAAAATTTTTGGGTATTTTGGTGAAGTATTAAGTAAGTGGTTTCCAGACAAATAAATTCCTGTCTGGATACAAACAAGTGGGTGTGGTTCTGGCCCAGATGTGACTGGGAGTGAAAACTTTGACAAGGAGTTTCAGGAATGACCTGGGGTATCCTGGTATATGACAATGGGCCTTTCTTCACTCCTAGTTTGACACTCTCTGGGGATATGTTTGGTTAATCACAAGTTTTTTATGAATCATCATGAAGGATTTTTAGAGAAATGTAATTGTTTAAGAATGAAATTTTAAGACATAAAATCCTTTATAGTTAAAAGATTCATAAATTAAATAAGCTTCTAACTAAGGTTTTATTCATTCAAAAAATGGAGGGAAATAGGAAGAACCATGAAAATGGTGACCACAATGAACCAAGTTATGATGACCCTCCGATGGAAGCCGGAATGGAAACTTTTATGATAATGATGAACCAACTGAATAAAGTTATAGGAAATAACATGAATCAAATGGAGTGACTGATCTCACCATGAAGGGAGTAACATTCTGTTGAGTCCTTTATGCATCAATGACCATCAAACTTTAGTGGATCTACCTACCCATTGATTTCTAAATAGTGGATCAACACTATTGAGAAGATATTTTTTAGGCTCTGCTGTTGGGAAAAAGATAAGGCCACCCTGGTTGTTTACTGCTTAGAGGGAGAAGCTAATCAGTAGTGGGAGCTGATAAAAAACAAGAGTCCAAGAGTGGAGGTTGAAGATATTGAATGGTAAGAGTTCAGAGGTATATTCTTCAATAAGTATTTACCTCATTTGATGAGAAAAAAAATAGATGAGGAGTTTCTTGAGCAGAAGTAGAAGGACAATGAATCTTTTGGAAGCTCAGAGATGAACTTCAACAGACATTCTCGTTACACCTCAATATTTTTCATGGATCCTAATGGGAAGGTTAATATATTATTTGGTTGACTGAGACTTCATCTACAGAAGAATCTATCCAACTGAGACTACGAAAATTATGAAGAGATTGTGCGGAGTGCGATGAAAGTAAAACTAGAGTTTGTAAAGAAGCAATGGTCTCATGAATCCAATGATAATAAAATATTGTTGGACCCAAGAATAAGGTGGAATTTTGATCAGGAAAGAGTAGTCATGCAAGTACAATGCCCCACATGTAATAATTGTGGGAAGAAGCATTTGGGGAACTACCTACTCAGGAGCGGGAAGGGCTACAAGTGTGGAAGAGATGACCATATTGCGTGGAATTGTCGTAGTGAGGTGAAGCCACAACTTCCCAACTCTAACGAAAAAGAGAATATAGTACAGGCCCTACCTGATGTCCAATTCTATAAGTGTGTAAAACATGGGAGCATTTCCAATCCCTATCCAAATCAGAGGGTAGTAGAGGGTAACCACTATCGGCCTCAGCAAAGTCCTAGGGAGAAAGGTCGTGCTTTTTCTATCACGACAACTGATGTTGAAGCTCTGAATGATGTTGTGGTAGGTAATCTTGTTTTTCTCTCAAATATAGCATGTAATTTTTTTTATTATAGTTCTATAAATTCCTTTATTTCCTCCAAGTTTGCAATGAATTTAGAATCAACCCCTAAATTGATAATAGTAGGGTTATCAGTCAAGACTCCTAGTGGGATTATCCAAGAATCATTAGTGTTTAGAAACTCTAGTATTTAATTTAGTGAGCACAATATTATCGCAAATCTAGTTGTCATTCCCATGAAGGAACTCAAAATTATACTAGGGATATACTGGCTCTCAAAGTATAATGCTATGATCGAATGCATAAGCAAGGAAATCTCAGTAGTCTTAAATGGAAAACCTACAGTTTTCTTCCAAGGAGAGATATCTCAACCTGATCTTTGTCAAGAAGAACCTCCTATATCTTTCTTTATGGAGTTGATCAGTGAAGAGGAAGAAGGAAATGACAGTATAAGGATAGAAAATGTCCCCATTGTCTAGGAATACATTGATGTATTTCCTGATGAGTTACCCCGACCTCCCCTAGAAAGTGAGGTAGAGTTATCCATTGAACTCGTACCTAGATCTCATCTGAAATAAAAGACCCCATATAGAATGGAAAATATGGAGTTAGAGGAATTAAAGAATAAAATCCAAGATATTTTTGAAAAGGGGTTTATCCTTCCAAGTGTGTCTCCTTGGGGATCAACTGTTGTATTTGTGATGAAGAAGGATTGATCAATGCGGCTATGCATTGATTATAAAGAACAAAATGAGATCATAGTGAAGAACAAATACCCTATTCCAAGAATTGATGACTTATATGACAAATTCGGGGGGGGCTCAATTCTTCTCTAAGATTGATCTTTGATATGGTTATCATCAATTGATGGTGAAGAAAGAAGATCTTCCAAAAAATTCCTTTCGATCAAGATATGGGCATTATGAGTTTGTTTTTATTCCCTTCAGACTAAATAACGAGCCTTCTATTCATATGTATTTGATGAATAGAGTCTTTAAGGACTACCTTGATAACTTTGTTGTAGTTTTATTGATGATATTATGATATATTCCAAAAGTCACGAGGAGCATTTGGATCATATAAGGGTTATTTTGAAAACTCTACGGAAGGAGAGGCTTTTTGGAAAGTTTATAAAAAGTGAATTTTGGTTACAAAAAGTTTCTTTCTTGGGAACATTGTAACCAATGATGGAATCACAGTTAACCCTACAAGGAAATGGTTGTATAGGAGTGGTTTCAACCTAAAATTATAACTGAGATGCATAGTTTCCTTGGATTAGCAGGACATTATAGGAGGTTTATGAAAAAAATTTCACAAAATTATAATACATTAACAATGTTAACTTGAAAAGGGGTCAAGTTCATCTAGACAAAGGAGTGTGAGGAAAGATTACAAGAGATGAAGAAGAGAATGGTTACTACCCCCATGTTAACTCTGGCCTCAAGTGGATAAGGATTCATTATTTTTAGTGATGCATCTATGAAAGGGATTGGGTGTATCCTCGTGAAAAATGAAAAAATCATTGCTTATGCAACTCGACAGTTGAAGACTCATGAGAAGAACAATCCTATGCATGATCTAGAGCAAGATGTGGTCGTTTTTGCTCTGAAGGTATGGAGGCACTATTTAGATGGGGATAAATGTGATATATACACAGAACATCAATGTTTAAAGTATATTTTCACACAAAATTAATTGAACATGAGACAAAGGAGATGGTTGGAAATTCTTAAATACTATGATTTTTGAATTCATTATCATCCCAGAAGAGAAAAAAAATCTTATGATAAATTAAGAAGGAAATACCCAGTTGTTATTTCCCTGATGAGGATTAAAAGAGAACATTTGATCAATGACCTAGTAAATCGGGACATGGGAATTATAAGGGAAAGGACATAATCAACCTTAACCGAAATGATTTCTCAACATTTATTACTAGAGAAGATAAAGAAATATCATAAAGAAGATCATTTTCTACAGAAGATGTATGTGGTTGTGGAGGATGGAATGTTTCTTGAGTTCAATATAGATCAAGAAGGTTTACTGAAATTTTGTACAAGACTATATGTGTAACACCCCAGGTAAATAAAGAATATGACATTTTTATATTTATCCATATTTGTGAATAAAATATTAATATTAATTTAAAGTGGGTGCTATGCTCGATGGCGTACCCAACACGCAACAACGAGTTTCTTGGGAATCTTACGTTGCACTCTAATAATAAAATAATATTATTTTAAATAGTAGTTAACGCGTAGCCGTTGTAATGGTGGGAATGAACAGAACTAACTAAAAAAATGATTATATATGTTTTTCAAATATTTTTACTTTTTACAATAAATGTTAGAGGATTAAAAAATGCAAATGAATCCAATTTTAAGCGTAAACATTCTAATATTATTTAAAAGGTCGATTAACCGCCTTTTGATGGCGAACCTCTTTTAAATCCACTTTTTTACAATTTTATGTGTTATATTTGACAAAATAAAATTCTTCTTTAGAATCGGGACATCAATTTTTACTTTGCGTAAATTTTTGGTATTTTTCCAAAAAAGTTCAATTTTAATGAATAGTGAAAAATGTTGTATTTTAATACAAAACATATTTTAATCTAATCTATTTATATGATTATATTATCTTTTGAATTGGTTTTAATGTTAAATTAGCATATATTTTTACCATTTAATCCAATAGTGGTCATTGGAATTAATTTCACTTTGAAATCGGACTTAAACTAGTGTCAATCTTTTGATACATTTTGTTCCATAAAAACACGCTATTTATTTTGACAGCCGGAATTAATTATTAAATTAATTAATGCAACTTATATGTTCTGAATTTTTTAAAATAGACATAATTTTTGAATTCGGAATATCAAATATAGCTTAGGGTGAACTTTTGGTAATTTTCTGAAAAACTTCAATTTTTGATGAACAGTGAAACCACTAAGTGGTACTTATAAAAACAGATTTTCCGTTTAAATGAAATTTTGCCATCATTGTGTTTTGAATTTCAAAAATCCGACATACATGGTTGTCATTAAAAAGTAAAATGTGGTTCAATGGGATTAAAATAATTTTTTGGTGAATAGTAACTTATTAAGTTTTTAATCGCGATTAGAGGTAATTAGTGTAGTTTAAGGTAAGAATAATGTTTTAATAAAATGAAATGACCTATAAACATGTCCTACCCTCATTTTATGTGTCATGGACGACCAAAAGAATCCATGGGTCAACTTGGGGACACCATGGAGCCACTTTGGATGGAAAATGACATAAATATCTTTTTATTTAATGTTAAAGTAAAAATGACACAAACATGAGATGTTTTACTAAAAAAATTTTTACATGTGGTTATACAAGTCATAATTTTTACTATAAATAGTCATTGGAAATATAAAAAGATTTCCTACATAATTGTATTTTTTTTTATAATTTTTAGACATTAAATAAATTAAATTATTTATGACATCAAAATGATGCAGCGATGACCTCATTATTTAACGATTTAAATAAAATGGAAAGATAATGTAATATCTAAGACCCACACATGTCCAAAACCTATTAGATGAGTGGATTTATAACCCTTATCACCTTATCCTCTAAATACATCAATTTGGGACCTTTAAAATCCGAAACTCTTTTGAAAATAAAGTAACATTTTGTAACTTTACAAGAGTGCCCCTCCACTCCTCTTATAAAAGGCCCCCATCTCTACCTCCTTACCCACACTCCCAAAGCCTTTGGATCGGCCAAACACTACCCATTTTGTCTCTACACTTCCCTCTCTTACTCCTTGAAACCTCACTTTGGGCAGAAGTCTTCCCAAGGAAGCCTTTGATCTCAAACCAAAGGGAGTTACCCGATTTTAAGGTAATGTCTTCACTTGAGTCCTTTTGTTTTATTTTGCCTCTCCAACCCCCTAAACTATTTTTATTCATTTATTTTGTAACAAATACAGTATATTAAATATACTAGGATGTTTTTATAAGGAAGATTCGAGCTACACCTACACACACCTACATCTAATGGTTAAAGAACATACTGTTTCCGTGGATGGCGAATTTCTGCCTCACGAAACGATGATTGTTCAACACTCATATAACACCTTCAAAGGTGGCCATTAAGATGTCACTATATTTATATATGATATAAAATATGTTTATTTTTTACTTAATCTTCTGTATTTTTCATTTATGGCATACCTTTATGGTTTCCATTATGGGTAAACGCGATATCTTCATTTAAGGAAGTGCGGACTACCGCCCCCTCAAAGTGATGTGATTCGTTAATGCCATATGTGGGACGTATAAAGGATGGATTTAAAGATATTATATATTATTTTATACTGTAATTATAATATAACTCTATATCATTATTATTTCTTTCCATTAATGTATGAGATATAAATGAAAGTAGCGTTCATGCGTACGTACGGCTTACCGTCTCCATGAATGGTGCATTTCATTTCTTATCCCCAAATGTAATGTACTATTATAAGTACATATTTATAATGGATATATATAATTTATGTTACATATAAATTATTAATATAATTCTGGAATTAAAATATACATACCTCTCATTTAGTTTTAATTCCATTAATATGACAAAGAAATAAAAGTAGCGTTAATGCGTACGTACGGCTTACCATCTCCATGAATGGTGCATTTCATTTCTTACCTATAAATGATTATGTAACATTATAAATACATTTAAATTCTGGATATATATGATATACATGATATCCAAATCATGAATATCATTCTGGATATAATGAACCATTGACCACACGAACAACATGTAATTGTAAGAAGTCCACTTTTGACTTAAGAACCCAATATCGACAAAACAAACATTATTAACTTAAATGATTACATAATGTTTATAACATGTCAATAATTGATATAAAAGGAATAATGAATTTGAATAAGGTTCTTAAGAAATTATAAATTAACTCAAGTTTATTATTTAGGACATTAAAGAACGATCGAGTCAAGTCCGACCTGAGGTAAGTGATCCTACTCCTCTCTTTCTTTTTAAGTACACTCTTTTATGTCATTCCTTATAATCACATATTTATTGTGATTGGGATGTTATTTTATATTACTCTTACTGTAATTTTTATGTTCATATGATGAGAGACCCTATTCTCTCTCAATAATCCATTTTGGAAGTTTTGAGTGGCGCCGTTAGGCTGTCGAATTTTCGTAAGAGATCCAACCTCTCTCTTTCTTTTTAAGTACTCTCCTTTATGTCACTTCTTTTAAGCTCCTCTTTGTTATGTTGGGGGATGTTATTTTGTATTCCTCTTTCTTTAAACTTTATTTTGATATGATGAGAGACCCTATTTCCTCTCATCAATCCATTTTTTAAGTTTTAAGTGGCGTCGTTATGCTGCCGAGTTCTCGTAAGCGATTTTCATCTCACTTTTATTCCCGTGAGATTTATGATAAATTTGCCACAATTTCCATTGAATGGTGTATGTACTGCCCATTATTATACACTTTGTGTAGTATAATTTCATTTATGGGTATCCACATCTTTATTGTATGACCCTTCTTCCATGGGGTGTACGTTTTGAAAGTTACCCAACTCGGTAAGGGGACCTTTCACCCTCCTTTTTTTAAAAAGACTTATTTTGTTATGTCTTTTAATTAACATAATATTATGTTGGGATATGTTATTATATATCCTTATTTATATAAATTTTATGTCCAATTTATGATATCCCATTTATCTCTCTCATCAACCCTTTTTGTAAAATTTTATGTGACGTCGTTAGGCTGTCGAATTTTACCAAGGGAACTTTTTAACCCAATTTAGATTTCTTTGGGTTCAACATGTAGTTATTGAATATGTCATCCTTTGAATATGTGTGAATGACCTTTTATTGTTTTACACTTAATATCCACTTATATTGGGTGTATTTATATTTGTCACACATAATTATGAGATTGATTTCTTCTTAATTTAAGGATACCTTCTTTATAATGGATTTCATCTCATTTTACATTTCTTTTGAGACTTCATTGTTGTTATGCACCAATTCACTCTTATATGGTGTGTATACTATCCTTTGACATATTATATCATGAATCCATTTATTATCATGATATTATAAAGTTCTAATTAAATGTTATTCTGCTATTATTTGTATCCAAGAGTCTCTCATTTTGTTAAAAACTATTTAACAAAAATATCGTTTTAAATGTTTTAAAGATTTATTTTTCTAAATATTTATCTTTAATTTCCATGTTTTAAAAATGGTTTTCAGTATTTATATATATGGACATTAATTTTTTAAAATTATAATTCCATTAAAAGCTTCAAAGTGGTATGGGACACTTTGATTCAAAAATCTCTTTTAAATAGTTTTTGGAAATGGATTGATTAATTCAATATCTGGGAATTACTTATTGTGATTGAAAATGAAATGTTGTTATTGAAATGTTTATATTTTCAATATTTTATGTGTAATGATGGTACTTGGACATTTTATGGGTGGTTACGTGATAAACCATATGACGGGTGGTGTCGTGAATACTAGGACTGGTGGTTACGTTATAACCTCCAATGCATTGGGTATGGAAGTCGGCCATATGGATATTCCATTAAGTATGTATGGAAGTCGGCCGTATGGCTATTCCATTAAGTATGTGTGGAAGTCGACCGTATGGTTATTCTACTTAAGTATGTTTATGTCCCAAGTTACCTTTATATGTTATGTGATCTTTATATGGGTTTTATGGTAATATTTTGGTTACTGAAGGGTAAGTAATGAAATTTTTTTCAGTGAAGAGTTTTTACTACTTCGAAAAGGTGAAAAGTATTACTTTGATAAAGTATACATGGTTTACTTGTAGTTTTGAAAAACTAATAGTTTTCATTCTTTGTGTATCCCTTACTGAGCTTTTTATGCTCATCCAAAGTTTTTGAAATGTTTTTCACAGGACTTAACGTGGAATAGGGTCAAGGATGGGATCAAGGGAAAGTCATGCTACCTAAAACATGGAACTAGACATGTTTCTTTTTAAGAGTTTTTATTTTATGGAAACTTAGTAGATGTTTCTACTTTGTGATCTTTTGATATGTAATAGTTATGTCCTAATTCTCTAAAACTCTAAACCTGAAAAGATCCTCAATGTGAATTATTCATTTAATTAAATATTAAGTAAGGTTTAAGGCTGGGGCCTTATAGTTGGTATCAAAGGTCGGTTTAGATAACTTTAGAGGTTAGGGTATCCTCTAAGCATAAGTGACATTACCATAATGGTTAGGATTTCAGAAAGAGTCCCAGTTTTAGATAAAGTGAATGAGTAAGTATATAATAGTGTTTACCTTCCTCATTAGTACATGATGGTTTTGTTGATATACTCACACTCACATTTCTATTTTTAGTGAATGGATGGATCTAGAAGGCACCAAAGAGACAACAGGTTTGAAGGAAACTGTGGTGGTTCTCTGATTAAGATACTAGATAAAATGGGGGATTCAATGTGGAAACTCGTGGTTGTTCTAAACCAACTATCAAGGAGTCATGATCAAACACTTGAACCATGGTATGTTCTGTAATGCATCATGTACGAGATGACCAATTGATGTAGAAGTTCAGGTAATAATTATAAAGGTAACCATTAGAGTTTATATGATCCTTACTTTTGAGGAAATTATGGGTTATTATATGATATGCTGAAAAATGAAAGGCATGAGATAAACTTGAGGTTAAAATATGTTATGATTATTTTTGAAGATTTTATCTCGTTTTGGGGAATGTTTTAAGAATTATATAGTTTTGGAAAAAGGACAACACACAGACCGTGTGACAACCCGTCGCGTCGGACAAAGCCACGGGAATCGAACCCACAACCAAAGTGCGACTGGTATTTATCACCTACCACTGGACTACGTGATGTCCCTGGTTAGTTTGACTGATTCTTTTTAGTTATATGATTTTATGAATTAAGAGTAAGTTGATTTTGGGTTATCTATGGAAATTTATTAACCTATCATGGAGGATATGTGATTAGGTTAATTACTTTTCAATACGAGACTTTAGGAGCAACTGATGTTGTTTGGAGATAAATGTTACGATTTAACTTGGAAGACTATGTGACTAAATCCTTAAAATATTTGGGTTTCAATCTTAGTTTGGTTTAATTTGAAGAATTTTATGGACAAATTGTTTATCGAATGGTCCTCGTTGAACTTTGGGTTTTTTTGGACAAATTTTGAAGATTAAGAATAGATTTTCTTTTTATAAAGGGTTATCCTTTTCTGGATTATCTGATCTTGTACTAACCTTTTTGGTTTTGGTTTTGGTTAAAGTCTAAAGACATGGGAAGTATATAGTTCTCTTTGGTGGATTAGGTGATTCTCTAGAAGTTGACTATAGTAATTTTAATGCAAAAAAGTCTTCCTAAATACTCGTCTTTTGGAAAAAATATGAGTTTGATTAAGGAATCTAGGAAAAGTTGAAAGTCAACATGATAAGTGATTATGTTTCCTTATGAATAAATTCCTCAATAAAAAAATGTTGTCTATTAACTTTTCCTACTGAGGAATCGAATACCATTTAACCCATCACAAGTTTGTGATTTTCTTGTGGTTAAATTTCTCTTAAACATGTTTTCTATCACTCTCCATCAGAACATGACCCTATGTTTTCTCCTCCACGTTCATGTTTTCCTACATGGAATCCTATTATGGGTTAAATCGGGTGACCTTTGTACTTGTCTTTCTTTATTTTAAAGTGATTGTTTTACCGACTCTTGTTCCGATGTGGGGCTTTCAAGGATGTTTCCAAGCTCAATTTTAAAATTGCGAGGACGCAATTCCCAAAAGGGGGGAAGGATGTAACACCCCAGGTAAATAAAGAATATGACATTTTTATATTTATCCATATTTGTGAATAAAATATTAATATTACTTTAAAGGGGAGGCTATGCTCGATGGCGTACCCAACACGCAACAACAAGTTTCTTGGGAATCTTACGTTGCACTCTAATAATAAAATATTATTATTTTAAATAGTAGTTAACGCCTAGCCGTTGTAATGGAGGGAATAAATAGAACTAACTAAAAAATGATTATATATGTTTGTCAACTATTTTTACATTTTACAATAAATGTTAGAGGATTAAAAAATTCAAATGAATCCAATTTTAAGCGTAAACATTCTAATATTCTTTAAAAGGTCGATTAACCGCCTTTTGATGGAGAACCTCTTTTAAATCCACTTTTTGACAATTTTATGTGTTATATTTGACAAAATAAAATTCTTCTTTAGAATTGGGACATCAAAGTTTACTTTGCGTAAATTTTTGGTATTTTTCCAAAAAAGTTCAATTTTAATGAATAGTGAAAAATGTTGTATTTTAATTCAAAACCTCTTTTAAACTAATTTATTTATATGATTATATTACCTTTTGAATTGGTTTTAAAGTTAAATTAGAATATATTTTTACCATTTAATCCAATAGTGGTCGTTGGAATTAATTTCACTTTGAAATCGGACTTAAACTAGTGTCAATCTTTTGATACATTTTGTTTCATAAAAACACGCTATTTATTTTGAAAGCGGAAATTAATTATTAAATTAATTAATGCAACTTATATGTTCTGAATTTTGTAAAATAGACATCATTTTTGAAATCGGAATATAAAATATATCTTAGGGTGAACTTTTGGTAATTTTCTGAAAAACTTCAATTTTTGATGAATAGTGAAACCACTAAGTGGTACTTATAAAAACTGATTTTCCGTTTAAATGAACTTTTGTCATCATTGTGTTTTGAATTTCAAAAATCCGACATACATGGTTGTCATTAAGAAGTAAAATGTGGTTCAATGGGATTAAAATAATTTTTTGGTGAATAGTAACTTATTAAGTTTTTAATCGCGATTAGAGGTAATTAGTGTAGTTTAAGGTAAGAATAATGTTTTAATAAAGTGAAATGACCTAGACACATGTCCTAACCTCATTGAATGTGTCATGGCCGACCAAGACAATCCATGGGTCAACTTGGGGACCCCATGGAGCCACTTTGTTTTGAAAATGACATAAATATTTTTTTATTTAATGTTAAAGTAAAAATGACACAAACATGAAATGTTTTACTAAAACAATTTTTACATGGGGTTATACAAGTCAAATTTTTTACTATAAATATTAATTGGAAATATAAAAAGATTTCCTACATCATAGTATTTTTTTTATAATTTCTAGACATTAAATATATTAAATTATTTATGACATCATAATGATGCAGCGATGACCTCATTATTTAACGATTTAAATAAAATGGAAAGATAATGTAATATCTAAGACCCGCACATGTCCAAAACCTATTGGATGAGTGGATTTATAACCCTTCTCACCTTATCCTCTAAATAAATCAATGTGGAACCTTTAAAATCCGAAACTCTTTTGAAAATAAAGTCACATTTGGTAACTTTACAAGAGTGCCCCTCCACTCCTCTTATAAAAGGCCCCCACCTCTACCTCCTTACCCACACTCCCAAAGCCTTTGGCTCGGCAAAACTCTACCCATTTTGTCTCTCCACTTCCCTCTCTTACTCCTTTAATCCTCACTTTGGGCAGAAGTCTTCCCAAGGAAGCCTTTGAGCTCAAACCAAAGGGAGTTACCCGATTTTAAGGTAATGTCTTCACTTGAGTCCTTTTGTTTTATTTTTCCTCTCCAACCCCCTAAACTCTTTTTATTCATTTCTTTTGTAAAAACACAAGTATCTTAAATATACTAGGATGTTCTTACAAGTAATATTCGAGCTACACTTACACACACTTACATCTAATGGTTAAAGAACATATTGTTTCCGTGGATGGCGAATTTCTGCCTCACGAAATGATGATTGTTCAACACTCATATAACACCTTCAAAGGTGGCCATTAAGATGTCACTATATTTATATATGATATATAATATTTTTATGTTTTACTTAAGCTTCTTTATTTTTCATTTATGGCATACCTTTATGGTTTCCATTATGGGTAAACGTGATATCTTCATTTAAGGAAGTGCGGACTACCGCCCCCTCAAAGTGATGTGATTCGTTAATGCCGTATGTGGGACTTATAAAGGATGGATTTAAAGTTATTATATATGATGTTATACTGAAATTATAATATACCTCTATATCATTATTATTTCTTTCCATTAATGTATGAGATAGAAATGAAAGTAGCGTTCATGCGTACGTACGGCTTACCGTCTCCATGAACGGTGCATTTCATTTCTTATCCCCAAATGTAATGTACTATTATAAGTACATATTTATAATGGATATATATAATTTATGTTACATATAAATGATGAATATAATTCTAGAATTAAAATATCCATACCTCTTATTTAGTTTTAATTCCATTAATGTGACAAAGAAATGAAAGTAGCGTTCATGCGTACGTACGACTTACCGTCTCCATGAACGGTGCATTTCATTTCTTACCTCTAAATGATTATGTAATATTATAAATACATGTATATTCTGGATATATATGATATATATGATATCCAAATCATGAATATCATTCTGGATATAATGAACCATTGACCACACGAACAACATGTAATTGTAAGAAGTCCACTTTTGACTTAAGAACCAAATATCGACAAAACAAACATTGTTAACTTAAATGATTACATAATGTTTATAACATGTCAATAATTGATATAATAGGAATAATGAACTTGAAAAATGTTATTAAGAAAGTGGAAATTAACTCAATTTTATTATTCAGGACGTTAAAGAATGATCAAGTCAAGTCGGACCCGAGGTAAGGGATCATACTCCTCTCTTTCTTTTTAAGTACACTCTTTTATGTCATTCCTTCTAAGCTCGTCTTTATTGTGATTGGGATGTTATTTTATATTACTCTTACTTTAATTTTTATTTTCATATGATGAGAGACCCTATTCTCTCTCAACAATCCATTTTGGAAGTTTTGAGTGGTGCTGTTAGGCTGCCAAATTTTCGTAAGAGATCCAACCTCTCTCTATCTTTTTAAGTACTCTCCTTTATGTCACTTCTTTTAAGCTCCTATTTGTTATGTTTGGGGATGTTCTTTTGTATTCTTCTTTCTGTAAACTTTATGTTGATATGATGAGATACCCTATTTCCTCTCATAAATCCATTTTGGAAGTTTTAAGTGGCGCCGTTATGCTCCCGAGTTCTCGTAAGGGATTTTCATCTCACTTTTATTCCCGTGAGATTTATGCTACATTTGCCACAATTTCCTTTGAATGGTGTATGTACTTCCCATTATTATATACTTTGTGTATTATAATTTCATTTATGGGTATCCACATCGTTATTGTATGACCCTTCTTCCATGGGGTGTACGTTTCGAAAGTTACCCAACTCGGTAAGGCGACCTTTCACCCTCCTTTTTTTAAAAGACTTCTTTTGTTATGTCTTTTAATTCACATACTATTATGTTGGGATATGTTCTTCTATATCCTTATTTATGTAAATTTTATGTCCAAGTGATGAGATCCCATTTATCTCTCTCATCAACCCTTTTTGTAAAATTTTATGTGACGCCGTTTGGCTGTCGAATTTTACCAAGGGAACTTTTTAACCCAATTTCGATTTCTTTTGGTTCAACATGTAGTTATTGAATATGTCATCCTTTGAATATATGTGAATGACCTTTTATTGTTTTACACTTAATATACACTTATATTGGGTGTATTTATATTTGTCACACATAATTCTGAGATTGATTTCTCCTTAATTTAAGGATACCTTCTTTATAATGGATTTCGTCTCAGTTTACATTTCTTTTGAGACTTCATTGTTGTTATGCACCAATTCACTCTTATATGGTGTGTATACTGTCCTTTGACATATTATATCATGAATCCCTTTATTCTCATGATATTATAAAGTTCATATTAAATGTTATTCTGCTATTATTTGTATTCAAGAGTCTCTCATTTTGTTAAAAACTATTTAACAAAAATATCGTTTTAAATGTTTTAAAGATTTATTTTTCTAAATATTTATCTTTAATGTCCATTTTTTCAAAATGGGTTTCAGTATTTATTTATATGGACATTAATGTTTTGAAATTATAATTCCATTAAAAGCTTCAAAGTGGTATGGGACACTTCGATTCAAAAATCTCTTTTAAATAGTTTTTGGAAATGGATTGATTAATTCAATATCTGGGAATTACTTATTGTGATTGAAAATGAAATGTTGATATTGAAATGTTTATATTTTCAATATTTTATGTGTAATGATGGTACTTGGAAATTTTACGGGTGGTTACGTGATAAACCATATGATGGGTGGTGCCGTGAATACCAGGACGGGTGGTTACGTTATAAACTCCAATGCATTGGGTATGGAAGTCAGTCGTATGGCTATTCCATTAAGTATGTGTGGAAGTCGGCCGTATGGCTATTCCATTAAGTATGTGTGGAAGTCGACCGTATGGTTATTCCACTTAAGTATGTTTATGTCCCAAGTTACCTTTATATGTTATGTGATCTTTATATGGGTTTTATGGTAATCTTTTGGTTACTGAAGGGTAAGTAATGAACTTTTTTTTAGTGAAGAGTTTTTACTACATCGAAAAGGTGAAAAGTATTAATTTGATAATGTATACATGGTTTACTTGTAGTTTTGAAAAACTAACAGTTTTCATTCTTTGTGTATCCCTTACTGATCTTTTTATGCTCATCCCAAGTTTTTGAAATGTTTTTCACAGGACTTAACGTGGAATAGGGTCAAGGATGGGATCAAGGGAAAGTAATGCTACCTAAAACATGGAACTAGACATGTTTCTTTTTATGAGTTTTTATTTTATGGAAACTTAGTATAAGTTTCTACTTTGTGATCTTTTGATATGTAATAGTTATGTCTTAATTCTCTAAAACTCTAAACCTGAAAAGATCCTCAATGTGAATTATTCATTTAATTCAATATTAAGTAAGGTTTAAGGATGGGGCCTTATAATATGTTCCATCTATTTCAGAAATAAAGAAGGAGCTGATGGATGAATCTCATAGCTCTACTTTCTCTACACATCCTGGAAGCAAGAAAATGTATAGAGACCTTCATGATCATTATTTGTGGGATAATATGAAAAGGGAGATTGATTACTACAATTCAAGGTGCCTAGTATGTTAGCAAGTAAAGGCCGAGAAACAAATTCCTAAAGGGGTATTGCAACCACTACCCATACCAGCATGGAAGTGGGACAATATCACAATGGAATTTGTCACTGGTCTCCCAATAAATTCCAAAGAAAACAATGCAATATGGGTTATAGTGGACCGTCTCACCAAGACTGACAATTGTATCTCTATTCAGGAATATTTTTCTCTTGATCAACATTCCAAGATTTATATAAAGGAAGTGGTATGGATGCATGGAGTTCCACTTTCTATTGTCTCTGATCGCTATTCGTGGTTCACATAAAAAATCTGAAGAAGTCTTCAACGTGCTCTGGGTAATGAATTGAATTTCAGTATGACCTATCACCCCCAAACTTATGACCAATCATAAATGACTATTCAAAAACTCGAGGACATGCTGAGAACATTCTCAATGTATTTTAATGGTGGATGGGATCATCATCTCCCATTAGTTTAGTTCTCTTACAAAAACAACTTCCGCTCGAGCATTTGGATGGAACCCTATGAAGCTCTATATAGGAAGTAATGTAGAACTCCTACTTTTTGGGATGAAGCTAGTGAGAGAAAGCTTATTGGGATTTATCTTGTGAAAGAGATGATAGAAATGGTCCATTCTATCCAACAACACATTAAGTCAGCTCAGAGTCGGAAAAAGATCTATGCCGACAACTGTCAAAGGGATTTGGAGTTTGATGTTAGTGACAAGGTATTTCTTCATGTTTCACCTTGGAAGAGAGTCATGAGGTTTGGGAAGAAAGGGAGGATCAGCCCAAGGTACATTGGCCCCTATGAAATCCTTGATCACGTAAGAGAAGTGTCCAATCAGCTTTCACTTCCTACAAATCTAGCACAAGTTCATGATGTCTTCCATGTATCCCTCTTGTGGAAGTACATACCTGACCCTTCACATGTACTAAATCTAGATGTGGTACAACTGGAACATGACCTCTCTTATGAAGAGATTCTAGTATAGATCTTGGATCGTAGGGACAAGTTTCTATGAAACAAGACTACCCACCTTGTTACGGTGTGGTGGAGGAACCACAAATATGAAGAAGCCACATAGTAACCAGAGGACTCTATGAGGAAGAAGTACCCATACATTTTCTCTTATACTGGTACATGTTAAAATATCAGGGATGAAATTTCTTAATGTGGGAAGAATGTAACGACCCAATCTTTGGACTAATATTTTTTTCTTGAATTTGTGTATAATTTTATTTTATACTCAACAAAACTGTATCCTTTAATTAATGAAGTGAGTATTATTAAAATAATACGACTGGGTTTTGACTGTTATATAAAAACTGGTCAATATGAATTTTGGAAACTAAACTCTTAACATTATTATTATTGTTTATAAATACAAGTGATCATGATTAATTAATATAGAAAGAGGATTATATGGCCTCATCAAGTAGACTTGGGCCGTATGAAGCCCATCTGTCAGAGCTTAGAAAGGAGGTTGCATCACTAGGCTTTTCTTTGGACCAAGCCCAAGATGAGCTTTAGTATTTGAATCTTGAATGAAATTGCTTAAGGGATAATTTCAAGATGATATAAATCACCACTCGTTCAATGTTGTCCCAGCCGCCCCAAGATTCTATCACCATAGCACACATTACACTTAGGTCCCATGTAGGTGATATAAGGGGCTATGTAACAATGCCTTAGATTTTTGTGAAATCCTTTTGTATAAATAAAATTTTTATTTATTCTTATGGTAAAATTTGTGTATTTCAAATGTATGGATAAATATAGGATGAATTTTTAGAAGCTCTATATTTTTTATTAGATTTTGGAAAAAGGGTATTTTAAAATAATTTTGTATACTTTAAATAATTAATAATGTAAAATGATTTTCAAAAAATGGTCTTCTATAGTTGTGATCGGTAAGAAATTTAGATTATAATAAGATCAACTTAACTTTTAGTGAATAGTAATGTATGAATAGCAATATTACCCTTATGAATAGTAATGTGACCAATGAAATAGTAACCTCACTTAAGAAAGTATAAATATATTTAGGCATATTTTTTGGTAATGTGATATTATAGCATAAGTAAATAATCATTTTAGAAATTATTAGTTAAGTATTAGTACTTGTTCGGGTAAATAGTGTTTTTACTTAAAAATTAAATATATCATAATTGGAAAATTATTTTCATAAAATTGAGTTCATTTTTTGAATTCAAAGCATCGATATTTGGTTAGGTTGAATTTATGAGATTTTTATAAAATGTTCGGTTTTTCGGTTAATAATAAAAATACAATTTTGAGTTTGGGTGTGATTAATGACATCATTAAGGATGTAATAATAATGTAATAATTCTAGTCTACTTGTCAATAGTAATATATGTTATGAGGTGTCCCAAGTGGCCAATACCATGGGAAAATACCACGATCAAGTCCATGGTTTTTAAAATACCACCGATGAGGTGTCCATTGGAAATTAATAAAATATTCCCTCATGTTTGCTATAAATACAAAGCCCTCCCCTCATTACTTTCATTAAAAATTCATCATCAACGAAGTTATGGTCTCTTTACCACTCAAGGAGTCCTCCAAAGGTGACGTCAAGCCCCCTAAGGTCCCAAACATCATGCTTTCGAAGTTACTCTTGAATGTAAGGGAACCTTTCACCCTCCTCTTTTAAGTCGTGACTTCCTTTATGTTATGTCTTATAGTTTCCATATTATTATGATTGAATATCTTATTATATATCCTTATTACTATCCATTTTATGTCCAAATGATGAGATATATTTTCCACTCTCATCAATTGATTTTCTTAATTTTTATGTGATGTTGTTAGGCTACCGGATTTTCGTAAAAGGAATCACATTTTCTCTTTTGTTTCAAGTTTCCTTTTCATGTGGTATGTCATTAAAATATCCACAACATGATATTATTTCTATTTTATTCTTCCCCTCTACTATAAAATTTTTCATTTATGGATGGAAGACCCTTTTCCCCTCTCTTTTTATTGTTTTCTAAAACCACATTATATATCTGTTATGCTCCAAAAATTTCATCTCAAAATTCCTCTCTCTTTCTATCGAGAAATTCTCTTATCTTATTTATGTGAATTCCAAGACCTATATTGATTATAAGTGTGTTTATAAATACATAAAAATGATATTCTTGATTCTGTAATTGACATACATAAAACCCTTATTCCCATTTCATGGGTTATAAATGACATAATGATCTTGTTTTTAAACACTTTGTAAAACATCATGATTTTGACATGAAACGCATTTCATTTATTCTCTTTGGGTTATTTATGAAATGTATGATTATGTTCTATGTGAATGACATGAAAATAAATAAATATTAAGGGGGAACCCATTATATCACTCGAATGCATTGGGTAAATAATTTAATCTCTAAAGATGACAAGTTTCACGATACCTTGGTGAATAACCTTATTAATTGTTATGACACCTTGGGGATGAACCTTGGTGATATGTTTATCAATGTCTATTTTAAATGTTTTAGCCTCATATTAAAGCTTTTTTCAAGTTCTTTTCATTATGATATTCATATACTTCTATTGATCATTTCTTTATGTTTTTTATTAAGTTCTTATTGATATCATAGGTAAACTGATTCCCTCGATTTCCTTACTGGTCCTTCTGCTCATCCTTTCTTTGAAGTATGTCTCTAGGTTATGAGATGTAGTAGTTTTACTTATGATGAAACTTTGTTGAAGACTTACAAGTGTATTATAAGAATGTTTAATTTTTTCATGTATATTTTTCTTGATTTCCAAGACACTAGACTTTGAAGATCCTCTGTTTGTAAAATGTAATGAAAAGTTATGAAATAAAAGGCAGGATTCTATATCCATAATGGGTTATTAAAAACATTTACAAGGTTATACGGTCAAAAAATATTAATCCAATTGGTTTTGGTTAATTTTTAGGACATTTTAACCGTTATATTCTTTGTTTAGCTCCCATTAAACACATTTTCACCCAAAATGCAATAATTAATTTTTATTGTTTTCTCTATTTCTTATGGTCAAAAATTATATTTATAAAATAAGATAATATATAACATGATTATTAAAAATATTTATCTAATATTGTAAAATTCATTTCACATATGTGGAAGAATTCAGTTTAAAATTAAACTATAGGTGCACCCAAAGAGCGGTTCTCCCAAAGAAAACAAATTGAAAAGTATAATATTTTTATATTTTATAATTAAAAATAAAATTGATTAAAATGATCTAAATTAATTAAATTTAAATATAATTGAAATAATTTTACTATAAAACCATTTTTAACTATAATTTATCCTTTTAAAATTATTTAAACTAGAAGGTATTATTCCATAAAAATCGTTTTTTGTAATTTTTATGAAAAAAATATTTTCAATTAAATATCTAAAAATAACAAAAACAAAATTTTAACATTTAGATTTAAATAGGAATTTAATTTTTGTAAATATATTTTGTAATAGTTTTTAAAATAAATTTTTCATTATGTGTGTCATATATGACTTATCATCATTTTAGAAAAATACCATTTTCCCAAACACATTATATTCTCTTTAAAATGGTTACTAGTTTTTTAATAACCAATAGATAAAAATTTAATTTATTTTACAAATTTTTAAATAATAAAATATAAAAAAAATTAGTAATTTCGATTCATACATTCCACCTTAATGGATATGTTCTAATGGTCATATTTAAATAATAACATTTTGATAGAGTATCGGGTTTTGTTTAAACCTGGTAGTGAATGCATTTGAAATATTTTGAATAGATTGAATATATATATATATATTAAAGTATTGGTGATGAAATTATCTTCCAATCATGGTGTTTTTTATATACACAACTGATAAGGATGTTCCCCTTTCAAAATATATGGGTGTTAAAAATGGAGGTCAGAATGACATTATATGGTTGTATTTGAGGCAATATAAAAAACTAGAATGATAGATATTTCCCCATAATTAAATCACAACACCATAAAAGTGAATATAACAAAAATAACCTCTAAATGGTATGTTCAAGACCTATAGAAACATGATCTTCTCCACTTTGAGTCCCAATGGACAAACTGAGGTGGGTGTTACAAAATAATGTGACTATCTAGAATCAAACATATCAAAACCATGTTATATTATATATAAATGGGACATCAAAAAATTTATTTCAAACCTATTTATAGTTTGGAATCAATCTAAATACTCTATTTTTATTTTTTTATAAAAATGATAATTATTTTGGTAGATATTGTTAAAATTATCGTTTTATAGTATGTTAATTAAATAGAATGCATTGATAATATGGTGGAATCCTTTTGCGCATGTTCACTCATACCCTGAAGACACCATTAGGTGTATTTTTTCTATTATATATTTATCAGACTAAAATGTAAGGATGGAAACTATTTTATCTTATTTTTTAGGCCATTAGAAAATTTTTTGTATAATGTATATAGTGATATACATGGATTTTATCTTCCACATGAAGTTATATTGGAGTCTCAATTTTTCATATGGAATATTTCATGCATTATTAATTCACATACATTAGTACTGCATGTTTTACCTTATATAATTGTGTGTGAAGTATTTATATTATTACATTATTTTATTATTAATCATTTATTATTATGATCTTTGGTGAAATTATTCCCAATTATTTAGTTAAATACCCGACATGTGTTTCTAACCCATGAAAATTGATATTGTTCACAGAGGTACATAGAAGACCAACATAGACATCATTCTTCGGTAGCATAAATTTGTTTAAAAAACCATATCAGAGTCCATGAAGGCAGTAGTCTATATAATAGGTGGTAGTTAAATCATTTAAATATGAGAAGTAAACCATAAATTTTCTTGATCACCATTTTTATTATAGAAACACTAGATACCAAGGATGAATTCGATTTTGTGGTGTCTTTCAACCATTTATTGAGTTTTAATTTCCTCATTTTAGAGTGAGGTTTCTTGAACATTAAAGATCAATATAATTGATGTCAAACCTATTTCATTTTCATATTTCATAATTATTATTAATCAATTAAATTTCAATAATGAAAATTTAGTGTTTTTAAGATATTATTTTAAGTTTTTTGATTGGTTTCAAATTTGTAGATTTTTTTCAAAATGTTTCTTTATATTTCAAATTATATGAATATCGTTATTTTTAATTGAGTGAAATGTATTTAATTTTTTGAATAAGTGTAAAAATTGAACCAATATCTAGTAATTAATTTGTGGAATTTTAATGGAAAATGATAAATTCAATCCTTTATGAGGAGAATTTTTTTGGGAAGTGAGGTATATTTATTGTAACATGGTTTAGTTCATCAAATTTATATTAGAAAAAATTATTTAATGTATGTTGATTTGTGTTGTTTACTGAAGGACCCCGGAACACCCTGAGAGGGGAGGGGTGAATCAGGGTGTCAACTTATTATGTTAATGTTATTGATCTTGTTCCCATAATGGTAGGAACTTTTTAAATCTATCTGATGGTATTGTGAAAAAATTTAAACATTTATATGAATAAGGACAACACAATAATTTTAATTGGATCCCCACTATGGGCTAGACCAATAGTATATGTCGAAAACTTGTAGGTCATAAAAATGTCCATTAATATTAATTGGTTTTGGATTAAAATGTTCAGCACAGTCACTCTATTCCAAGTGCACTGCATTTACAGAGTTTTTTGGATAGCTCAATGCATCCCTCAGACCACATCTGTTGACCCCCCTTACTCATTATGTAGGGAAGAATCTGAACATAGTTTATCGATTTGAAGGTCTTTTTAATTGGTTGGCATTAAATCATGCATCCTAAACTATAGATAGATTCTCTTTTGATGTCCCGTTTTTTCCTTTATATATAATCTACTTTTCCATATACTATTTGTTTGTAAACTTGTCCACCACGAACTGGACTTCTTCCTCTATGTACCACACTGCACCGTGTACTACGAGTGCTTCCATCACTAATGGTGCTTCTATGCATACCACCTTCATGTACTGCCCCCACAAATTTCCTCCGCATAACGCTTCCCCGTACCACTCTTCTCCACAAACCAACTCCTATTCCATTAACCATATTCCACAAACCTTCTTTCATAAACTTTTTTTCCTTTGTGCGATTCACTTCCCCCCAAATTTTTTTCCATAGACGAACTCCACAGACCTCTTCTCATTTCACGGAATCCTCCTCACAAACCACTTCTCTTTCTTGGCATTTTCTTCCCATGAACCACTTCTGGACTTCAGCAAATTTCTCATGGATTTCTAATCTTAGTGATTCTCTCTAATAAAGGGATTAGAGCTCCTTATATAGGAAAATAGATCTGAATAATCCACAAAATTGATATTTACAAAATTTTTGATACAAAAACTCTTTTACTGCATACATTTCATCGCCTGCAAACCATATTCTCTACATGGTCCTCATACCACTACTATTCATTTGCAGTAGCTGAATTCTTCCAAGAACTGATCTCCGCATCATTTTCTCTAAAGACAAGCCATCCTACAAACCATCTTTTCCAAAAACCTCTTCACCTCAGTTTTTCCAACAACATTCCATCCAATTGACTATTTTCCATCATCCTATTACGAACCTTCCTGCAAGCTGTACCCGTCCAGTGAACCATTTTTCATTTACAATATATGTACCACCATTCATGGCCGAGTAGCACCGCTAGCTGAAAATAATACATTTTATGTTTTTCCTCACCGACCAACGTAACTCCTATGCAGCCGATGAACTATCCTTTGTAGTCCGTGAACAATGATTGGTGTACAACTCTGCATAAAACCTTCCTTTCCAAAAATAATAAATTCTTGATTTTGAGGCCCAAAAAGTTGACAACACTGGGAAACTACCCCACCATAAACACCTACTTTGTATTGTAATATAAGATCACTCAACATATAAACCCCTTGATAAACCTAATGAATATTGAATATAAACACAATCCATAGTCCATTTATATCAAAGAACAACCTTGGTTCCAATAATATACCCCTTTTGGATTGTTTCAATCAACAAAAAAATTCAATGAATCACCAGACATAATGAACACCTAATACACGAGAAAAAAATCATCTAAAACTCCAAGTATATGTGAGAAATTCTCAGTATAGAAAATAAGAGGAACTTGAATTGGGTTATAATGTATTGGAATGCTTAAAGATGTCCAAGCTTAGCTCTGGCTATTTCCTCATAACACTAAATTGTTTCCCAATGCTCATTTTCTCCCTTTTGAAACTCATCATTCTCCCCCATTTTATCATTTTTGAATTTCTTTATTCTCCATCTTCCTACAACAAATAAAAACATTGTATTATCATTGAATTTCTCTATTCCCCCCATTGGAAATAAACCCAAAGAATCAATTTTTCACTTGTAATGATTTAACCACACTCCCCCTGGATCATATCTCCCTTATAAACCTAAAATAAATTAGCAAATAGATTAAAACAGATAGAAAAACTAGGGAGAGGGGAGAAACCAAAACCTCCTCATGAATTGGGAGGTGTTTGAACACCAAGGATCAACCCATGTTCCACAAAAACATATGTTGATAATGGCTTGCTCAGTATGTCATCCACTTCATCATTAGTTCCAACATTATCCATTTGTATCATGCCTTGTTCCACTTTTTCCTTGATGAAGTGATATCAAATTTCAATGTGTTTCATATAAGAATGATGAACATGATTCTTCATAAGATCAATTGTATACTTGTTATCATAGTGAATCTCTATTGACTGTTTCACCTCATCACCAATATCATTTAGTTGTTGCTGATCCAAATTAGTTGAGTACCAGCCTTTGTAGTGGAGATAAACTCATATTTAGTAGTACCGAGATAAGTGAATTATTTTTTCTTACTCAACCATACCACAGATTTCATTATAATAAATAATGTTCCACCACATGTGGGTTTTCTATCAGCTACATCTCCAGCCCAGTTAGTATCAGAAAATGTTGATAGTTAACTATCTCTTCCTGGAGAAAAGTATAATCCATAATTGTGAGTACTTTGAATGTACATCATGATTATTTTAACATCCACCATATATTACTCCTTTGTATTACTTTTAATGCGGGATGATAATAATGTTTCAAAGATTATATATAAACTTGTTGTAGTTAATTATAGTAAGAATCCGATGATTATCTTGTACATGGTAGGATATAAAGAATTCTCATCCTCATGTTATCCATGTTTATTTATAATGGAAATAGAAGTATCCATTTTTTTGAGTCATGCATATTTAATTTCTTTAGAAACCCTCTTTTATACTTTTACATAGAAATTAAAGAGTATCTATTCTTCTGAATCACTTTCAATCCCAAGAATAATGTTATTTCACCAATTATAGACATTTCAAATTTTGGTTTCATATGATTGGAGAATTCCTCTACTGATCTATTTCATCTTATAACAAATATAATATCACCAACATACACCAGCACCATAAATTGGTCTTCCATATAATTCTTCACATAGATATTGTGATCCACTCCTCTTATTTTAAATTCCAACAACTTTACATAAGAATCCAGATGACAATACCATGCTTGTGGTTCCTAATTAATTACATGGAGTGAATTGTTTAATCTGTAAACCTTCATTTCATCATTACCTAGCAGAAAACACATAGGTTGTCCAATGTATACTTATTATTTTTCAATACCATTTAAGAATTCTATTTTGACATGCATTTGATAAACTTTGTATCCTCTTTGAATTTCCATGGAAAGAAATAGTCTAATTGACTCCAGTTTTAGCCATCAAATTTTTTTTCTTCAACATCAACACCTTTTATCTGAGAAAAGACTTTACACACTGGTCATTCCTTTTTTTAGATCAAATTTCCATGATAACCAAATTTATTTTTGAAGATCCATTTCATACCAATCACATTGTGGTTTTTGAGTGTCTTAACTAGATATTTTGTTTGATTTGTATCAATATGATCCAAATTTTTATTCACGGATTTAACTCATGATTCATCCTTTAAAGCTTCTTCAAATATTCATGGTTCTACAACTGATAGGAATTAATATTTTTCATTATTCATCATTCTCCATATCTGTGTGGGAGTTGTCAAATCCCAAATGATGTTGGATTGATCAAATTATACTCTTTTATTTCTCCTGTGAGGTTCATATTAATTTTCTTCAACCATGGTTCCCTATTTTAATTATTCTTCTATGTCAACATCATGATGTGATTCTTGAGTATTTTTCATGACTTCCTCCACTTCTGTATTTGGATTTATTCTATATCCATGTTCTTCCTCATATTCTATCACGTCAGTAGATGAATTCCTTGAGGAATTTGTGGTTTTATCTTCAATGATCCTCACATCACTCCTTTACACAATTTTTCCATGATTTTTATTAAAACATTTGTTGGATTTTCTATTCATTGAATATATGAGGAATATTCATTCATATACAGCATCACCATAATTTCCTTGACTTCCTTTTTTATTTCAAATAAATCATTTACTTCCGAAAGCACAATAATACTTCAAAGAGGGCTTCTATCCTTGCCATAACTCATAGGGTGTCTTGGTTTCCACCGTATAAATCCATGTTCAGTTTTGAATATAAACTAAAACTTGAAAATGCTCTTTCTTATAATTTAGAGAGATATGACTCTCAATCAGCATAGTTCTAGACATACTATTCTCCTATTAATTTCAGCACTCAATAACTCCATTTTGATATGGAGTTCTCCCAGCATCCACCTCATGTTGAATTTCATGTTTCCCCAAGTAATTTTCAATCTCAATAGATTTATATTATCCTTTATTGTTAGAAAAAAAACATTGATTGTCCATCTAGTATCATTCTTAGTGATTTGGAAATAAGTTTTCATGAAATCAAGCACTTTCTATTTCCTATGCACAACCCTCACACAATCCATTATACTATAATCATCAATGAAAAGTATGAAGTCCATTTCTCCGTATGTTCTAGAAACATTTATCAGACCACATATGTCTATATTAATGATATCAAGATGATTTTATTCTCTTTTCTTCTTTGGATGATATGAATTGCACACCAACTTTCCTTACATGAAATCATTACAAGTTTTCTCATGTACATGCTTTAATTTAGGATATCCATGACAATCATTAGGTTAGATATCGTATCCATATCTTTTTGATTGATGTGATCCAACCTTTGGTGCCAAAAACTATTCTCCTCTTTAACTATCATGTAACAATTGTTCTCTTTACTATTAACCTAATATAGGTTTCCATCTGTTCTAAAACCTTTCATAGAAGAATCCCATGTTCATCCTTTTATATTTCAACCCATTTTGTTGAATGTCACTATATGTCCTGAGTCACAGAGTTGACTCACACTCATGAGATTGTGGTGTAATCCATCAACATAAAAAAACTTTGGTCTTCTTCAGCTCATGATTGGTCTATTCAATACTATCATTTCCATTGATCTTCAAAGCAGCATCATTACTGAATCACACTATTCCATTGACCTTTTTTCAACATTTGTTAATAGGTCTTCATTTACAATCATATGGGAAGATCATCCACTATCAAAAATCCAGGTGTTAGTATTCCTAGTAGGTTTGAGAGATACTTCTGCAAGGATGGATTTTTCAATTTTCTTCTTTTCCATCCACAAGACATTAGTTTGAGTGAAAAATGATGACTTCTTTTCAAATATCTTTTCCATGTTCATAGGTTAATTATACTCATAATATTCTTCCAAAAGAGATAACATGTTTGTAAGATCAACATCGTCTGGTTGGAAAGTATTTACCTGTCTCTATGTTCTGTATGAATTGTTCCTTCCATTCCTATGCCTACAATCAATATCTTTATGAACAACTTTAGAATAATGAAAACAATATACATAGAAATTGTTTTTTCTATAAGATTTAGGATATGAATTCATTATCCTTTGATGACTTCCCAGCTCTTCCCTATTAAAATAGATCATTTCCTCTTCATAATATGACATGGAATGGCCCAATTATCCATATAATTAACATTTCATAAGTCGAAATGTCCTTTTATTTCTATTCCTCCTCATTTCATCTTCATTAGAATCATAGTTTGACTTTTTATCATCTCGGGAAACTCAAGGATAATTTTCATTCCACATTTCAGTATTATTTGAGACATTTTTTTTGGAAGTCATATTTCTTTATGATATGTTTGACTTTTAGCTTTCCTTTATTTTGTCCCATTTTACTTCTAGCATTTGATGTTTTAGTAGCATAACTAATTCCTATGTTTACCATTCATGAGGACCTTTGATCATTAAGAACATTCTCAACTCCATTAAAACCATGCCTAACTCTCTCCAGTAGCTCAGTATCTAAGAATTTTCCAAACTGAATTTCCTTCATTGTTTCTTTTGGACCTGATTCACTCTTAAGGTTAATCCTAAGAGTAACAACTTATTATTTAAGTCCCTCAATAGTTTTGGACTTATCATCTAGTTGAGATGTATATTCATTAATGAACTTTTCTTGTTCTTCAATTCTGAGCTTTAGTTCAACAATATATTTTGAGATTTCAAAAGTTGTTGAAGGTTCTTTTACTACTTCCTCAAGTCAGTAAATTTAAGCTTCTAGTATATCAACATATTCTAACAACTCATCCATATTTTATTTCAATTTTTTTAATCTCTTGAATTGGTTATCAGTCTTACCAAAATCATCCTTAAGTTGTAACTTGAGATCGACATCAACAATCAACAGATTATCTCTAGCTACATCTCTTGATAGTTATGATTTTTCAATGGTAGACATCATTGATGCATGGGTTCCATATTTAAATTATAGTTCTTCATCATCATAGTTTTTACTATCATTGTTATCTACTTCACAGATAAAAATTTTTCTCTGTATTTTCTTACTAGACATGAAATATCCCTTTTTGAAAAACCATTTTTTAGATTTCTCCATGTTTCAATCCTCACTTTTTTGGTCATCAAACTTTCTAATGCATCGAGAGGCAATGTGGCCAACTTTGCCACACACAAAAAATCCAGAGGTAACATGCCTTCAAATTTCCATTTCCCCATTATTTAATTTATTGGAAATGAGAGAAATAATTTGATTTTACTCATTATATTCATCAATACTATCTCCTAAAATTTCATGGTTGTCTATGGATTTGAATGACATTTCTTTTATTACTCGATTCATTGTATCTTTTGTTTTGAATCTCATCTCATATGCCACCAAGCTACCCAGCAGATCATCCAAAGAATGGTTGGAAAGAACCATTTCGTCAATGGATGACACATTTTAATTATATAGAGGTGTATGTTTTCTCAAGTTTTCTTCACAATATCAATGTTTTTTATTTCTTCACCAAGTCCCCATATTTCTCCAACAAATTCAATAATTCAATTTAAAAAGGTATCTTTATTTTCGTTAAGATGCATCTTAAGATAATTAAACTTATTGTGAAAAAACCTATAGTTTATTTATCCATCACTTCGTTATCAACTTCATTAACATTCTCTAGTTTTCCCAAATAAACATTTCTGAAATACATCTCATCACCTTTAGATATATCTGATTAGAAAGATCTGTAGTAAGGGCATTCTGTGCTTTAGAATCTGCATCATGCATTTTCCTACCTGTATCAGTCATAGATATCCCAGTTGAACTAGTGAACTGTATTCTTTGAGAAGTGAAAAATAGGACATTAATTTTAAGAGATCTTAGATGAGATTTCATCCCATTCTTCTAGATCTGAGAGTTGCTTCCATTATAGAGGGGGACTCCCCTAACATTCACTATATCTCCATGATATAAATCAAGTGAGGACATATGACTCGTAACCTTTACCCTATGATACCACTTGAAGGACCTAGAACACCATGAGAGGGGAGGGGTGAATCAGGGTATCACGTTGTTTTTTTAATGTGATAGATTTTCTTACCATGTTGGTAGAAACATGTTAAACTAGTATAATAGTATTGTGCAGTAATTTAATCATTCACAAAAAAAAAGAAACACACACCAATTTTACGTGGTTCTCCACTAAGGGATGTTTTAATGAGAATACAATGATAGGTTTTTGGTCATACAAAATTCCAATAATCATCACTATTTGTGGATTAAAAATTTTAGCATAGTCGTTTTGTGCCAGGTGCACTGCCTGTACAAGGTTTTAGGTATATCTCACTATATCCCTCAGCTCACTTTTGTTGAATCCTCCCTTTCTCACTGCATTGGGAAGACTTTGAATATAGTTTATCAACATGGAGGTCACATCAATGGTTTGTAATTAAATCCTACATCCTCAACTATAGATAGATTCTCTATTTAAGTCCCATTTTCCCCTTCATATGTAATCTAATTTTCTGCATACTATTTGTTTGCAAACTTGTCCTAAAAAAACTAGCCTTCTTCCTCCATGTACTACACTACACCATGTACTGTGAGTGCTTCCTTCACAAACTTCACTCCTCTACATACCACCTCTACATACTACCTATAAAAACTTCCTCTATGTACCGCTTTCATGTACTTCATCTCCGTGGATCAACTCCTCTTCCACTATCCATATTTTATGAATTCTCTTCGACAAACCATCTCCCTTTGTGGGTTTAGTGCCCTGAAAAATCCTTCTTTGGACTGACTAAACAAACCATTTTTCCTTTCTCAGAATCCTCCTCGTGATCCTCTTCTCCTTCATGGGTTTTTATACCTGCGAACCACTTTTGGACTTCACCAAATTCCTCCTGAATTTCTCCTCTTAGCACTTCTCTCTAATAAAGGGATTATAGATCCTTATATAGGAAAATAGATCTGTATAATCTTCTATAATGATATTTAAAAAATCATTGACATGGCACTGCCTTTACCATGTACTGTGCATCTCTCAGGAACCACATTCCCTATGTAGTTTTCACACATCCACCCTTTCTTCATGGTGGCCGAATTCTTTTATGAATTAATCTCCACCTCATTTTTTCCTTTGACAAGCCATCCTATGAAACTACTTTTTCACAATCCTTTCCACCTCATTTTCTCCAGTAAAAAGACAACCCGTGGACCATTTTCCATCCACAAAATGTGAACCTTCCCACAAACCATATTCGTCCCATGACCCATTTTCATTCACGATATGCATACCACCCTTCACGGTTGTGTAGCGCTGATACATGGAAATTATACCTTTTTTATTTTTCCTCACTGAACCATGTACCTCCTATAAAGTTTGAAAAATATCCTTCATAGTCTATGAACCAAGATTTGTGAAATCATTTTAATAAAACATTCCTTTCCCAAAATAAAAAATTCTTGGTTTTGAGGCCCAAAAATTTGTAAGACACTAGTAAATTGTGCTACCTTCGACACCTACTCAGTCCTGCACTATAAGATCACTCAACTTGAAAACCCCT
Organism: Viscum album; assembly: GCA_963277665.1. NCBI lineage: Eukaryota > Viridiplantae > Streptophyta > Magnoliopsida > Santalales > Viscaceae > Viscum > Viscum album. The sequence goes on along the minus strand of OY728121.1, from coordinate 216,646,370 downwards.
TGATCAACCCAATGTGGATTGACAACAAACACAAAACATACTTCATTTCTACCAAAGTATAACATTGGTTCCAACATGATAGATAATAGTATCACAAGATCTACAGGAGGTAGTGGAACCCTCATAAGTTTGTATCTTCTGATTATATCATGGAGGTCCCAAATTTTGTGTGAATTGAATAATTTTCTCTCTAGGAGAGTTTACTCAGGAAAAAAATCCAATTTCAAAAGACAAACTAGGGTTTATCAGTCGCTTTCTATGTGAATTCATCTTTGTAAATGTTAGAATATGGTGAAACTGAGTCTGTAAGATGAGAAATACAATAAGATGGAGTTGTATCCTTCTTCATAGTGTATCATAATTTAGTATAGATTACAAATTAAGTCCATAGTGAATTAATAAATTATAGAGTACTAATATTTATTAATTATTTCTTACTGGCGATTGTTTGATTTTTTGTAACTATTATACTTATGAAGAATATAATGTAATTAACATTGTTTCTTCAATGCATGTAGGATAACTTGTAAAATCATGTTAATACCTTTTTTTTACTTTCTTATTTTATAAACTTACATTATTTTTTATTTCAATTATTTTTATTTTCTGTGATAATCCTTTTGTTTCTCTCTCATCATGGTAGAATACAACTCAAATTTTTACAACATATTTTCTTCGTAGGATTTTATTTTTCGTGGGATATTACATTCCACAAAAGGTATGCGATAAAAATAAGGTAATTTCATGGTTTATATTATTAATGGAAAATATATTCATTATTAGATTACATAGATGAAATTTCACCCAACTCAAAAGTTTGTACACATTACATTAACTTTTGTGCATCCTGAGAAAATGGAAATGGTTGAATGGGAATTAATGGACCTGAATACAACTGGGTTAATGTGAAATTTATTTTCATATAATGATTACTTTATCATTTTATAGGTGAATACAATGGGGGAAATCATTAAATCTGATAAAAATAAATGTGATACCTCATTCACAGTTGATAAAGATTCTGTGATGTGGCGATGGTTCAACATGAGTTTATTGAATGGAAAACTATTATAATATCCCATGAAGAACATAAATATGATATGATGGAATCTAAAATCAGATTAGGTGAAATTTTTAGATGATATATAGTCAAAAATTCTATATTCATCCCTTATGAAGAGTTGATATTCAATGGTGAGTGCTAATAGTAATTCTAATAGAAATGATAAGTTTATTTTTAAGGGTGTCTCGAATTTGATACTCAAGAATGAACTACATAAAAGTTAAGTCCATCCCCTAGTCATTAGTTATCTTAACATTGACTAAGGATAATGTTTAACCTAATGATGGTATTAGAATGAACCATTAGAAGATAATTCTCAATAAATAAGTTAGATCAAGTTGGCTTGCCTAGGTCCTACGTGATGGATTTGTGAGAATAAGGATAAATTAATAAAAATTTATAGAGACCTAATGATAACACTAAAAGGGATTCAAATCCATAATATTTAAATTACATTTTTATAATGTATTGATGAAATTAAGAATTTCCCTATATTGAAATTATGATGGAATCTTGGATGGTTAATTTAGGTTCATATTTTATTAAATAGAAAAAAATGGATACATGATGTATTATGTAAGGGTATTTTTAAAGAAATTCATCCATCACATTATAATTAATTTAATTAATGGTGATGTGGTTACCTAATAGAGAAAATATTTTCAATTAATTTATATTTAATATCATTGTTTTAAACCCACAAAATTGTTCCTCTAATATGAATTGTTTCATTTTTATGATAATGATGTTATTTTGAGTTGAATAGTAAAAATTGGCCATTTTGGAGTTTTAACAGTTTTAACTTATTTCTTTAGTTTGGCCATAACATTATCTACATTAATCCAAATTGAAAAATTCTATCTTTTACAGATTCTAAACATCTAGGGCTTCATTTACTCTTTTTTAACTAAAAGCTGAATCGGCCATATGAAAGCTCAAAAGAAGTTCACAAGTTGGCTCAAGAAAACTGTTTTCAGTTCTGCCTAGTTTTGGTGTGGGATCCATAGCTCATCCACGGTGGGCCCAAATCTTGTAAAATTCGTTGGTTGGATGTAAATGGAGTTTTTGATCATCTTTTATGAAGGACTCACTGAGTGAATTGGCCGTGTATGGGGTCATTAAATCACCCTAGTCCGGAGGATTTCGTTTTGGAGAGTCTGACTGGACAGAATAAATGCTCATAGTAAAACGGCCTTAACCCTCGAAATACATGTCCAAATATGCTGATATTTTTAGGGGACACGTAAAAGGGAATTATGAACAACCTTAAAGAAGGGAGCAACGTGTGAAGATGTCATTTAATGTGGATAAAACGTGTAAACATTATGGGGAAACATTCTGGCTATAAAAGGAGGAGAGCTCTATCCATTCTCCATCCCACTCTCCATCCCATTCCTTCTGGGACACCAAGAAGGATAACTTTTAAGCTTTCTATTTTATTTTTTTATTTTTAATAGTTTTATAATTCTTTCTTCTTCCCCATTCATATCGATTACCCTTACCATGGTGGGGTAAACTTTTGGAGTGATTGGGGAAGGGTTGGTTTTCTACATTGTAATGCTTGAGTTCTTGGACGCAATTGAATAAATTTCTTTCTTCTTCAAAGTTGTTTTCAATTTATTATAGTGTATTTTATAATCAAGTGTGATCATTCTTGAATATTAATTCCGTTATTGATTTTTATCTTTGTAAAATAATCATAATCTCCCTCCACTAATTTTTGGTTTATATACGATGGAATAAACCAGGAATTAGTGGTGAAGTACTCGACGATCGTCAGTACGTGTAAAAGGTGTAGTGAATGTTCTTGATTTTTTGGGATAAACAAAACCAGATCGGGTATTTCCCATTTAAATTAAGGATATTCAATTCAACTATTTTACAAATGGAAGGAGATTTGACCAAACCAAGATCTTGGTAAGGTTTTCTCTCACAATAATAATTTCACCAAGGAAGTGATAGGAAACGATTGTGGAAACTCAATTTAATAAAATAAGAAAAAAAGGTTTGAATTAAATTGAACAAGGATAGCATTATAATTAGGAAATTGACCCCGACCTAATCAAACTTTTAAATATCATAGTTTTTCAATCATTTTAATTTCAAATTTCATTTCAAAAACAAAACATATTTTTACCCTCGTTTTAAAGTGAAAAATCGTTTTGTGTGCACTCCTCTTCGGGAGACATCCTAGGTCAACCACATTACTACATTTTAACTTAGGAAATAATTGTTTTACCACGCCCTATGATAGGCGTACGACATTACCTATATGGTGAATATTTGGATCCTAGAATCTAATGGAATTTCACACATTCCTATCCAATGGAAAAATATTATATCTATTAGATAGCGTGATGAGGATGGATATGGAATAAAATTATAAAATAGAGTCGTGAAGGTGAAATGAAAATACAAGGTATATTAAGAGGTTTAAAGAATTTGACCTAGTATTTTATTGGAAGAATGTATTGAATTGTAATGATCTGAACCCCATTATCGGAATATCTAAAGGATTGTAATTGCAGGATCAGTTTCATTAGTGAGAAAAATATAAAACTTTTAATAGATAAAGGAGAAAAATTGTTTGAACAATTGGAAATTTGAATGTGTGAATTTTGTGTACATGGGAAAAAGAGATGGGTGCCCTTTAATTTTGATGGATAGAAGAATATAATAAAAAAAGGGAAGTAATTTATCAGATATTTGATGACCAAACCCTATCAAGGCTCATGTTGGATCTTTTTATTTCAATTTTTATTGATTATTCTATGTGAAATGTATGGTTTTACACTTTTAAACATAAATATGTTTTTTTAATAATTTAATTTAATGGAAATCCAATGGAGAAAATGTATATGAAAAAAATTGAGGTGAAACATTTTAGAAAATTGAGGTGAGTACACTGAGCAAAACATCTATTATATTTTTTGAAAGAAGGGGTTATGACATGTGAAGACAATGCTTTGAAAATCGTAGTAGAATGGTGTGGCTGAAAGAATGAATCTAAATTTTACTTTTAACTCTCAATGAATGATATTTCAATATGAAATTTCCATGAAAAGTTTTGCAATAGAACACAAAATAGTGGAATACTTGGGAATTCAAGTCCATTATCAATAGATAGGAATGATATTCAAGAGGATCAATGTTTTGGTAAATGACTAGATGTTAGTCATCTTATTTTTTTCATTTTGAAATAAATTTATGTTAGCACTTTGGATTGAGAAAAACATGAGGTAAAATACAAGGTACGTTTTATCATTGGGTATAGAGATATTGAAATTAGATTTTAGCTTTGGGAAGATGAAAGTAGACAAATCGTCTGAAGATAAGAATTATATTTAATGAGAATTTTATGTGGAAGGACTATAATATGGGAGAGAAATAAGTTTAGAGAAATAAATCCCCTATCCATATCTATGTTGATTCGAGTAAGAAAATTTTATGTGAGGAAAATCTATAAAATAAATATGGAATAATTAAAACTCTACTGGTGAGTTTAGTGAATTATTTGATAAAAGGCCAAGGATTTATAATTCTCATCCTAGAGAACCGAATGTTACGGGGTTGGAAGAAATATTAGAGCCAAGATGTATAGAAAAAAAAATATATGTTGAGAATATCAACAAAAAATTGAAGACATGATCAAAGGTTTTAGGATGAGATGAACCTCTAAATTTTGATATTTTTATGGGAACCCAAATTCTTAGAATAAGTGGAGACACTCAATCAATAAATAAATGTTATTAGTGGATGAACATATGTTTAAATTAAAATCCAATCAAAAGTGGGAATTGAAAGAATTATCAGAATAGAAATAATAACAATAGAATACATGGGTTTAATATTTGAAATAATATGTTGATTGAACACACCATTTTAAATCATGACTAGTAGAATATGTAATTCCATAAGATTAATGAGTTTATATTTTAAAGTCATACCCATTTTAATTTGAATATGAAACTATGAATATTGTGTTAATCATGGTTGATTTAGATATAATTATCATGAAATATATTGATACAAAGTTAGAGTTCCATCATGGAAATTTTGAGGGGAAATTTTAAAGTGGAAACTATAAGGTTTCATGAATAATTGGATAAATAATTTGGTTTATAAGATGAATAAAACACTTTACTGGATGAAGAAAAAACTATGATAGTGGAATCATATGTTCAATAGATATATTTCTGAAGAAGGTTTCAAATGGTGAAATTCATAACCCAAATATTAGTAGAAGTAATGGGATTATGATGCAATCATAATATTCCAATTCTATGTGGATATAATTTTGTTATTAGGAAAATAAGAATCATATATTCAAGTGATAAAGAATGTGTTTTATATGATTGAAACATATGGATTTTGAACATTCCATGAAAACTATGGGTACATGGATTGAGATTTATATGAAGCACTAATATAAATTGTTTCCTTAAAATTGAAATTATGATGTTGGTTTCTTATAAATTGATGAAAACGTGTTTATGGAGACTATTAGGTGTCAGTTTGAAATAAAAACTATGCCAAAAAGGTTTTATATTCATATTTGGCATTAATTTTTTAAAAAACTAATGAAAAAATAATAGTCAAAATCCTTTTTTCCATTAGTTGTTTACAGAAACCGATGATTTTTTTTAAAATAATAATTGGAATTGATTTCTTTAAAAACTGTTAAAAAAATTTCTTTAAAAAAAGTGCCAACATTTTCCACAGAAATGGAGGCAAAAAAATTAAAATAAAACCCATATTATAAAAACCTCATTTTCAGATCGTCAAACCACATTTTCTCTCAACTAAGAATGAATATAATGACCACCCAAGAATATTTGAAATCAATTTTTCATGAGTTTATTAAATTTTAATCATCCTTTCATGATTGGTGGTCCTAATTGTTTTATCCTCTATCTTCGTTTCACCATACATGAAATTATTTTTTCAACAAAAATTATTTTTCAATCGACCATAAATCGTGGTTCGGTTTTTTTTTCTTATTTATTTATCTTTAATTGAAACATTTTTATTAGATTTTATAGGGTTTATTATTTGAATGAATTTGAGCGATGAAATTTAGATTTTAGAGAAATTTTCCTTATTGAACTCTAAATTTTGTATATATATTTTTTTTAATTTCAAAGAGAATTTATTTATCATTTAGTTATTATTTTTATTTATTTATTCATTTTTTTATGTAGATTATTGTTAATTATAATTTTGTTTTGTTAAAGTAAGTTTATTTTGATAATTTTTATATTTGATGAAATTATATAGAAAAATTCCCAAATAAGGATATATACATATATATACTTGTATAAATATATATATATATGTGTGTGTGTGTGTGTGTTTATATATCAGTAGAAACTAGTATCTATGATATTTTTCATTTTTATTCCAACCAAATTATATATGTTTGGATCATCTTGAAACACATCACAGAATATAAATACCTTTAGTAGATTAGTTTTTTTATTCCTAATTATCGTTGATATTTCCTATCTGATTACCAATATTTTTAATATATGTATTTATCGTTAAAATTTGTCTATATATATATATATATTAAAATGTTATTTTGTTTTAATATAATCATCGATTATATTTTTATCTCAACTATTTAATGGATTTTAATTGGATAAATTTATGAAGAACCACTAATGAATATGAAACATGGTTTAATGTTTTTTTGGAATTTTCAAATCAAAATCTTCTAAACATAGATTTGATTTTTTCACCTTGTGTGATGTGTTTGAATATGAGAATGTTAAATTCCAAAGAAATCTGGGACCATCTCATTTTTTATGTCTTTGCATTAATTATACATGTTCGATATTTCATGGTGATATAACTAAATATTAAACATCTAATGTTGATTAAAATATTTATAATGAGGCATATGATCATATTGAACATTTAATTTGGGATTTAGGTTTTGAATCCATCTAAAAAAACAAAAATAGTTGAATGATTGTACAAATATTCTGAGATACCATTATTCCTAGGTAGAAGTAAATATACAGTGTTATCAGCAGTTTTCAGATTAATTAACTTTAATAAAAAAAATAGGTAGAGTGATAAGAGATTCTCTAACTTACTTGATATTTTAAAAGAGCTACTTCCATAAGGAAATGAACTTCCATATTATAATTATGAGGAAAATAAAGTATTATAAAAAATGGAATTGGGGTATAAAAATATACTTTATTTACCTAAATATTGTGTGTTGTATTAGAAGGAATATGAATATTTATCAAAATTTCCAACATGTGAGACGCCACACTATTAAATGGTGGAAAAACTCAACCGGGATTCATTCTCAGGTACTGACATCTAACCACATGCTAAATCAACTAATTATTTCCAATATTACTATCTTATAATTCCAATAAATCAACTCTTATTCATTCTCTGTTAACAAAAAAATCAAATTCTAAAGAAATTTTGTACTTTGAAATAATTCATTGTTTGAAGTATTTATTTTCAAATTAAGTTGATGCTAAAAGGTTAAGATCTAATTTAGAGGAACATATATATGGTGGTAACTTATGTCACCCTATTGATTCATCATAGTGGAAACAATTGGATAAAAAAATTTCCATTTATTTTAAGTGAAATGAGAAATATGAAATCCGAAGTGTGTATAGATGGAATGATCCCATATTAGAGCTAATGTATCCAACATAGTTCATTGCCAAATTTTTTGGTAGTTTACTAATTATCCCCATATATATACATAATAAAAAAATATTAAGTCATGATCTTTAGGATTTATAGACCAAAATAGACATTAAATGATATTTATGTGTATCTTTTACCATTTATTGAAGATTTTAAACTTCTATAAGAGACATGTGTTAAATATTTTGATGCATAAAAATAAGAGTTTTTTAATTTGCATACTGTGATAATGTTCAGTACAAACAAATTTCTTATGTGTGGGAACTTATTTGGATACAATGTTAAGGTACATAAAGCATGTATAATTTCTAAAGAAGATACTTTATATTATCAATTGAAGAATGGAAGAAAGATAGAGTATATGAGACATTATGTATTTTTTTCGAATTGATTATCATTATCATAGATTGAAAAGGCATTTAAAGGTTTGCAATAATAAAATCTTCCACCACAACCATTGTTAGTTGAATAATATTATTATAGTGTGATAAATATTTATTCATAATTTTGAATGAAAACAATTTATGGTCTTCAAAAAAATATCTGTAAGAAATATTTAGTCTTTTTTGAACTACCTTATTGGATATTTTTAGAGATAAAACATTACACTGGTGTTATGTATGTTAAAAAACATATATTTGACAGTTTGATTGGAAATTTATTTTATTTAAAAAGAATTAAGAATGATGTATTAAATTCTAGATTAGTCATTATATCAGTGGGAATATATTCTTTGGAATCTCTAACTATGAAATGAAACATAACATATTAACCTCCATCATGCCACTCAATAATGATGATTGAGAATATGATTTGTTTAGTGTTTGTATAGTATAAAAGTAGCCATTGGATATTATTAAAATGTGATGAATTTGGTTTTAGTAAAGGACTATAAAATAATAGGTATTAAATCTTGTGATTTTCATGTATTTTTGCAAAAACTCATACGAGTCTCACTTCATATTATATTATCAATAGTTGTCAGAAATACTATTATCAGGTTATGAAAATTCTATCAAACCAATTTATAGAAAAGTCATTGATCCATATTTGTTAGATGTGTTGGAGAATGAAGTTGATATTATTATTTTTCAACTATAACATTATTTACAACTTATGTTTTTTGATATGATGGTTTATATGGTGATTCATCTAGTGTGTGAGATAAAAATATAGTGGACTATTTATTTATAGTGAATGTATCCATCTGAAAGATATATGAAAATTTTGAAGGGATATGTTCAAAATTCTTATTGACTAGAGGCCTCTATTTTTCAAAAATATGTATCAAAATAGGTGATTGAGTTATATACATATTATATTTATGAAGTTAAGAATATTGGTTTTCCCCTATCTTGAAATATGACAATTGATAATGAAGGTAGGGGATTTGAGGCTTATAGGTAAATTTTATTCTCCATGATGAAGTGATGCATGCACATTTATACATTTGTAACAACATAGATGTGGTTCAATAATATATATCATCAAATATTACTGAATTAAAGGTACTATATTCTAAAATAAATGAAAATTGGTTGATGATTGAGCATAAAAAGACATTTCTTTCATGGTTTAAAGAGAAAGTCATCTCATATATATGTACATCATAAAAATTGAAATGGTTGGGAGGGGGACATCTATTAATGTGATCACATGGTTTTGTTTTGATATCAATGGGTACTCATTTTACACAATAAATTAGGATTACATGGGTTCCATTCAAAATAGTGGAGTAATGGTCATCAATAATGCATTTCATTTTTGAGTGAAAATGATAAATACCCATTTTGGCTTAATCGACATGTTTTGGAGTTCTTGAGGATATATGGTTGATTTATTATACTAAATTTCAAGTCAAAGTGTTTAAGTGTAATTGGTTTAATAGTAATAAATGTGTGAAACATGATGGTTGTGTGTTTACACTAGCTGATTTGAAAATATTTATTTACAAAGAGGAACCATTTATCATGATAAGATATGCAATGAAAATATTTTAGGTCATTGGTCCATCAAATGATCAATGGTCCATTATTTTTCATGGGAAAATATTTGATTTGGGTGATGAGTAATAGGATGGTGTTATTGATTTATATGAGGATTATTCATCTATTATGTGATTTCTCGATGATAACAATGACTACAACAAAGACACAATGCTTGTATTGTGAAATTTTCCTGTTGAAGGTATATGAGAAAGAGCTAATTTAATCTCCTAATTATTCTGGTAATTATTTTTATTTTATTTCCTTTTTGAAATTTAAAATTTTAAAAACTCTATTTTTTTAATATTAATTGGATGTTTAAATATATATATTTCATTATTTATATAATTTTTTATATAATTTTATATTCAAAAGTTATGGTTGAACATTCATTCCTTGAAACACCTAATGGATGATATTTTGTTTTAGTTAAATTTATGCATATGAAACCCTTTTTCTTAACTATGATTTTTAAATTTTAAGATGTTTCTATCATTTTACATGTGATGTTTATATTTAATAGTTTAGCTAGCATATTTCCTGGACCTAAGAATCATGATATCATTGTTTTTATAACATACAAATGTATGCCACTTTTTTTACATAGATATTTTTATCATCCTTGTTTCTAAATTTTCACATCTCTAATAATATATAGGTACATATAATTTCATTAGATTTTAATATTTCAATTTTAGATAAAAATAGAGAGGAAAAGTTATAGTTCTACCTCTCTTGGTTCATATTATTATATATTCATTAATATAATTATTTAATAGAAGAAAAATTTTAATTTTTTAAATCTATATGTAGGACTACTAATGCACCTCCAACTAAGGAGTCCTATCTTGTTAGTATAGAGAAATTAATTTCTTGAGTTGGTAAACATGGTATTACGCATTTAATAAATATTTCACTTTCTCATGGATATGAGATGTTACATATTATTTGTGTGGATAATAAAAAAGAAACTGGCCCAAATGCAATTCAATTTACCTGTTATACCTCCATGAAAAGTTTTTGCAGGATTATAATTTTAAATCATGATTAGATGTCTATATACATTATGGTGAAACAACATATTTGGGAGGCCATAACGGTATAATATCTCAATTGATTTATTTTATCTCAGTTTTTGAAAAAATAAATATTCTAAATGAATGATATTTAATTTATTAAATTATGGATAACTTTCAATTTTTATGAAATAAAAGAACACAATAAAAATATTTCATCCATTATCGGTTGTTCGATGGAGATATTTCAAAATAAAATTGAAAAAAAATAATATTCTTGGAAAGAAAAAAAATGAATACCAATACCGCACTTATGAGTTTTTAGATGCAGGTACATGGAAGAAATTTGTTGAAAACAAACATAATGAAGTGTTTCTGGTATGATAATTATTTTATATTGTAATAATTATTATATTATTATATAATTACTTATTAGATTATTTTTATATAAAAGGCCTCCATGAGATCTACTCAAGAGATCTTGTTTTAGAATGTATACCCTCAAACGTTATCACATTGAGGGTTTCATTTATTGGATTAGAAGATTATTGATGAAATTTTTGAAGAATTAAGAGAAAAATCTAATAGAGGTTTAGAAGAGGCCCAGTTTAGTTCTCCATCTCCCCTCACTCTCCATGAATAATGGAAAAGGGAGATAAAAATGAAAAATGAAATGTTTCTTACAAATCAAGAAAATTAAGTATCCAAAAGAATTATATGTAAATATTTTTTATATTTCATTAATGATTGTATTTTTTGAATTAACAATGATGTTATACCATTTTCATTTTTTATTTCATGATGAACTTAAACAGGAAGGTTCCTAGAGAACTTTAGTCCCTAAGGGTAGGATGGACATCCAAGTTATTTATTTAGGAAATATAAAACTCCTTGTCCATGTAAGAATATATTAGTTGAGTGTTAGTATTAGGAAAAGATTAGTCATTAAACTAAGCTGTCAGGAGATCCCAAAAAAATTCATCAAATGATTAGCTAAAAGAAATGAAATAATCCATGGGACATTAAATTCAATCAGTTGTTCATTCTATGTTTGAATAATTGATGATACAATTACAGTCAATGTAGACTCTCAGTCTTTCCGACTAACCTAGTCTTCCAAGAGTTACCATTCAGATGTGAAACTTGTAAAGCCAGCCCAGTTGGCCTAGTTTTCTTAGCCTGCCTACTCAGATCCTCCACCTCCACATTCAGAACCAACCTTATATTGTGAGTTTTATATTGGAGATCCTCATGTACATGTTGTAGAATATAGATTCATACAAATTTTTGGGGATTGTGTACATCACTAGCCTATATCATTGGTTCATGACAGAGTATTGGTATATGATATTATTGATCCTAATATCCGTGTACCATTTCATACCAAGGAGGTTACCAAATCTGGGGGTTGTATCAGTCAGCGTTTACTTTGGATGACTAACCTATGTTATCTATCATATGATATATTAATTTTTTAAAAATATTAATTACATTTGATTGAAAATAAATTATAATTTTTTCTGAAATTTAATTTTTATATGATTATATAAAATCAAAAGAAATGATACAAAGGAAACAAAAGCTAAAATACCCAATAATTTTATATTATTCTCATTTTTATGATGGGACAAACAGATTAACCAATATTTCTTCTTTGTTGGATAATTTATATAAGTTTTAGAAGATGGATGAAATATGTGGAAGTGATTATCTATTGAGAATAATCAAAAACTATATCATGGATATAATTACTTTTGAAAATATCCGAGTGAATGTGTTGTAATTGTTTCCATGTATTTCAATTTACGTTTCAGTTCTTATTTCTTTATGTAAAGTTGATTTTAAGTGAATTTATTTATTTATTATTTAATTAGGTATCCACACATGCTTCTTATATAAAATTATACCACTAGTGTTTATCGTCTTATTGATCCAAAATTCATTTCAATGGATGTGCAGTTTTTGAAAACTCATGATAATGTTAGATATATATCTGAGAGATTATCAATATCAATGATGGAATACAGGAATTTTCCATTAAATTATTTTTAAGAACACTATAATAATTATGAAAAAATATTCATTATCATTTCATTAATTTTTATTATTTTTTTGTAGAGGGCATTGGATGTTAGGCGTATTCTACCCACATGAATGTAAGTTATACTGGTTTTTCACTTTATTAGGTCTTTTTATAAAAAAAATTATCACCTTGGTAGATAAATGTTTTATTCATTTTTATAAGTTCGTTAATATTAATTTTTATTGTTTATACATGTTTTATTAGTTAGTATATATTGAAATACAGGTCATGAAAAAAGTATAACAAAGATCACTTGTCATTAAAGATTACAAATCTAATCCAATACATGAATGTAATGGTAAATATTTTCTATATTAAATAATATTTTTATTTTTTATATATATTTAAATATTGGTTTTTAATATCATGTAAATTTTTTATAGCATTAGTGTCATCCTCAACAGGAAATTGTGGAATTTGGTTATAATGTTTTATGATTCATAAATAAGATAATCACAAGTGGAGTAATGACTAATTTTGATAAGGTTATTTAAATATATTAATTATTTTATCTTTTATTTCAAAATATTCTATTTTTTAATATTACAACATTAAATTTCGTTTTATAACATCAATGATTCTGAGTCGCGTACGAATGAAAAACTTGCCCATATTAGATCCTTGTTTGTGAACTATTTTTTAAGTGTGATTGTGATTTCAATTATCTGGTATATATCTTCTAATGTTTATTTTTAATATTACAGTTTTCTAATAAAAATTATTAAAAACTAATACCTTTTATAATAGTTTTTTAAAGTTAATGATTTCAAATGAATACTTCAATAGTAACCACATATAATTATGTTAAAAAAATTTAGGTATGTGTTTTTAAAATTATAGTTTAAAATCTTATTACATAGATTTCTTTTGACTAAGTCGATATGTTATTTTACAAATATTTACTCTGTTGTATATATCATTTGTTTGTTGTATGGTTTTTTTGTCATACATTTGGTCACATTATTTTTAAGGGTGTAATAATATTTAAAATTTACTAATTTGTTTTTCATATTTTGGAATCTGTATTTAACTATACTGATGAAAAAACTATAAAAAAAAATTTAGAGAAGCTTCGACATCATCTTTTACAAGAAACTGATGCTGAAGAGTCTTTTTAGCGTTGGGTTTTTGGAAAAAATGATGCTGAAAAGAATATAGAAAAATTGAAAGATTTTTTTAGGCATTAGTTTCTTGAAAATGCTGATACCGAATTTTTTTACATACTCTATTAGGTAACTTCTTTTTGATGAAACCAACACGTAAAAGTGACTGTTAAAATCAAAAAATGATTTTTGAATTTAGATTCTTTATAAAATGGACACTAATATTGCAATATCATAATATCAATGTCAGTATTATTGTATAACTGACACCGAAAAGGTAAGTTTTTTTTATTTTTATTAATGTTTATAGAGTCAGTTTAAAAAAACTAGCACAGAAGCACCGATTTGTAGCATCCCATTTAATTTTTTTTGTTAAAAACTGATGGAAGAATGAACAAAAACTAACATGAAATTTTTTTTTTCCACTAGTGAAGGTTGTAACATCCATTCTTTCCCATGTATACATCATAAATAAGATAATTAAAAAATATTTATTTAATGGATTTAATCTATTCTCAACTACACTTGTAGGTTATTGTTTATTTTTAAAGGCACGGGTACCGAAAACGAATGAAAAATTTGGTATATGGAGAAATTGAAATCCACATCAGCAATAAGAAGCATGATATATGCATTGAATTATAATTAGCTCGATATTGATTTCATTGTGGGAGTGTTTAGTTTCATTATTTTAAATCCTAATATTGTACACAAAGAAGTAATCGAGTGGATTATCTATTAAAATAAATGAAAAAAATAAAACACTCTACATTTTGGGGAGAAAAAGCTCTTGAATGTAATTATGCATGTCAAATTATCTAGGAATTTAGACAAAAAAAAGAGTAAGACTGTATTTTAATTCAACTATGGAAGAATGATGATGATTTATATTTCATGAATATTGAGGATTATTAACTTATATATAATGGAGTCAGATTTCATGGATTTAATGGATGTGGGGAAGGATTTGGTTCCAATAATTAATTTTCTAATGTATTTCAAGAGAATATAAGAAGGTTGAGTTTTTGTCACAACCTATTCCAGTGGGTCCCATGTTGTGATACCCCAACACAGCCTCTAATAGTCCAGGGGATAATGACTAGCACTGAGTAGGCATATCACTAACATGGGAGTCATTTCCAAAATACCTGTACACACACATATCCAAGACCAAAATTTCTAAAATGTAAAAAAAAGCACTAAGGAACAAAATTCATGCATACCGCTAAACCCAACCAACATATTAAAATATGAAAAAAGTGAAATAATGTAGACTGGGCTGGAATAAAGTCACACCAAAAGAAAGATATTTCAAACTACAAATTCCAACTTGAAACAAGATAGGAACTAGGACAACTACTTGATGTCGTAGGAACACCTCAGCCTGTACAGAACTCACAAAGCTCTATCCAGTCATGGTCCTCCATGGACTCCACCAAAAGGACTCTCATTTACACAAGACATGAAACATGCAGGAAAAGCCTGTGCATGGGTGAGTATAACAATACTAATTAGGACACCTCAAAAACCAACAAACAATAAAAAAAGTAAAAATATAGTATTATCTACATAGTATATGTATATAGTACATATAAAAAGAACATAACTAGATATACTCAATACCCAGACCTGTGGTCTAGAGTTAAGTCGCAAAGACTACATACCAATTCTAGGGATTTCTTCTGAAGATTCCATAGAGCACTCATATGAGAGAACTCAATCCTGAGTTTTATATCCCTCATGAAGTCCGTCTAAGATGTATTGTTTTTCAAGAACTTCCATGAGAGATAGATACACTGATAGATCTAAAGAGATAATATGATGCACTCACTCTGGGAGAACCAACTCCACAAGTGGGTAAGATCACAATACACAGACGAGGATCACTGCTACATCCATGAAATATACCATGGCTCGTCGAGATTCTCCTAAAAAGTAGAGAACGAGTGTCTAGTAGGATTGGTCACATCAAAAAATAGACTCGACCTAGGGAACATGAATGGATAGACGATCATGTTATGGGACTATCAGAGTGGACTCCTGACACTATCCAGAAATACCTGTGGAAGGGGGCCAAACACCAATAGATAGGAAACGATACCAACTGAACTCTAGGGGAACAAGCAAGGGGAACCAACCCAAATGAAACATTTCCATGATAATATGGAAAAATAGATAGAGATAGGTAGAAAAGAGGACATGAAGTGTAGAAGGGTCACACACCATGTCACTTGACCTAAGGTACTTCTCGGGTACAATGGACTGAGTTAGAAGAACATGTCATGGGGAAATGGTATACATGGATTTTAGATAAGGTCACAAGCCTTGTCCTAATACCTTGGTTCTACCCCGTGTATGTTGGCCATGTTCCGGTACATGGATTCAACCCGTATTTGTCTACCCATGTAACGTTACACAGGGTAGCCCGTGTAACTGGCCTGGGTTTGGCTGTGTGGTAGAGTACATGTCATGTACACCACCCCATGTCTATGTATCCTCTAAAATATAGGCCAAGTTTTGGGGAAGGTCCCACACGTCATGTGACATGTGTCATATATTGTGTGTCACTTCTATGCTTCCTGAAACCCTAGCCACCACTAAGAGGGTCCCACACACTGTGTATCTTGGGATACATGCCGTGTTCATCAAGATTTTTCAGAATGCATGGTTAAAAATCCGGTCATCTACCTCATAGCTCTTTCCAATGATTCAAGCTGTGTCTTAGTGAGAAACACTAGATCCAAAATCATTTGGTCACGCTATCATCGATTCTATATGTTTCATACTTCCAATCTGCCTGTAAATCCAATTCTGATCATCTACATGAAGAATGATCGAAGAACGATATATTATGTAACACTCTGATCCATTCATTTCCATCACCTTCACACCTTCTCTAAGCTGTAATGATTCCTGATCTATGAATTTAGATCGTCACATTGTGATTTGAATGGGCAATGATCATCTGTTCCTAACCCTATAAGGACAGAGTATGTGTGGGGATAATGGGGAATAAAATCAAATTGAAACAACTAGAGGAATGAACCTTAACCATTGTTCATTGTAACATCGATACATTCTATTAGAACAATCAAGAAACTAAATCAAAATAGAATCAATACCCTAAATCAAACCTGCAATCAATCCCTCCCACAAGAACGATTGAACCATAGGTCAACATGTTCGTGGGTTGATTATAATTCATCATTAAATTAAATAACAGGGAAAGAATAAACTTAAAAAACATTACCTACCTCAATGTTGGGTCATTCGCTGAAGTATATCAATCTTCGTGTCACTTCCATTGGTGTGATTCGTCAAAGAGGTATTCATTGATCTCTGATTCAAGGCTCTGTCATCATTTATCATCGAGAGAATTATTCAGGTTCTCTCTGGAGACTCCAAAATGTTTTCCAGGGTTATGAGCCTAACCTTGTACTCCTTCATATTTTAAAACAATAAAACACATCACTACAATGATGCGTAACTTTAAAATTAAATCAATATTAAATTCATTTTATTTCATTAAAACGTCCTAAAATTAATTTTCACTACTGAACTACACCGACTGATATTAGGGACTCACCTAGGGTAAAGTTGCTTCTCTGAATGTAGTGGTACCCTCATATTTTTTATCATAGCTCCCATTTAGATGTTATTTAACTTTTTACGAAAACCTCTCACTTATTTTATTTAATATATTTAATATTTTTCAAACATTTATTATGGGAACACTGGGCCTCAGAATCGTATGTCATCTTAGTGCCTAGTCTCGAATTAATTCCATATAATAGTTAATAATAATACAAAGAAAAATATGGGACATTACTTTCTCCCCACCATGGGGATTTATATCCCTGATAATCCAAAAAATGATATAAAAAATTATGTGGGTATTTCACATGAATATGAGTCTCCCACTCTGATGTGCTCTCCTATAGATTCTTATGCTGCCACCAGACATGAAACAAGGGAATAAATTGCCCACCTAGGATCCTCTCATGCTGATCCTCAATCTGCACTGGGTACTCAACAAAGGTCGCTCAATCATCAATGTACAGCTGGCTCTAGTTGATGGTGTGTGATGGGTCATGAACTTACATCCTCTGCTGCGACATGTGGAAGAATTCATGTACCCGGTACAACTATGGAGGTAGAGCTAAGTGGTACACCACCTCACCAACACTACACAATATCTGAAAAATGCTAATGAATCTCAAAGATAACTTTCCACATCGATCAAATCTTTGTATCCCTTATCAAGGTGTGACTCGAAGGAATACATGGTATCCTTCCTCGAACTCCCAAGGTCTCTTCTATCTGACAGTATAAGACTTCTTCCAGCTCTGTATGGTCCTCATCTTCTCCTGAATGATCAACACCTTCTCGCTAGCATCGCTTTCCAGCTCTGGGCCCATGAGTGCTGACTCACTTATGTTATTCCAAAAAAGTGGTGACTGGGAGGGTCTCCCATATAAAGCATCGAATGGTTCCATACCATTGGTGGAGTGGTAAAATTTTTTGTATTCAAACTCTCCAAGTGTTAGGTGTTCATCCCAAATATGACATAAGTCCAAGATGTAGGCCCACAACATGTCCTCCAAAACCTGAATGTTCCTCTTTGTCTGGCCATCTGTCTGGGTATGAAATGAGGTGCTCAAGTGTAATCGAGTCCCAAATACCTCCTGAAATCCCTTCCACAACTAGGATGTGAAACGATAATCATGATTGGAATCTATTTTCTATGGGACCCCATGAACCCATAATATCTCCTACACATAGAGGCATCCCAAGATCTCTAATGAATTTTGTTCCTGGATAGCCAAGAAGTGGTCCGACTGTGTGAGTCATTCAATGATTACCTAGATGGAATCGTGTCCCATAGACATATGGGGTAAACCCATCATGAATTCCATAGATATTCCATCCCACTTCTATTACGTCACCTCATGGGGTGAGCTAAACCTGATGAAACCTGGTGCTCATCCTTCACCTGCTGGCACGTAAGACATTTACAAACAAACTCTGCCACTTCCATATTCATCATTTTCCATCAAATCTAATTTCAGAGGTACTTGTATATATTTTACACACCAGGGTGTACTGCCAAAGGCGATTTATGGAACTCCCTTAGATCTTCCTCTCACAACACTGCTGGTACAACTCTGTGCCCCCTAAAAATGATAATGTGCTCCCTTCCATGTGAATATCCATCTAGGGAATTCCTAGTGGAATTATGTATACAAAAGGTTTCATAGTTAGTCCATAGGCCTTTCCTCCCCAACTAACTATAGGAGTGTAGGGGTGACAACTAGATACATGAGGAATGTTGCATCATCTGTATTCGTGAAGGATATCTATAATGAGGAAAATTTCTCTAAAAACTCGTTCAACCATTGTGAACTAGATATCATGCTGAGAGATTATTCCAATACATTCCCCTTATTAGGAGTATACATGATCTATAAGTCATAATTTAGGAGTAAGTATAGTTATATCCTATTTTTCAGGTTCATCCTCTTTGAGAAGATATATTTGAGACCATTATGATCAGAGTTGATGATAAACTGCTCACCCATCTGGTTGTTTCACCACATCTTCAAAGAAAAAACTACCACTTCCAACTCAAGATAATGGTTTGCATAGTTCTTCTCATGGAGCCTCAATTTTAATTAACTATAGGAAACCACTTCTTTCCTCTTCATTAAGACACAACCACGTCTAGTCCCTGATGCATGAAAGAACACTATGTACTCGACACCCTCCTCCAAAAATATCAAGATCGGGGTGCTCATCAACCTCTAACTCAACTTCAAAAAATCATGCTGCCAAATATCTTTCCATACAAAATAATTCCCCTTTCAAGTAAAAACAATCACCGAAGCTGATATCTGGGTGAAATTGACTATGAATATCTGGTAATAGCCTGTTATCCCAAGGAATCTTTGCACCACTGTCACGCTTCTAGGTGGCTCCCATGCTTATACTTAATCCACCTTGGCTTGGTAAACAGCTAATCCATCTATTGAGATAACATTTTCCATATTGTGGACCTCCATAATCTAGAACTGGAATTTTGAGATATTACTATAAATATGATGCTCTCAGAGTATGTCCTTAACCATCTGTAAGTGTATTGTGTGATCCCCCTCAGACTCCGAGTAAATAGTGATGTCGTCAATGAAGACCACTATGAACCAGTCTATGTATGGCTGTAGAATCTAGTTCATGAGTTCCATGAACACTACTGGGCATGTTTCATGCCAAATAGAATCATAAAGTACTCATGGTGATATTACTTTCAGCTGAAATCCGTCTTCGGTATATCCACATCCCATACGTGTAGCTGGAAATATCTTGATCAAAGGTTAACCTTGGAGAACCATCATTACCCTCTCAATAGATCGAAGAGTTCATAGATCATTGGTAGTGGATACTTGTTCTTTACCATCACCAGGTTCAAGTGATGATAATACACACACAACATCAAGCTCCCGTCTACATTTTTGGAAAACAAAACTGGGGCCTCATAGGTTGAAACATTAGGTATCACAAACACCTTCCTCTACAAATCCTCCAGTTTCAACCTCAGCTCATGAAGCTCTGAAAGATCCATTCGATGCACTGGTACTAATATCGGTGTCTTACTGGGGTGTAAATCAATGCAGAAGTTGATCTCCTGGTGGGGATGTAATCCTGTAAAATCTTCTGGAAAGATGTCCTCGTACTCTGCCACTACAGTCGGGAGCTAAAATATCACAACATATACTGCTCTAAGGGTAAGGCTACACAGCTCTTGAGTGATCAGCATCATCCTCTTATTAATGATCTCATCCTGTGCTTCCTAGGTTTCCTTTTCATCAAGAAAGGAAAACCTCATCTGATCATTGTGGACACACCAAACCCTTTAGAAAAAATAGTCAATATGGGCATGGACCGAAGATAACCAATCCATACTAAGAATGAAGTCGTAAGGCCTCGATGCTGCTACCATGCAGTTCCAACTGAAAAACATGCCTCCAAGGGTAAGACCACACTATCTGCAATGGTGTATGATCATCGAGTCTCCTCACATAGGTTTCTCCTTGGATAAGGGTCGAGTCAACAGTTCTACCAGAATCTCAAGGTCTCGAACAAGATATGTGTAGAGGAAGGAATGATGGACACCTATATCTATAAGTATGGTAGCTAGTGTAGAAAAGTCATAGATCGTACCTTAGATCAACCCTGGAGTTTCTGGGCCATACACCTCAACCACATGTAGCCTCTCTTTCCCATTTCCTCCAACTCCCTAAGTCTGGCATGCGCCACTTGGGGGTAGTGGTTGTAGTATGTCAAAATGGATTCTACCTTATGTAGCTCTCCCTTCTCGTCTTCCATTGTATCACCCCAGGATTTCATAGTACGTTATCTCTTTAAAGTAATTTAATAGCTTGCGCTACACGCAACACCGAGTTCAAGCGCATCACAACATATCAAACTAGCCATTTAAAAAGAGGTTATGAATTTTATTAACCACATTTTGAATTTAATATATATACTATATAATTTTAACATTTATATTTTTTGTTTCTTAGACATAATATACGGGAAAATTCAATTTTTCAGATAAAATAAATGTCATTCAAAAAATGCAATTTTAACATCTTTTAATGGCGAACCCTTTTTAAATTCAATATTTGGCACTTTTATTAATTAAATTTGAAAAAATAAAATTCTTCTTTGGAAAATGGACAAAAAAATTTAGTTTTGTTAAAATTTTGGTACTTTTTTTATAACTTTCATATTTTGATGAATAGTGAAAATACTAAATTTTATTTAAAAACAACTTTTTAAATCGAAATAATTTATAGTGTTAAATTATAAATTTGAGTTGTTTTAAAGAATCATTAGATTATATTTTTATCATTTTATATAATGCAGTTCATTGAAATTAATTTTACATTTTAATTGGATATAAACACATATAAATCTTTTGATAGTTTCAAGTTCTAAAAAACCAGATTTCTGGTTTTGACAATGATAATTAATTTTAAATTAATTAATGAAAATTATATGTTCTAAATTAGGTAAAATAGAAATCATTTTTGAATTTGGAATATAAAAATTATATTAGGGTGAATTTTTGGTATTTTTCTGAAAACATTCAATTTAGGATGAATAGTGAAAAACACTGCGTTGTTGTTTAAAACTGACTTTTTATTTAAATGATTATTTATTTTAGTTAAATTTATTTTAAGTTAAAATAGATAAATAATACCAATATTAGTTAAATGTAATTTATTGGAGTCATTTTATAATAATATTGGATGTATAAAATTTTATAGAACTTTTTAAGGTATTTTACTCACCTTCTAGGCACATTTGTAAATTCGCATAAAACATAATTTTACCGATTATGTGAATTGAAATTCAAAAATCAGAAAGACATGACTGAAATAAATAAGTAAAATTAGGTTCAATATGATGAATGCAATTTTTGGTGAATAATAACTTTTTAATTTTATTTACCACAGTTAAAAGTAAATAGGGTAATTAAAGGTAAAAATGATATTATAATTACCCTAACACATGTCCTAATTATTTTGGATAAGTGTATTTCTACCAAAATAAACCTCAAGAATAAATTATTATCCTCTTTGATACACTTTTATTATATTAGGACATTTATTATTATTTTATTTACTAAAGAGTTAAAAGTGTTAAATTCAATTTTTCATAACTAAAACATTTTTAATACAGGGTTATACATAAGATAAATTTGACTATAAATATTAATTAGAAAGATAAAATTATTTCCTACATAATGGTATTTTATTTATAATTTTTAAACTTTAAATAATTAAATTTATTTATGACATAATAAGGATGTAGTAATTTACTTATCAATGAAAGATTAAAATAATTGATATTAAAAAAACAACAATAAATGTAAATTGAGACTTCTGATTCATTCCACGAATTTTATAGGTTAATATGACATGTTAGTATTGATTTAATTTATTTTTCTCAAAGTAATAAAGTTTTTTTGACTTTCAAAAAAACAAAAAACTAAATAGTTTCAAAATTGACATAAATGACTTTTTAAAACAAATAATATATTATTAAATGATATAATATTCATTAAAATATAATGTTTAGAAAAATAAATGATATAATGATTTATATTTCATTAATTAACCACTTGGGGTTCTATTTAAATTTTATAGTAAGTTTATTAACCTTGTAATATTAAAATATAAGAAGACATTGTAAAAGTTAAACTATTTAACTAAGAGTTAAAAAAAGAAAAGGCTAATATGGTGACCTAAACTTGTTAAAACCTATTGTTTGAGATGTTTTTGACCCATCCACAGAATATATTCAAATGAAATACTTTTAAATCCATTATAAAATGAATATAATTTTATAATAAATTAATATTTCCAGCTTTTCCTAAATTGACCCTCACCTCTCTTAAAAAATGGTACTTCCCCTTCCCTCAAAATCACACCTCCAAATACATTTTTATCGGCCAAAACCTACTCAAATATTTTTTTATCTACCCTAAATTCCACTTAGTGTCCTTTATTTGATCATAAATCCAACCTATGGAGCCCTTTTAACAAATTAAAAGGAAGCACCCGAAGAAGATGTAATAATTTCATCACCTCTTTCAAAGTTATTTTCTTCTTCCACTACCTCTTTCTTGGTTGTTTCAATACCAAAATAATAAACCCAGTACCTTCTATAGACTTTAATGTTATTATAAATATGGTACATAAATATTCATTATTCTCTCCATCCTATGAATGATAAGTCACCATATGTGCCCACGTACAACTTACTGCCTCCATGTCATGGTGTAGTTTGTTATTCAACATGTCATCATTTGGATGGGTATAATAATGAGTATAATTGATGTAAAAAATAAATATAAAATGTTAATGATTCTTTATATATGATATACCATCCAATTACATATGATTTCACTATCAATAGAATGGTATTGTCGCTCGTGCGTACATACGGATTACCGTCTCCACGAACATGATGAGATTCATTCCCCATCGTAACCATTCAAGAATAATTTTCATTTTATGATTAAAAATAATGTTTAAGAACATAATATAATTCTGTATATTAATCAAATAAATCCTATCAATAACAAACTTGGCTTATGTAAAAAAATATATAAAGGAAAATGAATCAGTTAACACCTGAAAAATGATAATTCTAAAATATTATTAACAAAGCAATATTAGATGATCATATATGATATCATATTTATGTATGTGACTATTGTATAATTTAATAATGATGATTTAACTATTATACAAGAGGTTAACGTACCCTCAACTAAGGAAAATTACAAGGTAAGGGTTAATTTTACAATATCTTTATTATTCGAGGTTGTTTATACGTGAGTATCTACTGAGACCTCTTTATCATCCACATCCATGTTTCTTAAAAATGTATTTAAAAACATTTTTTATATTTACTAGACTATGGGTTAAAGTAATTTATACCTTGTTTAACTTTTTATAAAATGGTTTGAAAGTAATATTTCCATCACTTTCCAAAAAAGGTACTTTATAACCATTTTGACAAATTAAGGTGAGAATGTTTTTTAACTTATATGGTGGGTACAACTATTTTCTGCCGTTATAACACCTTCTAAGATTACCTTGCAATATTATATGAATATTTTCAAAATAAATGTTTTCTTTTATAATTATTTAACTTTTAAATGATTTCAAAATAGAAAGTTATATTTCTATCAAATAATTTGGAATTCATCTATGTCAATATCCTTTGATAGATTTTTCACTTGTTTGAAGTTGATTTAATATGATAAAATCTTCAATATTGTATTGATGCTTCTGTGATATATTTGACTATGGATGTGTTATTTTATACAATTCTTGTTTTATGGTTAATTTATTAATATTTCTTATGCTAGTTTTAATACGAATGTTTTTGTTATGTTTCAAATTTTTCATATGAGGAATGCATTGGACTTGGTAAGTGACGGGTGGAGCCTGCTATTACTCCCCGATGCATCAGTAGGTTTCATGAGACAAACTAGTGTCTTGGCACAAGGCCTTTAAAACAGCTTATTTGTAGTCTTAGCATGAGGCCTTGACTATGTGGTTCTGATGTCTAACATTATGTATTCCATTATTATGAAATTGGCTATTGATATTACATGTGATTATTCGACGAGTAGAATATCCATGTGAATAACAAAATGGAATTATCTGATTTATCTTTGCCATATTATGACAAATTTTATTTTTAAAAGTCTTGTGTTTTAGTCTTATACATTTCTTTAAATTTTTATGCTTATTTATTAAAGTTTCTGATATATTTTTATCCTTACTGAGCACCTGAGATCACACATTTCTATGTTTTATTTTTCCAAGGATGTGAAGAAGTATACTATGACTGGCCTGTAGGGATATTCTAAGGGATATAAATGTGTTCAAAGGATACCCAATGTTGTTGTTTTTTATTTCATAATATAATGTAAAACTTATGTTTGTATCTAGTACTTCCATGGCCACTAAACTGGTCGGTCTTTCGAGATTTGATCAATTGTGATCATGCCAATGTTATGTAATAATGCACTGACTCTGGGTAACTAGGGTCAGGTCATTACAGATGGTATCAAAGGAAGTTTATTACAAACCTTGGAAAGTAGATTTAAAAAAACTCGAAATAGAGAACATTACCCTAAGATAGACTTTGAGGGTTAGTATAGAAGAACATCCAAAAATCTTGGTTTTGTAAATATTATGTGGGTTTTCAAAGAAAATAATCTCTTTCTGGATACGATTAGGTAGAGGAGGCTCTAGAAAAAATGTAACTAGGAGTGAAAACTCCGACCAGGAGTTTCGGGCTTGACCCGGGGTATCCTGGTACACAACAATGGGCCTTGTTTCACTCTTGGTTATGACACTCCTGGGGGATATGATTATGATAATTCGCATTTTATTTACAAACCATTAAGAAGGATTTATGAGTAAATATACCAGCAAGGAAACCATTTTTATTATTATGATACTAGATGTGTGAAAATATTCAATTAATGTTGATAATTTTTCTAGTTTTTGGATTATACAGTATGGTATGATCTAAATTGGTGCATGTTTCCAATTAGAAATGGCGCCCAGTTGAAGGAATGAGAACTCCAAAAATACTCATGATCCAAGAGTTAGAAGAACAATATCTTTCATGGTCTTAATCCAAAATTTAGAAGGGAAATAGTTCCCACATATTCTCATCATATTAAGAAATAGTATCATGTGTTAATAAGATAAGTAATAAATTCTCTGAGTCCTATGGCTTTGAAGGGAAACAAGAGAAAAATAGGATGGTAGAGAAAAAGATGGATAAAGGGAAAAAGGGGAAAAAGGATTTTACCACATGTGATAACTATGGAAAGAATTACCTTGGTAAATTCCTGAATGGAATGGGAGTTTGTTATAAGTGTGCAGAAAAAGGACACCAAGTTCGTGATTTTAAGGGTAAGAAAAAGGTTTCAAATCTATAATGCTTCATCTGCAAGGAGTTGGGTCACTACGCAAATCAATTTCCCAATCATCAAAGTGTACCCTAAATGATGCTATTGGATAATAATCAAGTAATGATATTACCATAGATGAAGAGTAATGATTAGTGTTCTTATGTTGTTATCAAAGAATTATTTCATTTGAGTGTCATATCAATGATGTATTGGTTATATGAATTATGGAAATAATTAAGGATTGTACTGCAGTAATATTTCATTAAGGATTTGAGATTATATGGTACCAATAAAAGTGACTCAACAACAAGTTAAGATTTTTATAAAATACATGGTTGAAGGAAATATAAACCATAATATGGTCTTGATACTGAGGTAGTGATTTTGGAATAAGATATGGTCTATTTGGATAAATTATATTGGATATTCTTTGCTACATTGGAACTCATAAATGGTTTGTTTATTCCATCATTGTTGGAGTATTCAAAATTTTTGGATATAAGGAATATATCTAGTATTCTATAAGGAATAATGGAGAATGAATGTAATCAATAAGGTTTTATGGTAATTCAGGGTGTTACCATGTTTTAAGAGAATACATGATGATGGTACTCACATGTTATTATGTGGAAAAAAGAGATCTTCATTATGTTATGTTGATCTTCCTTATAATTTTTTTGACTATGAGTTTGGACACATGTATTTTGAATAAGTCTAAAGATTGGAATGGATTAAGTTCGACATTGAATACTATGGTTTATGGTTAGAACTTTTGGCAAGATAATTTTTAGATATTTTATAAAAAGGAAAAACCAAAGGTCAGGCAACAACCCGTCGTGTCCGGCAAGGCCATGAGACTTAAACCTGCAACTGAAGAGCGAAAAGGGTGCATTACCTACCACTGGCCTACATGATGTCCAGATATTTATAATGTATTTTTTTTAAATGGTATGACAAATGAATTATAAATTCATTTATTAAACCCTATACTATTAGGTTTAATATAATATTTTTGAATTCTATTATCTTTTGGAGAGAAAGATAAGTTTGTGGTAGAAATTAGTTATTGGATGGAACTCTACTTGTCATGTATTTTTTTCTTATTCTATGAAAAAATAAATTCTTAAACATTAGATAAATGATCTCAAAAACAAAAATGTGTTATCCTAATACCTTAGGTTTTGTGAAACCGATGATATTTTTATGGCTTTGAGGCCCTCAATTTTCCATTTATCATTCACTTGTTTCTGATTGATGGCCTCAATCAGTCCCTATTAATATTTACGTTTTCCCTCTAATTATGTGTCTATAATTTACACCAATGTTCTTATATTCAAAACCCTAATTTAGTGGTGACTTTTTCATTTCCATTTCCCTCTTATTAAGACTAAATTTTAGTAACCCTATTTCAGATGTGGGTTATCCTCAAAGTTATCTTCTATTTTCAACCTTTTATTTTCTAAGAACAATTTCAAATTATGAGGAAACAATTTATTGAAGTAGGGTAGAATGTAATACCCCATGATTTCATAGTATGTTATCTCTTTAAATTAATTCAATATCTTGTGTTACACGCAAAACCGAGTTCAAGCGCATCATGACCTATCAAAATAGTCATTTAAAAAAAGGTTATGAATAGTATTAACCACATTTTTAATTTTATATATATCATATATAATTTTAACCGCTATCTTTTTTGTTTCTAAGACATAATATACAGACAAATTCAATTTTTCAGATAAAAGAACTGTCTTTCAAAAGATTCAATTTTACTACCTTTTAATGGAGAACCCTTTTTAAATATAATATTTGACACTTTTATATATTCAATTTGACAAAATAAAATTCTTCTTTAGAAATGGGACATAAAAATTTAGTTTGGTTAAATTTTTGGTACTTTTCTGATAACATTCATATTTTGATGAATAATGAAAAATACTAAATTTTAATTAAAAACAACTTTTCTAATCGCAATAATTTATAGTGTTAAATTATAAATTTGAGTGGTTTTAAAAATAATTGGACTATATTTTTATTATTGAATATAATGTAGGTCATTGAAAGTAATTTTACATTTAAATTGGACATAAACACATATCAATCTTTTAAAGTTTTTAGTTCTAAAAAACACGCTTTCTGGTTTTGACAATGGGAATTAATTTTAAACTAATTTATGGAACTTATATGTTTTTAATTTGGTAAAATAGACATCATTTTTTAATTCTGAATATAAAAATTAACTTGGGGTGATTTTTTTTATTTTTATGAAAACATTCAATTTTGGATGAATAGTGAAAAACATTTTGTTAATGTTTAAAACTGACTTTTTATTTAAATAATTATTTATTTTATTTAAATTTATTTTAAGTCAAAATAGATACATAATACCTATATTAGTTCAATGTAATTCATTGGAGTCATTTTTTAATAAGATTAGATGTATAAAATTTTATTTATCTTTTTAACATCTTTTACTCACCTTCTAAAAAATTTGAAAATTTGCATAGAACGAAATTTTACTGCTTTTTTGAATTGAATTTCGTAAATCCAAAATAAATGGTTGAAATCCATAAGTAAAATTTGGTTCAATAGGATGAAAATAATTTTTAGTGAATAGTAACTTTTTAATTTTATTTACCACGGTTAAAAGT
This sequence comes from Viscum album, assembly GCA_963277665.1. NCBI lineage: Eukaryota > Viridiplantae > Streptophyta > Magnoliopsida > Santalales > Viscaceae > Viscum > Viscum album. The sequence continues at coordinate 216,617,277 of OY728121.1, read as the reverse complement.
AAATAAGGTAATTAAAGGTAAAAATGATATTATAATTACCCTAACACATGTCCGAATTCTATTGGATTAGTGTATTTTGACAAAAATCAACCTTAGTAATAAAATATGATCCTCTTTGATCCACTTTTATTAGATTAGGACATTTAATATTATTTTATTTAAAGAAGATTTAGAAGTGTTAAATTCAAATTTAATGACAAATACATTTTTAATATTGGGTTATACATAAGATAAATTATACTATGAATATTAAATAGAAATATAAAATGATTTCCTACATAATTTTATTTTACTTATAATTTTTACACATTAAATAATTAAATTTATTTATGACACAATGATGATGTATTAATTATCTTATTAATGAAAGATTAAAATAATTGATATTATAAATATAATAATAAATGTAAATTGAGAATTTTGATGAATTCCACGAATTTTATATGTTAATATGAAATTTTAGGATTTATTTAATGTATTTTTTTTGAAGAAATCATGTTTTTTTTACTTTCACAAAAAAATATTAAATAGTGTCAAGGTTGACATAAATGAGTTTTTAAAACAAATACTATATTATTAAAAGATATAATATTCTTAAAAATATAAATATCTGCCAAAGGACTCATATAATGATATATATGTCATTAATTAACCACTTGGGGTTCTCTTGACATTTTATAGTAAGATTATTAACCATGTAATATAAAAATATAAGAAGACATTGTAAAAGATAAACTATTTAACTAAGAGTTAAATCTAAAAGATAATGTTAATATGGTGACCTTAACTTGTTAAAACTTATTGGTTGAGAGGGTTTCGACCCATCACCACCTTATAATATAAATAAATCATTTTTGAGTCATTATAAAACGAATATGATTGTATAATAAATTAATATTTCAAGTTTTTCCTAAATTGGCCCTCACCTCTTTTTTAAAAGGGTACTTTCCATTCTCTCAAAATCACACCTCCAAAACCATTTGGATCAGAAAACCCCTACACAAATATCTTCATAACTACCCTCACTTTATCCTATAGGCCTTAATGTGATTATAAATCCACCCTAAGGGGCCCTTTTGATCAAATCAAAAGAAAGTACTCTAAGAATAGTTAATAATTTCATCACCTCTTTCAAAGTTATTTTCTTCTTCCACTTCCTCTTTCTTTGCTATTTACATACAAAAATAATAAATCAAATAACTTATACATAGTATTATATTATTATAAATATGGTACAATAGTATTCATTATTATATCCATCCTATGAATGACAAAGTCACCATACATGGGTACATAGAACTTACCGTCTCCACGTCGTGGTGTAGTTTGTTATTCAGCACTTCATCATTTGGATGGGTATAATAATGAGTATAATTGATATAAATAAAAAATATAACATGTTAATGATTCTATATATATGATATAACATCCAATTACATATTATTTGACCTTAAATAGAATTGTATTTTTTCTCGTGCGTACGTACAGATTACTGTCTCCACGAACACGATGAGATTAATTCCCCATCGTAACCATTCAAGAATAATTTTAATTTTATGATTAAAAATATTGTTTAAGAACTTAATATAATTATATATCTGAATCAAATACACCCAATCCATAAAATAATGGCTTACTCAATACATCATATAAAGGAAAACAAATCAGTTAACACCCGGAAAAACGATACTTCTGAAATTTTATTAACAAAGAAATATTAGAAGATCATATATGGTATAATATTTATGTATTTGGTTTTTTTATAAGTTAATAAAAATTATTTAACTATTATACAAGAGGTTAACTTACCCTCAACTAAGGAAAATTACAAGGTATGTGTTAATTTTACAATCTCTTTATTATTTGAGGCTGTTTATATGTGAATATCTACTGGGACCTCTTTATCATCCACATCTGTATTTCTTAAAAATGTATTTCAAAACATTTTGAATATTTTCTAGACTATGGGATAAAGTCATTTATACCTTGTTTTAATTTTTATAAAATGTTTTTAAAGGAATATTTCCTTAGCTTTCCAAAAAAGGTACTTCATGAACTCTTTGCCAAATTAAGGTAAGAATGTTTTTTAAACTTATACGGTGGGTGCGGATATTTTCCACCGTTATAACACCTTCAAAGCTTACCTTACAAGATTATAAGAATATTTTCAAAATAAAATTTTTCTTTTATAATTATGTGAGTTTTAAATGATTTCAAAATAGAAAGAGATATTTCTCTGAAATAGTTTTGATTTCATCTATGTCAACATCCTTTGATGGATTTTACACTTGTTTGAAGTTGATTTATTATGATACAATATTCCATATTGTATTGAAGGTTTTGTGATATGTTTGACTATGGATGTGTTATTTTATACCATTCATAATTTATGATTAAATTATTAACATTTCAAATTCTAGTTTTAATATGAATGTTTATGTTATGTTTCAACCTTTTCATATGAGGTATGCATTGGACTTAGTAAGTGACGAGTGGAGACCGCTATAGCTCCTCAATGCATCGGTAGGTATCATGAGGAAAACAAGTTTCTTGGGAAAATTCCTTGACAAAATCTTATTTTTAGTCTTGGCACGGGGCCTTGACTATGTTTATATGATGTCTGGCATTATCCATTCCATCATTATTAAATTGGATATTGATATTACATGTGATTATTCGACTAGAAGAATATCTATGTGAATAATTAAATGGAATTATTTGATTTATCTTTGCCATATTATACTGATGTTTATGTTTAAAAGGATTTTGTTTTAGTCTTATATGTTTCTTTAAATGTTTATGTTCATTTATGAAAGTTTCCACTATATTTTTATCCTTACGGAGCACCTGAACTCACCCCTTTCTATGTTTTATTTTTCCCAAGATGCGAAGAAGTATATTATGACTGACCTTAAAGGATAGTCTAAGGGAGATGAATGTGTTCAAAGGATGCACAATGTTGTTGTTTTTTATTTCATAATGTAATGTAAAACTTATGTTTGTATCTAGTACATAAAGGAAACTAAACTGATCGGTCTTTCGGGATTTGATTCCTTGTGATCATGCCAATGTTATATAATAATGAATTGAATCTGGGTAACTAGGGTCGAGGCATTACATCCATGTTCTCCGCCTGGTGGGGTTTCATGCTCCACTCATTGCCTCTGCCTTAGTGGTCCACCCACTGCCTCCTTTTTAGCAGCACGATGTGTTAGACAATCTTTTGAGATATGTCCTCTGCTTTCGCAATTGTAGAATCACCTCTCCCTAGGATGACTACATATATCCTAAGATCCCTAGACTATAGATCCCCTATCATGGGACCTAACATGACGTCTCCCATGTCCTGATCCTTGTGTTTGATGTCAGATCCATACTGTTAGGGTTCCTACACCTGTCTACCTGTTGTTGACTATCACAAGCTGCTTCGGCTCAGCCATGAATCTCTAGACCACCAAATCTCACTTCATCAATTCATAATAAGTCATAATTAAAAGAGGTATGACGCTAGCTTGGATATAATGAAATAGTCCTCACATGAATTTATAATCCCAAAAGTACTTATCACTGACCATATCCATCGATTACTTGTAGTGTTTGAAAAATATTTAGGAATAGTCAGCCACCATCATGCTACCCTTCTGAAGTTGATGAAGATCTTGTATAGACACTACTCTAAGTGTAATTGGGGATAACTCCTCTCTAAAGAGATGATAAAACTTCATCCACGAAAAAATATCCTCATCATGAGTCTACATGGTGAAACTACACTATCACCCTAACGATCCCTAATGAAGGATCATCAACAGGATCACCATCTGGTTCGCTAGTGTCCTCACTACACAAAAAACTCTTCTCACCACATCAAGACAGTCTTCAGCCGCCTGAGGGTTGGGATCAACTCGAAACCTGAGGGGTTGTTGTCTCTGAAATTTAGGGATAACTCTCAAGCTACACTCCTCATATTTGAGTACTTTATGTACCAAATTCTTCCCCACTATTGGTGGTATAGATACTACACCACTTGGAGGTAACACATGGGGTAATGGCCCCTGTATTAAAGCCTCACCACTGAGGGGGTCATCCTCTTGATAAAGCTGTTGAATTCTAGATGTTATGTGTTGTGCAGGAATCCTGTAAGAAAAAATGATGTACCATGGTAAATTATTATATATGGATAGCTGACTCAAGAAGGACATGGAAACCACAACCCATTCTGATATGTTGCATGTACCATTTATCTTTCCCTGCAACTAGTGTTCTCGTGTACCAAGTCGTAGTTTATCAGAGTCCTGGTATATGGATACCTCATTCGCCTACACCAACACTGGAGTCCCTAGCCTAAATTCTAAACTCAAATCACTTAACACTATTTCCCCAAACAATCTCACAGACTCCCGGTCCTATGGTAGAATCGACCACCTATGATACCACTCCATCACGACCCGTTCTAGTAGGGCATGTTCCGTGACTCCCCAAGCTCACCTCCAATTAGTCATGGGCTAGTGAGTAGCACCAAGTAGTAATATCACTAACATGGGAGGAATTTCCTAGGTTCTAGTACACACACACACACACACACACACACATCTCCAAGCCCACAAATGACGAAATGTGAAAAAACAACTAAAGTAAAAAAAAATCATGCATCTCACTAAATCCAAACAATATATTAAAATAGGAAACAAATGTGTATTAAATTAAATTTTGATGGAAAATACGGCCACAAAAAGAAATATTCTAGAATCTACACTGTTTAACATGTAAAAAAGATAGGTACTGGGACTGCTGCATGATAACCATGATCTGGGAGAAATCACTCTTGAGTTTGATATCCCTGAAGATGTCGGTCTGAGAGGTAATGTTCTTTGGGAACCACCATTAAATAGAGATAAAATAATATATATGAATAGGTAATATGATACACTCTCTCTAGGAGAACCAACTCCACGATTGGTGAAGATCCCAAAACACAGATGGGGATCACTGCTAGGGCCATGGTGTATACCACGACATATCCATATTCTCCTACTAAGTAGGCCACTAACATCCAGTAGGATTGGTCATGTCAATAACTTGAATCTACCTTGGGATCAAGAATGGATAGATGATCATGATCTGGGCCACTCGGAAGGGACCATCAACTCTATCTAAAAAGTCCTAATGAAGGGTGTCATACTCCTGTGGATAGGAAATGATACCAACTGACCTTCAAGGGAACGAGCAATGGGAACCAACCCAAAAAAAACATGTCCGAGATATGGTAGAAAAATAGATCAATCCATGTAAAAAAGGATACCTTTTGTGTAGAAGGGTCACATGTCGTGTCCCTTGACCCCAGGTACATCCCATGTACAACGACCTAATTCAGAAGAACTTGTTGCGTAGAAATGGTATACACAAAATGTAGAGAAGGTCACATGCCATGTTTAACTATCTAGGGTCTACCCCATGTATGTTGGCCATGTTACAGTACATGACTTCAACCTATTTTCATCTAGCCATGTACCAGTACACAGGGTAGCCCATGTAATTGGCATGGGTCTGGCCATGTGGTGGAGTACATGTCATGAACTCCACCTCATGCACCTATATCCTCTGAGATACACTTTGTGTTATTGGGAAGATCCCACATGCCTTGTGATTGGTGTCACATGTCATGTCTCACATCATTACTTCAAAAACCCAAGTCGTCGCTCTGTGGGTCCCACACTCCGTGTATCAAAGGATACACACCGTGTTTATAAGCATTTTCTAGAATCTCTAATTCAGATGCTGGTAATTTTTTCCATTTCTCTGAATAAAAATTTTGACCACTCCTTGTTTGAAAACTCCGGATCTAGGGCCGTAAGTCATGCCATCACCGATTAGGTAATTTTCGGGCCTCCAATCCTCTCAAAAATACAATTCCAATCATTTGGGTGATGAACGCTAGAGGAATTATATTTTCCAGAATACTTTGATCCATTTGTCACCATCACATTCACACCTCTGCTAGGTCATCAAGATGCTAGATCAATGATTTTAGATCATTGTGTCAAGATGAGAATGCATAACCATTAGTTGTTCATAAACCCACATAGAATGAGGAACACATAAGGATAAAGGGGAATGAAATCACACATAAACAAATCAAGGAATGAACCCTGGTCATTGTTCATTATGACATTGATTCATTATATTAGAACAATTAATAATCTATATCAAAATAGAATCAATCTCCCGTATCAATGTTTCAATCAAACTATCCAGTAAGAATGATCGAATTGCATGACATCCTATTCGGGGGTTGATCCGTTTTTTCATTAAATCAAATAATGGAGAAAGAAGGAATTAAAAAAACATGCCCAACCTTAGGTTTGAATCATTATTTAAATTATATCAATCGTCATGTCACTTTCATTGGTAATATTTTTCAAAGTTGTGTTCACCAATATCTGAACCAAGGCCCCTTAAACATTTTCCATTGAGATAATTATTTAGGTTCTCTCTAGAGCCTCTATGATGTTTTATAGGGTTATGAGCCTAACCATATGATCCTTCTTATTTAAAAACAAGAAAATGCATCAATATACCACAATGTAACTTTGAAATAAAATAAATCCTTAATTTATTTTATTTCTTTACAATGTCTAAAAATTTACTTTTGTTGTCGGCAGATGTTAGGACTAACCTTGGGTAACACCGCTGCCTGAAACGCAATGGTACCCTTAGATTTTTCATCGAAGCACCCATTTAGAAGTTATTCCACTTTTTTAGGAAAAGTTCTCCCACGTGATATTTAATATATTTAATATATTTCAAACATTTATTATGGACACACTGGGCCTCAAAATCACACATCGTCTCAACACCTAGTCTCAAATTAATTCTATATAATATTTAAAAATAATAAATGAAAAAATACAAGACATTACAGTTTAATTCTACGATATTTTGAGTGCAACCTATTTAGCTTCTATACCAAATTTTCATGAAAAGACAAAAAAATATTTCCCTAATGTACCAATTCTTCAGAAAAAATATGAAAGAGATGTTTTTTAGTCATCGAAAGATGGTCTAAATCCAAATTATTTTATCCTTGTTCATATAATAATTATTTTAACAATTTATATGGTAGCATTGTTTCTCTATGGTGCTTGGGTGAATGCTAGTAAAATAGAAAATACCATATTCTTTATGGGTGGAAGGAATATTAGAAATTTTTTTAGAGAGTCTCCAATGTTTTCCCTCTAATAGTTGTTATGTGGTATAATTTTAAGAAGTCAACCCCATTCTAGGTCATTATAATTGTAACACTAGAATTGGTTAACTATGAATTATTTAGTTGATGTTGATCGGCATGGGGTGATGATAGAGAAAAAACAACCTCTCATGGAATAAGTATAATTTTCCATAGTTCTTATCTTATGACAGTATAATAAAGTTTAATCATTCCTAAATAATAGAAGAAATAAGAATGCTTCTTCTAGAAGTGTTTAATAAGGTAAGTGTTCTAAGTCATAAGTGAAACCAGAAATCACCATCCATATATCAAATGGAGGTATCCAAATAAAAGTTGAATGGATGTAAAAATGGTATGAAAATATGAGAAATCTTATAAAAGGTGTTGGTGACATTTTTTACAGCAAAACTTGATTGATAAGATGATACTAGTAAACTATATAGATAATTAGTGAATTAAAGATTGTATATCTTCTAAATTGAGATCATAGTGTAGGATTTATTAATTTAATGTAATTATTTCACATCTAGTGAAGATAAATTACACATCAGTGTTTCACCCACGTAGATAGAAAATATTTTTTGTAGCATAATAATACATTTTATTTATTTCCTACATCATCTACATTTTTGTTTTTATTTACATTAATTTGAATTTATGTACGTTTATTTTTAGTTTTATGAGAGGTTTGACTTTTTGTTATGGGCATGTTGTATGTAACTCTTAATTTTGGTACACTCAGTTAGAGGAGGATATTTTCTAGGATTATATTAAACTATTTATAAACTTATTTGTGAAAACATTTGATAAATTTATGGTGATGGTTTTAAAGGTTTCATGATGACACCATCCTTATAATTTTCTCCTAATGAGATAGAAAGGCATGTGTTTTCAGGGGTGTAATATGGATTTTAATGTTTAATGGTTATAAAGGACTATATTATCATTTATTATAATAGTTTAATAATGATTTTATTGTCTTGAAAAATAATTTTTATTTGAATAGGGTTATGTTATTCTACTATAAAATGTGATAAATCTAAATAGTTTTATTTTGAATTTTTAAAATTGGATTCAAAATGATATATTTCAAATGTAATTAATGAAACATAAATTTTTTATGAATTTAAAAATTTTATGGGAAGTATTTCATCTGATTTTATCTAACCTAATATCTTTCATTGATTCTTCTTTTCTTTTAATGATATTTGATCATATGCCTCATGATTTGTCATTGTGTTTTATTCATGCTGTGTTTAATTTTGTATATCTCTCTATGAATTGTATGACTTTATTAGGGGTAATTGAACCTAATACAAACTAAACGGAATGGGAATAATAATATAACAATGGTAAAATTGTTATTTTCGTGGTGGCCAAATTTTTGGAAATATTCAGCTTTAATTATTCATGAGATTTATATATATTGATATAGCATTGTTTATGTTTTTATATTCATTTCATTGATTTTATTTAGTTTAGTATTCATCCATTTCTTTTCTATTTTCTTTGTGTGATTCAAAATTATTAACTGGTCTAAATCATTTATAGTAATAAAATTCAGTGTTTATGGATTAAAATATTTGATTAATTTTCCATGGATTTATAATTGTTTTTAGATTTTCTCAAAACATAGAATAAATTTTGTATACCTATGTAAAATTTTGTTATATAGATAAACATTATCCTATAATTTTAGAGGATTTTCATTTTTACAGAAAAATAACTTGTGAATTTGATGGATATAATTAATTGTATAAGGAAATTTAATGTTTCATGGTGATTTAATATTTAATTTCATAATTACAAAATTTTAAATTATTATTGAATTTATGTTTTTTCAATTTTGTTTTTTTAAAAATAAAAATATAATTTTTTAAAATTTACTTGATTAAATAGAGAATATTTGATTATATGATTGGATTATTGGTTGAAGCTCATCATTAAATGGTATTAATATTTTCATTCCAGATTCATTAGAAATTCCTGGTCGTGTGTGTTACCATATAAATGAATGAAGGCAATTTTTTTACTATATGAACTGATATTTTATTAGTTCCCTTAAAATATAATATTTTTTTGATTAAATGTATCTAAATGCATCTATAATAAAATTTGTATGACCTATTTTATGTTATTCAACTTCATTTAGATGTTTTTAAGTCATTTGGAATGTTATCATTTATAGTTCTAAGTAAAACATTTAATTAATGATATTTATCATATAGGTGTTCCAAGAAAAATGAATCTTTTAGACATACACATATTTTTAATTTCATCAATTATATGATTCAATATTTATTATTTATAGTTATTGAGGAAAATATTGAAGTTTCTTGCTTTTTGGTTTGGGGTTTAGTTAATTTGGATTTAAAAAAAGGATTACTATATTTAATTTCATAATCAATCCCTGTTTAGAACCACTACTATAACTACAATGAATACAGTAGTGACCCTTGTATCCTACCTCCACTAGGCCATTAGTTAAAGACTATAACTAAGGATATAATAACACATAATTGGGATAAGTTATACTAATCATCCTTGTATTATTTAAAAAAATGAAAAACAACTTCATATAGTATAAAATAATATGAAACCATGATACATAAATATGGAATTCATAAAAGGTATCTAAAATAAAATATGAAAATAAAACTCCAATGTAAATGATAGAAACATTGATCAATACCACATTAAGATCATATGACCTAGATAGGTCAATAACTACCCTCAAAAACCTTTATAATAAATTTATATATATATAATGGTTAAGAAATAATTGTCCTCAGTAGGACCCCGTAAAATTATTCTCAAGAAAAAGACCATAAATAGTTTTGATTCCTTAGTAAACACGTATCAAATCTTATAATGACCTATCCATGGTTTTTTATCACCCTTACTCACTAAGGTATATTCATGAAATATTAGATCCATGTATAGTAAAATAGTATCAAAATAATATATGTCAACAAGGTGACCATCATTTACTTTGTAACTTATCTGATTTCTCTCACACCGGAATGATATAAATATTTTCCTAAAATCCCATCCACATTATTATATCCACATACCACATCATGGAAAAAACAAATTCTATTTGTTCATATACCCAATCCAAATATTGTATCAATATATCATATACTCATCACATCAAGGTAATATGAATTTGATTGAAATCAATCTCATTCCCTCTTCCTTACACATATATACCCCACTATGTAACCACATCATAACCCTAAACTATGTTAATAATTATATATACTATAACCACTCTAAATTATTACCTTTATTTAAATACTCAAGTCCCCAATAAACTAAAACCCACAATACTTATGAAGGTAGAGTGGTGAACAATGAACATTGAATCAACTATTCCCTATACAACATGGATGTTCAGAAAAAAGTCTTTAATGAAAAAATGGACATGGTATGGTAATTTCTACCACATTATAACAACCACTACTATACCTATACCACAAACTATCCCCATGAATTCATCAAGGATAACCATAATTTTATTATAATCTTCTAATTTCATCAATCATTTCAATTTATCAAATTTTATTTTATCATCCCAATTACATTTATTTTTTATATTTAATGTAAATCAATACATTTCATTATATTTAATAGATTGTGTGTGTGTAAATAAATACATTAAACAAAATTCCATATTAAATCCATTAAATATTCATTGTTCTCATTTTTCCATCCTTTTATTATTAATAATTATTCCATCAATTATTATTATTCATTTATGTGCACAATATTTATCAGTTACTACTCATTTTCAATTTCAAAATTTGTTTATTTCATTCAGATTCCATTCCAATTTCAATCTAATATAACCCCACCCCCAACAACTATCCCAAAATAGCAATTAACACAACTCATCTAATACCAACAACAACTATTTAATCCATGAAACCACTATATATCCCCACAACCAGCTATACTACCCTAACTATAACTAAACAATAACCCATCGACCACTAACATAAAAAAATCCACATGATATCAACCAAACTAACTAAACCAACAGATAATTATATGATAACAACAATAATAAATACCTAACATATAACATCAAAAAAGGTATATAAATTAAATATACATATTAAATAATATCTTACTCATAATTATACAATATTTAATGTAAATATATGAATCTATTAAACAATATCTGGTTATTATTTTATTATATTGGAATAATATACATGGGATCATGTGAGGAAGGGTCAAAAAAATTTAGTCCTTGAATACTATATGCATAAGCGAATCTAAAATTTCACTTGAAAATAAGAAATAAAAAATTATTATAGAATCATAATTGGTTATTCTATTATATCCCTAAATCTATTTAGTGATAACTTTTTTTAACCATGGGAAATGAAAACATAATAATGGGTAAGCTCAGACTCACCCTAATTGATATCATACAACAAAATTTTTATAGGAGAAATAAAACAAGAATAATAAGGTGGAGGTAACTAACTTCCAGTAATTCAATATAACCAATATCATAAAAATGAGACTAAATCCATTGATTTCATAATAACATAAAAAATCACTTGGATAACAATATATAGTTTCCTGAGGATTTAGTTTATAATATTTTACATCTCAATCTTACCATCAATGTTTTTTTCTAATAAATCATATATAAATAGGTATGGTAGAATCCAAATAGTCAAACAATTTGGTCTCATGAGTCTTTCATAATTATCATGGGAATATAATTGGCCCCACTTATCCGATTATAAGTTTAAATAATTAATAATATGAATGAAATGAATAAAAATACAATACATAATCAAAATAAACATTCATATTGAAAAAAGAATGAAAAATGTCAAAATATTTTCATATAAATAAATAAATAAACATGATAAGAAACCAAGAAGAGTAATATAGAAGATTGAATCAATATATTTTATTCCTATTAAACCATAAGACCCATCAATGGATATTTACATAGTTGAGAATATTTTATTAGGATCATTGGATGATTTATTTGGGAAAATAACCATTATAATTTGAAATCTTAAATATTCATAACTAGAAATTTCTATAATATATTTGAATACATTGTTATTTAAAAAAATGTAATATTTTTATGTAATATTCATGGTAAGTAGTATTTATGAATTTAGGAAAATTCATTCATGTGGTATATGTTAAAATAAATATCTTGTTTACACCATTAGAAAAATCTTCCTTGTCCGTAAAATGACCAGAAAATTAAATTTTCATTTTTTTATAAATACTAAAAAATTGGTAAAACTGAAATTATTAATTTATTTAGGAATATTAAAAAAATTTGTTTAAACATTTTATTTAATATAAGTGTTTTAAATAACAAGATTCCCGGCCGAATAGAAAAAAAGGCTGATTTTCCTTAAAATCATTATTTTGGTATTTTTTTATTTCCAAATAATTCAAAAATGTAGGAAATACTTAAAAGGATTGGAAATTACAAGGATATAAGATGATAGATTGTTTTTACTGGATAAAGGTCATATAATTCTTCGAACAAATACTTAAATATAAACAATCATGTAGAAGGACTAGATAGTGAAAAAGGCTTTACATCAGATTTGACTTACTTTGTATATGATTTTAACAACTTTTATAATAAATTTATTTTTGTTATTATTTTATAGGAACACATATACATACTTATAATTTCATATATCATCCATTTATAACATTTTAACACCCATTTATTAATAATTCAAAATAAAAATAATTATTTATAAGTGTTAATTGTTTCATTTTTTACATATAAGTTTTGGTTCAGTAGTTTCAATCCTTAAATATTTCACCTGGTATGATCATCTAAATAATGTTAATAATGATATAAATAGAGCATATATTCATTATATATATTAATTTTTTAATCTTCCCGGAAATGTGAACATGAAAAATTAATCATATTTCTCGGTGAAGTTGGTAGTCTACACGTATGCATAGGCAATGTTATAATTTTTAAATTGGGAAAGGTGTAGTATATTAAAGGATTTATAATATTTAATAAACAACTATTATTTCATAAATTTAATATTTATTCACTATTTATACCTTTATAACCATCCATGCAATGTGTTAATGAAAACCGAATAACACTGACACATAGAGACGATAGGCCGTATGTACACACAAGCACTATTTTCATTTTTTATAGAATGGAAATGTGGTAAAAAAGATTTCCCATACTCATAATGAAAAATAATTATTTTTTTGATACTATATTCCATTTTTTAATAATGGATACAATAAATTTATAGGATTTTTAAAATGAATGAAACATTGAATTATTTAGTAAAGATGATTTTGGGTCATATAGCAGCCTTCTTAAGATTACACCTTAGTCTTTCATAGGATGGTCATAGAATAAGGCCATAAGAAAATTATATAATTGAAATATCCTATAAATTTTTTTTCAGTAGGGAATGGGTGATCTAGAGTGCCTAGTGATTTTGAATATGGGAGGAGAATAGGATCCCTTGTATAAGTGACTAGAGGGACACACATTGAATAACCTAAAAGATTTCAGTAATATTAGGCCACTATATTGTGAAAGTTTCTCCAAAAGGAGAATGAATATACTTTAGGAAAATATAATGTATAAATTCCCTAAAATAATAATAATTCTGAATGTTTTTGTTTCATTCTTACCCTTATCTCTTAGTTTAACCCCCACCCACTAATAAACTCATTTTAATCATAAGTGTGATGAAAACATTTTGTTGTTTGTTTTATTACGTACAAAAAAAATTATGTTGACACAATTAAATTGTGTTGATAATTATGATTCTAAACATGGGATCTATTTTATAGGATTAAATTTATTTATTTGTAATAAATTCACTTTAAATGAAGTGTTTAAAAAGAAATGAAAATCTGTTTTAGAAAAATATATTTTTATGCATCAAGATGGATTTAATATCATTCTGTGATATGTAAAAACTATAATATGATGACTAAAAAATATATTCTATATTTATTATTTATATATCATTAAAATAACTGATATTTTTATGAAAAAATGCATTTAGAATAAGAAAATTGTTTTTAGAAAATCATGTTTTTACACAAAAAAATGTTCTTATACAAAATAGAAGTATTGTATTGATTCTTATGTAATTAATTAGATTTTTCATAACTAAATTAATAATATATTTCCATAAAACTGAACCAAAAAATAATTTAGCTATTTATATTATTGATTTGGAGAGAACAACTAGTTTTTTTTATTTGTATTAAAATATTATTTAGATTTCAAAACTACTAGGAAAAGGATTATATGTCTACGATATGAATTTATATGAAATATATGAAATATATGAAATAATACATACATATATATATATATATTATAATGGCATTGACCTCTCTAGACTATTCCTTTATGAAAATATGGCGTTTGAGGTGATTTAGGAGGCCAAAGGGACTTATCCCCAACACTTTTCCAATTTTCCAGTTCGGTGAATAGTTTCAATGGTAGACAGTTGTGAGCAGTGCATTGATAACCTTAGGTGAACAGTATTATCGGTAACCTTCTGTGAACAGTATCATCAGCAAACCTTGGTGAACAGTGTCATTGGTAGCCTTCTATGAACAGTTCCATCGATGAATAGTTCTATTGATAACCTCTAACGGTAATCTCTCCTTCCTTTTCCAAATTTCCAATTCTATGAACAGTTCAATTAGTGAACAGTTCTATCAACAATCTCTAAAAGTAACCTCTCTTTCCTTTTCTAAATTTCCAATTCTATAAACAGTTCTATTAGTGAACAGTTTCATCGGTAACCTCTAACAGTAAACTCTCTTTCCTTTTCCAAATTTCCAATTATATGAATAATTCCCTCAATGAAATGTTCTATCAATAACCTCTAATAGTAACCTCTCTTTCCTTTTCCAAATTTCAAATTCTATGAACAGTTCCATCAGTGAACAGTTCTATCGGTAACCTCTAATGGTAACCTCTCTTTATTTTTCCAAATTTCCAATTCTATGAATAGTTACATCGGTGAAAAATTCTATTGGTAACCTCTAATGGTAACCTCTCTTTCATTTTCCAAATTTTGAGTTCTATGAATAGTGTTTCTAGAACGGTAGGTGTATTGTGTTCTATCGATGAGGTTCTAACAGTGAGGTTCATGAACAATGTTCTATCGATGAGGTTCATGAACAGTGTTATATTGGTGAGGTTCATGAACAGTGTTCTATCGGTGAGTTTGTAATGGTGAGTTTCATGAATATTGTTCTATCAATGAGGTTCATGAACAGTGTTCTACCGGTGAGGTTCAAATGGTGAGGTTCATGAACAGTGTTCTATCGGTGAGGTTCAAGAACAGTGTTATATCAGTGAGGTTCTAACGGTGATGTTCATGAATAGTGTTCTATCAATGAGGTTCATGACCAATGTTCTATCAGTGAGGTTCTAATGGTGAGGTTTATGAACAGTGTTTTTCCGTTGCCAAATTTTGAGTTCATGAATAGTGTTTCCTACTTCCTACAGTTTCGCCCCTTTAACATTTCCTTTGACGTAAAATACATTTAAAGCCTCATTTTAAGGACTTTAAGGCCGATTAAAAGGCTATAAACTCCTATATTAATTATTCCTAAGGCTCGGGATGTTTTTACTTGGTCAAACCGCGTGGTTTAATACGACCCACTATTAATGGGAAATTAAGCGTATCTTAAATCGTCGCTCTACTAAATCTTCAAAAGGGATAAGATATCTTCCTCCCTTGTTCTTCCTCCTTGTTCTCGGTTTCTAGATGCATGAACCTATCCTTACTTCTCATAGTAATCATGAGATCAAACTTTTCCCTGTAGACTGGATTCCCCTTGAAGTTCTTCCTGCTGCTTGTGCACCCCCTACTTTGGTGCAAGTAGCAAGGGTCGATCCTTCTTTGAAATAAGGTATGTTTTATAATGGTTCTTTTGGGTTTGTCTCCTTCTATTTATATTTGACCTATTATAGCATGTAATATCCATCTTTCTAATGGTTTTTTCCTGAGTTTCGGTTGGTGCGGTCGTACCGTGGCATCCTTGGGTGGATGCAGTTGTCGCGAGAGGAGGCAATCGTGACCCGTTGTGTGGACTGTTCTTGTATAAAGAATGTCAAGAACTATTTGAGGTAGGGGATTAATTGCATATCTTTTATTTTATATTCAACTATATAGTTAGCATGTTTTATCCCACTAGATCACAATGGAATTTACATAATAAATATTTGAACTAGATAAATAAATTGATATCGATCGTATGTTATTGCCTCTTGTTTTTCTAGATAGTGTGATATCTATGATTTCTTCTTATAGCTGTTCATTATTGATGGAAATTGGTAAAGAACATAAACCAGAGTTAATTGATAATTGTTTGGCTAAAGATAAAGAGGCATGCAAATGAATCTGGTTTCTCTTGTTGTAATTTGATGTTAATCAAAATGTGCAGTAAGCACGTTTAATTATTTGTGATAGCATACTATTTAGGTTTCCCAAATCTGGAACCTACGAATAATAATTGATTAATATAAGATGGATTAAAGAACCGATTGTTCGATAAAAGATAACTCCTTTTAGGGTCCTGAGTTACCCTATTATTTATTAATGGGATAAGAGCCCAATTGTAAATATGTTTGTTTTTGTGCTACTTGTGTTGTGATGTGAGCCTGGATGGTTGTGGTGATATGTGGAGGCTTGGAGGCCTATTGTTTATGGTTGTAGTTGATGCCTAGGGTGGCGAAAAGCATCAGTTTATGCATGTGGGTGTCAGGAAGGACCCCAGGGATGATGGAATGGGATGGATGCGATTATTGGATGCTTGTTATTTCTTATTGGTTCATTATCTACTTTACTTTTCCCTAATGCCCAAGGAAGTTGGTCTTACATACCATTCTTCCAAAAGAGGCAAAGATGCACGAGGTATGCCACATGTATTCCGTGTTTAGATTCTCAAGGGAAGATTGGTCTATGCTCTTGCTATAGGCGGCAAAGACTCGACGGGTAGTACATCTACTCACTGTGTTGATCCCCTTGTGTTTAGTAGCATAGAATGTTTTTTCTATAATTCCTGGGCATATGGGAGTGTAATTATATAATGAAAAATTTAATAAAAGATGTTAACCCATGGGGTTGGAGCTTCCTGGAATGAAATGCTCATGTTACAATTTTAAAGGGACAATGGACTTTGGGTGTGGTGATAATGAAGTTTAATGAGGAATTGTTATTATTTAAATAAGGTTTAAAGAATTAATTAACGTAGAGTGAAACTGATAAAAATGGAATGAAATAATGTATTAATTCTCTTTAAATGGTTGTGTTCTTATAGGATACCTAGTTGTTAAAGTAGCAGCCCAGAGTCTGAGAGGCGTTTGCTACAGTTGAGTCTATGACTAGGTTATGCCCATAGCGTGGTTGTGAGAAATAGTATATTCTTTACTTTTTGTGTTTCAATATGCTACTCCATCCTATCAGTAAGGGTAACTAACACCCTAGGGATTCTGAGCCCTAGGGGGTGTTTTCCCCAACATTCGGGTGGGAGGACAAATGGTTGACTACCCACTTTGGCCCCACTTTCTTCTCTTGGTATTTACTTTTGTTGGTAGGCACAACGGTTTGTTTTTCCCATATATGTGTGTAGAGGGCTATAATGGATTTAGGTTATTCACATGCATATATTTTGGATATTGTTTCCTTTGGACTACTATAGGTGTAACATGTATAGGCTGTGATGGATGGAGGATCCTTACTTGGTGTATGGGATATAATGGCTTGAGGTATAATACCCGATGTATGATACACGTTATGAAGGTTGAGGTGGCTCCCAGATACTACCTGGTTACATTGCTTATGTGGACGTGGTGGTTTTGTTACATGAGGTGCATGTTGTGGTGCTTCGACCAGGTGTCTGCGGGAAAGCCTTTTTGGAGAGAGATGCTTAGGACGTGCGACATTGGGGAAAAGATGAAAAATAGTGGGGAAGTATTAGCGGGGTACCCTTGATATTCTTTATTATATTATATACTTTTGTATGCATTACTTGGTGAGAGTAACCATGGTGAGGCTGGGAACTTAGTATACCTGTTAGATGACGGGTTAGTTTCACTTGTTGTTCACTATTCTTTAGCATGCTTTCTTTACTTTTCAACGAGAGGCTTCGGGGAGGATCCTACTGAGTATACTGTTATACTCACCCTGTGTATATATAAACTGCTTTTCGGGTCACTTGGATCAGGTTGGAGATCTGGCTAGTGTTTACTAGCTTGGGGTTACAGGAGCTGTTCGGGCTTGTGGTTGCTGCTGTTTTAATTTGTTTTGGGTACTTACAGTTTTTCCCCTTTCAGTTGTAGTAGTTTTTCATGAAATTTCATATGTGTACTTGGGTTTTCATTTATATATCTATCTGAGTTGGGTTTAGTTGGTTTCAATCTTTTATCTCTCTTCCGCATGTGTTCTCTTAGAGGGTAATGCCTCCCATTTGTGTGTTTTCTATACCCTCGGTTCTAGTCGCCAACCCGAGGCCTACTGGAGGCGGGACTCGGGGGTCATTATCTCCCTTCTCACATTGCCGACCTAGGTTGGGTACACTTTGTGGGGAGGGGGTTGTGACAAAGTGGTATTAGATGTCAGATTTAGGGATAGGATGGAGATTGGAGTTAGGCACATGTGAGGTTGCATGGTTTGGTAGGGCAACAATGTCATTCATGTTTAGAAAAGTGATATAAACACTAGAGAACGGATGAGACATAGGCATTTAGGGCCCCATGTGATATGATGTATTGACCTTTAAGTTTACAATGGCTACTAAATGAGGTGATAATAGTTGTAGGGTAGAGACCTAGAAAAGGATCATGCATCATTGTGCCTGTGTTTGAATGGGTATACCTTGGTATAGGTTAATCTTAAATAAATAAAAGAAAAAAAATTAATTAATGTTGAGTCTTCCATATTCCAGGATTAGGAGCACTAATGGTTTGTTATTTTACAAGTATGGCTCCAGGTCAACGTCCTCGTCAGGATTGTGCAGAAGATTTCTAGCAGTCTGTTCCAGTAGATCGTCGCAGAGTATAGGGTGATAACAACGATACTTGGAGGAAGACACTCTGAGATTTTCAACACCAAAGTCTGTAGAAGTACAAGGGCTAGGTTTTAGATGCAGTCCTAGAAGACTGGTTAGAGGAGGTTGAGATCGACTTCAGTTTGAACCATACATGGAAAGAGCACTGGGTTTCCATAGTTGTGATGATGCTGCATGGAGCAGCGAGGAAGTGGTGATACTTGTTCCATGGGGATCGTGAGGAGTCAGAGATCTCATGGGAGGAGTTCCGAGACAGGTTTAGAGTCAAGTTTCTTTCTTCGACTACGAAGGCGTCCAATCTTCAGGAGATTCTTACCCTTTGACAGGGGAGCTCCAGTGTTCGAGAGTTTGGAATCCGTTTTAGGAACCTTTTACGATATGCTTCGGACCTAATGCCAAATGAGTAGGCCAGGGAAAGGCATATTGAGGAGGATTTGCATCTAGAGATCCATCACCAGGTCACCCCATTTATACTAAAAACATATCTTGAGGTGCTGGTGAGGGCAGCGGTTGTCAAGAGGACTTTTTCCAGAACCATATCATCACAAGAGTGGAGTCATCGTGATTCTCCACAAAGAATATCTGTGGTCTGGGGTTCCTGGTTTTCAGGGCAGAAGAGTTTTCGTTCATCTGGGGGTAGGTCTCCACCCTTCACATCTCATTTCTCCAGAGGCAATAACTCTTAGGCCTATTCCAAGGGATCATGCGCTTGTTCTTATTTTGGTGGTCATGGTCATCAGCAGTGGGAGTGTCCAACCTTTCAGAGTAGTCATCGTGCACCATGTTCTATGCTCCAAGTTCCTCTGTTGAGTCAGTTCCAACCAAGGCAACAACAGCATGTTACAACAGCTTTAGATCAGCAGAGGGTAGATGGGGAAGGAAGAGGACAACCCCATGATGCTCCCTATCCTCAGAGAGAAGAGTGTGGCTATGGTGGTGGTCAGCATCAGGGTCAGAGAGGCTGTGGAGGAGGTCATGGTCAGCTTCATGCTCTAGCGTTGCCATCTACAGTCGAGCCAGATGTCATTTGAGGTGCCCTTTTCTTGATTTCTACCTTGGTGTATGCCTTTTTCGATTTAGGAGTGACACACTCCTTCATATCACCTACCCTTGTCTATGATTTGGGACATGAGGTAGAGAGGCTTCCAGTGCCCTTGGCATTGACTACGCCAGTTGGAGGTTGAGATAACTTTTTTGAAGTATGTAGAGACTATGAGCTAGTGTTGGGGTAGCACCGCTCTTGGGGAGATTTCCTATGTTTACGAATACAAAAATATGATGTCATCCTCGGCATGGATTGGTTGCATTCGGTGCAGTCTATCGTAGATTTATTTAGGAAGAAGGTCATTTTCTTTGGTGTGGATGGAGAGCCGGAGGTGTTCGTTGGCTAGCGAGATCCTCGTATGGGTCATAGGCACATTCTTTCCTTATCATCCATGATGGGTGAGATGATGTTGAGTTATTCAGAGGTTCAATAGTTGGATATTCCTAGGTTCATAGAAGAGTACCCTGATGTCTTTCCAGAAGAGGTTGTAGCATTACCCCCTTGATGTGAGATAAAGTTTGGGATCGAGCTACAACCAGGAGCGTCTCCTATCTCTATGTCTCTATATAGGATGACCCCTTATGAGTTACGAGAGCTACATATACATCTTGATGGTATGTTACAGTGTGGTTTTGTTCATCCAAGTGTGTCACTGTGGGGTGCACCATTTTTGTTCGTGAAGAAGGTTTAATGTTGTTTATGGTTGTGTGTTGATTATCGTCGCTTGAACAAAGTGACAATAAAGAATCACTATCCTATTCCACAGTGATTTATTCAATCAACTTAAGGGTGCAAGTTGGTTTTCAAAGATCGGCTTGCGGTTAGGATATCATCAGATGCATGTGAAGGATGAGGATATCCCGAAGACTGCTTTCTGTTGCCATCATGGGCATTATGAGTTTGTGGTAATGTTGTTCGGTGTAACGAATTCTCCAGTTGTGTTCATGGGATTGATTAATGCTATGTTCTGTGAGTTCCTGTAAAAGTTTGTGGTGGTTTTCATCGACGAAGTCCTTGTATAATCCACATCTAAGGAGGAGCATGTCGGGAATCTACACACTGTTTTAGAAGTTCTTCATCAACATCATCTATTTGGGAAGTTTCTGAAGTCTTAGTTTTGGGTTTGGGAAGTCTGTTTCATGGGTCATGTTGTGTTCGAGTAGGGAGTAGCTATGGATCCAATGAAGATAGAAGCAGTTGTGTCTCGGGAATGCACCAATATAGTGTCGGAGGTTTGATGTTTCCTGGGTCTCGCAGGCTACCAAAAGAGGTTCGTAGCCGTTTTCTCACAAGTTACGAATCCTCTGACTTCTTTGACCAGGAAGGATCATACATTCATATAGACTAATCAGTTTCAGGCATCATTCGAGTATCTAAAGGAGAAGTTAGTAAGTGCTCGAGTTCTTTGTCTTCCAACTGAGGGAGTTCAGTTTGATGTTTTCTATGATGGTTCGCATCTGGTGTTGGGACTTGTTCTGATGTAGAAAAGATCAGTTGTTTCTTATGGGTCTCAGAATTTATTCCCCCATGAACAAAACTATGCCACTCAAGATCTTGAGTTAGCAACCATAGTGTTTACTCTAAAGTTGTGGATACATTACCTTATTGGAGAGCACTTTTTGGTTTTCAACGATCATAATATTTTGAGGTAAGTTTTCTCCCAGCGTGACTTGAACTTACGACATCATTGGTGGATGGAGTTATTACAGGAATATGACTTCGAGATATCATATACACCTAGAAAGGGGAATGTTGTAGGTGATGTGCTGAGTATAAAGTCATGTAGTGATGTAGTGCATGAATCTGGTGGCTCCTGGAGAGTAATGGAAGAACTGTCAGCATTACATCTAGATATGGGCGAAGTTGGGGGAAGATGTTGTCTTTTTTAGATGATGGTATAGTCATCCCTGATGCAGAAGGTGGAAGAGTCCCAGTTGGGGGATCTAGAGGTGGAGGTATGGAGAGATCGAGTTGTTTGTGGCGAGGCCCATGATGGTTGGTTGGAGGATGAAAAACACTGAGTGTTGTATCACAAAAGGAATTTTTTTCCTTTAACGATGTGCGAGATGGTTCTTAGAGAGTATCATAGTTCATCTTTAGTGGCGAATCTTGTCATAAAAAAGATGTACCGAGCCTTGAGGATCCAATTTTGGTGTCCTAGGCTGAAGCGTGCGGTTGCGGAGTTTGTGTCTCGTTGTTTGGTCTGCCAGAAGGTGAAGGTCGAACACCATGTTCCTAGTGGTCTTCTCCAGCCATTAGAGATTCCACAGTGGAAGTGGGAGAACATCTCAATGGACTTTGTTACTGGTTTACCTCGAGCTCTGTGAGGACATGATGTTATTTGGGTGGTAGTGGATAGTTTAAAAAAATTGGCCCACTTCATAGCGATCAAGGAGTAAAGCTCAGTGGAAGTATTGGTGAGGCAGTATCTGGAGGAGGTGGTGAGATTTCATGGAGTCCCAAGGATGATAATTTCTGATCGAGATCCTCATTTTACCTCCAGGGTGTGGAGAGGTCTCCAACATGCTTTCAGTTCTCAACTATGCCTTAGCACTGCTTTTCATCCTCAAACAGATGGTCAGACAGAGCGAACCATCCAGACTCATGAAGACATGTTAGGCTCTTGTGTTCCTGATTTTGGAGATTCATGGATGAGGCACCTACTCTTGATGGAGTTCACTTACAATAATATATTTCACTCCACCATTGGTATCGCTCCATTTGAAGCTTTGTAATTCCGGCCTTTCTGTTCTCCGTTGTGCTGGACTGGGGTCAGAGAGTCAGCAATTCTTGGACCAGAACTAGTGTAGAATACAATAGATATGGTTCAAGTGATTCGTAGAGGATGAAGATAACACAAGATTGTGAGAAAAAATATGTTGATCAAAGGAGGAGACCCTTAGAGTTTAATGTTGGGGATCATGTGTTTTTGAATGTGACTCCCCATCGTGGGTAGCGAAGGTTTGGTCATGGGAGTATGTTTTCTTTCCGGTTTGTTGGGCCTTTCGAGGTGTTATATCATGTTGGAGTTGTGGCGTATTGAGTATCACTTCCCCCGCAGATGAGTCGGATACTTGATGTTTTCCATATATCACAGCTCTGTTGTTATCGTCATGATGACTCTCACATCATCAATTGGGGGGAGATTGATGTTAATGATGATTCAACCTTTGAGGAGCGACCTATGGAGATCCCAGACCACAAGGAGAAGGTGGTTTATGGGTGTTCTATCCCTTTGGTTCATGTCTTGTGGCAACAAAGTGGCATGGAGGAAAGTACATGGGAATTTGAGTCACAGATACGTGCTTAGTACCCAGAGTTGTTTGATGTTTAACTCTTTTCATGTATCAATGTAGCCTTTGTGGTTATAAACCTTTCATGTTTATGAGATGGATTCCTTTCGTTGCCTTTGTGTCTTGCTCTCTTTTGACAGTTATCTCGATGGGTGGTTGTTCGGACCCCGTATCATTTTTCACTTTAGGTGGGTTTTTAATTCTCGAGGACGAGAATGTTTTAAGAGGTATCTGATGTAATGGCTCGGACCTCTCCGTCCCATTCCTTTTTGAAAATATGGTTTTTGTGGTGATTCAGGAGGCCAAGGGGACTTATCCCGAACACTTTTACAATTTTTTAGTTCGGTGAATAGTTCCAACAGTAGACAGTTGTGAACAGTGCATCAGTAACCTTAGGTGAACAGTGTCATCGATAACCTTCTGTGAACATTGTCATCAGTGACCCTTGGTGAACAGTGTCATCGGTAGCCTTCTATGAACAGTTCCATCAGTGAACAGTTCTATTGGTAACCACTAACAGTAACCTCTCTTTCCTTTTCCAAATTTCTAATTCTATGAATAGTTCCATTAGTGAACAGTTCTATCGGTAACCTCTAACAGTAACCTCTCTTTCGATTTCCAAATTTCCAAATCTATGAACAGTTCCATCAGTGAATAGTTCTATCGGTAACCTCTAATGGTAACCTCTATTTCTGCCAAATTTCCAATTTCATGAACAGTTCCATCATTGAACAGTTCTATCAGTAACCTTTAACTATAACCTCTATTTCCTTTGCCAAATTTCCAATTCTATGAACAGTTCCATCAGTGAACAGTTCTATCGGTAACCTCTAATGGTAACCTCTATTTCCTTTGCCAAATTTCCAATTCTATGAACAGTTCCACCAGTGAATAGTTCTATCAGTAACCTATAATGGTAACATCTCTTTCCTTTTCCAAATTTCCAATTCTATGAATAGTTCCATTGATGAACAGTTCTATCGGTAACCTCTCTTTCCTTTTCCAAATTTTGAGTTCTATGAATAGTTTTTCCAAAACGGTAGGTGTACAGTGTTCTATCGATGAGTTTCTAATGGCGATGTTCATGAATAGTGTTCTATCGGTGAGGTTCTAATGGTGAGGTTCGTGAACAGTGTTTTATCGGTGAGGTTCATGAACAGTGTTCTATCGGTGGGGTTATAACGGTGGGGTTCATGAACAATGTTCAATCTGTGAGGTTCATGAATAGTGTTCTATCAGTGAGGTTCGAACGACAAGGTTCATGAACAGTGTTCTATCAGTGTGGTTCTAACGGTGAGGTTCATGAACAGTGTTCTATCAGTGAGGTTTATGAACAATGTTCCATCGGTGAGGTTCTAATGGTGAGGTTCATGATTAGTGTTTTTCCTTTTCCAAATTTTGAGTTCATGAATAGTGTTTCCAGCTTCCTACAGTTTCTCCCATTTAACGTTCCCTTTGATATAAAATACATTTAAAGCCTCATTTTAAGGACTTTAAGGCTTTTTCAAAGGACATAACCTCTTATATTAATTATTCCAAAGGCTCGGATTGTTTTTACTTGGTCAAACTATGTGGTGTAATACGATCCTCTTTTAATGGGAAATTAAGTGTATCTTAAACTTTCGCTCCATTAAATCTTCAAAGGGGACAAGATATCTTCCTACTTTATTCTTCCACTTTGTTCTCTGGTTCTAGATGCTCGAACCTTTCCTTCCTTCCCATGGGAATTGTGAAATCAAACTTTTCCCCATGGATTGGATTCCCCTTGAAGTTCTTCCTGCTGCATGTGCACCCCATGCTTTGGTGGAAGCAGCAAGGGTCGATCCTTCATCAAAATAAGGTACGTTTTATCATGGTTATTTTGGGATAATCTCCTTCTATTTCTCCTTGACCGATTATATCATGTAATCTACATGCTTTTAATGGAGTTTTCTTGGGTTTCGGTTGGTGCGGTCGTACAGTAGCATCCTCGGGTGGATGAAGTTGTCACGAGAGGAGGTGATTATGACCTGTTGTGTGGACTGTTCTTGTATAAAGAATGTCATGAACTGTTTGAGGTAGGGGATTAGTTGATTCTATTTTATTTTATGTGAAACTGTATAGTTAGCATGTTTTATCCCACTGGATCACAATTTAATTCACATAATAAATATTTAAACCGGATAAATAAATTGATATTGATCGTATGTTATTGCCTCTTGTTTTTCTAGATAGTGTGATATCTATTCTTACTTCGTATAATTGTTCGTTCTTGATGGAAATTGGTAAAGAATGTAAACCATAGTTAATTGATGATTGTTTGTATAAAGATAAATAGGCATGAGAATAAATCTGGTTCCTCTTGATGTAATTTGATGTTAATCAAAATGTGCAGTAAGTATGTTTAATTATTTGTGACAACTTACTATTTAGGTTTCTCGAATATGGAACCTACGGATAATAATCGATTAATCTAAGATGGATTAATGAACTTATTATTCAATAAAATATAACTCCTTGTAAGGTCCTGAGTTACCCTATTGTTTGTTAAATGGCCAAGAGCCCAATTGTTAAGATGTTTGTTTTAGTGATTCTTGTGTTGTGATATGAGCATGGATGGCTATGGTGATATGTGGAGGCATGGAGGCCTATTGGTTGTGGCAGTAGTTAATGCCTAGGTTGGAGAGATGCATCATTTTATGCATGTGGGTGTCGGGGAGGACACCATGGATGATGGAATAGGATGGATGTGATTGTTGGATGCTTTCTTTTTCTTATTGGTTGATTATCTGCTTTACTTCTCCCCACTTCTCAAGGCATATAGTCTTACTTACCCTTATTTATAAAGAGTTGAAGATGCGCAGGGTATACCATGTACTTTCCTTGTTTAGATTCCCTAGGGAGGATGGGTCTACGCTCTTTCTATAGGCGATAAGGACTCGGTGGGTAGTACATCTACTCACCGTGTTGATCCCCCTTGTGTTTAGTAGCATAGAATGTTTTTTATATAATGCCTATAAATATGGGAAAGTAATTCTATAATGAAAAATTGAATAAATTATGTTAACCCATGGGGTTGGATATTGCTAGAATGAAATGATCAGGTTACAATTTTAAAGGGACAATGGACTTTGGGTGTGATTCTAATGAAATTTAATGACGAATTATTATTGGTTAATTAATGTTTAAATAATTAATTAACTTAGAGTGAAAATGATAAAAGGGTAATGAAATAATGTATTAAATACCTTTAAATGGTTGTGTGATTATAGGATACCTAGTTTTAGAAGTAGCAGCCCGAAGTCTGAGAGACGTTAACTATAGTTGAGTCTAAGACTAGGTTATGCCCATCGTGTGGTTGCATGATATAGTATATTCTGTGCTTTTGGTATTTCTATATGCTACTCCACCCTATCAGTAAGGGAAACTGACACCTCGGGAATTCTGATCCCTGGGGGGTGTTTTCCCTAACATTCCGGTGGGAGGATGAATGGCTAACTACCCCCTTTGGCCCCGTTCTCTTCTCTTGGAAGTTACTTGTTCCAGTAGTCCCAAAAGTTAGTTTTCCCCATATATGTGTCTAGAGGGATGTAATGGCTTGTGGTTATTCACACACATATATTCTGGATATAGTTTCCTATGGACTACTATAGGTGTAACGTGTATAGTTTGTGATGGATTGAAGATCCTTACTCTGTGTATGTGCTGTAATGGCTTGAGGTATAATACCTGACATATGATACACATTATGTGGGTTGTGGTGGATCACAGAAACTACCTGGTTACTTTTCTTACATGGACATGGTGGTTTTTTAGAATGAGGTGCATGTTGTGGTGCTTCACCCAGGTGTCTACGGGCAAGCCTTTTTGGAGAGAGATGCTTAGGACGTGCGACGTTGGGGAAAATCGGAAAACCAATGTGGAAGTTGTAGCGGGGTACCCTTGATATTCTTTATTATATTATATACTCTTGTATGCATTACTTGGTGAGAGTAGCCATGGTGAGGCTGGGAACTTAGTATACCAGTTTAGATGATGAGTTAGTTTCACATGTTGTTCACTGTGCTTTAGCATGCTTTCTTTACTTTTTCATGAGAGGCTTTAGGGAGGATCCTACTGAGTATACTGTTATACTCACCCTATGTATATATAAAATTCTTTTAAGTTCACTTGGAGCAGGTTGGAGATCAGGATAGTGTTTACTAGCTTGGGGTTGCAAGAGCTATTCCGGATTTTGGTTGCTACTGTTTTACATTCTTTTGGGTACTTGCAGTGTTCCCCTTTCTGTTGTAGTAGTTTTGCATGACATTTCATATATGTACTTGGGTTTTCATTTATATTTCTATAATAGTTGGGGTTGTTTGGTGTCAATATTATCTCTCTCTTCCACATATGTTCTCTTAGAGGGTAATACCTCTCATTTGTGGGGTTTCATATACTCTCGGTGCTAGTCACCCAGCTGGGGCTTACTGGAGATGGGACTCAGGGGTCATTATATCTCTTATCACATTTCTATCCCAATAGGGGTGAAATTTGTGGGGAGGGGGTCGTGAGATATATATATATATTTTCTAGAGAAAATGTTTCATAAAATTTCATGTTATTATAATATAATTATAGTTTTTAATTGTAAAGGTATTTGAAAATTTTGAATTTTCCACTATTCACCAAAAAAAACTAATTGTAAGAAATCTCAAATATTTACTCTATGATAATTTTTACATTATAATTTAAAAATTAAATTTCATTTTTTCAAATATAATTTTAAAAAAAATAGTGTAAATTTATTAAATTTATTATCCAATAAAACGCTTATAATGTTTTTATGAAGAAGGAGTTCGTCTAAAATAAAATAAAATTTTCCTTATATTTTGCATAGTAAAACAAATTAGATGAATGTAAAAAAATATTATTGAAACAATAATTTTTAAGAGGGATTTCCATTCGACATATATTTTATATTTTGGCTATTCCTATACCTACTTTCAACCCTAATTGTAAGGTTACAATAGTATAATTTTAATAATATTGTTTTTGTACAGTTTCAAATTAGGGTTTTGTGTGGTTCATGTTATCAAATTATGTAGTAATTAAAATAATGGTAAAATTTTGGAGTGTTTCATTAAAACCTCCATATAGAAATTTTATCATCTTAATTTTAAATAAATTTTAACATATCATGATATTTTAACAGATTTTAATGTTAATTTTATCTTCTAGGTCAAGATAGGGGAACTGATGACTTTGTGAATAAATAATATGTGAAACAGTAAAATAAATCCAATTGTGGATATGTTTTGAGAATAGTATATTAATAATTAATTGATAATTTCCATATAAAACATAATATATTTTTCTCCCATTAATCAAATTTTAGGAATTCTAAAAATTATAATTACTTTATTTCTTCCCACTTTATAAGTGAAATATTAACCTTTTGACTATGTATTTTATTTATTTTATACTTTTGATACTACCAGTGAATTAATAAGTGGTATTTTTCATTCCTAAAACACAATAATCAAACATTAATGGATCATAATATCCATAAAATAAGTAATAGTTTTTTACCTCTCCAAAAAAATTATTGAACAAGTTAAGATAATAATCAATGAGAATAATATTTATTTTTCCATTCTATTTCCTTAAATCCTAAAAATACAATAAAAACATTTAAATTATATAATAAATTAACCTATAAAATATAATACCATTAGATCAATATATATTATTATATTATTCAAATACTAATTCTTAATTCATCATAAAATCATTAAAAATCAGATATTTGGATCATGTAAAATCCATAGTTAGATATCATAACCATGTTTTAAAAAAGGGGAAAACTATTCATCTTAAGATAAACCACTCTATATTTTCTAATCATAAAAATTTTCCCATTAAGAATATTGATTGAAAATTTCTCCCTGAGTGGGAATGGATGATTTTATATCCATATGAAATATAAAAATGTGTATATATCATGAATGAAATAATGCATGACATTATGATGAAAGTATATACTATCAAAAATTAATGGATTTTAACATCATTTATATTAATTGAAAAATATTTTCCCATAAATTATCTAACCCTAAAATCCCATAATTGGTGTTTAAATTATTTCTTTAGTATTAGATACAAGAGTTTGTATCCCAATGTCAGAATATTTTAATTGTCTTTGTAAAGAAGATATAGTATTGAATCCAAAATTACATTTTAAAACATAAAATAATACATAGTATTTTCATTTATAACTATATTATTCCATATACCATATCATTTTATAAAATGATAAAAAAAACTTCTTGAAATATATGGGAAAATAATCATAATAAAGTGGGGAGTTAAGATTCTCAATAAGGGAAGGCGTACAATGGAACCTATCATATAATAAATAAGTCAGGAATATTTTGGATGAAATAAATGATGTTAAAAAAATTCTATATATTTAATAACATGATCTAAATACTTATCAATGGAATACATAACTATTTGAATAATAAAATATCAATTAATAACTAATTTCCTAATGAAGTAATTTATAATTCCCCACATCTAAAACATTCAATCGAGGCATCATTATAGAACAATTTATATTAATGATTATGGCCATGGAAAAATTCCAAAAAATTTGTCTCAATATTCAAACCAATTTATTGAGGTGATATATAATTCTACTCCCCACACATCACTTAATATGTATAATGAATTAATAATATGTAAAAAATTATAACAAAATATATAAGCATTATTTATCAAAACTATACATATAGAATGAAAAGGTATATAAAATGTAAATAAGTTCTCCAAAAAAATGAGCATAAACCATATAAAGAAATAATATGAATTATATCATTGCATCATATTATCATAGGATAAATATAAAAATAATTTTTTTTAATAATTTATGTATAGAAATACCTTGAAAAGAATATTTAAAACATTTTTTTTTGTAAAATACCTTTTTCACATTGAAATTTAATTATAAAAAAAATTCTAACATTGTAGGAAAACGTTTTCATTGAAAATAATCATAAAAAATTTTAAATAGATAATAAAATAATTGGTTGGTTATTAGGACATGATTTTGTTTCATGCCTAGATTGTTAAAATAATGATTCATTTAAAAATTTTAGTAAAGGTAAAAATCACCTCATTTAGAAAACAACATGAAGATTAATTTTCATTTTTTATGGAAAGTAAAACATGTTTAAAAATGAAATTAATCCATGATATTAAAATATAAAAAACATTATTGAAAACATTTTAAGGAAAATGTGAACATGGAAGATACATTTTTCCATCATAATAGAATAGAAATTAAGTTTTCCATAAAAACATTCTGGTAGCCTATTGAGTACTAGAAAGAGGGAAATGAAATGAAAAATCATAATTTTAATAAATAACCCAATGAAAATAAAATATATGTGGTTTAATATCATATGATCATGTAATTCCCCTAAAGAATATATAAATGTAAACAATCTCAAATAATGATGAGATTGTAAAATAACCCAATAAATCATGTGTGAATTTATTTGTATGTACCTTTATAACCCTATATAATAAATTTAAATATATTATAATACTATAATATAAAAATATAAAGACTTATTATGTCATATATGATCCAATTTTTTCATCTCTATACGTTTTTATAAATATTTTTTTATCAAAATCAATGTTTTTGAATGATAACTCTATCATTTTCATGTATTTTTAAGTCATCAGTTCCAATCCTTATTCATTGTTCATGGTCCAGATATCTCCATAAATTTAATAATTAAATAATTTTCATATTTATTCAATATATATATATATATATATTAATCGATAAAAGGTATATATATATAATTGAATTACACCATTCATTGAGAAGGTGGGTCACGTGTACATATGAATGTTGATTTCAATGTTTAATGGATGGAACGAAAGAAATTTAAATAATAATTAACATTTATTGAAACATTATTATATCATATATACAAAATATATTTATAAAATCAATCATTTTTACCATCCATGTAAATAGGAAACTGAAAACAATTCACATCATTTCATGGAGGTGGAAGTCTACACATATGCATGAGGAATGTCATCATATTCCAATATTTGGGAGGTTTAGAAGGTATATTTGATATTATAATTACATAAGAATAAATTTTTCTTAAATATATTATATAAAAATTCAACCCATTAAATTAATTGTTTCACTAAATGGTAGTGGTAGTCAACACATACGCACGAGAAATACATTAACTTATGATTTTATGGAAAATAAAAGTGAATATATGTGGTTTACTAATTATTATATTAATAACATTATGTTATATTTATAAAAAAAATAATTTATTATTTCGTGATGGATACCATTGATTTAGAGAAGGTATAAAAATAAATTAATTGAATATACTCGGTTAAGTGTTGTACCACTTCGTTGAGAACCACCTTTTGGATTACACTTTAATCCTTTGGTGGACGACCTTTTGGAAATAAAATAAGCTCATGGACATTGTAAAAGTATCTAGAAAGGTATTGTGTTAGTTATTGGATGATACAGAAGGCTCAAAATGTTTATTGAAGACATGATACATGGTGTTATTTTATAATTGAGGGGAGGGGCACTCTATGAATTACATAAATTATTAATTTAATAATAATTTTTCTTGGAAAATGTTTTAAAATTAAGGTAATTCCCATATAATATTAAGATTATTATAAATCATCTCCTATAATAAAATTTTTTCTTGTTTTTTAATTTTCACCCTTATCTCTTAGTATTAACCCTCTATAACCCTTTTGAAAATTACAAAAAATATTAGTTTGTCTACTTTTTATTGGTCAATAATGTTATGATAAATGGAAAAGTAAAAAATAAATGGACCCTAATTCATATATTATACTATATGAAAATAAATTCCCCAAATATAGTTTTTTTTATAAATTTTTATTTAATTTAAAAATATTGATTAGTATAAAATATCATTAATTTCACTATTGGAAATATTCATTTACATTGAATATAATGTTGTCAAGATAGTTATAAAATTACAATGTAAACCATTAAAACATCCCTAATATTATATAATCATATAATAAATTCAAAAAACACAAAAATTATTCAAAATTGCTTTACAATTAAATATTTTTGAAACCATAGATCATGTTTTTATTAATTGAATAAATATTGAGTCATCATTGCATAAGAAGTTAAGGTCAATATTAAATCAAAAAAAATTATAAAATAAAATAACATTCTATAATTTTGATTTATATTTTAAATATACAATTCAATCTAGAAATAAAATATTGGTATCAATATGATTTTATAGAGATATAAATGTCAAGAGAGTGACAATTCATCACTATTCATTTCATAAAATAATATAAAGTTCAATATCCAAAAAAATGTACCATGTGGCAATACTTTAGATAATTTTATAATAATTTTTTAACTAAACTCATAAAATAATATAAAATCAAGTGGTAGAGAAATTTTAATGCCTTGAGTGAAAGTTGTAACCCTGATTAACCAATTTTACTATTACAAAAATGAAAAATAATTTCCAAGGTTATTATCTGTTAGGTTTAAAAATAAAAGAGATATGTGTACCAAATTTGATCTCAATATTAATTTTTTAAAATAAATTTAATAAAATTCATCTCAAATGTGTGTTAAAATTTAATTTTAAATTAATCCTGTGAAATATAACAAAAATAATGTTTCCTACAAAAAATTCAGTTTAAGTATAAAATTTTATTTATAGCTATTTGAAATATAATGTTTATTAATATAAAATTTACTAGATTATTTTTAATCAAAATTATCTAATTAAATTTTAATCTTAATACAAAATATAATTTTACTTTATAATTATTTTAATTGGAAAGAATTTTTTCAATAAAAATCATAATTTTTCTTAATTTATCAAAAAATAAAAAATTCAAAAAAAATAAAAATATTGATTCTTAGATAATATTGATATGTTAATTTAAAAATATGTATTTTTTTATCAGGTAAAATCTTTTAAAGTGGGAGAAATTAGTTATAATATTTTCTCACAACTAGAAATAAAATAATTTATGAATAAATGTGTTTTTAAATTATATAATGACTTTACTAAAAATATTTTTTAAAATTTATTTAATAATATTCCATGAACCAACATTGTGAATATGATATAATTTTTTATCATATTAAGGTTCATTTACGCTTATGGCTTACTGTATCTGTAAATATCTAATAAAATAAATTTATTTGAAGAGAAATGTATCATAAAATCTGATGGTGCTATATTTTACCCCCATAAAAATGAATTTCTTCCTAGATACCCTATTTATCTAATAAAAATAGAGGATACATATATTAAATCACATCCATGGGTTCCCATGAATCTTCTTTAAATCACTAATTCATCCAGATAAATTTAACTAAGTGAGTACTCTTTTTCCACTTCATTTTATCTCTACGATCCGTGATTTCTAATAGTTAGTCTTTAGAGGAAATATAATGATAAATAGGTAAAACACTTGAGTTATGTAAATATGAAGTATCTAGTATTTATGCCATTATGAGAGATACGTGGAACACATTGTGAACATCATATAGGTTTAGTGGAAGCACCAAGTGATAATCTACCAAACATACTCGATCAAGAATATCAAAGGGGAAAATATTCATAAGACTCTATTAATGACCTCCAAATAATCCACCCAAAATACATAAAAGAATAAATACCTAAATATGGGTATTATTTTCCCCGTAATGAAAAGTAATAGGATAATGGCCATAATCAAGCATAATACATTAACCTATAGGAAACATGTGATTATATAAACTGAATAATGTCACGTGGATGACCACACACAGTGTATATCCTATGTAATGTATCACAATGTCTTTAGTAAAATTAAATCTTCTCATGTGATCACACCCCAAACTATTGATGATCATGCAACAATAACTACATAAGCTCCCCCAGTTCATGGGGCTTGTCAACTAGTGTAAAAAAATGAACCATTAAAAATACTTGAAAAATAAGAGGAATATATCAAAAAAGATGGATCCTCTTGTGGTCATAAAGTTTAAGAGATGCATGTTGATGGGGACAAAAAGTTTCCCCGACAACGGTGGAGAATACTCGTCAAAAACCTAGTCCTTTTTAAAATTAAAAAAATAAATAAATATTGGAGAATGTGGTCACCTATTGCATTCGTAAACATCATAAAACATGCCCTGGGTGATTTGAAACACATCACAAGTACCCAACAATATTTCTTCCTCATCTCAAAAAATCCCACTGGCATGTCATCGTCATCATGAGAAGGGGCCTGGACATGTCTTGGAAACCTCGCACTCTCCCTTTTGGCTCTATTTGGTAAAACAAATGGGATTGTACATGAAATTATTGTTCATGTCCATAGGGAATTATGCCATTCGTGTGAGATTCCAGTAAGAAGTAGAGTGATTGTATTTGAAAACACTCATACAACCTCATGAGATCCCCAACCTTTGTAAAATTATCAATGAAAATATTATTGGGAGATGGAAGGATCCACTTACTGCTATAAAACTCATGAGAGATGCCTAGTTTGTCTGTACCACGATCTCACAAGACCCCCTAAAAAGCTAGTCTGATTTCATGAAGTCCCCATGAAAAGAAATCCTTGTCTTGAGAGCAGTCTCAAACAAGACACCGATGATCATGTGAAGGCCTTCATAAATCCACTTAGATCTCATGAAGGACCTTAGACATGTTTGTATGAAAATATTTAAGTCCCTTTGTATTTCCACCTAATTAAAAAAGACCCCATTAATTTTAAATAGTCCAATATAGAAGGTGTTTATGGGATGACCTTTTGGTCACTAAAATTAAGATATTCCCCTATAATGACCAACGAAAAGACCTCATAGAGACGTGTGATGCCAAATCCCTTAACCGAATCTAGCTTAGATTCGCATGATACACATTGTGAAAATGGGTGAATAATCAGAGTGGTGAGGCCTATATATCCCCCATCTCAACAAAAAAAATATCCTTACATAGAGGGATAGATGAACTAATGGAACCTCACACCAACACACCTAGGCACCATAGCAGATTTCTCGGAGTGGCTTATATCATGATCAAAAAAGCTTCTCATTGGGTAAAATCAAGGGAGAAACAAGATAGATCATGAGGAATATATAAACGCTTCATGTGATCCCTCATAGATCACATGAAGGACCTATATAATGAAACACAGAGAAAATCCCACATATCTACTAGATCTTGAGGGACATAAAATAAAATAACACAAAAAATCCAATCATTTTAAATAGAATGGTAGAGAAAAGACTAATAAATTAGAGACATGTGAGGTTTAGACATATATTTATCCTCATTTTATTTTCATCAACCACCCAGGTCATGCGAAAAAAGTAGGACATGTCACCCATGTTGTGTGACGCCCCTTTGGTATGCTATTTTGATCATGAGAAGTCCCATAGATATGTCAACAGATGTCACATGCTTTCCCCCATGCATGCCTTCCAAGTCTCACGAAGCCCTATTAACTCTCCATCAAAAACCTTTTAGTGTTTTTTAGACAT
This sequence comes from Viscum album, assembly GCA_963277665.1. Lineage (NCBI taxonomy): Eukaryota > Viridiplantae > Streptophyta > Magnoliopsida > Santalales > Viscaceae > Viscum > Viscum album. Next base: position 216,581,047 of record OY728121.1, on the reverse strand, counting down.
GTTTCCTAGATCATATGGAGGATCCAATAAATTTTAGAAAAGTCCTAAGATAGAACTCGAGAATTTCAAATGAATCTCACGACGCCCTCCGGGCATGACAGTCAGATCTTGAGACACCACCGTACATGTTAGCCTAGATCATGCAACACCTTCTAGAAATATCGCATTGACTATCATTACAACCTTCAAGTGTTTCAGAAAAGTTTCACAATTACATTATATAATGTCAACTAGATCTTGTGTAAACCTTTATGTGTGTCATCCATAATCTAGTGATGGATTCTAGGATCAGCCAGCCAGGTCTCACAAAGTCCTCCAGAAAAGTCACCCTTTATTATGCGACAACCCTAAGACATAGCATCCATGTTATGTGGAATTTCATAAAAAACCAAATCGATCATTCACATGTATTTGGATATTTATGGAATTCATCCTATTATATGTTATGTATTCAAACAATGCATGTCTAGCTAAAAATCAATTCTTGTCGGGCAGGCATGGAGGCCAGGTCCCAAAGGCATTCCAGGACTTGATAACCATGTCTGTCCATAGTTTGTAAGTACCGATTAGAAGGGAAACCTCAGTGTATATGCCATAATCAAAGGGAACTATGATGAATATGATTCCTATTATAACCAATATGCATATAACTCCTTTCTATGTCCCGATCTCCCTATAAGAATTCAAAGGTAATTCCCGACACAGTAGCCACGACTCCACAACCAATGAGATTAATTAATTTCCATCTCTTGTTTCTCACACTGAGAATATCTCATGTGGTCTTAGGGAGTCAAAATGATCATATCATTCACATGAAAAACCTATGTCAATATAAGGGAAACCATAGATTCTAATCACCGACCAATAACATAATATGATATGTTCCACATATAATGGAAACATTAGTGTGTAATCCCCCAACCAATTGATCTAAGAGGAATCTGATTCTTTCATAATGAAGATTCATATAATTCCTTCCTATGCCCCATGAACAAAATAAAATGGTCATCCACCTCAGTGAAGGTCATGTGATTTCTCCAACATTTCAACCATTAGGACATAATCATTCCCATGGGTTGGTCCTTCTTCCTCATCCATTAGTGGATTGAGAGGCCAAATGATATACAATGAGTAAGATTCTTTCTATAACTAAGATAAATATGGTGAATTCTTACGGGATAAACTCCATATTAAACATCCCAAGGGAAGCCCCAACATGTAATCCTCACATCCACATTCAGTGAGGATGGTTACTTGCAATACCTTATTTGTTACATTGATCATGTCTCACATGGTCTTAGGAAGTTATGATGGTCATAAAATTCACATCACGAATCTCCACTAGCTGGGGAAATATCAACATGTAATTCCTGATGAGTGGAATAGTATATATATTCTCTATATGAGGGAATATACCTAGGGTCTAGTCTTAAGGGAATGAAAGAACTTTGATGACACTAATTCCACATATAAGTAGGATAAGTAGAATTTATCCATGAGACATGAGCTCAAATATTTAGTGCCTAAGTACCTAGACATATTTCCTTTTCACGTGATGTTAAACTTCATGGGTTAAAAAACTATGTGATTTTTTTATTCTTGTAATCAACAGAATAGGTATGACACCACATAATGGCTCAATCCCCTACTGAAAATATTAATCAGATCCATTCAGGGATGAAAATTCCAAGGTGACCAGTTTTATATATTAAATATATAATAAGAAATTAATTTTTGATTAATGTATTAAGTAAAGGTATCGGGGACCATATGAGAAGTTGATGGGCTGAGGATTTTTAAAATTTCATCGACGGGATGACGTAACATGTCATCATTGACGATCTGAGCCCTGATATATTATGAGGATCCCACATAATGTAAAAGAGAAAAAAAATAAACCTATGAACATACATGTTCAAATATAGAGTTGTGATCGACTAAAACTCATTACCTGTGATCATTTCTTGAACAATCCATAGAAAGATCTTTCTAGATCTTCCACACGCACTTCAAAAATCCACAAGAGCACTGATCGTTGAATTTCGAGTGCTAGTGTAGCGATTTAATGATATTTTTGACATACTGATGATCACCATGATCCTCTACCTTCAATTCATGAAGGAAGAACTAGGATCGTCACTTGAGAGGGACATTCTCTCTCTTTATAAAGTGGGAGGAGAGAGAGGCTCTCATTATTAAAGGAATGAATAGTGAATTGGGAGGGATCCTATCACTTTTTATTTATAGTGGAGTTCAAAATACTTGGATGGGTTCCCCATCCACCATTTATTTAACATCCACTAAATAATAATTATGAATAACTATAATGTTCCATAAATATTATTAATAATATATCATGTACTTGTAATATATATAAAATATATTACGTGATAAAAGTGATCCATTTAACTCGACTCACCAATCCTGCTTAATATTAAATGAACCTTTAATATTAATATAATATTCATTCGATTAATATTTTTATCATATTTACTTAACTTGTATAGAATTTAAATAAATTCAACTCAATTATTCATAACATGAATAATAATAATAATAAATTTATTTAATTATCGATGATCGATACGTTGGACAACACTCTGAACCCATGGTAGGGCCTACCATGTCCAAAATACATATTCAATCGAATAGGGTGGATTATTGAATACACAATTGTGTGTGACGCTATAGGCTCTTATCTCAATAGTAGTAAACAAAATCCACAGACCATGAGATGAGTCTAGCAACCCATCAAGGAGCTTAAAGAGACAAGGATTTCCATAGCATTTACAACCAACCTAGGAGGACTGACTTTGTCCTATAGTCTCTTTGTATTTAAATATATCATAATTTAGGACGCACACTAGTGTCATATCCCATGTATTACTTTATTATTTGTTGATCTTTTTAGATGAATTTACCTTTAGACTACTTTGGACAAAGACTTATGATGGTATCACCATCCTGATCAATCGGGTATGAGATATACAATTTTCTTAACTTAGAAGTCAAAAATCATTTTTTTATCATTCAACCAATGACATACCACTGGTAACACACCCAACAAAAGCTACCTCCCCACGATTTCAATATCATGGTTTTTCCCTTGCATAAAAGTACACAATAAAATGATACACATTGGTAATGGTCTCATGTTAGGATACCAATACGCATGTCCATAAATAGGAACAACCAATTAAACCCAAAAAATATGGTGTTCATATTGGAGTTCCTTTCCTCATTATCTCACTACTAGAGATCACCAAGTGCGAACTACATGAGAAGAAGTCTCAATGCTTATGATCCCCCAACACCTGATAGTCAAACTTCAATTTTGTTTAATCAGTATGATGCATATAAACCATATGACATTTGTAAAAGATTAATGTCATTGTATCTTGATGTTATTATGATAGATTGGGATCTTATATAACCTTTTTATAAGATAATTAATCTAGGACATTATCATTAAATAGTGGATGCAGAAAATTCTACAATATATGGGTAAGAATACATCATGTATAGCTAACTGTATACACAATATGGTAATCAAAATTACTATATAGTTGGTTCTAGGGAACCCACTATTTCAACACTCACACTTGAATGAGAGGAAACATTCTAACCATGATTTTTATCTACTCACATGATGAATGTCATGTTTCTACAGAGTAACGACTTTAGCTACAGGGTCTACCATGTTTCCTCCACATGGAAATTCTTCTATATGCGACCTTATCTCCTTGAGTAAAACTTCTAAAGAGATAGTATCCCCAAATATATCCCTTTTTCTCACTTTCAATACTTGACATATTTCCTAGTAAGAATGTCATAATTTTCATTATGATAAAACTTTTTTTACTAGGTCCAATTCCAAGAACTGGAACAAATTGTTTCATTTAATAACTACTTCTTAGATGACATAGAAGCTACATCGTACTCAGTATTTTTGTTTATGGATACCAATCGCTCATATGAGCTTGTCTCACTCATCACATTATCCTAAAAATAAAATTATATCAACCAAATCTTAGGAAGACTAGTTTCTATCCCACCATAACTTGTATCGTTCTTCTCCACTTACCAGGAACATATAATTTGTACTTGATGATGTATGATAAGTTAGTTCTGGATACTTAACTAGAAGTACTCATAGATATAATTGAGGTTTTCCTACTTTAAAGTATATAATGAAAATATCAATTCTTGTACATATCATGGCATACATGATAGATCCATCACTAAAGCATATGGAACTCAAATAAAAACTTTAATCTCCTCCCATTTTTTGAACATGATAACCTAGATAGATTATGCCATATGACATTGGAAACAATTTATAACATGAATTGTTCAATATTTTATTTTTCAATAAAATGTCACTATATGTACGATTGACTAGTTCCAAGAAAACGTTATATCTTCCTCAATAGGTCATGTTCCCGAGAACATAGGTTGCTACTTTATGTCCGTCACTAGAGAATTATATTTATCCTAGTCTTAACTAACTATAATACATATATCTGTTTACCATATTTCGTTGAACATATTTCTCTTCAAAAACATTGGCGCTCCCACTAACCTTTGGTATCCACATGGAAAATATTCATTCCAAATGAATGATAGAAGATATTGTTGCTTACTTTAATACTGTATTGCATTTTAGTAACTTGCAACCCTTATTGGAATCATATGATGTCATCACCCCTTACTGTTTTCATCATTTAGAAAACTTCCTCAAAAGATGAACTTGACATCCAATGTCCTATTTAATAATATTATATGTTAGCTATGACAAGTAATATTCTAATGGATTTTAGAATACCGACTTGGTATTACCAATTTATCCTTATTAGTATTTCACTTTTACCATCCATGTATCAACAAACTTGAATATAGAATGAGGTATTCAATTTATAATCCCCTTTTCTCTTTGATATGTACAATACATTATTGATTTTTATTTGGTATTATCAATCAGAGGTAATTTTCATATACTTCTTACTTGTAGGTGTTATCATTCTCAATGAATAATATATCACCGACCACAATGAACTCAAAACTATCACCATGGTTTAAAACCATCTTACCTATTATGTGTCACTGAAACATTGATCTTCCTAATGTACTATTGAAACTTGTTTCTATGCTAACTACTTGTGAATCTTGAGCATTGACTAGACCCATGTCAATCTTTCTCCAACTGTCATACTTTAAATTGTATAATATACATTTTTCATTTTTAGTTGGCATAATGGTTTTGGGTTTTCACCATTATTTTCAATACACATCTTGAAATATAATGGATGTTTCTGCAAGTTGTAACCTTGATTCTACTTACATCATAACTCTGATGTTTAAAATGAACGTTTAGGAATTGCTCTGTGATACATATTTGTTGATCAATGTTAACATGTAAGACTAGTCATTGATCCTACTTATGAGCATCAATGTGGTGATGTGGATAAGGTAATGTGCATTTAGGAATTACTCCATGCTATATTATCATGATCAATTAATGCTTGGTCAAGATATTCTTTGATATTCTGATTGGAATCAGCTCATATCTTATGACCATGATAATACATCACTATTACTTTCCTTAATAACTGAAAGGAATATCATGAAGTATCTTTACCACTAGCTTTCCCTTTAAATAGTTCGTGCTCACTTGTTGCACTAATTTAAAAATATTTGTGATAGATATTTATTTCTAAAGCGTTATTTTTCCAAACTAAATATGTCAATTATATCAAAGGTGTTTTACTATTTCAAACCTAAATACCATATTGGGAATATCTTTGATGTCATTTTAGTTTTTCTTTAGAAATAATTATCTATCCATATCTTGGTAAATGTTTTACGTTGTCATATTCATCACATATTTCCTATAATTATAGTATCACTGAAGTATATGATGAGTATGATACACCACAAAAAACATTCATTACAAAACCTAGAAAATGTATCATTATGTCCAAAGGGCACGTGAGATCACTTATTTTGTTATACTCAACAAATTTTTCAACTTGAATCATTCACTTGGAAATTTGAATTTATGTGTTTTTCACTGCTGACTTAGGAATCACCCTTTCTCAGCTGTTTGGAGAAGACACCATACTTCTAGTAATGTTTCTATAATTACATGGTTACAATATTTCAATACACATATGTGAATTTAATATTGTGTTTAATATGCAATAACTATGGGAGAAACAGTACTTTTAATTAATTAATATACACTGAAGAAGAAGTGGGTCCTTTCTTCTTTGATTCAGTTCATTGCATTATAAACTTCCTTTAATTTATTTCAAGATATGTGCGGAAAATAACCTCTTTTTTATTAACCAATATCTATTAATAGAAAAACATTGTGAATGTGCTTTTTTTAATGACTTTCCATTGGACTTTTTGCATCTACTTTTAAAATTGTTCACCATAAGAATTAAAGATGGTTCCATTTTTAATATTCTTATTGTTTAGAGAACCTTACCTAAACGGTAAGAAAGTTCTTACTCCATTATGTTTATTTGAATCCTTAAATGAAACTAGATTAATTGGGTGGAAAAGTATAAGAATGGTATTCCATTAAAGATCATAGTCTGCCTTTAATGTTTACACAAAACTAGTGTAATCATCACATTAAAATATTGCTTCACTTTCTCCTTGAAATCATCTTGCAGATGAGTCTACATGTGATATCATCCATGATCTGATGTTGTATCAACAAAAAACATCAGTCATTGGGGATAAAATTATGATAGAATCATCATATACTTAATTCACTAGTCTCCTATTGTAAAGACCCGGAATTTCCATGGAAATTTTTTTCCTAAATACATAGTAATTTTACGAGACCGCGAAAACTGACGGCGTATGATTCCGAGGCACGGTGTGCCCAGAAACAATTTCTGAAGTTTTGTTCAGGTACGTTCAGTAAACGTATGAGTGGGTTTTTATATCTTTTGAACTGGTGCTCGGAATTTAAAACTGAGGGAACCATTGAACTCGCAGCGCTGATGTTCTCTTAATAAGACTTTCACTTTGACGGTAGTGAGTTGAGGATAGAAGTTATTTTCTGGGTTTTCTTAAAAAAAATTATAAAATAATGTGAGCTACACTTTATTTTACTGATCCTCCATGTGAGTGTTGGTGGTTAAAATATCCTCATGGGAGTTGGTGGTGGGGCCACCACACCTTAACCTCCCATGAGAGGTTGTGGTGGTGGGACCCACCGGAACTCAACCTCCCATGTGATGATAAATGAGGTGGGGACCACTCAGGCTCTTAACCCCTGGAAACTCCCCATTAAAGTGGAGAAAACTCTCGAGCTTCACATTAATTTAGGGGAACCTCTTCAACTCCCGTTTATTTAATTTTTCCAATCCTCCACAATTAAAGAGCCTACCTAATTAATTACTCCATTTTGAATTTTTTGCCAACACCTAAAATAATAGATCTATTATTTTTTTTGGTTGGGCATATTCATTCTGGTGGAGTTTTGAGAGGAGGATTATTGGGATAAAGCTTCCAACAAAGAACGCTCCTCCCAATAAAGAACGAAGAACGATGATGACGATCCTTCTTTGACTTCTTCCTCGGACACCTACCAACGTGGAGCGACTTCCACGAGCTGACGCAACTCGAGATTGGAAGCGTTCAGCGGATGTGACAAATGACAATTCTCTTCATCTACCTTCTGCGACTCTGTCAGCGCATGACGAACGATGAACGATGAGTCAAAGGTAGGGGTTCGAGCTTGATAATTTTTGTGTGTTCTTCGTTTCCCGTCGTGGTTTAGAATTTGAAGCCGCCTGATATCACCCTAACGCGGTGGGCACGGGCCGAAAAAATACGGCCCTACCCCTCCTCATTTCTTATAGATTTGATGCCCAACGCGTCATGAGTCCTGGTTGAGCCTTTCCAGTTAACATCAGTTATTGATCGAAGGCGACGTCCTGAGGAAAGTGCGACTTCTTATGGAACGGGGAACGGGCCACCGGAACTCGTTCGGTGACCCGAGAAAGATTCACCGGCGATCGAAACCGGTGACGAAGAGAAGGACGGCTGACACTCTAGTCGGCCGCATGGACAGTGGTGGTGCAACCGCATCGCCGGAGGAGAAGGCCATGGCCAACTGGCCGCGGTAGGGCAGCGGCGGCCGATGCAAGGTCAGCCGCGAAGGAAGTCGGCGGCCCGAGCTGCTGGGTCGCCGGAGAAGGTGCGGCACAACCGTATCACGCAGTTGACAAGAAGGTTCGTGATGATATAGTGGTGGTTGTGCGCTAGGCTGGCCGCAATGAAGACCGGCGGCCCGATCCGTTGGGTCGCCGGAGGTGGCGCGGCCCAAAGGCGCCGCGCGAGAGGCGGCTGGCCGCTCGACCAGCCGAGAGGAACGAGACCCAATGGGTCCCACGTGAAGCAGACCGGCACCATGTGGCACCGGTTGTCTCCCACCTGAATGGATTAGTCGTTTGGGTACACCAGGGGGCATGGCCACCCCCTTGGACGCAGCTAGGGCGGACCCCACGGGCTGTCGGGCCGCTAGCCGCCTGGGCCGCCAGCCGCGCGGGCTGCCGGGCCGGACCCAGCGCGGGCCACCAGGACGGACCCAACGCGGGCCGAACCCAATGCAGGCTGGGCCACCCCCGCGGTCTGGGCCGCCCCCGTGGGCCTGGCTGCCCCCGCGGACTAGGTCAGACCCCAGTCCGGACCCATTTTGGCATGTTTTCAACTTTTCGCCCATAACTTGGGCTAATGGTGTCCGATTGACGGACCGTATGTGGAAACAGAAATCTTGGATCAAGGTGGTTATTTTGTTATAACCCACTCAAGGTTTGTACACAGTTGGGTTATGACCGGGTTGGATCGAATATAAATCCAATCGGGCCCTCGGAACGGAAATGCCAATAACTCACAGATCGTGCGTCCGATTGACGCACCGTCTGTCACATTGAGTTTCTTATGGAAAGACGGATCTTTTGGATACATCCATTAGGGACTTCAGGGCAATTGATTTATCGACAATTGTCTTGAGTATTTGAATCTCCTAGAATCAAGCATACTTTGTACGGAACCTTGAGCCTGGTTCTGCACTGACGACTGTTCCTGGATCATGTGTGGGTCCGACAGTTCTGAGTTCTGTTCCTGGATCCCTTGTGGGTATAACAGAATAGCTTGTCCTAGATCCTGTGTGGGTCTGACAGCTCCGACTACTGTTCTTGAATCCTGTGTGGGTCCGACAGTTCTGATTTCTGTTCCTGGATCCTGTGTGGATCTGACAGAATAGCTGGTCCTGGATTCTGTGTGGGTTTGATAGCTCTCACAACTATTCCTGGATCCTTTGTGGGTCTGATAGTTCTAACTGCTGGTCCTGGATCCTTTGTGGGTCCGACAGCTTAGATGATTCAGTGGCTACATCTAATAATCTATATCTCTCTACATAAGTTGTATAACTGTGTGAGCTGATTCAGTGAATTCTGTGTTTTCCTCATGATTGAGATGGTTTACTTGATAACTTTGGTATATGTATGTGCATATACCTAATTAAAGGTTATCCGTTGATTTCATACTCGGTGGTTTGTCCTAGGTGGATTTTGAGTGACGTTGGTGGTCTCGGGGTCCCTACTGAGTATCATTATACTCACCCCTACACGGGCTATGCCCACACCTCATTGTTTTGGATGCAGATGACAGACAATGCTGACCAAGGCTAAGAGTATGAGGACTGGATGGTACCGGGAGGTGGACCTTACGACGAGTCGGTACATGAAGGATACTGACTTTCGTGGAGTACTGAGGAGGCCATCTGTACCTACCCTTTAGGTAGGAACCCCGGAGGATGACCTAGTAGCTGATTTTATTTTCTTTAGTTTTACTTACTTTTCCATTGTACTTGTACTTTCTTGTTGGGCTCATATTTCCGGCCCCATTACTTTTCAACAATGTTTTTTATACAGCTTTACTTAGTGTTTTACTTCTAGATTGTACTCTATTGTGTGTGTTTTCAGTTTATAAATGCAATTCCTTCCCAGTTTTAGGGAATTATGCCTTTGGTGCTAGCTGCCATCCCCTGTCCTATGGAAGGCGGGCTTGGGGTAGTTATGACACGGGCCCTAGGGGATGGGTCATGACAAATTGGTATCAGAGGATTCATTTCTACCGTAGAAATTAGGACTCTAATCTTTCTTTTCTATGAATAAATAGTGTTAATAATACAGAGTGTGGTTTTCAGTTCAGGGAGTCCAGTGTTGGTGCAGTGGCTGACGTATCCATACACCAGGACCCTGACTATTGACTTCTGACTCAGTGCATGAAAACACTGATTGCGTGTTTGTTTTGAAGATTTTTCTTTGTGATCTCTTTGATTTAGCTCACCAGGTATAAATTATTGAGCGTGGTGCACCTGTATCTTTTTAGGATGGCCCCACGCATGCAGCCAGCCAGGGTTCCGAGATTTGTAAGAGATGAAATCCCACCGAGTGATGAGGCCTCGGTGCAGGGTCCTATCATAGAGGAGGCACCAGCGGTACCACTACCCATTGTTTCACTGATACCAACAACCCCAGCAGCAGAGAGTGAACGCCTCTTGAGCGCGTTGCATGAGTTCCAGCGCTAGAGGACACCCAGGTTCAGGGGTGAGATGGACCCGCAGGCATCTAAGGATTGGATGGATGTTGTGTTGAGAGTCTTCAGACTATTAGGGACACCAGCTGACCTTATAGTGATCCTTTCTGTGAGTCTTCTTCAGGCAGCAGCAGGAAGATGGTGGAGCCTGATGCTCCAGGTGCATGACGAGGCGACACTTCTCTAGGTAGACTTTGAGAGTCTGTTTCGGGTGGGTTTGTCCCAGCCACCCTAGGTGCGGTACAGATACAGGAGTTACTACATCTACAGAAGGGTAGCATGATGATGGAGCAGTACTCAGTGAGGTTCACCAACCTCTCGTGCTACTCCACAAATATGGTGCGGGATCCATTCTTTAGGGCCCAGACCTTCGAGCAGGGGCTCAGGCGAGAGATCAGAGCTTTGATGATCTCCCTCAGCATCCTGACGTAGGCGGGGGTGTTAGAGAGAGCCCTCCTAGTATAGAGTTTCCTTGTTGATCAGTCACCAGCAGCGAGACCCATCACTAGTGGACATGCAGTGGAGTCTTCAACAGTAGGCATTAGATAGATGTCGTAGAGGTCCAAGCGGACCAGGCCATCCAGTGGACGACCTCAGAATACGAGTTCAGTTGTCTGGGGCACACGAGACAGAGCCAGTCATGCTAGGATCGGGCAATGTTACTCGTGTAGCAGGCAGGGTCACATGGCTTGTGACTGTTTGACCTGCCATACTGACGATCAACAGATGGTCGAAGGACCGCCCAGGAAGAGACATAAATTCGATCGATGCAGACCGCATGGAGCAGGAGGACGTGGAATAGGAGCTGGTTGAGAAGCTGGCAGTGGGTGACGTTTCGAGGTGTTACCATCACCACCACCAGGTGGTCCACCCTGACCGTAGGGAGCAGGTGGGAAAGAGAGAGCTCAGCTCCAGGTAGCTGAGGCTTATGATCACGACGCTCCGTAGATGATTCGAGGTATGATTTGTGTCTAATCCACCTTAGCTACAGTACTTATAGACACAGGTCTCAGTCATTCTTTCATTTCCACTTCCCTCGTTCGGAGCTCAGAGATTCTGATGGAGTCGTTTGCTCGATCCTTATAGCTAGAGACTCTTACGGGAGCATACTCGATGATTACACACTGGTGTCGGAAATGTGAGCTTACTCTAGGAGGTGAGAGCTTTGGCTAGGATCTCCTCGTAGTGGCGTCGAGGCCTTACGATGTCATCTTGGGTATGGACTGGTTATCTACAGTCCATACTCAGATTGACTGTTTTTGGTGCAAAGTGTGGTGTGTCCACACTGATGGGACCAGGTTCACCTTCACCGGTGAGAAGGGAGCCTTTGCAGCACAGGACAGACTTAGTCGGAGGAGGGTGCAGCCGATCACTCATCAGTTGGACTGCCTTACCCTCGGAGCAGTTGATGTGGAGATTATGAGCTATCCTGTAGTGGTGGATCAGTACACGGATGTTTTCCTTGATGATGTCCCAGGTCTACCTCCTCATAGAGAGGTGGAATTCTATATTTTCCTATTCCCCGGGATGACACTGATTTCTACACCAGCGAATCGGATGGCTCCCGCAGAGCATCGCGAGCTGCTGGTACAACTAGAAGACTTGCAGGGGAAGGGATTAATTCGGCCCAATGTTTCTCCCTGGGAAGCCCTGATTCTATTCGCTAAGAAGGCGGATGGGAGCTTGAGGGTTTTCATTGACTACCGTCGCCTGAACTAGGTGACTGTGAAGAAAAATTACCCACTTCCGAGGATTGATAACCTCTTTGATCAGTTGAAGGGAGAACGGTGGTTCTCAGAGATAAACCTCAGATCAGGCTATCACTAGCTCAGAGTTCGAGACAAGGATGTGCAGAAGACGACCTTCAGGTGTCGATACGACCACTACGAGTTCTTGGTTATGCCTTCGGTCGTAACCAATGCTCCAGAAGTGTTCATGAGTCTCATGAATAGGATCTTCCAGCCATAACTTGATCACTTTGTTGTAGTCTACATCGACGACATTCTGATATACTCAACTACTAAGGAGGAATATGCATACCACTTGTAGGTAGTACTGGACACACTCTAAGAGCACCATCTTTATGGTAAGCTCTCAAAGTGCTAGTTTTGGATCCGAGAGGTTCACTTTTTAGGACATGTCATCTGGGAGGCTGGATTTGCAGTGGATCTAGTGAATATTGAGTTGGTACTTGCTTGGGAGACACCCAGAAGTGTGACAGAGGTTCAAAGTTTCTTGGGTTTGGGTAGATATTACTATAGGATCATTTCAGAATTCTCTAGAGTTACAAAACCAATTTCAGCCCTGACGAAGAAGGGGAAACCCTTCGTGTGGTCGGAGAGATACCAGTAGAGCTTTCAGAAGATGTGGTAGAGGGAGAATAGTGCCCCCATCTTGAGGCTTCCAGAGGAGGGTGTAGGGTACGTAGTCTACTGCGACACATCAGGGACCGGACTCGGGTGTGTCCTGATACAGGAGCGAGCAGTGATCGCATATGGTTATTGTCAGCTGAGACAGCATGAGCAGAACTACACTACCCATGACCTGGAGTTAGCAGTAGTGGTATTCTCCTTGAAGATGTGGTGGCACTATCTGATGGGAGAGAATTTCATAGTCAAATATGACCACCAGAGTGTCAGGTATATCTTCTCTCCGAAGGACCTAAACCTGAGATAGCGGTGATGGCTTGAGTTCCTCAGAGACTATGAATTTTAGATAGTCTATACTCCTAGGAAGGGGAACATTGTAGCAGATGCACTCAATAGGAGATCTGGTATAAATCTACTAGGAGAGGCAATAGAGCAGTTGGCTGCTTTACAGATATCCTTTGTAGATCGAGATGGAGCATTTTTTCTTCATTCACTTATAGTCACCCCTCCGCTTCTTCAGTGAGTCAGGGAGGCGTAGCGTGGAGACACAGACTTCAAGACACGACGTGCTCAGATATCCATAGGGCAGGCACCATATGGATTTTATGAAGGTGGGGAGTACTTCATCCTCTTTAGAGGACATACTATGGTGCCAGAGTCACTTCAGGAGGAAGTGTTGAGGGAGTTCCACACATCCCCTCTAGTAGTGCATCTAGAAGTGGTGAATATGTACCAGAACCTTCGACGACAACACTGGTGGCTAGGTATAAAGAATGTAGTAGCAGAGTTTGTCTCTCGATGCCTCACTTGTCAATGAGTGAAGGCAGAGCACCAGGTACCAGCAGTCTTGGTCCAGCCTTTAGAGGTCCCAAAGTAGAAGTGGGATGGGCTATCCAGGGACTTCGTGACGGGTCTTTCATGTATATCTAGGGGTCACGACTCGATTTGGGTGATCGTCGACCGACTCACCTTGTCATCCCACTTCCTACTGATTAAAGAGCAGAGTTTAGTAGAGATCTTGGGACGCCTCTATATGTAGGATATTGTGTGTTTACATGGATTACCTTCGACGATTGTCTCTGACTGTGACGCATAGTTTACTTTCTGGGTATGGAATGGGTTGAAGGAGGCTTTCGGGACACAACTTATTCTGAGTGCCTCCTTCCATCCTCAGACAGATGGTCAGATCGAGCGGACCATTCAGACCCTCAAGGACCTACTACATTCTTTTGTCCTCGACTTCGGTCATATCTGGGAGGATCACTTACCGTTGGTGGAGTTTTCCTACAACAACATCTATGACTCCACCATCGGGTTGGAACCTTTCGAGGCTATGTACGGACGACCTGGAAGATCACCCTTGTGCAGGACAGACCCTGGGGAGTCAGCACTGGTGGGACCATAGATGGTACGAGCTACCACTGAGAAGGTGAAGATTATCCAGGAGTGGATAAATACTGCACAGAGAAGGCAGAATTCATATGATGATAGGAGAAGGAGACCTCTGGAGTTCGAGGATGGATACCACGTCTTTCTACGGGCCTCACCTCGACGAGGTCTACGGAGATTTGGCCGAGGAGGAAAGTTATTTCTGAGATTAATTGGACCTTTTCTAGTCCTCAAAAAAGTTGGCGAGGTGGCTTACATCTTGGCTCTTCCACCTCAGTTGCACCGGGTGCATGATGTCTTCCACGTATCTCAGTTGAGGAGATACGTGCACGACCCTTCTCACATCATCGACCATGGGGAGCTGTACGTCAATGATGGGGTGACTTTTATGGATGTGTCAGTGGATATTGAGGATCGATATGAGAGGGTCCTTCATGGACAGTTGATACCTCCAGTGTGAATTCACTGGCAGCATGGGAACCTCCAGAAGAGCACATGGGAGCAGGAGGCGCAGATGCGAGCTCAGTACCCCCATTTGTTCCCTTCGAGTTGTAGCTTATGGGGACGTAAGTCCTGGAGGTGGGGAGAATGTAAAGAACTGAAATTTCTAGGGAAAATTTATTCTTAAATACTTGGGAATTTTATGAGACCACAAAAACTGACAGCGTGTGATTCTGAGGCTCGGTGTGCCCAAAAAAAATTTATGAAGTTTTTTTCAAGTATGTTCAGTAAACGTATGAGAAGGTTTTTATAACTTTTGAACCGGTGCTCGGAATTGAAAACCGAGGGCACCGTTGAACTCGCAGCACTGATATTCACTTAAGAATACTTTCACTTCGACAGCAGTGAGTCGAGGATAGAAGTTAGTTTTTGGGTTTTCTTCAAAAAATAATAAAATAAAGTGAGCTACACTTTATTTTATTGAGCTTCCATGTGAGTGTTGGTGGTTAAAATCTACTCATGGGAGTTGGATGTCAGGCCACCATACCTTAACCTCCCATGAGAGGTTATGGCAGTGGGGCCCACCCAAACTCAACGTCCCATGTGAGGATAAATGAGGTGGGGACCACCCGGGCTCTTAACCCCTTGAAACTCCCCATTAAAGTGGAGAAAACTCTCAATCTTCACATTAATTTAGGGGAACCTCTTCAACTCCCCTTTATTTAATTTTTCCAATCCTCCACAATTAAGGAGCCTACCTAATTAATTACTCCATTTTGAATTTTATGCCAACGCCTAAAATAATAGATCTATTATTATTTTTGGGTGGGCATATTCATTCTGGTGGAGTTTTGAGAGGAGGATTATTAGGAGAAAGATTCTATTGAAGAACTAGCCTCCCAACTAAGAACGAAGAATTCCAAAGATGATCCTTCTTCGACTTCTTCCCCGGACACCTACCTATGTGGAGCGACTTCCATGAGCTGACACAGCTCGGGATTCGAAGCGTGCCGCAAATGCGACAAATGACGATTCTCTTCATCTACCTTCCACGACTCTGTCAGCGAACGATGAACGGCGAATGATGAATCAAAGGTAGGGGTTCGAGCTTGATAATTGTTGCATGTTCTTCATTTCCCATCATGGATTAGAATTCGAAGACTCCTGATATCACCCTAATGTGGAGGGCGCGGGCCAAACAAACACGGCCCAACCCCTCCGGCTTTATTATGGATTTGATGCCCAACACGACATGAGTCCAGGTTGACTATTTCTCATTAAAACTGATTGCGAATCGAAGGCGACGTCCTAAGGAAAGTGAAACTTATTCTGGAATGAGGAACGGGCCACCAGAACTCATCCGGTGACACATGAAAGATTCATCGGCGATCGGAACCGGCAACAAAGAGAAGGGAGGCCGGTGCTCCGGCCGGCCGCATGGATAGCGGTGGCACAACCGCACCGCTGGAGGAGAAGGTCGCGGTGGTGTAGTGGTGGCCGGTGCAAGGACCGCTGCAAAGGAAGTCGATGGCCCGATGTGTCGGGTCACCGGAGAAGGTGCGTCGCAACCGCGCCGCGTGGTGGAGAAGAAAGGTATGCGGCCCTTGGCCGCGGCGATGCAGCGGCGGCCAGCTCTAGGCTGGCCAAAATGATAACCGGCAGCCCGAGTCGCCAAGTTTCCGGAGGGGGCGGGGTGCAACAGCGCCGCGCGGGAGGCGGCTGGCCGCTCGGCCATCCGGGAGGAGTGGGACCCAGCAGGTCTCGCGTGACGCGGACCGACGCCACGTGGTGCCGGTTGTCTCCCGCCCCAATGTCTTATCCATTTGGGAAAGCTATGGGGTGCGGCCTCTCCCTGGTAACGGATAGGGAGGACCCGATGGGCCACCAGGCCGCAAGCCGCGTGGGCCGCCAGCCGCACGGGCCGCCTGGCCGGACCCAGCGCGGGCCGCCGGGCCGGACCCAGCGCGGGCCACCGGTCCACACTAGTGCAGAAAACATTTTTTACATCGGTTATTTTTCATTTTTTACGTCGGTTTCTAGACGACGTTAATACGGGCGACGTTATAAATAACGTTTTTGACGTCGGTTATTTAAAAACCGACGTCAAAAACATAAAATCGCGATGTTTATGACGTCAGTTATTTTAGAACCGACGTGCTAAATAAAATGGGAAGGGTTTATCACGTCGGTTATTTAACAACCGACGTGATAAAAGGCCGGAAAAATGGTTTATCACGTCGGTTATTAAAAAACCGACGTGATAAAAGGATGGGGAAATGGTCTATCACGTCGGTTATTAAAGAACCGACATGATAAACCGGGGGGCGGGGGGTTTATCACGTCGGTTATTATAGAACCTCCGTGATAAACCGGGGGGGTTTATCACGTCGGTTTTTTAATAACCGACGTGATAAACCGGGGGGAGGGGGGTTTATCACGTCGGTTATTATATAACCGTTGTGATAAAATGGGGTGAGGGGGGTTTATCACGTCGGTTATTATATAAACACCGTGATAAACCGGGGGGAGGGGGGTTTATCACGTCGGTTATTAGATAACCGACGTGATAAACTGGGGGCGGTGGTTTATCACGTCGGTTATTAAATAACCGATGTGATAAACCATTTTCCAGACCTTTTACCACGTTGGTTATTAAATAATCGACGTGATAAACTATTTTCCAGGCCTTTTATCACGTCGGTTATTAAATAACCGACATGATAAACCATTTTCCAGGCCTTTTATCACGTCGGTTATTAAATAACCGACGTGATAAAACATTTCCCAGGCCTTTTATCACATCAGTTATTAAATAACCGACGTGATAAACCCAATTTTTTTTTAAAAAAAATTGAATGCAGTCATCTGCTCTCCACCAGAATCAACCAGAAAACAAATCAAGAAATTGTACCACAAAAACATAAGTAGATCAAAATTAAGCATGTACATTGATAACATATAAAACTTACCCCCTAGACAGCCCCCACCATCATGTATACCCCATGGACAGCCCTCCCCCACCCAGTTGGAGCCCTCACCCTCATGTATACCCCCTGGACAGCCCTCCCCCACCCCATTGGAGCTACCACCCTCATGTATACCCCTTGGACAGCCCTCCCCCACCCCATTGGATCCACCACCCTCATGTATACCCCATGGACAGCCCTCCCCCACCCCGTTGGAGCCCTCACCCTCATGTATACCCCCTGGAAAGCCCTCCCCCACCCCATTGGAGCTCCCACCCTCATGTATACCCCTTGGACAGCCCTCCCCCACCCCATTGGAGCCCCCACCACACTCCTGGACTGCCCCCCGACCCCCGGACAGCCTCAAACACCCCTCGAAAACCCCCCAACCACCTGAACAGCACCCCCACACCCCACTTGACAGCCCCCACCACACCCATGGACAACCCCCCCCCCCCCACCCTCATGTATACCCCCCACCCCTGGACAGCACTCCAACACCCCTGGACCGCCTTCCCACACCCCTGGACAGCCCTACCACTCCCCTGGACAGTCCCCCCATCCCACCAAATAGCCCTCTCAGACCGCTGGACACCCCCCAACCCCACTGAACACACCCCCACACCCTTGGAACCCCTCCCCCACATACCCAAATCCATACCAGAAAAACCATCATAAGTAAACCAAAACAAGAAGAAGAGAAAAATTTAACATTCACTTATATAACATTCAAAACTTACACTGTAAACTTCAAAAAAAAACTAAATCCAACCTAAACAACTACCAAATACACAATTACAACAACAATATTCAAAATTAAATTTTATATTACAAAAAACTAAAAGTCAATCATACCTGTAAAATAATTTGACCACTCCACTTGTAAGTGTTTGATGTCTTCAGCAGTATAGGGTTTAGGGTCATCAAAAAGCTACAAATGAAAAATAAAGTAGTTAACTTGTATAATGAATAAATCAAATTGAAATATTATGGCAAATTTTAAGAGGAAATCGTACCAGGTCAAAATTCACAACTGTCCCAGTTGTTATTATTTCATACATAAATTTTAACATATAATATCCGCATTCGATGAGGCCTTGTTGTTCATGACAATTCTGTTTGAATGAGTGTAAATTCAATATATTATTTTTATGTAATAAATCAAAATGTACAAATTATAAATGGATATTTACCTTCGCATTTACATATTTGATCTTTGCACCTCTTTTCTTTGTGTTTTTTTGAAAGTAGGCCAATGCACTGTTAGAAAATAATACGAATGGGGTAAATTTAAAATTCAATATAATATATAAAACTATTGAGAAATTAAAACTTACTTTTCCAATATATTCTTAAAACTTTCCCGCACATAACCATGAACAGAGCATATCCAATAAAGGGCTTTCTCCCTTGGGAAAAAAACCCCTAACATCCAATGATCACTGATAAAAGGAAATTTGACGTTAGTGGTTTTTTATGTTAAAAGATAATTAACTCTTTGAGAGAAATTTGTTTCATACCTCTCAAAAAAAAGGCATCATCCAACATTGTGTGATTATATTCTTTTCAAATCTTTCAGCAATATAAACCATTATTTTTTCCTCATTAAATGCACATGCTTCAGGGGAAATCAATTGCGGGTCCATGAATCCATATACTTCTGTCAGCTCATTCCTCTCACAAATTTTATAAAGATACCTAATACAAAACATACATAAGTATACATTTTTAATAAATATAACGCAGGGAAAAGGTGTTAAGACTTACATAGAAAAAATTTGCACCACATTGATGCCCAACTTATCTCCAGTAACAAGCTCCATGATATCAGTTTTTATAATCCCCACTCTTATTTCACGTCCACAAACATGAGATTCCATTGGAAACTCATAATAACCCGACAAAAAATGTGAATATCTTGAAAATCTGTCAAGACCATTTGAATCTGTATCTGATGTCATAGCCATTTGTCTTTGTTGTTTTCTATACAGTATTTCTTTACCTTTTAAGTATTCCTGTAAAAAAAATTGAAAAATATATTAGTTTTCAAATAATAAAACAACTTTAATAAAAAAAAGATATAACATTCATACCTCTATGGTAATGAGTCGAAGAAGTCTGGATGGCCAAATTAAAAAATGGTTGATACTCTGTCCAACTGTCGCCACCTCATCTGTAGGTATTGGTACCCTAGCTGATCTATCTATAATATCCTGTACAGTGACCCTATGATTCTCTACCTCTAATTGTTGATGATGAACTGTATCTCCTATACAATATACCGACCCATATGCTACTATATGATGTTGATAATCATCAACATACAACTCGCAATAAGTAGGAAGCTACGGCGGAGGTGTAGGATAAAAAATGGGGTCCGCAGGCTGAGGTGGGGGAGTGGGAGCTACTGGAGGAGGTGGAGGATAAATAATGGGGTCTGCAGGGGGAGGTGGAGGAGTGGGAGCTGCAGTATGAAATTGTCTCTGCATTTCTGCAAACATAGACTGCATCAACTCTCTAATCTTTTCCTCCATCGTCGCATTAATATTATGAACTTCAGCCTCCAAGGATTTTATTTTTTTTATAAACCCCCTCAATGTTAGAAGTTGAAGAACGTGGAAACACTTTTCTTACCGATACACCTTTAGGATATCCTCTTACACGACCATGATGTTCGGGCCTTCCCAATGCTGTAAATAAAATATCTTCCCTCCCAGTAGCTGTAAATGTCCCCTCTGTACTCTGTTCCTCAAGAGAGTCATGTATTAATTAATTGAACATTTCTGTAATGATTGAAATTATATGAATAAAATAGTTAACTTAAATAAATAAAATAGATATCTTACAATACTCTCAGCTACGATTCTCGATTCTTCCAAAAGATATTGGCCTTCTTTCCCTTACGATATCTCTTCCTTTTTTCATGTCTAGATGGAGGGGATAGAGGGGCCACCTTTCCAGAGCTTGAAGACTCAGCTCTTAGTTGTTGAAATTTTTCCGCCATCATTTGTTCTTCCAATAATGCATACCCTCCCCGAGATAAACAATGAGGGTATACATTTTTAGATTGGATCTCCTGATGAGCTTTCCTTGTTTGCTGTAATTTAAGAATAATAAATCATTAAAAAAACATTAATAAAATCATTTATATAAGAAATTTTATAAAAGTTTACATTGCCCTTACCAGAAATGACTCTTTTCTTCTACTTTCAAAAAACTATCTCCATGTGTCTTCATCTATAAAAGGATATATACGACATGGATTTTCATGACTCCTATGACCATAAATGAAATCAGATGAGAGGGTTGATTTGAAATCCCTCCATCTCCTGACAGCCAACGATAAGCATTTCTTCCTGACTCCTCCAGTGTCAGGAATATCAAATGTCATCTGATAAAGAAGAGGTTAAACATATTATATATACTAGAAACATTAAAATAATAGTCAAAAAATGACAAAAGATCTTACCAAAATCGTCTCCCACAACTGAGAGATAATCACTTTATCCACACTTCTCCAATCATCATACAGAATGCTTACTTTTCTCTTAGCCTGAGTTGCTACAAAACTCTTAAAATCTTTTGCATTCGGACCTCTAGGAATATCATCATCATCAAACTCAACGAATATCCTCTGATCCTGCGTACGGGCAAGTGATAATTTTGGTAAACGTGTGCACCCACGTTTACCAACCTTTGAACTCTTTGTCATAATAGGAGCATGTGAATGTTCATCCCCAGAGGTATGACCAGCAATATGCTCCTCTCCAGAATCATGTGGTTGATCATCTGAATGATCTGTCATTATCCTTCACATCAAAAAAATAAATGTCAGTTCAAAAATATACAAATTCAAATATTTTAATACTACTGTAATCAGAAAATAGAAAAGTTTACTAAGTTACATAATAGTAAACATTGGTAATATGGTAAGCATGTTAAACAATGGTAAAGATGGTAAAGATGGTAAAGATGGTCAAGATGGTCAAGATGGTAAACATGGTAAAAATGTTAAACCTGGTAAACATGGTAAACATGGTAAAGTAATTTTCAGTGAACAAAAATAATAGATATATAATTCATGTAATGGTTATAAACATGATAAAGTAAACTAAATAAACTTAAAACAAACAAAAACATATACTTATTTTGTTTTAAAACATGTTTTAATAAATAAAAAACTTATAATATCTAACATTTATGGAAAAAATAAATGTAAACAAGAAATAAACATATGTTACCTGTAATTTTAGGAATGTACAAATAGATTGTTTTCCCAAATTCCTTCGTCGTGATCGTTCCTTATGGCACAAACTATGTCTTCAACATGATCATCATTATGTTCTGTTAATCTTTCCATGGAAGTAGGGATCTCACATAAATCAGCATATTCATCAACTTCATCCTCACCAACATATTGTTTTTTCCTTTGTAAAACAACAAACAACTTCATATCTGATTGATCTACTACATAGAAAATTTTTTTTGCATGTGTTTCCATTATAAAAGAATCAGTTGTGTCTTCCAATCTATTCAGATTAACAAGTGTCATTCCAAATTCATCGTGTCTGACACTGTTGTTAACGTTAAACCAGTTATAGTTAAAAAAAGGAACTTTAATTTTAAAGTAATCAACCTCCCATATGTCTTCAATCACTCCATAATATGCACTTCATGCGGAAATTGGGTTTTTGTCCTTAGCACTCGAAAAATGCATTGCTTCTGCAAACACCAATACACCACTATTCTGAACTGCACTTCTGTTGTCCTGAGCTTTCGTATGAAATTTATAACCATTAATGTCATAACCGGACCATGTTATCACATTTAAACATGGACCACCCACTATCCATTTTAATGTCTCTAATACATCTGATCTACCAATCAAAGTCTTTTTAATCCATGACAAAAAAGTTTTGTTGTGCTCATTCAAAATCCACATTTCTTTCTTCTTTGGATGACATTGTTTCAACTCATTAATATGCAATGTGATATACGGTTGAGAATCAGCTATGTTATTCAAGATGTATGATTCTAACTTATTCATCTGTTTAGCTAACAATGATTTGACTTTCAAGCTGTGAATCCCCTTTCCCTCATTATTAACTCGTTCATGGCGAGATGGAGGAAAACCTATGTGTTGCGCCGCATCCAAGTAGCTCGTACAAAACTCTGCTACCTCATCAGAAATATACTTTTCAATAATGGAGGCTTCAGGTCGATATTGATTTTTAACATACCCCTTTAATATTTTCATATACCTTTCAAAAGGATACATCCAACGAAGATATAAAGGTCCACAAAGCTTTATTTCTCGAACCAGATGAATCATTAAATGCACCATTATATCAAAAAAATTTGGAGGAAAATACATTTCCAATTGACATAGTATAATAATTGCA
This sequence comes from Viscum album, assembly GCA_963277665.1. Taxonomy (NCBI): domain Eukaryota; kingdom Viridiplantae; phylum Streptophyta; class Magnoliopsida; order Santalales; family Viscaceae; genus Viscum; species Viscum album. The sequence continues at coordinate 216,557,854 of OY728121.1, read as the reverse complement.
TCCTTTTCCAAAATGTTCAAAGCATTCAAATCAATCGCCTTGTTACAAATTGAATTGAAAAAATAACACAACTTCATTATAGTCTTTCTGACACGAATGAGCAATATTCCACGCAATGCAACTGGTATAATTTGTTGCATCATGACGTGACAATCATGTGATTTCATACCTATCAACTTCAAGTCCTTCAATGAGACAAAAAATTTTACATTAGAAGAATAACCATGAGGCAATTTGGTATCATGAAGACACAGACATAAGCTAATTTTCTCCCTCTTCGATAATGTATGACAAGCTGGGGGAAGAAATGTTCGTCTTCCTTTAGGAGTGGGAGCTAACTCCAAACGTATTCCCATTGATAGTAAGTCTAATCTTGCATTCAACCCATCTTTAGTCTTTCCTTTAATATCTAACAATGTTCCAATCAAATAATCCCAGATATTCTTCTCCACGTGCATGACATCAATATTATGTTTAACTTCATGATACCTCCAATACGGTAGCTCAAAAAAAATTGACATTTTCTTCCAAATATGTCTATAATTACCAGATTTCTGTGTCTTTCCCAATGTCACATCAAGGTTTTTCACCCTCTCAAAATACAGATCATGGGATAAAGGATTTGGAGCAGTATCAAATTCTTGTGAGCCATTGAATGCCTTTTTTAGTCTTCTATAAGGGTGTTCCATAGGCAAAAACTTTCGATGACCCATGTACACTGTTTTCCTCCCATGATGCAATTGACAATATGACGTCTGTTGTTCGCAAATTAGACATGCTTTATGCCCTTTAACACTGTATCCAAAAAAATTTCCATACGCTGGGAAGTCATTTATAGTGAGCAGAAGCACTGCATGCATTTGAAAATATTCCATTTTATAAGAATCATACACCCTAATATCATCAGCCCATAACAGTTTCAAATCATCAATCAACGGTGACAAGTAAACATCAATATCATTACCGGGTTGCTTTGGACAAGAGATCATTATACTCAACATGACATATTTGAACTTCATACAAACTTCAAGAGAGAGGTTGTAAATTACCAATAAAACAGGCCATGAACTATGTGTGCTACTGAGGGTTCGGTATGGATTCATTCCATCTGTGCACAACCCTAGTCTAAGATTTATAATTTCATTTCCAAATGTAGAATATTGCGCATCAATTTTCTTCCATTGTGGAAAATCAGCTGGATGATGTATTTTTCCATCACATACCCGCTCTTCTGCATGCCATCTTAACCTTTTTGTATCATGTGAATTAGCAAATAAACGTTTGAAATGATTAATTATAGGAAGATACCAAAATACCTTTGAAGGTAACTTTGTAATCTATACACCAGCCTGTGATTTTTCTTTCACCTTATAGCGTGATGTCCCACATTTAGGACACTCTGACAAAAATTCATATTCCTTCCTATATATAATGCAGTCATTCGGAGAGTCATGTATTTTCTTGTATCCCAATCCCATCGGGCATAATATTTTCTTGGCTTTGTAATGTGAATATGGAAGATCGTTATCTTTTGGAAGAATGTATTTCATCAATTGTAGCAGCTCTGTAAAAAGTTTGTCACTCCATCCATGTTTCGCCTTCAGGTTAATGAATCTTAACACCACCGACAAAACCATAAAATCTGTATAATCATGATATAATGGTTTTTCAGTATTACTATATAGACGCGCAACTGTCAGTTCTATCTCAATTTGTTTTGCTACAATATCGCGAATCATTTCTTCAATTCCATCGGAGTTACCATCTTGTGAATCATCATCATCAGTGACATTTCGTCCAGTTTCACCATTCCAAATCCAAGGGCTGTAACTCGGATTAAAACCATGACAAATCAGATGATCTTTTATCTCTCTACTTTTCAACTTCTTCATATTCAAACATTTCAGGCATGGACAGAAAAAAATGTCACTACTTGGAACATTTCGTTTTGAAAATTCCAAAAATGAATCAACACATTCCTCAAATTCATTGCTCATTCGATGTGTCGTAATCCAACTTCGACTCATTATTACCTATACCAAATATCAACAAAAAATATATATTTTTATGATAAGACAAATATATGTTTATATGAAAAAAGTCATAATTTGAATGTAAAACAATTTAAAATATAAAACAAATCTATGGGTATTTAAGAAAATATGCTTGAATATTATTTTTAAAACAAAATATAGTTAGATATAACAGTTTTAAATTTAATTGAATCAAAGAAAACCATGCCGCCTACATAGTTGATAGAAAATTGGAGAAAATGGAGTAAACCTGAGAATCACCCCCACCCCCCGGACAACCCCCAAAACCCTCTGGACAGGCCCCCACCCCCTTGGACGGCCCCCCACACCCACCCACCCCCTTGGACCACCCCTGGACACCCCCCCAACCCTCCGGACAGCCCCCCCCCCCCACCCCTCTAGACAGCACCCCCCACCCCTCCTGGACACCACCCCCACCCCTACCCCTTCAACACCCCCCTGGACACCCCCAACCCTCTGGACAGCCCCCCACCCCCCGGACAACCCCCAAAACCCTCTGGACAGGCCCCCACCCCCGTGGACAGCCACTCACACCCACCCACCCCCTTGGACACCCCCCCGAACACCACCCGTTTCCACATATTTGATATAACATATTTTTTTTAAAAAAACATGAAATTATTAAAAACGTTTCATGAAATATGATGAAGAGTCCAATTGTATTTCTTATGAAATTTTTCTTACTAGAACGGGTCTTAGTATTGGATAGAATAATAAATAAAGTGGCATAAAATAGCAATATAATCCTAAAAAATGCATATAATCTAGATTAAATATTTGAATAAATATGTTTGTAATCAACCATAAAATCCAAAAGGTGTATGAGAGAACAATTAGAGAAAAACTGGAAATGAGAGATCATAGTCATTGAGGGGGGATGGTGTCAAAGGAAACACAAAATCAAATGAACCGAGACCACTTTATGAAGTAATCCATGAAAAAGAAAAACCTACATCAAATAAAATCGTGAAACATCAAAAAACAAACAAATACCCATTTGAAATAGAATCTAGTATCTTGATTCAGAAACTCTAAAAAATAAATAAATCACAATCTCATTGATTGAATCCTGAATTTATAAAATAGAACAATACACTGGTTTCACTTTGGTTGGTGGTGCAATTATTTGTTGTATTCGATCATCAATTAGTTTTGTGACATAAAATCAAAAAATCTTTTGAAATACATATAAGTAACCTTCATTATTCAAGTTCACATTCTTTTTTGTAAAATTACCCATGTCTATATTAACATTAATAAAAAACATTATCATTATTCTCAACTAAAATCATGAGAATTGTGATATTCCCATTTTTATAAACATATGTTAATGATGTTATGATAGAGTTTATCATAACTAATAATATAAAAAATGGTATACTTATCTATAGTAGAGTCCTATAAGACAAAATGGAAGAATGATATTTCTGTGACATTTAGATTTTTTAAAGGGATATAATGATGTTTAATACTTCCCAGAAGGGTGAAATTATAAGGGAGTTTAGTGTCTTCTAAAAATACAAAGTGGGTAAAAGTGAATTTGTTTCCATTAAAGAAAAAAAATGGTTTATCATAGATTTATTAGACTCTATGAGGGTGAATGATAAATATGTATTTTATTATGTTCCATTATAACTCATGTGTAAATATTTATTTTAGTTCAATTAATGAATGATAAATGGTTTACATTAATGGTTTTTGTTTTCTAAAAAAATGACATCTTCAATATGGATGATTGATTCCTATTCTATGATAAGACACTCAACAAGGATGATTCACTATATATGATGATAATTTCTTTTAGTTCTCTAATCACATAAACATTATTGGTCATCAAACTACCAATTGTTAGATGAACTTGAGTGTTAAATGAAATATAGGATAAAAGGAATGGATGAATCAACCATACCTCAAATTTCTTTTTGATAATGAAATTCAAACCGGTCAACTCAGGAAATATTCCAAATCTTTCCTTAATCACGCCATAGTCCTTCAATAAATAACCCCAAATATGTTTCCAACATATGAGTATTTTGAGTCATTAAATGCAAGGTAATATATCAAAATTTGTTTTATAAAGAAATACAAAAACAAGACACTCACGATAAAAACGAATGTCCGGTGCCAACGATATTCAAAAAGATATAATAGGGTTCGAAATGGAAGAATCTAACCTAGTTTAAACAAAAAAATCGCAAAACATAAATATAGACTATCCGGGAAAAAAAAGGAATGAAATAAATTCGTGGAATGCTTACTTGAGTGTTGCGAGTTGAGATGATAGATCTGAGGAGACTAAAGACGATAAACGATGAAGCCAAAATGATTTTAACACAGGTCGATCAACGAGCCGATTAGGGTTTACCGCGCGAGAGAGACGAGCCGACAGACTGTTGATCAAAAAAACGTAAATAACAGTCCATGGGGCTTTAATTTTTTAAATGTTTTATAACGTCGGTTATATAATAACTGATGTTATAAACTATTTTTTTAATTTATAACATCGGTTATTTGAAAACCGACGTAAAAAACCCCCCGTGCTTTGGTTTTGTTACGTCGGTTATAAAATAACCGATGTAAAAAACTCGTAGATATCTCATTTTTTACGTCGGTTATCAAATAACCGACGTAAAAAACCCCTCGCCCTTTGGTTTTTTACGTCGGTTATAAAATAACCGAAGTAAAAACCGGACACACGTGATTTGTAACGTCGTTTATTAAAATAACCGACATTAAAATCTACTCAACACATTTGTTACATCTGTTATTAAATAACTGACGTAAAAAACCACGTTTCACAGATTCTCATGTCGGTTATATATAACCAACGTAAAAAACGGTGACGTAAATAACGTTTTCTGCACTAGTGCCAGACCCAGCGCGGGATGTGCTGCTCCTGCGGGCTGGGCCGCCCCCGTGGCCCAGGCCGCCCCCATGACCTGGGCCGCCCCCGCAGACCGGGTCGGACCCCAGTCCGGACCCGTTTTGGCCTCTTTTCACCTTTTCGTCCATAAATTGGGCTACGGGTGTTTGATTGATGACCGTCTGTGGCAATGGAAAGCTTTGAGCAATAAGGTTATTTTGGTATACCCTACTCATGTTTTGGACACAGTTAGGATACGTCCGGGTTGGATCGAACGTAAATTCAACCGGGCCCTCTGAACAGAAATGCCAATAACTCACAGACCGGGCGTCCGATTGACGTGTCGTCTGTTGTGTTGAGTTTTTTATGGCAAGACAGATATTTTGGATACATCAACTTGGTTCTTCTTGTAAGTTGATGTATCGACACATGGATTGAGGAGTGGACTCTCCCGGAATCAAGCATACTTTGTACGGAACCCTGGGGCTGGCTGTGCACTGATGACTATTCTGGGATCCTCTGTGGGTCCGATAGTTCTGACTTCTCTTCCTGGATCCTGTATGGATCTGACATAATAGATTGTCCTGGATCCTGTGTGGGTCCGACAGCTCCAACTACTGTTCTTGGATCCTGTGTGGGTCCGACAGACTTGACTTCTGTTATTGGATCATATGTGGATCCGACAGAATAGCTGGTCCTGGATCTTGTGTAGGTCCGACAGCTCTGACTACTGTCCCTAGATCCTGTGTGGGTCTGACAGTTCTAACTGCTGGTCCTGGATCCTATGTGGGTCCGATAGCTTAGATGATTTAGTGGCTACATCTGATCATCTCTATCTCTCTACAAAATTTGTATACCTGTGTGAGCTGAGTCAGTGACTTCTGTGTTTTCCTCATGATTGATATGGGTTACTTGATAACTTAGGTATATGTATGGTCATATACCTAATTAATGGATATCTGTTGATTTCATACTCTATGGTTTGTCCTTGGTAGATTTTGAGAGACCTTGGTGGTCTCAGGGTCCCTACTGAGTATCGTTATACTCACCCATGCACGGGTTATGCCCGCTCCTTGTTGTGTTGGATGCAGACGACGGAAAACGCTAACCGGGGCTGAGAGTACGAGGACTAGACGGTACTGGGAGGTGGACCTTACAATGAGTCGGTACATGGAGGAGACTAATGGGTGTGGAGTACTGAGGAGGTCATCTGTACCTACCCTTTAGGTAGGAACCCCGGAGGACGACCCAGCAGCTACTTTTCTTTTCTTCAGTTGTACTTACTTTTCAGTTATACTTATACTTTCCTGTTGGGCTTGTATTTCCACCCCCTTTACTTTTCAACACTCTTTTGTATACAACTTTACTTAGTGTTTTACTTCCATCTCGTACACTATTGTGTGTGTTTTCAGTTTATAAAGGCAATGTCTTCCCAGTTTTAGGGAATTACGCCTTTGGTGCTAGTCGCCAGCCCGTGGCCTATGGAAGGCGGGCTTGGGTTAGTTACGACATGGGCCTTGGGGGACGGGTCGTGGAACCTGTAAGCAATTTTACACCCATGCTTCTTGAGGTGGATTAATAGGTTGGGACGCCAATACTTTGAATTTTCTATATAGTAGTATTATGCATAAGTTCATGTGATGCACTTGGAAATTCATTCTACTTTGGACATTAACTTTGTCCAAAATTTATCATATTTTTTTCTTGAGGTATTACTTTACTTTTTTATACAATAAAACTTTAGCATATCAATACTTTAATGTTGATTATAAAAGTATACATTACTGATTAATTAATTAAATCTTTAAATGTGTCACACTGTTTTTATTGAATTATAGAAACCCTATGTACTATAATCGGAATACTCTCTCTCTTATGTATTCTAGCGAAAAGGATCCCTGATACTCCCCTCATTTTCTACAATCTATATCTATGCCACTACTCAGAGGGTTCAAGGTAAGATTTTGGCTGGCCAACCACATTAACTCATGGTTCCTTGATATATTGAGTGAAGTCCAAGATTCTAAAGTCATTACATGATTTACTCAATGTATACCTATAAAATTAGTAAAATATAGATTTAGCTATTTCTTTGTTATAATTTTAGTGAAGTCAGCTCACCACTCTCATAGGAACATTTTGGTAGTAAGAGGCACCCTCAGTATTGTCATGAAAAAAAACCTAGACACCCGGTTTTGTTTAAACACTAATGATGGAAGGCGATTCAGACATAATATTACATTTAGTGTTTTTTTTGTGTCTTTCTCTCTATGAATGTAATATATTTCTATTAATCTTGTTCATTTATGTTGTCACACTCACAACTGAACATTAACAAAAAAACACAAATAACTTCTTTATGAATTTTATTATTTATCATTTTTTGTATTTTACTATTGTTATAAAATGAATAAAATAATAAATAAATGAACAAAGGTAAACTTCTACCTGACTGGACTTGAGAATCTAAAGGACATAGCAGCATCATACTTGAGTTTTCACTTGACTCATGATGCAGCTCATCATGTCCATTATGTTTGATTCTCTTCTGAAGTATCACCTCCTCTTGGTGAGGTCCACGTCACGCCTTGGAGTACCACCACATCTTGGTGGGATCCACATCATGTCTTTCATCATCTGGGTCAACGTACACTACCATATCATGAAAGGATTCACGTCGTATATCATCTTTGTCTGAAGTACAACAATACTCACACACATGTGAAGGGAATTAAGGATGTAATGTACATGATATGAATTTGGACGCGCATGTCCTTATACATATTAACCAAAAATAAAGACGACGCACACACTATCATTTAATTAATTACAAACTTCTTACGTAGTTAAAATAATTAATTAAATAAATAATTAAATGCTTACGTACAAAAGGTTGGTGCTCAAGACCAGCAGTTGGGTAAACTAATGTGTAATAAAAATTAAATTTCATTAAATAAGTATAAGGGTAAATATAGTTAAATTAAATGAACTAGATAATTCAAATAATTTAAATATTCTAAGGTCCAAAAATTAATTTAATTTTAATACCTAAAATTAAATTAATTAATTAATTTAATTTAATACCAAAATTAAATTAATTTTTTATTCTCAGGTATTAAAATTTATAATTTTCAATAATAATTGATTAATTATATTAATTAAATTAAAGGCCCCGAAACACCCATGCAGATCCAAAGCGGATCGTTTCGTACCTGGGCAAACCTATTTTGGACCGAGCCGGGCCAAACTGAATCAGGCCAACCCACCTAGACCCATTCCAGGATGGAGAGATCCGCCTTGGACCTCTTAGGGGAAAACTAGGTTCTACTAAACACTTCTAGAGTTACGTGTACCCGAGTTAATCTATTCTTTGAGGGTGGTTCATAACAGCGGGAGGAGACGCTGTGAGGGGAGGCCGATGCATGGGACCAGCAGGTGGGGCACAGTGGTTTTATCAGCCATGAACTGACAATGTTGGGGGGTGAAGGAAGTTGGAAGTCAGGCTAAGGGAGGAACCACCCCTGATTCTTCAGAACAAATAGGAGAGTATGTCACCAATATGTGGGCCATGCTGTACTGCGAAGGAGAGGGGAAGGAGGTCGGGTGCTGGGACGAGCCTGCAGGGGTGCAAGGTTGGCTGGAGCGGGGTGGATGTAGCGGAAGCCCGAGAGAGGAGTTTGGAAGGAGATGGCCTTATTGTAGGGCGGAGGCTGGAAGGTTCCACGACCAAGGAAGCCGACATGATGGTGGGATGGCGCCAGGTCGAGACAGGGCCGGCCCTAGGGCAAGCCCAAAGAGCCCATGGGCTAGGGAAACACACAAGAAAGAAAAAAAATACAAATAAAGGGGCATCAATTTTATTAGTTTACTGTAGCTCTCAATGTATTTTGGGAAAAAATTTTAAAGTGGGTCTGGGCAACAGAATTATTTGGGCCTTCATGGGGTTGAGAGGGGCTAAATCTAGATAGTGCTACATCGCGAAGGGGTGGAGGCGGTGTGGTCTGCAGTGCCGGGAAGTTGATGGGGGTTCGGAGCTGCTGGAGTTGGGGGACGAAGGTGGGGCACACCCTCCCCACTTTCCCAACCCTTTTTTGTTTTTTTAAACAAAAGAAAACTTTTTAATTGTTTTTCAACCATGCATAGCCCCCTTTATCTCTTTGGTATTGCCTAACAGTACAAAGCACTCCCACCCCATGAAAAATCAAACTCAAAACAAGGGTTTTATTAAAAAAATTTAAAGTCTATATTCTTAGATATTGAATATAATAATAATATTTATTATTATTATATTAATATAATAATTATATTATTATAATATATAATGTCATCAACTGATATAACTTAGGATGATCGGAAACGTCAAGAAAAACACAAGAAGAAATTGTCTGTCCACAATTCATAATACCCATGAAATGACTATGTTCAATCTATAAAATATTTTTTGGATGACTGTAATAGGTTTATCCGACCTCGGATTGAATCACTATTGGATCAGTCGAGACCTGTTTACTACCGTATACTTAATTTAAATGAAAATTAATTTTTCATGGATCAAATAATCTATGTGTTCCTCTGAAAAAAATTGAAGCTACCAGGGCCCACAGTGGAAGCCGGTGGGCCGATGATTTTTTAAATTTTATCACTGGGATGACAAAACATGTCTTTTCCGATGATCTGAACCCCAGGATAGTCCTAGGATCCTGTGTAAATTAAAAGAGCGCAAAAATAAAACTATGAACTTACCTGTTCAGATAAGAATATGCACTCAACTACATCACTTCACCGGCAATATTTGCTTGAAGGATCCATAGTCAGATCCCTCTATATCATCCACACATGCTTAAAACTTCTGCAGGAGTGCTGATCGTTGAATTTCAGGTGTGATGATTCCATGATATCTTTGATGTCTCGATGATCACCATGATCCTCTGACTTCGATTCATGAAGGTAGAACTTAGACTGTCACTTGGGAGGGAGAGTCTATCTCTATATAATGTGGGAGGATAAAGGCTCTCATTCTTAAATGAATGAATAGTGCATTGGGAGAGATCCTCTCTATCTATTTATAGTGGAGTTCAAATTAACTAGTTGGGTTCCCCAACCCCTATTTATTTAACATCAACTCAATAATAATTATGACGAAATAAACTATTCCATAAATATTATTTATAATTTATCAAATAATTGTAATATATATAAAATATATTACATGATAAAACCGAGCCATTTAACATGAGTCTCCACTCCCACTTAACAATAAACGAACCATGAATATTAAAATAATATTCATTCAATAAATTTTTTTTCTCATATTTACTTAACTTATAAATACGTTAAACAAATTCAACTCAATTATTCATAACATGAATAATAATAATGAATTTATTTAATTTTCGGTGATCAATAACTTGGAAGACCCTCAGACCCCATGGTGGGGCCCACCATGTCAACAATACGTATGCAACTAAATAGGGTGGATTCTAGAATATGCTATTGTGAGTGACCCTCTGGATCTTATCTTGATAGCAATGAATAAAATCTATAGACCAAGAGCAGATTTTAGTAACCCATCAAGGCCCCTAAGGATTCAAGGATTGTTATAACAACAACAAGAATCCAATGAACATTGACTGTGTGCTATAATCTCTTTGTCTTTAAATATCTTATTAAGTAGGGCGCACACTAGTGTCGTCACCCAAGTCTTGCTTTGTTATTTATTGATCTATCTAGATAGATTTACCTTTGGACTAATTTGAAAAAATACTTATGAAGGTAGCACCATCCTTATCAACCAGGCCTGAGATATAAAACTTCTCTAACTTGTAAGTGACGAATCCTTTCTTGACCATTTAACCATTGTCATACCCCCAACGATGCACCCAACACAAGCTACCTCACCACGATTTCAATATCATGGTTTTTTCCTTGCATCAATATACACAATCAGATGATACACATCGATAATGGTCTCAAGCCAGGAGACTAAGACACATGTCCATAAATAAGAACAACCAATGACACCCAAAACATGTGGTGTTCCTATTTACAGGTCTGTCCTCATGATCTCACTACTAGAGATCGTCATGTTTTACCTTCATGAGAAGAAGTCTCAATACTTATGAGCCCCCAACACCTGATAGTCAAACATCAACTGTGTCTAATCAGTATGGTGCATCTAGAGCATAAGAATTTTGTTTATGATTAATGCAATTTTATCTTGAGGTTCTCATTATAGCTCGGTATTTTCTATAACCTTTTAAAATAAAAATTAATCTTGGAAATTACCATTAAATAGTGGATGAAGAAAAGTTTAAACTATAATGCTAAGAATACATCATATATAGCTAACTGTATACACGATATGTTAATCAAAATTACTGCAAATATGGGTATAGTGCACCAACTATTTCAACACTCCTTATTTCACTAGATCCAACTATCTAACAATGCTTGTTATCTACTCCAATGAGTAAGGTCATGTTTTTGCAGAGTAACAGATTTAGCTGCTAGGTCTACCACATTTACACAACATGGCTATTCTTGTATATGTGATCTAATCAGCTTGACTAAAACACCTTAAGAGATGGTATCCCCAAATATATCCTTTTTGATCACTTTCAAAACATGACATATTGGCTAGTAAGAATATCATAATTTACATTATGATAATACTTTTCTTACTGGGTCTTATTCAAAGAATCGAAAGGAATCATTGCATTAAATAACTGTTTCCTAGCTGTCTCATAAGTTTCAATGTACTTGGTATTTGTATATATGGCTACCAATAGCTCCTATGAGCTTGTCTCTCTCATCTCTTTAGCCTAACTGTGAAATTAGATAAATCTGATCTAAGGAAGACTAGTTTATATCCCACCATAACTAGTATCTGTCTTCTCCACTTACCAAGTGTATATCATTTTTACTTGAAAAAGTACAATATGATAGTTTTTACTGCTTAACTTGTAGTACTCCAAGATATAATTTATATTTTCCTACTATAAATTATATACTAGCAATATCAATTCTTGTACATATCATGGAATACGTTATTGATCCATATCTGAAGCATATGGAACTCCAATCATAACATTAATCTCCTCCCATGTTCCGAACATGATATATTAGAGAGATTATTCCATATGACAGTAGGAAGAATTCATAACTTGAATTGTTCTAAGTTGTATTTTTCAATACAATGTCATTGTATGTACGATTGACTAGGTCTAAGAAACCGTTAGATCTACCTTAGTAGATCCTGTTCTCCAGAACATAGGTTGATACTTTAATTCACTCACTAGAGAATTATTTTTATCCTTGTCTTAACTAACTATAAGACTAATATCTATTTTCTATATTTTGTCGAACATATTTCTCATAGAAAACATTGGTGCTCCCACTAACATCTTGTAGACACATAGAAAAGATTCATTCCAAATGAATTCTCTAAGATCTTGTTGCTTACTTTAATCCTAAACTGGATTCCAGTAACTTGCAACCCTTATTGACATCATATGATGTCATCATCCCTTTATGGTTTCATCGTTTATACACCTTCCACAAAAGATGATCTTTACATCCAACGTAAAATTTAATAAAATTTGATGTTAGATATGATAAGTAAAATTCTAATGGATTTTGGCATACTATCTCGGTATTAACAATTGAGCCTTAATGGTACTGCACTTGTACCATCCATGTATCAACTCACTTTAATATCGACTGCAGTATTCAATTTAGAAGACCCTTTACACTTTGATACATAGGATCCAGTATTGAATTTTATTTGGTCTTGTAAATCATAGGTAATTGTCATATATTACTTACATGTAGGCATTATTATCATTAATGAATAATATATCACCGACCATAGTAAACTCCAAACCATCACCAAGGTTTTTAACCTTCCTACGTAGTAAGTGTCACTATAACATTCCTCTTCTACATGTACTTTTGAAACTTTATCCTATGCCAACTACTTGTGCATCTCGATCATTGACTAGGCCCTAGTCAATCTTGACCTCACTACCTAAAGTATAAATTTTCACCCTATTTATAGAAATGTAGTATATCACTTGACTACCACTTTTCTATATTAGGGATATAGGAAATATCCTAAACAAATGTTAAGACAATTACCATAAATGCACAATGTGTTTATCTTAACGCTTGTTTTTTTAAATTCTATCCAACACTTTTTATCTAAACTCATGTACTATGATATAATATATTTTCATATTAAATTAAATTGTATAATATACATTTTTCATCTTTAGTTGGCATAGTGGTTATGGTTTTTCACTATTATTTGAAAAACACGTCTTGAAATATGATGGACGTTTCTACAAGTTGTAACATTGATACTACTTACATCATAACTATGATGTATAAAATATGTTTTTATGAATATATCTATGCTAGATTTTTATTGATCAATGTTAACATGTAATACTATTTATTGATCCTCCTTATGAACATCAATATGGAGATGTAGATAGGGTAAAGTGCATTTAGGAATTACTCAACACTATATTATCATGATCAATTAATGCTTGGTCAAGATATTCTTCGGCATGCCAATACAAATAAACTCATATCTTCTAACCATGCTAATACTTCACTATTAAATTCCTTATTAACATAAAGGAATATCATGAAGTATCTTTACCACTAGTTTTCCCATGAAATAGTTCATGATCACTTGTCGAACTAATTGAAAAATCTTTACGACATACCTTTATTTCTAAAGGGTTCTTTATCCAAACTAAATACATAAATTATACCAAAAGTGTTTAGTTGTGCTGAGCCTAAATACCATACTAGGTATATCCTTGACATCATTGCAGTTTTTCTTGAAAAATAATTACTTAGCCACATCTTGGTAAAAGTCTTACATTATTACATTCATCACATATTGCCTATGATTCTAGTATCACTGAACTATATGATGAGTATGAGACACCAAAAAAAAACATTCATTCCAAAACCTAAAAATAATGTCTCATTATGTTCTAAAGTAATGTGAGATAAATTTTTTCATTATACTCAACAAATTGTTCAAATTGAATCATTCACTTGGAAATTAGATGTTATGTATTTCTCACCGCCGACTTAGGAATCACAATTTCTTAGCTGCTATGAGAAGACTCCTTACTTATAGTGATGTTTCTATACTTATTTCGATATTTTATTTCTATACACATATGTTAATGGAATATTGTATTTAATAACTAAGAAGTATGTGAGAAACAATACTTTTAATTAATGAATATACACTAATGAAGAAGTGGGTTCTTTCTTATTTGATTCAGTTCATTTTGTTGTAAACTTCCATAAATTTATTTCAAGATATGTAAGGAAAATAACCTCCAGTTTAATAACCAAGCTCTATTAATTGAAACACATTGCGAATGTGCTTTTGGTGTGAATAAACATTGGAATTTTCACATAAAATTTTCAATTTGGTAGCCATAAGAATTAAAGATGGTTCCATCTTTAATGTTCTTATTGCTTCACGAACCTTACCTAAAATGTAAAAAAGTGCTTACTCTATTCTATTTGTTTGTACCCTTAAATGAAACTAGAGTAATTGGGTGGAAAAGTATAAGACTGGGATGCCATGAAAGATCATAGTCCACCTTTCATGTTTACATAAAACTAGTGTAATCATTACATTCAAATATTGTTTCACTTTCTCCACGAAAACATCATAGAGATGAGTCTACATGTGATATCATCCATGATCCATTATTGTATCTACAAAAAACACCAGTCATTGATGATATCATTATCATAGAACCATCATATGATTAATTCATGAGTCTCCTGTAAGCAATTTTACACCCAGACATCTTGATGCAGCTTAACATGTTAGAACACAAACACCATGGATTTCTTATATAGTAGTATTATGTATAAGTATCAGTACTAAACTTGTAAATTCATACTTGTTTGGAAATTAACTTTGTCCAAAATTTATCACAGTTTTTCTTGAGGTATTAATTTCCATTTTTCAAAAATAAAACGTTAGAATATTAATAAATTTATATTGACTACCAAATTAGGAATTACCAATTAATTAATTAAATTATATAATGTATCCCACTATTTTTATCAAATTCTAGAAACCCTCTATACTAGAATCAGAATAATCTGTCACTTGAGTATTCTAGTGGAAAGGATCCCTGAACCTCCCCTCATAGACTACAACCTACGACTACTCTACTACTCAGAGGGTTAAAGGTAGGCTTTTGGCTGGCTAACCATATTAACTCACGGTAGTAAGAGGCATGATCAACTTTGGCTTCACTGGAACACCAAACACCCAGAATGGATCAAACATTAATGATTGAAGGCCATTAAGACTTATTATTACATTGAGTTTTTTTGTGTTTTTCTTTTGATGAGTGTAATCCATTTATTAATTTTGGTCATCTATGTTGTCATGCTCAGAACTGAACATTAATAGAAATGAACACATCACTTCTTTATGCATTTTATTATTTATTATTTTATGTATTTTCCTGCTATTATAAAATGCATAAAATAATAATTAAATCCACAAAGTTAAACTGCTACCTGAATGGTCTTGAACATCTAAACGGCCTAGGGGCATCATAACAAAGTTGTCACTTGACTTGTGATGCATCTCATCCCCTCCTGTATGTTCGCTTCTCTTCTATAGTATCACCTCATCTTGGAAAGGTCCATGTCATATCTTAGAGTACTGCCTTGTTTTGGTGGGGTCCACATCACATCTTGCATCATCTTGGTCAACATACACCACCTTATCCTGGTGGGATCCACATTGTACATCGTCTTTGTTTGAAGTACAAAAAAACTTGTGTGCATGTGAGGGAAACTAACGGTGTAATGTACATGAGTTGAATTAGGACGCACGTGTCCTTATACATATTAACCAAAAATAAAGACAATGCACATACCATCATTTAATTAATTACAAACATCACACATAGTTAATATAATTAATTAAATAATTAATTAAATGCAAACATACAAAAGGTTGATGCTCCAGACCAATAGTCAGTTAACGTAATGCGCAAGAACAATTAAATTTCATTTAATAAGTATGAGGGTAAATATAGATAAATTAAATCAATTAAATAATTTAAATAATTTAATTATTCTACGGTCCACTAATTAATTTAATTTTAATTCCTAAAATTAAATAAATAAATTAATTTAATTTAATTCTAAAATATAATTAAATTTTTATTCCGAGGTATTATAATTTATAATTTTCAACCACCATTAATTAATTACATTAATTAAATTATCTTGGGCCCCAAAACACAAGTGTAGATCCAAAGAGGGTCACGTTGTACCTACCCAAACCCGTTTTAGATTGAGCAGGGCCAAAGTGGATTGGGCTAATCCACCGAGACCCATCCGAGGTTGGGAAAATCCGCCCAGACCTCATAGGGGAAAACTAGGTTCTACTAAACACTTTTGGGGTTACCTGCACCTGAGTTAATCTGTTCTTGGATGGCGGTGCATGACCCATGGGAGGATGCGGTGTGAGGGGAGACTGTCACATAGGACCGGGATGTGGAGTCGTGGTGGTTTTCATAACCGCGGCCTGACAAGGCCAGGGGGCCCTGGTAGATGGAGGTCATGCAGAGGGAGGAACCTCCCCTAGTTCTCTAGAACACCCAGGAGTGGAGGTCGAAGTCGTGCGTGAAGGGGAGGGGATGGGAGTCGGGCACCTGGATGAGCCTACGGGGGTGTGAGGTTAGCCAGGGGTGGCTATGTCGGTGGTCTAGGAGAGGAGATGGGCGGAAGAGGGCCTTATAACAGTACAATAGCTTGAAGGTTCCATGACCAAGGAAGCCAAAAGGAATGTCGGACGACGCAGGGTCGAGTGGGTATGGATCTAGCAATTGCTGCAACACGTAGGGGTGGAGGCGGTGACACCCACCACACCCGAAAGGGGACAGGGCCGGCGCTGCTGGAGGTAGGGGATGACAGGCGGGCCACACCCTCCGCACTTTTCAATCCCTTTTTTTTAAACAAAAGAAAACTTTTTTATTGTTTTTCTAGAATGCGCATCCCCCTTTATATGTTTGGTATCGACTTACAAAACAAATCACCCCCACCCCATCAAAAATAAAACTCAAAACATTTTATTAATAATTTTCTAAAGGATATTTTCAGAGTCTTGAATATATTATTAATAATAATTTTATTATTATAATCTATAATGTCATCAACTAATATAACTTATGGTGATCGAAAACGTTAAAACAAAAACATGAAGAAATTGCCTCTTCCCAATTCTTAATACCCATGAAACAACCACATTCGATCCATAAAATATTTTTCAGATGACCGTAACTTTGTCATCCATCCTCAGATTTAATCATAGTTGGATCCGTAAATACCGATTTACTACCTTCTACTTAATTTAAAAGAAAATTAATTTTTATGGGATCAAATAATATACCTATCTTTCCGATAACAATTGAAGTTACTAGGTCCCGCAATTGAAGACAGTGGGTTGGCGATTTTTAAATTTTAATCGACCGGATGGTGGGATTTTTTGTCACGGACGATTCGAGCCGTGGTATAGTCCAAGGATCCTATGTAAAATTAAAGAGAACAAAAATATAACGATGAACTTACCTATTCAGATCTGAAGCCACGCTCGACTGAAACTCATCACATGCAATCATTTCTTGGAGGATCCATAGCTGTATCCCTCTAAATTGTCCACACATGCTTAAAATATCCAAAAGAGTGTCAATCATCGAATTTCGGGTGCTAGTGCGGTGATTCGACGATATCTTTAACGTCCTGAAAATCACTGCGATCCTATATCTTTGATCTTGAAGGAGGAACTTGGACTTTCACTTGAGAGTTAGAGTCTCTCTCTCTAGAAAGCGGGAGGATAGAGAGGATCTCTTTCATAAATAAAATAATAGTGCGTTGGGAGATAACATCTCTCTCTATTTATAGTGGAGTTTAAAATACCCGGTTGGGTACCCCGACCCCCCATTTATTTAACATCCACTCAATAATAATTATGACGAACTGAATTGTTCCATAAATATTATTAATAATTTATCACATTCTTGTAATATATATAAAATATATTAGATGATAAAACCAATCAATTTAACTCGACCCACTATTCCCACTTAAAATTAAATGAACCTTGAATATTAAAATAATTTTCGTTTGATTAATATTTTTCTAATATTTACATAACATGTAAATAGTTTAAATAAATTCAACTCAATTATTCATAAATTGAATAATAATAATGTTTTTTATTTTTTTATCGGTGATTGATACCTTGGAAAGCACTCAGACGCCATAGTGGGGCCCACCATGTCCAAAATACTTATTTAATTGAATAGGGATGATTTTTGAATATTCTATTGCGTGTGACCCTCTATGACCTTATCTCAATAGAAATGAATAAAATCCACAGAACAAGAGTGGAGTATAGCAACCCATCAAGGCCCCTAAAGATACAAGGATTATCATAGCAACAACAACCAACCTACAAACACTGAATGTGTATTATATTCTATTTGACATTAAATATCTCATAAAATAGGATGCACACTAGTGTCATCAAAAAATTCTTGCTTTATTATTTGTTGATCTATCTGTATAGATTTCTATTTCTACTGCTTTGGCCAAAGACTTATGAAGGTATCACTATCCAGATCAATCAGGCCTGTGATATACGACTTCCTAAACTTGGAAGCAAAAAATATTTTCTTGACCATTCAAAAAATTTCACACCACCAAAGGTGCTCCCAACACAAGCTACCTTACCACGATTTCAATATCATGGTATTTGGATTTCATCAAAAGAAGCAATAAAATGACACACATTAGTAATCATCTCAATTCAGGAGACCAATACACATATTCGTAGATTGGAACAACCAATGACACCCAAAACATGTGGTGTTCCTATTAGTGGGTCTGTCCTCATGATCTCACTACTAGAGATCACCAAGTGCGAACCTCATGAGAATAAGTCTCAATGATTATGATCCCCTGGCAACTGAGAGTCAAACATCAACTGTGTCCAATCAGTATGATGTATCTATACCATAAGACATTTGTTTAAGATTAATTTCATTATATCTCTAGGTTCCCATTATAGCCAAGGATCTGCTATAACCTTCTGATATGACAATTAATCTAGGACATTACTATAAAATAGTGGAATCAAAAAATTCTACGCTATAATGGTAAGAATACATCATATATAGCTAACTATATACAAGATTTGGTAATCACAAGCACAACATAGTTGGGTCTAGGGAACCCACTATTTCAATACGAAGAACTTCAGATATATACAAATGGATTCTCTAATGAGATCTCTTTATTGTGTGCATAAAAGTGGTTATCATATTATCAATTTCCTTAGGTAACTAGTCCCATATAAGGATTAGAATGATACTCTTGAAAATATATTAACCCTATAAAAGAGTCCCATAATTGGAAAAAACTCCCCCAAATAGGGTGTGATTAGCCCAACCTCCCATCCTCTCAACCAATGTGAGTTCCTAAGAATAATTGGGTATGAAGCCCCAATTGAACAAATGGAATTAGAAAGTAGGACTATACCCATTTAAGGATGAGGGAATGGTTTTTATTTTATGTTAATAACAAAATTGGTAACCCTATGTAAATGTTTGTGCAACACATTTATCCCCCCTTGCTCAATATCAACCATTAGGCCAAACTGAACTCACATGGAGTTTGTCTTTTTCCCGTCAAAATAAAAATGGTGAACTCGATGTGAATCTCTCAAGTATAAAAATGATCAGTTAATCATGCATCAAGAATTTTTTCTTTCATATTATACCCAAAAATAATAATGTTCCTGACATAAAACCAGCAAATAGAAGGATATTCAGTTTTCAATATGTCAGGGCATTTTTTGGCATATCAAATAAATATTATAATCCTAGCATAAATCTTATAGTTAATCATCTGGAACTGGGGTTCCTATTCAATAAGTCCATCATCGCATCAAAAAGTCCACATTAGTAGGATGTATGAATCAAGAATAAGAGGGAAATTGTATTAACCATATATATATATGATGAATTGTACATCATGACTTCAATATTTCACTAATAAATAACATTGTTCCATATTGTATTCATTAAAGACGATACTTATATAATCATCTACATCCTAATATGATATAATTTCATCATCTAGTGACCGCTCCTCCAAGTTAGCTATGGATGCAATCCCCATGGGTTGAAAAATGATCTCACATGCCCGACAGATCCCACATCAGGTGGATAACACAATGTACTAGGAGTACCAACAATGTGGTACAATCCCAACCATTGAAGCTGACCATGAGGGTATCTGAGTACTGAATATGATGAATCCAAAACATCTAGGGAAAGTCGCAACTAATCTAGTGGCCCTCATTTTCAAAACCAACAACTTTAGGAGACAATCCCTAGAGCATGACTATCAAGACCTTTAATATATAATTATGGTGTAATAGGGATTATAATATGGCTCCCCTATAGTTTAATAACTACAAAGGAGGTATCCTGTTTACAGTTGTTTCAGACACCATACCAATGGTACCCTTCAGTCGACTGCTAATGGTACCACCCAACACACTACCACCTCTGATTCCCATGAACAAGAGAGAAGGAAATCACTTTGAGTGAGGAAAGATCTGGATATCTAGGAGTGGGATCATATCCCCACTCCTACTAACATTGTCTTCTGGCACATTCCTGTAATAACTAGAAAGCACACTCATATCCTTACTCACTTGGATAATGTCTATGGGAATATCCCTATATCAGTCATTGGGGAGGCGTATATCCCTACCCTCGTGCATAATGCCCATCATTATATTATGGTGGAACAAGGAGGACTAAAGTGGGATCATATCCCCACTTCAATCAAGGATATCTACTAGTATAGTGTGGATATAGAAAAATTGGAGGCATTTATCCCCACAAAAACATTTCTAAAATTCCATTACATATTAGAAATAGCTGAAGACATATTCCTTCATATTCTTGAAAAGGTATAGATACCGAGATAGGTACATATTCCTATCCCTAAAACTTGGGAAGATCAACACTCTGATTATTATGAACAAGTTGTTACTATGGGTCAAGAACACATTCATTCTCCTATTTAGTAGGATTATCAACAAATTCGATAAAGGAAGAGGTGTCAGACTAGGATCATATTCTCATCCCAACTAGGGATCACCAGGTGACAGTGGAACACTCCACGAGGAAGGGGATCATTCCTATTGAAAAATTCCAGTGGCATATTCCAAAGGCACATGATCGGGCTCATATCCCCAATTTGGCCAACACTCACCATGTAAGAGGGGAAAATTCCTCAGGAAATGCTCATATTTCTATTGAAGAATACCATCAACATAATATAAAGGCATACCATTAGTCTCATATGCCAATTCTGGATGGAGATAACAAAGTGAGAGTGGAACATGCCTCAATACATGCTCATATTCCTATTAGTGAATCTACCATTCATATTCTAGAAGATCATATAATACAAGTGCATATTCCAACTGTTACTAATGAATGACTAATCCAACATCATTTCATGGGAATACACTGGAGGTTTATATCCCTTGTCCCATTCTAGTGGTCCATTGGCATATTCTGGTAGAGAATACATATTCAGACCAGGCTCATATTCCTATTCCAATTAGGGCTCAACCACAGAGAGTGGTGTATGAATTGGGACATTCTCATACATATGCTAAGAAAGACCAGTGAAATATTCCAAAGGATTTGTATTAGTCTCATATTACCATCCTGAATAAGGATCACCAAGTGAGAATGGATCATTTCTTTGGATAGATATATATTCCAATCAATAATCACGAATCTCATAAGAATTATCCAGCAACATCTCAGCAGTAGGCGCATAATCTCATAGAACCATATGGTTATCAGTAAGTTCAGACAACCTTCATACAACATGATCATACCCTTAGACAATTTTAAAAGTTTGTTCAGCATATTTTCTCCATGACACAGAGTGAGACCCATATTCCCAATCATCTCTATGATAATGTCCCTAAGGTCATTTTAGATACATTATTAACACACCAATGGTTAATAATCTCTATAACCAAATAAGAAGATAATAATTACCATGATAGTCCTCTTGATGGTAGTGTGGATATGGATCACAACATCTCTACCTCTGACATCCACCATGTTCAACCTCCCCATAGATATATCTACAACAGATAAGGAAATCCTCCCCTTTCTCAGACAACTTCACATAGATATGTCTTCAATAATAATATTCCTTCCTATAGAGTAGTGCTCAAAACATTAAGATCAACCACATATAGTTCTCCATAAACTTCTAGTAGCACTCCATGTGGGTCAGTAGGCAACCCCACGAACCATATTCCATGGTTTAATCAGATGGAGGAGTGTATGTTTGATGGAGAGGAGTTATACATTGATATGTGGAGAGTGATAGCTGGAAACTACTTCCCCATCATGTTGTCCCCCTTTCAAATTTTAAATATGATGTCCTAGATGATCTAGAAAATAATTTCATTCCTTATCTACACCAAAATATGTGGGCTACTCATCAGAGAATGAAGGGTAGAAATATCCCATATCCAGTATATGAGTATCACCTTCATCTCTTCAATACAATTTATTGTCAGTTGGATATGACCACCTTTTCTATAGACTAGAACCTGAGAATATTGGACCATGAAAGACACTTACATAGTGTTTTTCACCGCTTCATCACAACCCCCCGCTGAATGATTTCTAGGGAATCTCCAGAAGTGTGTATCTAGGGATGGGTGAAATATGGACCATTACACTTAACTATTACCCCAGAACAACAGAACCCTCTAAATATGGAATCATGAAATGTTATAGCCTCTTGATAGATTAAGGGACTGGGTAAAACTCGATCCATTTGTCACCAAAACATAATTTACCTGCTTAAATGATTCCCATGCACCATGAACAGAGGGAGAGGATCATAGTCAGACCTATGAACTGGTCCCCTCAAAGAAATAATAATTCATTTCAGACAAGGAAGGAAAATTTTTGATCAACAAGATAACTTCCCATGGATAATGATCCTCATGATGGGTTTCCATGACACCTAGCTCCCACACGAGCTTAGATACACCACATCAAATGGTCTAAAGTAGTGGCTGTCATAGTATCCATCCAAGAGAGAAACCACCTTTCTGAGTTGGGGAATATCTATGACCACCTCTAACTCTAGGATTCTCAATTATTGATAAGATTGAAGACTTATCCTGAATATCGGTAAAAAAATACCATCTCATTGGCTTGTGGGAATTTATATCTCAATCACCACCACTAGGTTCATCATCCCCTGAGAGGGTCCTGAGAAAATCAATGGTGATTCAAAATCAACCCCATACCACTGGGATGGTTACATTTATATCTTAATATCATTCCTAGGGTTCATCAAATCCCCAACTGGACTCAGGGGATCATCAAAAATAAAATCAATCATTTCCAATCGCGACTTACGATAACCCCCAACCCTTAGTCCAGGGGGAATGTTCATCCTCATAAACACCATAGAGATAATTAGTCTTCTCTAGGTTTGGGAAGTAAATAAAAATGTTCATTATCCAATCTATTCTGCCCACCCCCCAAAAAAGCTTCTATTATTTGGGGCCATTTTGAAAAAAATGACCTGAAACTACCTTAAAGTCACTATTTATAGACCAAGACAGGAAGAATGTATGGTGAAGGAATTTATACCCTATCAGGATCACAATACAAAATAGACCAATATGTCTAAGGGTGCTATGAACAACACTGATGAAGGTTGTGAAAAATAAGCCTATTGCATTGAAAGTAATGTGATAAACACCATTTCCTGAAATGACTCTATGAATTTCTTCATTTTCAAAAAAATAGATATGGTGGATCAAGATTTTCAACACAATAGATATGGTGGATCAAGATGAAAATGTATAATACTACAACAACAAAAAAGTACCCTAATTGGAGGGTGATTCAGATGCAGCAACTGAGGCTACACGCACCTAGAACCAATAGAGGCTCCAAAACCCGGAACCACCAAATATTGAGTTCCCACGTCTCCAAAGGAATATGAAAAAAGAAAAATGGAAATGTGTGGCTACATCCCAATACCCATCTAGAAGAGTTGAGATTCAATCTATGAAGGAACACTTTTCATAACTTGATAATAAGATACAAACTCTCAGGAAACTCAATGAGGAGCTATTGAGGGGAAATTTCCCCATATGGTATCTTCTTCAGGAGGATATGAATATTATTCCTCCCATATATGATCCTAAAGAAATTGTGGTGTTCATGAATCATATTGGCTTTGGTTCTAGGCAGCTGATCTATATAAAAGAGAAAGTTAAAAATGATCATGAATTCCCTCCGCTGTGGTGACAACATCTACCTTTCCAGGGAGATTATTTAGTCTTGAGAAGAATAAATAATCAATGAGTAGTGAAGGTAGGGACACCTCATCAACCCCCACCTACTCCCTATAGATGTTAGGCCTTTCAGAGTGTAGTACCCCCATAGTTTCTTAACATCACTGAGTATTGGGTTACTCAAATAGAAGACATGGAAGGTTAACAAACAGCTATGCTATTCGAGAGGAATCAACATCTTTAGTGGGTGGGGGACACTTTTCCCCAACCTAATTTTGGTAATACTACCTTCTACAGCTTTGAATATGTTGGTGACCCAAAATATAATCTCACAAACATTGAATCCTAATTTTGGTAGAAGAAGGGTTATCGGGATGAAGAAGAGGTGAAAATGATGAGGTTTTTTGTAGACAATCTAATAGGGCCAGCCGATGTTTGGTGTAGTAGTATCTTAGTAGTATCCATTGTAGGATGGGAAGGCCTTCATCATCAATTCCTTTATCAGTTCAACACCACATTGAGGAAAACAAAAAAACACAAAACTGAAGAACTATAAGCAATGTGAAAATGATTGGGTGTCTGAATTCATAGCCATATGGAATGGTTTTACCTATTCACTCAGCACCCCCCACTCACATAAGAAATTACTAGAACTCTATGATAAAAATTTCTGGGATTAGCTAGAAACACCTCTGATCCCAATGACATATCTAGGTGGTTTATGTGAGTTCACATAAATGAAAAAACTTCTAGAATACACCATTCAGTGACCCTAATACAAATCTTAACTCATGCACTCAACACAGGGGAAAATGATAGTCAATGAAGAGGTTGTATCAGTTTCTCTCATGACAGAAATAGTGACTATAAATGCACAATGGTAGGTCCAAAATCATCCCTATTCTCCTGTCAAGTTGAAAAAACCATAGAATTTTCCTTGTCCAGAAGCAAAGATAAATTAGGGTCACCTGATATTTGAGTAATAGATGAATAAAGTATACTGCTTCAAAAATGAACAAGCCTCCAATTATTTCCTTGCACCCATGGATAAAAACCTTCTCAAGCTACCACATCCTAGGAAACCTGATGAGGTCATCCTCACCAATCATCCCAACTACTGCCCTTTACATGGAAGGTTGTGTCATAATAACTAGTACTACATCATCTTCAAAGATTTCCATTAAGGAATAATTGATTTTGAACATGTTTTGATAGAAAAATACTTAGAGTAGGTGTACTATATAACCATTTCCTAGTAAAAAGAAGAAGGTGGTTGGAAGAATGTTTTGGCTAGGCATGACCTGAAGTTCGACAATTAGATGACTCAAAAAATAGTGGATCAAGCCTATGGCACCCTGAAAGAATAGCAGTGTAAACCCAGAATATCCCCACCAACCAAGATGGTGAAATTAGATATGTCTCTAAAAAGTCGGTGTGACCACCATAAGTAGGAATAAATAAAATTTAATGAGTCATATTCTTATATAGTGCAAGTTCTAACTTTTACATATTCTTTTACCTACAACATCTGCACCACAGGAACCACCGCACCAAATGGAACAATCACTAGATGAATAGATCATCTCTGGTTCTATCAATCTGATAGAAATGAAATACCCCTTCTCTTATGATGAATATTCCCCTGAATATGATTTTATCCAACATAATTGGGGAATGAGAGGTAGCATGCATATGAACCAAGGATACACGGGACATCATAGTCATGGTCGACACAATATTTCAATAACATCCCTAAAAAGAACATATATACATATGGGAATCATGGGAAATCTTTCTATTAGGACCAAAAGTGTATGATGGTGTCCCAGAACTGTCCAACAGTCTCCCATGCCCAATTTTCCTTTATGACCACCTAGCGGTGGTGAAATTGTCTTATCAACCCAGGAAACATGGAAGGTGGGCATGACTATCTACACAAGAAGAAGATGATCCCCCGACCTTTACATAAGAACTAGGACCATCCACCTCAAATTCCTCATCTCTTGAGCAAAATTTCAAGGAGCATCCCCACATCGAGAAGCACTGACCTATTGAACACAATTAAACCATTCTATAATAGATGGAAGTTCTCCAAACCAAGCACTAATTTCTTGATGCACTCCATATTTTAAAAGAACTTAGGTATGAACTCGCTGAAGTCCTCTAGAGTCCACAACAATTCAAAATAAAATTAACTACAGTTGTTATTTATCAGTTGGACACCATTCAATCAGAATACCAGTCACCATCACATTCAAATTCCAGGATCAGGAAGAGTTCATCCAAGGGAACATTGGGCCCATATATGATTCAATCAGACTCAATAATGGTGATAACCAAAGGGCCTTGATTTTTAATGGGTTTGGGATCAACCTCATCCTGGTTTGAACCCTTCGATGTATAGGATATAGTGAAGTGGACCTTTTTCCCAAAATTATAACCATAAATGGGCATGGTAAGTGTGAACAATGACCTATCAACAAGATTAAGCTCAAATATTAATTTTTTATCTCACCTTTGACACTGATTTTATGGTTATCCAGTAATACACTGCATACGATGTTCTTCTTGAAAGGTCCTATCTCAAAATCCACGTGAAAGTAACTTCAACATTCCATCGGTGTTTGAAATACCAAATCTATAGAAAGGTCAACATACTACATGGTGATAGTTCACCCTTCAAGACATGAGGTGACATTATGATGAAGCCATTTCTATAAAAGGGAATGAAAAAAAGCTAATGGTGGATGATGATATGCATGTCACAGCCCCCAATATCTGGGGTACCACCCATGCATGTTCATAGAGTATGCTCGATAGTGACTATGTGTTACCCGTAAATCTAGTTGAGGTGATAGACATGAACCCATATTTACATGCTCCTCATGTCCCTAGATATATCATAAAAAACAATCAGCTATGAAATCTCTCTGCAATATCTCAGATAGTAGGGGATGTTGATGTCTGTTTACATAGCCTCTCTCACCCTGATAATGATAGAGAATTCCCCATATTTACAACCCGTAACACCCGAGACTTTTATGTTATATGAATCATCAAAGGAATATTTTTCTACACAACACTTGCTTGGCTTGCTTTACACGCAATCGTGACCTTCCTCGATAGCTTGTGTCGTACGCAATACCGAGTTTCACTAAACAACAATATGCTATTAAAACTAGCCGTTATGAATAGTAATAACCACTTTTTGAAATTTTATAAATTTTATTTTTCAAAATGGACTTCATTTTTGGACTCAGAATATCGAAATTAGCCTAGGGTGAAATTTTGGTATTTTTCTGAAAACTTTCAATTTTTGATGAATACTCTAAGTGGTAGGTTAAAAACTGAATTTTGCATAAAACTTAATTTTACCGCTTCTGTGAATGGAATTTCAAAAATCCGACAGACACGGTTGATATCAGTATGTAAAATGTGGTTCAATGAGATAAAAATATTTTTTTGGTGAATAGTAACTTTTTATTTTTTTTTACCGCGGTTAATAGTAAATAGGGTAACTAAGGGTAAATATGATATTAATATTACCCTAACACATGTCCTAATTATATTGGAAAAGTGTAATTCGACCAAAAACAAACTTAGGAATAAAATATGACCATTTAGGCCCACTTGGATTAGATTAGGACATTTATTATTAATTTATTTAAAGAAGGGTTAAAATAGTTAAAATCAAAGTTTAATAAGTAAATAATTTTTAATATGGGGTTATACATAAGATAAATTCGACTATAAATATTAATTAGAAATCTAAAAATATTTCCTACATAATGGTATTTTATTTTTAATTTTTAGACATTAAATAATTTAATTTATTTATGACACAATGATGATGCAGTAATTATCTTATTAATGAAATATTGACATAATTGATGTTATAAACACCAAAATAAATGTAATTTGAGACTTTTTATGAATTAAACTAACTTTATAGGTTACTATGATATATTAGTGTTGATTTAATTAACTTGGTTCGAACATATAATTCTGTTATGACTTTCACAAAAATCATATATCAAATAGTGTCAAAATTGACACAAAATAGTTTTTAAATAAAATATTATATTATTAATTGTTATTTTATTCCTAAAAATCTAAGGTTCGGCCAAATGACTTAGATAAGGATATATATATTAATAATAAACAATTTGGGGTTCTTTTGGCATGTTATAGTAAGTGTATTAACCATATAGTGAAAGAAAACAAAAAGACACGGTAAAAGTTAAATTATTTAACTTAGAGTTAAATCTAATTGATAAGGTTAAAATAATTCCCTAAACTTGTCTAAATCCTATTGTTTGATAGGATTTCGACCCATCCCCACTTTAGCTTCGAAATAAGACCCTTTGGAACCATTATAAACCGATTTTGACTTTAATATAAAATAATACTTTGAGATATTCCTAAGGTGCCCCTCTCCTCCCTTATAAAAGGGCACCTCCTCCCCCTCCTACTCACACCAATTTGAGCACTCAAGCTCGGACAAACCCTGCCATTTTCTCCTCTCCACTTCCCTAGAATAATCCTAGAGGTCCTGGTCTTCTTCAAAGACCAATCTTAGTTCCCTAAGTGGAGGATTCAAAGAGGCGTTCCAAAGAAGAGGTAATATCCATTACCGATCTTTTCAATTTCTTTCTTCTTCAACTTCTTCTTCTTTAGTTGTTTCATGATAAAGTAATAACATCAGTATTACTTACATACTGATATGTTATTATAAATATGAAACAACCCTAATTCACCTTCTATCCATCCCACGGAAAAATGAAATCACCGCGCGTGCGTACGTACGGAATACCGTCTCCACGCCGTGGTGTAATATATTTTCCACCATCACTTTACAAGGATGGGTATAATGGTGTAATGAGTAACTATTTATGATTATTATAAAGTAATATTGATACTGAAATAATATATATACACTCCAATACAATTCCACGATCATATGAATGATATCATCACTCGTGCGTACGTACGGAATACCGTCTCCACGATGTGATGTGACTCGTTCTACATGATCATCATTACATAGTAATTATATAAATGAATTGGATGAATAAATATGATATATGTTACACTAATACCATTCTGGATATAAGGTATCTATAACCTTAAAAGAAGAATAAGAATGTATTCGGCAAAACACACATAAGAACAAAAGGCAATAAAGACCCGAGTAACAAGTAACAATGAAATATTACTAACAAGAAGCTAAGAATATGACCATATATGATATCATATCAATATGTATGATTCTGGAATAAGTCAATAACATTATTTAAACCATTATACAGGAGCTTCGGACACGTACAAAGCAAATCGGACCTAAGGTAAGGGAAATATCACAATCTCATTTTTATCCGAGATTGTTTATCCTTTGAAATTTACTGGGATGTATTTTATCATCCACATCCATGTTTCCTCAATATGTAATGTTATTTCCATCCACCTAAAATTTTTTAAATCAAATTTTACCCTTCGGTGAGTTTTTAGTAAAGAATATGAAAGGAATCTTTTGTCGTTTTTCGTACGAGGTAATTTTTGACTTTTCCGACAAAGGTACGAAGAATGTTTTATTTAACTTATATGGAAAAAATGGATTTTTAAAACATTATTTCCAAGAATCATTCTTTATAAGTTTTCAACTTTATTTTTAATCAACTTTTTTTAGTTTATAATTGTATGACATGTTAAGAAAAGAAAAATGTTTTTGAAGTAGAAAGGATATTTTCCTCAAGAATGGAGTTCAAATGTTTTATCAAAATTATTTTCCGTCTAAGATAATATAGGGTTCTGTTTTTATCCCTATTATTACATTGATTTGATTATTTTGTGAGGTAATTATTTTTATGAAGTCATTTACCTTATATGATTTGTTTTATGATGTCATGATGTTTCAAGAATCCCATTTTTGTTACATGTGTTATGCGATGATGTATGATTTATGATTATGTGGCACACATAAGAAAGGATTCATTATAAGATGGGTGGGACCTATATCTCCCTCCAATGCATTGGGTAAAGATTTTATATCTCATGAGATAGACATGGCTGGAACAGAAGGTTATTTCGGTTCAGTGATACAGGACTGAAACGAGGAGTGAACTCGGTTCAGAAAGGGACTTTGTCCACTAAGATAGTCTGGACAATGAGTCATGACTAACAAGAAATGATTTTCCATGATTATGTGTGCATGCCACAAAGTTTCAAGTTTTATGTTATGATTATGGGGATCTCATTTTCACTTCTATGATTTATTCCATGTTAAGATATTATGATCTCTTTTGCAGGTTTTGATTTTCAAAAAGATATGACATGATTTTTATTTCCTTTATTTGCCCTTGCTGAGAATTTGAGCTCACCCTTTTATGTTTTCTTTTCCCCAGGTCAGGAAGATGGATATTAAGTAGAATATGTTAAAAGGGACCCTAGATATGATGAAATAAATGGGAGACACTGTAGAAGATTTATGAACCAGTTGTTTATGTTTCCCAGTTTCTAAAGACACTATACCTATACGGTCCTTTGTGGTTTTGTCATATGTTGTAATAAGTGTGCTTCAATTTTGAAGTATTAACAATGTATGTAAAGTATGGGTCGTTATAGTTGGTATCAGAGGAAAGGTATAGTCAACCTTGGGAAACTAGGATGTGAAAGCCTTAGTAAGAACCCTAAGGATAAGTCTAAGCATAGAACACAATCTTAGTGTTTTAGAAATGGCCATGAATAACCTAGGATAAGACCTTAAGCATGAAAATTTTATTCTTTAATTATGTGGTTTTCCTATTATAATTAGTGTTGCTCACACTATTCTTCTTGATTTTAGTCAATGGCTGGAACCCGAAGGAACCGTGTTAATGCGGAATGCGATGGGCAATGAAATGATTGTACCCCTGAGCAACCAAACGATATGGGAGCTGGAATGAAAAATCTTGTATCCATGCTCACACAACTTTCTCAAGCTATGAATCATGCAGGATTTCCAAACGAGCAAAGGAAGGAGCAACATTCTGTTGAATCCTTTATGAGGCAGCGTCCACCTTCTTTCAGCGGGTCTACTGATCCATTAGTTGCTGAACAATGGATTAGTACTACTGAAAAGATATTTTCAGTTCTTCAATGTTCTGAGCATGATAAAGTTATCCTAGCAGTGTATCGTTTGGAAGGAGATGCTGATCAATGGTGGAATCTTATTAAGAATACGAGGCAAAGGGATGAAATTGAGTCTATGGAATGGGACGAGTTCAAGAACTTATTTTTCAATAAGTACTTCCCTCGTATTCTCCGAACAAAGATGGAGAAAGAGTTTCTTGAACTGAAGCAAAGGGATGATGAATCTGTTGGTACCTATGAAGAAAATTTTACAAGACTTGCAAGGTATGCTTCTGGTATTATTATCCAACCTGAGAGTAAGATCGATCGATTCTTTAGTGGATTAAAACCAAGTCTTTGAAGGGCGTTAGCCATAAGGGACTTCAATAGCTATGAGGAAATCGTTCGATGTGCTCTCAAAGTCGATATGGAGATTGGATTAACCCATCAGTCACATGGGTTTGATAAGAAGAGGAAGATGGAATTCAAAGAAAAATCTAAAGAGCACACGGAAAAGAAGATGAGCTTTTCCTTATGCTCAAAGTGTGGAAAGAAACATGGAGGGAGTTGTCTTAAAGGGACAAGTAAATGTTTTAAATGTGGAAAGGAAGGTCATCGGGCATTTGAATGCCGTGATAATGGGAAGAAGATGTCTAATGACGCAAACAAAGGAAAGGATACACAGAATGAACCTACTACACTTCAATGTTTCAAGTGCAAGGAGATGGGGCATTATGCCAATCAATGCCCAAATCCAAGGGTTGATGATGATGGTCGACGTCAACAAACTCTTAAGGCTAAAGACAAAGGAAAGTCACATGCAATTTCTATCAGCGATGTGGAGTACGATAACGAAGTGGTGAAAGGTACACTTACCATCCACTCTAAAGTAGCAAATGTTTTATTTGATTCTGGATCCACCCACTCTTTTATTTCTGAAAAATTTCTTAAGGGTATCACCGTACTACCTCAACAATTAGATGTTGAGTTAGCTGTGACAACACCTAATGGCACAACAGTCGCATCAAAAGTTTATAATTCTTCTCCGATTGAAGTTTGTGGGAAAGTGATTCCTGCAAATCTTGTGATCCTTCCTTTAGTGGAATTTGATGTGATTCTTGGCATGGATTGGATTTCTCTACATGGAGCTCATATCAATTGCCAAAGAAGGGAAGTCACATTTCATATTCCAGATCAATCTACGATCGTCTATCGATGCAAGGATGAATATAACCTTCCAGTGGAAATTTCTTCCATCTTATGGGTATTGATTCCACTAAATGAAGGTTATTTATCTGAAATGGTTGGTGAGAAACTCACGATTAAGAATATGCCCATTGTACGGGAGTTTGATGATGTCTTTCTGGAGGAATTACCGGGTCTTCCACCAAATCGTGAAGTTGAGTTTTCAATAGAACTCGTACCGGGTGCTTTGCCTATTTCAAAGACACCTTATAGAATGGCCCCAATTGAGTTGCAGGAATTGAAGAAGAAACTCCAAGAGAATCTTGATAAGGGATTCATACGCCCTAGTGCGTCACCTTGGGGAGCACCTGTTCTATTTGTTAAGAAGAAAGATGGATCAATGAGACTCTGTATTGATTATCGAGAACTTAACAAGATCACTATCAAGAAAAAATATCCTCTCCCACGCATTGATGACTTATTTGACCAACTACGCGGAGCTCAATACTTTTCCAAGATTGATCTTCGTTCAGGGTATCATCAATTAAGGGTCAAAAGGGAGGATATACCAAAGACGGCTTTCCATACAAGGTATGGACACTATGAATTTATAGTGATGCCATTTGGTCTTACTAATGCCCCTGCTATCTTCATGGATCTAATGAATAGAGTCTTTAGAGACTATCTTGATCAATTTGTGGTAGTTTTTATAGACGATATTCTTGTCTATTCAAAGAGCAAGGAAGAGCATGAAGATCACTTGAGAATTATATTGAAGACCCTGAGAAAGGAGAAGCTTTATGCCAAATTTACCAAGTGTGAATTTTGGCTTCAAAAAGTTGCATTTTTGGGTCACATAATCTCAAAAGAGGGGATATCTGTGGATCCAGCAAAAACAGAGGTTATCGAAAGATGGTCAAGACCAACAACAGTAACTGAGATCCGAAGTTTTCTTGGTTTGGCTGGATATTATCGACGTTTTGTAAAATATTTTTCACGATTATCTAATCCACTCACCAAGTTGACTCGGAAAGGAGTTAAGTTTGTCTGGATAGAGGAATGTGAAGAGAATTTCAAGGAGTTGAAAAGAAGGTTATCCAGTGCACCTGTGCTCACACTGCCTTGTAGTGGAGAAAGGTTTGTGATCTACAGTGATGCATCCAAGAAGGGATTGGGGTGTGTTCTTATGCAAAATGATATGGTGATAGCTTATGCCTCACGACAGTTGAAAATCCATGAGCAAAATTACCCAACTCATGATTTGGAGTTGGCTTCGGTAATCTTTGCATTAAAGATTTGGAGGCATTACCTTTATGGTGAAAGGTGTGATATTTATACTGATCATATAAGTTTAAAGTATATTTTCACACAAAAGGAGTTGAATATGCGTCAAAGAAGATGGTTGGAGCTGATTAAGGATTACGACTGCTCAATCCATTACCACCCTGGGAAAGCAAACAAGGTGGCAGATGCATTAAGTCGACAAGACCATGCTAGTTTATCCATGATGAGGATCACAAAAGATCCAATATTTATGGATTTACAAAGGATGGATCTTGGAATTATAATGGAAGGGGAAAAATCTTATCTTTCTCAAATGAATGTTCAACCATCTATACATGTGAAGATTAAAGAGGCACAGAAAGAAGATGTCGAGTTACAAAAGAATGTGAGAAATGTTCCTGAATTCAACCTTGATTGTGATGGGATAATAAAGTTCAGGAATCGGGTTTGTGTTCCTCCCATCCCCGAATTAAAGAAGGAGCTGCTGGATGAGGCTCATAGTTCATCATTCTCTATTCATCCTGGAAGCACGAAGATGTATAGGGACCTGAAAGAGTACTTCTGGTGGGATGGAATGAAAAGAGATGTTGCTGAATATGTCTCTCGATGCTTGGTTTGTCAACAAGTTAAAGCTGAGAGACAGAAGTCTAAGGGGATGTTACAACCATTACCCATACCCGAATGGAAATGGGAAAACATCACTATGGACTTTGTCACAGGACTTCCTAAAACATCCAAAGGCAATAATGCTATCTGGGTCATAGTTGATCGTCTTACAAAGTCTGCACACTTCATTGCAATTAGAGAGGATTTATCTCTAGATCAGCTTTCCAGGATATATGTAAAGGAAGTGGTAAGATTGCATGGAGTACCACTTTCTATTATATCTGATCGGGATCCGAGATTTACCTCGAAGTTCTGGAGAAGTCTTCAGCATACTCTGGATACAGAGTTGAGTTTCAGCACTGCTTATCATCCCCAGACAGACGGTCAGTCTGAGAGAACAATTCAAACCCTAGAAGATATGTTGAGAGCTTTCTCTATGGATTTCAAAGGAGGTTGGGATCAACACCTACCTTTGGTGGAATTTTCTTATAATAATAGTTTTCACTCCAGTATTCAGATGGCTCCTTATGAAGCTCTCTATGGAAAGAAATACAGGACTCCAACTTGCTGGGATGAAGTTAGGGAAAGAAAGCTATTAGGACCTGATCTCGTTGATGAAATGGAAGAAAAGGTTAGATCTATTCAACAACACATAAGAGCAGCTCAGAGTCGACAGAAAAGTTATGCCGACAACCGAAGAAAAGACCTGGAGTTTGAAGTGGGTGATAAAGTGTTCTTACGAATATCTCCCTGGAAGAGGGTTATGAGATTTGGAAAGAAGGGGAAGTTGAGACCTAGATATATCGGTCCTTTCGAAATACTGGATCATGTTGGGAAGGTAGCTTACCGATTGGCGCTTCCACCGAATCTCTCTCAAGTTCACGATGTGTTCCATGTATCTCTCCTGAGAAAGTACATACCAGATCCTTCACATGTACTTAGCTCAGAAGTTGTACCGCTCGAGCAAGATATTTCTTATGAAGAACAGCCGATAGAGATTCTGGATCGTAGCGAAAAATTCCTACGAAACAAGACCACTCGATTGGTGAAAGTTTTATGGAGGAACCACCAACTTGAAGAAGCTACGTGGGATCTTGAGGATATGATGAGGGAGAAGTATCCTCATCTATTTGTTACAAAGTGACGAATTTCGAGGGCGAAATTCTTTTTAAGGGGGGTAGAATGTAACACCCGAGACTTTTATGTTATATGAATCATCAAAGGAATATTTTTCTACACAACACTTGCTTGGCTTTCTTTATACGCAATCGTGACCTTCCTCGATAGCTTGTGTCGTACGCAATACCGAGTTTCACTAAACAACAATATGCTATTAAAACTAGCCGTTATGAATAGTAATAACCACTTTTTGAAATTTTATAAATTTTATTTTTCAAAATGGACTTCATTTTTGGACTCAGAATATCGAAATTAGCCTAGGGTGAAATTTTGGTATTTTTCTGAAAACTTTCAATTTTTGATGAATAGTGAAACCTCTAAGTGGTAGGTTAAAAACTGAATTTTGCATAAAACTTAATTTTACCGCTTCTGTGAATGGAATTTCGAAAATCCGACAGACACGGTTGATATCAGTAAGTAAAATGTGGTTCAATGAGATAAAAATAATTTTTTGGTGAATAGTAACTTTTTACTTTTTTTTACCGCGGTTAATAGTAAATAGGGTAACTAAGGGTAAATATGATATTAATATTACCCAAACACATGTACTAATTCTATTGGACAAGTGTAATTCGACCAAAAACAAACTTAGGAATAAAATATGACCATTTAGGCCCACTTGGATTAGATTAGGACATTTATTATTAATTTATTTAAAGAAGGGTTAAAATAGTTAAAATCAAAGTTTAATAAGTAAATCATTTTTAATATGGGGTTATACATAAGATAAATTCGACTATAAATATTCATTAGAAAGATAAAAATATTTCCTACATAATGGTATTTTATTTGTAATTTTTAGACATTAAATAATTTAATTTATTTATGACACAATGATGATGCAGTAATTATCTTATTAATGTAATATTGACATAATTGATGTTATAAACACAAAAATAAATGTAATTTGAGACTTTTTATGAATTCCACTAATTTTCTAGGTTACTATGATATATTAGTGTTGATTTAATAAACTTGTTTAGAACATATAATTCTGTTATGACTTTCACAAAAATCATATATCAAATAGTGTCAAAATTGACACAAAATAGTTTTTAAATAAAATAAAATATTATTAATTGTTATTTTATTCCTAAAAATCTAAGGTTAGGCCAAATGACTTAGATAAAGATATATATATTAATAATAAACAATTTGGGGTTCATTTGGCATGTTATAGTAAGTGTATTAACCATATAGTGAAAGAAAACAAAAAGACACGGTAAAAGTTAAATTATTTAACTTAGAGTTAAATCTAATTGATAAGGTTAAAATAATTCCCTAAACTTGTCTAAATCCTATTGGTTGATAGGATTTCGACCCATCCCCACTTTAGCTTCGAAATAAGACCCTTTGGAACCATTATAAACCGATTTTGACTTTAATATAAAATAATATTTTGAGATATTCCTAAGGTGCCCCTCTCCTCCCTTATAAAAGGGCACCTCCTCCCCCTCCTCCTCACACCAATTTGAGCACTAAAGCACGGCCAACCCCTGACATTTTCTCCTATCCACTTCCCTAGAATAATCCTAGAGGTCCTGGTCTTCTTCAAAGACCAATCTTAGTTCCCTAAGTGGAGGATTCAAAGAGGCGTTCCAAAGAAGAGGTAATATCCATTACCGATCTTTTCAATTTCTTTCTTCTTCAACTTCTTATTATTTAGTTTTTTCATGATA
This sequence comes from Viscum album, assembly GCA_963277665.1. Lineage (NCBI taxonomy): Eukaryota > Viridiplantae > Streptophyta > Magnoliopsida > Santalales > Viscaceae > Viscum > Viscum album. The sequence continues at coordinate 216,520,453 of OY728121.1, read as the reverse complement.
AAGTAATAACATAAGTATTAATTACATACTTATATGTTATTATAAATATGAAACAACCCTAATTCACCTTCTATCCATCCCACGGAAAAATGAAATCACCGCGCGTGCGTACGTACGGAATACCGTCTCCACGCCGTGGTGTAATCTATTTTCCACCATCACTTTACAAGGATGGGTATAATGGTGTAATGAGTAACTATTTATGATTATTATAAAGTAATATTGATACTGAAATAATATATATACACTCCAATACAATTCCACGATCATAGGAACGATATCATCACTCGTGCGTACGTACGGAATACCGTCTCCACGATGTGATGTGACTCGTTCTACATGATCATCATTACATATTAATTATTTAAATGAATTGAATGAATAAATATGATATATGTTACAATAATACCATTCTGGATATAAGGTATCTATAACCTTAAAAGAAGAATAAGAATGTATTCGGCAAAACACGCATAAGAACAAAAGACAATAAAGACCCGAGTAACAAGTAACAATGAAATATTACTAACAAGAAGCTAAGAATATGACCATATATGATATCATATAAATATTTATGATTCTGGAATAAGTCAATAACATTATTTAAACCATTATACAGGAGCTTCGGACACGTACAAAGCAAATCGGACCTAAGGTAAGGGAAATATCACAATCTCATTTTTATCCGAGATTTTTTATACTTTGAAATTTACTGGGGTGTATTTTATCATCCACATCCATGTTTCCTCAATATGTAATGTTATTTCCATCCACCTAAAATTTTTTAAATCAAATTTTACCCTTCGGAGAGTTTTTAGTAAAGAATATGAAAGGAATCTTTTGTCGTTTTTCGTACGAGGTAATTTTTGACTTTTCCGACAAAAGTACGAAGAATGTTTTATTTAACTTATACGGCAAAAATGGATTTTTAAAACATTATTTCCAAGAATCTTTCTTTATAAGTTTTCAACTTTATTTTTAATCAACTTCTTTTAGTTTATAATTGTATGACATGTTAAGAAAAGAAAAGTGTTTTTGAAGTAGAAAGGATATTTTCCTCAAGAATGGAGTTCAAATTTTTTATCAAAATTATTTTCCGTCTAAGATAATATAGGGTTCTGTTTTTATCCCTATTATTACATTGATTTGATTATTTTGTGAGGGAATTATTTTTATGAAGTCATTTACCTTATATGATTTGTTTTATGATGTCATGATGTTTCAAGAATCCCATTTTTGTTACATGTGTTATGCGATGATGTATGATTTATGATTATGTGGCACACATAAGAAAGGATTAATTATAAGATGGGTGGGACCTATATCTCCCTCCAATGCATTGGGTAAAGATTTTATATCTCATGAGATAGACATGGCTGGAACGGAAGGTTATTTCGGTTCAGTGATACAGGACTGAAACGAGGAGTGAACTCAGTTTAGAAAGGGACTTTGTCCACTAAGATAGTCTTGGCAATGAGTCATGACTAACAAGAAATGATTTTCCATGATTATGTGTGCATGCCACAAAGTTTCAAGTTTTATGTTATGATTATGGGGATCTCATTTTCACTTCTATGATTTATTCCATGTTAAGATATTATGATCTCTTTTGCAGGTTTTGATTTTCAAAAAGATATGATATGATTTTTATTTCCTTTATTTGCCCTTGCTGAGCATTTGAGCTCACCCTTTTATGTTTTCTTTTCCCCAGGTCAGGAAGATGGATATTAAGTAGAATATGCTAAAATGGACCCTAGATATGATGAAATAAATGGGAGACACTGTAGAAGATTTATGAACCAGTTGTTTATGTTTCCCAGTTTCTAAAGACACTATACCTATACGGTCCTTTGTGGTTTTGTCATATGTTGTAATAAGTGTTCTTCAATTTTGAAGTATTAACAATGTATGTAAAGTATGGATCGTTATACAACCCCTCCTGAAAATATATCCATAGACTTATAGTTGTAAGAAGATGAGGATAACCTCAAGAATTCCCATCCCACATTCTAGGAAGGAATTTCCACCCCAATTGACGAGCTCAGTTAGAAGAATCTAGAAACAAAACAAGACCCATGACCAACACTGATTTGTTCCTCTATACCCCTTGAAGTGAAAGAGATGTATATTGTATTTCTGAAGAAGCATTGATATGAATTTAGATGGAAGTATACATAAATTCCCAAACTGAATTTAGATGTTTCTACACACCATCTTGACATAACAAGTGATCATTGAGGATATATTCGTGCCGTTAGGAGGATTCACCCCTCTCATGCCACCAATGTATAGGTGAAAGTTGATATTTTTATCAGATCCAACATTTTATAATATGTGAAATACCCAAGATGGATTTCCAATATCATCCCTATCAAGATAAATAATGGGAATATTAGGCTCTGCATCAATTTTAGAGAACTTAATCAGTATGGCCGAAAGTATGATTTCTAATTTTTGACCACATAACTATTTATTAAGCCAATTTATAGCTTCTAATCCATTTATTTTATGGATGGTTATTAAGGGTACATTTAAATAAATATAGAACATATATATAAAAAGGAAACTTCCTTAAAAGTTCCCAAAGGGATGCTTTTCTATGGGTTCATTCCCTTTTGTTTAATGAATACTAGTGCTATATATAAACATGCCTTACATCATATCATTAAATCACTCTTGGGAATAATAATCGAATGAAATTTTGTATACCTAGTGGTCAAATCCTAAGAGTGACTTGATCACTTAACAAATAATTAGGGAATATTTAATAAGATGCGATAACATATTCTGATGATGAATCCACTGAAATTATTATTTGGGGAAACATTAGGGAAATTATTTGGATTTGTGGTATGCCACCATGAAATCAAGGTTGATATGAAAAAGAGTAGTTCTATTTAAGTAATTTCAATCCTAGAAATATAAAATAATTTAGGGGGATCCAAGTGAACCGCCCCTATATTCTCTATTTCATTTCCAACCTAGTCGACAAAGCTCTCCCCTTCACTAGGATAATGATGAAGGTAATTGCCTATCAATGGGACGATGACTGCCAAGAAGCCTTCAAAAGAATCAAGTAGTATTTAATGAAACCACTATTTATAATTCATCTATTTTAAGGGAGGACTATCACCTTATATGTGGCCACCATGTAAATCTCCTCAGGTTCCCTCCTAACATATAAAAATGATGCAAGAATTTAGAACAGTCTAAACTACCTCATCTGAACAAAATTAGGTTCTGCGACCCGACACTTTGTTGTTGAGAAGAAATTTCGTTCACTCTTCTTGGTAGTGTAAACTTTTAGGCATTAATTATAGAAGAAAAATTCATCTAGTCTCTCATATTTATTTTTTCTAGTACTTCCTTGGTTGTACTAGTTGAATGGGTTCTTGGGCCATTGAGAGGGCATTCTGCCTCAATATGACATTTACTTTGTTTCGCAGAAATTGATTAAAGGGAAATACCTAGATGATTTCAACACAAAATATCCTAACTCAGATAATATACCATTAGAAACTGAGCTTAAATATGAGGAGTTATTTTATTCCCATGACACTACCCATAAATATGAGATGTATTTTGATGGCACATCTCGAACTCCTATCAGAGAAAGGATAGAAAAACCATGACTTAATCGGTTTGTCATAGGGATTGGATTTGTCTCTTCAAACAAAGCATTTTTTCCCTAATCCTCAATATCTGAAGGCTGCATGAATAACGATGAATAATAACAAGACCTCATCCATGGTTTGGAACTATACCTATATCTAAAAACAGACTACCTTAATATCAAAGGGGACTCAGAACTAGTGATAATGAAGATGAATGGAGAATATTCCAAAAAATGGAAGAATTGGCCCCTCACACTAGATAAATCTGGGGATTGATTGAAGAAATCCCTTTTGATCCCACATTGAATCATGTTCTCTAATAAAATAATGATATCATTGATTCATTGGCTAATATGGACACATTCTTGGCTGACCTCGATCAAGAGGAATCAATATTTTGTATAAAAAATAAAATAATTTTCTCATCAATATTTATCAATGATATGGATGAAATCAATCAGGTCAAGACCACCCCATAGTGTGATTAATCCTCATCCACCCCTGGATATATGGATCCCATAATCAGTTATCTCCAAAATGGGACCCTCTTGATAAATAGTGTTGCATGGGAACATATTCAGTATCGTGGAAAAAACATTACCTTACAAATCGGTCGAAATGAACAGAGGGCCCTCTACAATCATTAATTCAAAAAATACTTCTTAGATGCATAACATAAAGAGATATTACCATCATCATGGAAGAAGTCCATGCATGATCCAGTGGTTCTCATCAGTCTGGGACTAGGCTCTCCCACCAATTTTGAAAGATGTGTTGTTACTGGAAAAACATCACACATGAATCTATAGAATTCACCAATAAATTTCATGCATACTAGATCGATGAAAAATTCATCCATCAGCAACATTAATTGTTGCATACTTGTAAATATTCAAATCCATTTACCATCTTGGTAATGGATGTTGTGGGGACATATCCCAAACCTCATATAATAAGTTCAAGTACATCCTTAATGCTACTGAATTCTTTTAGAATTGTGATAAGGTGATACCCCTCAAATAGATCGAGACGAAGAACATAATCAAATTCATAATATACCATATCATCAATAGGTTCTAAGTCCCTCAAATAATATTAACAAAAAATGACACCAAATTATGTTATATGGAGTTGAAGAAACTATAACAGTTATAAAACATTGATTCCAATCACTCGTATCTCTATTATGAAGTGGAAAATGGACAAATAGAGGCCATCAATAAGACTCTGTCAAATATACTCAAAAAGATATTGAATAAGGATAATAATCTCTATCTTGATAATATCCTCCATTAATTATGGGACTATTGTACCACCACTTGTATTGCTACACATGAAATTCTATTCTCATTGGTGTAAGTGGCCAAGGTAGTGTTACCCATTTACATTCTACTGAAATTGATCCGAATAACCATTTGTAGATATATCATGGATGATGAGTAGTCACAAAAGCTACTAGATGAGTTAGATCATCTTGATGAGAACATGTTTCATACATTCCATAACATTATATTCCATCATAATAGTTTTCATGAGCCATTAATAAGATGGTTCACCTCTTATCATTCCTCCAAGAAGAATTGGTGTTGGATCTAAGGAACCAAATGAAACCAGGAAATAAGCCACTAGTAAGGGAACCCAAATAGGAAGGTCCTTATATCATACCTAAGGATTATCACAACATAGCTTACTCATTAGCCACAATGTATTGGAGAATATCACACCCCCACCAATGTAACGTTTCACATGAAATAAATTGCATAGATGTGAACAAGTTCCCTACATACTGACCACATTACGGGAAACTGTTAGAGTTTTCCTGGTTGTATGAAATTAAACTACACAAGTTCTTCCTGAACACACAATGTTAAAATATAAGGAACTCATCCCAGTAGAAAGACATTAACTGTCACAATGTCTGTCATTCATATTTTAGGACATTAAACTACATAAGATCATCCTCACTACATGACATTAAATAGAATGGGAAGAAACATCTCAATAATGAATCAAATCCAATGAGATGGACCTCTAAAAATGAATAATTAAATTCCCACATTCTTATTTGATAGTTTTCTCCACATAATAAATCCCATCAACCAAGTACAATGTGTGTCCTAATTCCAGCCATCATAGTATACATAGTGATTCCTAAACATCTATTCTTGGTCCCATTCACAATACATCATTTCTTTAGCATTGGGTGATCCTTATCCTTATTGAATAACATTAAACCACACGGTATATTACTTTGACTCATGACATAAAACTTTACAAATCCATTTTGTTACTTCCCTTTCCCATCAGGTTACCCACAACCTTAACGTATGATTCTAAACTGCAAGTCTAATGTCCTTACGACATGAAGTTAAATTTCATGGGTTTATAGAACTATGTATGGCCTGATTCAAATTTCCAATGAGATCTATTGGGACACTTTGATCCAATATATTTGTTTATCCACCACATGATAAAATGTTCTTATGTATTATCCTTAACCACCTCAAAATGACGAGATAGACTCTCTTCATTCCTTTTTTTTTCACACTATGAATAGATCACATGAGGTTAGGACTTTTAGAAAGGGATTCCATACACAAATAAGGCATAATATCTCATGAAGAGTTCATCGTAGTCTTAAATGCATGGACTTAAAAGTTATACTGTGAGTACTCACCACATGACAATAAATTTCTTGGTTGATGTCCATTGCATGACATAAAACAACACATTCTTGTGGACCTCGCCTGATAGGAACACTATTGTGGGTGATAGGTCTCCTACAACACCTTTGTACTCAAGAAATCTATTTGAAATAATTCCTAAAATCACATGACACATATGATTCCTAGATCATCAATCCTGGTTCAAGTCAAAAATATATAAAAAATGTACCCCCCTCTATGTGTATAGGATAGACTTACATAGCAAGGTCCTTATTGAAGAACTATATATGAATTTTTTCTTATTTTCATAGGATATGTAGTGATGTCTATATTTATATCCTTGTGTTTATCCACCATAACCCTTTTCTCTTCAGGAAGCCAACGTCCTTTCCATATGATGTCAAACTGCACGGTTCCTCATAAACTACATTTTTATTGATTCCATTCATCATATGATATGTAGTGACATTCAGATCTCCAATCCTGGGGCTTAACTACAATAATAAATGGAAACAATTCCCACCTCTATGTATGGGATAGATATTTCTAGATTGTTTCCCATTCATTAACTACGTGTGGATTGATTTATATCATTCAATTATATGTAGTAACTCCGGGATCTCCAATCATGGGCCTGTCTACAATAACAGATTAATGAAATTCACCCTACTACGTTAGGGTATATCCATAGAAAGCCATTTTTCCAACATACGAGTCATATCTATATATAACCTTTTGTGCATGTAATATCTCATATATAAATTTTCACATTGGTTCCCACATCCTTGAAAACTGATGTTAAACTGCAAGGAAAATAACATGGTCACATGACATTGAAATTGAACAATAAAAATTTCCTTGCTGCATAGTGATAAATTGAAAGGGAAACATCTTGGTCGAATGTCATTAAAACCGAACAACAAAAATATCCTTAACGCATGAAATTAATCTTCACAGAGACAAAAACATCACCACTAAATGAAATTAAACTATGTAGAACATCACCCATTTTTCATTCATTACCAAAGGACCACTAAAGTCTTACCCCGATCATCTAGAGTACAGGGTGATTGCTTCATCTTCTATGAACCTCAATATATAAATCACACTTCATGTCGCAAGTGAAATAAGTTTCCAAAAATCATCCAAAACACTTGGAAAGGATACCAAACTTCAAGGGACCCTTTTTTGACTATGCATGTATGACTATGTGTCATTTATGTACACCAATGGTCGTCATCCAAATGCTTCACTCTAAAAAAAGGTATTTTAAATCCTTGTGAGACCTAACATCGCCATGCTAAAACTCATCACCAATTTGTGTTCAAAACCACACCTGGTGTGATTTTAACAAAGCCCAATTCTTGACTTGTGAACCTCAAGCTACGATTTAAAACATTTCCATATTTCACTCAGAATGATGTTGGAATAATTGGGACCCTGGGAATCCAAAATGGTATGTTGTGAAAAAATCTCCCATATTAGGTCCATGTGTGTCATGACCTTAGACTACCTACACATTGGTCAAATCTATATGACCTTAAAATCTAGCCTATAATAGTCCAAATCGCAAGACCATAAACTATTATTAAAAGTGACTCAAAACTCATATGCTTTAAAACCCTCCCAGAGGAGCCTAAGAAAAATTCAAGTCTTCACTTGAAAAAATATTCATCTCCGGAGTTTATGAAAATTTGGGAATAAATAAATATGACATAAATATCATAGGGTTATTGAACCCTTATCATATATTACACATTCAAAAAATCACAAATCAAAATTTGAATGCCCATAATCACAAAAAAATTCATGGCCCTAATAAAAATATTCTTGGCTTCTAGGGATATATTATTTTACTATAAATGTATGCCTCTGGCTCCTGCATATTCACTTGTGGTCGTCAACCAAATGTGTCACTCTAAAAATGGTATTTCAAATCCTTGTGATCTCTAACATCACTGTTGAAGATCACACCACCTTAGCATGTTATTGATCATTCTCAGTATGACTTCCCCCCACACCATCCTCATGAAATGGGCACTTGGGAACATGATTTAAAATTTTCATACAAAACTATTCAAGTAGATTAGGTACCCTTGAACTTATGTCATAGTGTTTTGAACCCTTTCTCAAGGTCTGGATGCAAGACTCCATTCTTGAACCTTTAATGGAACTCACGGTGTGATTGTATACGAGAGGGCATTGGGTTTGAACTTAAAAATTTAAAATTTAAACTACCCAAGGGTTCCAAAATACTTCTCAGATATATATTTTCTTATACCCACCCTCAACATCTAGACATTTGAGACTTCAAGAATATTTCCTGGCCCTACAAAAGGAGTGGAGATCATCTTTTCTTGACTACACTACCCAAGCATAAGGTCCTTGACCTACCAACTAAATACATCACCTCCTTGCAAGAAATGATATTCAATCATTGTGAGCCCTGTAAATACCATGGAAGAACCTTGAATCTTAGAGTGTTGTGGGCCATCCCAGGCATGTCTACCCCATTCATTTTTCACAAAGTCGGACTTTTGGGGTTTGAATTATATCAACCAAATTCCATCTATCAAGGTGGACCTAGAATCAATAGTATTTCTCCCTTAACTGATATTACCCCTATAAACCTTCCACGACCCTTGGAAAATTGTGGAGACACATCTAGTTGGAAATTATACCAATGGATAAGGGATTTTAACTACCAACCAATGTAATATTCTCCTTACAGGAATCACTACTGGAAAATGGGTCTATACCCACGGTTTTATGTAGAACCGTGGGTATAGGCCCCCCCTATACCTACAGTTTTGGGAACCATGGGTATAGGGATAGTATTGGGAACTATACCCACGGTTCTCCAAAACCGTGGGTATAGGTCCCCTTTACCCACGGTTCATGGAAAAACCGTGGGTATAGGTTTTTTTTGAAGTTTTGCCAAAACCGTGGGTATATGTGTTGTTCTATAGACCTATACCCACGGTTTTTGAAAACCGTGGGTATAGGTGGTATATTTTTCAAAGACATATACCCACGGTTTGTCAAAACCGTGGGTATATCCTTCCCGCGTTATGGCGGGAACGAAAAATTATGTGGGACCGATTTTTTTGGGGTGAAAAGACGGTATGAAATAATATAAATATATGGATACGAAATATTAAATCGTATAAAATATTTAGGTTAGTTGGTCACTCCCTCACATCCCTCAGTACAGGTCGCGGGTTCGAAATCTCGCGTATTGTTATTTTTCGATTATAGCAGATATATTATTATAAGAAAACTAAATTATAATCATATATCAATTGGGACGTTGGCTCGGTTGGTCACCGTTACTGTGCAGCGAATGTGAAGCGCGGGTTCGAAACCCGGAAGGCTTTTCTTTTCTATTATAACCGTTATATTAATATATTAAAATGAAATTATCAATATATACCAATAACGGCGATATACCGGTTGGTCGCTTGGTGCGGCGCGGGATTGAGGCGCTGCGAGGTTGCAGGTTTGATTCCCCTCTGCGCATTTTTTTGAATTCAAATACCCCACGGTTTGAAACCGTGGGGTTTGTGTGTGCCACGCTGGAACAACATTGTTGCAAACTTTGACCCCCCCTATACCCACGGTTCTCCAAAACCGTGGGTATAGGTTGTGACCCCTATACCGACGCTGTTCCAGCCCACGGTTCCCAAAACCGTGGGTATAGGCTATACCCACGGTTTTGGGGGCTATACCCACGGTTTTGAACCGTGGGTATAGGTCGTTTTTCCAGTAGTGAATGTATGTAACACCTCGACCCCAGTTACCCAGAATTTGTGCATTATTACATAACATTGGCATGATACAAGGAATCATGTCCCAATAGACCAATCAGTTTGGTAGGATTGGAAGTACTAGATACATAAATAAGTTTTACATTACATCATGAAATAAAAAAAAACATTGTGTCCCCTTTGAACACTCTTATATCCCTTAGCCTATTCCAACAAGTTAATCATAATATACTTCTTTGCATCCTGGAAAAAATAAAACATAAGAAAGGGGTGAGCTTAGATGCTCAATAAGGATAAAAATATAGAGGAAACTATCATAAATAAGAATAAACATTTAAGGAAATGAATAAGACTAAAACACAAGCCTTTTAAACTTAAACTTCAGCATAATATGGAAACGATAAATAAAATAATGTCATTTACTTATTAACATGGATATTCTACTAGTTGAATAATCATATGTAATATTAATATCCAATTTTATAATTATGGAATGCATAATGTCGGACATCATAAACACATAGTCAAGGCCTCGTGCCAAGACTACAAATAGGATTTTGTCAAGGCCTCGTCCTAAGACACTAGTTTGTCTCATGATACCTACCGATGCATAGAGGAGCTATAGGGGGCTCCACCCATCACTTACTATGTCCAATGCATTCCCCATATGAAGATGTTGAAACATAATCTAAAATTCGTATTAAAACTAGTATACAAAATATCAATATTTTAACCAAAAACCATGAATGGAATAAAAATTTCACATCCAAAGTCAAACATAACTCATTCAAAACAATATGGAAGATTGTACTATAATAAATTAACCTCAATCGAGAATAATGAAGGATATTGACATAGATGAAAATAATCATCAAAACCATTTGAGAGAAATATCCCCCTTTTCATGAAAACACTTAAAAGCCTCACTATTTATCAAGAAGCCATTTAAAAAAGATTTTTGAATCAAAGTGTCCCATACCACTTTGAAAATTTTAAAAGGAATTTTAATTTTAAAAAATTAATGCCCATATAAATAAATCTTTAAAACCATTTTTAAAACATGTACATCAATGAGAAATATTTAGAAGAATAAATTTTTAAAACATTTAAAATGATATTTTAGTTAGAGTTCCTAACCCAATGAGAGACGCTCGAATTAAAACAATTGAGGTAATAAAAAATCTATAATATAATTAGAATAAAGGGATTCATGATATACTATGTCAAAGTGCAGTATTTACACCACATAAAAGTGAATTGGCGCATAACAACAAAGAAGTCTCAATGAAACGTAAATTGAGATAAATCAATTATAAAGAATGTATACTTATGTTAAAGATAAATCAATGAAATAATAATGTGTGAAAAATATAAATACACTAAATATTATTCTATATTCAGTGTAAATCAATCAGTTTACATTCACACATATTCTTGTAAAACCAACAATAATGACTTGGATGTTTAACTCAACGATTAGAAATTGAGTTAAGATTACTCTTATCATGTTCATATCGATGACTTGAGAATTAATAAATGGAGTGATTATGTGTATAAAAAGTATATAAACACAAAGGAGAGTGGAAATTACTACATAAATAAATAAATAGCGATTTCACACATAATCTTGGAGTAAAATAATCAATGAGGTTTGCGTAAAGCCCAATGAGTGGAAATTGAAATTAGAAATTCCCTTATTGATTTGGTAACTTACGAAACGTACCACCCATGAAAGAATGATAATAAAATGAAGTTGTAAATACACATAAATTAAAGTATATTACACAATGAATACAATCATGGGCAGTACATACACCACACAGAAGGAAATAGTGGCAAATATAGCATGAATCTCACGGGAATAAAAGGTGAGATGAAAACACCTTACCATGTTATAATCAATCGAGTCGTATGACCCAAAGTTAATAAACAAAAAATTAATCATAGAATACCAGTAATATAATGATAATAATGATAATATATATCAAATGGCAGTATACAATACACCACATGCAATAAATAAGTGGCGAACAATGGAAATCTCACGGAATTATAAGTGAGATAAGAAACCCCTTACCTTATACTTTTATTTAGTAGAGGGTAATTTAACCTTATGTATAATATTTAAATAATTGTTATTAAATTTTAAAATATCCAAATACATAAATATGATATCATACATGATCTTCTAATATTGCTTTGTTAATAATATTTTAGTAGTATCATTGTTTCGGGTGTTAACTAATTCGTTTTCCTTTATATGTTTTGTTACGTAATCCATATTTGATATGGATAGGATGTATTTGATTAATATCCAGAATTATATTAAGTGCTTAAAAGTTATTTTTAATCCTAAAATGAAAATTATTCTTTAATGGTTATGATGAGGAATGAATCTCATCGCGTTCGTGGAGATGGTAATCAGTACATACGCACGAGCGACAATATCATTCAATTGAAGGTGAGATCATATATAGTTGGATTTTATATAATATATACAGAATCATTAACATGTTATATTTATTATTTACATCAATTATACACCATTATTATACCCATCCAAATAATGAAGTGTTAAATAACAACTACACCACGACATGGAGACGGTAAGCCGTACGTATGCACGTATGGTGACTTTTTCATTCATAGAATGGATAAAATAATGAATATGGTTGTAAAATATTTATAATAACATCATAGTATGTATAAGGTACTAGAGTTATTATTTTGGTATGGAAACAACAAAGATAGAGGAAGTGGAAGAAGAAGATAAATTTGAAAGAGGTGATGAAATTATTACCTCTTCTTCGAGTGATTCCTTTTGATTTGATAAAAAAGGCACCTTAGGTTGGATTTATAATCAAAGGAAGGACTCTAGGCTGTATTGACCGCAGTTGGGAGGATATTTGGGTAGGGGTTGGCTGAGACAAATGGATTTGGTGGTGTGAGATTAAGAGAAGGGGAAGTACCCTTTTATAAGGGAGGTGAGAGTCACTTTAGGAAAACCTTGAAATATTATTTTATTATAAATTCATTTTATGTTTTTAGTGCCTCCAAATGTATTTATTTAAAGGATAAGGTGGATATGGGTCTAAAACCTCTCAAACAATAGGTTTTAGATAGGTTTAGGTAACCATATTAACCTTACACTACTAGACTTCTGGGCAGTTGCGCGCGTCAGTTTTAGCGGCCGCCAAATGGCGGCTGCTAATACTGAAATAAAATTCGGCGGGATTTTTCCCACCTTTTGGTTGCATGTATTAGTGTCTGCCATTTGACAGCTGCTAAAGGGTGTATTAGCGTCTGCCAAATGGCGGCCGCTAATACTGAAGTAAAAAATCAGCGGGATTTTTCCGTCATCTTCTTCAACAAGACCTACAACACCACTGCTTCGCCGCCCACCACCGTGCCGCCCCCTGCCGGCCCACCCCGCCTCACCTGAAGCCATCCCGAACACATCAGTGCACCTCCAGTGACCCTGTGGTCTCCCTACGACATCACCCCACCAAAAAATGACTCCCCCTAACTGACCCGAACCCTCCCCACCCGCCGTGCATCCACCATGGCCGGTGAGCCAAGCTGGTGGACCACATCTGTGTTGCCTACTGCATCACGGACCAAAAATCGCATTTTTTTGGGGTTGATCTTTAGCGGCCACTAAAGGAATTAGCGACAGGCCAAAAATGTCCACCGTTTGGCTAACTCTTAGTTAAATAGTTTAAGTTTTACCATGTATTCTTGTATTATTATAACTAATAGCTAATAAACTTTCTATAAAAAGCCAATAGAACCCCTAGTGGTTAATTATTGATATATCTAACCTTATTTATGTTTTTTTATGAACCTTATATTTTTAGGAATATTATATCAATTAATAATATTGTATTTATTCTAAAAACTCATTTATGTCAAATTTGACACTAGTTGGTATTTGATTTTTGTGAAAGTCATGAAAACTTGATTAATTAGAATAAAATTTATTTAATCTACCCTAACTTGTTATATTAACCTATAAAATTAGTGCAATTCATCATAATTCTTAATTTACATATATTTAGATATTTATAATATCAATCATTTTAATATTTCATTAATATGGTAATTAATACATCATCATTGTTTTATGATTAAATTTAATTATTTAATGTCTAAAAATTATAAATAAAATACCATTATGTAGGAAATATTTTTATATTTCTAATGAATATTTATATTCAAATTTATCTTATGTATAACCCTATATTAAAATGGTTTAGTTATTTAACTTTGAATTTAACACTTTTAAATATTCTTTAAATAAAATAAAAATAAGTGTCCTAATATAATACAAATGGGACAAAAGAATCATATTTTATTACTAAGGTTGGTGTTGGTCGAAATACACTTATCTAATAGAATTAGGACATGTGTTAGTGTAATTATAATATCAGTTTTTACCTTTAATTTCTCTATTTACTTTTAACCGTGGTAAATAAAAGTTAAAAGTTACTATTCACCAAAAAATATTTTCATCATATTGAACCATATTTTATTTGCTGATGTCAATCGTGTCTCTTGGATTTTTGAAATTCAATCCACAAAAGCAGTAAAATTACATTTTATGCAAATTTGCTAACGTGCCTAGAAGGTGGGTAAAAGATGTTAAAAAATTTCTATAAAATTTTATACATCTAATTTTATTATAAAATGACTATAATGAATTACATTAAAATAATATAGGTATTATGTATCTATTTTGAAATAAAATAAATTCATATAAAATAAATAATTATTTCAATTAAAAGTCAGTTTTTAGACAATAACATAATGTTTTTCACTATTCATCAAAAATTAAAAGTTTTCAAAAAAATACCAAAAATTCACCCTAAGATAATTTTTACATTCCGAATTCAAGAATGAATTCTATTTTACCAAATTCAAAACATATAATTTGAATTAATTAAATTAAAATTAATTCCCTTTGTCAAACCAAAAAAACAGGTTTTTAAAAAGTAAAAACTATCAAAAGATTGACATGTGTTTATGTAAAATTTAAATGTAAAATTACTTATAATGAACTAAATTGTAATAAATGACATAAATTTATTGTAATTATTCTTCCAAACCATTCAAATGTATAATTTAACAATATAAATTATTTTTTAAAAAAAAGTTGTTTTCAATTAAAATTTAGTATTTTTCACTATACACCAAAATATGAAAGTTATTAGAAAAACACCAAAAATTTATCAAAACTAAATTTTTATGTCCCAATTCTAAATAAGAAGTTTATTTTGTAAAATTGAATATATAAAAGTGTCATATATTGGATTTAAAACGGGTTCTCCATTAAAAGGCGGTAAAATTTCATTTTTTGAAAAAATACTTCCTTCATATGAAACGTTGAATTTGTTATTATATTATATCTAAGAAACAAATAATATGGATGTTAAAATTATATGGAGTATATAAAATTAAAAATGTAGTTAATACCATTCTTAAACGCTTTTGAACAACTAGTTTGGTAAGTCGTGGTGTGCTCGAACTCAGTGTTGCGTGTAGCGCAAGCTATTGAATTGATTTAAAGAAAATAAATTACTATGAAATCTTGGGGTGTGATATTCTTACCCCATTTTAGAAATTTCATCCTTGAAATTTTAAATTTGGGCTTGGGAACTTCATCGAATATCCTACACCAGAAAAAGAGTCAATAAAACTATCACTTTAAAAGAAAGAAAGATAAGTATAGAGGTCACCCAAGATAACCCATACTAGGATTCCATGTAGGAATACATGGATATGGAAGATAAACTAAGTTTCAAGTTCTGATGGAGAGTGATAGAAAACATGATCAGGAGAAAGTTAACAACTTGAAAACCACAAACTTGTGATGGGATAAACGGTTATTAGTTTCCCAGTATGAAAAGTAAATGGACAATATTTTTTGTTTCAAGTTACATTTCATAATGTTGAGAAATTTATATATGATACTGACTAAGAACAAAAAGAGATATAACTAATTTTAAAGTAGAGTTTCATCCTTTAATAATTTTCTACCACTAACTCATTTTTTTCCAAACGATGAGTATTCAAGATGATTCGGTCACACCTGAAGTGCTAGAATCAACTCCTAGAGAATCACATGATCCATAAAGGATAAACTATATATTTACCTTATCTTTAGAGATTAACCAAAACCAAAATTGTTTGTACATGTTCAGATGATCTCCAAAAAGGATAATCCTTTAGATAAAGAAATACTAATCATCATTTATAAAATTAAACCAACAATACCCAAAGTTCAGTAAATACCATTCAATAAACTATTTTACTTAAAATCCTTCAATATAATCCTAACTAAGATTGAAACCAAAAACTCATAAGAATTTTATTACGCAGTATTCCATGTTAAATTATATCTCCAAATAACATCAACTACTCTTAAAGTCACAAAATTAAAGGTAATTAACCTAATCACATATTCTCTATTATAGGTTAATCATTTCCCTAAATAACCCTAATCGATATAAATCCATAATAAAAACATTGATAAAAATACACAATTACTACTCAAATGAAATCACATACTATTCTATTTTCTATAGGCATATAGTGTTCCAAACAGAGCGAACATCTTCCAAAATATAATTTATCACTTAATCACCAAATCATTTTCCTATACTAAGGATATCCATTTCATAAGACATAAGATCCCAAATTAACTTATTATTGATCAATAAAATCATTTAACTAAAAATAATTCGTCACACTAACTAGGGACTTCACATATTCTAGTGGTAGGCGATAAATCCCAATCGCACTCTGGTTGTGGGTTCGATTCCCGCAGCTTTGTCCGACGCGACGGGTTGTCACACAGTCTGTGTTTTGTCCTTTTTCAAAAACTATATTTTATAATATTCCCAAAATGAGATAAATTTCTCAAAATAACCATAACATAATTTTACCACAAATGTTATCTTATACCTCGCATTTTCATCCCAAAAATTAATAACTTATAATTTCCTCAAATTCAAGGATCATATAAACCTAAATGGTTCTTTATAACTATATCCACAAAAGAAAAGATAATTATTCCACAAATAATATTTTCACATAACAAACTTCATGGTTACACATACAAGAGAATATTCTTCCAAAGTAATCCCATACTTTTAAACATTTCTCCATCAATTTATTTCCACATAGGTTCTTTCTATACTTAGAGGTTATCCTATAGAATAGGGCATTGACTCGAGTAATGCTAAGGTTTATTAAATTTATGGAAAATGACTATAATTGTATTCTTAGGATCAATTTTATTTTCTTCCATAGTACTCTTCATTTTTCCTCAGAAATTATTTACTTTATGTCTTTATTTCCCACGCATAAAGAATTTCTTTTTTCCATTGAGACACTTTCCTGGGTGTCTCCTTCCACATTTTTTGCATGATGGAAATTGAGCTTTCTTTTCTCCACTATTTTCACTATTGGATCTCTTTTCATTCACCACAATTCTCTTCTTTGTTGAGTTTGGGAGTTGGTTAATATATATGTTGTTGATCATATTTTTGGAAAACTAATTCGGTATGAACATGATATATTTTATGCCTAATGACATTCAATTTCGTTTCTAATTTCCACCACCATGCCCACCTTGTACATCATGTTCAATGTTACTATGAATTCCTTGGAATCCAGCCATTGACTAACAAAAGAAAGCATAGTGTGAGTCATAAAATCATTTAGAGAATATCATGACACTTTATTTACCATATAAAACACCTTAAGATTAACCAAGGTTATTTATTCTCATATTATATTAAAATACTTCAAATTAGTTTGTAAAGAAAATGTGAATTATCCTAACCATATCTCCCAAGAGTGTCGTAACCAAGAGTGCAGAAAGGCCTGTTGTCGTGTACTAGGATACCCTGGGTGTTTCTGGAAACTCCTTGTCGAAGTTTTCACTCCTAGGTACATCTGTACCTAATCCGGCTCTACCTAATCATATCCATAGAGGGATATATTTCTTGTAAAACCCACATAATATTTACATTTCCAAAATTTTTGTATGTTCTTATATACTAATCCTCAACGTCTATATGAGGGTAGTGTTTTCTAATCAGAGTTTTTATAAATCTAGCTTCCAAGGTTTGTACTAAACTTCCTCTGTTACCAAATATAACACCCTGGCCCCAGTTACCTAGAATCAGTGCAATATTAAAAAACATTGGCATGATATAAGTAATCATGTCCAAAAATACCGATATGTTTAGTAGCATTGGAAGTACTAGATACATACATAAGTTTTACATTACATCATGAGATAAAAAAACAACATTATGTCCCCTTTGAACACTCTTATATCCCTTAGCCTATTCTTGCAGGTTAATCATAATATACTTCTTTTCATCCTGGAAAAAATAAAACATAAGAAAGGGGTGAGCTCAGATGCTTAGTAAGGATAACAGAGTAGCAAAATCTATCATAAATAATAATAAACATTTAAAGCAATGTATAGAACTAAAAAAAAAGTCTTTTAAACTTAAAATTCATCATAATATGGAAAAGATAAATCAAATAATGCCATTTAATTATTCACATGGATATTCTACTGGTCGAATAATGACATGCAATATCAATATCTAATTTCCTAATGAGGGAATGCATAATGCCGGACATCAAAACCACACAGTAATGACCTTGTGCCAAGACTAAAAATAGGATTTTGTCAAGGCCTTGTGCCAAGACACTAGTTTTTCTCATGAGACCTATCGCTACATCAAGGAGCTATATCAGGCTCCAACCGTCACATACTAAGTCCAATGAATTCCTCATATGAAAAGGTTGGAACATAATCTAAACATTCGTATTAAAACTAGTATAGGAAATGTAAATATTTTAACCAAAAACCATGAATGGTATAAAAATATCACATCAATAGTAAAACACAACTCATTAAATAAAATATGGAAGATAGAATTATAATAAATTAACCTCAATTGAGAATAATAAAGGATATTGATAGATAAAAATAATCATTAAAACTATTTGAGAGAAATATCCACCTTTTTCATGAAAGCATTTAAAAGTCTCAAAACTTATCAAGAAGCCATTTAAAATATATTTTTGAATCAAAGTGTCCCATACCGCTTTGAAACTTTTAAAATGAATTTTAATTTTAAAACATTAATGGACATATAAATAAATCCTTAAAAGCATTTTTAAAACTTGGGCATTAATGAGAAAGATTTAGAAGAATAGAATTTTAAAACATTTAAAATGATATTTTAGTTAGAGTTCCTAACAAAATGAGAGATGCTTGAATAAAAATGATTGAGGTAAAAAAACAATATAATATCATGACAATAAAGGGATTCATGATATAATATGTCAAAGTACAATATATACACCCTATAAAAGTGAATTGGTGCATAACAACAAAGAAGTCTCAATGGAATGTAAATTGAGATGAAATCCCATATAAAGACCGCATCCCTAGGTTAAGGAAAAATCAATGAAATAATAATGTTTGAAATATCTAAATACACTTAATATTATTTTATATTAAGTGTAAATAAATCAGTTTACATTCACACATATTCTTTTAAAAACAACACCAATGACTTGGATGTTTAACTCAATGAATATAAATTGAGTTAAAATCACTCTTATCAAGTTCATATCGATGACTTAAGAATTTATCAATGGCGTGATTATGTGTATCAAAAGTATATCCACACAAAGGGGAGTGAAAATTTCTACATAAGTAAATAAATAGTGATTTCACACATAATCTTGGAGTAAAATAATCAATGAAGTTTGCGTAAAGCTAAATGAGTTGAAATTGAAATTAGAAATTCCCTTCCCGATTTGGTAACTTATGAAAAATACACCCCATGAATTAATGATCATACAATGAAGTTGTAAATACCCATAAATTAAATTATATTACACAAATAATACAATCATGTTCTGTACATACACTACACAAAAGGAAATAGTGGCAAATATAGAATGAATCTCACGAGAATAAAAGGTGAGATGAAAAACCCTTACCATGTTGTAATAAATCGAGTCATTCAATCAAAAGTTAATATCCACTAAATGTATCATATAATACCATGAATATAAATATAATCATTATAATATATATCAAATGTCATTACACAATACACCACATGCGATAAATAAGTGGAGAATAATTGAAATCTCACAAAATTAAATGCGAGATAAGAAGCACCTTACTTTGTAATTTTCTTTAGTTGAAGGTATGTTAACCTCCTGTATAATAGTTAAATAATTTTTATTAAATTATAAAAGAACCTCATACAAAAATATGCTATCATATATGATCTTCTATTATTTCTTTATCAATAATATTTTAGTAGTATCATTGTTTGGGGTGTTAACTGATTCATTTTCCTTTATATGTTTTGTTACGTAAGTCATGTTTGTTATGGATAGGACGTTTTTGATTAATATAAATAATTATATTAAGTTATTAAACATTATTTTTAATCATAAAATTAAAATTATTCTTGAATGGTTACGATGTGGAATCAATCTCATCGCGTTCGTGGAGACGGTAATCCGTACGTACGCACAAGCGACAATATCATTCAATTAAAGGTGAGATCATATATAATTGTATTTTATATCATATATACAGAATAATTATCATGTTAAATTTATTATTTACATCTATTATACATCATTATTATACCCATCCAAATAATGAAGTGTTGAATAAAAACAACACCACGACGTTGAGATGGTAAGACGTACGCACGCACGTATGATGACTTTGTCATTCATAGGATGGATAGAATAATGAATATTATTTTAACATATTTATAATAACATAAAATTACGTATAAGGTACTATATTTTTTATTTTGGTATGGAAACAACAAAGAAAGAGAAAGTGGAAGAAGAAGAAAACTTTGAAATAGGTGATGAAATTACTACCTCTTCTTTGGGTGCTTCCATTTGATTTGATCAAAATGGCTCCTTAGGTTGGGTTTTTGATAAAGGAATGCCTATAGGATGTAGAGACAGTAGTTTGGAGGATATCTGTGTAGGGGCTGGCAGATCCAAATGAATTTGGAGGTGTGAAATTAAGAGAAGGGGAAGTACCCTTTTATAAGAGAGGTGATGACCACTTTAGGAAAACATTGAAATATTATTTTATTATAAATTAATTTTCAGTTTCTAATGGCTTCAAATGAATTTAATTTGAGGATAAGGTGGGGATGTATCGAAAAACTCTCAACCAATAGGTTTTAGATAGGTTTAGGTTACCATATGAACCTTATCTTTTAGATTTAACTCTTAGTTAAATAGTATAACTTTTACGATGTATTCTTGTATTATTATAATAAATTGTTAATAAAATCATATAAAAAGACAAGAGAAACCCTAGTGGTTCATTATTGATATATCTAGCCTTATCTATGTCCTTTGGCCTAACCTTAGATTTTTAGGAATATTATATCAATTAATAATATAGTATTTGTTTTAAAAACCCATTTATGTCAATTTTGACACTATTTGGTATTTGATTTTTTTTAAAGTCCTAACGACTTTATTACTTCAAATAAAATTTATTTAATCAACCCTAAAATGTAATATTATCCTATAAAATTAGTTTAATTTATCATAAGTTTCAATTTACATATATTTGGATATTTATAATATCAATCATTTTAATATTTCATTAATAAGGTAATTACTGCATCATCATTGTTTTATAATTAAATTTAATTATTTAATGTATAAAAATTATAAATAAAATACCATTATATAGGAAATATTTTTAACTTTATAATTAACATTTATTTTCAAGTTTAACTTATGTATAACCCTATATTAAAATGGTTTAGTTATTAAACATTGAATTTAACACTTTTAACTTTTCTTTAAATAAAATAACAATAAATGTCCTAATCCAATCCAAGTGTGACAAAAGGATCATATTTTATTCCTAAGGCTGGTTTTGGCTGAAATAAACTTATCCAATAGAATTAGGACATGTGTTAGGGTAATTATAAAATCATTTTTACCTTTAATTACCCTATTCACTTTTAACCGTGGAAAATAAAAGTCAAAAGTTACTATTCACCAAAAATTATTTTCATCTTATTAAACCAAATTTTAATTAATGATGTCAATAGTGTCTCTCAGATTTTGGAAATTCAATCCACAGAAGTGGTTAAATTACGTTTTAAGCAAATTTGCTAACGTGTCTAGAAGGTGGGTAAAAGACGTTAAAAAAATTTCAATAAAATTTTATAAATATAATTTTATTATAAAATGACTCCAATGAATTAACTCAAATTAATATAGGTATTATGTATCTATTTTGACTTAAAATAAATTTATATAAAATAAATAATTATTTAAATAAAAAGCCAGTTTTTAAAAAACAACGCAGTGTTTTTCAGTATTCATCCAAAATTGAATGTTTTCAGAAAAATAACAAAAATTTACCCTAAGATAATTTGTGATATTATGAATTAAAAAATGAATTCTATTTTACAAAATTCAAAACATATAAGTTGCATTAATTAATTTAAAATTAATTCCAATCGTCAAAACCCAAAAAACTGGTTTTTTAAAAGTAAAAACTATCAAAAGATTGACATGTGTTTATGTAAAATTTAAATGTGAAATTACATATAATGAACTGAATTGTATTAAATGATAAAAATATAATCAAATTTTACTTCCAAACCATTCAAATTTATCATTTAACACTATAAATTATTTTTATTAAAAAAATTATTTTCAATTAAAATTTAGTATTTTTCACTATACACCAAAATATGAAAGTTATCATAAAAACACGAAAAATTTATCAAAACTGAAATTTTATGTCCTCATTCTAAAGAAGAAGATTATTCTATCAAATTGAATATATAAAAGTGTCAAATATTTTATTTAAAAAGGGTTCTCCATTAAAATATGATAAAATTGCATTTTCTGAAAAATACTTGCTTTATCTGAAAAATTGAATTTGTTCTAATATTATGTATAAGAAACACATAATATGGATGTTAAAATTATGTGGAGTATATAAAATTCAAAATTCAGTTCATACTATTCATAAATTATTTTTGAACGGCTAGTTTGGTAAGTCCTGGTGCGCTCGAAATCAGTGTTGCGTGTAGCGTATTATATTGAATTACTTTAAATAAAAAAACTTACTAGGAAATATTTGGGTGTTACAAAGGAGCTCAGATCCTCATGAGCGACAGCTAACCCACACCAGAACTCAAAAACATAGGGTGTTTTGGGCTATTTTAGTCATGTTTTCACAATATTCCATGAACAATGACAAAAGGTACCAGCTAAAAGACCCTATACTACATTAATAGAAGATCTGAGATAAAATAAAGTAAACTACAAAAATATATTGTCGAAACTAAATGACCATAAAATATAGTAGTAGATGGTATGAGCTGAAAGACCCTAAAATAACAAGATATAAGGTTTGAGATAAAATACCATAAAATAAAGAGATAGTAAGTTTGATCTAGAAGCCTTAAAATAAAATGATTTAATGTCTGAGATAAAATACAATAAAATATAACCAAAAAGTAATTCATTCTTTAAGAATGGAAAGGATTCTATAGGAAACCATATGGACTTTGAAAAAAATAAAACTTCTCTCTTCAAGGCTATCATTTTTTGGGAAAATATTAATAAATATACCTTCAGGAAAAATATTTTACCCACATTATCCTTCTACGAATCAGGTGATATCATGATAATTGGGGAAAATATATTAATAAAGAATTCTCATGTTGGTGGGAATTCATGTTCACTTCTCTAGATTAATATGATAGAATTAAAATATAAATATCCATACAGTCATGTTTACTTCATGTTATGCAATGGATGGCTATCATTGGTGGTTCATATAAAATCAGATAAAAAAATTAATGCATATTAGGAATGAAGGAAAAAAATTAGACAACAACATATGGTGTTCAAAAAACCCATTCATTAATAGAATGAAAGAGGTGGAATCTCTAAATTTTAGGGTCTCACCAAGAATCTAAAAAAATAGAGTGTATATTCATAGTCGAACTATAATAAGTTTCTATAATTTCAGCTGGCTAAGTCAGAAAGAGTCTAGAGAAAATAATTAATTGAACATTGATGTGTCACTCTCCCATCCTCTTCTACTTCTATCCTAGGATATGGAGTCTTGAAAAATTTATTTAGCTCATCAACTCTCTTTTGACCAGTTTCTATTAAGCATGATTATGTTGAAAGTAAATACATCATTTGATATATTATTTTCCAATATATCCATATTTTCATGGTCTAGGAATCTATCTAGGCATGCAACCTAGATAAAAACTGGTGACTGTTATCTAGTTCCTCCAATACCTCTATTATCTATTTGGAAAGGGGAGCCTAATATTCATGGTCTTACAAACCCCAATCATCGGTGTCAAAATCATGCTAATTCATGATAATTTTTTTTGATGATTTCATATAATGGTTGTTGATCAAAACCATCTGACCCCAAGTCATTAAATAGACTATTATT
Source organism: Viscum album (assembly GCA_963277665.1). Lineage (NCBI taxonomy): Eukaryota > Viridiplantae > Streptophyta > Magnoliopsida > Santalales > Viscaceae > Viscum > Viscum album. The sequence continues at coordinate 216,495,864 of OY728121.1, read as the reverse complement.
TTCTTCCCATTAATAATGAAATGTTTCCAAAGGATTCTCATTAATTAGGGCATGAATCTACTTCCAGATTATCCTATTTTGTGTTTACGTTTCTATTATTTATGGTATGATCACGTCAAAAGGAGGAATAATCAGCTAAGATTGCAAGGAATTAGGATGGGGATCCATATATACTTCCCTTAATAGAGGCATCACATTATGTCAGAGGGATAATTTCTAAAAAAATATCAATCCCACTATTGTGATAGTTGTCTTAATAAATATTGAACTTCCTCTAATTCTCACCCTTTTCCTAAATCAACTCCATCATTTCCACAGATAGAGGAGTTGGTGAGGAGAAGTTTTGGTCTACATGAAAAACTAATCAGATTAGCACACCACCTAGTAGGTTTTTACCCATGCATGGGAATGACCTTGAGTAATAAAGGTGAGATCATCAGTCTATAGAAGAATGATCTCAACATCAATGTATTTATATGCCAACATCATCCCAAACTAGATGATAATACTTGGGTGTCAATCTCCTCACACACTAGCTGAAGGAAGTGGACAAACCCTTTGGATACTACCAAAATGTCAAGAAACCAGATAATTTGTATATGGTTTACATCCAATAATCTCATCCACTCAGGCTGTAATTACCCCATCTTGAATGGATATCAGGTATGAACATTCATCGAGTGAGCCACTGCCCTTTTCAATGATTATCCCCATAAATGTCAAAGAATGGGTGAAATCAAAGCTATTAGATGGAATCCACAAATTTATAATGACATCAGATATTAATAAAATTGTCCCAACCCTAGATATGTTTATAAAATAGGGTCAAAATAAGCCATCTAGGATCGTAGAGGAATTTTAGAATTCGTAGCAATGAAAATGATCCCCTATCAATCAAGAAACAATATGGAAAAGACCACTGATCCTATAGGTGGTGATTCCTTATAAAATGTGGCCTAAGAGTTGGTAATGATATGAAAGTGTCATAAATTCATGATTATGTTTCCATCCCTCCACTATCCATGCTTTGATTACAAGCGTACTAACCCCGATTCCCAAATGTGCATTGTTAGCTGGGAAAAGCCATCCATTCAGGAATAGGGCTGTAAATCCCGCAATCCTAAGGTTTAGAGATATCTCTGACTTCACTTGATATCCCCCAAAAGTGTGATCCCCAAATTCAAAAATGGATTAATATGAACTGTCATTATCACAAAATTTTGGGAAGGGCGCTGATGGGATTGTTTAACATTCATCCTAACAACACTGCCATAAAGGAAAATGTTAATCAAGACATTAAAAAGGATAATCCATTGTATAGTCAGCTACATTCTCAGCTTATCATTCAAAATGGTGATCATATCCCTCTCCAAGGATGGAGTCTAAAAAGTTTCATCAAAGACATTTGTAGGAGGGATGAACTCATCGTACATATCCTCAAGAGGGGGGATCCTACCCAGTAGGTAGATATCTCATTAGATGATTCACACTTCATCGTGGGATAGATGGAAGGTTTTAGTGATAAGGAACCAATGGATAACTAGTTCTTGAATAAGATCAGGTAGAAGATATGTAATAAAATTGAATTCCATAATGCTTCAAAAATATGGAACCTATATAACTGGTCATAAATCTCTAAGAAATTTTCCCGAACCAAAATGGACATGCCCATTCATCATAAAAATTACCTCTATAATGGAGATCCCATTTGAAGCCTTACCCGCTTCCTGGATTTTTTAGATAATAGATAAATATATTTTAGTACCTCTAATTGATGGGTTGATGTGTGAAATCATATTCATCTAGACCTAAGGGAGGGTTTTCCAACATACAAGACAACCCTAGGGATCGATATACAACTATTCATCCATCCTTGACAATTTTCATCTAAATACAGTCAAGGGAAATTGAATCCCATTAATATGGCAGATTGAATTCTGAATGAGGAATGAATAAATTTCCCTTCAATATAATCCACTATTGAGGAATCTAATGTGATAATGGATAATTTTGAAGCTCTATTTGAAGAAGTTGTTTTAGAATCCCATTATCAGAATTCACACAAGATTGAGGTCAAAATTGTAATTTCAAGAAAACATAGCCCATTGATTATCCATAGAAAAGGTACATTGATGTGAGCTATAAGCCATATGAAAAAGTATGTTTCATAAGGTAGATAGATAATATAAAATATTTTTAGAAAAATTCATTAAAATGGTAGCTTCATGCACATCACATGAATTAGTAAGGAATTCATGGATCATTTAACCGACTTATAATGATCCCATAAATCACATAAAACTGCAAGGAGTCATGAAACCGAATCGTCCCCCAAAATATTCACAGTCACATGACCTTGAAATGGTCATTCAACCTACATAATAGTCAACATATCATGTGATCAAGCCAGTAGATCTTATGGAACTGTTAAGAAAATCTTATATTCCCAACGTCAAAGTTAAAAAAATTACCAAAGATAAGTCCGTGGATTGGATCAAGTTGTAACCTCAGAAAAATAAGTCTTGTTAAGTAGTTCTCATTAAAAGCCTTGGGGTTAGATCTTGCGAGGGGTTCTTGCGACAAGGTCTTACAATGAGTACAAGTGGAAGATTCAGGTTGATAAATCTCTAGGGAATGGAGTAACCAGTGAATGAACCCCTCTCCTTCCCCCTATTTAGTGGGAAACCTGAAAAATACTAAGCCTCATCTGATAGACCACACATCACCCAAGACACATATTGGTGACAATGCCAATGCTTTATGTGGGAATTTAATTTCTTTATAATTGATCCCTTTTCCCTGTGAATATTTCTCCTGAGAGGGATCATTTGTTGATTCTCAAAAAATAAGCATCATAAAATCCACAAAGGAATAAATACCTGAATATGGGTATTATTTTACCCATAAATAATAAGAAGAGGAAGGTGGAAATAATCACATAGAACACATGATCCTCCATGAGACATGTGATCTCATTACCTATAAAATTTCATGCGAACAACCAGATGTAGCACCTAGCCCATGGATGGTCTTGCAAACTCCCTTTGACGAGTACTTCTTCTATTATGGAGGTGCTATTAAAAATTGATGATCATGTAAGGACCCCCAAAATCTCCTCTAGTTCACACATCTTGTCAATAGGTAGGATCCTGATGAAAAATCCAAAAATACTTGGAAAATAGGGGGAAAATATCCAAAACGATGGAGCTTCTTACTGCTATAAAGATCACATGATACATCATCGACGATGAGAATGATTTTCCTCAATAACTCATGATAATAATCACGAACCCCTCACATTGTTGAAAAATAATCAAATGAAATAAAAAGGGAGAAGTCAGAATACTATTGAGGCCCTAATTATCATATTAAGCACCCCTAGTGATCCCCAAGACACCACAAGTACTTAGTGACATGTCCTCCTCATTCCGCAAAAGCATGCTGACATGTCATCCTCATCTTTTGAAATGACTCAGACATGTCCAGGAGACCTTGTAACCCCCCTTTGGATCTATAAGGACAAACAAATGGAATTTTCCCTAAAATTATTATGAATTTCCATATAATCTTATATTAGTCGCATGATGCATCACTAAGAAGTAGAGTCATCATCTTCAACAACACTCATACAACCTCACGACATCCCCAACCATTGTAAAATAAATAAGTAAAATAAATGGGGGATAATTCAGAAGACTCTTGTGGTCATAAAACCCAAACAATATGACTAGGTTTTTTACAACATGGCCTTGAAATACCCCTATAAAATCCTATCTAGTTTCATGAAACCCCTTGAAAATCCATCCATATTTTGCAGGAGATCCTAGAGAAGTAAAATAATATCATGCTAAGTCTTTTCAATAGGAACCCTAAAGTCATGAAGGCCCATGGATATGTTAGTATGGTAGTATGAATGTCCCTTGGAATGTCTACATGATTAAAAAAGACCCCATTAATCGAAAATAATCCAATAAATAATGAATTTATGAGATGATCTCATGGTTTCTAAAAATCATGTGATTCCCCTAGAATGATCCATGAAAATACCTCATAGAGATTCGTGACACGAAATCATTTCATCAAATCAAGCTTAGATTCTTGCAATACATGTTGTACAAAAGAAGATAATAACTAGGGGTCTGGCTAATAAATCCACTAACCTAGTATTAAAAAAATATCCCCACACAGGTAGATGGACAAACTCCTAGAACCTCACACCAGTGCACTGAGGCATGAGAGTGGATTTCCTGGATCATTTGATCTCGCAACCAGAAAAGACTCCAATCATTTAGGATCTAGGAAAAAATATGAGTGATCATTTGGAATGCATAAAAAATTTGGGTGATTCCTCATAGATCATGTGACGTTCTTATGGCGAGACACACAATGAAAATATGGCATATCTTCTAGATCTGGAGAGAATTAAAAAAATCTAACACTAAAAATATAAGGTATTTTATATAAAATGATGAATTAGAAACTATAATATGGGAGACCTATGTAGATAAAAAAATTAATTATCCTAATTCACTTATCATGAAAAACCCAGGTCATATGATAGAACCAAGATAGGTCACCTAGGTCATGTGAAACCTCTTTGGTATACTATTGGATCATGTGAAATCCCCTAGACATGTCATAAAAGGCACATGGAACCCATTGAGCATGCCACAAAAGTCTCATGAAGCCATCTGGGCTATCCATAAAAAGCATGTAGGGTCCTTTAGACATGACACATAGATTACATGGAATCACCAATGTATGTTATATAAGTACCATGATAGCACCTGAGCATGTCAACCGACTCCCGTGATGACCTCTGGGCATGTTAGTTAGATCTGACGGTGTCCCGATACATGTCATCCTAGATCATGTGTCACTCTTCAGACATGTTGTATTGACTCTGGTGATTCCCTTCAAGCATGTTATCAATTTTTTCATGATGATACCAGAGCATGTCAGTTGGACCATGTGACACCCCCTATGACTTTCAGCAATGATCATGTGAGGGATTCTAGGATAAGCCATCCAGGTCTCATGATGTCCTACAGACAATTCATCCATGATTATGTGAAAACCATGATAAATAAAATCCATGTTATACGGTGTGCCTCTAAAAACTAACCCAATCATGATATTTTCTTTGTATGTGTCTACAAGACATCCTCCAACATTTCAAGAATACATTCAAGGCATGTCGAGCAGACAATCAATGCTTGTCAGTTAGGAAATCATTCCAAGTCACAAGGATATCCCAGGAGTCAATAACATTGTCCATCGTCAGTGTGTAATCCCTAATTAGAAGGGAAACCTTATTTTGTAAGCTCTGATCCAAGAGAACTATGATGAATTTGATTCATACTAAAACAAGGACACGTATGAACCCTTCCTAAGGCCCAATCCCTATATTAAACATTCAATGGGAAGTCCTAGAAAATTAGTCCCACATCCACCTGTAATGAGAATGATTATTTTCCATCCCTTATTTCTCACACTAAGAATAGATCATGTGGTCTTAGGGTGTCACAATGATCATATCATTCACATGACAAGCCTCTATTAGAATAATGGAAACCTAAATTTATAATCCCCAATCAACAACATAATATGATTTGTCCCACATATAAGGGAAATGATAGTGTGTATGACTTGACCAATTAAACAATGAGGAATATGATTCTTTCCATAACCAGGATATATAGGATTTCTTTCTATGTCCTGAGCCCAAACTCAAATGAGAATCCACCTCAGTGTAAGTCCCACCATGTATCTAACATTTAATCCATCAGGACCCAATCATTTCCTTGGGATGACCATTCTAGCTCTTCCATATACATAATGAGAAGCCAACTGAACCATGATGACTCTGGTTGCTGCTACAACCATGATATTTAGGAAAACTTCTTAAGGATAGAGCTCCATATTAAACATCTCAAGGGTAGTCCCAACACATAATCCTCAGATACATATTTAGTGATTATGATTACTTTTTATCCCCTGTTTCTAACATTGAAAAAGTCCCACGTGGGATTAGGTAGTTATGGTGGTCATCTGATTCACAATAAGAATATCCAAATTCTAGGGAAATATCATCATGTAAGTCCCAATGAGTGTCTTGATATAAATATCCCCCATATAAGGGAATCTTACTTAGGTAAAATCCCAAGGGTGTGAACAAACTATGATAACTATGATTCCTGCTATAATTTGGATATGTAGAACCTCTCCTAAGAGACCAAATCAGAAATATTTTTTTCCTGAGTTCTCACACATATTTCTATTTCCCATGATGTTAAACCGCTCATGTTTAACGAACTACACGGATTTTTATTCATGAAATAAACATAATACTTAGGACACCTCATAATGGGTCATTCACCTCCTCAAAATATTAACTGCCTCCCTGGATGACAAAAAATTATAAGGTTCCTGATTACACAACTTCAGTATATAAGCATCAAGACACTATTGGGAAATGGATGAAGAACATCAGATACAAATAGATGGATTCACTAAATATATACCATTATTTTACAAATAAAATGGGTTAAACTATGATGAATTTGTTAGGGAAACTAGTCTCGTATCGGTATTAGTAATGGATTTTTGAACATATCTTAAATATTTAAGAGAGTTCCAGATTTGGAATCAATTCCCTGTAACAGGTGGTGATGAGGCTGACCTTCTATACTCTCCACCAATGCTAGTTTCTATTCATCATTGGGTCTGAAAGACCAACTGACCACCTACCTTTAGAAATTGATTTTGTACCATGTTATGGAAGAGGGAACTATTTTTAATTTCCATTAAAAAAATGTAACCCATTGTAAATGATTTTAAAACACATTTAACCCCCCTCACTCACCATAAACCGTCGAGTTAAAACAAATGAAACTTGCAGTTGTCTCATTCCCGTCGATGATGACTCAACATTATTTTATTTTAGAAATACAAAAATTCCTTCCTTGTGATTTTTTTAGAGATACCTTCTCACCAACCTCAAGTTAAAAATTTCACCGATGATTGTCAGCATATCATTTTATTGACACTGAGCTTCCTTACTATGATTTTGAATGGTTTTAATCTTATCTTCCATATAATCATCTATATTTTTCCCCAATAGCTCACATTCTCCAACAACATTCCATCATGATTTAGTTATACACATAATTCCATAGAGGGATTCATAAGTATCGATCTGAATGATCATGTGAAAGTAAATTTTTAATGAAAAATTAATTAGTGGAATGTGTTGATCCTATCAACAAATGAAATCTATAGAACAAGATCATAAAATATCCTATAGGTTTTGAACAGTTCATATAGACTATCAATAGGATGATAATAAATAATGAAACAAAACTCTTAATCAAGTGTTTATGGAATATTTCACCATAATTTTAATATAAATCATGGATCCTAATTGGATAGAAAACAATATGGTACTCCATGAAGCCTTATCAATTTAGTATTTTATATTCTAGAAAAATTATCAAGAGATATATATTTTATAATAGAAATGAAATTTATTGAATTCAAAAGGTGGTCGACCATATCCCAAATTTCATTACATTCATTATAAATTTTTAGGAGTTTGATGAAAAAATATCTAGTGATGTTTTCCCATTTTCCTTATGGTTTGTATAATGTTTTTAAGAACTGCTTATACTTTTTTCTCTCTACATTAGCTTGTAAATTCCAAGAACCAAGATACATACTAAAAAATATCTCAATTCATGTTGTCCGTTTGGAAATACTCATTCATATCTCTATACGTCCTTTTACATCAAGGATGAAGACAGGATAAAGATCAATTATCATTATCTAATAACTCCCCCTTCAATTATGAAATTTATGTTACTAGGGCTATTTAATGACCTATGATCTTATTAACGAAATTTCCATTATATTGCATCATATTATTTAAATAAAATATAAAAATAATGAATTATACTATATTATTTTATCTTAACTTTAAAAATATATTTTGAGAATAAATTTTTTCCATATGAATTAAAATTATTACAAAGAAGATAATAATAATAGAAATATTTGGATCCTCTTGATCCCTAAGAATAATCAAACTCAAGAAAAGAACTATATAAATAGAGAACATTATTAATGGAATATGAATTTTCATAATAAAATTTCCTATAACATTCAAATAAAGTAAAAGTGAATTAAAAATGAATGAAATATTAGGTATTTATATTATGTTGGGAATCAATATGGCCATTAAAAATATGGTTTTTGGAATAGTAATATAATAGTCTGAATATCAACTTAACCATTGAATATAATCTTTACCTACATAAGTAAAAAATACTATTTATTTATCTCATAAAAGTATAATATTACATATTTATACTATGTTATAAGTAAATAAATATATCAAAAATTATAAAATAAGTTTTTGTGTTTTTTAATATCTTAAATGTCTAAATTGCACTATTATAATATATATTGATTTAAAATGATGTTTTTTCATAAAATGTGTTCATAAATTATTATAATGATGTATTATAATGATAAAATAATTTTATGAGACCATATGTATTGGTTCAAAGGTTCATAAAATTGATCTTAATATTAAAATTGGTATTTTAAAATAAAATGAAGATTTTATTTAAAAATGAAATTTATCATATTTTTAAAATTACATTATTAAAATGGATTTAATTTTTGAAATAAAATATTAATAAATCTTTAGGATTAATTTTTTGTATTTTTCAAAAATAGTTGAACTTTTAAATAGTGAAATACGATAAAATAATACATTTATCATTATAATCTAAATACATGAATTTTTTTAGTAAAGGACGATATAAGAACACATTATTTTGAAGTAACATGCATTGTTTACTATATATTTTCTCAATAATAAACACAATTAATATTATTGATCCAAAATAATAAACTAATTAAAATAATATTCACAGACATCCCTCTAACCCCCTTATAAATACCACCCCTCCCAACCCCTTCTCATCACACAGTATAAGCATTGGATCTTAAAAACATCAATCCAAATTCCTTACCAAATACACTCCTTTATATCCCAGTTTTGATAGTCTCATGAAAGACCAATCCAAGGTTCCTTAAGGGAACACCCAAGATAAGGAATCCAAAGGAGAAGGTAATACCCTCGACCAAGTCTTTTAATTTTCCTTTCCTCCTAAAAATATTCTATTGAATATAGAATAATAAGTACAATATTTTATTTATTCTAGAATTATATTTTTTTAATATAATATATATCATTCATCATATTTTGTTCTCCTATTTTTATAAAAAATACATCTTCTATATTATGATGGTTCACTACCTTCATGGATGATGAGTTTTTATTTCTCGTTACTACATTCATTTCTTGTTTAAATTCAAATATAAGGGTTTAAAATGAAATAAATATTTCTATTATATATTTTTTTACATATTGAAAGTAATATACAGATATAATATTAAATAAAACAAAATTACTTGATAATGGTCTATAAAATTGCCAAAATGAACAAACAATATAACAATATCGATTTAACTAAAAGATTCATCCATGTGTCCGAAAACATATGCGTATTTAGGACCAATTATATCAATAGAAGTAAATCAATAAAATTATATTTCAAATATGGATTTTTATTCCCATTTTACTAGATCACCAATAATTATCATCTAGTTATCTGACCATGGACCCATGAAATGAATTCTCTCAAACAATAAAACTAAAAATTATATCTCATTATAATTTTTATAAATGAACATAATAAAATTATAATAAAAAATATACAGTTTTAAATTATTCTTAATTAAGTTAGTAATCAATATAATATTATTATCCATGATAATTAGAATATATGAGGAATGATTTTAGATCCTAATCTATGGTATTTCCCTAAACTACACTTTTCTTTAGGTTCTGACATTTCTCTCTTCAAATAATGTTACCTCTATCTCTCTATCTATTTTATATTAGGTAAAGATTCTAAATTTATTGTATAAAACTCTTAAATATATTTATAGCTTATTATCATATCCTTTGATTGGGTAATATATGCCTCATAATCATTTATCATGTGCTTTCTTTAAAATCTAACTTGATTGAGAACATTTATATCCCGCAAATCATTTATTTATACATTAATTAATGTACTTATTCACATGACTAATTTATTTAAATAATGGAATATTTTTTATTACCATTCATTTTTGAATTTTGTTTTTTAATAAATCAGCATACTAACTCTTTCTACAAAAGTAATTATGATAATATTTAAAACACAATTTGTAATGTTCATATCTTTAAAAAATTCTCTACCCTTTCAAAAAAAATTCTAATCAAACACACAATTTTGAGACCTATTATATACTCATATATGAATATCAAAAATATTTAATTTAATTTCCTATTTTAAATCATTATGAAATATATTTTTATTTAGATACCAGGAAAAATTATGTACCCAAATTTTTTATTTTACACGTCATATGTTTATTCCTTATGATTGATTTTATTTTATGGAACACGTGGTAATTTATATGTTATTATGGGTGTAACCATATAGAAATCCAATGAATTGGGTGATATTTTTGTCTCATGAGATTTCATTTATGGGATTAGTGAATAAATGTCATCCAAAATAGGACATTGCAGAAAATATAATTTTTTCTATCCAGTTCTCATTGACTTGTGTTTATTTCAGGATTAATGTTTCTTCCACATTAATAGGTTTACATCATCTTATGATTCCCTATTATTTATGTTATTCTATCACATGATTAACCATGATCCTTCTCTTTATTGATATCATGTAATGTCATTTGACTCACATGACATTCCTCATTATCATGTTTATTCCCTTACTAGGATTTTTATCTCACCCATTTGTTTTTTTATTTTCCACATGTTATCCTATGGATTTTTTTGGAGATCATTGGTATATAGGATATCATTTTTTAGAATAAAATAAATATATATTTTTTAGTTTAGTTTAATGTACCATGATCCTAGTCTTCCAAAGACACTAATAATCAAGATATTTAGGTTCTGTTAGTTGAATTATTATGTTAAAATATATATAATAATATGTGTCAAATGATTTAGTCACTATAGTTGATATTAGGGAGAGCCCGAGTTTTTTATATGGATGATGAAAATAATATTTTAGCTATAAAAATAGGGAAAATTTCATATCTAGGATAAATATTCTATTTTTTTTGTAATGTATAAAGTCATTGTATTAAAATAAAATAAATACCAATCTACAAACATATAGTGGATATGGTTTTGGAGTAGATTCATTTAGGTGTAGTAACTGCTAAAATAGTATATTGGGTATATCACTATCATCATCTTGGTTTATAGTGAAATAGACCCTACTAGACACCTAATTTGACAATCCCATGGGATTTGATTTGGAAAATTCATAAAAAATATTATAAATTATTAATAAATACATAAATATATTGTTATATTAGAAAATTTAATGGATTAATATCCATGGATAACATATAATAAAACCTTGAGAATCCAAATTTTGGATTAATATTTCATAAATTTGTTATAACTTAATGTTTCATTATTTTCCCTTTATATGTTTACTTTTTAAATTATTCTGATAATGTTTTTCCATTATTTTACATAATGGTGTAAAAAAGGAGGATCCATGACAATAAAAAAATGAAAGGAAATGCGATGATTTCAATAATTATATTCATATCCTTATGGGAGAGGGGTCTGGGAACATCATGTAAGTATTGTATTATCTCATGAATGGTAAGAATTGTTTTTATCATACAGAACATCATTGTTCTCCAATGAAAGATAAATTTTTCATAGAGCCCTTTATGTGATAATTAATAGCTGGATTTAGTGGATCATTTGATCACCTCATCAAGGAATAATTAAATAAATATTTTGAAATGATATTATTTGACCTCCAACTATTAGAATAAAAGAATTAAAAGTTGTTTTTCTATTTTCTTTAATGGAAATACAATTAGTGGTGGACAATGATCAAGAATATTATGTCTAAAGTGGGAATTTTTTAAATTCATTGGGAATAATTTAGGGATATTTTTTTTTCAAAAAAATAGTTTCCTTGAACTCTCCATCTTAAAATGGGGAAGGATTTCATTAGACTGTATAAAAAGGAAGATGAGTCTATCAGGGTGTATAAGGAAAACATCACAAGGAATTCCTCATACACCATGGTATTTATCATCAATAGTGAGATAATGTAGACCATTTCATTAATGGTTTAAATAATACTCTTTATAATTCTTTTGTGATTTGGGATTTGAAAATCAATAATTAGATTGTTCATTGAGACTTTTAGGTTGAGATAGATAACAATGAATCTTAGTGGTCCCTTAGGCCTAGAGAAAATAACATAAAATTGACTTTTATTTAGGTGGGTCAATAGATAAATGTCATTGAGGGAGGAAATAGATCTACCCACATGTACAATGTGTGGGAAGAAGAATCATATAAAACAACTCAATAGAATAGAGAGATTATTATAATGTAGAAAACATGGGCATCATTCTAATCCATAATGAAGATATACGATAAAGCCCACAAATTTGATAGAGGAAAGGAAGGTTTAGATAAATAGTTAGCCTATGTGATAGTGTTACAACTACATGGAACACAGGATTAATGAAAATTAGTTCCATGATCCTTGGGTTATAGGAGATAATCAACCAAAACAACCTTTAATTACTAGATAGAATGTAAGGACATAATCTATCCCAAATCAAGGCTTTGATCATGAAAATGTTGTGGTGATATATACTCTATTTATTCATTCAGGAATAGAAAATTTACCATTTTTATTGTGGTTATACACATTCTTTTATATATTACATGTTTATTAGAGCTATAAAAGAATTATCTCAAAACATTGGGGTTTATCACCCTATAAAAACAAAAAAGGATAAATTATTGAATCCAATTTGTATAACCCCTCCCTGGTCAATGTTGTAAAATGGAACTCCAAGAAAATGTTGTCTTAAATTATTTGGTGGAGTTAGATTCAATATTGGTCATTGAATAAATTTCCTTATATAAAGACAAACTCAATATTTCGGATATGGAAATCAATATTTACATCCCTCAACTTCCTATCATTTAATAAATGTGTTAAGATTATGACGAATATTCTTTGGAATATTAATTTCATTTTTAGATATAATTTATTTATATAAAATCATATATAGATTAAATTATCGAAAAAGTAGAGAATCATTCTTGATGATATGTCCATTGTGAGTGAATACACTGATGTATTCCTTGAAGTGGTTATCATTCTTCCTCCTAATAGATTGGTTCAGTTCTCAGTTAAATAAATACGTAGATATCATCTTATATCCATGAATCACTAAAAAAATTTATTCCATTGTGTTAGATAAACTAAAAAATAAGTTACAATAGAATATGGAACATATTCTACACACCCAAGTTCTCCACCATGGGGCACACAAAACCTCTTCATTATAAAGAAGGATAGTTCAATTCACCACAAAATTGACTATCATGAGCTCAAGAAAATCAAAATCGAGAAAAATTATCCCCTCTATGGATAAATGACTTGTTCAATCGACATAATGGATCATAGTATTTTTATAAGATTAAAATTATTTCTAGTTTTCCCCAATTAAATGCGAGGAATGATGATATTCCCATGAATTCCTTTTTATGAAGGTATGTACAAAATAATTTCATAGCAATTCCCATTGGAAACAATAATTCTCCATATATCCTCTTATAAATATTAAATCATGTCAGTATATATTATCTTGAAAAATTTACTATAGTATTTATAGATGAAATTATAATGTAATCTAAATTTAAGGAGAACGATAAGGAATATTTTAATACCATGCAATGATATTTTTGAAAGAATAATATATATTCACATTATTTTAAATGTGAGTTATGAATACAGGATGTATCATTCATGGGTAATGTTATAATAGGAAAAGGGATATATGTGAACCCTTCTACATTAAAGCCTATTGATAAGTGGAACAAATAAAAATATTCAATAAGTATATATAGTTTTGATGGACTATATAGTAATTACCATCGATTTGTGAGAAAATTCTCACAATTTTCAAAATTTCTAACCAAGATAACTCAGAATAGAGTATAAATTGTCAACACTGATGAATTTAAAGAAAAAAATAAGGAATTTTAAATGGGTATTATCACTCTTGTAGTCCTTATAGAACTCTCATGTGGAGAGAATTTCATGGTACAGAATGATGATTGAAATAAGGGAATGAGAAGTAAACTAGTGGAGAAGAATAAAGTTATAGCCCACTCCTCATGTTAATTGAATGATCGTGAGAAGAACTATCCAACACATGATCTATAGTTGGCTGAAGTGATCTTCACATTGAATATTTGGCGGTATTATCTCTATTTGGAGATGTTTGATATATATATTGATCAAAAGCACATAAAATATATATTTACACAAAAGGATGTTATTATGGTCTAATTAATTTAGTTATAGGATATAAAGAACAATGACTGATTAGTCTACAACCATTCCAATAATAAAAAATTAGTGGTAGATGATCTATGTAAAAAGGATGTTAAAACCCTATCAATGATGATAATTCAGAAGGATCCAATTCTCTTATAATTTCAACGGATAGATATGGTAATTATAATGAATTGAATATAATCATTCCTTTATCTCTCGATTTAACTACCATCCCTTATATAGAAAATAATGGGTTTTCGAAGATATAATGTTGAAATAGAGAATAAGGTAGAAGCTGTAAGAAAATACAAATCCTAAGAATTCAAAATTAATGAAGGAATTTTAAAATTTGGGTCACGAAATTGTGAACCATCAATTCATGGATAAAAGAGTTGTTTATTGATGTACATAGTTTTAATTTATCTATCCTCTAAGAGAGCATAAAAATGCATCGATATTTAGGAGAGATCAATTAGTTTGAGAATATAGAGAAGTGGATCATAAAATATTAATCAAAATGTCTGGAATTTCATTAGGTGAAGATAGAAAGGAAAAATTCTAAGTGGGTGATGCAACTAGTTCCTATACCTATATGGAAATAGGACAAAATAACCAAGGACATTATCATGATTATTTGGAACACATCAAGAGGAAATAATTCTATATTATTTTTGTTGGATCTTCTTACATAGAATCCACATTTAATTTCCATTCTTGACGCCTTATCATTATATAAAAAGGAAATGATATATAATAGAGAAGTTATATGAAACACCACTATCAATTGTATATGAATGAGATATGGTATTTAACAATATGTTCTATAGAATTAATTTATATGATATAATAACTATATAGAAATCCATTATGCCTTATCACACCCAAACATATGGATAATCTAAGAAAAATATCCAAAAAATTGAAGAAATGTTGATAGCATGCTCAATGGACTTCAATGTAAGGAATCATTAGTATCTTCCTCTTTTAGAGTTTTTAGACAATAATTGTTTCAAATAAAGAATTCATATTGATCCATATGAATAAATGTATGTAAAATGATATATAACCCCATTATGAATGGATGATATTAATGAATGCAAGCTTCTTGAACTTTAAATGATTGAGGAAATTGTAAAAAATGTCAACACAATTATACAACACATTTGGGGTTATAAAATTTGACAAAATAGTTATGCTTACAATCATTTATGAGACATAGGGTATGAGAATGGTGATAAATTCAACCTCCATATATCTATATTGAAGAGAGTTAGGGGATTTTGGATGAAGGGAATTCTATGTCCCAGTAACACTAAAACCTTTGATTTTATCGATCACATCAGAGATGTGACCTATTGACTAGAAATCCTAAAAAACCTTTCTCAAATATAGGTCATATTACAATTATCACTCTTGAGGAAGTACATACCAGATCAATCACATTTACTGTATTCAGATATGGTAAATATAGAGAATTATCTCTTTTATGTGGAGAAGCTGGTGAAGATCTTAGACCATATAGGTAATGTTCAATGCAATAAGACAACTCACGAAGTCAAAGAAATATGGAGAAAAAAATGTATGATAAATCCACATGGGAACTAGAGTAATCCATAAAGAATATATACCATCATATGTTTTAATCTTAGAATGTATATTGATATTTTGATGATGAAATTTTTTAATGGTGGAAGAATTTAATGACCCAGAACTCTATCAATGGTATTTCCATTATGATTAATAATATTTTGTAAAGAACATATAACAAATTGTGAAGCCAACATACAAATTATTTTAAAGTCATAAATTCATTTAGAAAATAAATATGTTCATATGAATGGAATGTATTACAACTAAGACAAAAATAATAAGAATAATTGGATCAAATCGATCCCAATACAAATTGAACCCATGATCAACACTGAAGAAGTGGAGCTGAATATTAGTAATTAAATATTCATTATAAAATGAGAAAAGAAATATATTCTTTACAGAAAAAAATGTGAATGAATAATAAAATTAATATTAGGTATTTTTTAGATGTATTAAACCCAAATGACAAATGAAAATCATACTATTAGAATAGTAATATAACTATTGTATTAGTAACATAACCAATAGAATATTAACCTCACTAATGTAAGTTTCAAATTTTTTCTAGGTATCTTATAAAATGAAAATATAATACATTTATTTTATGGTATAAGTAATTTTTTTTTGAAAATGATAAATTTAGAGATTATATTTTTATAAAACATAAATGTTTTAATTTCACATTTATAATAAATATAATGATTTCAAAGGAAGATTATTTTCATAAAATGGATTTATAAATTATTATTTTATTGTATTATAAATATAAAATAATTTTATGTGACCATAATTTATGGTTCAAATGGTCAAAAACACGATCATAGTATTAAAATTGAACGTTTTCAAATAAATGATTATTTGAGATAAAAAATAATTTTATCACATTTAGAACATATTTTTCATAAAAATGATTTCATTTTGGGAATAAAAAATTCATAAAATTAATATGGACAATTTTTTTATTTTTTATAATGTAGTTGAATTTTTGTTGAATAATGAAATATGGTAAAATACAGTATTTATCATTACAAGAAAAAGATATTAATTTTTCATTCATAGATAGTGTATGAAAACATTAGTTAGAACTGACATTCAAAATATTTTATATATAGAAACTATAATTAAAACTATTGATAGACTTGATCCAAAATAAAAAACTAATGAATTTAATATTCCAAATATCCCACTTCTCTACTTATAAATACCATCCCAAACAACCTGTTCTCACTCCTTATATGCCATGTACCATGAAAAAATTCAACCCAATTAACTTCCTAATTCTATCCCTATGTATTGGTTCTACCAGTCTCATCATAAGACCAATCCAATGTCCTTTAATTTGATCCCCAATAGGAGACATCCAAGGAAGAAGTTAATAACCTAAACTGAGCCTTTTATTTTCATCATCCACCGCATCCCCCAAAAAAACTCAATTAAACATGGTATAATAACTCTAATATAATATATATTATTTAATTTTATTTTGTTAATGTAATATTAATTATCCATCATCTTCCATTCTCATTTTATTCAACAAATAAAAACATCATCTGTACTATGCTGGTTCACTACCTTCATGGATAACAAGTTTTTGTTTCATGTTACCACATTAATGGAAGGATTAAATTTAAATATAATTTTTTAATGACCCATATATGAATATTATATATCTCTTACATTATTTAATGAATATATGGACACAATATTAAAAAAATTAAATTAGTTCTGGATTATGGGTAAAACCGCCTAATTGTAGTAACTGTATAAATTTATTTTTTTAATAAAGGAATCATAACTATGTCAGAACACATATGTGTATTGGGGAATATTTAAATTTATATAATTACATGAACACCATTTTATTTCAATTTGAGTGTTGTAGTCCCATTTTAAATGAACAAAATTAATTATCCACTAGTGGTCCAACTTTGGATCCATTAAATGAATGTTCTTGGGACACAAAATAATCATTATATCTCATTGGAATGGTTATAAATGAACATAAAAAAATTAAAATAAATAAAATATATATGAAAATGGTTCTGCATTAATAAATTAATTAGTCTAATTTTATTATAAAATATATTAATTGGATTTTCAGAATGATTCAGGAATATAATGTTAGGGATCTCTCCAAACCACTATTTTTCAATGGGATATAACATTTTCTCTCCAACACACTTCTATATCTTTTTGATCATATATAATTATTATAATTTTTTATATATTTATCTTATATATATATCTATATTATTTTAACTTCCTTTTATGGTGTAAAACATTCCATAATTACATTTCTCAAATACCTTCTTTAAAATAAAACCTAATTGATGATAACTTTTATAACCCATAATATTTTTTTTTGTAAATCTCATTTAATGTATTTTTTTCACATTCACGATTTCAAAAAATAACGGAATATTAGTTATAACCATTTTTTACCATCTTTATTTGGGGAAAATTTCATACTAACTTTTTCTATAAATTCATTATCTGATTCCTAAAAACATCATTTTTTTGTTTATTTTTAAACCAAATAATCTACAAATTATTATTATTTTTGGAAAATTAAAACCATAAATTGAGACATAATATTAATTACTCATATATATAAATATCCAAAATATTTAATTCCTTCTCCTATTATGAATCATTATGAAATATCCTTTGATTATGCTATGACGAGAGATTATGAAATCCATTTATTTTCATCAGAAATTCTTATGTTTCTTATTTGTGGTTAATTTATTTTACAGAACACATAAACATGTAAATGTATGATTGGTGCACCTAAATATATATTTAATGCATTATGTGATGATTTTATCTGAAATAATATTATTAATGGGATTAGGGAGTATACCTATTCCATGATGGGACTCTATCCATCATGGTAATTTGACTCGGAAGTTATCCTTGACATTTTAGTATGTCATGTTTTATGATTCAACCACATTTTTATGATTCTTGATCATACAATTACATGATATTTATTTTATTCTCAGTTTTTATTAATCACTAACCTTATTTTTTTGGACATCATCTTATTCGATTTGACTCTTAGGTAATTCAATTTTATCATGTTTATTCCCATATGGGATTTTTTAGATCACACATTGGATTACATATATTCCCTAGGTTATCATATTTATTTTTCCAATTTCACTAGGACAGAGGTGGAAATTCTGGAGTATAAACTAAACATTCATTATTTTAGTTTCATTGTGGTGTATTATGATAAGTTTCTTCCAAATACATCACAAATCTTGATATTTGGGATGGGTTTATTAAAATTTTATGTTAAAAATTATGTAATAATATCTATAAAAGGCCTAGTTCACTCTGTACTCAAATCCCAAATATTATCATTCCAATATGGTCATGACTATTCTTAAGAAAATTCATCACAATATTTTTCAATTCTACATCTTCATTTTGTGACTTATTAATCTTCTCATGGATGGATTATTTAACATTAATTTGAGAATGATATGATTTTTCCCCTTTTCGCATGATTTTAAGACCCATTTTTTTTAAATCCATTAATATTAGATCTCTTTCCACTCATATCAATTAAGAACATGCATGGTATTTCTGAATTAGAGAATCAAACACCTTATTTTCCTTTATAGTGTGGTAATGTATTGACCAATCATGATATTTGATCAACTATAACCATCTTCTATAAATTATATTCATCTATCTCTGTAAAGATAAAATTCACATTTTTATCATAAATATATATATCAGAACATTCACTATATAGAGAATGAATATATATCTTCAATGTAAATATTAACACTAAAAACTACAAATCATGTGTCAACTTTTTTATCATGATTTTTTTAATTAGCGAGAGGAGTAATCTATCATAAAGTCATTTCTTATGATGATGTATCCTATTTTTTTCTTTGATGTATCACTAAATTTCAAAAACCCTTCTGCATTGAATGCTATTTTATTCAAATTTTTGTTGATCGACATTATCTTCCATTATATGAAATTATTTTAACTTTAATCTATCCATAGGAACATAAATTACTTCTGAGTAAAAATGATGGGTAGGTTAGATAGCTATGATAAATATCTCCCAAATTATCGTTAGTATCCAGAAAGCCATGAAATCTACATATATTGGATACCATGGTTAGTCTATATCATTGATCAATAACTTTTATTGTTTAAGGATCCCCTTATATAATGTATTTTGAGATTATATAACCTAGTAATGAAACCTTATGAACCAAAAGTCACAATTGTTATATTTAACATAAAAATTATATATCATCAAGGTCTTTAACAAAATTCACTACTATTTATTAGGTTAATTATTTTTCATTGAATATAGAAGATTATATTCTATAAATACTTCCAAAAAAGATCATGGTATGATATAAAGTCTTATTAAAAAAAATCCATGAATATATCAAGAGAATTGGTATATTCAAATGAAATTACTATAAATTCATAATGGCTATAACTCATATGGAAATATTCATTTGGTATATCCCCCCTCTTTATCATTATATAATGATATGAAGATCAAAGTTAAATCATGGAAAAATACATAGGACCTTGGAATTGAAAAAATGATAATTGATACGTGATATAGAATACCTATTATTAATAGTGATCATGTTATATTCCCGATAAAAAAAACAAAAACCAATTGACCCATATTCCTTCATAAAAAAAATTGGTTCCCCCTATGGTGAAGTAATAGGATGAATGAAGCACTAATCTATAATCTCATAGGATTTATTCATTAATTTCTAAAACTCAATCGAGTCCATTTTATATGGAATCATTGAAATATGGGTTCCACCAAGTATGAGTTATATTAGAATATATAATTTTTAATTCAGGGTAAGACTTGGAAATTCCCTAAGAAATACAACAGATTATTCCCAAAGAATACAAAAATTTTCAATGTTGGGTTTATAACCAACAATTTGACATAAATATTTCTAATGTATATGTATAAAACCCCATATGATAATTGAAATTTTTGTACAATGTTTAGGTTCCTCCATTCAATAATAGATGATTGAAGGGTGATTCAGAATAAATGGTGAAACATCCCTTCCTCAAAAATTAATTTTTGATCTATACTGAGTAATCTAATACATACTTAAAATTATATCAAATTTAAATATTGGAGTAAAAAATATATTTGTAGGAATAAAAATGAAACAAACATCAATCCAAGAGGATATGTATGGTCGTGATATAATAATCCTTTATTATAAGTTTTCACTATCAACTCAACATCTTATTTTTAAGTGGGTCATGAGATACCCTTTGAATATTATTTATATATTAAATAATGGGTAGAGATATAATCAAATAAATCATTTTAAATCCTGGTGTGGGTGATGTGTGTTCCCCTCACCACATCACTGGGATCTTCAATAGTAGCTGTATTAATTACATAATATTTTCCTTATCCCATTTGATTATTTTTGGTAACCTTGCTAGTATTTTTGGGGAATTTGTTGGTATTTTCACCCATATCCATATATTTAATGAAGCATTATTACATTGATTCTCCCATACCCTTTCATTTTTCAGAATCATGGACTTTTTTCTACACATGAAAAAACCCCTTTTCCTTTTAAGAATGCTCCATATTGTTTCCTTCAACAAGTATAATATGTTGGAAAATACCCCTTTCAATTATTACCCTTATCTAGTTTTTTATTACCCATAATATCCTAATCTTGATTTCCTTCAAAGACATATGACATGGAGAACTATTTCCTAGTCTTGGTAGTACATGATATTGTATGCACATATAATGATAATTTATTGGAGACCAGGGCCCTTCAAATTATTGTCTTAATACCATAAAATAAATGGTTATACATACTATTTTCATTACACACATACTCTAAAAAATTCCATTCTACCATAAATTGTTAGCTTCTTACATAATAACATTTTCTTATTCATTTTTTCTTAGACTTAGCAATTCTTTCTCTATATCTTATCATTATTCAAATAGAAAATATTTCTCCAAGAAAAGTACCATGAATCTCATTCACTCCATGCTATCTATTTCCTCCACATACATAGTGTTTTGAATCAAAACTACCATTGATATAAATCCCCAATTAGATGTTAAACATCCATGATATCCTCCTACCATTCATTAATTACCAAATTTTGAATTCTAATTTTTAGGGATCATATCCAAATCTTAGCTATACATTGAATTTTTATTCCATATAATAATCGATAATTTTACATGAAATGGTTTATAATTGTTACTATACATTGTGGATTAATGGGAGGGTCTATAAATATAAGGATATCAACCATAAACCAAGTAAATTAATGCAATATAGTTATAATTTTACCGTTTCTATATGCATATCTAGCCCTAGAATTAGATTTATTATATTTACTAAGAGGGATATCCATAAATATATTACATGTATTGATAAAATTTCTATTCTTTATGTTAGGAACCATTTCTAAAAAAATGTGACACTAAATGTTAGATCATAACATAATGAAGGATAATTTATAGTTTGAAATTAGAAAAAAACATATCATATATTAAAAATTTATGTATAACTAATCTCATAATGATAATATTTTTTTCTTTGGGAATATTCTCTATGTATATCATAGGGTTATGTTCCCTATTCTTTGTTTTACTAAATCTCTTTCTCAAGGTTTCTACTATACATTATCTTATAGAAAATTTAATGACCCTAAACCTATAATCCCATAGATTGTATTTAAATTATTATAAAGGTACTAGATATAGGTGATCATATACCAAAATTCAATATATTCTATTAGTATTGGTAAACAAGATATATACATGAATTGAAAATTACATTTGAAAACATAAATTTCAGATTATAATTTTATTTTACAACATCATTATTCCAACTAGAATATATTTTCATATCAATGATAATATATTTAATGTAATCCTATGTAATTGATACATAATAATGTGACGAGATCAAATGATTGGTAAGGAACTATTTATAATATAAGATATCATGGATCAAATAATTCAAGAATAACATGGAAGAAAACAATGATGATCAAATAATACAATATAAATAATAACATGAGATTAGAGCATATCCAAGGAAGAAAAAATTGTTTGAATAATCACATGGAAATCATTGATATATTTCATAAATATGGAATACATAATCCTTGACATCAGAAATGTACCATTGAGGCCTCATTCAAGAAATCATATATAAATGAGTACGACATTAGAAAAATATGGAACCTATTTTTTTCATGTGACCAACCAACTCATGAAGGGGATATATAATTTCGATCCTCTCATGTCACTTAATAGGTATAATGAATTCAGTATAAAAATAAACAATAAAACATAATCAACAACCATAATAGTGAAAAATTTCTATATAAGAAGTACTAGTAAATATAATATCAATAATTTCTTAGAAAAACTGACCATAAACCATCTAGAGAATTAATTTGATTGTTTCATTGCAATGTATCCCAAATTTAGAATAATTTAAATAAATTTTTGATGTCATTGGTGCATAAAAATACTATAAAATGACAATCAAAATTTTTCTTGATAAAAATAACCTCTTCACATTGAAATTCACTATTAAAAAATAATTTTTATAGAATATTAGGGGAATCATTTTATTTTTCAATTTAATGGAAAATTTAAAGGGAACATTTAATGAAATGGTTGGTCATGACCTAAAGAATTTATATTCATCCCCAGTACATTGAAACAAAGACTCATTTTACACATTAATACAAATTCAAAAAGTACTACATTTATAAAATGAAAATAATATTCCTTTATTAATTTTTATATAAATATAAAATTGATAAAAATGGATTTAAAAATCATATTAAAATAGTAAAAAAAATCATAAAAATGATTTAATAATAATATTGACATGGAAAAAAATATACCTAGTCAAATAGAAAACAATGTTGATTTACATAAAAACATTCATTCAGTATATTGAGTACTTAAATGTAGAAAATAAAAATAAATATTATTATTTCTATAAATAAATAGTGGATAATAAATAATATTGTGATTATGAGAGAGTGATTATATAATTCACCCAATGGAGACTTACAAATAAGCAATCATTAATAATGATGAGATACTAATGTAAACCCATACCTCAAGTCATAATTACTTTGTATCTACCTTTAAAATAATGAATAATAAATTTAAATATAGTATAATATATTAAAAAACATTATTACTACCTATAATATCATATATTATCCAATTATTACATTTCAATGACTAATTATTAATCATTAATTTTTCAAATGATTGTTTATGAGCGTTACCTGTCTCATTTTTTTATGTACGTTCTAGTTCCATAGTTTTAGTTTTAGTGCATTGATCATGATCCCATATTTTTTAATAATTTTATTAATGAAATAAAAATCATATATATTCATTATATATATTTATAAGTTCATCCACTAAAATAGGATATTGAAAAATTAACTACAACTTAAATGGAGACCAAAGTATATATGGATGCAAGAATGATATTTTCACTTTTCAAAAAATGTATTGAACGAAAAATAAAAAATAATTATCCATTCTAGAAACATTATTATTTCATATATATCATATATATATATATACATATATTTATATATCAAATATATACTTTTTTACTCTCTAGGAAAATTATAAATGAGAAAATAATATTTCTTTATGGAGTTGGTAGTCCAAATGTACACACGAGCGACATTATCATTTTCCAACAGATGGGATGGTAAGATATCATATTTCATATTATAATTTTATAATATTAATTATTTCATAAATATAAAATATAAATATTTGAACTATTATATTAATAATCCATGAAATATGTTGATGTTAGTTGAATTGTATCTCTATGTGGAGGAACTAGTCCACACATGCACACAAGCTATAATTTCACTTCCCATTTAATGTAAAATAAGTTGAACAGATATTTTTTCAAAATCATAATGAAATTAATATATATTTATCAGACATAAGTTATTTTTTATGAAAAATAAAATAGATATGTGAGGTAGAAGATCAATTAAATCGAATGTACTAGCTTACAAGTTTTACCCCTTCCTTGAGAATCCTCTTTTGTCTTATATGTAAATCCTTGAAAGGATGTGATTTTGGAAATAAAAGAAGATATAGGAAATGGGGATGGAATATAAGAAGGTATTATAGTAGGTATAAGATGATATATGCAGCTCAAAATGTGTGAAAATTAAATGAGAATAATTTCACATTTATAAGTGAGCGGAGGGGCACTGTTGGAATTACGTAAAGAAATAATTTAATATAAATTAATATTCATTATTTTTTTTAAAATGATATAAAATTAATAAAATAAGGTTATGAGTATATATAATCTCATAAAGTAAACATATTAAAGTTTTCATTAGTTTTCACACTAATCTATTAGTTTTCCCCCTGATAACCTTTTAGACAATTACCATAATATTAACTATTTGTACAAATTATGGGTCAATAATGTTTCCATAATAGGTAAAGTGACCAATAAATGGACCATGTTTGATATTTTAAACCATATCCTATTATCTTTTCTAAATATAATATTCTAATGAATTTTAAGTCATTTAATAAAATTTTGAATATTTAAAAAAACATTTAATGTTATTTTAAAAACTATTAATTTACATTGACTTTAAAGTCATCAATATTGTTATGGAATTTGAATATAAAAATATAACACATCCCAAATATCATATATATATCTAAAAAAATTTAAGACCATAATTCATAATTATTAGATTTTGTTTAATATTTTTAAGTATATTTATTTAATATTACTATTAATTGAATAAATACCACTTTGTGTTTCATAAGAAGTTAATATAATTATTAAATAAAATGAAATTAAAAATAAATTACCATGATAAAATAAATTAACTCATATTTAAAACCATTATTTTAAACTGAAAATAATCTCTTTTTATCCGTATGAAAAAAATATTTTAGATATTAAATTCTAGAGAGTGACATTTTGTTTTTATGTTGTCTTAGAATAAAATAATGGTAAATATTAAAGAAATAGGGAACCAAGTGGCCATATTTTTTAGACATGTATTATAATGGTCTATCTACACTTATAAAATAAGAAAAATAAATAAATTTAGGGATGTTTTAAGTCCTTATTCAAAAAATTAAAAGTTGTTTTTCCCATTTTACCCTTACCGATGTGGCGTACATTTTCCAAAGTTACCATTCATACTGAAAAAACGTAAAAATAAAATTTCGAAATATTTTAACATACTAATTTAAATTATGGAATAAATTTTATAAAAAATATAATTCTCAAATGTGGTATAATTTATTTTAAATTTTAACCCCTAAAACACGATGAAACATTATTTTTCAGAAAAGTAATATTATGTCTAAAATGTTTTTGTAGAAATTTCAAGTATAATATTGATTCCACTTTTTTTGGTTTTTTATCTATAAAAAATAATTAATTAATATGAAAAAATATATATAATGTTCCATTGTATTTACATGAAAATATAAGATACAATTCAATAAAAATCTGAATTTTTTACCATTCATCGAAAAATCATACTTTTCTGAAAATAAAAAAACCATTCTATGATAATTTTTAAATTTCAATTTTAAAAATAAAATTTTTTATTAAATAATTTTTAATTAATTTAGGTAAATAAATTTTAATACTTTCTCACAATAATAAATAAAAACTATTTTAATGAAAATTTAATTTAATAGCATATAATTACTTTGTTAAATATATTTTTCAAATTTTGGATATTTATATTCCTAATACAAAACTAATGGATTTGTTATAATGATATATAAAATTATATTTCACTTAGGAATTTGTGTGTGTGTATCACATGCTATAGATGAATTTAAATTCATTTGAAGAGAAATATATCATAAAATATTAGGGTGTTACATGACCGTAATCTCATAGCCTTTTATGCGGTAAATTCCCATAAAGATTGGGGTATTCATTTAAGTATTTCCCCATATCTGTAATGTTAATATTATGGATATTAGGGGAATATTTATTTCCATATCATTCACATTCCTAATGTTTTTTCTCTTCACACATGTTGTAAAATCCCTTTCTCATTATGTATGTACCAGGGTTTTTCCTTCCCCCAATACCATATGTGGGACGTTACATCCTTTATTTTAATTGCATAATTTAAATTTTCATGGTTCTTAATAATACTCTTATTCACATTATTTCCTTTATGAATACAACACTTGGAGCATCAGTTCACCATCTTGATGACACTTCATACCAAGTCAACAAATAGTGAAAAGGATAGAGAGACGAGTGCCCTTTGAAGGCTTGTATTTAGGTCATCAAATAAGTGGTTAATATTACATTATTGATTATATACATAGTCTTTTATAATTAATTTCTAATTTATAAATTATCCCTCATAATTTTTAACACACTCCTATCTATTCTTCCTTAGATTGGGGTATTACATATCCAAATCTATTCCTAACTCGTGAGGATTTTATTTGTCAATAAATATCACATTAAATTTCATCCATTCCATTCACTTTTTCTCACACTCCTAATTTTTATACTAAATCATTTTCCACCATTTATTAACATCTTTATTTAAATAATAAAAATTTAGGAATAACCTTGTTCCATTTCCTAATTATTAAATCTAGAAATATCTTTTAAATGGAATTGATCAAATTATCAGCAATCAATGATTAAAAATTTAATTAATGGGTAGTGTTTTATACAACTAAAACTAGTTGAAAAAAAATTAACCATATTTTAAAGTAATAGGTTATTCCATATAGGAATGGTTATTTTTCATAAAATGTGTTAACTATCCTAAAATATTGATAATCTAGTCTACTCCAACACTAGTCATGTCAAATTGACCATGGGGGAAATTCCTACATTGAATTTAGGTGTTGACATGTTTTCAATTTCATTAATTATATTTTATTTCTAAATAATAGATGACAAGATATTATCTCATAAAATTATTAATCATAATGTGTAATTATAAATCTGGTTAAATACCTAATAGATAATGAAATTTTATGTATTGATAATCTTATAATCATATTATTAGTATCTTTGGGGAATTTTTAAAATCATTAAAATGTTTTCATATAATTCATAATGATTCCAAAATAGAATTGTAATCCACCAAATCATATCCCATATGAGTTTATATCTAGGAGTGAATTATCAGGACGACTCTACATGCACTTATGAGAATCTAATTAAAACCAAATACTCATGAGTCAGAGTTTTTGTACTGGGTTCATGTCTTCCAAAACTGTATCCACTATCTAGTATCCCATAAAGGATTTATTTTCTATGAAAACTATATAATCACTAATTTACAATAATGTTTTGATATTATCATATATTTAGACTTATCCTCATAATTTATCATAGTTTAATTTTCTCTAACATATGTTTTCCAAAGTCAATCCCCCAATGTATATACTAAAAATTCATTGATACTAACTACAATGGATAAAACCTAGTAGTCTAGAGAATGTTTTTATTTTACTACATTATCATAAGACAAATGAGATCTCTTTTACATGGATAGAATAGTTTAGTAAAATTGAGTGATTAGATACAAACATGATTCTGAAAATACACTTTAAAATGTGAAATAAAACGTATAATTATTATAATCTATTTATTTCTTATTCTAGTATAACTATAAATATATTAAAAGGTACATTATTGGAATACTATTAAAAATAAAACATAACAAATGGTGAGTTTAGATTCATAGTAATGGAAAGTGTAAAATAGAAGATATCATAGGATAAATAGAGCATGAATAATATGTTAAGGTATGTAATAATAAAATATACCATATAACTAATATCACAAAATGGGGGATGAAACCATGGATGAAATAGAAACATAAATATTTATATGGATAACAATAACTAGTTTTATAATGTTATAATTTATAATGTCATACATCAAAATCCTACTCTCAAGCCCTTATTCCAACTCATCATAAATAAAAAGTTAAGTCATACACCAATTACAAAATATAATTTGTCCTAAGGGACCTACTGATTCACCGAGGGGCTATAATGGGACCTACCCATCACAAATAATGTTCAATGCACTTTTTATATATAATAAATTAATAATAATACAATACATAGTCAATATAAACATAAATATTGGAAAACTAGTATACGAAATGTTAGTATTTTCCCCACAGAATAAATAGAACAACATCACAATAATTCATTTAGATTAATATGGATGATCTTATAAATATATTTTATCTATTTTAAATAATAAAATTCTACAATGGATTTTGGAATAGATTAAAATACATTAAAAATATAACTAGAAGATTTCAAGATAAGAATGACTATTTATTTTAGAAATAACATGTATTAAAATATAATTTTTTTTATGATATTAGGAAAATACTATTTCATTACAAAAAACCTTGTAAAAATGTAATATAATCTTTATGTAAAGGAATGGTCATTATGGTTGTGAAATTTTTGGGTGTGATATTTGTTAAAACAAATATTCTATTCACACAGATGGTAAAAAATACCTTGCTCGAAAAAAGAAATGAATGCACCATTTTATAATTTCATTAAATAGTCAAATATGGGATAATTTTTTTTTAAAAACCAATGGATAATATTGAAAAAATATCAGGAAATCAAATTAAATAGATAATTTACATATAAGAAAAATATTCCTGATCAAAGAGAAAAATAAAGTTATTTTTAATTAAAAAAGTTTTATTGGTATTTTGAGTGTTAATGAAGATAAAAGTGTAATTAATTCATGAAGCAACACCAAAATTAGTGTATAATAAAATATATTTGGTCTAATATAGAAATATTATGAAATTACTCCAATGGAAACATACATATTAACATTCCTAAATAAAGATGAAATTATGAAATAAACCCTTACCATAGGTCTATCGTCATTTGTAATTTATTTTATCCTCTATAATTTTTTTAATTATTATATTTCTATACCATAACCATATAAAATTATTTAATATTATATATCATCATTTGATAATATTTTAACACATTTTTATTAATTAATATTTATATAAAACATCGGTTATGGATGTTAATTCATTTTTATATATGTTTCGGTTCAATAGTTTTAGTACTTGGATATTTCCCATGGGTACATCATAAAATAACTATTATAATGATATAAATATTATATATATTAATTATATATTTATATATAATAAAAATTGAATGGTGGATATTAAAAATGAATTAAATAACATCATGGAGGTGGTAGTCCATACATACACACTAGCGATGTTAATATTTTATGATGGGTGGAAGGATAAGAATATAATTGATAAATTATAATTTATTAGTAAAAATAATAAAGTAATTACTATTATATATATTAATTAAATATAAATTTATAACCATCCAATTAATGTGGTGATAAAAATGAATTACATTGCTACATGGAAATGGTTGGTTATAATTACACATGAGAGACGTTTTTGTTTCCCATATGATAGAAAAAGGATGTAAATATTAATCCTATATTCATAATAATGTCACATTGTATAAATTCTACAAGATTAGATAATTTATATTGATTTAAAAATAAGTATAGGTTGTAGAAGAAAATAGAAACATAGAAAAATCTGGTAATGATGATTACCTATTCATTGAGAGACCAAATTTGTATTATAAAATAGACCAAATAATAATTGTCTTATATAGCAGAAAGGGTTTTTTTGTAGGATATATTTTGTGATGGAGTTTTAATTTTTATTTTGGAAGATTCAATAACATTTAATTTTATCTTTAGATCATAATTCCCATAGTTACAACACGTTAATTTGTTGTTTTTGGATGGGTCTAATTCTAGGCCAGTGTCTCTATAGTAAAATTTGAATTATAGTGAATTAGGAATTGAGGAAAATATTTTTATAATAGGGGGGGTTAGTTACTACTAACCTTCCAGCTTAACTGGGAATCCCTATAAGGTGTGTCACAAGGTGTCACACGGTTTGAGAAAGCATGTACCGTGGGTTGGATGACTATGTGAGGAACCTCTAGTAAATTTTAGAGCTAATTCACATGGGATGTAAACGGGTTTTCAAATAGTGTTCCTATAAAACACACATACCTTAAAATAAGCATTGGGTGAAAACATTTGAAAGATTTTTCAGCCAAATCATTCTGCCAAACTACATGCCTCATTAAAAAGGGTTAAATTACCAAACATTCCATTCCACTTTTATGTTTAACTTATCTCATTTATTACCCATTTACATGAAAAATATCTCATAGAGATCTCCTTTGGACATCATATTGTTTTATTCTTATCTGTATATTTTAGGATCTAATTTAATTTATATGAGTGTCATTTTATAGTTATTGATTAGACTGCTAATTCTCTGACTAAATTTATCCTTTTATATCACTCTTTCTATTTCAATCTCCATTTGAGATAATTTTCCGCATTTCTTGGGAATTTATACTATTCATCATTTTCATCTAATATAATTTTTATTATACATTAGTATTCAGTGTTTGAGATCCTAAGAGTAAATGGTTGGTGGTTCCTAGATTTCTCCTATTTTTATAAGGTTGTTATGTGGCATGATAAATATTGTTCAGTGGGGTGGTCCTGGTATGACCATTTTCATAATAAATCTATTATTTATTTATTATTGTGAGAAATAATTGGAGCTTATCATGTCCATTATACTATTATGGAGCTTGGAAGGGATTAGTAATTGCTAACGGGTTTCCAAATTAGGTTTCTATGATGTCATAGTTGTTTAATATAACTTAGATTTTTTACATGGGACTTCCATGGGAATGTGTTTGGAATGAACCAAGAAACTTGGGGTGATGTTGGTCATGATGATTTAGTCGATGGAGTTTATATAGTTGAGGTGGGTGGTGATCACCCATTATGTGGATAGGAAATGGGGTTCTCATGTGGTGATTGAGTTTTCTATAGGGTTTGGATTTGGTATGTTGTTGATTGATGATCAAAGTTGTTGGTTTATAGTGTCATTGGAGTCATTTGCACATAGGATACAGACTATATAAGGTGTTGTTGAAAACTCAATGTAGGTAGAGGCCTCCATAGTATTAAAGGCATTGTGGATGGTGATAACCATCCGTCATGGGGAGGTGTTAACTTGTAAATCCTCTTTGATGGACTAAGACAACATGCTAGAATATGAGGTTTACTATGATGTTTAGGTCTATGTGAAAGGATTAGGGATGGATGGATATCATTGTTTCTTGGTATGTCAAGCTATTGAGCCAACAATTATTTTTCAAGAGGATGTCTGGGGGACAATAAATGTGATTACTGGGTGTGCCAACGAGACATAAATATTAGTTGAAAAGTGGTACATGATGTATCATTTCACTAGAGGAGTTGGGTAACATGTATATGGATGAGAGGCCAAGAGTTATCTAGGTATAATAGACCATGGATAAATAGTTCCAATATTGTATTGGTCGAAGCATGGAACACTCACATGTGGCTGTTGAGAACAAGTGAGTCATGTTAATTTAAGTGTGTGAGTTGATGTTATTTATTAATGTATCCATCCAAAAATATAAATATGAATGTAAGATAGAATCTCCATAGTCCTATCTTACTATGTTCATACTCACACCCCTCACGATCCCCTTGGGATTCATATAGAATTTATGTACTTGAGACCATGTAAGGTATCATACTTATTGGATGGACCTTAGAAACATGGGATGCACCTTCTGGGAATGGAATGGATTGGAAGTGGACCAAGGATACTTTTACTTCATGTTGGAATTACTTTTTGGGATTTTGTTCACATTTGTATATGATCACCACATAAGAGATCCTATATGATTTTTAATTATTTTTAATACAAGGGGATATTACCTATTATGTGCTGTTGTTTCTTTAGGGTTTTTATTGTCGGTATTTATACTATAATGCTTCTGCTTAATCTTATAGACAACTTTCACAATATTTTCATTAATTGAAATTGTTTTATTATTATTATTATCACCTAAAATTATATCCTTCCCACTATCACCTAATATACCATCACTGCTAGTCATAATAATATTTAATATGGGAAGATTTGTACAATCCGAGTGGCCTTATGGCCCATAGAATAGTTTAAGTGGATCTCGTTTGAGGGTCCTACATATTAATAGATGAAAAATATATAATTAATGTAGGTAAAAAACATAGGATGGATTTTTGGTAGGTATTGGATCAGATAGAGAGATTAATATTTTTGAATAAGGTTGGAGAAGAGGTTCTATTTTATAAGTGAGGGGAGTCACACACAAGGAATTACATAAATGATTTTTATAATTTGGGGCCAATTTTAGGTGGATGTGGATCTAAATGGCTTTAAAATAAAAGGTATTATAAAATATTATTAGAAGATATTTTAATATTAAGAATTATATAGGTTTATATTTCTTTATTACAATTATCTCTTAGATTAACTCCACATGTAATCATGTTTTAACCATAAAAGATATAAAACAAAATTTATTTTATACTATTCATTTTGTCCAAAAAATTATGTTATCCATATTTAATTATATTTATTATGTTGATTCAAAATATAGAATCAATTTTAATCAATTCTATTTCTATATGTGGATAAAAATCACTTTATAATAATTTTGTAAAATGAAACAAAAACTATTTTTTGGAAAATAATTTTTTAACGATAAAAATAAAATTAAATTCAATCCCATACTTGAAAATGATATTACATTAATATATAAATATTTCATTGTGAATATATTCTATAAATTTTAGTAAAATTTTCCATCAATAGTTATTAGTTTTAATTATAAAAATAAAAACACATTGTTCATATAAAAACTATTGTTAGAAAAATGGGGGTTTTATGCCCATAAATAAATATATACAAAATCAAATATAATGTCAATTATTATTAAATTAATTATATTTTTATAATAAAATGAGGATTATTTTTATTTTAAACCAAACAAATCAAAAAAAAAATCTTTTATATACAAGATTTATTGAGAAAAACTAAAAAGTAATTTTTATTTGATTAAAATAATTATTTAGAATAACAAATATTTAGAATAGATTTCTAAGTTCAAAACTATATTTTATATGAATTAAATTATATAAAATTTGACAATATATATTTTATAAAAATTGTTTCATAAAATTTCATGTTAATCTGATATCAATATAATGTCCTAGAAGTGATAGTATTTTTTGAATCTATATTTTCCACGATTCACCAAACAATTAAATATATAGATTCAAACATTTAGTGAGTAATTTATACTCATAGTTTCATGTTCTGAATACTATAAAATGTAGTTTTCATTTAAATGAATATAATGTCTTATATTTTTACATATAATAACAATTTCATTCCATCATAATGACCATAATTAAATATTTATACTACATCATTTTACTATAAATATTAAGTGGTAAATAGATTCTAATAGGTGATAAAGCACATAAATAAGCATTTAACAAGGTGTATTATATAATGCATAAAATTTAAGGGAACAAAAATCCAAATTAATTGCATGTAATCCTACCAATCATATGTTAATCACCTTCTAACCCCTTCAATTTCTATATATGGTTAGTAATCTTCACAATGTTAATTAATAATATCCACTCAATGAATAAAAAGGAATGTTAATCCCAAAATTGAAAAAAATTAAATTAAAAACTTAATCCTTTAATTCCCTTCCTTAATGAAGCCTCCACCAACTCAACACATGAATGAAATGAAATTAGTGATCAAACACCTCAAAACATGAATAGAACCCAAAAAAAATATAACATTATATATTTCTCATAAAAAATAAATAAGGGAATCCTTACATTGAAAGATAAATATGAAGAAAACCTCATAGAATTAATAATAAATGTATGGAATAAAAACACATATATAATAGGTTGTAAAATAAACCTCTAATGAATATATTATAATGTCATAGATCCATTAAGTGAAAAGGAAGAAAATGATGATTAAAAAACTAAATGTGAGCCACTGAGAACCTAGGGTATGAGAGAGGTTGATGGGTTTGAATTTAATTATAAGGGATAATTGAATTTGTACTTAATCTGAAAAAATATTGAATCAGAATAGGATAGGGGTCACCAAAACCTAATGAAATATTTTTTTGAAAATGTTTCCATGGTATGATATTAATTTTGACTGTCATGTCACTTTAAGGATAATGTAATTAATTAATTTCATAGTGAAACCAAGGTTATCAATCTATAATTTATAAACTCATGAGAATCTTGATGTGATCAATGAACTTCCCTTCTAAAACACCACACAACTCATATAATAACCCATCATTATATTTACCTCCATAAAATTATTACATAAAATATAGAATCATAAAAACATAACACTTATGACTCTATATCACAACCTATAGGGCCAAAAATCAATATCCACTAAAATAAGAATAACTGAAGGGGATCAAATAATATCAATACCATGGAACCCACTCTATAAAATACTCAGTTCACACTTCCACTAAAACCCCTCACACTATAACTTTCGTCAATATTTATTAGATGAAAAGCTAATTGATCCCCTTCAATAATAACACAATACATAATTCCATAACCAAACACCTATTATTAAATAATATGACATTGAATTCTCATGGTTTCTCCCCATCCTATAATACTGAAAACATGATGTGACCTAACACATCATACTGAGGTACACTAGACTTTGAAAACCCCTATCCTCTAGCCAACACATCATTGTGCATCACATCAGTCCCTATCATAAAAAATTTATCTACCTAAAAAATTATCTCCAACACTATACTACTTCCTCTACAATTATTATGATTACATTAAACCTAATAACATACTATTTAATTTTATGAAAAAGTATCACTCTCTACATTAGGTACTTGTCAAATGATTATTAACCATAATGAAGAACACCAAGGAAGAATGAATCAGAAATGGAAATCAAACATATCAATGAGATATGATCCAATTTAGGTGAAGATAATTATTATAAAAGAATGTAAAACACTAATAAATAATCTATATTACATCATAAAAAATCAATAATCTCAATGTTAAGGGAAAATGGTTCAAAAATTCTTGAGATATTGGGAGTGAATTTATGAATCCCATTCGTATGTATGATCCTCTAAGACAATAAGCCTATAAAATTTGTTAAACATTGGAATGAAATACCCATAAAACCCCTTATCATAAATACCCTTAATCAAAATATAAATGTTCATGAAATTATCATCATTATAAACATATATATGACCAAAAAATTTACATTAGAATCATCCCAATGATTCCAAGGATGATTAGAAAAATTGAAGGAATCATGGATTCAATCATATTGTAGAGGATGGGATACCCAATATAACACCATTACAATGTATTCCAACACCATGATTTTTGTGAATAGATCCATACTAATCAAAGAGTATATGCTAATACTATATAAAAACTATTCCAAAGGAATGTTATTATCCCCAAAACACAAAAAATTAAAACACATACACTAAAAATTTCATCCATAATCTAGAATAATCCACTTCATTTAACCACCAATCTGAGGTAGGAATGATGTAATGAGGTGTATGTGAGTTCTAAAAGAATCATGAAAACCACTATAAGATCATGATGTAAAATAAGAATCTCAATCAGGAATTATTTTTTAAGAACCCCATTAATAATTATTTTCTCATTCTAATATATCCTTTAAAAATAATCCACAATACATGACCATTTAATCAATATAAAATGTGATAACATCATCAACTAATTGAAAATCACCCAAATAGATTCACATCATCATTGATATTTGGGAAAACCTATGAGGAAATCCACTATGATGTCCTCCAAATTATGCTTCATAACAACTAATGGATATTGAAAACATCCAAGAACATGAATCAAATCCTTAAACCACTATCATACTAAAAACATTTCCTCATATTCCACCATTTATTTTATTATTCAAGTCCACCAAACCTGACTCCAAAAAGAATACTTCATTTTTATTTACCAATATTAAAAACCAAGGTTAGCCTATAATACTCTCAAAAAACAAAATATTTAATCAAAAAATATAGAAACAACATCCATTAAAACAACATATGATACTAGCTATCTTCTAAACACCCCATAAGAGAATCACCAAAAAGATGTGGTCTCACAGAACCATTACCTATGTGTATCATCATATATACTCCACCAATTTTTTAAGAAAAAATTATTAAACCATTTAATGTTATAGGAAACCCCTACCATAATCCTCCTCCATACCATGAAACATTTCTTCAAACTCATCCAACAATCTCTATACATCTACTACTCTAGAACAGAGTGTCCCCATGAATTATTATTAGTGCATCAGCAACAATAATTATCTTCCAGATATTAATGAAATTTTACTATAAGAACTCCATACACCTCTACTGATACAGGTTAAAATCTAAATATGAAAATATATAACTGATTATATTATGATCGGTGAAGCCTATGTTTCTCTCACTAATGATGTAATGTTGCCTCATCATCAACAGAAACCCCAAAACACCAACTCAATATCGTATGTGGAATTATAAAACTCATGTAGAAATAACATATTATAACCATATGAGAACATTTACCGATACTAGATCAATAAATTACTCAATATATGATAATAATAGACATATAATACCTCAAAAATGACTCCTTAATATCAAAATAAAAGGATTAGAGAGTAGATAAACTTCCCTACTAAGTTTTAAAAATTAGTCTGAAACTAATTCATACACATGAATGCTTGGTACTTCCTCATTAGGGATTTTAATGGTGGTGAAATATGGGATAATTCATACACGAGAATTCAATTATATCCAATAATAAAATGGAAACATTGAACCTCTCTGTAGTTCATTAGTATTTCACAAGACAAAACAACTTTGATCCCTAAGGGATCGACTGCCTATCACTATTTAGACACTATATGACTATGAAAAATAATATATCATGCCTGAAATTTACACATAGAAAACATAAAATTGATATGACGGTGGAAAGAGAACAATATAATGTTCCTCATATACTCACCATGTTCATCATCCAACATTGAGTGCCAGAGGATGTCATTTTTGAACATTACCATAAATTGATCCATGAAATATTGAAACATATAGTTCATGAGTATAGTGAAAATAACTAGGAAATTTGTGACACAAAATGGAAAAACTATATATTCATAGAGTCTATAATAACAATTGAATGATATCTTTATTATATCTTCCTCTTCCTACATTAATATATGATACCTATACTACAAGTAAATATTTTAAAACTAACCCACTAACTTATACTAATTGAGAAAAATCATATTTCCTTGGGAGGGAGTGATAATTATTGGATATCACCAAGTTATATATTTAACACCCTATTAATGAAATCATATACTATCCAATTTCTTTATAAAAAACATCGAGAAAGCATATAGAGAAATACTAGGATGATAAAGCCCTTATATATCAAAATATGGATATAAATACTAAAATATTATGACCCAAAATGATTCCTTTGATAATGAATAGTCAAAACCATGGAGACTTTAGGCTGTAACTATTTTAGAAAATCATTATCAAATCTAGTTTGTAGTATTACAACATCAATAGGTTTTTTTTGAAAATCCATGATAAATTTTAGAAAAAACACTTCTAAAACCTCTATCAAGCATAATATGAACTCTTCCAACTATGAATATAACTGTTCAAGAAATTATATAATCCATATAATGGTCTTAATAAAAACTTAATGCTATATATTGTACACTCACATCATATAATTAAACTATCGTATGGACCAAATTCAAAATTGCATCTACATAGTATAAAAAATTTATTTCATGAATGACCCTGTGTGGTTATATATCATCCTATGATATATATTTTCCAATGAACTATTCACATCCCTAAAATAAATAAAAAACTAGAAAAACCTCAAACTAGCATTTGTAACTATAAGATAAATGGATGTGTCTCCACATTGGGTCCCAAGTTATAAAAAAAGTTGGGTGTAACAAATGAATGTGAAGATATATAATAAAACATAAATAAAAAAGGTATATATGGTACCTTAAACAATCTTTTTTCCACCTTCTATAAGAAACCCAAGAGAGTAAAATACTTTTGGTAGTATAATATATGATTCACTAAAGCAAACTACTATTAATCCTGAACTAAAAATTGACCACTAACTTCATTCTAGCAACTGACAATAATTGGGAAATAAGACTAAATATGATAATAAGCTACAAAATAAAAGAACTCTAAAATAGATCTCCTAATATATGAATAATAAATACCAAATATAAAGAAGAACATTGAATTATTTTTGGACCATCTCTCAATATATCAGAACATAAACATTAATAATTATTATAACCCATTCCTTTTACACATATAATTAAATCATTTTTAACAAAAATTTATATTACTTAGAACCCTTAGACCGTGAGGCCTAGTGTTTTGTAGACTAATAGCTTCATAATACATCAAAGTTATGGTAAAAACATCTTTATTTTATTATCCACATTAAGATACTAAATCATTTCATCCTATTAAAACTATATGATATAAAATCGAGAATAACAAGTCAAAAGGGTTGAGCTAAAAATCCATTAATAAGAACAAAAGTGGCATGGAAACATAACTTATGAGTTAATGGTATAACATTATTTCATAAAATAAATGTATAATGAGTAATACCATGGAATCAAAAAATAAGGAACAAGGTGTAATCAGATCTTTATAACATAGGAAATGTGGAAAAAACACAAAAAATGGTATAAGATTGATTCAAGGCTAATTTCCGAGATAATATCACATGGTGGAAAAAGTCCCATAATGGATTAGGTTTAATCCCTAATCCCATATATGATGCATCAAAAGAATAAATCATTATACAATGAATTGGATAAATATATGTTCATACCCATCACAACATGTTCATGGTTATTTTTTCTAGAATGAAATAAATCATAAGGCAATGAAAAAAAATTTCCTATGGAAATAAATGGGTTTCATAATATTGTCTCAAATCATAACCAAAATAAATCCCATTATTATTTAATTTGAGAGATGAAAATAAGTTCTATATTAACCCCTCAATGTTATAGAGAATAAAATAGGTTTATATTTAATAAATACATATACATAATTTAGAATCAGTCCATAACATCAATGGTTGTTTTCATTGATGAAAATTACTTTAAAATAATAAATAGAATATTTCACGAGGAAAATTCAATTTTTTACTTTAAAATAAATTCTATAATATCTAAAAACTTCAAAAAAATTATAGAAAACATCTTCATTAAAAAATTGAAATATTATAAAGGAATAACAAATTATTTAGTGGGCATGATGATGGGAATGTTCCATTCAAGGTTCTTCTATTAAAGCAATGATCCCTTTCAATTTTTTTCAATAAAAGTCAAAGGTTACCCTATATGGAAAAAATAGGAAGATTACATTAAAATACTGAATAAAAATATATTAATGGGGAGAAATAATTTTAAAAATTATATAATATTATTAATAACCCTCTAGAATACTATTTTCATATATACCATGATTTTCGAAGGAAAAACATTTTCAACCAAATAGAGAAATAAAACCTGATTTTCTTAAAAAAAATTTCTAAAAAAATTTATTTAACATTGAGTGGAAAATGGTACTATTATGTTAAAATTTCATGAATAACCAAAGGACATTAAAATTAATGTTTTTTACTATTCATTTTTTAAATAATTTCCTACAATGGATATTCAAGCATAAATAATCTTGATTAAAATGATATTGAGACATAAACCCTTACTAATATCATACCTTTTGAATCATAACTAATTTGAATAAATTATATGAATTGTAACATTAAATACATTTAAATATGAAGTATTAATGATATAATATGTAAAATGGAATTATGAACACCATTTAAATGAAATTAGGTTGATAAAAGAACACGTGTCTCTATGAAGGATGTTTTGAGATGAAACCCTTACCTAGAGTCCTTATTTTTTCATGTATGTGTTTTAAATCCTATTTATTAAACATATATAAATGATTTGATTTAATAATAATATTTTTTAGACTTATTCACTTTTACTTAAACCATTTAATTCATTTAATCTATTGATGTATTTAATTACTTAATTAGTTATGCCAACATTGTGGGTCTTGAGGATGCCCGGTTCATAATTTCAAAATAGAATCATTGTTTTGATCATGGTCTAGGGGGTTATTGTTACATAATAATAAGAATAGTAATCATGATTAAATTATCATTTTTATACATATATTATACTTTTTAAAATTACTTGGAATTATTACTATGAAAAATGAAATACGTTACAATCATGGAGATGGTTGACCATATGTACCCTTGTGTTAGGATTCCATTTTAAAACGATCGTGATCAAAATATGATAAGTGCTATTTTAACTATAC
Organism: Viscum album; assembly: GCA_963277665.1. Lineage (NCBI taxonomy): Eukaryota > Viridiplantae > Streptophyta > Magnoliopsida > Santalales > Viscaceae > Viscum > Viscum album. The sequence goes on along the minus strand of OY728121.1, from coordinate 216,454,227 downwards.
ATAATTATAATAATATAATAAATGTCACATTATGTCTTTAAAGTTAGTTACATATACTATCAACATGATGCGTTAATAATAAATCACATCGCTTTGTGTGGCGGTAGTCCATCGTACACGAGAATGATGTTATCAATATTTAATGGATTATAATGGAAGAAAGTATGTGATATATTACATTTTTAGAATAAATAAAAATTAATTAATGTCCTATTTATCTATTTAATGAATCATCATGAATATAATAGAGAGTTTATGATAAAAAGAAAACTACATCGGTTCACAACGACATAGTCCATTAGACACTTGAATGATTATTTTTTTCCCATTTGATGAAAGAGTAGATGGATTTATGTTAGGAAATTAACCAAATAAAATCATAGTATACATTAGAAACTAACAGTATTATATCTTCTTTATTAATAACGATTTTATGGTGGTTTAATAATAAGTAAAACCAAGATGCTCTATTATGAAAGATACATATTCTTTGGAGAACCATTTTAGGATTATAACTAAAGCCTCCATCGATCATACTTAAGAACAATCTAAGTCCTTTAAGATGTTGAAAGGGACGTAAGGAGGATATGTTGTTAGGGATTGGTTAAAAAAATGGGTTTTTAATTTGTGGAATGGATAGGGGAGGGGTTTCGCTTTTATTTTGGGGGAGGAGTGGAAATCTTGGAAATGGCAAAAAACTATTCAATAATGGGAAGTTACTCTCAAGCCAAGTGAATAAAAAATTTAAAATAATTTATCTAAGGAGATATAAGGCCAATAAAAACCTCTATCACTAAAAATAATCATTTTTAAATTGCCTCCTCCATTTACCTCTTTAGTTTAACCCCTACTAAACTAGTTTTCATGTTTACCATTGTTGCATATTTTTAGTTTTTTTACTATTAATTTTGAAGTAAAATTATGTTCAAATTTTCATGAACCCCTACCTATAAAGATACCACAATTAGCGGAGATAGATAATGACCCCTTAGTCCTTACTCTAGCAGGAACCGAGTTGGTGACAAGCACTGAGTGTATAAAAATATCTTAAAATGGGAGGAATTACCATATCTTATAATATTGGATCAGTAGATAAGATGAATCATAAATAGTGAACTCAATTACATAATACAAAGAGAAAATAACCATTCCCAAATTCCTATACAAATGAAATATGTATATATAAAATTCTCTAAAAGCATATACCGAATTGTGAAACTAATGAAGTGATGAAACAATTATCCACTAGTATGAGATATTAATGTTTTCCAGATCAATGTAGTCTTAATATAATCATGAAAATCAGATAATATAAATAGGATTAAAATATTAGTATACTCAGTTGGGAAACCATATACTCTCATGAGCATGTGATTGAATCATACTAATTCACCCATAATAAAATAGAATAACCAACAACAGCTAAACATTTCAACTAACTATTACAACCACAATAAGGCATTATAACCAAATAATGAAATACATGTATAATAACATAATTATATTCATATCAATAAAGGGTACCCCACACCGATGTTTCACTAATTTTTCACTCTCACACCCCATTTTCATATTTTCCGGTGCTACTATATCTTTCAAAGACCATATTCTACATCCCCACATCAAGGTAACCTCAAATCATGCCCACTGATAATAAGGCCACCACCCCAAAACACTATCACATCTCATCTTTCCAAAAGATACATTATCATTCTCATCACAACCACCACTATAAATAGAGTAGTAGGGTATCATGAACATGAATGGAATCAACCTATTTACCTCCTTCCATGTATGCCCACACCATAAGATTACCCATAGCATGGCTATATCAAATTTCAATCAAAGACAGATATGCCATCACCCATTTCACTAAAAACCCTCTAGAAATCATTTAATGTGCATAGCTTCTCTCATAATAGAAATAGTGAGAAATAATGACTAGTCATCCATACACCAACTTTTTTAGGATGTTGACCCTCTATGTTAATATAGGAGTGTTGAAACATATTTCTATATACGGGTGGGTTGGGTATTGAAATCATAAGTACTATATAATTATGTAAATATATATCTACACAGAAGACCGACCTATGAGTTCACAAAATAAAACTATAACCAACTCACAATAGACCCACTTTTTTTTCCCACCACTAAGTTAAAAACACCACACATGTTTCAAACCACATTTTTCATTTCAATCCGATCCCATCTTCCAGCACATTTATTTCATTATTATTAATCACTCAAATTTGAACACCCAACACTTAATTTATTTATTTTTTAATAATTTTTATCCCACAAACCCAACCATCCAAATACATTTCAATAATTACTATCATGTTATTGCATTACTACCTAGGTATCTAGCACAATAAAACTACACATAACAAGAATGTAATCCACACTATCAAACCATTACCTGACTTCCCTAAATGAACAACAAAATAACCAAATCCTCACCACCCTAAATGAATGCTAAAAAAATATCACCACACCAACCCAAAAGAGAAACCAAACAAACCATCAACTCGTTGCCCCAAAATTGTGACCATTAAAACTATTACCTATCCTCAAAAATGAACATATAGATTAAACATCACCAAACTCCCCCAAAAGCACAGTCACATATAACCAATTGGACCCACATGCCCCAACCACACAATGACTATACAACACCTCCTCCAAGCACCACCACACACTACAACATGTCATAATACATTTTACATATTTTGTGAGGATAATTTATCAATACCACTTATATATTTTATCCACACAATCCATAAACCTAGGGAAACCATTTCTTTAGAAAATAGATGTTATTAGCTAATTTATCATTTAGGATGATATCAAAAAATACACCAAAAAAGGAAAAATTCCATAACTCATTTCAAAAAACAGTCACCCAACAACCAGTACATTCATCGGGGATTCAATATCACATAATCCACCATATCACAATAATATTAATGATTTAAAAACATGAGAATCACCCCCATTTCCCTTAAATTTCAATTAACTAATTCATTTATCTTGATTAGGCTAGTGAAAACCATCACCTATAGATAAAAAATAGAAAAAACCTCCCACATGATCCAAAAAAGTGAGAGACATGGGATAAACTATATCAAATAATCGTTTCGAAATAACAGCACACCTTAAGGTGAAAAATAAATCCCAAAATCCACAACTACACACAAAAAACACTGATTAACCTACACTACATCAAGGGTTATCAAAAATGAAACCTTACCCACAACCAAAAATAAAAAAGAAAAAAACAATGGATATTTGAGAGAAGAATAGGAGGAACCCATGGGAAAGAGAGTTGAAATCATCATGGATCACCACTGTAGATCTACCAGAACCGATAGATAGATGCATGAGGAAGGGGATTGATGATCCTTTGAGAGTCACCTAGTGATTTCCCAAAATAATAGAGGAAAGATGAATTGATGAATTAGGATGTTTTCAACAAAAATAACTTTTTAAAACTTGGAACTTGTTACTTTTATGTCTTATAACCATATCATGATTTTTAATTCATGGGTTTTCTAAAAAATACTTCTTCCACTGAAATTCATGTTAACATGGTTTGATTTAATTACACAACATGAATACATTTCACATATTCCTCAATTACTGAACATAATATATGAAACTCAATATCTAAATAATCCATGAAACATGAGTTCACATCATGTAATCCATTCATGATGTGTATTTCCCTTTTTCACCTTGAACCACCATAGAACCTCCTCAAGCCTCCTCTAGAACACCTCAAACAACCAAAACTGGTAATGCAATGATTCAGGAAGGAAGAAGCTATTACAAGAAATATAATATTGAATTAATTATTCTTATGGAAAATATTGAATCCATTTTATCAATTATAATTCACATAAATCAAAGATTTTATTTTGAAATTAAATCAGCAAACATGTTGAAAAAATGTTTTTCCAAGTAATGATTTTTTCATGCATTAGATAATCATATAATAACTATATGATAAGTAATAATAATATAACAAATTAAAAATAATTTTTATAGATATATATTTAATAAAATATATTTAAATCATTATTTATTAGGGGTTATTATAATGATTGGAAATGGAGAAACAATATGCACTATAAGATGTTTTTAGACAGATTTGTTTTAAAGCCTAAAAGTAATAATATATTAAAATAGAGTTTAAAGATGATATTAATGTACATAATGGGAAAAAATATAACTAAATTATACTTATTTTCATTTGAAATAATATTGACTAAAATTATCTGAGTTTTAAAATACTTAATTTATTAATAATAAATTACAGTTTTACAAAAATCATTATTTTCACTATTCATAGAAAAGTCAATAATTTTTTTCAAAATCTCATAATATCACCCAAAGTAAATTTTTATAGCATAATTTCACAAAGGAATTTAATTTTAAAGAATAAATTTCTAAAATTTATATAGATTAATTAAATTATTTTCTCACAAAAAAAATATTTTTGAAGGGAAACATATTATTTTCTAGAATAAAATATATGTATTAAATGTTGAGTGTTTGTTAATAGTATATAAATAATGTAATACACAGGGGTAAATTGGGTTTCTGATGCTCTTTCCAAGTGCACTATTAAAGAGGTCGGCTCTTTATGGTCTGTTGTTACACCAACCTTCTGTTGTGGGTTGGTGGATGCTGATATGTGTGGTGATGTGTTTACACGGCTTTGTTAACCCCCATGTTACTTCTCTGTTATTGTATTTACTTTTTTATTAATAAAATTTTATGGGAGTGGGGTTGACTGCTCTTGATTATTCTGATTGAATACATGAAATTTATGTATATTCTATAAAATAGATAATACTATTCATACCATAAAATTTAATGCATTGATAATTTTTTTTATCATTTGTATAATAATATTTTAAAATTATATTTTGGTTTGTTTAAATGAAGTGTTACATGATGAAAACACTATCTAACATTGTGTTGTTTCAAAATATTTGGGTGTTATATTTTACCCATTTAAATAAATTGTATTATTGAAATTTGAACTTATTCTAATGAATTAGGGGTTTGATATTTGAAAATAACCTATATGGAAAATCAACAATTTAAAATGGGTTAATATTAATATCTCTTAAAAAGGAAAGGTAAATAATAATTTCATCTATAATATCACACATATATGATTCCAAGTAGGATAACATTAGTGGAATGTGAAAATATGTATATATAAGAAAATTAAAAATAGTTATTGACAGTGATAGAGATTTTTAATTATGATTAAGTGAATGATAAATATGCTGTTAAAAACTGTAAAAAAATATGTGATGAATTATATGACCAATGATTCATCAAATATTAATGTTATTGGATAATTTTTATTCAATATTATTTTCATAGATTTAAAGGATTATTTTATTTTCTTGAAAGTGAATTCATGATAATATACCAAATTGATATCATTTTATTTCATAAATTCAATTTCTTCATTTCATTGTTCTTCGATCATATTCCACTCCACCTCTTACTCTATGGAATTAATATCCAATATTAATTTTTTTATTCCTGGTGTACAAAAATTTAATTTTAACAAAATGTAAGATCTACAATAGAGTAACAATTTATTCCTCTTATCTTTATTAAAACCAAAATGGTTAGAAAAATTTTATAAAATACCCAAAATGAATATGAATATATTAATCTAAAAAAATAAAAAATAAAACCAGTGGTTTAACATATATTAGACCTTAAATAAATAACTCTATATTCCAAATAGCCTCAATAACCTTGACAACAAATAATGTTTTATCCTAAAATATTATCTTATAGCCTTTAGCATACATCACCAAAACATAATATCATTTTCCCTAATAATTATTCAGGTTATGCGTAAAAGTTTTATATATCACATACCCATAAAAAATCTCCCATAATATGATGATAATCCTAGAAAAAAATTAAACAGTAGATATGTTTTTAACCACTAAATTCATCTATAGAACTTATTTTTTCCCACAATAAATAATATTAACTTACTGTAATTAACTCAACATCAAGTACATATCAAAGATTATCCTTTCCATAATCATGTATTTTTTCATAATATATCACAATAAAAATAAATCAAATTTAAAATTAATTAGTACCATTAAATATATACATGAAAATAATTAAATCAAAACTAATGAAGGAATCTTTTTTAAAGAATCAATATTCTTATTAACTGAATACCATTAACAAAAACACTTCAACAACATGATTCTAGAAACTAAAAAACAAAACTCATCAATCATTCCAAGTTAATTATATTCATAAAAATTATATTTTTATTAATATATGGATTAGCGAATCAATTAGGATAATGACCAATTTTCTCACATCTATGTCATTTAATTTTTATGGTACGATTGGTTGAAAATTATTTCCTATAGTTTTTTCAACTAGACTCTTCATTTTTCATTATACATTATCTTATTTGTGTCTTTCTTTACCAAACATAATGAATTATATAATTCCTTTTATTCATTTTACATGGTCCATCTTCCCATATTTTTGGCATGTAATAAATTTTATCTTCTATTCATTAGCATTTTTATAATATGAACTTCAATGATATGTTATCCTAACCTTCTTTGATGTGTTTAGAAATTCAAATATATTCTATCTTTAAATTATAATTAGAGATATTTAAATTAGAATGATAATAAGATATTTAACTACCATTATTAATATCTTAGGCATATTTTTATTAAAATCATTAAATTTCCAATCACATGTGTTTTTGGAATGATTTCCACAATGTTCAGCCATTAACTAATTAGAAAAAAAAGAAGAGGATAAATTGAAATAAATGGGAGGCTTATAATAATATAGTAAATAACTTATAAATGATAACTATATCATTAATTATGACTCTATAGGTTTAAATATAGTTTAAACATTGTAATTTTTTATATTATGTTTTCTAATCAGACAATTTTTTCAAGATATTCAAAGTGGTCCATAAAGTGTTTTGTGAACATCCATAACAAATCCACCAATAGTCTAAATAAGGTTTGTAGTAAGGACCATTTTCACACACTAGGTGATGATCATATACATCAAAATCCACACTTTTCTAAGTTATTACCCCTATGTACAACAATTCTACAACCACATCCCCTTATAGTATCCAAATATGGATGTATTTAGATAGAATCCACTCACTCTATACTTAAACTAAATTTATAGTTATTTTCCTATTCATTGAATTATCCTTATATTTTTCCTTGACATATACCTAGGGTTCACACTAAATTTTTCTCATAATATTTTCTAATTTATAACTAGAAATTTTCTCTAATTACAACTATAAGAAACTACACCTTTTACACATATTATTTTATGATTTTCAACATAAACATATTTTATGTACAAACCAAAGATCATGAGGCATTGTGTATTTAGAATAATAGGTTCCTAATACATAAATATGACTGGGATATATTTTTTGTTTTATTATAAATAATGGATCCCAAAACGATTTTGATCTTCTAAAAATATTTTGGATAACCTGGAGATTACATAGAAAAAAGGGGTGAGCTAAAAATCCAAGTAAGGGAGTAAACATCACAGGGAAACATAACTTGTGAGTAATATGTAAAAAATGACTTCATAAAAGGAAAGTATCATGTGTAATAATGTTAAATACATAACATAAGAAACATGATATCATATGACCATGGTAGATTAGGAAAATAAATTTAAATAAAACATGCCAAAAAATTAGTCAAGGATAACTACCTAGTTAAAATCACTTGGTAAAAAATATACCATAATGTATTAGGCTTACTCTCTAATCCCAAAAGTGTAATCTCATGAGAAAATACCATTACCAAATTCATTGTATCACTATTTGGGTGCACACATCCTAATAAGATAATATTTTTTTGTTCCACAAAAGGAAATCATCCATAATGCAAAAAATAAGAATTACCCATAGAAATAAATGGGATGTATAATCATGTCACATATCATAAAAAAAGAATTTTCACAATGATGAAATTCAAAAAATAAAAATAATTAGTGTTTTACACAATTAAAGTAAGGGATAATATGCTAGATATATACGTGAGATACAAATATACATAATTCTGATGAAATCTATAATATCCAAAAAAACTTTTATTGATGAAAAATTTATTTAAAATATTATATAAAATATTTTATGATGGAAACTCCCTTTCTACATTAAAATAAATTCTTCAAAATTAATTTTTTTGATAATTTTATAAAAAAATTAATTAATAATATCCAATGAAAATGTAAAATGGAATATTTAAAAAATTTTGTGTTCATAATAGTGGGAAAGATTTGTCCATGCCGAGTACATTAAAATAATGATTCCTTTTACATTTTCATAAGATAAGTAAAAAATTATATTCATTGGATAATTAAAATATGGTCCTATTTATTTATTTTTCAAATATAAGAATGATTAAAAATAAAAATAAAAAATCATAAAAAATATTAAAACATTATGGATTGTTTTTTTGTAAATTATTTGTTTGAGGAAAACATTTTTTCAATTGAAGAGATAAATAAAGTCATATTTCATAAAAAAATTCTCAATAATTTTAATTAAAAATTAATAAAAAATTGTAATATTTCATGAAAATTTAATGAATAACATGAAGATAAAAACATTAAACTGTTTTATTATACACTTATCAAATAATTTCTTATAAAAATATTTAGTCATAGAAAATATCAATTAAAATGAGATTAAAACCTAAACCCTTACCGCTTTGGTAAATTTTAAATAATAACTCCTATTAATGTTGTAAATGAATTATTTAAAAAATAGAAATATTTATGAAGTATTCATGATATAATATTTTAAGGGTCATTATATACACTGTTTATTAGAAATTAGGTGCATAATATTGATTGTCTATAAATGATGGTTATTTCGAGACGAACCCGTTACCTTTAGTCCAGAATTTGTCATCTGTGTATTTTATCTCATGTATAATAAAAATATACCAATTATTTATTTTCTTAAGAAACATTTCAAGGTTATATCCCATATTATTATACCATTTAATTCATTTATTTTAATGATTTATTTAATAACACAATCAGTTATGTCCACATCTGTTGTTTCAAGGATGAACAGTTCATAATTTCAAAAAAAAGTCAGTGTGTTGACCATAGTAAAAGGGGTTATTATTCCATAATTTTTAAAATTAATAACTATTAAATAATTATAATTATTATAAAATATTTATTCTCTTAAAAATTCCCAAGAATTATGTTTACGAAAAATGATATGCATTACAATCATATAGCTGGTAGGTCATATGTACGTGTGTTTATGTTTTACACTTTTCAATGATCATGATAGAAAGAAGGTATGTTTTTATTTTACCATAATTTAATTCTAATAAAATAACAAATAAAAAATTATTTCATTAAATATAGATACATATACCATCCAAGTGATTCAGTAATAAAAAATGAATCATATTGCTTCATGAGGCAGTAGTCTACCACACACATGAATGATGGTATCATTATTATATAGATGATAATATGTGAAATTATTGGGCATATTAATTTTATAGAAATACTAATATTTAATTAATATAATATTTAAATATTAAATACATAATCATGAAAATCTAGGAGATACAATGATGGAAACCAAATTACCACGGTTTGTTAGGCACTATTCAGTTGTACAGAGGAACGATATTTTCATTTACCATTTGATGGAAGAGGATATGGATTTATTTTATAAAATTAAAAAAATAAAATATTTTTTTATAAATGGATTATGTTATTTAAAAATTATTAATATGTATTTTGAAATAGGATAAAGAAGAAATAAAATGATGATTCTCAGTTAAGAATGATTCAACTTCTACCGAACACCTCTTTACTATTAAAAACTAATGCATCCCTCGATTTGTATTAGGATAAAATGAAGGACTCATGTATATTTTAAGTTAAATTAGGAAGATATTTGGGAAGGTATAATCCAATAATTTTTTATATTTTTGAAAATTATAGGATAATGGGTACCCTTTTATAAGAAAGGAGGAGTGGAATTCTTCTAAGTACACAAAATAATTTAATAATGAGATTTTAATCTAAATATATGTGCCTATTGTTTTTCAAATAATGTATTATAGGAGATATAATTCCTTATAAATCCTATAAAATTTAAAATATATTTTGTTACTCATGTTATTCTATTTACCTATTTGTTTAATGCCTTCAAAACATAAATTCCAACATTAACTTCTGTAACATATTATTTCTATAATTATTATAAATTTTAACCAAAACTTATTTTTTCATTATAATATAATAATAATTATTCTAAATAACAATATATAATCCTTTTCATCAAATTCTATTCATAAAATTTATTGAATTAAATTAAATTTTAATCCTGCCAATGTGTTGAAAAACCCTTTTTTTCATGAATGGAATTTTTCCTAAATAAGGTGATCTTATAATATATATATATGACTGGTAATTAATATTTAAAAAATTAAAATTAAAATTTATAGATATATAATCTATATTTTTAATTTAAATAATTACACATTAGTGGTTATTTTAATTATTTTAAATGGACAAACATTATAAATTTTTAAACATTTTATAGAACAATGTGTTTTAAATCACAAAAAGAAAGATATATTTAACTCAAGTATAAAAATGATTTAAATGTAATAAGTTGATTAAATAAAAATAATGAGTACACTTATTAATTTTAAATCATATTAATACAATCATTAAACTTTTAAATATGTCACTTTTTTAATATAATGGAAAATTTTACAAATATTAGTATTTTTCACTATTGAGGGAAGAATTAATATTTTCAATAAATACAAAAATTTCACCTTAATTAAATTTTCATATTATAATTTAAGAAAAGATGATAGTTTAATAAAATAGAATTTATAAATTTTCTATAAATTAATTATAATATTTTCTCATAAAAAAAAATAAAAATGATATTTGAAGGAAACAACATTTTTTAAAAGAAGATATAATTATTAAAATTTGTGTGTTAATTAATAAATTATCAATAAATTTATAATGTAATTTTAGGTATACTTCATAAATAAGATAAAACTCTTCCTACCAAACAATTTAATGGATAAGTTAAATTATTCACATTTAAATAATTGAATTTCACTATTATATTGTGGTTAATTTAAACATAGTGTTTCATGCCGATACGCTAGTGAAAAAATTTATATTTTAATATAAAGGGGTGTTACACCAATATTTGAGATATTCAATCAATATCAATTACCATTGGGATGTTATGAAGACTCTCCTCTTGAGATAATATGGAATACTCATGAATCATGTCAATTACATATTCCATTTCAAGAATGTTTAGATATTAATGCAATGTATATTAGGTGACTTGATACTGAATTGTGGGATGAAGTTCCTCATAAAATGCAGCACACTGACCTACTCATCTAGATATAGTTCTAGGTTAAAGTAGAGAGGGTTTTTGAATTGAATCTCAATATCTTTCATGCTCATACTCTCCTACCGAATGGAATGATGTTCCAACCAATTTTATTCCTTCATCATCAATTAATGGAACTATGAAAGGAACTAAATTAGGAAATATTTCTATTAAATAGTGGACTCCTCACACTCACAGTGAAGGAAAATCCAATACTAACATGTTTCCCTTCTTAATAAACTAACAAACAATGCAATCCAAAGATCTATCCAAGAAATTACCAGACTAAAAATAATATTGGAATCCACTATCAAATTATCCATCACCAAAATAGATAATGGACCCATAAATTTTTCAATGATTTGATGTAAAATATCACGTAATATCTTCCTTCAAGACACATCCTCCTTAGTTGGTTCAACCATCATACGAAATACCACTCCCACCTATAATACCTTTCCATCTTGAATCAGAAATGTTGGATGAGAACAACTCATCACTTTATGTGATGAGGAATACTCTTGATCTCATTAACTTAGAATTATTATATGATCATTTAACATTATTAATTTTAATTTTCCTAGAAACTAATTCAATCAATGTGGAAAAATATTATTCATGTAACTAATAGGCCTATAATAAAAAATTTACATCACCATTTTTAATTTTTTTTGTAATTTTAACATAATTATATAAGATCATAGTTAGATGAACCAACCATAATGTACATATATATTTAATTATTATATATAAATATTCATGAAAATTCACAAAACAACGCCAAAAACTAAAATGTTTGTGTCTTTTAATACTTATTATATGAAAACATATTTTATTATATCTTCAATATCTCCCAAATATATTCATAACTCATGAATCCCTTCTAGAGTTATCATACATTATAACCCTTTTCATAATTTGGGGAAGAAAAAAAATAGTTGAGAAGAAATTATCAAATAAAATAAAACCTGGATATTTCAACCACAAATCATAATATTTGATAAGATGGGAGTTATAGAATAAGAATATAATCAATTTTCATAGAAAATACATAAGAAAATCTTACTTATTGAAACATATATTATAAATCAAGATTTATTGTATAATGAATTTGATATTAAAAAAGAAAAAATTCATTAGACTATAGGACCATTAGTTAATAATCACAAGACATGAAAACATAACATATAAATAAGATTGTATTATTATATTTTTGAACAAATATAAGTATGCATAATCATTTCCAATTCCAGTGAACACTTCCATGACAATAATCACATTGTTTAGAATTTCCCTTTTTGGATTGTGTTCACTCCATATTCTAATTAAACATTTGTGTATTGGAGGTACTCTATTGTCTATTTCATATCATCTCAAGATATATAATGCTGTACCAAATGATATTAATAGATATATAATTACTAGAACACCTATCACATAATGTAAACCAAACATTTGGGTTCTCTATGAATGTGGAAAAATTCATAACTCCTTTATAGCATAATTTTCCATAAAAAATAATCATGTTCCCTTAAACATCCACAATACATGATCATTTCCCATTCAAAGTAATATATTTGATTTCATCATTATATCATATACATAGATAAAAATATGGAATATGAATTTCCATTTACATTTATTTAGAACTCATTTATAAGTAAATTATAATATTTTATTAAAAAATAAGAAGAAATACTAATTTGGGAAATTTTAAGATAATGATTACTTACCCAAATGGACAGACCTCCTTTATTGAAAAAACAAGATTACAAAATTGAATTGTATGGTCTTTTATAATAGTCCTGTCGAAAAAGAATGAAATATCCTTAGGAATGACCTTGGGAAAGGTCCTTTCAGAATTAGTTTTCACTTTATTTTCAAACCCATCATCCATGAAATTTTCATGAAGACATGTATGTGTGATGATGTAATTATTGGGAAAAAGTGAGTCTAAAAAATTTATCCACCTTATAGACTTCCACTATGAGAGATGAATGATTTATTTTCTGATATCCCACAAAATGGCGGTGGAATAACATTAAAGGAAAAAATTAAACCAACCACATGTTTATTTTATTTCATACACATTGATAATGCCAATTATTTCATAATCAAGAGATGTGGTGGTTCCACATGGTCCATAGAGGTATCCCAATTCTTCACCATAATGGTTTCATAAAATCACACCATATCCAAATAGACCATGATTTCCACTTGATGTTCCATCATTGTTACATTTCATCCATAATAGAAATAAACATATCCATATAAATTTAATTGTTCCCAAAAGAGACTGATAATTACCTGTGAATCCAAAGATTTTAAGTAGAGTGAAATAATTTAAATAATTATCATAGAGCCCATTTTTGATTCCATTTTCATTTTTAACTATTTCGATAATTTTGACAAATGCTGAATGAAGGATAAAATGCATCTTTTCATATATAACTTTGTTTCATCTTTTCCATATAAAATGGAAAAGTTTGAAGATTGATTTTATAAACAAATTAATAATCTATTGGGAGAGAGAAATCTTTATCAAAGATGAAATATAGTCAGTGATACATGTTATATGGGATAAAATGACATAGAAATAATCATCTATCTAAATCCAAATTAAAAAATAGTCCTAAAACTGAGAAACAAGTGATCAATATAATCCTTATGATGGATACATAGATAAAATCTATAGAACAACTATATGAGAAAAAGCTATAATAAATCCTCATTATGAATATTTTAATTAATAACCCTACATAAAAGGTTAAATCTAGATGAAAGTATCCAAAATAGCCAAACTGATTTTCTCCCCCTAAATAACCGTTTGATTGAACATATTTGAGGAAAGACTCCCATTTATTTATGGTTCCCAAACTAAAGAATTATATCCATTAACAATGATGTAATTCATAACTTGTTCCTTGATTTCATTTGGAACAATGTCTAATGAATCCAAAATTCTCTTCTCTATCGATACATTTGTTTTGAGTAATGAAACAAGATCTTTTAGAAAATTAAGAAGAGAAATACCTATTCAATTATCTTACATGAAAGTTATATAATACTTGTATTTGAATAAATAATAAGAATCTACTAAAATATTAGATAATTATGTCTTAAAATTAAGCAAAAACAGAAGTGTCCATATATTTATGATTCCTTGTTTTGAGCCCATTTTTGAACTGATATCTAATAAAATAAAGTTCCAAATAATTCTTATTGATGAATCTCGACATAAATAATGAATGCAATGATTGATTAAAATTTAATATATTTTTAATTCCAATCCCCACATTATTAATCAGTTGACAACTCGCTTTCCATGGGATAGTCACAAGTATTTTATGAAAGATGCATCCACTCCAAATAAATTTTTTTGTTGGATGTATTGATATTTTTGATGAGTCCCAAGATCCATTTATTGACCATGAAATAATAAAAATAATAAAAATAATATCTACCTTCAAAATACTATCCTACATTCCATTGAAAGAATATTTACTTTCCAATTAGATCGATGATTTCTAATTTGGATCACAATGTTGGAAGAAACACCGGAATATGATTTTATACAAAATAATTCAACACAGAGGTAATTAAAGGGAAATTCACCACCTCTCATTCCCAACTAAATAATCATTTTTTTTCTAACTATATGAATTTTCATTCCAAATTATAAGATATAATTTTTTTCAAACTGATCGCCTTGCCAGAGACTTTTTCATAATGAAAGAAATAATTTTTTATGTTCTGTATATTTATTTTTTCAGATTAAGTGAAATGGATAATTTCATCAACATATAATAAATGAGTGGGGGAATCAAGGCCGTAGCCAACTATGGTGGGTTATTTTGTTAGAATTAACCATTATTGTGAAGTATTTAGAAATAAAAAAAATTATGGAAGACAGAGGATAACCTTTTCATACACCTCTAGAGAATGAAATGTAGTCACAAGGAGGTCCACTGATAAGAACGGCGATATGGACTGAGCTCAGAATAATTTTCAACAATATAATAAAAGTCTCATAAAATTAAAGACAAATACAACCTAGGAGTAAAAATCCCTAATTTAATGTTCCTTGGGATTTTTAGACAAGAACTTTGATTGAGAAATTTTCTCATCAATTAGTTTTTTTTGTAAGGTTAATACATTCATAGGAAGTGATGAGAAAATATGGAATTTTTCAAGCTTTGATAAAGCCAACTTAATTAGAATAAATAACTCACATTTCATTACCATCAAGCTTATTAGTGAGAATATTCCCAATAAATTTTTAAATAGGTTTTATATGAACCACTGGTTTGAAGAGATGAATCTCATTATCATTTTAAATATTTGTAATCAATGAAAGGAATTAATCATTAATTACCAATGTTAGTTAACCACCTATGAAAAAATATTTAGTATTCATATAAAAATCACCACTAATAGTATCAAAAATAGTTTGAAAGAAATAATTTGTGACACCATCCGTACAAGGAGATATTGTAGTGTTAAGACCAAAGGAAACTTCTTTGAACTCAAAATAAAGGGGATCAACACATAGAAAATAATTATAACCATTTTCAAATAGTATGGGAATGACGTCTTCTATAAGCATAATGAAATTTATTAGGCCATTAATTAAATTATAATAATAAGAAAAAACATGATCATTCAAATTATATCTTTTATATAATATCTCCCCATTGTCACTAAGAATTTATAATGGTCTGCCGATTTTCCTGACTCTTTGTAGAGATTTGAAAAATTTAATGTTTATTTCACCCTCATAATATTTAAATTTGATAGATTCTGTTGGGATACATTTTATTGTATTTAATATGATATTGGGGTAATTATTATTATACATTCCAAATCAATACTCCATGGAAAAGACCAATGTAGTATAAATCTCCTTAATGATGTGAAGAAAGGATTCAAGATGATAAATTGTTTCAACCATGTCAATGAATCAATCTCAACCACAATATTTCAGCTTTTTTTTAACTGAATTAATGTTTCAAAGACACTTCAAATAAGTTTCCTTATAATTAAAATAATTCACAGTGACCCGTAAAAATTACTTACAGTTAGGATGCAAGGAACATGACTTGTTTAGATGAAAAGAAATTTTGGTTTTTCACCTATGATAGAATAGATGGTATAAATAGGTTGATAATCATAATTTAGTATTTCAGGAGTACTATAGGAAATAGAGGCCCATAAATCATGAGCTAAATACTTCAAAAAACCCTCTCCAATTTTATGGAAACCATTTTTTTAAATGTTTTTCTATACAAAGTGTATTTTTCACAAACCATGTTATCTTCACGAATGATTCTAATTTAAATTATTGACCTATATTGCATATTTTTTTTGTAAAATAGTTAAACATGGTAAGACACAAATTATGATTAATAATGGAAATCAAATCCCTAAGAAGTGTCAATGGATCATTTAGGGAGCTACTCAAGCCCTGAATGTTTTTTCAAAAATCAATTCTCTCTTCATATCCATTATAAGAATAGATGAAAACAAAAAAAAAACATTAATTCACAACCTACAAAAGATAAATCTAATTTCATGTTATTTGGAATTTATAAAAAAATACCATCCACACTTAAGTTAGATAAGACCAAAATAAAGTTGATGTTATTTGTAGAATGATTTGTTTTAGTATATACCATCATATAAAAAGAGTTAATTCTCCCCCAAAAAATATATTTTTGTGAGAAATACCAAGAATATTAGTGCTAAAATTATTGTTAAAATAGTGAAGATAATTAATTCTATTCGAGTTGTATATACCCCCAACAACTCCGAAAGATAATATACATTGAAAAAGTAATTTAGAGGTCGATCTAACTTTTTTATTTCTTACAACATTTTGTTTATTTTTTTATTTTCTAGAAGACAATAATTTTTACCTATAATTTTTTAAACTACAATTTTTCTCATTGAATGTTGTGTCATAACTAGGGAATCCCACTGAAATATTTTGATCTGAAATGTTGGTCGAAGTAGATTACTCAAGATAGGGGGTGAATTGAGTGTCTATAAAAATTTATATGAAAAAGATCACTTAAAAAGACTCCCAAAAAAATGAATACATGCCTGTTAATCAAGGTAATACAGTTATAATAGATGGAATATTCAAATAACTTCTTAGAAGATTAATTAATTATCAGTAATATCAATGTGAGTTATTGATAAAACTTTTGAAGCTACTCTAATTAGAAAATAAAGTTATAACTTCTTTCCAAGACTAACTATCAAAGTAAAAACTAGTTTTATGAAATATAAAGTAATACAGAGAAAAACCAAATTAAAATAAACAGTAGATAAAACATGTGGCTCAGTTTGAAGCCAATACCTAATCCAATCTACTTGGTGATCACCTACCACCAAGAAGTTTTTATTAACAAACTTCATCCACGCCCTGGATCAGGGTAAACAATAGTATATAGGACTATCCATGTCACATAAACTCTTCAACTATTATTCATTGGCATAAACTACCAAGTCACATAAGGAACTCTTCCACACTTATCCATGGGAGTAAACAGATGTAAGAAGATATGTGAATAAGGATATCTTGTATCCTTCAGTTTAGTACATGAGACAATGTGTGTTTTAATACAGACACACACACACACACACTTCTCAAAAGATAAAAATAGTTCACAATAGAAAAAATATGATGAGATATGATTATAAATTCTTTGAGTGTTGATCTATGTAGCTCTAGATTTGTATGATTATGCAGATGAAAATATCAAGTCCTCTTCTGAAAAATATATTATCGCAAGTCTGGTGCTATAGTTTCTAGTTCGATGAAGTAAGCTATGTAGCTCGTTTTCTTCTTTGAGTTGGTACTATGAAGATGTTTGAGGCTCTGATCTACAATAGTTCATCATTTTTGGATCAAGAGTGCTTCGTGTGTTCTTAAGTAGTAAATTTTGCATGCATATGTTATATTTCCAAACACTCGCTCGTCTCCTACTCAAAGTCTCGTGTTTTTGTCTTTATTTCAGGGTACACATGTTAGAGACGATATGATATATGTTATCTATACCTTGTACCTCGTACTATTAGGTGAAATGTCTATGAAGAAACATTAATTATGTCAGTGCCATTAAATGACTCAAATATGACCATTAGAAATTAAATTGAAAATGACTAAATAGATTAAATAACGATGTCACAGTTTGTCTTGAAACTGTATCACTTGGAAACAGTGTCATTAGAAAATGGTGTCTTATCCATTGAATTTGAATGGTGAGATAGTCATGGTGCCAGATTTGTTTTGAGATCTAGAATCGGTAACATGAGTGTGGTGTTAGAATCATGGTGTCTCATGTAACAGTGTCTAGTCCTTTGTTAAAACTTTCAACGGTGTCTTGGTGATGGTATTAAGGAACCAGTGTCACTGGCGTTATGAAATATGAAATTGGTTACTATCTCCGAGTCACAGTGTCAGTGTTATGGTGTCAGGGTTATGATTTTAGGGTTACGGTGTCCGGGTTATGGTGTCTGGGTTACGGTGTCTGGGACTTTTCTAAAATCTAGAACCGGTGAAAGACTTAATGTTTCTCAGACATAGCCAAATATCTATAAAATGTCTTATAAAATAATATTTATAGAATGAATTATACTTAATAATTAATGTAATAAAACATTATAGGAAAATATCAAACATAGTTTAAAAGATTCAAACCTGATTTATCAGATTCTGAATCAGGATCTTGTGAAAGTTCATACAATGAGTTTTAAGAATTAAAGCATAGGGAAACCAACTATTTCTACACATTATTTGTGATAGATTAATCTAGGTGAACATGATTTGTGATCATTAAAACATTATTAAAACATAATTATTCCAACATGGAAGATCATGACCAATAGTATATCATGTTTTTATTATAACATAATTAGATTTTAACTCATGATTTACAATGATATTCCTGTAGAAGTTATCTAAATCACGGGATTCTATTAATCTTTTCTTAGATTCATCAATGGAAATCATGGAATATCAGGGTAGAGAATCATCTTGATCATTAAATTCATATATCAATGATGACATTTATGGTTTTTATTTATGGATATGGATTAAATTATTTTTTTCATCATTATATATACCCACCTAATGATGAAGCAGATCAGGATCCTTGTTATCAATAGGATATTGAATTTACCCTACAACTGCACTAGGTCGAACCTTATATTTTCAACTACTACAACTCTATGATTTCTCTAATTTATGAGGTTATATTCTTCCACTATTGGATTTATCATTCGAAATCATATAAGATCTTGCTGTAGTTCCATAAAAATCATTGTCTTCTTGTATAGTGAGGACTTGTTTTCTTTCATTGTTTATGAATTTATTTCATTTATTTTTTCATCATTATCTTTAGCCACCTATTGGTGAATCTAATCAAGTTCCTTAGAATCTTGGGGTTCTATAGGAATCGATCATGTAATTTCAAAAGACTCCATAAAATTTATAATAAAAGTCTTATTAGGTTCCAAGAATTAATAATAAGATAGTTTTGTTTTCATAACTATAGAAGGATTGTTTTTGATTACTGTAACACCCCGAACCTAGAAACCAAGAGCCAGTGCAATATTTTATTACATTTTAATTTTTACAAGGAATAAAACACTAAAGGACCATTTAGTTTAGCAGTCTTTGAAAGAAAAATTACATACCCGATACCCATTGTACATTTGGATAAAAAAATAAAACATGATATACAATAAACTAAAATGAACTTCATCTATGAAAACTTATTCAAATATTTATTCTATATAACTTGGGGAAATAAAAATAATAAGGGTGATCTATAATGAGGAGTAAGGGTAAGTAAAGAATAAAAAATATAAAAACAATAGAACTAAATTTAATAAACTAAAACTCATGTCATCTAAATCAATAAACTGAGAATGAAAGGTATCTATAGATATGTCAATGGAAAATATCATGGATGAATAATAATAGAATATAAATGAGGAAAATTCTTTTTTTATGGAAGTCATCTCTGAGGAACATGAAAACCTATTGATGTCAAGACCCTTCACAATATGATTTAAATTAATGGATAAAAACCTATTTAATTTACCCAACTAATTTGTCTTCTGGGAACCTATCGATGCAACGAGGAGCTATTTAAAGTCAGGGGTCCTCCCATCATTTCTAGTCCAAAACATTCCTTATATTCAATAATCAATATAACAAATATTACTTATCAAAATACCATATTTAATGAGAAATGCAATTTTTGTCAATAATTCCCCAATTAATCAAATAAATATCAATATAAACACCATATAAAAAATGGTATACAGTTTAGGAAATAATAATATCAATTGTATGCGAATATGGATATTAAGTTAAATTTCCCATGAAAAATGACTATATTAAAGTATTTTTTTCAAGAGAAGGTTAACAATAAAAAATTTAAGATATATTTGAAAGATAATCATTAAGAATATATTTTTAGAAATTAATTATTAAACATCCCAAAGTGTCAAATACCACTTGAAAAATTTAATTCATAATCCCTATAAAGGAATGTTTTTCATACCATGAATAAAATGGTTTCATGATATAATGTATAAAAGTGGAAGTAGATACACTGAAAAAATAAGTAAGTGGTGTATATGGAAAATTCCTTTCGAAAAGAAAAGTATGATAAGAATCTGTTACCTTAAACTTATTTCTATTGTGTGGTATTTATTCCCTTATATAGTAGGTTTAAAAAATGTTAATAAATTATAACAAAATAATATTAATATTTATTATATCATATATGATCCTCTTATAATATTTTATTACCCGTTTTTAGATAACCATTCATTATTTAAAAAATTTTAGGTGTTAATTTCCTAGTTTGTCGAGTATGTTTTAACATGTTATTTGTCATTGATATTAAATATATCATGGTTTCATCATCTACAGAATTCAAACCATTATTTTAATTTCATATATATCCAAAATATATGTATTAATAGTATTCTATAATATTTGGAGATTAGAAATGAAGTGAACTGTTCATGGAGACGGTCGCTCGTACTTATGCATGAATGCTGCTTTCATTACTTTGTCATATTAAAAAAATGAAAGATAAATTATAAATATGTATATTATAATTATATTATCATATATGAATTATATATGTTACATATTTTTATTAAAAATATCCTTTATATGTTCCATGTAGGGAATTAATGAGTCGTCTCGCTTTAATGGGGTGGTAGTCCACACTCCCTCAAACGAAATAATCATATTTACCCATGATGGAAAACATACAGGTATGTTTTAAATAAAAATTAATTAATAATAAAGAAATTATAAATATGATTTATAATACATATATAAATAGGGTGTACCTCATAATTTCCACCATGAAAGGTGGTAAGGGAAAAATGAACACTCATCATTTCTTGAGGTAGTACTTCTCTATTAACAGAAATAGTATGTTTGTTACACATTAGATAGAGGTGTGTGTTTGTGTAGGTTGATCAAATTAATTAAAACATATAATTTTCTTTATGATACTAGTTTTTAATTAATTATGAAAAAAATTTCATTTTAGGGGGTGGAGGATGGAAATTAATCTAGAGAGCTTGAGAGAAGATGTTACCTCTTATTGGGTATCTTCTTTTGGTTTAAATCAAACACTTCCTTGGAATGATTTCTGAAAAAGGGGAATATTCTAGAATGAGGGGAGGGAGTTTTGTAGACTAATTTGATATATATTGGATTAGACAATTTGTATTGACATGTGCGAATAAATGGGAGAGGTGGTGGCCTTTTATAGGGAATGAAAAGGACCCACTTTTAATTTTTGAAAACAAGTTAGTAATACTCATGTTATTACCTAATAAAAAGTCGTAACAGACCATCCAATCTCAGAACATAAATTTTTAAGGCTGATATATGTCTATCCAATGGGTGTTAGACAAGTTTATAGGTCATTTGATCCCTTACGATAATGGTTTAGTCCTTTAATAAGGTTAAGTTTTTCCTGAATCACTATATTTAATATTAATCACTTTCACTAATCATTTTGGTGAAAAATTATAGATATATTATTAGAATATAAATATAAAATTTATTATAATGGTTTTTTCATTTTTTCTAAATTAAATTCACAGAAGTAGGAAAATTAAGATTAAAGATAATTTCACATACGGACGAATTAACAGGTTTTAGTAGAAAAATGGTCAAAAGTTATTATGTTTTTATATTCAATTTTAGAGAGAAATTTATTATAATTAACTAAATTATATTAATAGATTTATAATATATTAAATTTTACCTTAAAAAATTTTAATATATAATTTAACATTAATAACTATTTAAACCAAAAGGCAGTTTTTTACAAAAATTCCTTAATTTTTCACTAATCATAAAAAAAATGAAGTTTCTCAGAAAAATAAAAATAATTAATCTTAAGATAACTATAACATTATTAATTCTAAAATGATGTTTGTTTCATGAAATTAATTTCATAAATGTTTCAAAATTCATATTTATAATAGGTGCTCCCCTAAAAGGCGGTAAAAATGCGTTAATAAAAATATAGGTTTTTATGTGTAAAATTGGGGTTGTTCTAATCATATGCTTATAAAACAAATTGTACGAATATAAAAAATATTTTATTGATTATATAACATATTTATGTAATTAAAATAAATATGTAATATTCTTTAGTTTTGTTTATTAAGACAGAACACCTTTTGCAGTAGAAAAGTTATAATATTTCATTTTATATCAAATTTGTTCTTATTTTCATTTCTCATAATTGATAACCCATGAATTCATTTTATATTTACATAAACCATAAATATTAATATGTTATTTAATACTATTTATAACGACCAACATAATGGCTTAGTTATATCATATTATATTAAATAATAATATTTTTTAATACATTGTTATTTGGTGAAAATCATTTAGCGTGCAATGCATGCTATCTAGGAAGCTTGCTCTTGCATATAATAGAAGATAACTCAATGTTGAATGAATATATAGAATATATTTTAAATTTTAAATATATTATAAAGTATCTAGATATTATAGTCACTTACGCACTGGGTGTCACATGTCATACACACTATTGAATACAAGACTCTTACATTAGAATTTTGGGGTGTTACATTCTCCCCACATTAATTAAATTACATCCTCAAAATTTAAATTTTATCTTAGTAATCTAGGGATTGAAAGTAAAAAATTGATGAAAACCCAAATCATTAAGAGGTTTAATAAGAAATATTCTTAATATTAAAGAATGGAATGTACAATGGCCACATATCTAGGTTCCCTATTTGAAGAACATAGGTGGGAAATGGAAACAGGAATATGGAAGAAAAACATAACAGTCTTGTTCTTATGGAGATAGATAGAGAACATGTTCAACAAAAAGTTTACGACCAGAAAACTATAATCTAAGAGTTAATAAAGGCCATTTATATCATCAAAAATGATTATTATAAGATAAAATTTTTGTCTCAAACCCCCATTTTCTATTGTTAAAGAATTATTTTACATTGTAAGAATATATATAAATATATGATTATATAAACATAATATTTTCATTTTATTAGGACTTGTACTATTTCTGCCTCATCTCTTAGGACATGATTCATCATATGGTGATGTAATATATTAACCTCTAATATCTCATCTAGTGATTAAACATAATTTATGGTTATCTTTTGTAATAAATTATGACCTAATCACTTTTTAAGGAGAGCCACTAAATTTCAAAAAGGAACTTATTATTATCCTTTAATCAATATGACGTAGATATATAAATTTTCACATTATAAAAATGTGAATTACTTGATCTTGTATCCTCTTGAAATATCGTAATAAATCGAATCACCATAAAACCTCATTAGAAACATGCATTCTTCCTCAATTAATAAGTACAAAAAATGTTATTGGTTATATTCCTTTATTTAAAAATCTTTTTAAACTCTATCAATGATATCATAGAAAATTTTTCAACAACTCATTAATCAGTTCTATGATTTCTAGAACTTATCAAAATCAGTCATTTCTTCATCAATATCTTAACATCAAGAATATATTATCTATTGTATATCCCTCAATTATGTGTTTTTATAAATGTTTAACTTCAAACTAAATTATTTTTCTTGTTACACTTCATCATATCATCTCAAATAATTAATAAAAATGTACTATAATGCAATATTTATATTTTTCATACATAAAAATATCCGAACAACATAAATAAAATACTTTTACAAAATATTCTTTAGATACAAATACATAAGTACACTAATCATTACACTTAGGTTGTTCCAATAACATAAGCTTGAACTTGACCCCTTATCTTCTTCAGAGGTATATTCCCTTGATTTTTGGGAATTTTTTTTCATAGTTCACCATATTCTTGCAGTTTTAGAACTGATTATCAATGATCAACTTCTTCCCCTTAAAATTTTTCCCTGGTGACCCTTTTATCATAATGACTAAAAATCCCAATCCTTTAAGGAATTTACCTAGACGATTCTTTCCACATTTTCTAAAAGTTAGAAAATCCTTCTATCCCTTCATCTTATTTGACTCATTCCCTATTTCATGGTTTTTAGAAGAATTATTCTCTTGGTTTACTTTGAATACATAGGATCTAGATAAATCCTTTTCTGTTTTAATGGAACAGAAAAATATCACTTCATAGGATGGAAAATTTTGTCCAACCAATGACCTTAGAATATTTTTCTTAAGAACATATTTTAAGTGGTCATATATTCATTTTGTGTTGTGTATATAATCCATATAATACCTGGATAAACTTGTAAAGGTATCTTTATAATCCTCAAAAATCCATTCTTCCATTCTCTTTAAGCTAAAAATATTTCACTTCATCTCAATTCACCGATCATGAGGGAAGTATTTATTGAAGAATGTATCCTTAAGCATTCTCCATTCCATGAGTTCTATTTCTTATTATGACCTAGTATTCTGGGTCTAGGACCACCATTGGTCAGCATCTCCTTAGAGACAATATAACACATGTTTAAAATTTCCCTTTTCACTGCATTCTATGGTCGTATATATCTTCTCCTTAGAATTAATCCATTTCTCGGTGACAATTAGATTAGCAGTCCCACTAAATGATGGGAGCTTGTACCACATAAAGTGATCCAACATAGTAGATTCTCTATATTGAATAGTATTCTCTATTTAGGAAATGCTGTTCGTTATAAGCTGACTAAGTTTCCCAAAAATATCCATAACCTGCTCAGTTCTAAAACTAGATATATTGACTTCCTCAATAGAGAAATCCATGAATTGTGCATGAGTTTTGACACAATTATTCCTTCTAGGAACAATTTATATAAAATCATATAAACAAGATTATCTCATAAAATTATTAAAATTATATAACTCTAAACATGTCGTAAATCCCCAAATCATAAACATTGGTTACTTTGGGGAGATAATTACATTTAAGTCCTATATAATGGTAGGTAAATAAAATGTGAACTCTACGAAGAATATCCCCTAGGATTGTCAAACTAGGAGCACAGTAAGGCCTGTTGTGATGTTCCAGGTTACCCTGAGTCAGGATTGGCACACCTTGTCGAAGTTATTATTCTTAGGTAAATCTTTGTTAGAACCACATAAACTTGTAACATACTGACATTGATGTATTATAAAGAATACCCACATAATATCTACTATACCTAAAAATTTAGGATGTTATTATATACTCATCCCCAAAATATATCATATGGTTGTTCTATAGAATCTATGTTTTCTAAATCTAGTTTCAAATGTTGCTATTAAACATCCTTTGATACCAACTACAACACCCCGACACCGGAATCTCAAAGCTGATGCGTTATTTTATTACAATTGAATTGTTACAATGTAGAACATCCTGAAGGAACATTCCATTTAGCAGTATTGGAAATTCAAATTACATACATGATACCCATAATACTTTTGGAAAACAAAATAAAACATGATGCACAATAAACTCAAAGGAACTTCATCCATTAATGCGTATTCAAATATTTCATCTTTATAAACTGGGGAAAGAAACATAATAAGGCTGTGATCAAATTCTTAGTAAGGGGAAGTAATAAAGAAACAATAATAAATCAATATAATAAAATTTACATGGCAAGGTAAGTAACTGATAATGCATGCCATTCAAAAGAACTAGATAAGGAAATATCAATATGGAAAGTTAAGATACTGAAACACATGCCATCTAAATCAATAAGTTGGGAATGAAATGTATACCTAGATATCTTGACGCAAAATCTAATGGATGAATAATAAATGAATCTAAATGCGGGAAATTATTTTTTATGGACGTCATGTCTAAGGAAAATGAGAAATTATTACTGTCAATACCTTTCATAATTCGGTTTAAAACTACAGATAAAAACCCATTTAATTTGGACAAATAATGTTTCTCATGAGAACCTGTCGATGCATCGAGGATCTATATAGTGTTAAGGCACCAAACATCATTTCTAGTCAAAAAATACTCATATTTAATAATTAAAATAATTAATATTCCTTATCAAACAATCGTATTGAATGATAAATTCATATTTTATCAATAATTTCCCAATTAATAAAAAATACTATGAATGTAAACACTGTATGAAAAATGATATATGGATTACGAAAAACTAATACCCATTTTATTATAATATCTATGTTTAATGAAAAATGGATACAATAATGTTATTTTTTAATATAATTTTAACAATCCCAAAAGAAAGTGAGATTGTAATAATAATCATTAATAATATGTTTTAGGAAATTAATCATTAAAAGTCACAACGTTTCCCATACCACTTGAAACATTTAATTCACAATCATTATGAAGGAATGTTTTTCAAACAATAAAGAAAAATCATTCAAGAATTAATTTATAAAATGGGAAGTAGATACACTAAAAAAAAGAATAAAGTGGTGTATATGACGTATCCCTTACGAAATGAAAAGTAAGACCATTATCCCTTAACATAAACTTATTTGTGTAGGGTGTTATTTGTCCTCTTATATAGTGGGTTTAAAAAATGTTACTAATTTATAACAAAACCATATTAATATTTTTGTTATCTTATAATATAATATTATAATATTTTATTACCAATTTTTTAATAAACTTCCATTATTATAACTAATTTGCGTGTTAATTTCCTAGATTGTTGAGTATGTTTCAACATGTTAAGTGTCGTTATTATTAAATATATAATAGTTTCATCATATCCAGAATATAATAAATGATTTTAATATCATTTATATCCATTATATTTGTATTTATAGTAGTATATAATATTTTGATATTAGAAATGATGTTCACCGTTCATGAAGATGGTAGGCCATATGTATGGATGAACACTAATTTTATTTATTTGTCTACTGAAATAATGAAAGATAAATGATAAATATGAATATTATAATTAAATTATAATATCTATTTAATATTTGTTACATATTTTTATTAAAACCATCCATTATAAGTTCCATGTATGGAATGAAAGAGTTATATTGCTTTGATGGAGTGGTAGTCTGCACTTCCTCAAACGAAATTATCGTATTTACCCATGATGGAAAGCATAAAGGTATGTTATAAAAAAATAAAAGAAGAATTAATAAATTATAAATATTATTTATAATACATATATAAATGGATATTCAATCATATTGGCCACCATGAGAGGTTTTAAGGGATAAGTGAACATTCATCATTTTGTGAGATTATAGTTCATCGTAAATAGAAATTGTATGTTAATTACCCATTATATAAAGGTGTTTTCACGTGTAGGTTGAAACCATTACATGAAAAAATCATAGTATTTTATTGGATATTATATATATATGTGTGTAAAAAAGTGATTTTAGGGGGTGGATAATGGAAATGAAACTAGAGATCTTGAGAGAAGATGTCACCTCTTAATCAGGTAACTTATTTTGGTTTAAACCAAAAGATTCCTTGGATTGATTTCTACCCAAGGGGAGGCTTCTTGGATTATGAGAGGGATGTTGGGAGACTAATTGAGTAGAGTTTTGCTGATCCAATGTGTCATTAGAGGTGTGAATAAGTAGGTGAGGTGGTGGCTTTTTATAGGGATGGAAAAGAACTCACTGGGAATTTGTAAAAACAACTTAGGTATACACAAGTTATAACCTAATAAAAAATCATAAAAAACTATAAAAGAAAATAATGGAATTATTATGGATGATATATTTCCATAAAATGGGTATTAGAGAAGTGTCTAGGTCATTTGGGCCCCTATGTTAATGGCTTAGTCCTTTATTAATCTCATCTTTTTCTTATTCACGATAATTAATATTGAACACTTTCACTAATATTTTTTGTAAAAATTTAAGTTTATCGTATTATACTTTAAATATAATATTTTTTACAATGGTTCATGTTTGTTTTTATAATTTCAATTCACATAATTGAAAAAATTTAGATTAATACTAATATAATTGACAAGAAAATTAACTAGTTTTAGTCGAAAAATAATCGAACGTTTGTTATGTTTTTATATTAAAATTCAAAGTTAAATAGATTAAAATTAAATAAATTTTATTGATAGATATAAAATTTATATAATTGTACCTCAATTATAATAATATATAATTTAACATTAATAATTATTTAAAATAAAAGACAATTTTTAACTCAAATGTAATATTTTTTCACTACTCATTAAAAAATAAAGTTTCTCAGAAAAATAAAAAAAAAACAACCTTAAGATAAATTTGGAACTATGAATTCAAAAAAAAAAATATTTTATCAAATTAAATTCATAATTTTTTTAAAATTTAGAGTTAAAATAGATTCTCCATTAAAAGGTCGTTAAAATATTTTAATAAAAATAATGGTTTTTGTGATTAAATTGGGTGTGTTCTTATCATATGCTTATAAAATAAATTTGATTAATTTAGAAATATATAATTTAATATATAAAATTTATATTTCATTAAAATGATTAAATAATTGTATTTAATTATTTTTATTAAGACGAAACTCTTTTGGAAGCATAAAAATAAAAATACATATTTTTATATCCAATTGGTTTTAATTTTCATTTCTCATTAATTGATAACTCATGAATTAATTATATATATATATAATAAATAAATATTAATAATTTAGTAAATACTATTCAAAACCACTAACATAATAGTTAGCTTATATCATAGTATATTAATTAATAATATTTTAATAATACATTGTTATTTGGAAAAACTCATTTTTGCGTGTAACACAAGCTATCGAGGAAGGTCGCTTTTGCATGTAACCCAAGGTAACCCAGTGTTTCAAGAATATATAAAATATATCTTAAATAATTAATATATTGTAATGTATCTAGATATTATATTCTCTTATGTTCTTGGTGTCATGTGTCATACACGATATCAAATACACAGTTCTTACTTTATAATTTCAGGGTGTTACATTTACACCATCCATTATTGAAGCCATTAGATGATGATTTTGACCAAAAAAATTGATATCATGAAAAATAAGGGAAACCATGGATAAAATTTCATCAAAAATAGGATAAATTAATATAATTTCATATTTATCAGATCTATCCTATACATGGGAAAAAGTAGAAAAGGAAACTTGGGAGAAATTCCTCTAAAACCCTAGCTTATCACATTTAACAATCCCAATAGAAATAATAAAAATATAATCTGTTATTCTTATATCATTTTTATATAGAGGTGTGTAAACCATTTTATTATGTTGATGTGAGGTACAAATGGTATTTCCAGGGGGTTGATCAACATGGTCATTTTTTAAAGACATAACATGGCTTGTAATTTCATGATCTATTTATAGTGACATGGAATGATACTCACCCCCTATAATTACATTACCACAGACCCCATCAATTGATGGAGTGTGAAAAATTATGGTTGGAATACCCAACTCAATCTCCCTTTCTTCTTGTAATAGGAGGATTTATATATTTTTACGTCTCTATAACATTTTTAATAGAGTATAATACAATTCTGGAAACCTTATAGAAAGGTGGGGTATAACCACACTCAAAATTAGCTTCATTTTTTTGATAATTGAAAAATGATGTTGACCACAACAGGATTAATTGAATCAAAATTATAATCAAACATAATTATTTTATAAATACCATTAATATAATTTATAGTATTCTGATCCTACTATAAAGAAATACCAATACAAGCAGCAAGATCAAAAATGATTTTCTAAACCCGAAGACCTAAATTAGTCTATTCATCCTAACCCCGATTTTTGAAATATAATTTTTTTGATTAAATGAATTGAAATTAATGTCCCATTAAAAAATACTCAAGACACAGGGATTCATATTAATATGTATATTTCTTCAATATAATTTATGGTTTTCTTTTATTTATATAATAATGTGAAATAATCCTCTAATATTAATCATCTTTCAATCACTCATACCCCAACAATGTGAAATCATGGTTTTGATATCTAAAATAGACCATGGTTACTCTCCATTATAGTAAAAAATACAGCCAATAATGGAGAATATAAAATTATAGAATCATGTTTGTAGATAATATGTATTAGTGACTATCATAAATCCATCATCTTTAATTTTTTGAAAGTAGAATATCTGGAAAGGTATTCCTCAGAGGGATACAAACCATGAAGAAAATCCACCGAAGATATTCGTTTTCCATTTTTTGTTCTCAAATCATCAATCGGATTTAGGTTTTAGAAAATTTACTTATTTTTTGTCGAATTTCACTGAAAGAAACGCATATTGTCTATAATTAATTATATTTGAAAGAAAATATTTTATAAAATAGCGAGAATATAATTTAACTTATAAAACCATAAAAATATAGAAAATTAATTATAAATAATACTTAACATGATTCAAGGAAAAACATTCATGTGGAAAACTTAAAAAATGATTATACTATTCAAACTATTTTAAGGAGAGTCAAAGTCATTATAAAATAACCCTTTTGGAAAACATAAAAAATGATTACATTTAATTTTTTGTAAATATATTCCATGATGAAAAACTACATTAACAATCCATTATTTATATATAATAATATTCCTGAAAAAATAAAATTAAAATGACTTGTATGAGAATTATTTCCAGTTGAAAAGAAGAGACATTTTCTATTCCACTTACAGGCATCAATTAAAATAATTTTTAAAAAAGAAAATTAAAACAAATATACTGAAAAAAACTAGAGGATAATAAAATATATGGTTCTTTTGGGATAAATAAAAGTAATTTCCCCTTATTGAAATTTATTAAAAAAACCCTTGACTTCAATGTGAGATTGTAAAATAAAAAATTAAATTGGACTTCTTTGTAGTTAGACACATTATAAATATATTTATAATAAACTAATATTTTAAATTCATGTTTATAATAACCATATTTATATTTATTTTAATTAATAAAATTCATTTATAATTTTTTTCACCAATATATTTATTTTTATTATTTATTTTTATATTTAGTTGTTAACTATTTTCTAATCGAAACTAGCCTTAGTTGGGGGATATATCTCTTACTCCCATTTGATGGGTTCATTATCTAATAGATTTACATGAGTATGTAATATATTGTTCTTATATAGTTATATACTAACATGTCTCATTAATTTAACATATGGAAACAATTTGCAATGAATTGTTAAAAAATGTTTTTTTTGAATTTTGTTTAAATAAAAACAATATAATTTATTAATTCTTATATATATATATATCATATATATAGATATATAATAAATTTTCAATTATTTCACAACATTAATATTATTTATGTTTTCATATTGATTCAAGAAGTAAAAATTATATCATTGTTCTTATGGGTGGTAAGACAACAAAAAAAGAAAATTTAATTACTATTAAATGATAAAGAAAATATTATTGTATAGTAAAAATATCTACTTAGTATAAGAATAATTATTTGAAAAACAATTTATTAATGTAGGAAATAAAATTCATTTAGAGATACATGATAATGATAATGGATAATGATTAAGTAGGGATAACTCTTATGTTTATGACCAGAATATTCTATTTGAGAGACTCTTTGAAATAAGGGATTTGAGACTTTTTATTGTGACAAGGGGTTCCAAAACATGAGATAGGAATTTTAGGGAGATATCTTGGATATGATTTTTGGATAAATTCATTGTAATGTTGTGGGTTTATGTGGGAAGATGTGGTGTCCATTTAAAAGTGATCTTGAGTGGAATTTTCAAAAATACCCATTACTTATTATATAAAGATGTAATTTTAAATTTTTTTTGGGAAAAATTAAATAAATAATATATATGGGATAAGGGGAGGTTAATAATTCTCTCATTCATCCATTAAAAGAATAGTTTTTTTAGTTTTTTTAACCATAAACCATAAATTTTGTCATTAAGCCTAATTTTATCCATTATAGTGGTGATAAACATTTACTACTATAGAAATGATGATTGAAAATTTGAAATCAACATTAATAAGATAAAATTGAAAACATGATGAAATTTAATATTTAAATATTAATATATAACACACAAACATTGTTTAATAAAATATATTTTTAATCCCAAAATAGATTTAATCTTATTCCTTACACATGTATTAATAATTAGACGGATAGTTATTTTTATTATTATATATATATATAAACATTAAGTTTAATTTAAATCATTCTTAAATAATTTTAAATTTAATTACTAATATGGGAAAATAATACCATGATAATTTTGTTTTTCAAAATCACTCCTCAAATTTTAAATGAATTTAATCACATCTCATTATTCTTCTCCTAAATAAAAAAGGTTGACAATTAATTTGTGTTAGAGTATTTATTCAATCATATAAATAATTTTAAAAAAATTATATATAATTTCAAAATCAAATAATTTTACAATAAAATATTTTAATTAATTATTATATATTAATTTCACTCAAAATTCATGAATTCAATTATTTTTAATTTGTTTCCAAAAATTAAAAAATATCAATGTACCTATTATATACAGGGATATATAATCACCATATATCTAATAACTATACAAACTATGAATATATATGTAACAAAATTATTTTAAATAATCATATGTATAATTATCATATAACATTATTATATATATCCTTTCATAAATATTTAAATTCAGAGATAATATTTGTTTACTTAATTATAAAAATTTCTACTATATTTTTATATTTGTCCTTTTCCCCATAGTGATAATGGAATGGAAAATGTTATATTCAAACAATAAGTTCATGGGTTTCGTGTTCATGGTATTTTTATTTACATTTGGTTTCATTCTAGTTTGAATTTTTTTTATTGATATCCCATTTTTCAATATGAATAAATATTGATGTTTTACAAGTATTATGATAAGTTATATCTAGATAAAATTAATAAAATTAGTGGTCTTGATTCATATAAATTTATCTATATGATTATTGCTTTTCATCGGTTGTTCCTTGTACGATATATCATGCTCTAGCTAGAGACCACTCAATTACGTACATGGGATGGATTTGGTATGCACTTCCACAAATGAGACACTTAGAATATATTGTAATCAGAAGTGAGTTTCCTGGATTGATGATTTCAAAAGGGAAAATATATTTATGGTTATACATTCCATTTTACCAAAATATCATAAAGAATTATAATTTTCATATTCATAGGAATACCCTATCTTCGACTATATACTCAAAATCCCACTAATGATTATTCATGTAGTGATTTTGTTAAAAAAAATTATTTTATATTGTTTCACTAAATTGTTTTGGGTAATCTCAAACATTTCAGGAAATAGATATAGTTCTAATAGCTTAAACTTTCAAACATCATCTCAATATGTTTAATTTTTACTCATCTTCACATGAACATCCTTTTATTATTCTATCTCATTAATACAATGCAAAATGTTTTTATATGTTAAATATATACGGGGAAGGTGTCAATATAAATATACTTTTTAATTTCATTAAGTATGATATCATTATATCTTATAGAGTTTTAATTACACTTTTATATTAATCATGAGTCTGAGAAAGATAAGTCCTCATACTACACAACATAGTATTTAATGGATATTAAAGATTCTATAAAAAATTATTGTAATATATAGATACTAAAAAAATACAAATAAAAGTGGTACGCTATTTTACCTTACCACTTCCATTATGTATATATTGGAATTTTTATTGTGTGAGAAATATTCTATAAGTGAAATGAAATGTGATAAATTTAAAGGAAATAATCTGCAACTAAAAATGAAATATGGCCTTTAGAAGTCATGGGATGACCTATAGTGATATTATGGGTGATTTTATCCCATTCACCTTTTGGTAAGGGTGTTGGTAACATAATAAAATTATAATTCATTCTTTCATAAATACGTTGTTAGAACACTATGAATTGAGAAATATATTTTTCAATCTCCCTCTTCATATTGTCCCACAAGACATTATATGTGAGATCTCTATAAATATTTTTACCTCCATGTTGGAAAATAAATTAAAAGATAAGTGAATTATCCAATAACTCCTCAAATTATGGAATTAATGGATAACATAATAATTTACTAAATCTTATATTCCCATAATTTTTAAGGCTAAAATATATAATATTACATACCATATTTTTTTATCTCCATATCCTTATTTTTTTATACATACAGAATCACATGGATAGATAGTTGAGTAATCACATAGTAAAGATAGGGTTTCTCCACTTACATTAAGATTTTATGGTCTATACATTTTAAATACAAAATAATATAAAAATTATTATATCCTCATCATGATTAAGGTAGCATGATCATTTCTTATGAGAGAATAATCCACCTTGTTTACCTTCAAGGGTGGAAATTTTCTGTGTTTTCTTTCTCCTTTATCAAATCTTATCATACCCTCTAGAACATTCTCAACTCTTTCTATGTGAATATATAAATTATGCTCATGTGATTGGTATATATATCACACACATCACCATATATGTTATTCCATACTATATTTAATACAAATAATATATATTTTTTATAATAATGAATATGGTGGTTGTTCACTAGAACCATTAATAGATGTGATTTATATTATACCATAATGTCATTTTCATGGGGACATATCAAAATTAATTCATCAATACATCATTTTATATTGAAAATAATTCTCCAAGATACGGTATTAAGAGTGAAGGTGAAGTGATCATCATATTCTTCATCTCCTTGAAATTTTCCTCACATTGATTTATCGAAGGGATCTAGAATCTTTTCCATGATTAATTGGTTAGAGGGTCTTGTAGTCGCATAAATTTCTCAAAAAACATCAATAGTATCCAAAAACTTCTTGAACACTATGGATCATAGTTATAGTGGTTGGTCTGGGCCATTCCTCAATTTTATTATTTAAGGATATATAGATATAACCTCTCTAGTGATCATATAAGCCCAAAATTATACTCCCCATATAAAATATTCACCTAAAAAAATGTCATATACTTTCTCATTAATCAAGGTCATACAAAATTCATAAATGTTCTTCATGTTCTTCCTTGATCTTGGAATATATAAAAATTTCATCCATAAAGACTACTAAAAATTGATTTAGGAGATTCATAATGACTCTATTAATTAGATCCATGAATATGGAAGGGGATTCTTTTTCCAAATTTAATCTATATTAATTTATACTATCCTTATCTTGTAAAAATGGTTATCTTGGGTATATACGCATTTCAACACATAATTTTTGATATCCATATTGAATAAAAATCTGTAAAATGTGTTGGGATCCTCAAATATTAGTAAAAATTTAGTTACAAAGGTTGTACAATACTTTTCTTGGTCATGGACAATTTATGTACGTGATAATCATTGAACAGATTAATTAATTGATGTTTCTTCTAAAAAATAGGACCTATGAACCCCATGTTCCAAAACCTAGAAAAATAATATCACTCTGAAAATTATCTTATTAAATATCCTTAAAATCATGTAACCAAAATAGGATTATTTTAAGGGTATTTTATATTTTCAAGGAACTAGGTATGGGTTCTATGGAAAACTCAACCTCATAATCTTGGGAATGTTGTGGAAACTTTTCAAGAAGTAAAAATACATATTTAAGAACAATATAAAGGTATTTAATATTATATTTTCAACAATAATATGATCTTATATACCTCATTTAAAGGTAATATGCCCCATATAGGGGATGTAACTTCCATAAAAAATTTCCAATCATCCTTGGATTGAATGATAGTAATAGAATGATTTGGAATATGAAATGTGATTCCCATATCAAATAAATTTTTCTGGTCTCTATATTGTGTGATCAAATCCATTCAAAAAATGATATCAAATTCAACCAAATGAATAATAATATGATTTATAAGAGTCACATTCCAATAAACATAAATTGATATATACATCCATACTAGGGGTGAAATCATTTCAAAATCAAAATTTTTTACTAATAATTCAATATATTTTTATTTTGGTGGCAATTTAAACATCATTGAAAATATTATAGATGTCATGAATTGGTTAAAAATAGAATAAAATATAGATTTTTTAGTTTTTGAGTGAAAGATGACTCTACTATTTACCAAATCATTTTCATGACCAAATATTTTAGTTTTTATTGCACATGTTTTCGCTTTCTCCCATGTATTTATTATTTTTTGACATCAATTGTTATCATTAACCCTATAAAAATTGCATTGGATTGTGTAATTTTTACAATCATTATAATATAATGATTAGAGTGTGGGTTTTTCATTAGGATGACACTTATTTCAATAAAATTAATTAATTTTTCTATGTATATATATTTTTTCATTAATGATATTGATGTTCCTCTATTCCAACTTTGTGGAATATAACTATTCATTTGAGGTAATCCCTTCTAGGCGTCCTCCCACATTTTTGGAACACAAAAAATTTAATCTTATTCTCTTTGAATATATTATTACTATAGTTTCCATGAATCTCCAATTTTCTATTCTTTTATAGAGAACTATGATAATTATTGAAGTCATTAATTATCATTTACATCTTAATATCACATTAATCAATTACTATATATCTTTTAATGTCCATTATTTCAAATTTATTTTAGAGACTGTATTAATCCACAAAAAATGATCAATTATTCTATAATGGTAGACGATGAAACTAGAAACCTTACATGTTTTTTAATGAGTGAGTCATTTGTAAAAATATACCTATACACATTTTTCTTTAGTTTAAAACATTTCTTATCAATTTTACAATGAATAGTTTCTGGAAATTTTTTATTAAAAATTGAATTCTCAAATGACTCTAATTAGATGGATTTTATTTACTACAATGAAATTATATTATAAATGGGATTCCACCATTCATAATATTTACCTTTTAAATGAGAAATGTCCAAAACAATATTATCTTTCTTTAAGCACAGGTGAATACAAAATTTCATTAATGCTCTATTGATATTTTTATAAAAAAATAGTGGAATAGAAGACCCACAAATGGAGGGTGGATGTTTCCACTTTTTAGAGTAATATTATAGTTTTTATTTACATTTAGTTTTTGGATGTTTTTATTGGTTCTTGTTATTATTGATTATTTATGTGATTTTGGTGAGAATATATATGATATTTTTCAATCCCTCCCCCAAGATTTTTGGCTGATCATTTTAAAAATTATTTTACTATCTATTATACTATTGTATTAATCGATTGACCATATTTCTATCCACAAAATAAAACCCAAAAGGTTTGTATGTATATCATTGAAAAAATATTTTAGAATGAATTTATATGAAAACAAATTTAAATTATTTATTCCGTAAATTATGATGACATAATTTAAATATATGGAATTTCATGTTCCTCATACATCAC
This sequence comes from Viscum album, assembly GCA_963277665.1. Classification (NCBI taxonomy): domain Eukaryota; kingdom Viridiplantae; phylum Streptophyta; class Magnoliopsida; order Santalales; family Viscaceae; genus Viscum; species Viscum album. Next base: position 216,415,826 of record OY728121.1, on the reverse strand, counting down.
ATTTTGTTCAATGTTAGATGTTTTAGGTTCTATATAATTAATCTTCATAACCTAATCTCAAAAAATAGTGACACCCCACCCTGACACCAAATTAGATGACCGAATAATAAAATATAAAAAAAATTCATCAATTGACACGAATTTTCAATATATATCACAATAAACCACTCACCAAAACCTATAGGAATAGTTTATTTTTAGAATATATTCATAACCAATATATTTTATAAAATCTTCAATATATCCATTATATGTTCTTCATAATTTGAAAACATCTATAGAAATCATATATAATACCCTTTTCCATAACATATAGATCGGAAAAATAATAAATGGTGACCTTAAATTCTCAATAAGGTTAATCATGTGAAATATCTAATGAAAAACATAAGTGACCACAAGATGATCATACGTGTATGTGAGCATAATTTGTTTCCACGTAAAATATATAAAATAACCATACACAATAAAACATATATTATAATTTTTATTCAAGGTGAAAAGCATTTGGCATTAAATTATAAATAAATTGTTGGAGTGAAGGAGCATGAGGGAATAATGATGAGGTATAAAAGAATAATGTATTCAGAGATTTTGTTCATAATATAATTTTTAAAAAATAAGAATAGATAATATTTTCATTTGTTAGGTTCCACTTCTATAACTATTATCATGTTATGGAAAACCTCCTCAGAGGATTAATTTCACAACCCATTCTAATTAATCATTTTTAGATTATCTTCACTCAAAGAACCATTTTGTGTAATATCAGTGGATATAAATCCATAACAGATGAATTAGTGGGATATAATACTCCATACCCACCAATCACATAATTAAAAATATATGAGGGTTTTCAACATGAACAAAAAACCATTCGTATTCCATCACAGCATAATTATCCCATGTGAAAGAACCATGTTTTATGAAAACATATGAAACATATTATTGTATGTATTATAGGGTAAGAAGGTGGATGGAATAATTAGAAATTATCCTTAATTAAACATAAGATACATTAAAATATGTCATCATGGATGAAAAAACATCTTTATGAGCATTATAAAATTTTTATGAACACGATAAAGAATTCCCTTTCTGTTCATAATAACATATATTTAAAAGAAATTTTTATTCAATAATTTGAATATAATTAATTTCAGAAAACTATGAAATCATTGAAATCAATATTTGTAAATAAATTATACACCATGATAAAAAAAATGTGTTCTTACAAATAATGATAAAAATGATGAGCCTTTTCCCACTTTTGTAAAGCAAATAAAAATAAATAAAAAATGAACCATCATGAATATATTAAAATATATTCCATTAATATTTTTTAAATAATGTAATTGGAGGTATAAAATTACCTTAATAATCCATATATTTATATATAATAAAATTAATTATATAACACAAATTATATGGACATGGAGGAGAATGTTTTTCGATAGAATTGAGGAGTAATGGTCAGTTCCAATTACAAGATTCCATTCTGTTAATTTGTGAACCAAAAGAAAGTGAAATGGTAGGAATATTGGTAAACCAAAAAATATATTTCAAGATGATAATTAAATATATATGGTTCTATATATAAATGAAAAACAAATCCACAAATATTAATTTAATGTAAACAAACTTGATTTTGAACAAGATTATAAAATATACCCTTACCTCAGGATTATTCATGGAAATATGTATTGTATATCCGAGTATTTAAAATTTTGTTTTATCATTCATGTGAATAATAACATTATATAGATTAATTCTACCCGATACCATTCATTTTTAATTCTTTTAGAATCAGAAAATATTATTTATTAATATTCATGTATTAATTCTTCCATTTTCCAAGAAAGCTTTGACATGGATGTTCTAGTATTTGGTTCTTGTTTGTAGTTTCTTTATCTAATAAATATTAATTAATGTATTAAATAAATTTTTTTGCCTTGCTCATTCATAGAAATTATTGTGATGATTCACTTGGAATGCTTAAAATCACCATTATGAAAATATCAATTCAATAAAAAGAACTGCTTTTATTAATATATATATATATATGTATGTATATTAAGATAATATATTTATAAGGTCATAGTAAATTAATAATTATTATATCATATTAGTGTTTTTATGTTTTCTCAATCATTTAGGATGTTGTTGTTATAAAATCATTCATATTGGTGGTAATGTTGAGGAAAACTAGAAAACATTATAAAAATTGAATGAGTATAAATATGTTATTATATAGTAATAATATCAATTTTATAGAAAAGTTTATTTTTTCAGTAAACGTTTTAATAATGTGGGAAATTAAATTCATCAAACTTTTGATGAAGAAGATAAAAAAATTTATTAAGGGGAAGATATCACTTAAATTTATGACTTGATTGTCCTCTTTAGAAGCCTTATAGAAATGAGGTATATGGGTTGTTTTTCTGTAACTAGAGGTCCAAACACTTGGGATTGGGTTTTTTGGGATATTATTTTGGAAATTAGTGATGATAAGATCAAATAAAAGGTCTGTGTGGATGTGCATAAGAAATTGGTCATTTTATATGTGTTCTTGAGTGACATTTTCACAAATACCAATTACATACTCTATAAGGTTTAGATTTTTAAAAATCATTGTTGAAAAAGTTAACAAGTAATATATAATACATAAGTTAGGGTTGATAAATCCCATATAAAAATATTTATTGTTAATGATTTTTGATATTTTAAGACATTATCCATTAATATAACCACTTTACCGTATTTTATCATTTAAAGTAGTGACTAAATTTTAAATCAGTAACTAATTTTTATGATTTAATTTGAACTTTAACATGTTACCTATTTTTTAAATTATGATTCCAAATATTAGATCCATTCAATTTGATTTAACTTCTAAAGATGATTAAAATTAATTTAAAAAACAAAAAATATATCAAGAAGATAAAATATTTTTTAAAAAAATAAAATTTTAATCCTAAAAATATATTAACTATTATTCATGAAATAAAAAATAATTATTTTATGAATAAAAAATTATTTTACTATATATGTATACTATAAATTTCAACAAAATTACTATTCAATATTGATCAATTTAATACCTAATATATAAATATACTCAATAATGAAAAATAATTTTTTAACAGTTTCCCCATTAACAATAAATGTATTTAATCTCATAAAATTATTTATCTTCTAAAAAATCAATTATTTCAATACAAAAGTATTAGAATACTTCTTTAAAAAAATTAAATCATTATTTAAAAAAAACATATAATGAATAAAAATACATTTTTTTCAAAAAAATATTGTTATTAATTACTATCTTTTAATTTCCTTCAAGAATTATTATTTATATTAATTTTAATTTATTACAAAAATTTACAAAAAATTAATATACCTATTGGACACAAGTATACCCATTCACTATATAATAAATGATAATATTTCTAATGACTATATGTATTAAAACACTAAATATAATGGCCATGTTATGTTTATATATATATATACTTTTATACATCTCTAAAATCATTCAACTTATTCATTTACTTCATTCCAACAATTTTTATTCCTTTTAAAAAATATTTCCTCATTTTAATTATTATTATCAAAGGTATTTTATTCTATTCAAACCATGAGGATAATGTTTTTTGTTTACTATTTTTTTATTTATTTGTAATTGTATTCATATTTTTAATTTCACAGACATGTTTCAAATTTCATTATCATAATTGTTTGAAAATTTTTATTCCTTTTAATATTTTATCTTAATAAAATATAATGTGGTTTAATTCATATAAATGTGTCTTGTGGTAAAAGATATAAAAAATGATGGATTTTCTAAATGGAAACACAAGATAATATCTTGGGTAGTTACAAAAAAGGGGCCCAAAACACCTATGCCCATTTCAATGTCCCTAGCCATGTCACATGATATGTTTGATTTCAGTTTCCCTCCCAAATACAGGCATCCTTAGAAGTTATCATCATCAATATAGATCATGAATCTCATTTATACCTCATATACCATCTATTATGACCCATCCCAAGTGGAAAACCCACAAAGGCCCATAGTTAAGATGAGAGATACCCTTAAAGCCTTGATCAATTAGGTCTTGCGGTTTTAATAGGAAACAATGGTAATATAAGACATAAATGGGTGGTATTACCATCATAATCCCTAGAACATAAAATAAAATACCAATATTCTCCATATAATAAGAAGTAATCCCAATACACAATTTAAATTTCAATAATAATAACATCTATAAAATAACATATTAAAATGAAACATGTATAACATTGAAAAAAACACTAATCATGACCCCCTGGATTTAGTATGGTCCATCTTGGACACCAAACCCCTCTTAAAAAACTAATATATATATATATATATATATGTGGATGAGAAAGAAAATATTCTTAGTATGATCCTCTCTAAAACCTATCATGATAACATGGAAGAAAAATACTAATCCCTTAGAGAAAAAATAGGAAAACCAATAAGAAACTATACCATGTCATCTCTATCTTACCCCTACTAAGGATCACTCACAAAATATTTTATCCACATATAATAAAAACATGTCAAAATATTATATGAAATAATGGTTTCCCTCATACACTCACCCATAGAAAAAACCAATCTCACACCCTATGTATTATGATAAAATCTTTTCAATACCTATATATCCACACATCCAAGTACAAAATCATATCCATAACCACATCTACAAAAAATATCCCATGATTACATCACAACCACATATTGCATCATTGTGAATGTACAATATCATGAAGATGATGATCATCAAACTTATTCTATCCTCCTTCTAGAAAAATCCCAATCCATGTTACTATATCACAAAATAAAAAAATTAGTCATTATAAATTTATTATTATCACTAAACATTTGAGATCATATATATAGATACATAAGTACTCAATTCGTAATAGCCTATATTATGTTCAAAGGTATAGTAGGGAAGAAGGATAAGTCCTATATTTGTTCACACTATAACCATAATTTTGGAGAAACACAAAATAACTAAAACCATACAGTCAATAGTAAGGTTATTTGACATGGATTGTGGTGTGTAATAAGTACCAAGAAAATGTACGTTGCAAAATATTCCAACACATTACTGACCTAATGTTCCATATAAAATGAAGACTTATATTTCCCATAATGTATAGTCTATAATTACAAATTCAAAATATCCATTGATATGATAAACATTCCATAAACTAGGACAGTCAATTGATAAATTCTAATCATAACAGTATGATTAAATTATCCTTTAATTCATAACCATTATTTCTGGAATTAACTTTACCATAACTCTTTCTATTATTTAAGTATATTTAATTTCAAATCATTCATTAAAACACATTACCAATTAAAAAAATCCATTATTCATTATTTATATCTACTCTAGACAATTCTTAGCCACAATTATACCATACATTATCATTCCAACATTGTATATTTTTTTAGCATATTTTCCATTTTCATTTCCTCTAATTACATCCATATTTCGTGCCACTTGGAAACTGTATTATAAATACATATAAAACAAGCCAATGACTATAATGATTGCCACTTTTTACATGATAAAAACCACCATTTCACCTATCAAACTTACACTTCTCCACAAAAAATTCATTCCACCACTATAATAACCCCCAAACAACCCTTCTAATTTTATTAAATCCAACAAACTCCTCATCATCCCAACCATCCAAAATGTCATACCATCAACACTCCTAACATTACCATAATGTCCTCACATACAGTATATAAAAATGAATGTGTAATAACAAGACATATTAACAAAACATTCATTAATCACTATTCCATATTAAATTAGAATTTCATATTCAAATAGAAAAACCATAATTATATATTTAAATGAAAACAGAATAGTACAACATTTTAATGGTTTAAATATTTATAAATGTTATAGTACACATGAATCTACAAAAGCTATTGTTTTTTATACTTTAATAATTTTAAAAAAATAAAAAAAATCATGAGAAACTGCATATAATCATGTATTGTGTATGTGAATCACCACTTCCCATAAATTTATTTATCTAGTTAATTTTCTACATTTACTTAATTCATATTATCCACCTAATGAAAAAAAGGATTGATAATCCAATAATTTTACATATAAAAAAATAGATGTATGTAATCTTTTACCACAAAGAATCTTCAACAAACAAATCACAAGGATGGGAAAGAATTAGTGATCTAACCCCACAAAACCTTGGGGGATCCATTATACACCTAAATATATTAATCTCCACTAATATGATATATGAGTGAGATAAAAAAACATATATGAAGGGTCATTGATATTATAGTATAAGAGTCAAATATATTAAAAAGAACCATGAGATACCTAAAAAATTGATCCATTACTTCAATAGTGTTTGAGAGAGGTCAATAGAATTTAATGCAATTCAAGGGGTTACATGAAAATATACATTATCTAGAAAAATAAATAACTATGGCCGAGAGGATTCACGAAACCACACTGAAATCCTGATTTAGTAATCCATGTGTGATATCCCAGGAATCTTAGGTGTGAATCTACCTTATAATGGATATAATTACCAATTTTAAAGCCAAAAAAATGTGACAGTGATAAAATTCCAAAAAACCTGAGAAAACTAAATGATCCTCAAACATATCCTCTCAAAACCAATTTTTCTAAAACAAATCCAAAATAAAATGATTTTCTTTGAGGTGTTGTGAAACAAATGTAATAATCACAAAAAACGACCACCCATGATGAAATTATATATAGTAACAGTTTGAAAAACTATATAAACTTAAATATGTTTTTCCCATGGGGTACACATAATATCAAATCATAAGAAACCACTATATATGAATAATATATTATTTTTAACTCTATAAATAAAAAATATCACATCATAAATAACCTCACATATGATTAAACCAAAAACTATTTGAAACTATTCAACATATAGTATAATATATCACAATAAACTATCCTTATACATCAAAATATTTTTACATGGAAATCTAATATATCATCCAAAATGTTGAAATATGAAATCCACCCTCCAGGACTACTGTACATGGTGCATCACACTATAACACAAAAAACCACCCCTCATTATATATCATCATTGAGAAGTGCATCAACATACATCATAAAAAATTATACCAACTAAAACATTATCTCCGACTCAATCTGCATTCCTTCTGCCTTCTTGTATCACCTCAACACCCAAAAGATAAGCAAAACTCGATGAACTTCCTATCCTCTATTTTTAATAAATCATGATGTACATTTTTTGATATATTTTTAAATTATTGGATATTTTGAGATGAAATTTTGGGAATGTATCCTTGGTTTTAAATGCTATTAGTAAATGTTAAATTATTATTTTGGTACCCTTTTGAGGTTTATATCTCTATTTACAAAATAGAATACATCAAAATTCATTTTATTTGGTTTTTTGAGTTTTAGAAAACATTTATTTTGGATTTTTAACTTTACTAGTGGGTTATTTAATTTAATGGGAAATGTTTTGTTAATTCACCATTTTTATATTAATATTTTTGAATTTATATATTTATTTTCATGGTATGTAATGATTTTTTAAAGGAATTCCGTATTTTTTGTCTTGTTTCAAAGGGTTTATTTGGAATGCATTAATTAGTTTAAAATGATTATGAAATTGTGAATGGTTTGAGTTGTAATAACATTCAATTGGAATTGAATTTAGATATATATATATATTTTAATGAATTAACATCATTACGTTTAAAGGTTTTTTGTGCTATGATTCTATTTTAAGGAATGATTGGTATTTAAAAACAATGTGAAACTACTTTTTTGATATTTTTATCATGTTATTCAAGGGAGGTGTTTTTTCCATATATAGATTCAATGATTACTTATCAACTTTAAACCATATTTATTATTACTAATTAGGATTATTAGAAACCTATTTGATGATTTTTGATTGAGAATTATGATTTTGACACGTTTAGTCTTTAATGACCTTAAATGTAATTAAATTTGTGATATTTTCAGAATAAAAATGCAATAAAATGATGAAAGATCATTTAAATTGTTCCAATAAACTAAAATACTCCACCAAAAGATGTATTTTAGTTCATGTAATGTCTCAAAAAATATTTTTATTGAAATTAAAAAATTTTAATGGGAAAAGTGAAATCATGTTAGAACATTCATGAGTGTTTCATTGGGTGGGTGTATCAATATTATTCTCATGCATCATAAAATTGATATAAAAATATAAAATGTAGTGAGTTTCATAAATTAATTTATGTGCATGGAGAAAAAATGCATGTTAATAAAAGATCTATGGTTTTATACAGTTAGTTTCATAAGTTTCATGCACAATATATGAATAATGGAATGTTTCCATAAAAAAAATTTCCATGAAAACATGAATTTTACATCATTTTGACTGATAAAATCATTTAAGATTTTTTTTATGGTTATTGGAAATTAAAAATGTCCAAAATGGAGTTGGAATTGGATTTCCCACATTAAGTTACCAAACAATTTGATCTGGGTGTCCACTTAAGCTCTATGAATAATCACATCATAAATTATGAAAATATGAAAGACATTTAAAATTGGTGTCACCTTGCAGCTAGTTTTTTTCTCATCCAAAAGTTTCTCAAAATTCCTCAAAAAATAGTTTTAATTTAGAGAATAAAAAATTTCCATGTTTTAATGAAAATTTTATTTACTCTAGTGGAATGTAATATTATTTTTTCATTACTTATTTCATTATAAATCATATAATTTTTATACTATTTGGTATTTTTTAATGTTATAAAATTACTCTCATTGATTAGTCTTATGAATCATTTATTTAATACAATTAAATTTATATTTTTTTTGTAATTAAAGTTTAAATATTATTTCATGGTATCTATTGAGATGAAATGAAATCCTACTAGTGAGACCATGGTAATGATTTATTGACTATATTGTGTTTCATTTTCATGAGGATAATACATTTCAGTGACGGTGTATACTTACCTGGACCCATTGTGTTATGTTTTCCCTTAAGGTGTATGGATAAATTAATTTTTGTGAATGTTATGTTTTAATTAAAGAGTATTCATCTTGACATATAAACAGTAATACAATATATTATTTTCAAAATAATCATTTAATATTTACACAAATTGAACTTTGGTTTTTAAGAAACAAATATATAGGTTTATTTTTATAATGGGAAACATTATGAAGGGGAACTTAAAACATCATCCCAATTATATATATATATATATATATATTTATGTGATACTAAAAATATTCAAATATCATATCTGGAATTTTTGACACTTATTGTAACTGAAAATAGAATTATAATTATATTATTTTTATGTTTCTTGTATACCAATGTAATTAAGACTTTTGTTTTTAAAAATTTAACTATTTTTGTTAAAAAATAAATGTGGTGAGACTATAATTTTTTTTATATGTATAACTTTTTTTCAAATTTTTATTTCTTTTGGAATAATTATGTAATTTTATTATTATTATAAAATAAAAACTTTTGTGTATGTGGGTTATTTTGGTTTATATAAGAATATAGATTTGCTAATGAAATATCATAAATGAAAATTTTATTACTGGTATTAGTATTATTATCATCATTGCGATTTAATTTATAAGCGAAATAAAGGAACTCCCAACTATCATTTATTTAAAATCCACAAAAGAAGGGATCTCTCAATTATGATTACGTCTTTCACTCCAATATAATTCTACACCACTCTTCAAGGGATGGATTCAATTAATTTCTTTATGATCCAATCATTATACCTTTATATCTATTATATTCACTATAACATATCATATTTTATCTAATTTTTTTTATTTAACATTTTTGTTTATCTATGATATTAATAAAACACCAAACCCATAGATATTATGATGTTTGGTGTAATATTGAACTTATATATGTCATCTTAACCTTATTAGAGGATCTTCATTCATCATACTACTCGATGATATGTGTATGCACATCATGGGTTTCAATTGGTTGCCTGAATTTTTTTAGGTTTCTAATTTATAGTTGATGTTTTTATTTTTTAAAATAATTATATTATGTGACTAATACCCATTTTAATCCATCATGTGGATTAATAGTTAGATTTATTTATAGTATATTACTTTATTCAAAGAATTATGGGTGATTTTGTCCTAAAAGATGTCTTCCTATAAATAAAATGTGTTATAATACCTATGATTAATTATATATACCAAATTATCATCCATTTATACTAATCATAATTAAATAGTTTAACCATCCAACTATGAATCCCAATATAGATTTATCTGAATTTATGAAATAAAACTATTTTTTAAAATGTAAATGATATTTTAATTTGATTTAACTATGTTTTTTATAGTATGATTTTTTAGAATTTAGAGTAAATTATTAATCTTATTTAAATAAAATATCCATTAAATATAATTATATTTTTCCAATAATAAATATTTATTCAAAATTTCATTTTTCCATTCAGTGATTATCCCAATTTAATATAACACGACTTTTTATTTTTATTTTTAAGTGCCTCATAGCTGTTATAAGGAAAAATGGTTCTTCTATCAAATAGTTTAGAGCCTAAAATTTATAATTACATCATCAGAAACCTTTAGTAGAGAGGGGGGAACCTTGAAAGAGTACTTTGTTATGTATTAGATGAGGGCATTCCTTCACACCAAATATAAGGCTATAAATAAGGGTGAACTAGTTTCATGGATACAACAATGTAGTTCTATTTTACCATACATGCCGGTTTTTATGATACTATGATTTTGAGATTGATTCTCATAGTGAGATGTTCTGTTAAAATATCATTTTGGTTAGTAAGAGGATATTAAAATTTTAAACCATAGATTCCCTTGGTAAAAATCTATTGTATATAGTTTTATTTAATTATTTAATGTTTTTAAATGTTTATATATATATATATATATAATATTTTAATGGGTTATATTCCATTAAAATTTAAGGAAATTATTTATTTTTTCTATGATTTAAAATAAATACACCATTATTAATTGTTTAAATAATGATACATAATAACTTATATATATATATATTTTAATCTATTTTTTGGCTTGATTTTATAAATGTTATGCCTAGAATATGTGTTAGGATCATTCTATAAATGTTCACTCACACTGTACATACACCCTAAGTGTGTATTTAGAATATCCTCCATTTATATATTTTTTTGTGTGTATAACATCTCATATATTCATAAGTATTGTTATATCATCTCATTTGTAGAGAAATGGCGGTGGTGGAATATGCGGATTTTATCTATTTTGAGGAGCTAGATTGACATATATTTTATTTATAGTAAGCACATTTCTAATATATTTTTCATGTATTTATTATGCCTACACTTTGGGGATTCATGTTATATGTTGTATGAGTAGGTTTATAGTATTTATACTGTTTTATATTTTTCCTCATTTATTATTATAGTGGTTATGACCAAAATGACTCACAGTTTTATAATGGATTCCCAAGAACTTGTTTCTATGTCTTGGATATTATGAATGTTCCTCAGGACTTATTGGAGACTAACTTAGGATCATATTTGAATTAAATAAAGTTGTTCTATAACACCGAGTATCATAAAAAAATTAATCTATTATAATAAATCAAATCCATATTATTATTTTTATGGTGGATCAAAACATAATTCAAAATATAAACAACTACTTTTATTCAGAGAAACTAATGAATTCTGTTTTATAAAATTATGGGATTATATATGATGTTTTCATCATGAAAATGAAAATAAATCATTATTCATGGAGAATTTTAAATTTAATTATAAAGATATTATGTAAATATTTGATTAGGTTAAAAATTTAATGATATATTTATTCACATAATTGGTGTTGTTCCATTAATTCATAGTGAATTTTGAGAAAATTTAATTTGTGATTTTTTATGACAAAATTTGAGGCATCGTTATCCTATATATATATATTTTCGAAGGATCATATCTTATAAAATGAGTTCCATCTAAGATAAAATATTGTTTACTTTTAATATTTATTTTCACTAGGGTTAAAATTTGTGGGATACAAATTGGTAAAGTCAAGTTGATAAAGGGATAAGAAACATTTACATAGTTTTTGGAAAAAATAGTTTTAGGGTCATGTCACATGTTGTGATTTTATTTACTTTCCCTAATCTATGATAATCGTAGAGATAAGTTATCTTGAATTAGATGAAGCATACCAGTAACAAGAATTATGTATATTTTTTAATAGTAAGGATATTTGAAATAATGTTATTGGATAAAGTACTATATTAAATTCCATATGATCACTAGAGTGTTTTAATTACTAATTGTACCATTTATTCTAGTTAACTAATTGAAAACTAATGTTAATAATGGTTAAAATGAAGTGAATTTCATAAATTTTGAGTTAAATGAGAAATATAAATGAACATGGATGTGAATATTAATATATAATGGTTTATATATATTAGATGAATATATATTTTATTAATTATACCTATTGAGTGATAAAATTATATATAGATCTAAATAATTCTGGTAAATCATATGGGATAGTTTTGATAGTAAACATTTGATAATAATTCTATAAAAGCACAATGTGACTTCCAATGGTTCATTTTGGTGGTATTTATAAGTGAACTAGGATGTAATAGTGTAATTCAGATGAATAATTATATATGAATTGTTTTCTATATTTTTTATGATGTGATACACAATCATCCCTTGATACATTACCACTACTAAAGATATGAGGTTGTGTGCAACCCAATGTCTAATAGTATGTATAACCAGATAGAAAAAAGACTAGTACACTCTTCTTCCCTCTCTCATGACTACATTTGGGAAAGAGATAAGATGTTTTTCATTTAGAGTGATGAGGATCTATTTAGTAGACATTGGTACTCATGAGATATTTTTTATATATTAACACATAATTTCCCTATATTGTTTAATGTGAAAATTTATATATTTATATTTAGAGAGGTTTCTATGGTGATATATGCGAAGGAATGGGAATCATATTCATGGATATTCTATTTAATTCATGTATTTCGTGGATGAATTAGAATGATCTATATACATTAACAAAATAGATTCTAGTGGAGGAAGCTACTAAATATGTTTATACTCCCCCTAATATATATAATATTTTTTGAATTTATAGGTTTATTTCATATAGTCATTGGTTACAATTATATTTTATTTTAATTATTTTGGTGGAGGATTAAATTTATTTTTTAATTTTATTTATGGTATATTATTTTATGTAATTCTTTGTTTCATTGCCTCAATTGTTGCAGAGGTTGAATGTTGTATTACAATTCATATTTATTGATATGAATTTTACCTATTTTAAATTATTTATTTCATATTTTCCTAGACGGGGGTATTATTATTTAAGGGTAAACTACCCTATATATTGTATTTATACCCTAGAAAATAGTCACCAACACCGTGCCTAATACAGTTGGGATTTGTTATCATACATAGTCTCATTGACTGTATAGGAGGAGTATAATGTGGTAAGTTAAAGATGTATATAATATAATTATATTAAATTTATATCATTATTTTTATCTATGTGTTATACTTATTAATGGAAATTCAAATTAATCCAGATATGTTTAATTAAATAATCTATTTATGCCTGAAAATGTTCTGAAATTATGTGACATAAAAATAATAAATTTACTTTGAGATATGAAAAAAATTATAAATCTAAAAGTCATCACTACATGGTATTCACTTAAATATTAATCTACATGAATCCTTGATTCAATCATGATTCAATCTATAAAATCATATTTATTTTCATATTTTAAAAAATACCTAGAAACCACCAACCCAACTCTTTTTCTATGAATATTATGTGGTTTCTAGTTCTGTATCCATATTATCTCCAAATAGTTATGTTCATAATAAAATTTCCATATTCATGATTTCATGATGTTTTCTATCAAAAAATCACTTTCTTTAGAAAATATATTTTCTATCAAAATATAATATTGCCCTAAAATCTCTTTCTATAAATTCTAAAAAGAAATAGGGTTCTTTTAATTTTCTCTATTTTTAATCACCATGCCCAATATTGATGATGTATATTAAAACAATACATTATTCTATTTTGAATTTCATGTTCTATAATATTTAATCAATAAAAAATATTATTATATCATTTTTTAAATCAACATGATATAGTTCCTTTATGTTCTTTCTATTTCATTCAAATAATATATATTATCACAACCATAAAAACATAAATTTAAGCTACATATTTAATTTTCATTCTTCTAAGTAAATTCAATTGGTGGACTTGATTTTTTTCAATGAACCTGTCTAAAATGATAAGATAAGAACACCATGATCATTGACTTACTATATAAAATATTTTTTTGGACCCATAAATCATATTAGTAATTTCCAAAAAAATAGTCAATTTTTTTTGTTTATATAATATTTTATTTTATTTAATACTTACCATAAAAAATAAAATTATAACAGAAATTATCTTCACATAATTATTATAATCTATATCCATGTTCTCGAATATGACATTATATTGAATGTTCTTATACATTTAACATATTAAATCCTCTAATTATCTTTAAAATTCTCTAGATCAATATATATATATATTTTCACTTAAATATCCTATAAAGATAATGCATATAAAATAATATCTACGGTTGGTTTTATTTCCCTTGGGTATAGGGAACCAATAGTGAATCAAATCCCAATGATCAACTTTAAACAAGAATAAATGGTACAATTTAGAACCCATGGGTGTACTACATTGAAAATGACTACGAGAAGAACCAATATTAATATTTTATTTAATTTTTTATTATTGGATACACTTGAGGTTCCTAAATGGCTGTGAAATAGTATGTCACATATTAAAATATTGATGAATTTTCATAGATTAATTAATTTTTATATTAATGTTAATATCATTCCATAATATCAAGGCAAAAAATTTCTATGGATTTTAGTGAACAAGTAGTTCATTGAGTCTCAATAAGGCACCCCACCAAAAATTAGTGGCCTAACTGAGATATCATGATCATGTAGATTTTGAAGGAGTTAGGGTAACCCCATAATAATGGTTAATTGAATTTTAGGGAGAAGTTTTACATAAGGTTACAAATAAATATTAATTCTCAAACATTTTCACATTGAGGTTTCTGTTATAACAAAAGGCCCTAAATTCTACTCAGAGATATAAAGTAACAATAAACATTAATCCAAATTGTACTAATTTGGAAAATGAAATTTGTAATTTTAATGTATATGTGATATATATACCTTATTAAATACTATCTTATGTTAGATAAAGTGAGTTGAAAATAATCCCAACATTGTAATTTTCTTATCTATTTTCAATACAAGAATTCATAGAATTTTTAAATCGAATATTGAGAAACAAATATTGAAATTAATGAGAGACCTATTATGTTACATATCATCCAAGATTAGTAGTTCCCATCCAATTAGTACATAGAATCATGTGTGCCTCCCAATACGTAAGAGTTTATATACTATTTATGAGAGAGTATTTTATAAAAAGGGATACCTTATCCTCGATATCATGTAACCATCAATAATAAATATATTGGAGCTTGTAAAAATATATATCCAATATAAAATAAACAAAGGAGAATCCCATTGATTAATACCATTGCATGAAATATAAAAATGTGGTTACACCAGTCATATAACATATTTAAATGAATCCCCATATTTGGTTGGAAAATATAGGTGATATACAAAATTATATATTAATTTTAGGGGAATATCAACCAAATATCTATAAGTATATCCTCGAATTACCTAAAATATTTAACTAGGACCATATGAACGTCATCTTGAAATATGAACCATTCCCTTTGATGGATAATGGAAAAATAATTCTACATTATCACTAAAATGATTAAGTATTCTATGAGTGATAAACATGGTAGGACACCATCTCATAATCCATATGATAAATTCTATAGTTTTATGTGATTAGATAAACTGATAGAAATAAAAATATTAGCAAATAAATCATAGAAGGATATTAACATGAATGTAGTAATTATTTTCAATCCCTGACACCATGATCCCCAACCATACATGGGGAGATCAATGTTAAGAGAAAAATGTCACATTGTATCAGGAATGTGTCTCTTGTAACCATAGAGTGATTAATGTTGGGAACCAAAATATCCACCCTCTCTCAAGAGTTTTAAATTCCCCTAGGAATTTTCCTATTGATATGTCACATGTCAACTGATCATTAGAAATACTTTATGAAGACATAATCTCAATATCCAACATTATGCATAGGCTGAACCACACCCCTAGGGAAATTTATTATGTCTACACCTAATATAACCACCCATAATGAATAAGTCTATGGTAGAAATAACTATATACATCATCTGACACAAACTAAACCATAAACTCATGGAATGGTACCCTCAGAATAAATTACATGTCTTCTCAGAAACTATATTAACTGTCAACTAGTAAAATTCTCAACTTGTAATTTTAACATTCACTATAACAGATTACATTCTATCAACATCTCATATAAAATTCTCAAAAATTACCCATTGAGTCATTACATAATAAAAATTCATACTAGAGCAGTATACTAATCATCCATCAATGACATAAAAGTTATTTATTTACCATATCCATACAACAAGTAACAATATCATCAGCCAAAACTAGGGAAAAATAACTCTTCATATTACCAAATTGATAATACCGATATCCCAACATCCAGGAATTATATAATTTGTGATTTCACCACTACTAAGAATATCACCCATATATAATCTATGATAACAAAATCACATATTTATTGAGTTAACCAAAAACATTAATATGAATAGTTTTACATCACAAATACAACATATTTTCCCTAATGAAATTCAAATTCTACAACCACATAAGAATCATATATGATGGAAATTAATTCATCCCTCAAGAATAAGGATAAAACTCATCAAGACATGACCAATAATAAACAAATAAACCACTTAATCACTAAAATCATCATCAAACACATAAAATTAGGGATTTTATATTAAAAAAAGTAAATAATTAAGAAGATGGAATATGGGGAATGAATGGAAATATACATTGAGAGAGAATTCCTTACAAATAAATGATTCATTAAAAATATAAGATAGTATTGAGGAGAAGAATAATAATTCTAAAAGAACCCAAAAAATATAATGTATTTGGGTGAAGATCATGAGGGAATGATAGAAGTGGTTATAATAGGTCTATGATAAATTATATAACGTAAATTTTAATGATATATAAAGAAGGATTGTTTTAGCATGACCATGATGGTTATGTGTCACCCCACCCTCATCATGTATGCATTTTAGGATGTCCCTTTGGATGGTAATGATATATCCCTCTAGATAAAATAGGGATCTACACCAAGTAACTCTCTATTGAAGTGAATACCTTGGCCTTGAGTCATAAGTCCATTCAAGCCTCACGACATGGATACACTCAGTATGGAATGGTCCTTCCCATTGTCAAAATTTTAATATTGTTTAGGTATATCCTAAACTACAACCATAAATCAATATCATGATCCATTGTTACTCTCAAAAATTAAATAATATATAGGTTCATAACATATCACAACTCATAGTGTTGTGTAATGAACCCCTTAACTAAAAAAATCAAGAAATTACTATACCCAATAACCTAAATACCTATATTGGTCCAAAAATAAAACACCCAAAAATAAACAAATATCAATATTAACATGATTTAAAATATTTTCAACAAATGTAACCTTGAAATTTTATGTAAAAATATCCCCCTATAAGGGATTCTAATACAAGAGAAGTGTCCATTGTGATCCCTATCTAATAACTCTATATATTGGGCTTCAATATCCAAATACTACTCCCATGTGTCCAAGTGTATTATCCTATGATGTAACAATACACCCCAATAAGTGGAATTTTCATCTATATGAAAACCATATTTCTTTGATTCAATAAAAAAATATACTCACATCCAATGAGGAATCCATATCCTAACAAAAAGAGTCCCTTTAGATCATGTGTGTAGGGTATGAATCATATTTTCTAAGCTATGAATTGTACATAATGTCACTAAAACATCAATACTTTATATGAATATAAAATCCATATTCCACTACTCTAATACAATCTATAATCTTGAATGGACTAATAATTTATTTTATGAAACTCCCTTGATTCTTATTGAATTTATTCCCCAACAATTACAGCACTCACAAAAATATATGGTATCTTAAGGAAATATCTAAGGTTGATTTTCCTATTTCCAAAATTATAAAATTTTACACCCTAAACTATAACCAACCTCTTCTAGATCAATTGGACCCATTTGGTGATCTCAGGGACCACTCTCGATGTGATAGCTAATGGCTCAACTATATATAACAGTCACAATTGTGAGTAGTATATCCTATTAATTTTTTTAAAGGGGTCAATCTAGATCGAATACTAAAATATATTTTTATACATAAACTCTTATAATATCATGTGGTCATAACATGGCCTTTTGAAATCATAAAGAAAATCCCTGATCATACACTCAAATATATAAATCATCCTCTCAGACACTATTTCTATCTATGTTTTATATTTATTACTCAATTTCATCTCCCAAACCCATTTACTTCAATAGGCCTTTACAGAATCTCAATGTGAATGGAGTAACAAGAAATTACAATATTCTCATCGGTATGTTCTATTGGTGCACTATCTCCCTCATATATAACTTTCATAGATAATCCATGGATTTAGTATCTTGAATTGGAATTAAAGGAGTAAAATTCAAAAATTGATATACAACCACACATAGAGTATAATAAACCCATAGGGTCTTAGGTAATTATGAAATGAATTCCATTATTACCATATCCAAATACTACAAGAGATTTATAAGGAGATAAAGGAAATGTCCTAGTCATCAGAGATCTTCCATTATACTCTAACTTGTAATGTAGTAAGAAAAACATTATGAAATATAATTCCTGATACCTGATCACTAAAAGTGGTGACTAATTTAATGATACATCTTGGTCAACCATAGATGTTCTACCCATCATGAGTAATGGGAGTCCATATTTGAACCTATCTCATGGAATTAGGGACTACCACACTACTGTTGACATAGAGTACATAATTCCCATCCTAAGATAATCCTAGGGGAAAAATAATTTCATGGTATAATCCCATTTACTAATAATGTAACATATGGGCTTCTAGATTTCCTTCATATTGAAATCAAATGGATAGGTAATGACCAAAGGTTCATATGTCATAGCCTATAATCCTTTAGACACATAATTGAACAATCTCTGATAAGAACCATTATCTTTGAATCCCCATTACACATATAAAATCCCTTAATATGCGTCTTCAAACTAAAAGAATCTATGTTAAAAGTTTTATTTTCATGGGCGTGTTAATTCTAAAAATATAATTTCTATATGTACATGACACAATTATTTTACCATTTATTAATTTATTTATTGTAGAATTTGTGTTTTGGTATCCCATTGTCTATGTTGAAGATAAATACCCTTCCAAAGAGATAATTATTAAACCACTCTATGGAGGGAACCCCATCTAATTGATTCAAATAATTGGTAGGGTAATTTTATTCACGCAGTTATAGTTTATTTGACATTGATGTGACTAATTTAATCTCACCATATTAGTTCAACTCCTCCATAAAACCCTAATATGTTGTAATAAATGATACATTATTCCCTAGATCTATTATAATTAGAAATAGATATAATTTCAGCCTCAAATTCAACTTTTAGAATGTCTCCACATATTGATTAGACTACTATAATTTCACTCCCTTTTATATGATTGATGATATTGGTGATTTTGAAAAATAGAACCCCAAAATAAACTACTATAATACCAAGAAAGTATATGTAAACATCCGATCTCAAAAAAACCACTCTCTAGATATCAATTCCTTTACACTACCTATATCAACCAAGATCACATCCATTGATATCACATGTATAAAAATAACACCACCTAAATCCAAATTTCTCTCTTTTTTATACATGGAATAAAGGTGATGTTCTTGAAGCATACCGAATATGATCTCTAAGTTCTCAACATAAAACTCATATGTCCTTGACTATAACAATATATTGATAACGTGTAATATGATTTTCAAACTGGAAAAAAAATTTATTTTAAAACAATATTAATCTTGATAACTTTCAAAAAAATGAAACACTAAGCCTTTAGAAAACGGAGTCATATTTTATAAATATGATTATTTAAATGTGAACATTATAACCTAGTCATTTAATTAGTTGGTATGAATATAATTAATTTAATAATGAAATATATTAATAATTCTCCTATTAACCACAAATATTTTGATTAATTATTGTGAATTGCCAATAAATTATTAGTTATACTTGTTTCTGCTTCAAAAATATCAATCTTCAAAAAACTATTTTTATTTATTTTCATGATAATATATCATATTCAATAGCTTAAAATTTTTTAAATTAAATTTTATAAAAGGGTTTTAATTTTTTAAATTATCATATAAAAATTATCTTAAGGTTAATTTTTTTTATTTTTCAAAAAAGAATAGTTTTCCAGTGAGTAATAAAAATATAATGACTTTATTGAAAATATATCTTCAATTCAAGTAATTAAAAATTCTAATTCTAATTTTAATTTTTTTAAATATTTAATTAGTTATTTTATATTAAAAATATTCAATTAATGTCATTATAGTTGATATTATGTAAAATTTTGGTATAAAAACATTTTTACATATAAAATATTATTTTTCTAGAAAATATATTTACATCAAATATTTGAAGTTTATTTTAAAATTATTTTCTTGTCCTCATTTGTTTTTTTATATTAAAATATTGATTCCATATTAGGAATCATCATTTCCCAATGCAGTAAATATTTCAACATATTTATTTATAAAAATGAATTGTAACCCTATTAAAAATGTCATCACCAAAGTAAAGATAAAATTTTTAGAAAAAGGATTTAAATATGAGATAAGGATTCAAAATCATCAATCCAATTTTTTAATGGATTTTTCAAATTAAACAAAATATTCAGATATTCTAAAAAATTTTATTTCAGTCACACAAGTCTTTGATGAACATAATTATAGTATTTTTTGTAATGGAAAATTTCAAAATGTCTCCTTTATTTTTTTAATATCCATTATATTTTTTGATTGGGATACAGATAATTTATCAATGGTTATGAAAAGAAAATATAATATGATTAAAAGTCTCTTTTGATAGTTATTATTTATTAAATTTTTATTAATGGAATAATTACCTTAAATTCATATACAACACTAACATAGTGTATTTGAAAGAAGTAAAAAATCTACAAAATGATTTTAAAATTTCACAGAGTATTGTTTGTTAGATCATTTAATGTTTTCAATGATTTTTTTTTAATTATATATAAGATATTGATTTTTTTCTGAACTTTATATTCAAAATAAAATACTGTATTGATTTTTTAAAGATAATTATGTGAATTTTCTAGAAAATTACTTCAATGGTACATTAGGATTAATAGTATTTTAATAAATGAATCAAAATTAGGAAGAATGTTTCTTAATCCAAGATAATGGGATATGTTTTAGAATATTAACCATTCTCAATTTAGAGGAAAAGTTTCCTTTAATAGTAACAATTTTAATTTCTAAAAAATATAAAATAATAATATCATAGAAATCATAAAAAGGGTTATTGGGAGTTAAAAACAATTTATAATGGTTAAAAACTACCCGATACCTTTTATAAAAATTATTGGAAGTGATTTTTTAGAATTAATGTCATCCAAGATTCAAAATATATCAATGCGGAGCTTTGTAAATATGAAAAAGAACTATTAATTTAGAACTTTATGTAATTATAATGACGCCCATATCCTCTCATATATAAGGTCACCACCTGTCATATCATCTTCAAAATTCTTGATCTAGATAGCTCAATAAACCCCAAAAGTTAATATTGTGACCTTTATTTTTCTAACATGTCTATTAAATTATTTTAAATATAAACTACATATTAGTGTTACAAAACATTTATACAAAGGTTTAGTGTATTGGGAAAATTAGGCATATACATAATATGTTCATAATAAATATGATTTTTTAAAATCAAGTTATGTATCCCTTTAATATCACATTATCCTTATTACTTATAGTCACCTGAGGATATATATCATTTAAAGGGGTGAGGTAAAATAGTAAGATAATGAATAAGGGATATGAAAAATTATAACATGAGTGACCATTATCAACATTATCATTACCTAAAAATTAGATCATTATATTCCATAAGGGAAAAATTGGTAAAGGAATGGAATGTGACAATTAATAAAAATAAAACATCATGTCTTAGGGGTAAAATACTACCATAGTTCTAAAAAAATATAGAATCATGTTCAAGAATAACATATGGGAGTAATAAAAAAATCATCATTGTAAATAATGATAGTATCAAATTCGCAAATATTTCACATTTTCTCAAGAGATATATCACATTACCTAATTCATTATAGGGATATATAATTCTGGTCCCATTTGTCACATCATGATATTTACATAATCATCCATGAAACAAAGAGAATATATTAATCAAATACATCAAGTAATCGATTTCATGGAATGAGTTAAATAAGTATTTCATCAAACAAAATATAATGAATAAAATTCTTATTTCTAAATTTAAAAAGGGAAATAAAATATTTGGTATAAGTATCATCATTTTTTACCGAATATGAAATAACTCAGGAGGAGAAAATAAGCGTTTTGGAAAGGAGATATCTTTTAAAAAAGTCAATTTATTTTCCATAAAATATTATTTTAAACATGTGTATCTTAAAAAGTAAATTGTAAGAACAATTAAATTGTTATTTTTAATTTTAAAATGATATAAACACTAAAATTTAGTATGAATGAGGAATGACCTAGAGAAAGGATGTTGGGATTGTGAATCCCCTTAACTTTTGTGTGAAAGTGTTCATCACATGCTGTAAATATCCCAGATAATCAAATTATATTAATTAATAACTTAATTAATAACCTATTATAAATTTATTTTATTTATTAAAATTTGTCTTAGTTCATTTAAGATAATTATTATGATTTATTATGATTAATTTCATCATTTTGGGAGCATTCATTTTAATGGTTTCATGGCCAGTTTACTTGTATATAATTATGGAAGTTCTGGTAAAATGAGAATAATTATTTAGATGTAAAATTATGTGTTATTAATGAAATATAATAACTTTAAATGGCATCATATATCATTTTTAATGATATTAGGATCATTCATTATATAAAACATTTATACTATATTTTTAGTTTACTTTGGCTTTTTGCTATCCAACATGAATTTATATATTTTTATTAAATATTATATTTCTAAATTATTTAATGAATATTTAAAAAGTTATAATATGTATATTAAAATATGTTTTAACAATAATAATAATTTAATGACTGGTCTTGAATGTGGAAGTGGAAAATTAGAACTCACCATCCATTAAGACAGTGTTTTCATTTTTTTAGAATAAAAGTAGAATATGAGATATTTAATGACTGATATTTCATCAAAACAATAAAATTATAGTATATATATGATACTAGATTTATCATGGCACATTGGATAAGGGGTGTTGAGGAGTTTATAATAAAATATAAGATCATATGATAGAAGGATGGAGTATCTTTCCACTTGAATGTTGTCTTCTTGAGAACCCCATTAAGGGACTAGAATTTTCTATTTTATTAATACTAGGGGATCCTGTATGTGGGGAAGAGTCTTGGTGATGGAATTGGCTAGAATTTAGGTAAGATAAAAGGAGTAGAAGGTGGGAGGAGAAGATGTGGTGAGGGGTAGAATTTATTGGAGAAGAAATGGGTGTCTTTTAATTTTTTATTAATTTTTTATTATTATGAATCAATAAATTGAATATTTTTGATTCCAATGACTAAATATAGTAAATAGGGAAGTGGATATCATGATAAAAGTTCTTACATCAAAAATAAATAATCCATGACTCAAATATTCATTTATTTATCTAATATCTTATATTTAGGCATTTCACTATTAAAAAAAAGTATTTCAGAAAAATCCAAAATTTTCACTCTATTTCAACATGTAGATTTAAAAAATGCCCTCCATTTGATAAAAATAATTTAAAAAATTTGTGAAATTTAATTTTGATATAAAATCATCATTTATTCTAAAAATACCAATTTTAATATTATAATCGATTTTGTGAACCTTTGAAAAATTAATTAAGGTTTCACAAAATTATCTTATAATTTTAATACAACATTATTTTTTGTTATTGAATCTATTTTTTGAAAATACAATTTTTTACTTAAATTATTATATTAATTTTAATATTGGGAATATAAATTTATGATTTTAAAAAATACCAACACTTAATTTATCATTTTTAAAACATTTATTTACTTATACCATGATATAAATTTATTATATTTTCTCTTTTAAGATACTTAAATTTTATTTATACATCCATTGGATATTTTACTATTCTAATGTTTGGAATACTATTTCTTATGATCATATTACTATCCCAATGGTTTGGTTAATATTGCATCAGTGTAGCTTCATTTATTTCAATAAATGTCACTTATTTTATTCTTTATTTATGATATTAATATTTTTATTTGGTTGTCTATGTGACGCATGTGTATTATGACATAATTATAAGATGTAAAATTCCATTGATAAAAGTAATGGTTGTTACATTATTTGCCCCTTTTGAAATATCATTCTAATTTTTTTCCCACCCTAAGAATAAAAAAGGTCACGATACATCTCCTTCTTTGATTCCTTCAGTTTCAATGTCACATCATTGTACTTATGGTTTCTCCAGGGTACCTTGACTAGGTGAGTGGTATTTTGTCATTTAATCATGTCTCTATAGTCCAAAATGATTATTGAATTATCCTTATAAGTGAGATCATATTTTATTTGTATCACCTATGAGTTCATTACACATGAATAATCTTGTACATACATCATAAAAAGGGATACATAGAATAAATCATGCACTAGAGACACGGTTTGTGGATGAGAAATTCGATAGGACACTTATCTTATGTGGTTAAGGGTTCAAATGGGAAAATGTACCTTGGGATATGATTTCATTTCATTCCATACCACATTACTCTCTACTATGGTGATATTCGAAGGAAAACATTGTTTCCTACTTCAAAATGAAAATACCATTGATAATTGTCATCAAAACACTTCTGATATCTCTAGGTATCATTTATGTGATTTTGGATGGATATAACATTTTCATTCATATCTTGCCCAAGATCTGGTCCATGTACCTTTTCGTTACATATTTATCCCAATAAGTTTGAGTTCCACATTTTTTCCTATACAAAGTTTCATATAGATCCATCTAATTACTTGGGTTGAATCTATTGTTGTATGAGAACTCAAA
This sequence comes from Viscum album, assembly GCA_963277665.1. Classification (NCBI taxonomy): domain Eukaryota; kingdom Viridiplantae; phylum Streptophyta; class Magnoliopsida; order Santalales; family Viscaceae; genus Viscum; species Viscum album. The sequence goes on along the minus strand of OY728121.1, from coordinate 216,390,197 downwards.
AAATTAGAGATACTGATTCCATCCTCCATTTAATTCCATTGATCAGGATCTCAATTTTTCCTCAAGCTTCTGACTTTTTCCTTTCAGATTGGCTATCATCTTGGTGATGATAGGCCATGCATAAATTCAATTCAATACTAAAATCAAGTAGAATAATTCTCCAAAATTTAGATGTGAACCCTCTATCATGATAAAATATGGTCGATGCATTATCACCACTACCTTCACATATATCTTGGAATTTTTTTCAAGTTATAAGTCTTCCCAATAAATAATTATATGGGTAGTCCTGGTGAGTCAATCCACAAAAAAAATAACATTGTTTCCTTTGGATTTCATCAGGAGATAAGTGAAAAAGTCTATTGTGATGTTATCCCATTTCTACATAGGCATACACAATGGTTATATCATCCCTTTGTACTTATTTCATTCTTCTTTAACTTACTGACATACCAAAAACCTTGAGATAAAATCAACAACCCCATTATAGTTGTTTTCACACTAGAATTGTTATCAAAGATTGTGATACATCTTTGAACATCCATGATTGATAGAGAAATATGATTTATCCAATATCTCCTTTATCTCGAGTTATGAATGAACACAAAGGCTTGTTCTAAGATAAATCACACCATGTACATCGATATGGATCTCTTGTTTCTTCCCTTCATTTACCACTTTCACCTTCTTTTATATCCATAGATTATCCTATTGTGCCTCTATGATAATCTCTTTAATAGATGGTTGAGAAATATATTTTTAAATGTAGGATGTATTCTCTTCCATTATGATTTCAAAATCCATCAATTTCATTTCCATGAAATGTGGTCTTTATCAATTTGTATCAGGGATAGAGTGGTTGGATATTTTCTTATAATAGAATCAGCTACCCTATTCACCTTTCTAGGATGGTAACAAATAGAGAAAACATAGTCCACAATTAGATCTAACCATATCGGTTGATGCATGTAGAGATCCATCTATGTGAATATATAATTTTGACAGTTGTGATCAATATATAAGTCATACAACCCAACATAAAGGTTCTACCACCAAATTTTCAAGGGAAAAACACATCTTCTATATCAAGATAATGTGTCAGGTTTTTATTATCATGGATATTCAACTTCCATGAGGAGTAGGTGATAAATTTATCATTATTCATGAGAACACAAACTGATAATTTCTTCAAAGAATAACTATATATCACAAAACCTTATCCAATCATTGTTAGTGTAAGTACAGGTGTAGTGATTAGCCTCTTCTTTAGCTCATTGAATAATTACCTCATTCTTCCATACATACATACTTTAACCCTTTCTATGTGAACATAGTAAGTAGGCTAGAAATTCAGGATAAATTTGTCACAAAACATTGATAGTACCCTTCAAAGACAAGAACACTATGAATTATTTGGACTTTAGTGGGTTTGGGTAACTCATTAATATACTATGTTTTTAATGGATCCATATAAATTCCATCACATGGGATCATGTGTCCCTTTTCTGTGACATTATTCATCCAAAATTCAAAATTTCAAAATAAGGTGTAAAATTTCCCCTTCCTTAATGTCACTTGCAAAGTTATTAGATATTCTTTAATTTCTACATTTCTATTGGAGTAGATAAGAATATCATCGATAAACACTACTAACCAATTTTCAATGTAGTCTATAAAGAATTTGTAAATAAAATCCATTAATATAACATGAGAATTAGTAAGTCATAATTCCTTCACTAGGAACTCAATATTACTATTACTTATATGGAAAGTAGTCTTATAAATATCTATATTATTCACAATCAGTTTATGACCTGCAGAATGAGGATTGACCTTTGAGAAGTATTGAGATCATGATAATTTATTGAACATGTCAACAATACTTGGAAGATGATACTTTTTCATTATGGTGGTCTTATTGAGTTCCAAGTAATCAACACAATACCTCATTGATCCATCCATTTTCATTATGAAAAGCACAAACAAACACCAAGGAGATTCACTTGGGTGTATGAACCCTTTTTTCAAGGTTCTCTTAGAAGTGGTTCATTAAATAATCTAATTCATCTGGGGATATCCTGCAGGGTAATTTGGAGATAGGAGTAGATCCATGTATAAGTTATATTGAGAAATATACCTCATGATCTGTGTGAATTCCATGTAACTCCTTGGGAAATAAATTAGTGACTTCCCTCACATTTGGAATTTTCTAAATTTCAATGATTTCCTTTGATTCAAGTATCTGTGATAGATATTCATCTTCATAGGGTATCAATAGACACACCATTGATAGAATTTTCCAAGGTATCTTTATTATATTCCGTTTATTTGTAGAGGAGCATGGGATGGTTTGGAATATGAAATAATATTTCCATTTTTATGGAAATTTAGTTTTTATCTATATAATAAGATCCAATCAATTACTAGTATAGAATCATTTTCAAGCATAGGATGTATTAGAAGATTTACTAGAATAACCCTCCCATATACACCAATTGGAGAAGAGTCCAACACTTGGGTTGTAATGATTCCACCACAATGTGTTTTTATGGATATCTCTACATCAATGTATCTAGTCATAAATTTAATAGTTCTTCATAATGTGTAGGATACAAAGGAATGAATAAACAAAGAATCAAATAATTATTTTTTCATTCTTGAAGGAATATGTTTTGTACATTTTACAAATTCATTTTCTCTCTCCACTATAGTTGTAGTTATGGAATAATAATTTTATATCTCTTTTTGAATTTGGTGGATGATAATGGTGATTAACCTGAAGGACTTTAGGTTTATTACATGGTAATTCATAGCAACCTTTCTCCCTACCTTTGAAGCATTGAACCACAGGATGTACATTAGGAGGTGTTCAAGTTTCCTCCGTCAGGTTAGTAGACTTCTTTAAGTTTCATTGGAATTCCTGAGATTTATGGCCTTATATCCCCCACTGAAATCATTTATTTATACCTTTGAGGTAGTTCTGATGATTATTATTCCCACATATTATGAATCTGGTTGGTTTGATCCTCTTTTATCCTATTTAATATGACCCACCTACATGAAACTCAATTATTCTATTCTTATCTACATAACCATGGGTCCATTCTCCAAAATCCATGTCATCATTGAGATAATGTAAAATCACTTATTCATAACACTCAATGTCCCTAATAGAAATATCCTTTACAAGATGTGGTTTTATTCCACTAAAGAATCTATATATTATTCTATCACCATTGATAACAAATTCGAGGGAGTATCATGAAAGCCTTATGAAGTTTTCTTTGTTTTTCGTGACAAAATCACCTTCCTTTTTCATTATCTCTATTAACTCTCCCAAAATGAATATTTCAAGTGAAATAAATGTTAAGAAATATTTTCTTAATTTCTTCCCACTCCATCTATTCTATTTAACCCTTTGGTTTTGTGTTCTTTATCAAATCCCACTATTGATCAACCTCTCTATATGAATGATAAATGGATAGAGTAACCTTCTTTATCTCAGAATAGTGGAGAACATACAATATCTTCACCATTTCATTAACCCACTATTTAGTAACAATTGGATCAGATGATCCACTAAATTTTGGTGGTTTTTGTAGCATAAAGGGCTCAATGTATAGTTTCTGCTTGGGTGAAGGAGGATGTTCCACCTGGTTCATGATATTATTCCTAGCCTATGAAATCTAGTTAAGAATCACTAGGATGTTTTGACCTCAAAATACCATGGCATTAGGGATCTCATTTAGGAAATCATTGCATTGTCTCTCACATGAGTTTTCATATTGGTTTATCTTGGTTCCCTCTATTTTTTTAAGTAAAAAATATTTTAACAAAAGGTAAGTCAATAAAAAATGATTAAATAATTTATTAAGTTACATAATTAACTAAAAAGAAATATATTATTGGATCCTTGTGATTATAATTTTTCAAAAACAAAGATTCTTGGATGTTTACATATACTTATAATTTTCCTAAGTATTTTCTCTAATGTTATATAATTATAATTCCAATATTAATTAAAACCTACTGTGATTCAAACTACAATGACCCTGATTTATCTCATATGAATATTACATTATTTTAAAGATAAACTACATATTAGTGTTATAAAACTAGGATCTAAAGGTTTAGTGTCTTTGGAAAATTAAGAAAATACATAACATTTTCATAATAAAATAGAAACTTTTATTTAAATTCAGATTCTTTATCCCTTTAAAATCACATTATCCCTAGAACATGTAGTTATTAGGGAATATATATCATTGAAAGGGGTGAGCTAAAAGGTTAGTATGAGGATGCATGAGGGACATGAAAAAATATAACATGAGTGAGAATAATAATCATAATCATTACATAAGTAATATTTTTCTATAAAAATTGAATGTGAAAAATTGGATAAAGGAATGGAATATGGAAATGCATAAAAATGTAACCCCATATCATAGTGGTAAAATATCACACATAGTTTTGAACAAAGCTAGAATCATGTTTAAACATAACATGTGTGCCTAATCATAACAAAATAATTGTGGAAAAATATAGAATCATGTTCATTTATATTGTAAATTCTATGTAAGACCCCAAAAATTTACAAATAGAATTAATATAGAATGCATAAAACCCTGATTCTCTACAAAGAGCACTATATTATAACCCAACCAATAAATATAATTTGTCCATGCCTATAATTTGAATTTTCAAAAACTAACAAACACGGTTGCATTCATTAAGATATTTATATTCTGATAAGACAATCTTAATTTTTGATGAATAGTTACACACCCTTATGAATAGTAACATACCCTTATGAATAGTAACATAACCTTATGAATAGTAATGAACAGTAAAGAATTCTAAATAGTCTGAAAAAATATAAACTTCATCCATGAGTGTATAAATACATTTTAGACATCTTATAAGTGAAAAACAGTCATAGTATAAGTATTGGTATTTTTCTATGTCGTAAATATTTAAATTACAATTTTTTGACTAATTTAATAATTTAAAATGGAAATGTATTTTCATAAAATGTAATCATAAATTTTTATTTATTGTCTTATGGTTATAAGATAATTTTATTGGACCTTGATTGATTTCTCAATGTGTTATAAAAAGAGTTATAGTTTTAAAGTTGTTTTTTGGAAGAAATTATGATTTTATTTAAAAATTGTATTAAAAATAATTAGAAAATATTATTCAAAAAATGGATTTCATTTTTTAATATAAACATAAAAAAAAATTTGGGGTGTTTTTTTGGGAATTTTCTAAAATAAATGATTTTTTTGTGAATATTAAAAATATAGTTTTGATTTTTCGGTATGTTTAATGAAATCATCATGATGTAATATTTAAAATAAAATTCTGGTTGGATTTTTTAATATTAAAATATGATATGAGGTGTCCCATGTGGCTGATACCATGGTCAAATACTATAGTCATGCCCATTGTTTTAAAAAAACCACTAATAAGGTATCCTTTGAAATTAATAAAAAACTCTTACTCATTTACTATAAATACCCACTCATTACTTCATTTTCATTCATATACAACTCATCATCCTCAAATATCTGGTATTATTACCTTTCTATGAGTCCCCCCAAGGTTTCATCAATCCCCCAAGGTCCCAACCATCATGTTTAAGGATTCACTCTACAAGGTAAGGGAATCTACCACCCTTCTCTTTTTTCAAGCATTCATTTTGTGTTATTCTTTTCCATTTCAATTGGATTTTGTTGGGTTATGTCATTCCATATCCCCCTTAATTTCCATATTATGTAATAATTATGATATACCCTTTTTATCTCATCTATATATTTTATGAAATTTTAAGCAACACCGTTAGGCTGCCTAATTCTCGTGAGGGATTTCAGAACTTTTATTTTATTTTGAGGTCCTTTATTTTCTTTTTATTTCTTCATCTCCCCTCATTAAAATTATGTGAAAATTCCCATACCTTAAATGAACTATAATATTATTATTATAATTGAATATTTCATCATCATCCCTCTTATCCCCTTATATTATAGTAAAAATAAGAACACCATCTAAGATGTGTTAATTTATCACATTCAAAGACGACTGGTTCTCAATTTTAATATCGTCTTCAATTATGGTCATGATAAAATTTGTATGGTTGAACCAGATTAGAATATATTTATTTCATATTATTTTATGTTCTATAATCCTTTAACACTCATAATATAAAATAATAATACAAAACAAGTTCATTATGCACAAAACCTCTAAGTTAATTAAATAATTTTTCATTATCTTTTATCAAACAAGTCATCCTCATGGTATGTAACACGAAGTAATTATAAGATCATTTATATCTCTTTAATTTAAATAATAATATATATATATATATATATTAACAACTCTGGATGTTTAACCACATTTCAAATGAGCTTCAATTCATTAATACATGTAAATCGATCATGAAAACCATGGAAGAAAATGCTTCCAAAACCATAAAAATGAACCTCTTAAACCCATCCAGAAGGACATGAAATAACAAAATAAGGTTATAATAAATAAATTAAATGTATATTAGGTTATTAAATTGTTAATTAATGAATATAAATTTGACTATTTGGGTTATTAAGATGAATAAAAGAACACATTCAAACAAAAGGTAAGGGGTTTGTTTTCTCACTTTTAATTCTGTGAGGTTTCCATTGTTCACCACTTATTTCTTACATGAGGTGTATAGTGTACTACCAGTTTATATATATAATCATGATTCTATTTTAATTCATGGTATTTTTAGATTCATTTGGTGGTTATTAATTTTTGGTCATATGACTCGATTGATTTCAACGTGGTAAGGTACTTTGTCTCAATTTACATTTCATTGTCATTCACATGGTATTGTACAAAAAATACTTATTATTGGGTGTATCCACTACCTATTTGAGAAATTTTTTAATTTTAAATATTTTATATATCCATATTCTGGTTAAATCTATATGATTATAGTCTTAAGCCGTATACCCCTTTACATATGGTGTTTATTAGGAATGTTGTTTTAACAATAGAAATATTGATGAATCTATATCCTAAAATATATATGGATATTGAGAAGGCATACAATACTTGTATTAAATATATGTATAAATAATTATTTGGAATTGTAGAAATGGTCAGGGCCTGCTATAAATCCTCGATGCATCGTCAGGTCTCATGAGACAAATCAATTGGTGAAAAAACCTTCGAGTTTTTTTTCCAAAAATCAAACGGGTTTCTACCCATAGAATTAAACTATTTTGATAGTATAGTGCTATCATGTGAAAGATACTTGACTTCTAGTTAATAATAATATTTCCTTATTCATTTTTATTTATTACTCTCTATGTGGGTTTCACTAAGACAAAATCTACGGATGCTATATAATTTTTAGTTTATTAATGGCGTGTGTTTTTCATTTATTCACCATGATATATTTACTATGACAATTTGATAATGATTCAATTATTGTTGATTAATTATCCCTCTATTAGTAACCCTTACTAAACATTTGATCTCACCCCATTCATTTGTTTACCTTCAATAGTTTATGAGGAGAAGACCATTAATTGAGTTATCATGGAAGTAGTTTTTTAGTTTTTGTTATGTACTACATTTTTTTTACCTTTATCAATGTAATATGAGTTACATGTATGTATCTAGTTTCTTCAATACTACTAAAATGATATTTCCTTCAGGATTTAATTCCTTTTAATCATTCTAATATAATAAGAAATGCATCATCTCCTGGATTTTGTGGTTGAGGCATTATATTTTAACACCATGTGTATCACATAATTTAATTCATTGTAGGGTTATAAATTTCTAGGACTACTAGTTAAATCATAACATTTACATAATAATTTATGCCACAAAGAACATATATCAACCAATGTCATGATGTAACTAATTAAACGAATGGGTTTCATAAAGATTTCATCAATAATAATTGAATGAATACATTTTTCATTCCTAAATGGAAAAGGTAAAAGATCATATTTGGTATAATTATCATCATTTTTTATTAAAGAAAAAAACTCAACAGGAGTCAAGATGTGTTTTGGAAAGAATATTTCTTTTAGAAAAATCATTTTATTTTTAATAAAATAATATTAGAAACTTGTACATGATTGAAATGAAAAGGTAATAATAATGAAATATTGTTTGAATAATATTGAATGGATTTACACAGTAAAATTTTGAATGAATGAGGAATAACCCATTGAATGGAAGTTAAGTTAGATAACCCCCTTTTCTCATGTCTGAAAGTGTTCCACACATGCACTTGATATTCTAGATAATCAAATTAGATTCATTAATTATATAATTATGAACATATTGTAAAATTATTTGATTTATTATAACACATTTAAGTTCATTTATGGCCATTATTGTGAGTTATAGTGTTTAATTGCATCATTTCAATAGCATTTGTTTTCATAGTTTCATGGTCGTTTGACATGTATATATTTATGGATGTTCTTAAAAAATTATAATAATTATCTTGAAGTGAAATAATGTGTTATTAATAAACATAAATATGTTTAAATAGTCTCATGTATCATTTTTTATGATATTAGGATGATTTATTTGATAAAAAAATATTGATAAATTTACAATTTATGTTGGAATCTTTTCACTCCATCACAAAATAATTTCATTTTATTAAATATTATATGTATAAATTAGTTACAAAACATTTAAAAAGTTATAAAATTAATATTAAAATCTGTTTTATCCCTTATAATTGTTTTATGAACAACCTTGAAGGAAGTAACAAAAAATGAAAACTCATCATCCACGAAGTTGGTGAATCAACACATCACAGATGATCTTCAATTTTTTAGAATAAGTATAAGAGATAAAAGGATTGATGATGGATTTTAAATTAAATAAATAAAATTGTATAACATATTTTATACTATAGTTATCATGAATCTTTCAGTAAATGGAAATTAAGAGAGGATAAGAAAATAAAATAATTTTAAATTTGAATGATTGGTTATTTTACCTCTTGAATGTTTCTTCCTTGAGAACCTCATCAAGGAAAGTTTATTTTTGTATTTTTTTTGAGACCAGAAGCTCTTATACAAGGGGAAGAGGCATTTGGATTGAATTGGGAATAATTTACACAACATAAAAGGATTAGAAGTTTTGAATAGAAGAGGTGGTTATGGGTGGTATTTATAGTAGAGGAAGGGTATGAAGGGTGTGAACTAACATGATTGGTAGGGTCCCACCATAGTGCTCAACAATAAGTCTCTGTAGAAATAACTATAACATGAATATTTTAAAATAAATGTAGCTTGATAAGAAGTAAATATTATTTATCAAAGAATAGTAAACATTTTCCTTTTTCAAAAAATTCCAAAAAAATGTAGGCCTATCAATTTCAAGAATAATTTCCATTATCATTTATCAAAATACAACAATTAATATCAAAACGAAAATAGCAAAAAATCCAAAACAATAAAACTCCATGCATAAGAAAATACATCCATGGAAATATAAAAGTCATCCTAAGAGAATAATCATACAACAAAAATTATTATTCCAAAAAAATTACCTAGAACACAGGTCTAAGGGGAAAAAGAACACCCTATGTGAGAACCTACCACCCAATGTAAAGAAAAAGTCCCTAGAATGATAGAACTTGGGAGTAGGGGAAAGAAAAATGAACTGAAATCCCATTAGTAAAATGGATTATTTCCCTAAGCTAAAAATTTAACCTACACACCTAAGGCTTCCCATGTGATACATTTCCCAAATCATTTCAATGATTTGAAAATATACCCATTTTCTATTTTATAAAAAACCTTGAAAAACACCTTTTATACCAAATCCATTTATACACACATAACAATAATGAAAATTTTATTTAATATTGTTTAAAGTAAGAGAATCATAGTTCATCCTATATATTCTAGATATAGAACCACCTACCTCAAAACATGGGGTGAAAATGCCCACAATAGAATCCACCAACAAGATGGAACACACCTACAAAAATGGGGGCCCTACAAAAAAAATACATATATAAAAATTTATTAAATTCTAAAAAAGGGTTAGAAGATAAGAAGAAAAACTAGATACCTCATGAAAGTACAATCATCACACAACCACCAATAATAATTGTCCCCCAGAACAAGATCACATAGTAGATCAAAAGAGAAAAAAATGAAACATCACTATTGATCAATGGATATGATAACAACATACAACAGCCCCATCGAGTTAAAATTAATGATGTATAAGAAATGAGTACTCACCAGAATAAATGTGATCCCACCACAATAGTGATACAACACTAAAAGACTCATTCTAAATTGAACAATGAATCCTGAAATCGCTGGAAAAGAATTCAAGGTTGAGTGCAAGGAGATCTATGGAATTATAAATTTAAAATCCACCAAAAAAGAATAAAGAAATTTGACCTCCCGATAGTTACATGATGTGTAACCTCTTTACAAATTGTGTAATACATGATGCTCAAGTACACTGAAAAACCAATTACCTTTTTATTAAAAACCCATGTTTAATACTTACACAATGTGTAACCACTTCAAGAAATGTATTAATTTAATGAGATGTAACATGTTCATTACTTGTGTCTAGATACTAAGTATAGATTGTTTATAATAATGAAATGTTGTTAAGTATACCAACACAAATCATAATATCTGAATTTTAACACAAAACCCCCTATCTAACTCGGGCATTATCTATACTTAGTAAGAACCCCCAAATCCATTAACCCATTTTTTCCTGGACTCCGTTAATTTAAATAATCATTCACCCCCTAACTTCATCTAATTTTACCTAAGAAATTATCTAGATCCTATGATGTTAAAACATTCACAACAGTAAAAGGAAAACTTTAAATGAGAATAGAAATACCTAAGATATAATAATAAGATGTTACAACTCACCATAATAATTCATTCCATCCCTGAGAAGTCATGTGGAAGAAATAAATCTGGTAAAGAGGTGAGGATATTTGTCCCTCATTAGCGAATCATGCTCCCTAGTCAAATGAGAATCTCATCCTCGCATCCATTCAACACTATCAAATGGAATTGAATTCCCATGGAATATTTTCAATTGAGTTTCAATGATCGTAATAGGTTTTTCAACAACAAAATCATATATATCTAACTAAATCACTTCCAAAACCAAAATATGATAGGGGTGTTGATAATATTTCATTATCTATGATATGTGAAAAATGTCATTAATTATTTTCAGCCGAGGTGAAAATTCCAAAAAATAAACCACCCACCAAAGCAACTCAATAACCTCAAATTGTTCAATATATCTCATAGATATATTTTCTAGATTTCTAATCTGAAGACTACCCAACCAGAGATTAACATTCAAGAAAAACCAATGACCTATGAAAAAAAAACGGATTATTTCACTGATCTGTATAAAATTTCTATCAACTATATTATCTAAACAAACACAAATGTATATTTGGAATCATCTCAGACATCCCCTGAACAAAACTTGGTCCCACCAAGGAATATTCACCCACCTCTATCCAACATAGAGGTGATTTTCATAAGTGACCATACAAACCTTAAAAAGGATCCATTTTTATTGAATAATGATAACTATTTTAATAAAAATTTAATCAGTCCTAGATGGATTTCCCAAGATCCAATAAAATATTTAAAACTGGCATGAAATACATCATATAAAATATCAATAGCGTACTCTATTTGACTATATTTATTTGGATGGTTTGTTGTAATCAATTTTTCTTGAGTCCCCACCACCTCATGGAGACTATTAAATAACCTATATGTAATCTTAGGACCACCATCTAAAATGAAATTTGATCTAATCCCATGTAACATAAAAACATCCATGCACAAACAACTTACCCAGATCATAAACTTTTGTAGTGTTTTGATTAGAACAGAACGAGATGATATATTTCAATGATAAATCACCACAAAAATAGAGTTCCTCTCTCAAGGATTATATGGTAATATAATAAAAAATTCAAGGATACCTCTTCCCATTTCCATACTAGAACCAAAAGATGTTGAAATAAACCAGCTACTTTCAGTTTCACTACCTATATCTTTTGGAAGGGTTAACAATGATACATATAATCAACGATTTCATGCTTTATAACCAACCACCAGAATTTTCGTCGCAATTCATAATAAATATGTGTAGTTTTACAATGAAATAACCACAAAGAACTTATAAAAAGAAAACAAAGTGGAGATCTTCACTGATTTTAGGAAAAAAGTGATCCATAAACGAGACGATACCATCTAATGAAAGAGACCAACCCAAAATGGCTTCACCAATATATAGGGTTTCATGAATGATACTAAACTAAACATCCTGATACTATCTCTATATAATAGACTAAATTATAGATGAACATAATTGAACACTATTAGAAAGCATGAATAAACCCCCCCTAGGAATTCATATGTAACTCAGTAAAGAGTCCCATCAGGTTTTACTCTTCCTTCAATACCAAAACAACATGCAGTGGTAATTTCTTACTAAGTTCATATACAATGACGTTACACTTCCCGGGTGTGTATGTGATATCGAAGTCAAATTCCTTAAGGTATTCCAACGACCTCCTTGGTATATGATTCATGGCCTTCTGAGAAAATATTTGACTCAAACTATTATGTTCTTAAAATACTGTGAACCATTACCTAAAAGGATAACGCCATAAACACTTAAGTTCATGAATAATTGCGGAAATATCTAAATCAATATTTTTGTAATTCTTACCATTTGGACTAAGATTCAAAGAAGCATAAGATACCACATGATTATTCTTTATGAGCACACAACCCAAACCAATGCTGAAAGAATCACCTAAAACCACATATCCCTTACCAAGATTAAGTAAAATCAAAATTGGAGTTGATGTGATTAGTCATTTCATCCTATCCTAATAAGATTAAAACTTCACCTCTCAAAACATGATTTATATTGAAATAAAATCATTACTAGATTTATGAAAAATCACCACTTATAAATAAGGATATTGTAATAGTATATATATTTAATTATATAAATATAGATGAAGCATTCATCACCCCAAAAAAATCATTAATTAATCATACATCTTATATATTTATTAATGCTCAATATTGGTAAAATACTTTTTCTATTCCCAATGTTATTGATGTTGAAATAATATATAGATCTATCTAAACCATTGATTATATCTCAAAAAAAAATATATAATTTATGAGGGAAATTGATATAATTTCATAATTATCACCATATTAATCATTTTATAATTGACATACAATTATAATCCTTTATCTAAATTCATAGAAAAATATATTGTCACTCTCAAAGGAGATATTCTCTATCGTAGAGTTCCATTTTCCTTGTGTCCATCCAGTTGGAAATTAAATTATAGAAAATATTTTTTTCCCATATGATATAGAAGAATCAATGAGGATTTTAATCATTCTATCAAATCAATATTGAACTCTAACTCGCTCTTTGGTTGTATCCTATACATGTAGATTAAAAATAAATATAAGAACAAATCAATAGTTAAATAAATCATGTGCCAATTGTTTCCCATATTTAATCTAACACCATACTAGCTACATGTGTAGTGATAACACATAACATCCCAAAAATAATCCCTCTCTAAATAGTTTATACATACCACTCTCTAATAATAGTATAACTGTCACATTTTGTTGAATTAAATGACACACATCTCTAGTAGTAGTCAACATATCCTTATAAATAATCCAAACATTCTAGAAAATTTGATATCTAATCTAACCATTTCAATAAATTTTAAATAACATAGGAAACCATTTTTACTCGTTATGATAACACACATTAAACACCACTTTATTAACCATTCCCAATTACCTAAAGGCGTATCTATTGATGACACATTTGATGAGTATTCTATATCAAGTCTTAAAACATCTACTATGTTGAAAAAACTAAATTGACCTAATGAACCACTATTAGAAAATTAATAGGCCAAGTTAAAAATTACCATGATCATGCCTCCAACTATCAAGATCCTTACTTCAGTATTAGTCTATTCAAACTCAATGGTATATAATAGACAAAAAACATATCTACAACCCCAAATATCCAATAAACTAACATTTTCCATAATATCCTCAAAAAAATATCATAACCACCATCTTTATATCTACTATCAAACCATATTTTCATCCCCAGAATGATCCTCATGAGCATTACCATGAACAATGGGTCTACCCTGACATTATTATATTACTTTCCTGAGGTCTTTCTTTATACAATCATTGGACACCATCTATCCTTCCAAGAATATAATACTCTATTTTCTTATTAAAATATTATACTCAAATTTTCCCTTATATATTACACTAAAAAATATGGGATGATATATCCAAAATAGAAGTTGATATTATCCACTACTCTAAACACCCCCTTTAACCCCCACTGTAACAATTCTTCTAAAAACTAATCTCCTAGATTCCAGATAATTCACCACCAGATCATTCTAGTTATGAGAATTTACTAGATCACTAATGTCTACAAATTCTTATTTTAACATTTATTAACCTATGAAAAATATCTATATAGTTCCTAAGGTGAGATAATATCATCTAATATCATATCACAAATCCCATCCCAAGGTCAATCCATTATTAATTTGTAGAGTAATAACTACCTTATGTACACATGAAACTAAATAGGTATACAAATCTTACAGTGTAGTCCCACATTTTCATATCTCTCTTCAGATGTTCCATAAACATATAATACTTTCTATATTCAATTTTCATAGAAAAATATTTACTAAATCAATGATCCAAAGTAATCCCAAGTATATTACTCATTTTTTTCTCCAGCCTGATTTACCATATGTTTCAAGGTATCTCTAATTTCATAAACATACCAACTCTCACAGCTATGTCATTAGGTTCCCTAATTAATAAAACTAAATAATTGTTTGTTTTTATCATTTCATCCATAAATTTCATACCAAAACGACTCATGTAAATGTTTTTATTGTACATATGATACACATACATAAAATCATCCTCAAAATGATTAAAAATATGGAACCTTCTATATAATGACTAATTTACCTATTCTAAGATATTTATAAGTTACATTTAAATTAGATGATCTTGAGCTACCTTAGGTGAGACATACTACTCCCCGACCACTTATAGCTCCTCTAACTGATTCCATGGTGTTATATATATACAAAAAATTGTAAAATATTTAACATCAACACTGAAAAAATATATGGAACCATTATTGACATATATGAATGTTTATTCATATCAAATCACAATGAATAAATCACTTCCATTACCCATGTTCATAAGTTTTATTATTAATATTAATTTATTATAGTACATATCAGGTCATTTTAATATACCAATGTCATTCAAAATCCTCTTAAGGAAATACAACAAACATAAATAAGGTTATGCAGTCATACCTAGCTGAATTATATAAAATGACCACAAAAAAATATTTATGGAAGTGAAATATAATTTATTAAGGATATTGTATCACACTTAAACCATCCTGTGTGTCTTATGAATTTAGAATCATATACAAGAAAAAATACATCATGTGTTCTTACATGTGAAATATTATGCCTAAACCCACAAACTGTAACATCTATAGATGATATAAAATCACATATATATCAATATCAAAAAATATATTAATTGAAAATTGATAACTTGTTCCCCATTCATATTCAAGAGTTCCACATCAGAGAATATGGCTATCTATAGATCTAATACCCATGTTATTCTTTAAACAAATATTCTATAATTAGAAATATCTAAAGGCAATAAAATAATCAAATCATAAACCACTGAACTAATTTTTTAATTCCATAATATGCTACACCCAAACAATGAATATACATGAAGATATGAACAACTATCCATAAGTATATGTTTTGACTATTAGTAGGGGCTTGATCTATATCATTTGGAGTTTATAACCATGATATCATAGATATATAGAAATAATAAATAATTTAATCATCCAAATAATATCACAATTATTTAATATATAAAAATATATAAATGATTTCAAAATAGAATAAATCTATCATCATACAGTGAAAAGTATTTTCCATAATACACGATATGAAATACATATAAAGAACTACATTATAATTCATATAAATTATTAATATAATGAAATAAAATACTTCAACATGTTGACTAACCCAGAACCTAACTCCCAATTGTCCCATGAAAAACTATTTCCACCTATCATAAGAAATTTACCTTACCTACAACATGTAATATAAAATTTACATTCCCAATGAGGTCTTCATGATGGGTATCAATCAAAAACCTAAGTGAGATATCACCAGTAAACCTATAATTTTTCAAGAATTTTATTTTAATTGTGTTTGATATTATAAAATAATTCAAGATTAATTTAAAGAATATTTTCAAGTCATTATTTCCTAACCAGACCACTATAAAACATAAATCATCATTATTATGATAATAACATAATATCATTTATATAATCCCTCTATGGGGTATCAAAATAATCAAACCCAATGGGTAATCATTGATTGAACAAAATGGTTTATATTAGTGTCATTCCTAAGGGCTCACATAAAGTATCAACTTTAATATCCCATCACTAACCCCACTACTAACCCCACCTGCCAAAACTTACCCAAATAATTACATCTATCAAACCACACTATTTATATCTCTTTAATATCACTAGTTTAATCTAATACATATGAACACATATGGTAAACCCCATTGAGATAAACTTACCACATTTTCCATATCACTCAGACCTCAATTTTATATACAGACCCCATATGTTATATTCTATGATCCCACTAAATTGTATTAAATGATCACAAATGAAGATATCCCCCATGGGACCAATGGATCACAAAAATACATTAGTAATATAATTTTATAAGTCAATGTTAGAAATTACACAAAATTAGGCGACCCATTTTTTACATTATATGGTCTTATAAACTCTATAGGATAATCCTTTTATAGAAAGATACAATTGGAAAACCATTAAATAATGAATATTTATACATTAGGGTATTTTATTTATAATTCCACACATTAATGTGTGGATCATAGGTTGAATCCACCAATAATACTCTTCTTCTTTAATATGACTTTAGAAAACCTATGACATATTCCCGAAATGGCCATAAAAGGTCACCCATATATTTTAAATTCACCTCGATATCAATGTTCGATCCATTAGGTTTGGTTCTAAATTCCAATTCCATAATACTCCCAAAAATCACACAAAAAATTATCACATACAAAAAATGTTTCCAACATGATTGAGAATGTATGAATTTATCTAAATTAATTTATCGAAGAAACTCTGATAACAATTCATAGAGGTATCCTTCTAATTTTGAAAACACATATTTCTGTTAATTATCCATCAAATGATAAAAAATAGATAACTATTAGGTAAAATGATTTATACTTTTTTCATGATCCCACTATAAAAAAATTTATTATTTCATCCATTGATTAAAATTCTAGATGAAATAAAGAAGATGAGGTGAAGAAAAATTCAATGATTTCCCCTGACCTGATGTATCTGGACAGAATTCCACTATAATAATATATCGATTTTACAGACCAAATAACCATAAAATAAAAAATGAAATTTGTTCCCTTAATCATAACTCCTATATCACTCACTTGAATGTTTTTTGAAACACTTTAATTATAATCGTATTAATACTTTAGGAACTTTCCTTAGACTACCCGCTTGAATTTTCTTGATTCTTATGATTTCCCAATAATTCCATCCTCTAGTTTAGTCAATTTACCTTAATGATATTCCCAAACACATTTATTTTTAAATATATACATATATAAACATTTAAATGGAAAAATTAAATCAAATTAAAAATCTATGATTTATAGGTCCTTAAAAAAGCCTTATAAGAAAACATGAA
This sequence comes from Viscum album, assembly GCA_963277665.1. Classification (NCBI taxonomy): domain Eukaryota; kingdom Viridiplantae; phylum Streptophyta; class Magnoliopsida; order Santalales; family Viscaceae; genus Viscum; species Viscum album. The sequence goes on along the minus strand of OY728121.1, from coordinate 216,372,220 downwards.
ATCTCTCGTATTTTAATATAATGGGTTATTTTCAAGAGGTAACCACAAAGATTACAACCCATCAGTAAAATTATAGATATAAAATGTTTATCTAGTAGTTATAATATAATTTATGTTGAAACTATAGATTGTTAAATAATTTTACATCTAAAAAGAATGAACATCTTGGGATAAGGTTTTACTATAAAAATATTAGGGATGCATAAGACATATGGGAAGAAAATATAGAGATATAAAATACTCTAGTGATATTATTATTTCATAAGAGTGAAATTGTTACACATCCAATGGTTGAGGATATAACTTATAATGAGTCATATTTATATCTACAATTGGAGTTTTCCTTTTAAATGTTTAAACTATTAAAATCTAAAATAAAAAAATTATTTTCCCCTTATGCGCCAACATTATTAGCACACCACCCCCATTACATTTTCCAATAAAAAATAACTAAAATATGGTTACATGAGAAAACATAAAAAATACTTTAAAATTAATTAACATAGATCAGAATAATATCTAGAGACATTTAATTTATTAAGGTTAAAAAATAGTGGTCAAATGGGTTATGAAAAGATAAAATTGAAATATTCACCATATTGGTTTCTTGTTTCTTCCTTGATAAAAATATATTAATGTGTATTGTTTTCGATGTTAAATCCAATAGTGATATTTTATTTTAGTCATGTATTTAACATTTTAAATTTCTAAGAATCTCATCAGATATAGATAACACTAATATGACTTTATATGATTCAAATATCAAAGGGAGTGTATATAAATTTCTCCTTTATGTAAATAATATTGAATTATATATAAAATCTATTTTTTTATAAAATATTAAAAAAAGAAGATAATTTCTATTGGAGAAATAAATTATCTTCAAATTATATAAAAGTAAATATGGAACCCCTTGTCCTATTGATCATCAATACTGGAGAGATAAAGTGTTAAATAAGTAAATTAGAAAATTTTAATAATAGAATAAAATTTTAAACATTTTTCAAAATATATAATTTTATTGAATATAATGAAACATTAATTAAAACAAATAATTTAGATAAACCTAAAAATTTGTAGAGAGGCCAATATAATTATACATGTATCCCATACAAACATAATATGTGATATTGAATTATTTACACCGAAAAAAATTACCATAAAATAATACCCTAACTATAACATAATTAGTGTACATGGAGGTATCAATTCATATAATTATTTATATCACTTATATAATCCATGGTAATAATTTTATGTCTACTAATAATCATGGGGATTAAATTGGGGTATGAAGATTATAATATCCTATCATATTCTTTCATGTATTTCCATTCTCTTTATTAGGTTTTCTCTTTAATTGGGTGCATATTGGGACTTGTGAGGATGGAGTGAATGTTTTGGAGAAATTAACCTAATGTTTAGGGATGCATATTTTTTTTTTAATAAATTGAGTCTTGGTATAAATGGTTTAATTTATGAGAGGGTTTCTTTAGGAATAAATATATCACCCACGTTGGTTTGGGGTTTTTGTGTTAGAATTAGGGTTTTCTTTTGTGTGTTTGGGATTAAATAGTGTTTAAATTGTATACATGACATGTAATTGATTGGAAACCACATGCTGTGAACTTCTCACACAACATGAAAGTAATAAACTTTGTATAGGAGTTACATGCCATTTATGTATTAATGAATGGTATTTAATAAAAAGGCAACAGGGTTTTCAGAGTATATGAGTGTCATGGATTACATGACATATAAAGGGGTTACACGTCATGTAATTTTGGTAGGTTAGGTTTTAGGGTGTTTATTTGGTTTTTTTTCTTTCATTATTACTTATCCATCCTTTATATCAACCCATATGGATTTTCTAGTGATTTTTAGAGTCTCTATTAGTTCTGGGTAAATTCATTCAGAGTTGGATCACCATTGTGGTTAGATCACATCTCTTTGGGTGAGTAGTCCTTCTAGTTCTTTGGTCCATTAATTTAGCTAGAACCATTATATTGTGATATTATATCTGTTGATTTTTTATGTTGTTTCATTTTTTTCTATCTATATTTATAGTGCCATCATGTTTTAGGAGACAATTTTTAGTGGAAGTGGTGTGAAGGTTGTACGTTCTTGAGAATTGTATTGTTTTACCTTATATTCCAACCCTTTTGATGAATGAAATAAACTATGAAATGTGTAAATTGGAACACGGTTCCCCATTTTTTGGTATGTTTCTTCTTTTTGGTGGATTGAATTGTGGGTATGAAAGACCTGGGATTTGAGGTTGGTGGTTCTATCTCTAGCTTGTATTGGATGAACTATAAGTATCAGGTTTTATAAAAACATTCTAAATAAAATTTCGCATTATTATTTTTGAATGTTAATGGATTTGTGATTAAATGTTATTTTCCCTTGGGTTTTGGTAAAATGGGGAAGGGGGTATTCTCAAATCATTGAAATGATTTATGAAAGAAGCACATGGGAATCCTTGGGTGTGCAAGTGAAGGTTTTTAATACGACCATCATCTATATTACCATTAGGAGGTTAGCTCGTTGGGATTTTATCTACTCCATAGGCATATTGTTCTACAGACATGTTCTTTATATTATTTTGGTGGTTCCACTCATGGGGTGTTCCTTTTTTCCTTAGCGCTATGTTCTAAGAACTAGTTGTACACTATTCTGTTGTTGTGGTATGAGTGGTCTGCTAGTCTGAGTTTTTCAGTTCTTTGGCATGATTTACTTGGGCTTGGTCTTGTAAATTTTTTGATTTGTATTGTTTTGGATTTTATATGAACGTTGGTATTTTGATAAATGATAATGTAAATTATTCTTGAAATATATATAACATCCTTTATTTTGGAATTATTGGAAAAAGGGAAATGTTTACCATGATTTGATAAAATTGCCTTACATTTTGTCATGATATTTTCTTTTTAAAATGAGAATACCTGAGTTAATTTAATATAGACATGTTATGGAACACCTAGGTGGGAACCTAATGATTATTTAACCTCCCACAATCCATACTTATTACACTATGAATAGACCATTGTATGTATTTCAATGAAGGGAAAGTCAAGGTTCCATAGAGAGGCAGTGGGATTTTTGGTCCCCTGAGTTTGGGTATCTAGTGGTGACATAGTGTGGGTTAAACATGGTATCACATGAGGTAGCAGTTATATTCTTATTTTCCTTTGATATATGGATTGGTACTTTGAGATTGTAACTGGAACAAGTTATTTTGTTTCCACTATTTTTTTAGTTATGGAATATATATCTCTTTTGTAGTTTTATATTTTATCAATATAGGTTCCACTTTACTAATTCAGTTTCAGTGAAAGTTTTCCCTCTAGTTGTTTTTTATGGTTGGGTTCCAATCTCCAACCAATGTGTATTTGGAACGCCCTTTGGTTTTGTGAAGAGTAGGGCTATGTACCAGTTTTAGAGTGCATTCAGGGTGGTTCATTATAGTTTTTTTTATCAAAGGTGGTATGACCCATAGATTCTTTGTCATGGGATGTTTTTAGACTAGAGATAGTATTTTCATGACATGAGAGGTATATCTCCATGAGTTCCTATCCAGATTTTGTTGTCATGAGACACAATTCACAATGGGATGTTGGAATGTGTCTCTCTTGTTTGGAGTTCTTAATACTAATCTTAGATTTATATTTTATTTTTTCTAGTTTGAAATGATATTTTTCTATTTTTTGATCATTTATTTTCTTTTGGTGTGTTGTATTATTCCTCTAATATGTATTTTGTGAGTTCCTTTAGAGGGTAAAACTAATTCTTCTCATGTAAATACTTTTATATATTGGAACTTTATCGATTCCATCTTTTATACAGTTTGTTTTATTGATCAGAATGTATAAAAAGTTAATAATGATGTAATAGAAGTATATCCTGAAGTAGGATGAGACTAGGATCGATCATGTTAGTTATTGTATGAGAATACACTATCCTTTAATTTTACAAATGTCCCTCAAAAGGCGGCATACTAGCTAGGAAATATCGATGAGATCTTTGAAATTTAGACACACATGAGAGTAACAAGTTGAAGTTTGAAGTGTTCCAACGTAGAGGACCCCACAAGAGGTGGTGGGATTCCATGTTAAATTATCATAAGAATGATGTAATGCCCTGAACCTAGTTAGCTAGAGTCAGTGCATTATTTTAATACGTTGGCATGATTATAAAGAATCATGTCCCACAAAGTCCGATTAGTTTAGAAATCTTGGAAAATAGATTAAATACATGAACGTTACATTACACATTAGAAAATAAAACACAACATAAATTATAATTTGATAACACCATATATCCCCTATCTTAAACATTCTTATCAATCATAATACACTTCTTGGAATCTTGGGAAAATAAAACATAAGAAAGGGGTGAGCTTAGATGATCAGTAAGGATGAAAAAATAGCGCAAACATTCATAAATAAACATAAACATTTAAGCCAATGTATAATACTAAAAAATAATCCTTTTAAACATAAACTGCTTCATAAAATGGCCAATGTAAATCAAATAATTCCATTTACTTATTCACATGGATACTCTACTAGTCGAATAATCACATACAATATCAATAGCCAATTTCATAATGATGGAATTTATAATTCCAGACTTCATAACCACATACTCAAGGCCTTGTTCAAAGAATAAAAATAATATTTTGTTAATGCCTTATGCAAAGACACATGTTTGTCTTATGAGACCTACCGATGCAACAAGGAGCTAGAGCGGGCACCACCCATCCCTTACTAAGTCCAAGGTATTCCGCATATTAAAAGGTTTAAACACAACATAAACATTCGTACTAAAACTAGAATATGAAATGTAAATAATTTATCCATAAACCATGAATGGTATAAAAGTAACACATCTACAGTCAAACATTCCAGAAAACCTTCAATACAATATGGAAGATTTGTATAATAAATCAACCTTTATCAAGAATAATATCCTGTAAAGGATGTTTAGATAGTTGAAAATGACCAGTAAAAATATTTGAAAGAAATATCCCATTTTCATGAAATCATTTAAAAGTAATATTATAAAGTAATTCATTTAAAATATAGTTTTGAATCAAATTTTCCCATACCACATTGAAAAATTTGAAGGGAATTAACATTTTAAAGCATTCATGTCCATATAAATATATCCTTAAACTCTTTTTAGAAAACATGGACATTAATGAGTAAGGTTTAGAAGAATAATAATTTAAAACATTTTAAATGATGTTTTATTAAAATATTCCCCTAAACAATCCATTTTAAAACTCTTTTATGAAACATGGACAAGGATAATAAATATGTCTTAGTAGATACTTACGTAAAAACAACCTCGGATAATAATGAGATTGTGAAATTAACTCTTACCTTGAACTTTTCTTTGGTCGAGGGTACGTTTAACGTTATTTATAATGACCATAGTACGTTATTAAATTATACCAGAACCATATTCAAATTTATTATATCATAAATTATTCATTTATTACTTTATAATCCCCATTTAATAACGATTTCCATGTTAAATTGACATTTTAAGTAATAATCGCTTTCTTTATCGTACACGTTTTAACTTGTATCATTAAGATCATGATTTAAATACTTCCAGAATATAAAACTTGATTTATATATCCTATATATTTAGAATATAAATATTTATAATAGATATATATATATGAAATGGAAGGAACCGTTTATGGAGACGGTAGGTCGTACGTACGCATAAACACTGTTTCCGTTTTCATATCGTACTGAATGGAACTAAGTGAATAAGATATATGTAAGTACATACATACATACATATATTTATATATCTCTAGTAGCATTATTATTTCATATATTACATACTTATTAATAATATATATTTTTATAATCATCGTTGAATGGTGAACATGGGAATGAATCTCATCTCATCATGGAGACGGTAATCCGTACGCACGCATGAGCGAAAGTATCATTATATTGATGGTGAAATAGTGTGTAATTGGATGGTATATCATATATAAATAATAATTAAAATGTTATATTTATTATTTACATCAGTTATACTAATTATTATACCCATCCAAATAATGAAGTGTTTGAATAAAAAACTACCCCACAAAGTGGAGACGACAAGCTGTACGTATGCACGTATGGTGACTATTTCATTTATAGGATGGATAGAATAACGAATATGGTTTTACCATATTTATAATAACATAAAATTATGTAGAAGGTATTGCATTTATTATTTTGGTATGGAAACAATAAAGAAATAGGAAGTGGAAGAAGAAAAGAACATGAAAGATGTGATAAAATATTTACCTCTTATTCGGGTTCTTCCATTTGATTTGATCAAAAGGGATCCTTAGGTTGGATTTATGACCAAAGTAAGGCCTATATGATGAAGGGAGGAATTTTGGGAGGATATTTGGGTAGGGTTTTCCATAACCAAAAGGCATTTGAGGTGTGAAATTAAAATAAGGGGAAGTTCCCTTTTATAAGAGAGGTGAGGGTCAATTTAGGAAAATTTTGAAATATTGTTTTATAATAAAATCATTTTAGGTTTATAATGGCTCAAAAATGAATTATTTAGAGGCTATGGTGGCTATGGGTCAAAAAACCTCAACAAATAGGTTTTAGGAAGGTTTAGGTCATCAGAATAACATTATCATTTAGATTTAACTCTTAGTTAAATAGTTTGACATTTAGCAAGTCTCTTTGTATTTTTATATTATACAGTTAATAAACATACTATAACAACACAAGAGAACCCCATGTGGTTAATTATTAATATATATAACCTTATATACATTCTTTGATAGAGTCTTAGATTTTTAGGAATATTATTTCAATTAATAATATAATATTTTTTAAAAAACTCAATTATGTCAACTTTGACACTATTTAGTAATTGATTTTATTGAAAGTCATAAAACATTATAAATTCGAATAAAATTTATTTAAAGAACCTTATCATGTCATATTAATCTAAAAAATTAATTTAATTCATCAAAATTCCCAATTTACATTTATTTGGATATTTATAATATCAATTATTTTAATATTTCATTAATAAGAAAACTACTGCATCATCATTGTGTCATAAATAAATTTTGTTATTTAATGTTTAAAAATTATAAATAAAATACCATTATGTATAAAATCTTTTTATATTTCTAATGAATATTTATAGTCGAATTTATATTGTCTATAACACTATATTAAAAATGGTTTAGTTGTTAAACTTTGAATTTAACTCTTTTAACTCTTTTATAAATAAAATAATAATAAATGTCCTAATCCAATCCATGTTGACCAAGGAGGATCATATTTTATTACTAATTTTGTTTTTGGTATAACTATACTTATCCAATAGAATTAGGACATGTGTTATGGTAATTATGATATCATTTTTACCCTTAATTACCATATTTACTTTTAACCATGGTAAATAAAAGTCAAAAAGTTACTATTCACTAAAAATTATTTTAATCTTATTGTACCATATTTAAATTACTGATATTAACCTTGTCTCTCGGATTCTTGAATTCCAACTCACAAAAGCGGTAAAAGTAAGTTTAATTCAAATTTGCAAATGCTCCTAGGAGGTGGATTAATAAGGTTAAAAAGTTCAATAAAATTTAATACATATACTTTTATTATAAAATGACTTCAATGAATTAAATTGAACTTATATAGGTATTATATATCTATTTTTATTTAAAATAAATATAAATAAAATAGATAATTATTTAAAGAAAAAGTCGATTTTAAATAATAATGCAGTGTTTTTCACTATTCATCAATAATTTAATGTTTTCAGAAAAATACCAAAAAATCACCCAAAGACAATTTTGATATTCTTAATTCAAAGATGAAGTATATTTTTCCAAATTCAAAACATAGAAGTTTCATTTATTAATTTAAAATTAATTCCCGTTTTCAAAACCAAAAAAAAGGTTTTGAAAAATTAAAAACTATCAAAAGATTGACATGTGTTTATGACAATTTTAAATGTGAAGTTACTTATAATGAAATACATTGTATTAAATGATAAAAATATAATCTAATTGTATTTCGAAACCTTTCAAATGCATAATTTATCACTATAAATTATTTCGATTAAAAAAGTTTTTTTTAATTGAAATATTGTATTTTTCATTATTCATCAAAATACGAATGTTATCAGAAAAGTACCAAAAAATGCATACAAACTAAATTTTTATATCCTGCTTCTAAAGAAGAATTTAATTCCATTAAATTGAATATACAAAAGTGTCAAATATTGGTTTTAAAAAGGGTTCTCCATTAAAATGCGGTAAAGTTGAATTTTTTGAAAAATACATCTTTTATCTGAAAAAATGAAACAGTTCTTATATTATGTATAAGAAACTCATAATACGGATGTTAAAATTATATAGATTATATAATATTAAAAAATAAGTAAATACTATTCATAAAAGCTTTTTGAACCGCTTGTTTGGTAAGTTGTGGTGCGCTCGAAATCGGTTTTGCGTGTATCACACGATATTGAATTACTTTAATAAGATAACGTACTATGAAATCTTGGGGTGTTACATTCTACCCTCCTTCAATAAATTGCATCCTCGCAATTTGAAATTGTTCTTCTAAAATAAAAGGTTAAAAATTGAAAAATACCTTTCTGGAAAACACACATCAGAAATTGGGTAAATAACATTTAGTCTTAATAAGAGGGAAAGGGATTGAAAATGTCACACCAAATTATGATCTCGATTAGTAGAACATTGGTGGAAATTAGAGACACATAATTAAAGGGAAAACGTAAATATTTATAGGGAGTTATTGAGGTAATCAGTCACAAACAAGTGTAAAATTGAGGGCCTCAAAGCCATCAATCAATGATGATTTAAAATATCGTTAGTTCAACAAAACATAAGGTATTAGGATAATAATTTTTTTTGGTTTTAAGATCCCTTCCCTAAAGTTAAATAATTAATTTATACATAGAATAAGAGGAAAAAAATATACTTCAAAAGTAGATTTTCATTCTTCAACTAATTCCTACGAAAAACTCATCTTTCACTTCAAAAGATAATAGATTTAAAAAAAACATTATATTTATACTAACTATATAGGGTTAAAAAAATAATGTATTTATAATTCATTTTTACGAATATTTTAAAAAGTCTACATTATACAAACTGGGACATCACATATGCCAATGGTAGGTGATCCGCCCTTGTTGCCCTTCGATTGTGAGTTAATGTCTCGCAGCCTTTCCGGATGCGACGAGTTGTCGCCTGACCTCTAGGTTTTCCTTTTTATGACAATCCAAAAGTAATTTCACGAAATGATTTAACATTAAAAAAACATAATCGTTTTCAACCTTTAGACTTATCCAAAATACTTCTATCCAAAATCACAGTCCAAATTTTATAAGGAAGCTGAACACAATGAAGATCCTTTTTTCCATGTAATAACATGTGAATACCTTCATCATGTATTCATTTAAAAAACGGTAAAACCCTGAATTACCATAAAACCTTATTGATTACATTCATGCTCTATTATTCCTTATAGAATACTGTATATACTCATTATATCCAAAAATTATGTAAACTCAAACAATAATGGAATATACAAATCATTAATCAGTTTCAAGGTGGTCAAGAATGTGCAATATAATTTATCAAAATCAATCATATATTATTACAAAATCACTACCTCAATATCAGAACCATATTATGGTTTATCTTTCTCTCAACCATATATTTTCCAAATAAATTTAACCTGCTATTGAGTCACTTTTCTTGGTTCCATACAATCTCAAGTCCTTAATTAAATAGTACTACCGTGCAATCCTTTTAAACTCTATAATTCTTATAACATGTAAATCGTTAATATAATACTCAAATTATGTAATACATTAATAACAACATAAGAAATATAATCATTCCTCTTCATCTTTAGTAGTATCATAACTTTATTATTATAGAATATCATCATTTGGGGTATACTCTCATGATTTGGACATTGCTTCGCATAGTGTCCCAACTCCTTGCAGATTAAGCATTGTACATTTGAAAACTTTTTATGACCCTTTAAATCACGTACTTGGTGTCCTTTTCTCCACACTTATAACAAACTCCCATTCCTTTCAAGAATTTACCATGGTGAATCTTTCCATAGTCATCACATATGGGAAAATCCTTCTTTCCCCTCTTCCCTTTATCCATATTTCTCTCTTCCATACTTTTCTTCTCTTACTTCCCTTCAAAGCCATAGGACTCAGAGAATTCATTACTTATCTTATTAACACATGATACTTTTTCTTCATATGATGAGAATATGTGGGAGAATATTTACCTTTTAAATGTTGTCTTAATACCATGAATGATATGATCCTTCTTAATCTCTCGATCTTGTGTATTACTGGAATTCTTATTCTTTATACTAGGCGCCATTTCTATACAATGGAACACACTAGGTTAGTTTAGGAATCACAATGATTAATTCCAAACTTGTAAAATACCTAACATAAATTGAGAATATTATGCATATAATCTATAATAATAAAATATTTTCTTTGAGGAAGTATTTAATCGAAAATCCTTCATAATGGCCTGTAATGAAAATGTGAATTATCCCAAGCGTATCCCCTGAGAGTGTCGTAACCAAGAGTGCAGCAGGGCCCATTTTTCGTGTACCAGGATACCCCGGGTCAAGCCTGAAACTCCTTGTCAGAGTGTTCACTACTTGGTACATCTGTACAAGAGCCGCCTCTACCTGCTTGTATCTAGACAGGGATGTATTTCTTGGAAAATACACAAAATCTCTGCGTTACCAAAATTTTAGGAAGTTATTTTATATAAATCCATAAATTCTATCTTAGGGAAATTTTCTCTAATCAAAGTTTATCTAAATATATTTCCAAGGTTGTTGATAAAATTATTCTGATAAAAAATGTAACACCCCAACCCCAGCTACCTAGAGTCAGTGCATTATTTTAATACATTGGCATGATTAAAAGGAATCATGTCCCGAAAGACTGATCAATTTAGCAGTCTTGGAAAATAGATTACATAAATAAACGTTACATTACAAATTAGAAAATAGAACAAAACATAAGTTATCCTTTGATAATTCCATTAATCTTCTAGCTTAACCCTGCTTATCAATCATAATACACTTCTTGGAATCCTAGAAAAATAAAACATAAGAAAGGGGTGAGCTTAGATGCTCAGTAAGGATAACAATATAGAGGAAACTTTCATAAATAAGAATAAAAATTTTAAGGAAATGTATAAGACTAAAAAATAAGGATTTTAAACCTAAACATCTGCATAATATGGCCAATGTAAATCAAATAATTCCATTTACTTATTCACATGGATATTTCACTAGTCAAATAATCACATGCAATATCAAATAATTCCATAATATAGCCAATGTAAATCAAATAATTCCATTTTTTTTCATTTCCACTAAAAATCATTATTCAGGAATGAAAATTTAATCACATATTCTCCCTCCCCCACTCTTTGGAATAAAAATAATCATGCATTTAACATCTATGGTAGGTAGGAAAGGGATAAACTATTTTTTATGTGCCCACAATAAAAGTATTTTTGAGAAATTGAGGTAATGATATTGGAGAGATGTAATGGTGTCCAAATAATGAGTTTAATATAAAAAAGGGTTTATAAAGTAGTTCCTCAATCATATTTAAAACATTCTATTCTTTATAATAGATTAGAAAGAAAATCATGTTCTTGATCACACAACATGATTAATTAATTTTTAGAAAAAATGTAAAAAATATTTCAAAAATGATAAAATACTCTTGGGTTTAGAATGATTTTCATTTTAGAAAGTTATTTTTCACATTACTTTCACAATCAATCAAACATTATCTAATGAAAATATAGGAAATCGGAAAAAAATTACTTTGAGTAATAACATAAAAGAACAATTATTATAATAATTTTTTTAGAAAATATACGAAGATGGATTGAACTCCCAAACTTATTTTATACACCTCAATATAGCTGAAAAAAATTTACATAATGGAAAACATGAGAAAATTGGAAGAATAAATAAATAATGTAAAAAAACAACACACAAAATTCAAGAAACAAATAGTTTGAAATCCCCCCTATTTATTTCCTATTTTCTACCCTCTTTTTAGTATAAATAAGATCAAAAATAATTTTCATACAAAAGTTTGTCTGAGTAGGGAATAAAATAATGAAAAGGTGAGACCCAACTCGATTTATGTTTATATGGAACCCTTGAGTTAATCTTCTAAATTCTTACATATTATAACTAATGTAAAAAAAGGACAAAAATTAATGTAAAATAAATAAAAATAGAAAATAAAATGGATAAACATTGGTTCAGAAACCCATGTGGGTTCTAGGATTTTATTTCCCCTTGCTCAAATGTTATATAATTTTATTCCCAATCTGATTGGGGATGTGGTTTAATTGATATACAGAACCACATATTACTTTTCTTAGTGTCAATTAGTAGACATTGATAATAGAAACCACCAATGAATTGTGGAAATTTAAAAAACCACTAAGAAACAATAAAGAGATAATTTGATATCCACGGTGGAAGAGAAAAGTAAATATACATGATTCTGGTTGATATATGTTGCGTCCCCCACCATATGATATACAAGTTATTAAAGAAGAGGTAGTAAAAAAATAGAAGGATTCTTGGGTGCTTCCCCTTCTATAAAAATTTGAATGTATTGTTTATTAACATGAATTTATTTATCATTATCCTTATGTGTTGTATAAAAAATATCATAATAAGAGAATTCAAAAAATAATTCAACTTGAACAAGTTTAAAAAACGGTGAACAAATAAATAAATCATCCATTTCAAGTAATTCATCTTAGAAATTTTTCTATTTTCATTGGTACATTTGAAACGAAATCTCAAATGGTGTGAATTTATTATATTAATCCAATAAAAAATAATAAGTATAGAGGTGTTCGCTTTTCATTTGTATCATTGTGAGATTCACATAACATTTTATCTTATAAAATATCTGAAACATACTCATTAAACTCCCATATTTTTATTAGAAATACCTTTTTCTCCAAAAACGTCCTTCAACAATGGTTGATTATGTTTGAGTGGATATTTATTGAATTATTTAATTTCCTCCTTCAGTTAATCAACATTAAAAATAAGTAGTGTACTCTCTTTCACCATTGGTTTTGATTCATGATCAGTTTGTTACACTTGTGGCACATGGACATATTTAACTATCCAATCCATTATTTTCCAAATTTTATTTAATATTTCACTAATAATTTTCAACCAGGATTCAAGATCATTTTCAAGAACATTATCTTTGTATTTAACCTATTTTTAATCCATCAATATAGGATTATTAACATTTTCATATATCCTGGGAAAATGCTATCGATCATATTTTTTTAGAAAATAATGAATATTTTTAGAAAATGAAAAAAAGGGAATGATAAAATCCTTGGATGAATATAAATTTTGATATGTTTTTACATTTTTATAATAGGATAGTAAAAAACTATTATTTTTTTTCATAGTATATAACAATTAAATACCATGGTTGCCTCTCTTGAGGAGCATTCCCGATCAAGCACTCACTACTTCCAATTCACTTTTAATTTTATTTTTCTTATTTATGATTTATGAATGAAAAGTAATGGTAATTTTTGAATTATAATGGAATGAATATGTGAAAATAATAATGAAGATTAAAATAGAATGAATGAAGAAAAAATTTAGAATTAAAGGAATTACACCCAAGATAATTACCTGAAGTGAACATTCATCACCTAATTGTTACATTAAAATTTACCTAATGAGTAAACTATATCATATGTCCTAATTTCCTCTATAACACATGTTATTAATATGTGTTTCACATTACTATCACTAATTACATCACACATCTAACTACTCGATTGATATAAAATAATAGTGAAAAAAGCTCGACCATGGGTGGAAAGTGGGGACACAAAGGCTCTTTTCCCTGTAAGATCAAACTCACCATAACTTAATAAAAATAATAAACATTAAGAAATAATGATCAATTACATAGTTTAGTCAGATAATATATCACCCTTGAAATTTTTTATGCTAATATATAGACCATCATGATTATTAGAGATCACTGTGAGATGAGAAAATTTTTGGAAATAAAAAATATAAAAAAAGAATGTGAGGATGAATAAGAATAAAATTATTTATTAAAAAAATTATAAAATTATTAAAATAGAAAAGAATATACAATAATACTAAATTGTATAACTATAATTAAAACTCTTTTGATATTGATAGTGAATACATATTTATATCTTTGAGGGTGGATTATTTTTACACCGTAATACTCTTAAAAAAGACCATGAATCATAGAAACATTAAATTAATGAATTAGAGAATATGGTCATAATGAATATAATTATACTAAATCACCTCTATAAATCTAATAAAAATTTATCTCATTTAGAAATGTGTGGAAAATTTTACAGTTGATTGATTAAAAAAATTATTTCTTCCCTCCAAACACTTTTATTCCCATGCACTAAGTTCACATAAATTTATTTCCATGAAAGAGATAGAATATCATGTATAGAAAATTATTTAAAATGCTCGCAGAATATAATATTTCATAATACAAATTACTACTCATTTGGTCTATAATTTGTGAGATATATTCAAATCATCCAAATTCATCAAATCTAGGTAAAACATTCAAGGAAATAATTTTGAGCTTCATTTGGGCCTCAAAATATTGAATTGAGTTTTGGTTCCATTTGAATTAAATGAATCCAAAATAACATAAAATCCATTAAAAAGAAATTATCAATTTGGATTAGAGTGTATAATGTTGTGTATGAAATATATAACCAATGTTTTATAATAAAAATTCCATATATATAACATTTTTATAAATTAGATAAAATATACTTCTAAAATCATAAAATGTTACAATTGAAAATAAAATATTAAATAAGTGGGATTAAAATATTTAATTTCAAATTATAATTAATGAAAATATATTTTTGTCATATCCCCCACACATAAGCGTTGAACTCATAGAAAATCATCAGGACAATAGTGAAAACAAACATCCCAATTCATAAATTAAAACACTAATCAATTATCATATCAATGTAAAATATCATTCCTCCATCATAGATAAAATTTAACTAAATCCTCAAAAATTATTAAAATGTATTCAAAATCTATTTAATCCTCCAATGAATTTCATCCCTACCTACTTGTAATATCATCTCTCATCACTCATTTATTTTATTATGGAGTTTTTTCATTGTAAAAAACATGTTTCTTCTATATAATATTTTATACCTTGTATATTCTCTTCATAGAGTCATAAATGTACAAATACCATTGTCTTTTATGTGTGGTGTTATGAGGCATATTGGTTATACTTTTTAAATGTTATAAAAACTAATTTATAATGAGGACGGTTATTCTCTAATGTGAAGTCAATGCATAGATACAGTTTTTTATGAATGGTGAGGTCTTCAATATGTCTTAAATTGAATAACCATAAAAAAACACTGATATTATTTGGAATTACCCAAAATTGAGTCATAAAATCAATGATAAATTTATTCCTTATTTTCTTCAATTTATTACATTTTTTCAACTTTAATTAAATGATGGAATTTCTCTTCAGAGTCTTGTCTTTGTGGAAAAGACATGCATTTTTTCATATTTTTTGTATTGTTTAATTTTTTTATAATATTATTGATATTTGGGCCATCTATACATCCTTAAAACAATAAATATATTATAATAAATAAGTAATAAATATTATGTAACTTTTTTTCATTTCCACTCAAACAGATTCCTTGGGAATGGAAAAAACTGATATTCTCCCTCTCATACAATTGATTTAAACAATAATAATTAATTTAAGTTTTATATAAGGATGTAAAGGGAAAAATTTCTTGTAATGTGGATGGTTAATAATTTAGGTCATTGAAACTAATATCTTAATATATGTCAGATATAAAGTTAGTCCCAAATGTTGGTTCAATTTAAAACGGTGCCTTAAAAATGGTTCTCCAATATTACCTAACAAAATACATGAACTCTAATATCATTAAAAAAAGTAAAAATATTTTTTTCTAGATCAGAAAAAATAAATCAAGAATCTCAAGAAAAAATAAAAATTTAATGAAGTAGTAAATATGTTTTAGAAGCCACTTGGGTTTGGCAGCATAATCAATTTCTTTAATACAAGTCCACATGAGATTCATAATAAATCAAACTTCATCAAATGAAAATACTATAAATCGTGAAATAAAATCAATTTGGAAAAATTGTAATCCTAAAATATTAATATTAAGTAATTTTAAAAAAAATAAATTGTTGTTTTGAATTTTCAAATGTATTTAATTTAACACAAGTTTCTAAAAAAACAATAAATAAACAAATTACCGAAAAAACACAAATAAAATTAAAAATATGAAAAAAATGAAAAAAGAAGAACGAAAAATTAAAAATTATAGTTTTATATATCTCCAAAATGCATGTTCTATTTACTAACCACGTTTTAGTTTAAATTAGATAAAGGTATCATTTCATACAGAAATTTAGGTGGGCATCAAATAATGTAATGAAAATGAGTTACACAACCTACTTTCTTATTCAATTGAATCTTTATGATAAGATCCCATTATCTAATACATTAAAATAAAAAAAATAAATAAAAAAATAATTATAAAGAAACATAAATATAAATAGAGATAAAATGGATTGATAAAATTTAATCATGGTTTAATCCAATATGAGGGTTATAGGTATTTAGATCCGTTAAATAAGACGTTGCATATTTTTTCCTAAACTGATGGTGAGTGTGGTTTCATTGAGATGAACCAATACATGTTACTTTTACTAGTTTTCATGTTTATACACTGATAGAAAATACCCCTCAAATAAGAGAAAAAAATTATATACCCCTAATCTAAAACAAATAGATAATTTAAGATTCATAGGGTGAGGGAAAATGAATGATGGGTTCTCCATGTTTATATCTATGGTGTCCTCCTCTGTATGATATAATTTTTTTAGAGGATTTAGTAGAAAATCTATAGGATACTCATGTAATTCATCTTATGAAACTATATTTTTGGATTATTCATTATCATAGTGGTCCAAAGCATGATCCACGTGTGTTTTAACAGATATTTCAGAAAAGGAGAAGTTAAATCCAATCTAGCTTCAATAATATTTAAACATGAATAATAGATAAAGAAATACTATCTTACAAATAAGTTAGATTGATAATATTTTTTAAGGGAAATTAGAAAATCTATCTTAATAAGTGTATATTATTTATCTTCTTATAATGGAATATATTGTAATAGTGTTGATGATTTTTCATTATCAAATATGATATGATATCTTACCTTTTAATTTTCTACAAGGTCTCACAAAAAATCATCCTATTTATTTTAATCTCTCAAAATTTCGTCATCTAGAATGTTTTTATCAAAGATATATTTATTTAATGGTTATTAAAGGTCAAATGGATCTTCATTGATTTCCTTCAAGGACCCATCACGTTATTCAATAAGAAAAATAATTGGAGAACTCTATTTTACCACTAGTTTTGATTCATAATATGGTTACTGTTTCTCGGATGCATTTAAATCTTCAAATATTTATTCATATTTTACATCCATTTATAGTATTATGTTACAAATCCATTGAAACTAGTATTCTATATCATTTTAAACTAATTTATCTTGCTATTTCATCTCAGAGTAATGAATCTAATAATAATAATTGTAATTTGAATACATCATGGGAAAATATATTTTGTGTCGGTTTTTATTAAATAATTAAAATAATTAAAAATGTGGATATGAAATTTTAATTGTTAAATTCATGGTTCCTAAAAAATGGATCCATGTTTTGACATTCCAATCATTGGTCATTGAAAATTATATCAATTTATTTCCTAGTGAAACACATTGTCTTACAATGGTCCTCTCTCTCAAGGGTCTTTCACATTCATGATGTCCCCACTTATAATTTAATATTTATCACATGTTTTTTTATTCTCTTTCTAAAATTAATGTAATGGAAATGGTTTCTTGATAATTTAATGAAAAATATAAAATAAAAATTAATATGAACACATAATGAATACAAAGAAATGAAGTTTGGATTAATATAATATGTCATGAAATAATTACCTAGAGTGAACCTTTATTTTCTTATTATTGGATTTAAATTTACCTAATGAATAAAATAAATAGAATTTTTAACATATTATTTATCCCTTGGTGTGAATATGTTTCCAACTCAATGAGATCCAAGTACACAATGTATCCTCCTCTTGATCAAGGGAAAACAATGTAGATGAAAATGTTTAATCTCATGTGGAAAATAGAGTTCCGAAGGTTTTATTCTCAGTATGATCCAACTATTCTTAACTATAAGAAAATAATAAGATTTATGAAATAATTATCAAATAAATTAGTTCATCATTGGATTTTTCCCATACGAAATTCCCTATGTTAGTTACTCATGATCATGAGTATCAGATATCATAAAAAGAAGAGAATGAGGGGTAAACAAAAATGCTAAAACATATTAGAAGGAGTTTGAAGATGATTATATATTAAAATTAATAACATCATTAAAACCTAAATTAAACTATAAATAAATAAAATGTCCAAATATAATTACAACTCTTTTGAAATGGATAGTGAGTAAAAATTTATATCTATGAGGGTGAATATGATTTGGGCAACAAAATGTGGGATCGAGTGTTGTGTCCAGATGAATGAAATAAAGAACAATAAAAATATAATCTTAATAAAGTAATTTTATAATATTTATGAACATTGAGATTGTCAATAATGAATTTCAACAAAGAACATAAAAATATTAGAATTCTAAAAAATATTCCATTTTCATAATTAACCTTAAAATAATTATAAATATAAAGTGTATTAATTTCCCTATCAATTTAAAATTTTATAGACTAAAAAAATTAAATTTAATGTAACATTATTGATAATATTTTACCTCTAATTTTGCTACATTATGATATAAAATAAAATAATTATCTCACAAAACTTAATCTAATATATCGTGTACCACAACTTCCATTAATAAAATTTTATATCTCCCAATTATGTCTCATTTGAAATATTTATTTTTAAATCCTTATTAATAAAAAAGAATGTGTTGAAATTATAATGAAAAATTATTAGATATAAAATAATTCTATAAATAATATTTGGTATAATAAGAATTAAAATAATAAAAAATATATATTTTCTAATGTATTTAAAATATAAGGTTAGGATTACATATCAAGGTAATGGATCACTATCACCCACATTATATTAAAAATATTATATGGATGGTTTTGGTGGTAAATTTTATATTTATCCCAAATATATATTTATGATGAGAAACAATAGTTTATGGTGATTTATGATTTGAAGTCCAAAATAGATTGAAAATTTCATTAATTATAAAATTTTTATAGTTGACCGGTGATATTAAAATGTTATTGGAGTATTGTGTCATCATTTTTAGTTCATATATGAATAAATTTACTAGATTATGGAATTTTATTATTTTAACTATAAATAAAAATCACACACATATATAGTGTAATGTGATAAAAAAATGTCTAATTTTTAAAGTATGGATTTAACATGATCAATTATTGGCTAAGGGGAATAAAAAATAAAAGGTTTATTACATATTTTTACAAATGGATATAGTATATACAAAATAATTTATAAGATATCAAAAATAATATTATAGTCCATATTATTTCAAAATTTAATAATGTTTAAAACTGGTATAGATCAATGATGATATATTTAGAATGACACAACAACCCAAAAATAAAATAAATATATAGAAGGAATAATACATTTTTTTCTTTAATTCATATTTCTAAAGTCAAAAAGTAATATTGATTTCATACATGTGAATAAAAATGTATATAGAGGATTTATTTAAGCCATATTATATATAAAAGGATTTCTTAAAAATCGATTAAATGCCTGATTGCACATAATTTGCATGGGAATATGCCTAATTTTTTATAGGAACCCCATGGAATGCATGTTTAATTATCATTGGTTTTTAAATATATATATATATATATATATATATCAATGATTACGATATATTTTATTAGTTTTTATATGGTATTAAGTTCCAATAATGTAATAATAAAAATGAAAAAATTGTTGTATTAGAAATAGAATACAATTTAGTAAGAATTATATCTCATTAATTTCACATATTGATGTAAAATATATTTCCCTTTTCAAATATATGAAAACTATCAAATTATTTTATAATAAATCTCTTTTGTTTTTATAACTCTTTAATTTGATTTGTTTCAAGATATTTTATGAAAATAAATTAAATTCATTAAAGTATTAAGCCTTCATTTTTTTAAATTGAAATGTATTTTCAACCATCATTTTTTAAAATTATAATATAAAAATGGATAACAATATAATAAAAAAATGACGTTATTTTTATATGTTTATTTGTAAAATATATATAATTCTAAATGATAAATGATAATATTTAAGGGATACTTCAAAAATACACACGCACACGAAGAGTATATTGTTGAAAAATATATAGAAGATATTTTCGATAAATTCTGTAAGAAATATTAAAATGAAGTTAAGTATGTTAATCTTAATATATTACACAATCTATGAAGTTAGAATTGAATGAAATGGATGCATTAGATAATGGGAAAATAAATTATTCATAATCAATTATGATAGAAACAGTTATTAATTTCTATAAAATGGGTGATGATCATTATACTATAACCAATAATAAGAATGAAATAAACGTAATGTTTATAAATAAAAATGTTTTATTTAATCAATTAGAAAACAAAAAAACATTTTGGGAATGGTTAGTTAAACCATGATTGACATGAAAATAAATTGGTAACATTAAATTGATAGATAAATAATATTTTTCAAAGAAATCATGTGTGTGAGGTATAAAATTAAGGGTTATATATTTTTTTAAAATGATAAATATTGAAAACATATCAAAAAACAATAAAGAAATAGTAAAATATTACTAAATTAATTTATTGTTTAAAATATATAGAAACCCAATACCATCATCGTTTTTAAATATTTGGATTATTTGATAATACATGAGAGTTTGATTACACGAAATTTCATTGATCAATGTGAAAATATAACCACTTTAATGGTAACAATGGTTCCAAATAAGATGGTTTATTATTTATATTTTAAGAACTAAAAATACTAGGTTACACGGATTAATTTATTTTCATTGAAGAAACATGATAAAAAATTTTCATTTATACACTACTAATTGAAATATATTTAGAATAATATTCTCATAAAAAAAAATACACATATATTATGAAAATATAGTTCATTTTTTTCAATTTTTATAATATTACATATATCTAAATCATAATATACAAAGGCTAATGTGAACCAAGAAGTATAAATATTTCATTATATATAAAATTATCATAAAAAATGATTATGGAAAAATAATCGTTCAATATATTAATCATTTCTTAATCGTTATGATAATTTCAAAATAATTGATTTTTTTTATTTTCCAGATTCATTAAACTATATGAAAATAAATTAAAAAGGGTACTCACATAAAAAATTATTGTTATTATTTTAGTATATATAAAACACTATATTCATAGGATAAATGTAATATATATATATATTATTATAATTATAATATATAAATTATTGAAATTCCAATCTATTTCAATTATATTTTTTCTTGGAAAAATCCATTTTTATAGAAAACTAGCAGTTGGATCACCACTAGTTTTGTCGCCCTATGTCACATGTTAATTTCCCTAAGTATCATTACCATATGCACACCATGCTCCACCACCTGCACCATAGAAACCAAATACCTACCACACGTTTTTAGCTTCTCTGAGTAATTTCCATGTCTATTGTGTTTGGGACCATTCTCTTACAATCATTTCCCAAAATAATATTCCCTGAAACTAAAAATGATGTTCATAAATCAATGGAATCTAGGTTTGACCCCTAAAATTCAACCTGCTATGATGTGGTGGCCTACGGATGAGCACCACCCGGCTGCGGTGTAACATGCTAATTTGAAATACTTTTATTAAAAAATTAATTATTTATTATATTTACATATATAAATATATATTTAAACAATAAAATTTTATAACTTTTATTTTTATATATTTTTATTAATATTAATTTTCATATTCAATTATATTTAGTTATTCTATTTTATTTTTTCCAAATAAGTTGTTGAGGCATTCATATTGAAATATATCTATTGATTTTTTTTTCATGCATAATTTTTATTAAAATATCATTTTTAAATAAGATATACCTAGTTATCATGTCTCTATTTTCTTGATACAAAAAGTAATTCAATGTATATAAAACCAATGGTACACCATTACCATATTTTTCACTAGAAGTTTAGAAGGAGTTGATAAAGAATTATAATTATCATGATAGTGGTAATATCATCAATGGGATTGATAAGAGGTTTAGGATTCTCATGGAATTATATAGGCCTTGAAGTAGAAGTATCTTGCATCTTGAAGGGACAAATTTCAACTAGATTAATGATTTTTTCATTGGGTAATTATATATAAAACCTTAATTTCCATCAAAATATATCATTTATTTGATTTCAAAATTTTAAAAATTCCTCATGATGATATATTATTATATATACACCAAAAAATTAAATTTTATATTCCAAATATAGTAGAGATAAGGAGACAAGTATTTTCATATAAAATTAATATATGGAGAGACTTAAAACCTTTATGTACATTGGATTTTTTTAGAGGGTAATAATAATGAAAGTAATGTTGAGGTATATAAAATTACAAATCTTGAAAAATGGAAATTTTATACTGTTAGAAAATATTGGAATGATTATATATTGAGTTAAATATTTTGTATGTAATATAATACTATTCATGTTAAATAATAAATTAATTATATATGCTAAGAAGAATGAAGGAGTTATAACTATGGGATAGAAAATTTTATATGTCCACAAACTCTATCTTTCGATGCATATTCATTGTTGTAGATCTATATTTTGTATATAAATTACAATATTTGAGAGATGCATTTGATGGTACTGAGAAGTTTGTAACCCCCCTCTTTATCTTAACACATTGAAATCTAAATAAGTGAAAAATGTGGTAAATGGGGAAATATTTGACATTTAAAATTAGGGATATGAACTTGTGGATTTAATGGAATTAGAAAATTAATTTGAATAATTTAATTTCATTTAAAAAAGTAATTTATTATTGTATAAATTTTAGGTTAAAATTCTCAAGTTACCCTAAAAAATGATGATAAGATAGATACCCATGATGTATATTTCATAAAACAGGACCAATCATTCCAAATAATAGGATTTATGGTGACTTACCCCATTTTAGGAGTTATAAGAATCCTATAATTTCATCAAGGTGTGCCAAAAATAAGGATGAAAATAATGATTTGAGGAATATATTAAGGGATATTAAAGTGTAGATAGATTGATAGATTATATTAATGTTTTATTCAATTTTTATGAACATATTGTAACACCCCGAGCTTCCACGGTACACTTCTCTTTGAATAATACTGTAACGTGTGTTGTACGCAACTTTGAGTTCTAACACACACCACGACCAATCAAAGTAGCCGTTATGAATAGTAATACATACTTTTTAAAATTTTAGAAATTTTATCTCTCAAAATGGAATTCATTTTTGGATTCGTAGTATCGAATTTAGCCTAAGGTGAAATTTTGGTACTTTTCGGATAACTTTAATATTTTGATGAGTAGTGAAAATTACTAAATTTTAATTAAAAACAACTTTTTTAATCAAAATAATTAATAGGGATAAATTATCAATTTGAGTGTTTTTAAAGTATATTTAGAATATTTTTTACCATTTAATATAATGTTAGTAATTGGACATAATTTCACAATTAAATCGGACATAAACAAGTATCAACCTTTTGATAGTTATTATATCTTAAAAACAAGCTTTTTGTTTTGACAACGGGAATTAATTTTAAATTAATTTCTGCCACTTCTGTGTCTTGAATTTGGAAAAATGGATTCCATATTTGGAATCAGGATGTCCAAATTTTGTAAAAAGGTAACTTTTATTTTTAGACATTTTGAATAATTACTTCTGTAAATATTTTATTTACCATGGTTAAAGAGTAAATATGGTAAATAAGGGTTAAAAAATAATATTATAATAATAATAAATTACCCTAAAAAGTTTCATAACATTATTGGGGGATACATGTTCTACCATGGGAATCTTTTGGTGGATTTGGGGACCCCATGGAGCCACTTGTAGGTGAGAGGGACACTTTATTTAAATTAAGTTAAAATAAATTCAAAAATGACATAAGCATATATCTTTTAGAAACTTTTTTTTACATAGGGTTATATATGTTTTATTTTCGACTATAAATATTTATTAGAAAGATAAATCTATTTCCTACATATTTATATTTTATTTATAATTTTTAGACATTAAATAAGTTAATTTATTTATGACCCAATGATGATGTAGTAATTACCATAATAGTGAAAAATTAAAATAATTGATATTATAAATACCAAAATAAATATAATTTGATACTTTTAATGAATTAAACTAATTTTATAGGATAATATGACATATTAGGATAGATTTAATTAAATGTTTTAAATGTAATCATTCTGTTATGATTTTTACAAAAGTCAATTATTGAATAGTGTCAAAATTGACATAAAAGAGTTTTTAAAACAAATAGTATATTATTAATTGATATTAAATTCATAAAAATATAAGGTTCTGCCAAGAGACTTATATCATGATATTTTTATCATTAATGGACCACTTTGGGGTCTCTTGGATGTATATAGTAAGTTTATTAACTATATAATATAAAAATACAAGGTGACATGGTAAGTGTCAAACTAATTAACTAAGAGTTAAAACTAAAAGATAAGGTTAATATAATGACCCAAACCTATCTAAATTATATTGGTTTGATTGGTTTTCGACCCATACTCACCTTAACCTTTAAATAATCCAATTTTCATCCATTATAAACCGAATATGAATTTATTATAAAATAATATTTCTAGCTTTTCCAAAGGTTCCCCTCACCCCTCTTATAAAAGGATACTCCCCCTTCTCATTAATTCAGACCTTAAAAGCCTTTTGGTTCGGCCAACCCCTACCCAAATACTCTCTCTACTTCCCTCAATTAATCCTAGAGGAATTAATTTTGTCAGAAATCCATACTAAGGAGCCCTTTTGATCAAATCAAAAGGAAGAACCTGAAGAAGAGGTAATGATTTCACCACCCTTTTTCAAGTTCATTTCTTCTTCCACTTCTTCTTTCTTTGTTATTACCATTCTAAAATAATGAATCTAGTATATCCAATATAATGTATTATTATTATAAAAATGTTACAACCATATTCAGTATTCTATCCATCGTTTGAATGACATGTCACCATACATGCGTACGTACGGCTTACCGTCTCCACGTCGTGGTGTAATTGTTATTCAATATATTATTATTTGGATGGGTATAATAATGATTTGTAATTAATGTAAATAATAAATATAACATGATAATGATTCTGTATATATGTTATACCATCCATTTATATATTATTTTAATATCAAAAGAATGACATTTTTTCTCGTGCGTACGTACGGATTACCGTCTCCACGACGCGATGAGATTCATTTCCAAGTTCACCATTCATCGACGATTATAAAAATATATATTACTAATAAGTATGTAATATATGACATAATAATGCTACTGGAGATATATATATATATATATATATAAGGATTTATGTACTTACATATATCTTATTAACTTACTTCCGTTCAATACTATATGAAAACAGAAACAGCGTTTATGCGTATGTACGGACTACCGTCTCCATAAACAGTGTTTTCCATTTCATATATATGTATATTATACATATTTATATTCTAAATATATATGATATATTTATCATGTTTTATATTCTGGAAGTATTTAAATCTTGATCTAAGAGATACAACCAAGAGTGACAAGTTAAAACACGTACGATAAAAAAGTGATTATTACCCGAAATGTTAACTTAACATGGAAATTATTATTAAATGGGTAATATAAAGTCATAAATGAATCATGTATGATATCATAAATATTAATATGGTTCTGGAATAATTTAATAACATACTATGATCTTCGTACATGAGGTTAAATGTACCCTCGACTAAAGGAAAGTGCAAGGTAAGGGGTTTTCATCTCACTCCTTATTCCTGTGAGATTCATGCCATATTGCCACTATTACCTTTTGTGTAGTGTATGTACTGCCCATAATTGTATTATTTGTGTAATACAATTTAATTTATGTGTATTTACATATTCATTGTATGATACCTCTTTCATGGGTTATATGTTTCGTAAGTTACCAAATTGGTAAGGGTTAATTCCTCAATCTCATCATTATCCGAGATTGTTTATATGTAAGTATTTACTGGGAAATTTTTATCATCCATGTCCATTTTTCATAAAAATGATTTCAAAATGAATATTTTAAGGATTTTGAAAGTTACTCTTTATCAAGATCATAATTTCAAATGTTTTAAAGATTTATCTTTCTAAATCTTTTTAATTAATGTCCATGTTTTCAAAATTATTTTAAGGATTTATTTATATGGACATGAATGTTTTGAAATGATAATTCTTTTCAAAATTTTCAAAGTGGTATGGGACTCTTTGATTCAAAAATCTCTTTTAAAATTACATCCTTTATAAATGAGTGACTTTTAAATGATTTTACAAAAAGGTTATTTCTCTCAAAAAATTTTACTCATCATTTTCATCTATGTCAACATACTTTGATGGATTTTAAGCTCATTTGAAGTTGAAAACTTCCATTGAAGGTTTTGTGATATGTCTGACTGTGGATGTGTTATTTTTATACCATTCATGGTTTATAGAGAAATTATTGACATTTCATATGCTAGTTTTAATACGAATGTTTATGTTATGTTTAAACCTATTCATATGAGGAATGCATTGGACTTAGTAAGTGACGGGTGGAGCCCGCTATAGCTCCTCGATGCATCCGTAGGTCTCATGAGACAAACTAGTATCTTGGAACAAGGCCTTGATGAAATATTATTTGTAGTCTTGGCATGAGGCCTTGGCTATGTGGTTATGATAGTCTGGCATTATGCATTCCATCATTATGAATGTAGTTAGTGATATTTCATGTGATTATTCGATTAGTAGAATATCCATGTGAATAAGTAAATGGAATTATTTCATTTTATTTATTCCATATTATGCAGAAGTTCAAGTTTGAAAGGCTTTTGTTTTAGTTTTATACATTTCCTTAAATGTTTATGCTTATTTTTGAATGTTTTTGCTGTATTTATTACCCTTACTAAGTATTTGAGCTCACCCATTTCTATGTTTTATTTTTCCCAGGATTCCAAGAAGTGTAATGTGATTGATATTCAGGGTTAAGCCAAGGGAATAATGGCGTTCATAGTTATTATTTATGTTGTTTTGTACTTATTAAAGTGAAAATGTAACATTCATGTATGTGATCTATTTTTCCAAGACTGCTAAACTTATCGGTCCTTCAGGACTTGATTCTTTGTAATCATGCCAATGTATTAAAATAATTCACTGACTTTGGGTAACTGGGGTCGGGGCATTACAGTTGGTATTAGAGTAAGTTTAGCAATAACCATGGAAACTAGATTTAGATAAACTCTGATTAGAACACATAGCCCTAAGATAGACTTTGAGGATTAGTATAGAAGAAATTCCTAGAATTTTGGTATTGTAGTGATTTTGTGAGTTTTATGAGAAATACATCTCTGTCTGGATACGAGCAGGTAGAGGCGGCTCTGGCATAGATGTACCTAGGGGTAAAACTCGAAAAAACTGCTTTGAGCTAGACTCAAATGGGAACTGGTGCACGGCAACGGGCCTTGCTGCACTCTTGGTTACGACACTCCTGGGGGATATGCTTAGGATAATTCTCATTTTCTTTACAAACCATTATTAAGGGCTTATGAGTATATACTTACTCAAATAAAACATTTTTATGATTTTGGATTATATCCATAAACGGTTCAATTTG
Organism: Viscum album; assembly: GCA_963277665.1. Lineage (NCBI taxonomy): Eukaryota > Viridiplantae > Streptophyta > Magnoliopsida > Santalales > Viscaceae > Viscum > Viscum album. The sequence continues at coordinate 216,343,997 of OY728121.1, read as the reverse complement.
TTTTAGGTATTTCACAAGTTTGGTAATAATTCATTGCAATTCATAAACTGAACTAGTTTATGCTATTGTATAGAAATGGCGCCCAGTAGAAGGAGTGTGAACTCCCGTAATACGTATGATCCAAAGAGTAAGAAGGATCTTATCTTTCATGGTCCTAAGCCAGAATTTAGAAGGGAAATAGTTTCCCACGTATTATCATCATATGAAAAAATAGTATCATGTGTTGATAAGATGAGTAAAGAATTATCGGAGTCCTATGTCTTTGAAGAGAAGCAAGAGAAGAAAAGGATGGAAGAGAGAAATATGGATAAAGGGAAGAGGGAAAAGAAGAATTTTCCCATATGTGATAACTGTGGGAAGAAACACCCTGGAACTTGCCTGAAAGGAATGATAGTTTGTTATAGGTGTGGAGGAAAAGGGCACAAAGTACGTTACTGAAAGGGTAAGAAAATGGTTTCAAATGTACAATGCTTCATTTGCATGGAGTTTAGACACTACGCGAACCAATGTCCCAGTCATCAGACTATGCCGCAAATGATGCTATTATATAATAATCAAGTTATGATACTACCACAGATGAAGAGGAATGACTAGTGTTCTTATGTTGTTATTTTAGAATTATTTCATTTGAGTGTTGTATCAATGATGTTCTGGAAATAAATAAATATTGTACTACAGTACCATTTAATTATGAATTTGAGATTTTACGGTACTAAGAAAAGTGACTCTACAACGAGTTAATTTTTTTTGGAAATTACATGGTTTAAGGAATGATAAAACTTAATATGTTCCTAATATCGAGGTAGTGATTTTGTAATAAGAGATGGTTGATTTTGGTAATTCATGATGTTGTGGTGTTGTAAAATAATATATGAGGAAGGCGTTCACATGTTATTACCTGGAAAAAAGGATCCTCATTATGTTTAACTTCCTTGTAAATTTGGGACTGTGAGTTCGGATAATAGTATTTTAGATAAGTCTAATGGTCGGAATGGATTATGTTTGAAAGGTTATTTTTTTGGATTTTTATAAAAGGACAACACACAGACCGTGTGACGACCCGTCGTGTTGGAAAAAGCTGTGGGAATCAAACCCACAACTATAGTGCAGTTGGGATTTATCGCCTACCATTGTGCTATATGAAGTTCCTGGATGGTATAATGTAGTTTCTTTACATAAAGGATCTGAAATGTGAATTATAAATTCATTATATTTAGAACCCTATACGATTTGGATAAATAGAGTATTTTTGAGTTGTATTATGTTTTGGGGTGAAAGATGAGTTTGTGGTAGAAATTTATTAATGGATAAAACTCTAATTATAAAGTAAGTATATCTCATTATGATCTTAACAAATCTCATAAATAAATTCCTCAACATTATGAAAAGGAACTTAGAAAAAAAATGTTTTCCTAGATGGTACCTTAGATCATCAATAATTTATGGCTTTGGGATTGTTGGCCTTTTCATAGCCATGTTCTCTACCACTCTCCATCAGATAATTGATGGTTAGATTTCTATTCCATATCCATATTTTCCTACATGGAACCCTAGTATGTGTTATTTTCGGTAATCTTCATACTTTCCACTCTTTATTTTAAATAGAGGCCTCATTAATTCATTTTTCGATGTGGGATTTCAACTAATATATTTTGAAATGTCAAAAATGTGTTATCCTAATACCTTATGTTTTTTTGAACTAATGGTATTTTAAATCATCTTAGATTGATGAATTTAAAGACCTCAATTTTAAACTTGTTTGTGATTGATGACCTCAATCACTACCTATAAATATTTATGTTTTTCCTCCAATTATATGTCTATAATTTCCACTAATGTCCTCCTAATCGAGATCATAATTTTGTTGGGACCCTTTCATTTCTCTTTTCATCTTGTTAAGACTAAATTTTATTAACTAAATTTCCGATGTGGGTTTTTCCACAAAGATATTTTCTATTTTCAACCTTTATTTTTGAAGAACAATATCAAATTGAGAGGACAAAATTTATTGAAGGAGGGGAGAATGTAACACCCCGAGCTTCCACGGTACGCTTCTCTTTGAATAATACAGTAACGTGTGTTGTACGCAACATCGAGTTCTAACACACACCACGACCAATCAAAGTAGCTGTTATGAATAGTAATACCAACTTTTTAAAATTTTAGAAATTTTATCTCTCAAAATGGACTTCATTTTTGGATTCGGAGTATCAAATTTAGCCTAAGGTGAAATTTTGGTACTTTTCGGATAACTTTAATATTTTGATGAATAGTGAAAATTACTAAATTTTAATTAAAAACAACTTTTTTAATCAAAATAATCAATAGTGATAAATTATGAATTTGAGTGGTTTTAAAGTATATTTAGAATAAATTTTTACCATTTAATACAATGTTGGTAATTGTACATAATTTCACAATTAAACCGGACATAAACAAGTATCAATCTTTTCATAGTTATTATATCTTAAAAACACGCTTTTTGTTTTGACAACAGGAATTAATTTTAAATTAATTTCTGCCACTTCTGTGATTTGCAATTGGAAAAATGGTTTCCATATTTGGAATTAGGATGTACAAATTTTGTAAATAGGTAACTTTTATTTTTAGACATTTTGAATACTTCGGTAAATATTTTATTTACCATGGTTGAAGGGTAAATCTGGTAAATAAGGGTTAACAAAAAATATTATAATAATACTAAATTACCCTAAAATGTATCATGACCTTATTTGTCGATACATTTCCGACCATGGTCATCTTTGGGTCGATTTTGGGTCCCCATGGAGCCACTTGTAGGTGATAGGGACACTTTATTTTAATTAAGTTAAAATAAATACAAAAATGACATAAGCATATATCTTTTAGAAAAACAATTTTTACATAGGGTTATATATGTTTTATTTTCGACTATAAATATTCATTAGAAATATAAAATTATTTATTACATATTTATATTTTATTTATAATTTTAATACATTAAATAATTTAATTTATTTATGACACAATGGTGATGCAGTAATTACCATAATAGTGAAAAATTAAACTAATTTATATTATAAATACCCAAATAAATATAATTTGAGACTTTTAATGAATTAAAATAATTTTCTAGGATAATATGACATATTAGGATAGATTTAATTTACTTATTTTGAATTAATCATTCAGTTATGAATTTTACAAAAGTCAATTATTGAATAGTGTCAAAATTGACATAAAAGAGTTTTTAAAACAAATATTATATTATTAATTGATATTAAATTCCTAAAAATCTAATGTTTGTCCAAGAGACTTATATCATGATATTTGTATCATTAATGGACCACTTTGGGGTCTCTTGGTTGTATATAGTTAGTTTATTAACTATATAATATAAAAATACAAAGTGACATGGTAAGTGTCAAACTAATTAACTAAGAGTTAAAACTAAAATATAAGGTTAATATAATGACCCAAACCTATCTAAATTATATTGGTTGAGTTTTTTTCGACCCATAATCACCTTAAAATTTAAATAATTCACTTTGGAGACATTATAAACCAAATTTGAATTTATTATAAAATAATATTTCTAGATTTTCCAAAGGTGCCCCTCACCCCTCTTATAAAAGGACACTCACCCTTCTCATTACTTCACACCTTAAAAGCCTTTTGTTTCGGACAAACCCTACCCAAATACTCTCTGAACTTCCCTCACTTAATCCTAGAGACCTTCCTTTAGTCATAAATCCATCCTAAGGAGCCCTTTTGATCAAATAAAAAGGAAGAACCCGAAGAAAAGGTAATGATTTCACCACCCTTTTCAAGTTCCTTTCTTCTTCCACTTCTTCTTTCTTTGTTATTACCATTATAAAATAATGAAACCAGTATCTACTATATAATGTAATATTATTATAAAAATTTTACAAACATATTCAGTATTCTATCCATCCTTTTAATGACATGTCACCATACGTGCGTACGTACTGCTTACCGTCTCCACGTCGTGGTGTAATTGTTATTCAATATATTATTATTTGGATGGGTATAATAAAGATTTTTAATTCATGTAAATAATAAATATAACATGATAATTATTCTTTATATAAGATATAACATACAATTATATATTATTTTAATATCAGAAGAATGATATTTTCGCTCGTGCGTACGTACAAATTACCGTCTCCATGACGCGATGAGATTCATTTCCAAGTTCACCATTAATCGACGATTATAAAAATATATATTACTAATAAGTATGTAATATATTACATAATAATGATACTAGATATATATATATATATATATATATATATATAAGGATTTATTTACTTACATATATCTTATTCACTTACTTCCGTTCAATACTATATGAAAACAGAAACAACGTTTATGCGTACGTACGGACTACCGTCTCCATAAACGGTGTTTTCCATTTCATATATATGTCTATTATACATATTTATATTCTAAATATATATTATATATTTATCATGTTTTATATTCTGGAAGTATTTAAATCACTATCTAAGTGATACAACCAAGAGTGAAAAGTTAAAACACGTACGATAAAGAAAGTGATTATTACCCGAAATGTTAACTTAACATGGAAATTATTATTAAATGGGTAATATAAAGTCATAAATGAATCATGTATGATATCATAAATATTAATATGGTTCTGTTATAATTTAATAACATAATATGATCTTCGTACATGAGGTTAAACGTACCCTCGACTAAAGGAAAGTGCAAGGTAAGGGGTTTTCAGCTCACTCCTTATTCCCATGAGATTCATGCCATATTTCCACTATTACCTTTTGTGTGGTGTATGTACTGCCCATAATTGTATTAATTGTGTAATACACTTTAATTTATGTTTATTTACATATTAATTGTATGATACCTCTTTAATGGGTTGTATGTTTCGTAAGTTACCAAATTGGTAAGGGTTAATTCCTCAATCTCATCATTATCCGAGATTGTTTATATGTAAGTATTTACTGGGAAACTTTTATCATCCATGTCCATTTTTCATAAAAATGATTTAAAAATGAAGATTTTAAGGATTTTGAATTTACTCTTTATCAAGATCATAATTTCAAATGTTTTAAAGATTTATCTTTCTAAATCTTTTTAATTAATGTCAATGTTTTCAAAATGATATAGATATATTGAATCATATTTCACATTATTGAATCTATAATTAGTATAAACCATTATAATGTGATCTTCATATGCTCCATAGGAAAGGAAAAATCATTCTATCTTCTAAATAAAATAAAAATATTATTCATTATGATATATTGAATTATGAAGTATAATGGATGTAATTTATGAAGTATACATAATCACATTCATGTGTTTTATAATTTTTTAGAAGTTCATTCTGCCTTTATAATATTCACACCATCTAATACTATTAAAAATAATTCTAGGATTTCCTTGTAATAAAATAAATTTCCACTTTACCAATGTTTGAAATCTAACTAAAACTTCTCAAAATACTTAATATATCTCTATTGATCTTCATACCCAGTATGTACGATACTTAATATGTTTCCTTAAATAAAATGTATATACTCAATTACACCTTTACTAAATATAATGTTAGGATATAATTTATCATGAGTAGTATTCCATCTATATAAAACACCATAAATATTATAGAACTCCCAGAAACTATGTCATAAATAAGAGACTCATATATGTTCTAGATAAAATCAAAATATTCATTTTCATAATTCGAATATAGTTTCCACACTCTGAGAATTTATTTCATTTTATAATGGGGGGTTTTGAAACATAAATACCTTAGCAATTCCATTTATATCCTTAGTACATTTAGGAAGTTGTATAAACACATATTTAGCTAACATTTTTTTAAATTAATTGGTTTTTAAATTCATTTAATATACCTGATACACATAATGAGATATTATGGGATATAATATCTAGTGGATCTAACAAATTCTTAATAGGTTATATTTATAGGGAGCCAACATAAAATTTCATGTCCACTAATAATATCTCAGAATCAAAACACAAATGGAATATTAGTTGATAATAGGATAATATTAGATAAATTAATCATCACCATCATTATCCATATGAAATACATATCCATTTATCCCTATTTTAATCCTAATATAACATAAACGTTATTTTATATTGTACATTAATTCTATATCAATAACCTCTTATGTTCTTATCTAAAATTATATTTTAGTAAAATTTAATGTTTTTTTGTCTTGAGAATGAAATTTTTTTACATTTATCCCACTTAATACTTGAGTTATATATTCCTTCTCAAGGGAAAAAATGGTATAATGAACCAAAATATTATGACTAATTATATTAAAAAAATATGTTCCCTTTACCATTATATAAAAAATAAATTATGACCTTCATTATATGGGTATGGGATTCTTGAAAAAAAAACCATAGATAGTCTTCAAAATCATAAATTCTCATATAATTCAAATTGGGGAATTTACCAATCCATATAAATTTGACTAAATAAGATATGATATGATTAAGGTGTAATGTAGTTATTTTTAGAGAGTATCATTAAAATGAAATAAAAATTTCACAATAACATATCATTTATTAAATTATAATTAACAAGGTTAAATTTCTCTTATTAGACATGACTTTTTAATTTTTTTTCTACAAGGGGAGTTAGTTGTGAAACTATTTCAAAATCACTCAAATGATCAAAAAATTTTATTTCTCAATTACATACCACTACAATCCAATTGAATAAACTAAAATCATTTTCCTAGTATATTATATATTTAATTTCTTGGATCCTTGACCTTTTCAATAGAATCTAACTCATATCTCATAAGAAACAAAACACTATACTTACTTAATTCTTTAGTAAATGTTAAAAATTACCTATACACACCACTTTATTTTTTACTCATTGATATACATAAATCACTATGTGTTAGGTCAATTTTCCTATTATACCACTCAATAATTTTATTTAAATGTACATTGGTCATTTTTTCTTAAAAACATTTATATTTATCAAATTATTCGTAAATGAAGGATTCAAATAGTCCATCTTAATCAAATAGTTGTATGTGTTTCATAACAATATGATGAATGATATAATTACAATGATAAGTGTTGTTAGAATTCATTATCATGGATTTATCATTTTGAATGTTATAACTAGTATTGTCCGTATCCAATATAAATTTAAACCATTTACTATACTCTAAATTAAAAAATAATAATTCACATATATAAAACAACTCAATTTCAGGATCATTAATAAAAATAAATTTTTTCAAAAAAACATGTAGAAATAAAAAAATTATTTATAATTAGAGAATATTAATAGTTTTTAATTCTATAATTAATACACTTGGAAGATGTATATCAAATAGACCTACCTCTATTGTAAAAACTCATTCCCCAATTCCAAAATTCATATATCTTTCTAATTTCATTAATTATCTACTATTTTTTATTTTTATTCTTAGTAGTATCATGCACTCTATCTAGGGTAGAATGAATATGAACTATTTCTTACTAACTTATTTTTTTTAAAAATTACTCAAACCACTACACCTATTAGGAAGAATGTATATTACAAGAATCAACCGGCACATTCACACCAAGTCAATATCTGAAAATAAATAAAACACAACACTTAATATTTTAATAATGTTATCAATATATTTTAATGACTATGAATTTTATATGAATGGGTCAATTCTAAGACTTTGATTTTTCACTAACATCATAAATTGAATACACATAAAAAATGTATCATCCTAAAACCATGAGTCTAAATCCTTAAATTCATAAAGTCTCAAGAATGGTTCTTTATATTGAATCATGAATGTTTACAATACCTCAAAAGAAAAATAATAAAAAAGATCTTCAATGTTACTCATGATGTAAAAATCACAATGTTTGATCCTCCTCCTCAACCAAAACTCATTGAAAGATAATGGATTTTTAGTAACAATAGAATATAGGTCACATTGTTTCTCATAACATCATAATGATTTGTTCCTAAATGGAAAATAATATCTCATTATCTTCTTCTTATTTAATATTTTTTGAGCTTTCTAAATATCATCAATTGTAGAAGCTCAATAAACTTCAAGATACTTATTAAATTTGACCTTTGACAATAATATAATAATATTGATTATTATCTCTCTATTACTATTTCTTGTTTCTCCCTCTATTATCTTGGTATTATTTTTAATTATATCATCAGGCTATCAATAATTTCTTCTTTCACATATCTTCTAATATCTTATTTTTATCTTGTGATGAAAAAATAATTTTTAGTGACAGTGCATATTATCTTACCAGAATCTCATTTCTCAATATCATAAATTCATATCTTTATTCTCTTTATAATATCAAAATCATGAGTAAATTTTTTCCCCATATTATAAATATGGAAATTCCAAAATATTTGATATCATGATATTATTTTTAAAATTTATTTAAAAGGAATCTTCTAGAAGTTATCCAAGCATCAATCAACATTGATATGTTTCAAATCATCATATTTGAATCTCAAAAAATATTCTCTAAAAATATTGTCATTTTAACATTTAAACTCCATAGTATTTCATTATTAATTATCCAAAATTATTATCCTCTCTTTCCCTCTAATTTAAAAATAAACCACATTATCATTTATCAATTTCAGTGTTATTTCATTTTTTAATTCCTTATTTCATGATGATGTGTATCGTTAAATGAGATTATTTAACTCCATTCCAACTATCAAGAGGATGCATAACAATACTCCTATAGTTTTTTTGAATTTAAAATTCATCATAAGCTATTGTAATTTTTTTAACAACTATCCATTTTATTGACAAACAATACCATTATTCTCTCTTCGCACTACAATATGGGATGGTGTCCATATTCATGGTTATAGCACCTTCATTAAGTATAGTATTGAATCATGATATCCATAATATACCATGATGTTTAATAAATAAGGGATATCAAGGACTAATCATGCTTGGTTGTCCACATATAAAACACAGAAAATATTCAAATTTGAAATCCTTAAGAATAATTAATTTTATCCAAATATATTAATCTCGAATAATAGATAGGTTAATATTATGTATCAATTAATTATATATGCTTATTACTATACTAATATAAAAATATTCTTTGGTATCTTAGAATGTATCATACATAACATTGAAACTTTTGGACTTATTCATCTATTCATGATAATATTCTAGGTTTGATCTCACATAAAGCTATTTAATCGGACATACCCAGTGATAATTCAAAGATAATTCTATGTAGTTTACGTATAATTCATATTAAACAATAACAAGATGTATTTAAATATATATGGACCAATTTTCATGGATTTAAACATACATTTTTCATGTTTAATCATCCATTATAAGAGTTTAGTCCTATATATCATGTCGAATCATCTATTTACTAAAATACATAGGTATTAGAATATCCATAATACCCATATATATCTATTATAACCCTATAAAACCTTTTTTATCTTCTCTATCAACATATAATTATTGAAAATAAACTCTAAACACACAAAATAATCATTAATAAAGTCATAAATTTCATTATATTATTTCCCAATCCCTTTAGATAGATTACAATGAAGTTATAGAAAATGTAAAAAATATTTGATTATTTAAATTATAGGTCCAAAACCTCACTTATTTATTAGTAGTTTATTCTCAAAATACATTATATAATAGGGGATAAATAATTAACAAATAAATACAACAAATTTTTCTTCACCAACTCAATTCCTAGAGTTTAGTAAGAATATTCATTTCAAACACATGAAGATATATACTGAAACTATAATACCACTGTAAAATAATGCATTCAAACTCAAACCTTTATCTCAAACATGAATCCTATTAATTCAATAAGTTCTTTATCATCTCCTAACACATATTGAAATACTTACTTGTTGAAATAAAAATATAACCATCATCACAATAAATTGATCCCCCCAATCTACCCCTTGTTATTTTTTAAATACCCATAAATGTATCAATGTTATAATATTCTCAACATCACTTATTTTTTATCTTCCCATAGTTATCAACAAATATGCAAATTCATTGTATAGGGATAATATCACTCATATCTATTTAGTAAAAAATAAATGTATCATCCACAATTCTATGTGATATTCCTTATTGTAAAAAAACATGGATCAATTTAAGTACCACGTATATCTAAAAAATAAATCGATAAGTGATAACAAATTAATAATATATTTATAGGGGTGAATCAGAAATATTTTATAATGTTTTTAAAATCAAATTTAACATTATCATTAAAAACATTAAAATACAAGAAGGATTCCCAAATTACATCCATTAAATATCTCAAGATCTCATCAATTTTCATAACTTTAAATAATGAAACTCCCCACCCAAAATATCATAACTATTTCATTCAAAACACAAAGATGAAAATATTTCCAAGAAACATCTTTAAGAAAATATCAACACAAATTACTAAAAAATTATATTTAAATGATATTTTAGATTCTAGAAGATTATAAACTTTCAATCTCCCCATATTATAAGATCTAAAATAACTCTTAAATCATTCATGAAAATTTTTAAAATCAATTCCAATAAAATATTTGTGTCACCATATATGAATGATTTAATGAGACATCACGATACCAAGAAAATCACTCTATGATTGATGTCACATACAAATATGATTTATTCAACTCCCTCTTCAATTCCACCTACGTCACCACCTTTAGTTCCACAAATAAATTAAAATAATGAGAAAATATATTTTTATATGGTGGGTTCTCCATTACTTCATAATGAGATAATAAATATTGATTGTTAACTCTATACCTATAATATATGACAATTAAAATATTATTTCTATGAGAACTCTTTATGCATTATCCAATGATTTTCTCACCATGAACATACTTTGGATGTATGTTCTTCATTATATTTTATGGACTCTTCTCAGGTATAATTTCCTTTTTCAAATATTCTAATAGGGAATAAGCATTATTTTTAATTTCTTATGGTTATTTTCTAATTCCAATTGGATTACCCAAATGATAATGGACTCCATATAGATATTACTAACATGTTTGGATCTATTATATGGATTATTAAGAGTTTTTTTCTATCAAATGCACAATAAAAACTCATGAAATTCTATTTATTCATTATTGATATCCTCCTTTGAATCAATACTTGTGTTTTTCAAGGAATTATTTTTGTTCTTTTTTCAAGTTTTGTACCATAAACATTGATTGTTGTAGCATAATTTAAATGAAATTTGATGTGGAATTCTGTAACTCCATGATATTTTATGATATATTTCTATTAAAGTAAATTTTATTTCTTTGATAGATTTCATTACATGCAATAACAAGTTTAAAGAAACCAATGCATACTATTGAATTATTATTTTTTAAAGTGATAAATGTCTCATAGTTGTTATAGTGGAGGGTATTAATAGAAATAACTAAATTATAAAATGGTATTATTTAAATATTTATAATTTTTTTCATTTTTTTAAATTGGTAAGAAATTAAGATAAAGTCATATAATGGTAAATATAGTCATTTTTCTATAAAACTATGTTTCTGTACAGAATGGGTTTTTATCATTTATTAATAATATTAATCTGTATTGATAAATAATTTTAATTAAATTTCCAAATAACATATTCAATCAATTATTTTTAAATTCATCAAATAATTTTTACATGGAATGGAATGAATGTAAAGACATTTTTATTCTTAAAAATGTATTTTTTTAAAAAACGGGTTGGGTGTCATGGAGATATATTTTAAAAATAATTTTACAAAATTATTTAAATTGTATCATTTAAAATGGATTAATTATTTTTAATCTGAAAAATATTATTATATAACAAGTTCATTTTTTGGACATTATAAATTTTAACCAAGGAAAAATTCATTAATAAATTATAGGTTAAAAGGGGTTTATGATAGGTTTAAATAACATATTATGTTTAAAATAAATTAGAAACATGTAAAAATCATATAGTATTAATATATTAACATTATTAATGTTTTTATATTCAATAATAACCCAATTTTCTGCCACATTACCATGATATTGACTATTAAAATTTTAATATTCTTACTAATTACAAGTGTGCCACTCCCTTTACTTATAAAAGGGAACACATCTCCTGTATTATCTACACCACTTGATCCATTTAACTTAATGTAAAATTACAAAAATAACCTGATTAATTAACTAGAAAATTCATGGAGGTTATTATATTAATAAAAAACAAAACTAGGCATCTATAAGAAGTGAATGAAAAGTGGTTTCTCAAAGAACCAGTATATGTTCATACCGATCTTTTTTAAGATTAAATATTATTATAATTACTCTAAATAAATTGTATCCACACTAAAAAATTATTCAAATATCATTTATATACTCAGATATTTTCATGATTATGATAATATAAATTTTCACCAACAATGCATTAAATGGGATGTGAAAATATTGCTCGTGTGTATGTGTGGACTACAGCACCCACATATTGAAATGATTCATTTTCTATAACTCTCATTCAAAGTTGGTTATTATGATGGATTTAATGTTTATATATTATATTTATGAAATAATTATTCCAATTTAATTATAATATCTTATATCTTTTTATACCATTATATCTATTAGATAATGATAGTATAACACTTGTATACATGTGGACTACCACCTCAATAAAGCGATATGATTCATTTTTTGTCACATATTTTTATGAAAAATTTAAAATATGTAAATTATTAATGAATATTATATTTATGTAATTATTCATACTCTATTAATGTTGAAACCATGACCAATATCAATTTACTTAATCCAGTAAACTGAAATATTCATGGACTACAAACAAATTTTCAGTCAACTTTTCATTTTAATGATGAATTAAAAAAAAAGGATAATTTCAAATTTTCATGGAATTATATATAGAAATATATGTAATAAAATTGTTATATAATGCATTTATTTTAAATTTTTTACTTTATTATATATTTTAATACATATGATGTAAGATGAGACTTCATGTTTGGATTAATGTTATAATATGATTTCCTTTAGAGATTGTATATAAAAAATATACACTAAGGTAAATGATATGGATGTTATCATTTAAATAGCATATATTTTATTCTAATATAGTAATTCATGTAGTTATTATGTATTATTAAAAATTTCTACGCTTCCATACATTGCATTATCGAGAAAAACTATTTCATAAAAGTTGACCTTTTTTTCCAACTTGGACTTCGATTTTTTTTTCGATATGCATGCTCTTCAGGATTATTTTTTATTTTATTTTACCTATAAATGAAATTTTTGAGAGATTTATTTTTCACTTAATTTTAATTTATCTATAAATTATTTAAAGTAATCTTTTTAATGAAACAATTTCTGAACAAGTCATTTTTTACTTTTTACAAAAGTGTGGAAAGAATGATTACTTTTATCATCTATGGTATGAATGGATTTTTCCAATACAGTGAAAATAATTTAATTTATATATTAATTTACAGTTTTTTATCTTCATTTTGAAAACAATATTTTCCCCAATATTCTTTAAATTTCTAGTTAATTATTTCTCAAAAGAAAATATTATTTTTTGAATATTATCGATGAAATGATTGAATATTGTTTTAAAGTTCATTTTAATATAAGTCAACATAGTTTATGGATTTGTTTTCTTCATTGGGGATATGATATTATTTTCTTATTTGATTTATTTCTTTGTATGTCGTATGATGATTATGATTTATGTATGACACTATGAAACTCGATTCTTTCCCATGGGTTAATTTCATTATCATAAAGCCATTATGAAAACCATTTCTTTTCAATAGGTTATGCCACAATCAGATTATGGAATTTTTGTGGAACAAATTTCTATTCCATGGGTAATGATATTATGAATTAATGAATTATTAATGTTCTTGTGTCACACATGTTTATAGTTTTCATTATGTGATATTCGGGGTTTGAATTATATTTCACTATAATGTATTGGGTAATAATATATTTCTCATGAGATTATAAGGACATGAATGGGGAGCGAACTTAGTTTAGTAGGTGTGAGAACCACAACTAAGAAAATGATGTAATGGGGAGTGAACACAATCCACTTTGGTATTCTTAGTAGTGGCCCTTGACTAATGAAATGAATTTCGTTGCTTCTTTGTATACCATAATGTTACGTCTTATTCTTATGATATGTTCTCATAGATCATGTTTGAATATTGATGATTCCAAAAACATATGACTTATGTCTAATTTTATTATAAATTCTTATTCCATGATTTATTATTAATGATATTTGAAAAGTTTGTTATGATTGTTTTAAGTTATGATTATGCTCTCATATATTTATGCACATTTAATTCTCACTTATGATCATTTATTGAAATCCTTTAGGTTTACCCTTATTGAGCATCTATGTTTACCAACTCTTATATTTCTATTCCCCGGTTCATGATATAAAATTAAATTTGGTATACCAAATAATATTAATGGGTGAGAATAACATTACAGGAGATGTTGAAGATGAATCATAAAAAATGACTACTGTGTATCTAGTCTCCAAATTTATTAAAAACTTGTCGATTATTTAATATATTGTTATGTTATGTATTAAAAACTCATATAAAATGGTGTAATATATATGTATTAAAATATATAGTCACCTTAATTGGTATTTGAGTAGGGCTTTGTAATTTAGAGTGATTAGTATTATACAGCATTGTAGAAAATCTTTTGGATAAGTCTATGTATAGGATAAAATCCTGAAGCTATGGTAATGTAAAGATTGTGTGGCATTATTAGTGAATACATACTTGTTGGGATACTATAAAATGAAAGTTTATATAGAATAGATGCACCTTGGGGTAACTACTCTTAATAGGGTGTATGGGTTATTAACTCAGTCATTACCATTATATGATGAGTAGGCCTATGACTACACACCTAGATGAACGCACTTAGGTGATATTCATGAGTTCATTCACATTTCCATTATAAACCATTAAAATGGATTTTAATATGTTATGACCATAAATGAACTACGTTAAACGCAATGTTTTATAGATTGAAAATATAGTTCCTTTATTTGGTCATTCCTTGGAATATTTTTTATGATTACATGAAAAATCACTATGATTATTATTTCTCACACTGTGATTTTTTCTCTTTGTCAATTCCTGGAAATCAGTGGAATATTGTTAACATTGAATTTAATAGGATATTAAAGGATTAAAATCATTATAAGTCAATGGAAATTAGAACAAGGATGAAAAATATTGTTGATATTCTAATGTAACTTTCTTAACCTAAGAATAGAATCCTGAATCATATTGAACATCTAGTGTCCCAAAGGAAGGAATAACTCGCTATTTAGTCTTTTTTTTGTGGATATTTAAACCTTATTTTAGTGGTTCCTATTATTCACTTATATTTGAATAAAGGATCAATGAAACTATAAATATCTTTATTGTGCTCCGATGCATATACCATGAGATGTTTATTTTTTTCATGTATCATTTGGGAGGTGAATATAATCAATGGAAGAATCGTATTGTTATTATTATAAAACATGAGGTAATTAACTCAATGACATGGGAAAATATTAATAATTTATTTTTTAACAATTATTTCACTAAAATCATCAAATTAACGTGGAAATGGATTTACTAGAACTAATGAAGAAAGATAATGAATCCATTAGTACCTATAAGGAGAGTTTCACTGGACCTGAATATAAGGATTTTGGTTTTTTTATCGATCCTAATGGAAATATTGAGTAATTATTTTGTGATGTTAAACCAATTATC
Organism: Viscum album; assembly: GCA_963277665.1. Taxonomy (NCBI): domain Eukaryota; kingdom Viridiplantae; phylum Streptophyta; class Magnoliopsida; order Santalales; family Viscaceae; genus Viscum; species Viscum album. The sequence goes on along the minus strand of OY728121.1, from coordinate 216,328,120 downwards.
TTAATAGAAGTTTCTACAAGAGACTTTCATATCTCTGATTAAATCATTCAATTAACACTCAATATGGAAATGGAAATTGGAGATTCTCAGTGTTCTCACTGCTTTGGGCTAAAAGGGAATGGTATAATATTAAAGAAATTCCAATAGAAACCCCAAGGAAGATAGAAAAATATTTTTTATTCATGTAAAAATGAATGGATTTAATTCACATAGGACACTATGTTATGGGGTTTGGTAAATTAGTTTTTGTGTGTAAAATAATTTCATCAATCTGAAGAATAACCAAGTGACTTAAGAATTATTTTTAATTACAGGAACAATGAAAAAGATCAACAGAATATTTCACCCACACTCTAGTACAATAATTTCATATAGTATATACATTACAAAAAACAATAAATTAATTTACAGGCTAATTTTGGAAATCATCATCAACATCCTCTTATTCCAGTATAAAAATGGAAAGATATAGTGATAAAAATTGCTAAAGTGGGACATATTAATTAATTTCTGAAAAATAAAACTATAAACCACTATATAATTGGTATTTCTATATATTTTTTATGTACCCAATATTTTTTACCTGATGAATTTTCCTTTGGTATTTCATCACCAAATAAATTTTTATATGTTCATTTATCTATAAAAATTATTAATGGTATGATGATCACATATAATGTCTATATATCCTCTCATATTTAATTTTATGGTAATATTCTTCGTATAAATATTTTTGACTCTACATCTAGGTGAATTTAATTAGATTTTGTTCATGGATTAGATCTCTCTATATAGATCACATATAATTTTTTTAAGGAAGGGATGTATCATTTTATATAATGAATGAGACTATTAACATCTTTCAGTGTGAGTGTGAATATACACTTCCAATAGAATTTATTTATATTTTATTTTTCTTATAATCTACTTATGATGGAAATTTATCAACAATAGTTGGGGATAAACACAACATCGAAGATATTTTAATTTCCTCTGATTATTTTGATTTATTTATTGAATACATTCCATGTATTACCCATAATTTTAAAGATTAGGTTTCATTAAAACACATACCTAGTCCTAATGTTTTTTTAATGAAACTATCTAGAATGGAACTGATTGAGTTTCTTGATTTAATGAATAAATTATAAGAGATTCTGGATAAGGGATTCATGCAACCCAGTGATTCATCATTGGATACCCCAATCCTTTTTATTAAGAAGAAATATGGTAAAATTCATCTTTTCATTAATTATTAAGAGATTAGAAATATTACTATAATGAACATGTATAATCCACCCAATATTGATGAATTGTTTGATGAATTGTGTGGTTATAATTTTTTTTACAAGATTAAACTTCATTTCAGATTTCATCAGTAAAGTTTCATGAATATGGATATACACAAGACAACCTTCCATATGAGGTATGGTAACTATTAATTTATTGTGATTCCATTTAGAATTACCAATTACCCCATTATCATAATTGATATAGTTAATAGAGTCTTTAGAGATACTTTTATTAGTTTTTAATGTAGTATTTATAGATGATATTATTATATATTCCAAGAGTAAGGATGTTCATGATGATAATTTGATGATTGAATATAGGTCAATGATGAAGGTGGTTATATCAATTGATTCTTCAATGACAGAAGTTATTGAGAAATGGCCTAGACCAACCAAGGTAATGGAGATCCACAATTTTATTTTGAATAATGAATAGTACTAGAACATTTTAAGGTATTTCTCATTGTTTTTTAATACAACAACTCAATTAACTCAAAAGGGGTCCAAGATTCTTTAGATAGATGAATGTGAGAAAAATATGATGTGGTTGAATAAAATTTTAATTAGTGAACCTATTCTTACACTAACCAACAGTGGATATGCGTTTGTGATATATTGTGATGCATCATAAAATTGACATGGATGAATCATAAATAAAAATGATATAGTGACAAATTATGCATTGATACAAATTAAAAATCAATAGAGAAATTTCTAGACATGTGATTTGGAGTTGTTAGAAGTATGTTTTTCATTAAAAATATGGTTGAACTATAATTATGGTGAATGATGTGAAATATATAATTTTCATAAAAGGTTTATATATAAATTCACATATAAAGAGTTTAATATTCAAAAAATTGTGGTTTGGAATTGATTAAATATTTTGAATGGTCAATACACTACCACCAATAGAAGGGGAACAATATTAGAGATTCTCTATATTAAAATTACCATGATAGACTTTACATGGTGAAGATTTTAAATTTTGAAATATTTATGGACTTTCATAAGATAGATCTTGAGATCATGATGAAAGGGGACACATCCTATCTTTCTTAGTTGATGCCCAACAACACATCAATGTGTGGATAAAAAAGATGAATAAAGAGTATGTGGAACTACATAAGAAGGTTATAAATGATCCTGAGTTCAAATATGATTATGATGGAATGATGAGGTTTATTAATCAATTATATGTCCCATTCATACCATAGTTGATGATGGATATTTCAGAGGACTCTCATAGTTCAATAATATCAATTCATCCTAGAATTATGAATATGTATAGTCATTTGAAGGATTATTTTTTGTAGTATAACATGAAAATGGATATTGAAGAGTATGTTTCTTGATTCCTAGTATGATAAAAAGTTGTTACAAAGATAAATAATAATATATTACAATAACGGACCAACCCTAGTTACCCAAAGTCTGTGCATTATTACTTAACAATGGCATGATCTCCAAAGATCAAGTCTCGAAAGACCAATTAGTTTAGTAGCCTTGGAAGTACTTGATACATACATAAATATTTTATTATATCATGAAATAAAGAAATTTTTTCCTCCTTTGAACACACTCATATCCATTAGCCTATCCCTAAAGGTTAAACACAATATACTTCTTCACATCCTGGGTAAAGAAAACATAATAAATGGGTGTGCTTAGATGATCTGTAGGGATAATAATATAGGTGAAACTATCATAAATAATCATAAACATTTAAGGAAATGTATAAGAAAAAAACACATGCCTTTCAAACATAAAATTCAGCATAATATGACAAAGATAAATCAAATAATTCCATTTACTTATTCACATGGATATTCTACTAGTCAAATAATCACATGCCAAATCAATAACCAATTTCATAATGATGGAATGAATAATACCGGGCATCATAACCACATATTCAAGGCCTCGTGCTAAGACTACAAATAAGATTTTGTCAAGGCCTTGTGCCAAGACACTAGTTTGTATCATGAGACCTACCAATGAATCAAGGACCTGTAGTAGGCTCCACCCATCACATAATAAGTCCAACACATTCCTTATATGAAAAGGTTGAAACATAATCTAAACATTCATATTAAAACTAGAGAAATGTCAATATTTTAACCCCAAACCATGAATAACACATCCATAGTCAGACATAACTCATTCAATACAATACGGAAGATTGTATTTCAATAAATTAACCTCAATCAGTAATAATGAAGGATATTGACATATATGAAAATAATCCTTAACTATTTTTTTTGTGAAATATCCCCTTTTTATTGAAAACATTTAAAAGTATTATTATTTATCAAGAAGTTGTTAAAAATATATTTTTGAATAAAAGTGTCCCATACTAATTTGAAACTTTTAAAAGGAATTTTTATTTTAAAAAATTCTTTTACATATGAATAAACCCTTAAAACCATTTTTAAAACATGGACATTAATGAGAATTATTTAGAAGAATAAAACTTTAAAACTTTAAAAATAAAATTTTAGTTAGACTTCCTAACCAAATGGGAGAATCTTAAATGAAAATAATTGAGGAAATAAAAACTTCATAACATCATGAGATTAAAGGGATTCATGATATACTATGTCAAAGTAAAATATATACACCGTATAAAAGTGAATTGGCACATAACAACAAATAATTCTCAATGGAATGTAAATTGAGATGAAATCCATTATATATACCGTATCCTTAGGTTAAGGATAAATAAAGGACATAATTATGTGTGAAAAATATAAATACACACAATATTATTGTATATTTAGTTTAAATCAATCATATGACATTCAATCATATTCTTTTAAAAACAACTCCAATGACTTGGATGTTTAACTCAATGAATGTAAATTGAGTTAAGATTACTCTTATCATGTTTATATCGGTGACTTGATAATTTATAATTGGAGTGTTTATGTGTATCAAAATTATATCCACAAATATGGGAGTATAAAATACAACATAAATAATTAGTTATTCCTCACATAATCATGCAGTAAAATAATCAATGTAGTATGCATAAAACCAAATGAGTGGAAATTGAAATCAGATATTCCTTTACCGATTTGGTAACTTACGAAACGAAAAACCAATGAAAGATGGATCATAAAATAAAGATGTAAATACCAATAAATTAATGTATATTACACAAATAATAAAATCATGGTCACTACATACACAACAGAAAAGGAAATAATGGCAATATAGCATGAATCTCACGGTAATAAAAAGTGAGATGAAAACCCCTTACATTGTACTTTTCATAAGTTTAGGGTAGGTTAAGCTTCTGTAAAATGGTGAAATAATTGTTATTAAATTATAGGAAATCCAAATACATAAATATTATATCATATATGTTCTTCTAATACTGATTTGTTAAGGATATTTCAGTAGTATCATTGTTTTGGGTATAAAATGATTCGTCTTCCTTGATATGTTTTGTTACATAAGTAATATTTATTATGTATTTGATGTATTTGATTCATATCCATAATTATATTATGTTCTTAAAAATTATTTTTAAATCATCAAATGAAAATTATTTTTGAATGGTTACAATGGAGAATGAATATTATCGCGTTTGTGGAGACGGTAATCCGTACGTACGCATGATCGACAATATCATTCAATTAAAGGTAAAATCATATATAATTTGATGGTATATAATATATAAATAATTATTAACATGTTATATTTATTATTATATCAATTTTATTCATTATTATACCCATCCAAATAATGAAGTGTTGAATAAAAAACTGTACCATGACGTGGAGACGGTAAGCTGTGCGTACGCATGCATGATGACTTTTTCATTCATAGGATGGATAAAATAATGAATATGGTTGTATAATATTTATAATAACATAAAAGTATATATATGGTAGTGGGGTTATTATTTTGGTATGGAAATAACAAAGAACGAAAATGTGGAAGAATAAAAGAACTTTGAAAGAGGTGATAAAATAATTACATCTTCTTTGGTTGTTTCTTTGATTTGAACAAAAGGGATCCTTCGGTAGGATTTAATCTCAAGGGAAGGAATATAGGGTGAATTAAAGGATGTTTGGAGGAGATTTGGGCCAGGGTTGGCCGATCCAAATACCATTGGAGGTGTGATTTTGAGAGAAGGGGAAATACCCTTTTATAAGAGAGGTGATGGTCACTTTAGGAAATGTTTGAAATATTATTTTATTATAAAATAATTTTTGGTTTATAATTTCTCCAAATTGATTTATTTCAAGGATAAGGAGGGTATGGGTATAAATACTCTAAGCTAATAGGTTTTATACAAGTTTCATTAACCATATTATCCCTATATTTTGGATTTAACTCTTTGTTAAATAGTTTAACTTTTTCCATATCTTGTTGTATTATTATAATAAATGGTTCATAAACATTATATAAAAATCCAAGAGAAACTAAAGTGGTTCATTAATGATATATCTATCATTATATTAGTCATTTTTCTGAATGTTAGATTTTTAGGAATATTTTATCATTTAATAATATAATATCTGTTTTAAAAACTCATTTATGTCAATTTTGAAAATATTTAGTATATGGTTTTTGTGAATGCCATAAAAAACGATTATTTATAAAAAATTCATTGAATAAACCCTAACATGTTATATTAATCTCTAAAATTCTTGGAATTCATCAAAAGTATCAATTTAAATTTATTTTGATATTTATAATATCAATTATTTTAATATTTCATTAATAAGGTAATTAATGCATCATCATGGTGACATAAATAAATTTAACTATTTAATATCTAAAATTCATAAACAAAATACCATGATATAGGAAATATTTTTATATTTCTAATTAATATTTATAGTCGAATTTATCAAATTTATAACCATATATTAGAAATGTTTTACTTATGAAAATTTGAATTTAACACTTTAAACACTTCTTTAAAATAATAATAATAAATGTCCTAATCTAATCCAATTGGGCCAAAATGGATCATATTTTATTCCTAGGATTGATAGGGTAGAAATACACTTATCCAATAGGATTAGGACACATTTTAGGGAAATTATAATATCATTTTACCTTTAAATACCTATTTACTTTTAACTGTGGTAAATAAAATTCAAAATTTACTATTCAACAAAATTATTTTCATCTTATTTAACCAAATTTTTATTTATTGAAGTCAATTGTGTCTCTTGGATTTTTTAAATTCAATTCTCATAAGCTATAAAATTACGTTTTATGCAAATTTGTAAATGTGCATAGAAGGTGGGTAAAAGGCGTTAAAAATTTCAATAAAATTTTATACATCTATTTTTACTATAAAATGACTCTAATGAATTAAATTGAAATTATATAGGTTATATATATATATATTTTTACTTAAAATAAATATAAAAAAATTAAACAATTATTTAAATAAAAATTCTGTTTTAAACTATAACGTATTGTTTTTCACTATCCGTAAAAAATTGAATGTTTTCAGAAAAATACCTAAAATACACCATAAGATAATTTTGATATTCCAAATTGAAAAATTAATTAAATTTTACCAAATTCAGAACATATAAGTTGAATTAAATAATTTAATATTAATTCTTGTTGTCTAAACTAAAAAGTGGGGTCTTAAAAAGTAAAAACTATCAAAGGATTGACATGTGTTTAAGTCAAATTTAAATGTGAAATTACTTATAATGACTTGAATTGTATTAAATAATAAAAATATAATCTAACTATACTTTCAAACCATTCAAAGGAATAATTTAACACTGTAAATTATTTCAATTTAAAAAGTTGTTTTTAATTAAAATTTTGTATTTTTCACTATTCATCAAAATATGAAAGTTTTCAGAAAAGTGCCAAAAATTTATCCAAATAAAATTTTTATGTCCCACTTATAAAGAAAAATTTATTTTATTAAATTGAATATAGAAAAGTGTCAAATATTTGTTTTAAAAAAGGTTATCAATTAAAAGGTGGTAGAATTGCATTTTTTGAAAATTACTTATTTTATCTGAAAAAATGAATTTGTTCTTATATTATGTCTACGAAACACATAATTTGGAATATAAAATTATATAGAGTAAATAAAATTTAAAATACAGTTAATACTATTCATAACAGCTTTTTGAACTGCTAGTTTGGTAAGTCGTGGTGCGCTCGAACTCGGTGTTGCGTGTAGTGCATGTTATTGAATTACTTTGAAGAGATGACATACTATGAAATCTTGGGGTGTTACATTCTCCATATTAAATAAATTTCATCATCACAATTTGAAATTGTTCTTGTAAAATAAAATGTTAAAAATAGAAAAAAAACCTTTGTGGAAAACCGACATCAGAAATTGAATTAATACAATTCAGTCTTAATAAGACGGAAATTGAAATGAAAAAGTCACCACCAAATTAGGATCTCAATTCGAAGAATATTTGTGTAAATTAGAGACACATAATTGGAGGAAAAACTTAAATATTTATAGGGAGTGATTGAGGTCATAAATCATAAACAATTTTAAAATTGAGGGTCTCAAATCCATAAATCTATGATGATTTAAAATATCATCAATTCAAAAAAACATAAGGTATTAGGATAACACATTTTTGGTTTTAAGACCCCTTCCCTAATGTTTAAGAATTAATTTATTCTTATAATAAGAGGAAAAAATATACTTGACAAGTATAGTTTAATCCTTCAAATAATTTCTACCACAAACTCATCTTTAACATGAAACGATGAGTATTCAAGATGACTTGGTCACACCTGAAGTGATAGAATCAACATACATATAATCACATAATTCACAAAGGATGAACTATATATTTCCCATATCATTAGAGATTAACCAAAACCAAATTGCTTAGTACAAGATCAGATAATCCCTAAAAAAGATAATCCTTTAGAGAAAGAAATTATAATCTTAATTTTTAAAATTAAACCAAAAATACCCAAAGTTTAATATATACCATTCAATAAACAATTTACCTTAAAATCCTTTTATATAATTTAATGTAAGATTGAAACCCAAAACACAGAAGAATTTTATTACGTAGTCTTCCACGATAAATTTTGTCTCCAAATAACATCAACTAATCTTAAAGTCATATACTTAAAAGTAATTAACCTAATAAAATATTCTCTATGATAGGTTAATAATTTCTATAAATAACCTAAATTGCTATAAATACACAATAAAAACATAGATAAAAATACACTATTACTCCTCAAATGAAATCCCATTTTATTCTATTATCTGTAGGCATATAGTGTTTCCAACAGAGCCAACGTCTTCCAAAATAACATTTATCAATTAATTAGTAAATAATTTTCATATATAAAGGATATCCATTTGATAAAAATAAGATCCCAAATCAACTTATTATTAATAAATAAAGTCATTTAACTAAAAATAATTAGTCACACTAACCAGGGACTTCACATAGTCCAGTGGTAGTCGATAAATCCCAGCCGCACTTTGGTTGTGGGTTCAATTCTCACAACTTTGTATAACGCGACTGGTTATCCCACGGTCTACATGTTATCCATTTTCAAAAACTTTATTTATAACATTCCCAAAATGAGATAAATTACACAAATAACCATAATATAATTTAACTAAAAATGTTATCCCCTACCTTTCATTTTCATCCCAAAATTTAATAACATGTAATTCACTCAAATTCTAGGATCATATAAACCCAAATGGTTATTTATAACTATATCCACAATATTAAAGATAATTATTCTTCAAATATATTTTTCACATAACAAACTGTAGGGTTACAAATATAAGATAAAAGTTTTCCAAAGTAATCCCATCAACAAAGAGCACTAATACTTTTAAACATTTCACCATCCATTTATTTCCACACAGGTTCTTCCTTGATCAAGAGGTTATCCTATAGAAAAGGGAATTCTGTTGGGTGATGCCCAGGTCCCCTAAATTCATGGAATATGAATGTAAATGGATTATTGAGATCATTTTTATTTTCTTCCATAGTACTCTTCATTTTTCATTGGTAATTATTTAGTTTATGTCCCTTTTCTCCACACTTAAGGAATTTCTTGGTTTCATTGAGACACCTTCATAGGTTTCTCCTTCCACATTTCCTACATGATGGAAATTGATCTTTCTTTTATCCATGGTCTCTACTGTTGGAGCTATTATCATTAACCACATTTCTCTTCTTTGTTGAGTCTGGTAGTTGGTTAATATATATTTTTTTGGTCATATTTTTGGGAAATTGATTCAACATGAACAAAATATCTTTTAATCTAATCAATAATCCATTTGTTTCTCATTTCCACCATTGTTTCCACCTTGTACATCATGTTCAATGTTACTATGACTTCCTTGTAATCCAGACATTGGCTAAAACAAGAAAGCATTATGTAAGGACCCGGATTTTTCCATGTAATTTTTTTAATTATATGGGAATATAACGAGCCTACAGAAATTGACGGCATGTGATTCTGAGGCATGGTGTGTCCAGAATGAATTTCTGAACATTTTTTCAGGTAAATTCAGTAAACGTGCCAGTGGAGTTTTGTAAATTTTGAACCGGTGCTCGGAATTGAAATCTGAGGACACCATTGAACTCGCAGCGCTGATATTTTCTTAATGAGACCTTCATATCAACCGTAGTAGGTCGAGGGTGGAAATTAGTTTTTGGACTTTTCGTGGGAGAAAATAAAATAAAAATGCTTTATTTTATTTTTGAAATTGAAACCTCCCATTTGAAACATGAAGGTGGGGACCACACAAGGGTGGTTGGGCATTTAGTGTTGAGAATTAAATTCCTGGTTACACAAAATGTGTAACCACTTACCTCTTTAATTTATAGGATTCATTAATTATGAATTAATGAATCAACTCTAAATCTTGTAATTACCAATTGATGTACCATAATTAAATCTTAATTTATTAATTTGGCACCACACCTCTTTTGGGGAAAATGATTGGAAAAGGAGAGCCTTTGGAGAAAAAACCTCCAAACTAAGAACTTCTCCAACAAATAACACTCTCTGGATCAAGAACAAGGTCGATACACAAGCTCAGAACAGAAATGTGTTGTAGGAGAAACGAACGTTGACGCCCCCTTCACCAACTTCATCCTCTTCCTCACGAAACTTCCAATAGACAAATGAGGTAGGGGATTTAATTTGAAATATGATTCAATTTATTAGAAAATTATTCATATTCCGGATTCACAATAATGATGGCCAAACTAACATGGCCATAATCCCACACATATACCTTGCCCCTTTATCATTTGTTCTTCGCACATTCTTCATGTGTTCAACAATTAAAAATAATTTATGATGCTGTAAACACAATGTTTTGTTGTGCGCGACATATGGACGTGGATCCCTCGACCCAAGGATCGCAAATATGTGGTTTTCATATTTTTTAGGCTTCGAACGAAGCCGCAATGGCTCACGGAAGAAGACAGCGGCCGACACCGTGCTGGCCGAAAGGAAGGGGGGTCGACGCACTTATGCACCACTGGTTGAGAAGGAGGCCATGGACCAATGTCCGTTATGGAGTAGGGTGGTGGATAGTATATGATCGGTCGCATTGTGGAGCAGTGGTGCGCATCCGCGCCATTGGTGGAGAAGGAGGCCACGACGAATGCCGAAGGGCGACCGGCACCCGACAGGTCGTGGAGGGCAGTGGCGCCATCACACCACTCAGACGAGGAGGACCGGCCCATGAACTGGCCGGCTGTGGCACATAGAGCAGGACCCGCTCTGCGGGTCTCACTTCAAAAAACAGAACGGACCTTTGGCCATTCGGGTGACCTGGGAGGCACCTCCCCCCGGGGAGTTAGCGAGGGCAGGCCCTGCCATGGCTGTCCACCCAACCGTGGGCCGCATTGTGTGCGGCGCCACCAGGCCGGGCCGGGCCACCCCCTTCATGGTGGGACTAGAAAATGGCCCAGCAGGTAGGGCCCGCCACGACCCTGGACAACCGAGTCGACCTGAACTATGTTTGGGCGGCCTCGACCAGGTCGGTCTGACCTGGTCAAACTGGCCCTTGGCCCCTCAACACCCATATATGCCTTTGTGGCCATATCCGGACAACCGGGCATCTGTTTGATGAACCGTTTGCAGAAATGGAATCCTGGGATCTATATGGTCCTTTTTTATACTCCACATGAGTTTTGGATAAAGTTGGAGTACGAATGGGTTTGATCAGACCCTGAATCCAACTAGGCCCTCAGAGCATAAACGCTAATAACTTACAGACTAGGCGTCCGATTGATGCACCATCTCTTGCATTAGATCCCTTATGACATGACAGACCTTTGAGATACTACTCTATGGGAATTTTTGGAAGTATATGTACAACTGATATCTAAAGGGACAAATTCTATGGAACTCAAACGCACTAGTCACGAGGAATCCTGTGGCTAGCAGTGAGGCGGAGTTTGGAGACGAAAAATACGGAGGTTAGTTACCTTTCGACTCTGGGTGGGTCGGATCCTGTGTGGGTCATTGCAGGGGTTAGTACCTCTTGATACTGTGTTGGTCAGTGCTCATCGATCCTGTGTGGGTCAGCGTATACTTATCCTGTGTGGTCCAGATCCTGTATGGGTCAGTTCTCAGCGATCCTGTGTGGGTCAGCACATAATGATCCTTTGTGGGTCAGATCCTGTGTGGGTCAGCACTCAACGATCCTATGTGGGTCAGTGCATACTAATCCTGTGTGAGTCATTGCAGGGGTTAGTATCTATCGATCCTGTGTGGGTCAGACACTATATAATTAGTAGTAGTGACCCTTAATAAAATTAGATGATCTAGCTTCCAAATTAATCATCTATATTTCTATACTTCACTTATACCCATGTGAGCTGAGTCTTATATCTTCACAGTGTACCTGTGTGGTACTATATCTTCATGGTGTTACCTGTGTAGTACTCCTAACTTCTTGGTGTTACCTTTGTGGTACTTCTGTCTTCATGGTGTTACCTTTGATGTATTCTTTCCTCCTGTGTGACATGATTATATATTTAATAACTTAGTTATATGCATGGGCATATACCTATGTCGGGTTGACTATTGTTTCCATGTATTTTGGTTTATCCTTTGGGGATTTGAGAGACCTTCGGGGGTCTCGGGATCCCTATGGAGTATTTTTATACTTACCCCAGCATGGGCTATGCCCACACCTTGTTGTGTCTTATGCAGACGATGGATAACACTGACCGAGGATGAGGGTACTAGGACTGGAGACTGCTCATAGGTGGACCTTAGATGAGGCATACTGTAGAGATGACCATTTGAGAGTTGTACCAACCATTCAGGTAGGATCCTTGGCGGGTGTTCACAGGAGATGTTTTCAGTTTTACTTGTACTTTCCAGTTTTACTTGTACATTCTAGTTTTACTTGTAATTTTCAGTTGGGCTTGTATTATGCCCCCTTTAATTTCAGTACACACCCTGTTTACTATATGGTTTACTTTGTTCTTGTATCTTGCTGTGTGCTTGGTTTGTGTGAGTTTACAGTTTACAAAGGTAATGCCATCCCATTTCTGGGAATACAGCTTTCGGTGCTTGTCACCAGCCACTGGCCTATGGAAGGCGGGATTAGGGTAGTCATGGAACGGGCCCCGGGGGATGAGTTGTGATAAATTTGTATCAGGGGAGTCGGTTCTACAGAAGAACAAGGACTATAATATTTTCTATGTGGAGAAATAGTGTTATGTGTTTTGAGTGTGGGTTTCAGTTCGGGGATTTTAATGTTGGTGCGGTGACTGAAGTATCCATACACCAGGACCCTGAATTCAGATTTTTGACTCGGTGTGTGAAAGAAATGATTGCGTGTGTTTTGGAAATGATTTTCCTTGGTTTCTTTGAGTCAGCTCACCAGGTATAACTTAATGACTATGGAAAACCTGTTTCTTTTCAAGATTCCTCCACACAGACAGCCATCCAGGGTTCCAATTAGAGTACGTGATGAAAGCCCACCGAGCGACAAGGCTTCGGTCCAGGGCCCCCTTAATGAAATTGCAACATCGGGTGGTGTACCAGCAGTACCATTACCCGTTGGTCAGCCGATTCCACCAACCCTAGAAGTAGATGGTGCACCCGAATTGGGTGTGTTTCATGAGTTCTAGTGCTAGAGGGCACTATGGTTCCGGGGATATACAGATTCATATGTGGATGGGGATTGGCTGGAGGCTGTGGTTAGAGTTTTTAGACTAGTAGGTACACCATCTGATCTCATGGTGATCTTTTCCACCAGCCTTCTTCAGGTAGCAATGGGAAGATAATGGAGCTTTATGCTCCTATTTCACGATGAGGTCAATCACTTTTGGGCAGACTTCAAGAACCTTTTCAGGGCAGAGTTCATCCCCGTGACCTTATGCTCAGTGCATCTTCAAAGCATCTCCACATGCAACATGGTAGCATGATCATGGCTCAGTATTCTACGAGGATCACTGACCTCTCTCGCTACCCCACTAACTTGGTGCGGGACCCTTTCTTCAGGGCCTGAACCTTTGAGCAGGGGATCAGATGGGAGACTAGTGCTTTGATGTTTTCTCTCAGTATTCCGACGCAGGAAGGGGTGTAGACCGAGCACTCTTAGTAGAGAGATTTCCTGATGAGCAGGCACCGGCGGCGAGAACCACCACCAGACGACACATAGGAGAGTCATCGGTAGCTGGGAGTAGACAGATGACGTAGAGGTCCAAGAGGACCAGACCTACAGGTGGACGACCTCATGATATAGGGTCGGTGGTGCGGGGCTCTCGAGATAGAGCAGGACCAGCGAGGAACAAGAAGTGTTATTCATGCGGCGGGCATGGTAACATGGCTCACGACTTCCTGACCCTCCATACGTACGATCAACAGACGATCAAAGGAGCACCTGTGAAAAGGTGAAGATTCAATCAAGGTGGTCCAAAGGCAGGAGGCAGATGCGGAAGAGGAGCAGGCTGTGCAGCAGGCGGTGGGCGGAGATTCGAGGTTCTACCGCCACCACCATTAGGTGGTCCACCCCGACCATAGGGAGCATGTGGAAGTGATGAGCTCAGCTTCCAGAAGCTGAGGCCTACAACCACGATGCTTCAGAGATGATTTGTGATACAATCTGTGTCTAAAAAACCTTAGTTGTAGTACTTATAGACACAAGTTCTGGTCATTCATTTATTTCCATGACCCTCGTTCAGAGCTTAGAGATACCGGTGGAGTCATTTGCTCGATGCTTACAGTTGGACACTCTCACAGGAGTAGATTCGACGATTAAACACTGGTGAAAGTAGTGTGATCTTACTCTAGGAGGTGAGAGCTTCAGATGAGATCTTCTAGTAGCTGCATCGAGGCCTTACGATGTCATCTTGGGTTTGGAATAGTTATCCACAGTCTATGCTCAGATTGACTGTATTAGGTGCAAAGTGTGGTGTATCTGCACAGAAGGGACCAGGATTTCCTTCACTAGAGAGAAGGGAACCTTTGCAGCATAAGATGGACTTACCCAATGGAGGGTGGAGCTGATCAAAAATCAGTTGGCTAGACTTACCCTCAGAGTAGTCGATGTTGAGAGTCCGAGCTATCCTGTAGTGGAGGACCTATACACTGACGTTTTCCCTGATGATGTTCTTGGTCTACCTTCTCATAGAGAGGTGGAATTCTACATCGACTTGTTCCACAAGACATCACCGTTATCTACACCAGCATATCATATGGCTCCCACAGAGATTTGAAAGATACGAGTACAGCTGGGGGACTTGTAGAGCAAGAGATTCATTAGGCCCAATGTTTCTCCTTGGGTAGCCCCAATTTTGTTCTTCAATAAGGTGTATGGGAGTTTGAGACTCTTTGTGGGATATCAGTGCTAGAACCAGGTGACTGTGAAGAACAAGTACCCACTCATGATGATTGAAGATATATTTGATCATCTAAAGGGAGCACAATGGGTTTCAAGGATATAACTTAGATCAAGATATCACCAGTTTAGGGTACGAGATGAGGATGTGTAGAAGACGGACTTCAGATGTTGGTATGACCATTATGAGTTCTAGGTTATGCCTTTAGGCATGACCAATGCCCCAACAGTGTTCACCAAACTCATGAATAGAATCTTCCAGCCACACCTTGATCACTTTGTTGTAGTCTTCAATGACGATATCCAGATATACTAAATTATGGAGGGGGAGCATGCCTATCATATGTAGATAATTTTGGACACACTTCGATAGCACTGGCTTTATGGTAAACTCTTGAAGTTCTAGTTATGAATACGAGAGGTCCCATTTCTGTGACACGTCATCTCGGAGGCTCGAGTTGTAGTGGATCCAGTGAAGATTGAGGGTATACTTTCTTGGGAGCCACCCAAGAGTGTGATAGAAGTTCCATGTTTCTTGGGTTATTTCATTGACTACTGGAGGTTTATGCCTGAATTTTCAAGAGTTTTGGAACCCTTATAAGTGTTGACGAAGAAGGGGTAACCCTTCGTGTGGTCGGAGAGATTCTAGAAGCTTTTCCAAGAGCTGAGGTAGAGACTGATTAGTTCCCTTATCTTGAGGCTACCAGAGGAGGGTGTTGGGTTTGTAGGCTACTGCGACACATCATGGATCAGACTTGGATGTCTCCTGATGCAGGAGCGAAATATGATCACATATGGTTCTCGATGGCTGAGACCAAATTAGCAGAACTATGCTACCCATGACCTGGAGTTGGCAGTAGTGGTCTTCTCCTTGAATATCTTTCATAATTACTTGATGGGTGAACATTTTACAGTCTACAATGTTCACAAGAGTCTCAACTATATCTTCTCTCAGAAGGACCTGATCCTGAGACAGTGGTGTTGGCTTAAGTTCCTCCAAGACTATGACTAAGATATAGTCTATACTCTTGGGAATGGGAATGTAGTAGCATATGTACTTAGCAAGAGATCTGTTATATAGTTGCTGAGTGAAGCAATAGATAAACTAGTCGCTTTGCGGATATCCTATGTGGATCGAGATGGAGCAAGTTATCTTCTGTCTCTGATAGTCACTCCCCCACTACTTCAGCAAGTCAGGGAGTCACAGCTTAGGGACATGGACTGTGAGGATTGATGTGATCAGATATCCATAGGATAAGAACCTAATGGATTTTTAGAAGGTGGGGATCATGTCATCCTCTTCATAGGGCATACTATGGTACCAATGGATCTTAGGGAGGACATGTTGAGGGAGTTACATTCATCCCCTATAGTGGTACATCTAGGAGTGGTGAAGATGTACTAGGACCTTCAGTGTCAACACTGGTGGCCGAGAATGAAGAAATCATTGGCATTGTTTGTCTCTCGGTGCCTCACTTGTCAGCAAGTGAAGGCAAAGAATCAGGTACCAGCAGGCTCAGTTCATCCATTAGAGGTTCCAGAGTGGAAGTGGGATGGAATTTACATGGGATTCATGACAGGACTTCCATGCATGACCAGAGGTCATGATTCTATTTGAGTGATCATTGAATGACTCACCAAGACGACCCACTTCCTACCTATTAGAGAACATGGAAAAGTAGAGAGAATGGGATGCCTCTATAGGCATGATATTGTACGGCTTCATGGAGTGCCATCTACGATTGTCTCCGATCGTGATGCACATTTCACTTCCTGAATATGGAAGGGGTTGCAGAAGGCATTCGGGACACAAATTCGATTGAGCATCGCCTTCCATCCTCAAACGGATGGTCAGACAGAGCACACCATTCCAACCATTGAGGACATACTACATTCTTGCATCCTTGATTTCGGTCACAGCTAGGAGGTTCACTTTCCCTTAGTGCAGTTCACATATAGGAATAGTTATCACTCCACTATCGGTATGACCCCATTCAAGGAATTGTATGATTGACCTTGTAGATCACCCTTGTGCTGGACTGACCCAGGGGAGTCAGCACTAATGGGACCAGAGATGGTATGAACTACCATGGAGAAGGTGTAGATCATCCAGGAGCAGATGAAGACTGCATAGAGTAGAAAGAAGTCCTATGCTGATAAGAGATGAAGACCTCTGGAGTTATAGGATGGTAACCATGTCTTTCTATGGGTCTCACCTCGATGAGTTTTATAGAGATTTGTCCTGGGTGGAAAGCTATCTTCGAGGATCATCAGACCCTTTCAGGTCCTTAGAAGAGTTGGCGAGGTGGAATACCGCCTAGCCCTTCCACCACAGATAGTGAAGGTGCATGGAATCTTCCATGTATCCCAGCGACGGAGATATGTGCATGACCCATCTCACATCATCGACCACGACGAGATGGACATCGACGATGGGGAAACATTTTCAGAGGTTCCTGTAGAGATTGAATATCGACAGGAGGGAGTTCTTCATGGGCGGTTGATATCTCTGGTGCACATTTGTTTGTAGTACGAGAACCTCTAGGAGAACACATTGGAGCGGGATGCTCAAATTCGTGCTCTGTACCCCCACTTGTTTCCCAAGTTTTTTTTGAGGCTTTCAGGGATGAAAATCCCTAAGGTGGGGAGAATGTAAAGACCCAAATTTTTCCATGTAATTTTTTTAAATTATATGGGAATATTATGAGTTCGTCAAAATTGACAGCGCATGATTCCGAGGCCCGATTTTCCTGGAATTAATTTGAGAACATTTTATCGGTTACGTTCAATAAACGTGCGAGCCGCATTTTGTAACTTTTGAACCGGTGCTTGGAATTGTAATATGAGGACATTGTTGAACTCACAGTGCCAATATTCGCTTATGGAGACCTTAAACTTGACTGTAGTAGGTTTTGGTTTGAAATTAGTTTTTGGAATTTTCGTGGGGGAAAATAAATTAAACATGATTTATTTTATTTTTGAAATTGAAACCTCCCATTTGAAACATGAAGGTGGGGACAACATGAGGGTGGCCGGGCATTTAATTATGGGAATTAAATGCCCAATTACACAAAATGAGTAACCAATTTCCTCTTTAATTATTATGAATCATTAATTCTGAATTATTGAATCAACTTTAACTATATGAATTCCCCATTAATGTGCGAACATTAAATATTAACTTATTAATTTTGAACCACACCTATCATGGGGAAAAGGATTGGAAAAGGAGATCCTTTGGAGAGACATACTCCAAATGAAGATCCTCTCCAATGAAGAATGCTCTCCAAATCAAGAACAAGGATGAAGCACGAGCCCAAAACGGAAACGTGTTGCGTGAGCAACGAACGTCGGCATCCCCTTTATTGACTTCATCCTCTTCCTAATGACACCTCCAATGGATGAATGAGATAGGGGATTTAATTTGAAATATGGTTGAATTTATTGGATAATTATTCATATTCTGGATTCACAACGACGATGGACAAACTAATGTGGCCATCATCCCGTACATATACCATTCCCCTTTATCTTTTGTTCTTCGCAAATTCTTCGAGCGTTCATCAATTCCAAATAATTAATGATGTTGGAAACACAACATTTTGTTGAGCGCGACATCTAGACGCTGAGCCCTCATCCCGAGGATCGTGAATATGCGGTCGTCATATTGTTTAAGCTTCGAACGAAGTTATGATGGATCACAGAAGAAAGTGGCAACCCACACCTAGTGAGCCATAAGGAGGGGGGGGGGCGTCCACACCGCCAGTTGAGTAGGAGGCCGTGGCCTGTCAGCCGCAACCGATCAGGGTGGCGGACTGCATCTAGCCGACTGCATGGTAGAGAGGCGACGCACATCCACATTGCTGGTGGAGAAGTAGGCTGCAGCTGTTGGGCTGCGGTGAAGGCCGAAGGGTAGGCGACCCCCAGCTGGTCGTGGAGGACAGTTGTGCCGTTGCACCACTGGGAGGAGGAGGAATGACTGATGAACCAGAAGACTGTGGTACACCGAGCAGGACCCACTCTGGTGGGTGCTGCTTCCCAAAACCAAACGAACCTTTGGCCGTTCGGGTGACCTGGGAGGCGCCTCCCTCCCGGGAGTCGGTTAGGGCGAACCCCACCATGGCGGTCCACCAAACTGCGGGCCGCGCCCAGCGGGCCGTGCCCAGCGTGCCGAACCCAGCGTGCCGTACCACCGGGTCAGGCCACCCCCTTCGTGAGCAGGGGCCGAACCATGGCCTAGTAGGCCGGGCCCGCCACAACCCAGGCCAATCGAGTCGACCAGAACTGGGTCGGGTCGGTCTAGGCCAGGTTGGGCTGGGTCAGTCCGACCAGGTCGGACCGGACCCAGGTCCCTCTAGAGCTAGATATGCCATTGTGGCCATATCTTGAGAACATGGCATACGTTTGACAAACCGTCTGAGGCACCAGAATCCTAGGATCAATACAGTCTTTTTTATATACTCCACTTGAGTTTTGGATAATTTTGGAGTATGGAATAGTTACATTGAACCCCAAATCCAACTGGGCTCTCGAAGCGAAAGCACAAATAACTTACCAACCGGGCGTCCGATTGACGCATCATATGTTGCATTGGGTCCCTTTTGACATGAAAAAAAATTTGGGATAATTATCCATGGGACTTTGTGGTGGTAGAGGTATGACCGATATCGCGAGGGATAGATTCTAAGGATCTCTAGTGCACTGGGTACGAGGAATCCAGTGGCTAGAAATGAGGTGGTGGTTGGAGACAGATAATACGGAGGTCAGTTATCTATCGAATCTAGGTGGGTCAAATCCTGTGTGGGTCATTGCGGGGGTTAATACCTATCAATCTTGTGGGGGTCAGTGCTCATCGATCCTGTGTGGGTCAGTGCATACTGATCCTGTGTGAGTCAGATTCAGTGTGGGTCAGCGCTCATCGATCCTGTGTGGGTCAGCGCATACTGATCCTATGTGGGTCAAATCCGGTGTGGGTCAGCACTCAGCGATCCTGTGTGGGTCAGCACATACCATTATTGTGTGGGTCAGATCCTATGTGGGTCATTGCGAGTGTTAGTACCTATCAATATTATGTGGGCCAGACTCTGTATAATCAGTAGTAGTGTCTGTTGACAGAATAATATGATCTAGTTTCATGACTAATCATCTATATTTCTATATTTCACTTATTCATGTGTGAGCTAGGTCTTATATCACTGTGGTGTACCTATGTGGTACTAGTACTGGAAATTTGTGTTTGCACAACACTTTTATACCAACTTTTTGAATAAACCGTTGGTATACTTAATTTTTCCTAAGGGTTTCTTCATACTGTTGGGATAATGGGATGAGAACAAGAATTTCACAACGGTTTACTCAAACCTTTGGGAAAAGCTATATGTATACCAATGGATTTTAAAAACCATTGGTAAATACACTCTTTCCCAACGGTTTTAACAAAACTTTGGGAAAGTTTCCCCTAAATAGCAACACATCCAGAATACCTCCGTGTGATTGCATCCATAAACTTAATCGCTCGCAATGCTCTCCCAATACTCTCTCATCACCCAAAGGTATCTCTCGAAGATCTCTCTACAATCAATCAGGTAATTATTTACTTCTATACTTCTAATCTGTTTGTGGAATTTCATGCATCTATTTTTGTGTTTTTATCAATTTTGATTTCTCCTAAATGAGATCAGTGTGGTCTACTTCTTCTTGTATTTCTATTTCTTCTATCATGTTCCCTTAACATAAGACCCTTATTCAAGAGATGATCATGATAGTGAGGATTTATATTATTTAATGTGATGGGGGCCTTGGGTAGAAGTTCCTTATAGTGGTAATCCTTTCCATTTGTATAGTATGTCATTCTAGTGTGTCATGTGGATAGTGAAAACCCATTTGAGGTGTTGAATAATTGTGGTTCTGTTTTTTGTGGGTTATGTTATCTCAATTATGAGAGGTATTGGTTGTATAAAGAATCTTGTTTTATGAGGGATTTCATGTATATTGTAGTAGAAATACAATTCATCTATTTTATGTATAATGTGATAACATGATTCATTGATTTGTATTATTTATCTTGCTGTCACTATTGATAAAAGTAAGATATTGTCTTAGTGTGGTATTGTTTTGGTAGACTTTTTATAGTGACCCCTATTCATAAGAAGATATATGGTGACATACTTAGTTTTTTTATTCATGTAGTACATGGAATGTGTTTGTAAGGGATAATGGTCTAAGTGACTCTTTGGTGTTACATTATTGAGTGAGCTCGGTAAGTTGGAAATTGTTATGTGAGTTCCTTATGGCCTATGGGGTATGGTTACAACCTAGAGGGGAGTTGTGCTCGGATGTGGATGAGGGTGGCTAATGAAATTTTCCATATATCTATTATTTCATATGGGATTGTGTATAACATTAAGATATTTCGGAGTTATAGGGTATTCCTTGGGTGGTATGGTATGGTCGGATGGGATAAGAAAATTGATGACGTTTTTCTTATACAAATTTCTCTTAGGAGGGGAGTGAGGGATTTTGAGGGAGGGAGGGGAGTTTTCCACCCCCCATGGACAACCCCCTAGACACCACCCCACCCCTAGACACGCCCCACCCCCTTGGACAGCCCCCACCCCCTAGATAGTCCCCTGGACACCACACCACCCCAACAACTGGACGACCCCCACCTGCCAGACAACCCCTCCGGGCACCACCCAACCCCCTAGACAACCCTACCACCCACCTGGAAAGCCCCCATGGACACTCCCACCACCCCGGACACCCCCTCCCACAGAAAGCCCCACCCCTTTGACAACCCCCCAAGACACCCCCACCCCCTGGACACCCCCACCCCATGGACACCCCCACCCCCTTGGAAAACCCCCCTAGACACCACCCACCCCCCATAGACAGCCCTCCCACACCCTTGGATAGCCCCCCCTGGACACCACCCCACCCCCTTGGACTACCCCCACCCCTAGAGCTAGTTATAATGATATCCTTATATTCTCAACCATTCTCCATTTATTTCACTATCTAGAAAGATCACTGTCATTATTCCATATTATTTGGTATTTTGTAAAATTTTATGATTCACACTATTTGATATTTAATCAATGACTAATATTTGATTGGTAGATGTCTATGAGTATATATAATATGGTTTATAAACTATCCATAAAAAATATCACTATTTTTTGTGCTTTATGATGTTTAGTATCATTGACATACTTTATTATTAATTTCAAATTAAAAAATAAATGTTTTTGTCTATACTTTTTGAAATTAAACTTCTTTACGATCCATGAACAACCTATTAGTGTAGAAGTCTAAACTTTATCCACCCATGGGGTGCTATTCACTTGGGTAACTAGTTGGGTAATGAAAGGTACGACCATAGGGGTGTTGAGAATGTGTTATGGAAAATTAGTGAAAGATTTGGGATGCCTATAACACATAATGGGACCTGAGGCATGTGCCTCTTATATAAGACCTATTTAAAATGAATATAAATAAATTTTAATTTAATTTTGAGTACTTTTTAGTTGATTAATGATATGGGATTCCTTGAATAAACCGACCAATGATTCATGTTAAAAACATACCTTTTAATTCAATTTGGAAACCCCCTTGGAATCATGATGATTTGGTTTAGAATACCTTGGGGAAATCTACCTTGGATTCATAGTGATTATGATTTAGGAAGCCCTGGGGAAGTCCAACTTGGATTCTAAACTAGAGGCCTCTCTCTTTACATAGGCTGGGAGCTCTTTCCTACCTATAAATCCATCTAAAGTCAATCAATTTTTTAGTTCTACAATCAAAAATCTGTAAGTCTTAACTTAGTTTTAATGTTTTTCATCTATTATTCTTTGTTTCTATTTTTATTTTACCTAAACTAGGTGGTGACGTGTGTGGCCTGACATACCCAATAACTATAGTTTGATTTGTTTTATATTTTCATTTTATAATTCAAGTGTCATGATGATATGAATCAACTTGATTTGAAGTCTTCATAGCCACTCCATTTATGTAGTTAGTGAATCATATCAACTAATGGAGGTGCTGGTGAGATGTATCCCCACTCATGGATGGTAAATGGTTTGTTTAGTCACATTTTATTGAGTTGGGTAATGGATATAAAAATGATCCATGTGAAGGGATTGGGGACAGTTCGGGTAGTGGGGTAGGTGGATTCCCTTTTTTAGTGGGGTGATATGGTACTTTTTGTGAAATTCATTTTGGGTGTTATGAAATGTACTAACTTTTCACAATATTTCCATTTTTTAGCATCAATAACTTATTTAAAAAACTCTATTTACACATTCCACATCTTTCATGAAAGGCCTTAAATTTGTAATATCTTGAACATTGTTCTATTAGGTCTATGGTGTCTTCTTGTATGTGATTAATGAAAGAATTACAAAACACATCTCACCTCAAATTTAGGCACACATAACTAAATTAGTATATCATTACATTATTTTAATAGTTCACTAAATCAACTAGAAACTCCTTCCATTAATGTTTATTTAAATATATTTTTGATTAAAAATTAATCTTATATAATTGCTTATAATGAAATGACTTATAACAATTATATTTATAGAATGGATTGAAGTTGGATGTATGAAACCGATCAGATCTCAAGTGATTTTCAAAACAATTTTGAGAGATTTTTAGATTTTACATTTCACAATGCTTCAGATAGTGGTCGCATACACTGCCCATGTTCCAATTGTGCTGGTAGACCTTCGTTGATCCATTAAGAAGTCATCTACCACATAACGAAATATGGTTTTCAAGAAAACTACAATGTGTGGTATCACAATGGGGAGAAAATGAAATCTCAATTTGGTGATGATTGAAATGAAAGGAATATACTAGAGAATTTGTTAGATGACCGACTTCCATTTATTCAGAATCATGAAAAAGAAAGGATTTTAACTTAGGAAGACCTCAATATTGGGATAGATGATTCATATAATTAAAATGATGATATTTTCAGGGTGAAAAAATTGAATGACGTTTCCATGACTCCAGTATATTGACAATGCGATAAAATGAAAAAGCTGTAATTTTTAATCCAATTGTTTCATGAGAAAACTATGTATGGGATTTCTAATACAAAAATTGATTACATTCATACCTTCTTGAAGTATTTACTTCCAGATGATTCATATATTCCCTCAAACCACTATACGGAATGGAAGTTAGTTGAGGAACATATATTTTTAGGAAACATAATTCATGCTTTCCCGAAAGATTACAGTTTATTTTGGGAGCAAACCGCTGAACGAAATGATTGTATAAAATTTGGCACATCCCGTTGGAAGTCAAAATCTGATGGAACACCAAACCGAGTGCCACAAAAAGTAATGTGGCACATTCCATTGATCCCCAAACTCCGGAATATTTTTACGTCTGATGAAATATCAATAAAAACGAGATGGCATGATACCGAGAGAAAGAAGACTAATTATTAGTTGGTTCACCCTGCAGCTGGATTTTCATGGTAGAGATTTGATGCTTGATATTCTGATTTTGTAGCGGATGTGCGTAATGTGAGGCTGGGTCTTTCATGCGATGGTTTTAATCCATTTGTACAGATGCTTACTTCGTATAGCACATGGCCACCTTTTAAACACATTTATAATCTTCCCCCATGGTTGTGTATGAAAAAACCTCTCACTTTTAATGAGTATACTCATATCTGACTCTTTTGATCCCGACATTTATATTGACGTATTAATGAAACCTTTAATAAAATAGTTGAAACTTTTTGGGATGTGGGGGTGCGCACATACAATGCATATTCAAAAGACATATTTCAGATGTGTGCAGAAATTATGTGGATGATCAATGATTTTCTGGATTATGCAATTATTCCTGGATGGAGCATGAAGGGAAAACTGTCTTGTACTATTTTTATGAAGAATACACAATCTAGAAGACATAAACATTGTTGTAGTTTTAGTTTAATGGTACATCAACGGTTCTTGCTAATGGACCATCCATATAGAAATAATCGTCGATGATTTGATAATACCATAGAGACTGATGATCCACCTCAACATATGTATAGAACTGATGTGATTAATGAAGTGAAATATTTCAGTTTTCATTCGGGAAGAGTCAAATGAAATCGGGAAAGAGAATGAATTTTTCCACTGAAACTTGTTATAATTTGAGGAAGAGGAGTATCTTTTTTGATTTTCCTTATTGGTCAACCAATTTCTTATGTCATTTCTTTGAAGTAATTCACATTGAAAAAAAAATATTTGAAATGTTTCTTTCGATACTTCTAAATGTCAAGGGATAGAACAAAGATGATTTACAGTCTCAGCGTGACTTGGTGGATTGGGGCATCAGACCTGAATTGCATCCTGTGCATATTAGTGAAAATAAATGGAAAGTTCCATGTGCTTCTTATGTGATGACTCCTACAAAAAAAATTCTAAATGTATTAGAGACTATTAGGGTTCCTGATGGCTATTCATGCAACATATCTAAATGGGTCAATAGAAGAGAGTTTAAGATAAAATTGTTGAAGACTCATGATTATCAAGTTCTTATTAATGATTTGATTCCAATAGAAACTCACCATATTTTTTCCAATAATCTAAGGGGGGCTGTTATTCGGTTGGAACATTTTTTAGGGATCTTTGTTCTAAGATGTTTTCCAAGTCTTTATTGCAAAAAATGTTGACAGAGGCCCCATTAATTTTGTGTGAGTTAGAGAAAATATTTACTCCATCATTTTTCACATGCATGCTGCATCTTACTGTCCCTATTACCACTGAAATACTTCTTGGAGGACATTTTTCTTTTCGTTGGATGCATCCAACTGAATGAAATATGTACACATTAAATTCTTATGTCCGAAACAGGAATCAGCCCGAAGGTTCTATCGTGAATAGTTACTTGGCTCAAGAATGTATGGATTTCAGCTCAATGTATTTGTCTGATCTTACTACAAGAATGAAAAGACCAATGAGAAATGTAGGAGAACAATATGAGAAAATTGAACCCAGTTTTCCACCACTTCCTCAAACAGGTGGAATTCCTGGATCATATACATTGAAGACATTAAGCCTTGAAGAGCGGGAGAGGGCACATCTCACAGTTTTGTTCAACTCTGATTTGTTTGATGAATAAATCAGGTAACTAAATTTAATATGTATATCTTACATACATATATCTGTTAATCTATTCATATTTTTTTATCTACTGGTAACATAAAACAATGATAAATAGAAATCATCGTTCGTTATCTTTGAGAAGGAGGGATACTTTTCATTGTGAATAGTGTTCTGCTTGGTTAAAATTGAAGGTAAATATATTACGGTTTAAAATAATTAAATAAATATTTAATTAAGTTTAATACTCATTTATATTATAGGAATTTAGTGTTCCTACTGACTCTGTCTCTGAGGAAATAAGAGATTTGGATTTTGGTCCAAATATCGCGGTTCGTGACTGTAAATCAATTCTTATCAATGGGCACAAATTTATTGTCATTGAATAGTAAAATAACATGAGAACACAACATGATGGTTTTATGGTTATTGACACAACATATTGTTATTCCAGTGCATCAGATAGTAGACCTCGATTTGAAAATGTGTGTTTTTATGGAGTTGTTGAAAAAATAATAATATTTGATTATTACTCTCATTGATGAGTCACGATGATGAATTGTAATTGGTTTGATTCGATGAAGAGACAAGGCACATTTATTGATGATTTTGGATTTTGAGTAATTAATATGATTCACACTCTGGCTACCGAAGAACCATATGTATTGGCGTCAATGACTAAAAAAGTTTTTTATGTCAAAGACCAACTTCGAATTTAATTTGGTGTCATTGTTGAAGTAATTCCAAGACATATTTTTGAAGATGGTGATGATGGAATTGAAACTTTCCCTACTGCCATTGGAACCAATCCATTTATTTCTTTTGATGATTCCAATAGATCAATTGTCAGAGTTGATTGTGAACCTAAAGTTGTAGTGGAAAATATATAGAATCATCCATCCATGTTCTCAATTATTTTGGTTTACCTTGAGTTGGGTTGTTAAGGTTGGTAATATTCAAATTGATTTAATATAGATTACAAATATGTTGTATCTGACTTGACCATTATGTGAATTTTCAATGTTTATTGGTTGTAATGATTATTTGAATTGATTTTTGTAATTTGGAATTGAACTGTATTTAAACCTACGAAACCAAAATTTCTAACATGGAAAACATTTCATTGCTTCCATTGTGATTTGTATAAATTTTGTATGACTCTAAGAAACATATTTAACATTTTACCTGGTAATGAACATGATGGTTTGTATTCTTCTACAAAACATGTATTGAAACCCGCATCATCTACCTGAGCTAAAGAAATTCAATTTTTCTTTAATTTTGACAACTTCTTTACCACTTATGAATATGGTAGAATCAATTTTCCATGATTTTAATAGACTGATGAAACATAGTAAATAATCATCCTACTAAAAATTTAATTTCTTTATTACATCTTGTATGGATTATTGACTTCATTATATATTTTTTCAAGCTCACCTAAAACAATGGTTAGTTAAATTATCCATGAATCCCCTTATTCCCTCTCATTTATTTTGTTTTTTGGGTTACACATTAGTTATACTTTTCTATTTACTTCTATATTTTCTTTCAAATGTAGGAAATGAAACCAACTGAAGAGATTCCACAGAAACAGATTATGGACAACCATCGTCGCATGATTGTGTTGGGCATTCCACCACTACTTCCTACAGTGGGTATTTTATTTCAAATATATTTATTTAAATAATATATAATGTCATGTGATTAATTTTTATTTAATTTCTTTTCAGGATCCATCTATTCGGCGATAGGTATTCGATGAGCAGCCTAGTAGTGGTCCCATTACTCGGGGTGTTCGTACGGGGGGGGGGGGGGGGGGGGGTGGGTGGGTGGGTGGGTGGGTTGGTACGGGGGCTAGATGATCTGGTCGGCGTACCCGATTAGACCCTTCCCCTACCACTGACATATCATCCATCCCACATTCTGATCCCAGTGTGCTGTTAGGGACACACGAGATATTTTGACCTCCAATATTTCCACTACACTTTACATATGAGCCTCCTCACCCATATGTACCATATCCGATGATGATTCCCACTCCCCATCCAGCATTTGGCCAGCCATCCTTGTCATATTCTTTTACTTCTACTTCCTTCTCTACAGACATTTATATTCCATCTTCTTCAACACATGCTGTGCCCAAGTCTATCCCTGTGGAGCATACATTGGGACCCACTCCATCTGTATAGGGTGTTCCTTTAGTTTCTATGGATCCAGTGGCGGCCATTGATCAGAGTACCGAAGGTATACTTATACAATCCTAACAAATTGTTACACCATTATTTATTTTCATTATAACATTTATTGATAAAATATTTGTTTTCCTTTCATAAAATATATATCTACTGATAGAAGGTGGGGGCAGGGGCATACACGCATGCGTGTGGTGTGAAACCGCCGCATGCAGTTGATGGTGGAATACAATGAAGATAGTCATATGATTGAAAAATCAGGGCAGTAAATTCGGAGTTTTTTGCCGATGCTCACCAAATACTACAACATCATTTTTGTCAGCCCGCTCTCATGGAGAAAATTTACAAATGAAGCCAAGGATAAAGCTTGGGCAGAGATATGGTTAAAAAAATATTTTCTATTTAATGGAATATATTAATTTTTTTATTTATATGAATTAATATTTTGTTTTCAACTGTGATTTAATTTCCCTAATGGTGAGGATGCATGGGCAGCACATATAATGGATTTAGGTGAGCATTAGAGAGCTTATAAGCATGATTTGTACATTGGATGGCATGCTAGAGTGGGAATAGAGTTAGAGGTAGTCCCCATCATGGATGATTGTCTGTTATAACTGTACCTACAGATGATTAATCATTGGACGACTATCCAATTTAAGGTATTAATCAAATTAGAGTTATTTAAATGACAATTTTCATGTTTTTTGTAAATATTAATTATGGAATTTTATTTAGGATGCATCTGGAAGAAATAGAAAGAAAAAATGATGCTAAAAAATACATCCACACATTAAGACATACTATGATGCTAGATCCTGAGAGACAGTAGGTATGACAGTTTATAATCTTTCTTTATGACTTTCACTTTCTATTGCTTCCTCCATAATCTATTATACTGCTAAAGTTTTTATCTAATTTAGTCATGAAATTAATGTTTTTTGGTATCTTATTTTTAATTATGGTTTCCTACATTCAATGTCATTGTAGAGACATAAATTTAATATAGAATGATGTATGCCTTGACCAAACTATTTTCCTTGACTAGAAGTAAGAAAGATGGAAGTGCAATTAATGAACCGACTCAGCAGCAGATTGTAAGTTTTACTTTGTATATTTAAAATTTAAATCTCTATTTTTTAACTTAATAATATATTTATATTTGTAAAATGATGCTTTAAAGGCCCTTGATGCCTAGGAAGCTGACAATTTTGGGCCAAAAGATCACTTAAATTAGGTGTTGGGAGATGAGCACCATGGTAAAGTACGCTCCCGACATGGGAAGAGTATAGTTATGACGAGGTATTGGCCCTCCTCAGGTATGAGTTGTAGTGCAACCAAGTTGCTGCAGGTTAAGGCACAAGTAGAACAAGCTGAAAAAAGGGCCACAGAGATGGCAAAACAATCTCCTAGGGAAAACACTACATTTATGAAATTGATGGATGTTTTACGTCTAACAATTCCCCCAGAGGCCAACACTGATTGTGATGAATATTTGTCATCGATGCATTAAAGATATGGTTCACAAGGTGTTTGTTCTAGTGGTGGTCGAGACGATGGTGAGGAGGAGGCTGAGGCAGAGGAGGAGGAGGGTGTGGAGGAGGCTGAGGTGGAGAAGGATGGCGATGAGGAGGCCGAGACAGAGGATGAGGGTGATGAGGAGGCCGAGGTAGAGTACGAGGGTGAGGAGGAGGGAGAGGACGATGATGGGGAAGATGATGAGGATGAGGGTGATGGTGATGATGATGATGATGATGATAGAGATGGTGATGAGGGACATATTGATCCGTTATAGTTTTGACTGATATTACGGAACTTTTATGTTTATTTATTTGTTGTGACTAAATATATGTGTGATTATATAGGTGACATTATATTCATTTTTTTATCAATAAATAATAAACCTTGACTTGATGATTTGCTATGACCGATTCACCCCTCCCCTAGAAAGCCCCCACCCCTGGACACCCCTTACTCCCTGGACAACCCGTACCCCCTAGACACCCAATTCTGATTGTATTTATACTTTAAGACAACAATCCATCGGCCATTTGTGACGTGTACGAGTCAAACCCACCCCAATCCGAGGCACAGTGTGGCCGGTATCAGTCAAAGTGTCTATCTATTGTTGAAAATGGACTTTATTTTAAGAAAAAACAACAGACATATAGAAAACTGACCAAATGTATTTTTATTGTATTGATACATTACCACAAGGATCCATGGGTCATTTATGATGTGTATGAGTCCACCCCACCTCAATCCGAGGCACGGTGTGGCCAGTGCCACTCAAAGCGTCTCACCTTTATTTGAAATGGACAACATTTTAAGTGAAGACAACAATTAGCATAGGGAAAACCGACCAAACACATTTAGATTCTGATGATACTTTAGGAAAATGATCCATGGGTCATATGTGATGTGTATGAGTAAAATCCTCATCAATTCGAGGCATAGTGTGGCGGGTATTACTCTAAGTGTCTTTCGTTTGTTTGAAATGGACACCTTTTTAAGTAAAAAAAATGGCATACGGGAAACTGACCAATCATATTCAAATTGTTTTGATACTTTATCAGAAGGATCCATGGTTCATTTTTGACATTTATGAGTCAACCCCACCTCAATCTGAGGCACGGTGTGGTTGGTACCACTCAAAGTGTCTCACTTCTATTTGAATTGGACAACATTTTAAGTGAAAACAACAATGAGCATATTGAAAACTGAACAAACGCATTCATATTCAGTTGATAAATTAGGAAAACGATCCATGGGTCATTTTTGACATGTACGATTCAACCCCACATCAATCCGAGGTACGGTGTGGCCGGTACCACTCAAACTGTCTCACTTTGTTTTTGAAATGGACAAGATTTTAAGTGAAAACAACACCTTGCATATGTAAAAATGACCAAACACATTATGATTATATTGATACTTTAGGAAAACGATCCATTGGTCATTTGTGACATGTACGAGTCAACCCCGCATAAATACGAGGGACGGTGTTTCCAGTAACACTGAAACTGTCACACTTTTATTTGAAATGGACAAGATTTTAAGTGAAAACCACAACTTGCATACGAAAAACTAACCAAATCCTTTATGACTGTATTGATACATCATGAAAACAATCTATGGGCCATTTTTGACGTGTAAGAGTCAATACCGACTCAATCTGGGGAACGGTATGTCTGATATCGCTCAAAGTGTCTATCTTTTGTTTAAAATGGTCACTGTTTTAAGTAAAAACAACATACATTCAGAAAACCGACCAAACATATTCTGATTGTGTAGATAATTTAGAAAAAGGATCCATGGGTCATTTTTTATGTGTACGAGTCAACCCCATCTCAATCCGAGGCACGGTATGATTGGTACCACTCAAAGTGTCTCACTTTTATTTGAAATGGACAACATTTTAAGTGAAAACAACAATTGGCATATAGAAAATTGACCAAATGCATTCAGATTCTGTTTATACTTTATGAAAATGATCCAGGGTTCATATTTGATGTGTACAAGTTATCCAATCCTCAATCTGAGGAACAGTGTGGCCGATACCATTGAATCTGTGTCACTTTTATTTGAAATGGACATGATTTTATGTGAAAATAACAAATGGAATACGGAAAACCGACCAAACATATTCGGTTTGTGTAGATACTTTAGCACAAGGATCCATGGTCCTACGTTACACAATACACTTCTCATGTGAGGAACTCCAACCCCTATTCTAAAACACATGACATTTAATATGCCAATCCCATCCTTAAACAGTGGGTTCTAGGACCAAACCAAAGTCCATTTGGGAACCCAACACCATAGATATAATTGAATATTCATACCCACTACCCAAAATGGAGATTTATCTCACATCACACCCAGGAGACGAAATTGCAATTATCTACATACCCCTTTATTAAAATTGAAAGGTCTATGAAAAACATGTATGCTATTTTGGTAACCCATCTCATATTTCGAGATTGGCCAGTGTTTCCCACTAACACATCATGAACAATTTATACATGGATAAAATGTCATTAGAGGAATATAAACATCCCATGTGCTTCCTATAACTCATCTTAGGTCTAAGAACATGACCAATACCATTGCCTATCTTATGGGTATTATGATCCTTGTCCACTCTACACAAGTTTTTCTGTTGGTTTTATGATAGTCAACCCAAGACCTTGAGTAAACATCCCATGTGATTCCTATAACAAGTAGGCCTTTTCTCTTGTGTGTATTGGTGATGTGGTTTGAGCGAGGAGTGAATTCTAAATTTTGAATACTGTTATGGGTGTTATTGTGTTTCAATTATATGTTTCTAAATTCTGGATGTATTGGATTCTGGCTGTATTGGTAATGAATTCTAAACTTTGAATACTGTTATGTGTATTGGATTCTCTGTGTATTGGATTTCAATTTTTTATTGGTGTTATGGGTGTTATTGCATTTCAATTCTGGATGTATAGGATTGTGGATGCATTGTATTCTAGATTTTTATCTAGTGTTGTGGTTTGTGTGAGGAATGAATTTTAAATTTCTAAATTTATGAATTCTGGATGAATTTTAAACATACCATGTAGGCTTTTTTATTTTGGCTGTATGTGTTCTTTCAGGTCCTGGAGAGGTGCAGGTAGGAGGTGGTTGCTGGCTGTTGTGGAGCAGCAACATATGTATACCAATGGTTTTCTAAACCGTGGGTATAGACTTATACAAACGGTTTTAAAAACATTTGGTATAGACTTTTGATGTTTCTTATACCAATAGTTTTGTTATAACCGTTGGTATAAACTTCTACCAATGGTTTTGAAAACCATTGGTATAGACTTATACCAAGGGTTATCAAAACTGTTGGTATAGCCTTTTGATGTATATTATACCAACAGTTTTGTTATAACTGTTCGTATAAACTTCTACCAATGGTTTTGAAAATCATTGGTATATCCTTTGGATGTATATTGTACACTATATACTAATGGTTTAAAACCTTTGGTATAAGGGTAACATATACCAATGGTTTGTGAAACCGTTGGTATATCTCTTAATTTAACACACATACCAATGGTTTACATAAAACCATTGGTATAAGCCTATTCCCATGACTTATTTGGCCATGGCTTCAAAAACCGTTGGTATATAATATACCAATGGTTACCCAGCCTTTTTCAATAGTTCTGAACCATTGGTAGAGTGTAAATTTTTTTTAGTGTACTATATCTTCTTGGTCTTACCTGTGTAGTACTCCTACCTATGTGGTGTAACCTGTGTGGTAATTCTACCTTCGTGGTGTTACCTTTGTGGTATTATTTCCTCCTGTTTGAGATGAGTATATCTTGATAACTTATGTATATGTATGGGCATATACCTATGTAGGGTTGACTGTTGTTTCCATGTTTTGTGGTTTATCCTTTGTGAATTTTAGAGACCTTTAGGGGTCTCAGGGTCCTTATTTAGTATTGTTATACTCACCCCTGCACGGGCTACGCCCGCACCTTGTTATGTCATGTGTAGACGAGAGACAACGCTGACTGAGGATGAGAGTACCAGGACTAGAGACTGCTCAAAGGTGGAACTTAGACGAGGCGTACCACAGAGACAACCGTTTGAGAGCTGTAAGTACCCTTTGGGTAGGATCCTTGGCAGGTGTCGACAGGAGTAGTTTTATGTTTTACTTGTACTTTATAGTTTTACATGTACTTTCCAGTTTTACTTATACTTTCTAGTTGGGCTTGTAATCTGGCCCCTTTACATTCTGTACACACCCTCTTTACTATATAGTTTACAATGTGCTTGTATCTTGCTAGGTTCTTGGATTGTGTGAGTTTATAGTTTATAAAGGAAACGCCTTCTTGTTTTAGAGAATACGCCTTTCGGTGCTTCTCGCCAACCCCTAGCCTGTGGAAGGCAGGTTTGGGGTAGTCACAACACGGGCCCTGGGGGACGAGTCGCGACACATTGTATGAGTAACAATGGACATAAAATCATTTAGAGAATATCATGACACCTTATTTTCAATCTAAAACACCTTATAATTAACCAAGGTTATTTATTTTCATCTTATATTAAAATCCTTCCAATCGGTTTGTAAATAAAATGTGAATTGTCCTAAGCATATCCCAGAGGAGTTTCATAACCAAGAAAGTGGTGTTTTTGGGTTTTACCCCTATGTAAAACTGTTCTAGATCCACCTATACCTACTCATATCCAGACAGAGATGTATTTCTTGAAAAACCCACATAATATTTACATTACCAAATTTTTTGGATGTTCTTCTATACTAATCCCCAAAGTCTATCATAGGGTAATGTTCTGTAATTAGAGTTTTTATAAATCAAGTTTTCAATGATTGTAATATAATTCCCCTGATTCAAACTATAACTCCACAACCCTTGTTACCCAGAGTTAGGGCATTATAACATAACATTGACATGATCTCAAGAGATCACATATTGAAATACCGAATTGTTCAGTATCCTTGGAAGTACTAGATACATACATTAAATTTAGATTACATCATCAAATAAATAAAAACAACATTGTGTCCCCTTTGAACACACTCATATCCATTGGTCTATCCCTGCAGGTTAAACATAATATACTTCTACACATCCTAGGAAAACAAAACATAAGAAAGGGGTGATCTCAGATGCTCAGTAGGTATCACAATATAGTGGAAACTATAACAAATAATAATAAACATTTATGGAAATATATAAGACTAAAACAAATTCCTTTTAAACATAAACATCAGAATAATATAGAAAAGATAAATCGTATAATTCAATTTACTTATTCACATGGATATTTTACTAGTCGAATAAGAACATGAAACATCAATAGCCAATTTAATAATGATGGAATGCATAATGCCGAACATCATAACCACATAGTGAAAGCTTCATGCCAAGAATACGAATAAGATTTTTTCAAGGAATTGTGCCAATACACTAGTTTGTCTAATGAGACCTACTGATGCATCAAGTAGCTGTAGAGTGCTCCACCCGTCACTTACTAAGTCCAATTCATTTTTAATATGAAAAGGTTGAAACATAATCTAAACATTCGTATTAAAACTAGCATACGAAATGTAAATATTTTAACCATAAACCCTAAATAGCACATCCATAGCAAAAAATAACTCATTCAATATATTATGGAAGATTGTGTTATAATAAATTTTCCTCAATAAATAATAATAAATGAAATTTTAATAGATTAAAATAATCATTAAAACTATTTGAGAGAAATATCCTCTTTTTCTTGAAAATATCTAAAAGTATCACTGTTTATCAAGAAGCTGTTAAAAATATATTTTTAAATCAAAGTTTCCCATACCAAATTGAAACTTTTAATAGTAATATTAATTTTAGAACATTTATGTCTATATAAATAAATCCTTAAAACCACTTCTAAATCATGGACATTAATGAGAAAGATTAGGATGAATAAAACTTTAAAAAATTTAAAATGATATTTTAGTTAGAATTCATAACCAAATGAGATACGCTTGAATACAGATAATTGATCCAATAAAAACATTATAATATCATGTGAATAAAGGGATTCATTATATACTATGTAAAAGTATAATATATACAACATATAAAAGTGAATTGGTGCATAACAAGAACGAAGTCTCAATGGAATGTTAATTGAGATGAAATCCCTTATAAAGATTATATCCTTAGGCTAAGGATAAATCAATGAAATAATTATGTGTGAAAAATATAAATACACTTAGAATTATTGGATATTTAGTGTAAATCAATCAGAGTATATTCACACATATTCTTGTAAAAACAACACCAATGAATTGGATGTTTAACTCAATGAATGGAAATTGAGTTAAGATTACTCATATCAAGTTCATATAGGTGACATGAAAATTTATAAATGGAGGGATTATGTGTATCAAAATAATATCCATAATAATGGGAGTGGAAATTAATACATAAATAATAAGTGATTCCACACTTAATCTTGAAGTAAAATAATCAATGAAGTATGCGTAAAACCCAATGAGTGGAAATATAAATTAAGAAATTCCCTTACCTATTTGGTAACTTACAAAACATAAAACCACTAAAATAAGGATAATACAATGAATATGTAAATACCCATAAATTAATGTATATTACATAGATAATAAAATCATGGGATGTACATACACCACACAAAAGAAAATAGTGGCAATATAGCATGAATCTCAAGGGAATAAAAAGTGAGATGAAAAACCCTTACCTTGTACTTTTATTTAGGATAGGGTAGGTTAACCTATGGTATAATGGTGAAATAATTGTTATTAAATTATAAGAGAAACAAATACATAAATATGATATCATATATGATCTTCTAATACTACTTTGTTAATGACATTTGAGTAGTATCATTATTTTGGGTATTAACTGATTCAATTTCCTTTGAATGTTTTGTTACATAAGTCATTTTAGTTATGTATATGATGTATTTGATTCATATCCAGAATTATATTATATTCTTAAACATTATGTTTAAATCATAAAATGAAAATTATTCTTGAATGGTTACGATGAAGAATTAATCGTATCGTGTTTGTGGATACAGTAATCCGTACGTACGCACGATCAACAATATCACTCAATTGATTGGGAAATCGTATGTAATTGGATGGTATATAATATATAAAGAATAAATAACTTGTTTTATTTATTATTTACATCAACTGTAATCATTATTATACCCATCCAAATGATGAAGTGTTGATTAACAATCTACACCATGATGTGGAGATGGTAAGCCGTACGTACACACTTATGGTGACTTTGTCATTCATTGGATGAATAGAATAACTAATATTGTTGAACCATATTTATAATAACATCACGGTATGTAGAAGGTACTGGAGTTATTATTTTGGTACAGAAATAACAATGAAAGAGAAAGTGGAAGAAGAAAAGAACTTTGAAATAGGTGATAAAATAATTACCTCTTCATTGAGTATTTCCTTTTGATTTGAACAAAAGGGCTCCTTAGGATGGATTTATGCTCACATTAAGGGATTTAGGATAAAGTGAGGGAATTTTGGAGGATATTTGGTTATGGTTTGGCCGAGCCAAATGGCTTTGGTGGTTTGATTTTGAGCGAAGGGGAAGTACCCTTTTATAAGAGAGGTGAGGGTCAGTTTAGGAAATGTTTGAAATATTATTTTATTATAAAACCATTTTCAGTTTCTAATGGATCCAAATAGGTTTATTTATAATATAAGGTGGTTATGGGTTGAAATCCTCTCAACTAATAAATTTTAGACATGTTTAGGTCACCATATTAACCCTATCTTTTAGATTTAACTCTTAGTTAAATAGTATAACTTTTACCATGTCCTCTTGTATTATTATACTAAATGGTTAATAAAAATACTATAAAAATCCAAGAGAACCTAAAGTGGTTAATTAATGATACATATATCATTATATAAGTTATTTTTTAGAAACTTATAATTTTAAGAATATTAAATCATTTAATAATATTATATTAGTTTTAAAAACTAATTTATGTCAATTTTGACAATATTTAGTATTTGGTTTTTTTGAAAGTCATAACAACATTATTACTTCAAAAAAATTAATTTAATCAACCATTACATGTCATATTAATCTATAAAATTCGTTTAATACATCAAAATTTCAATTTACATTTGTTTTGATATTTATAATATCAATTATTTTAATATTTCATTAATAATGTAATTACTGCATCATCATTGTGTCAATAATAAATTTAAATATAGAATTTCTAAAATTTATAAATAAAATACCATGATGTAATAAATACTTTTATCTTTTTAATTATTATTTTTATTATAATTTATATTATTTATATCCTATATTAAAAATGTTTTATTTATGAAAATTTGAATTTAACACTTTTAACTCTTCTTTAAATAAAATAATAATAAATGACTTAATCTAATCCAAGTGAACCAAATAGGAACATATTTTATTCCTATGATTTATTTTGGTCTAAATACACTTATCTAGTAGGATTAGAACATGTGTTAGGGTAATTAAAATATCATCTTTCTATTAAATACCCCATTTACATTTAACCGTGGTAAATAAAAGTCCAAAGTTAATACTCACCAAAATTATTTTCATCTTATTGAATCAAATTTTACTAACTAATTTCAACCGTGTCTCTTGGATTTTTGAAATTTATTTCAGAAAAGTGGTAAAATTACGTTTTATGCAAATTTTCAAATGTGCCTAGAAGGTGGGTAAAAGACGCTAAAAAATTCGATAAAATTTTATACATAAAATTTGATTATAAAATGACTCAAATGAATTACATTGAACCGATATTGGTATTATATTTCTATTTTTACTTAAAATAAATTTAAATACAATAAATTATTATTTAAATAAAAAGTCAGTTTTAAACAATAACACAATGTTTTTTCACTATTCATCAAAAATTGAATGTTTTCAGAAATATAACAAAAATTCACCCTAAGCTAATTTTGATATTCTGAATTGAAAAATGAATTCTTTTTTACCAAATTCAAAACATATAAGTTTCATTAATTAATTTAAAATAAATTCCTGTTGTGAAAACCAAAAATGCAGGTTATTAAAAAGTAAAAACTATCAAAAGACTGACATGAATTTATGTCAATGTTAAATGTGAAATTTCTGATAATAACCTAAATTTTATTAAATGATAAAAATATAATCAAACTATATTTCCAAAAAATTCACATACATAATTTGAATCAATAAATTATTTCGATTAAAAAAGTTGTTTTCAATTAAAGTTTAGTATTGTTCACTATTTATAAAAATATGAAAGTTATCAGAAATGTACCAAAAATTTATCCAAACTAATTTTTTTTGTCCCAATTCTAAAGAAGAATTTTATTTCATTAAATTGAATATACAAAAGTGTCAAATATTAGTTTTAAAAAAGGTTCTCTATTAAAAGGTGGTAGAGTTGCATTTTCCAAAATATAATTATTTTATCAGAAAAAATGAATTTGTTCATCTATTATGTATATGAAACGCATAATATGGATTCTAAAATTATATAGAGTATATAAAATTAAAAATTCAGTAAATACTATTCATAATTGCTTTTTGAACAACTAGTTTGGAAATTCGTGGTGCGCTCCAACTCGATGTTGCGTGTAGCGCAAGTTGTTGAATTATTTTGAAAATATAACGTACAATGAAATAATGGGGTGTGACAATTATTTTATAAACAATTAAAAAATAATAATGAAATGGGAAACATTACTGTTTATTTTCTCTTCAAAATCCCCAAAACAACTAATGTGTAAAATGTTATTTGGGTTTTTGTTTATTTTATTACAAAATTAGCATATCTTTTCATCATTAGAAAATTTTTATCTCTTTATTATATTTATAGTATATAAATAATTAATGTTGTAAAGTTTTATAGAGTACCACATTATATTTTATTTCATTGGGGCATGTGGTTTACCACAATGATCTGGAGAATTCAAATATAATGTTTGAATATTGAGTTGAACTTTATCATTTCATATCATCCCCAAAAAATGGTTAGTTTGATATGATAATTCAAAAACAAGACGATATTTTGGGATAATATTATATGGATTTGAGAGGAAATTGGGATCAATAACTTCTTTTGGAAGAATTTTCTTACAACAGTTTCTTCCACTCAAGCATACAGATGGCTCCCTATGAATCCCTCTATAAAAGAATGGGTGGAATGATAGCATGATAGGATTAATTTTGATAAACAAACCTATTAAGACTTAATTTAGATGATTAAATGGATGTTAAGTTTAAATCATTTCATCATCACATCGTGTCACCTTACTGGCGACAAAAAAATTATGTGTAAAATAATCTGCATGATTTTGAGTTTGATGATTGAGACAATATATTCATTATAAAATCTCAATGATGGATGTTTATGTTATTTCGAGTGAAGGTAATTTTGATCCATAGATATATTGAAACCTTATAAATTATTTATCGTATCAATATAGTTTTTTATTTTTTAGATATTCCAATGAATCTCTCTCAATGTCAAAATGTGTTCTACATATCTATATTAATGGAGAAAATACATAATTATTCACATGAACTAAAATCATAGGTTATACCCCTAAATTAGGATCCCTCTTATAAAGAACAATAAATATAGATTCTCATAAAAATATATAAATTTCTTCAAAACAAGACCAAATAACTAGTAATATTTCAATGGAAAACCAAAAAATTTGACGAATCAATGTGGGATCAAAAATATTTTTTAAGTCATAACTATCATCAAATATTTATATTTTGAATATTTAATTTCAAGTAAAAAATACATATTAGGGGGTATAAAGTTATGCCCCAATATTTTATTATATATTTATCTTTAAATAAATTTTATTTCTTTGATATCTTTATTTACATGAAAAACTGAATTTAGGTATACCGAGATACACCATTGAATAAATATTTAATGTGATAATTATAACCTATAAATTTCATTGGAGAGTATTAATAATACTATGTAAATTATTAAAAGTTTTTACATATTTTTAAAATTAATTCATTAGCTTTAATTTTTTAGAAATGAAAATATATGAATTTAAATGTAAAAGGACATTTTTCTTAAAAAACAATTTTAATGCATAGGAGATGAATCTTAAATTATAAAATAAATTAACATCTATTAATGAGATATCTTAATTAAATTTTAAATTAATTATTCAATATATTTTTTAACATTTGTATAATTGTATTTATATGATAAATAATGATGTTAATTTCAATTTTATGATTATGAATGAATTGGGCTTGAAAGTGTTTTGTTTCATTTTTCACTCCTTAAAAATTTATTTCTTCCACTAATAGAAACTGAATATTGTAACATGGATTAAATATTTTTAACATTATTAATTTCTCTTATGTGATAGGTTCAACTTAATTTTTATTTGTTGTGAATACTAATCCAGGTAAACATTCATAACTATTATTAATAATAAAAGTGGGTAATGAGTAGTTAAATTAAATATATATGGATTAAAATTACCTAAAAACATGTATAAATACTATTACATAGATGGAATTTAATTATATTACATCCATTGTTCAACCATCATCAAATTTGTTGTCGATATGCCGACTCGAGTAGCCCAATGCTAGTACCTTCTTTATTACAATGGCTTAATATACAAGGGATTTACATCCTTAAGGACCAAATAGTTTAGAAATATTGTTAAAAAATAAATATACATGATTTCATTATTACATTTCAAAACAAAAATTACAATTTTTTTTGACTATAACATTATTCCATCTAGAATATCATTACATATCTAATATAGGACACTTCATGGATTCCTAAGAAAGGAAACAAAATAAGGGTGAAATAAAATTCTCAATAAGTGTTAATTATAGTGGATTCTATCATGAATAAAAAATAATAATCAACATGTAAAGATAAATAAAATTTAACTCATGCAATTTAAACACCTAGATAAAGAATAATATATATGGAAAAGTATATAACTGAGCACACATTCTATTTAGTTAACAAAATAAAAATGAAATTAATCTATAGATAATTTCCTAGTGAAAATATAAATGATATTAATTTAAAAAATCTTAATGAAAGAAATTATTATTTATTTAATTCCATGATCTTAGGCATCATGATACCTCTACAGTCAATAGATTTCACAAGATGGGTTAAAACTACTTGTAAAAAACTGTTTAATAATAGCTGAACTTTTTTGTCTCATGGGCCCTATCATTTCATGGAGGGGCTATATTATACAAGGTTCCACCCATCACTACAATCCAAAATCAGTCCTTATATAAAGAATAATCTATTTAATTAAGGGATAATGTTTCATTTGATAAAATATCTATATTAATTACTGAATACGAATTTAACATTATTTTCACAGTCAAACAAATTCAATGTAAAACACCATATGAAAAAATGATATAATTTTTCAGAAATAAGAATATAAATGATAAATAATATGTATATTTAGTGAAAATTTTATGTTTAATGATCATTGGGAAGTGAATATTTCAATGCGATGTTAATGAATAAAAAATGAAGCAAGGAAGTGAATGTCGATGCTATCCTTAATCAAAATAATAATAAAAAATCCAGAATAAGAATGAGGATGGTATAAAATTATTCCCATTGGGTAAGAATAATGTTTTATTTTCAATTATGAACATCAATACAATTAATATATCTTCAAAAACATTCTTGAAGAATATATCCTTTTAATTTTGGAAAACATTTTTAAAATCCTTTTGTCTAAAAGTCACCGTTAATAATTTTTTCTTCAAAAACATGAAAAGAAATATTCAATGAAATTATTGGAACAATAGATATTAATTATATAAATTCCATAAAATATAAAAATAATGTTAATTTTCAATGTAAAATGGTTATTAATGTACATTCTTCATAAAACGATAAGAACATTCCTTTCACATTTTTTGTAAAATCCCAACAAGCATTGTTTTGAAAAAAAATAGAATTATTTGGAAACCATTTTTAAAAAGTAAAAATGGATAAAAATTACATTGATAAACCATTTTTTATTGGTTAATAATATTCTTGAAAACATTTTTAGAATGTAATGTTTTTTTTGGAAATATATTTCCAACCGAAGAGAAAAACAAGTAATAATTTCATAAAATATTTTCTCAATTAAATTAAGAACCAAAGAGTTGTAAAATTATACTATTACATGAATATATCATGAATAAAAATTTGAAAATAAAATTAAATTGTTTATTAATGTATGTTGAAATAATTTCCTTTAATTTCCATTCAATAGTAAATAATCCTGATTAAAATAGGATTATGAAGAAAACCCAAGCAATGATCATAATGTTAAAATTTAAGTCAACTTATGAAAATATTATGTGATTCAGAAATAAATAGAAATAAAAAAAGTTTAAATACTGCGTAATATAAAAAAAATTCTTTATACACATAATTTTAGCATGAAATAATCAATGATGT
This sequence comes from Viscum album, assembly GCA_963277665.1. NCBI lineage: Eukaryota > Viridiplantae > Streptophyta > Magnoliopsida > Santalales > Viscaceae > Viscum > Viscum album. The sequence continues at coordinate 216,284,670 of OY728121.1, read as the reverse complement.
AGTTTTTTAACCCAATGAGAGGAAAATGAGTTACGAAATAAATTAAATTACGCTCCCTTTTGGTTGAACTTGATTTATCCTCTTTTATAAATTTTTAAAGAATTTTGTTAAATTATTATAGAAGAATATTAATATTTATAATTTTATATATGTTTTAGTTATAAAATTTATTAATTTTTCATTAATAAATTTTTGTTATTTTTATTGTTTTTTGTGTTAATGGACTTGTTTTCTCATGTGTGTTTCATCATGAAAGATCCATATCTTGATCATATTGAGTATTTATATCATATGAAGAATAACTATAATGATGTTATTTTAAATAAATATCCTAAATTTTGTTTTTAAAACAATTTATTAAATATGTTTGTTAAAAATTATGTATGTTAGGATCATATATATGGTAGGTCGTATGTACGCATAAGGAACATTCCAGTTTTTTCAATGATCATTATGGAAAAGAGGTATTTAACCCATAATCATTCATAATGATAATAATATCATATATTCCATATTTAAAACTTTTACATGTCATCTATGTTGTGTGTTGATAAAAATAGAGTCCCATCACATCATGAAAGCGATATTACACACATAAGTGAATGATGTTATCATCTTTACAAGAGTGAAAATGAATGAGATAAAATGATATATATAATACTTATATAAAAATAAATATTCAATTGATATGATAAAAATTTCATGTATATCATATATAATAATTAACTTTTTCTTTATCACCTTTCATGTTAAGTGATAGTGAAAGAATAACCACATCACTTTGTGAGGTTGTAGTATGTCGTACACATGAGATATGTTATCATATTTTCTATTGAATGGTAGGTAAAAATTTATATATAGCATATTGACTCTGGGTATATAAATATGTTATAAAAATAATATATATATATATATATACAAATACAATTTAGAGCCACCATCACACACATACGTGGAAGGTGGAAATGGAAAAAATCAATATCAGGTTGTGAGGCGCTAGTCTGTCATACCCATGAATGATGAATCAGTAACCCATTTGAAGGAAGATTAGATGGTTTAAGGTTATTAAATTTTTATAAAAATATCCATTTATATTGAATAAAATATTTTAGAATAAAATCATGGATTAAAATAAATTTAAGGAGGTGGATATGGAAATAAAATAAAGACCCTTATTAAAGAACATTGCCTCTTCTTTAGTTACCCCCTATAGATTTCCATTAAAGCATTAAAATTATGGTTTTAGGAAAAAATAAGGATTATAGAACTAGGGGATGGATGTTTGGATGTTTTTTGGTTAAAAAATTATCCATTCATGAACATTATATTTTCACAGGTCTAAATATGATATTAAAATAGTTTTTACGAATGTTTATATGTCATTTTACCCATTTATTTTTAATTTACCCCCTAGTAAACACATTTTTACCTTAACCATAGTAATTAATTTTTACAACATTAACTAAACATTTTGGGAAAAATACAAATTTTACTTATTATAAATTATACATTGTGATCAATCTAGATATGGAATAATTTTTTTGAAATTCTATTTACATAAGTGGAAAATTTAAATTTAAAATTAATCTTGCAGACTTAACAAGAAGGCATATTTTTAAAATAAAAATGTTTAAAATTTTATAATGATTTTATATCTAAATTCTATAAAAAATTATTCCAATGACCAAAAATGTATTAATTTATATAATAATGAACTAATTTTACCTTTAAACCAATTAAAAATAAAATTTAAAAATAAAAATAGTTTAAATGGAAATTCAGTTTTCAATTAAAATTAAATAGTTTTAAATTTCATCAAATAATGTATCTTCTCAGAAAAATAAAAAAAAATCACACTAATATAGTTTTGGTATTCCAATTTCAAAAATTAATTTAATTTTTTCTTTTTAATTTTCATGATGTTTTAAATATTAATTTGAAATTATGTTCATAGAGTGGGATGAAACATATATTTAGAAAAAAATGCTATTTTTTTTATTTTTAAATCTCTTTACTAGAAAATCTCAGTCAGAGGAAGACCTCTGCCCATTTATTAAAAAAAGTACATCATGAAAACACAACAATAAGAAAATTCAACTACATATCATAAGAATCATACCCATCCCCACATCCCTGATAGATTGCTTCCTCCATAGTAGCTGATACCCACTCCGAGCTTTCATAGTGCTTCAGGATCTTGGCATATTTCTTTCAAAGATTGAATTTCTCCAAAGATAGAAAATCCATAGAAGATTGCATTCACTTTTTCACACCAGATAAAAGTTTTCCTTCCTTGAGAGAGGACCCAGTAGACATCAACTTCAGCAGATAAGAATAGTCCTTCTTTGCCCTTCTTCTAACTGGTACCATCATCACTTCCTCATTTCTAGGCACCTTCTTCTTCCCACCCTGAACAATGTCACAATAGGAAGGTCTGCCCATTCCACTATCATTTTCCTTGTCACTATCCAAGATATCCCCCGATTTTCCATGAATATGAACATCTTGATTACCATCAGTCGCTCACCGGTCCTACTGAAATTGTCTGTTATTATCAATCATGGCTAAAAAATGTGGATCATCCACTTCAAGCACTTCAAAACTATTACATAGATGAATTGGAGTGTGTGTTTTTGGGATAACACCCCGTGAATTTCCATTATTATCTTAGTGAGTCGTGCCTTGAAAAAACCCTTGCAACCCCTCCTTAGACACAACATCACTACACACCTTGAAAACTTCATCAAACGAAACTGCATTGATTGGGAAGGAGTTACCATATGTCATCCCCTCTTCATCAGCCTTCTCATCACTGCATGCCACCCCTAGTTGCAGCAATGTTACTCACATCCAACTGAACCTCGCTCAGAGAAGCATAATCACAGACGGGGCCAGTATTATCCCTACTCAGTGTATTACATAAAGAAATACCAGATTGGTCCTTCCTCAGTCTTTTAAAAATATCAGATTCCTTTGGATTAGTAACTGAAACCCACACATGCCTCTTGGACATTGCATCAGTTGAGTAACTCAAACTCACATCCTTACCAACCTTGCAGATTGAACCTACACCAGTATCCAATAAAATACTACCATCAACATCAATTGTCTTACCAGCATGAGCTTTAGATGAAGACTGAGTCCCCGAGTGACCATCACATGAGCTATTAGACCCCCTGCATTTGCAAACCTCCGCACGATGACCCAATCTTGTACAGGATGAGCATAACTGAAATCATGACATAAACACAACCATTTTTCTATACCAGAACTCCTCACCCATGTCAATAAAAAAAGACTCAACCGGAGGTTTAACAACATCAACTTTAACAAAAATACGAGGGGAAATCGGATGGCATACCGCCTACGTTCTACTATCTGAACAAAGGTATTGTCTAACTAAACTACAAAGCATTCAGAGAATTTATGGGTTTGGAAAGGTAGAGGGTGCTCGAGAAATCTTACCATTACGACCATTTTTGAGGAATCCCTATTCCTAGGGAAATCATAGGACCATTTGAACAGGAGAAAACGAACTCCTCCACAGATCCGAGGAACACACGACCAAGCGAGAACAGATCCTCCTCGGAAGAAAACCAAATCATGATGTTCCTTGAATCAAGAAGCACAACTATTTCCCTTTCTTCTAGATCACATGCTTCAAAGATCCACCAATCGAAGGAATCCACCACTGAACGAAGAGTTTTGAAATGTGAAACTAAGGTTAGATTCAGCAGTGAGGTTGTATGTGTGAATTCTAAAGTTGAAATCGAAACTTGTGGGCTACCGTCAAAACATTCAATAAACTTAGGGGAAAGGGGAATCGAAGAGAAGGGATGTAAGAACATAGGGTTGGAGAATGGGATGAAAGGCATCCATTTTTCTCCAGTAAGAAGCGGTAGAGGACCCTCCCCCGCCAAGGGGGGAGGGGCCGGTGCGACATCCATCGCCACCTAGGGCATGGCCAGGCGACGACCTAGCTTCCCGATCACTGGAACCCGCTCTTTCACACTCATATGATGCCTCAATAACCTTCTAAACGTGTTGAAGGGAAATGAGGTATTGGGCTGGATTACTCACCTGTGCGATGCACGTCCCTAGCGAGGCCCAAGGTGGCCAACCCTTGGGCTTCGACCAGTTCCCAACAAGGTAGAGGGGACCACGAGTGGTTTTCTAGCATATAGTGCATGTTTCATTGCTAGGGCTCAAACCCAGAAACTTGGGTTCATGATGCCACCACCTTTAACCAACTCACCTATGCCCCACAGGCAAACATGTTGATGGGTAACAAGGTATTGGGTTGGCCTGCCCACCTAAGCACCGCACGTCCCCAGTGAGTCCCAAGGTGGGAAACCCTTGGGCTTAGGCCAGTTCCCAATGGGGTAGAGGGGGCCACGAGTGGTTTTCTAGTATATAGTGCATGTTTACTTGTGAGGACTCGAACCCAGAACCTCAGGGTCATGACACAACAACCTTTAACCAATTAAGTCGTGCCCTGCGGGCTTTCGAATCTCAGTATTTTAAATTATTCTTATTTTATTTATAATAAATACTAATCTAATAAAATTATATAAAATAAATACTTTCATAATTAAATTAATATCATTATTTCCCATCATTTTAATGGCTAGTGGATAGTTTTCATATTAAATAAAAAAATTAATTTTATATTGTTGTTCAATAAAATTCATCCTTTGTTATGATACAAATCATAAAAATTCCTTATTGCGTGAAACTCAAACTTATCTCAATTTTGACTACATTGAATGATAATTTTTTTTAATGTAAGTTGAACTCAATTTTTTGTATTGTATATGTTTTCGAATAAAATGTTCTTATTTTAGATTTTATGGGTTTTACATTCTACCCACCTTAAATAAATTGTGTCCTTGAAATTTAATGTTTAACTTGGTAATCTAAGGATTGAAATTTGAAAATACCATTGATAAAAAAATCCTCTTCACAAAAGGGTTAATAAAAAAACCGCTTAATAATAGAGATAGTAAAGTACTAAGATCATATGGACTAACACATCACTTGGTTTATATATAGGAGAAAATTGGTGGAAATTTGAGATATGGATATGGAAGAAAATAAAAAATGTTTATAGTGAGTGATTTAGGTCATTGATTACAAGAAATTGAAAGATCAAAGGAATGTTAAAGGTCTCAAAACCATAAATCTAGGATGATTTTAGAAAATCAGGAGATTCACTCGATATAGGTATAATAGGATAACAATTTTGATTCAAGATTATTTTACTAATGTTGAAGAATAATTTTACTACCTATGAATATAAGAAAATATATATACATGATATGTTTCTATTTTATAAGAAAAATTTTATACTTTGGTTTTTCTTGGACCAATTTCCCATTCCTCACATATTCCAATAAATAAATATCAAAAATTATTTTTATTCCTTATGTACTAAAATTTACATTTAAAATATTGTAAGATCCATCAAAGAGTAAAAATTATTTCTATTTGTCTCAAAATATTTTCCAAAACTAATATGGTTTGAAAAAATATTATCCTATATAATATATTAATCTCTAAACTTGTAAAATAATACCACTGGTTAATCATTAACATTTATTCATCCAAATTTTTATAAAAAATAATGATATATTAACCAGGAAATTGGGTAGGCCAGTGGTAAGTGGTTAAACCTTATCGTCCTTTAGTTGTGAGTTCTATCATAATGAATTTTCTGGATGTGATGGATTTTCACCCAACAAGTAGTTTGTCCTTTTTCTAAAGTATATTTATATGAATCCGATAGTGGTCTGAATAATATTATATACATCCTTGATATAAACTTATTCATTAAATAATATTTTACTAATGTTTTCAATATAAAATTTATTATAATGTTTAATTATCATTTTCCACTAGTATTAAAGTTACATTAATTGTAATATTAACCCTAAAGGGTATAAATACCTTTAAACATATGTCTATAAAATATAAAGAAATTATTCCTCAAATAATATTTTTTCTAAAGCATATACATGCCATAAATTCCTCTAAAATGTCTATAATATTGGTAGACTCCCATCACAGAAATACTAATAAAGGTGTTTATGACTTTGAAATTATGATCAACCTTAAACACATAAACCCATAATCATATCAATAACTACTAAGTTAATGAATACAAAAATATTTATAAAATTTTAAACAATCCTTAGATGATTCATAGTTCATATAAGCGCCTGAGCCTCAGCCCGGTTGGTGAGGACTCGTTAAGTACATCTATGAGACCCGAGATCAAATCCAGGTAGAGGCATTGATCTGGGATACTATTGTAGTAATTTAGAAAGTACTATAGTAGTTACTATATTAGTTAATATAGAAGGTTCTGCTCGACACTGTAGTTGCTGGAACTATTCACTAGTTTGGGCGTTCAGGCCACTGGTTTGGTCCCCGTGTCTTTCAAGGCCTTCGAGACACCCATGGAATTAGGGACAATAAGGATTTCGGGCCACCTAAAGGCCTTTAGTTCACCTTGTGGCCTTTAGGTCAAATGATTTGTAGATGTACCAGACTTACTTACAAGAACAAGTTCCTCGATGAGGATTCAAAGCTGGTGCGTTCACCCGAGAAGAGCTTATCAGACATGGAAGAATGAGAGGGTATGACTTATCCATTGGTACCAGGACTATGGATCCCTACATAGGAGAGATAACTGACCATTTATGCAAAGGTGGAGAGTTGATCATGATGCAGACACTAGGGAGGGGCAGTTTCATGTTTTTATTTTTTGGGATGAATTCTTTTAAAAACTTCATGTCCTATTATCCCATGAAGCCTACGGGCCATGTACAGGTTCCCATTAAACCCATATAAGAGGGATTGTTAAACATGAATAAAAATTAATTCCATTGTTCCATTCATGAAGGTTTGGCCTTATACCAGAAATTCCATTTGTAAAATACTTCTACAATTAAATGAATGAATTAAAATAAAAAAAATACATCATCTGTTTTATTTCTACATAGGCCCTTACATGGTATATCTTTAAATATTTAGAAAGGGGAACTGAATCAGTTAATTCCCATGTTTCCCACATATATGTTAATGAACTATAAATGGATCTCTAGGAGGAAATTTATTTCCTTTCATTGTATTATTCATTTTCCTATTTAATTGATTACATTAGTCCCTTATTTTCCACAAAAAAAATTCCCATTACTTTGAGACACCATACTTAAAATCTAATACACCTTAGTTTTAACCTTGGTCATTCATTTTAATAATCTATTGAAATCCATCATATTGGATATCAATTAAAATGTGAGTTTTTCTAAGAATACCCCTAGGGAGTGTTAAACCAGATGTGCATTATGGCCCATTTTTTTATGCCTGGTGAAAATCAAGTCACGTCCAATGTTTCCTTTTAAGCGTTGTTAACTATATGAACTTCTATTATATAACAACATCCACTTTTAGTATCCATAGAGGAATGTATTTGAAAATAACACAATCTCTACCTTAAAAATCATTAGGATGATCTTATATACTTATCATAAGATTATATCGTAAGGTTATATTACCAAATCAATGCTTTCCTAAATCTAATTCCCGTGGTTTCTACTAAACCTTATTTGATACCCACTATAGAGGCCCTAACTATGGCATCTCACCTTTTTATTACACAACCTTTCATTACATTTTACAAATAGAGGATATTTAAAGTATAGTGTCTTGGAAATCAGGAAAAATAAAACATGAAAAATTAAAAAACTCTTTTAAATCCCCTTGAATAACTTCTTGAAATGTTTATCCTATGTTCAATTACTTCATCTCAAAATATGGAGTCATACATCAAAGGAAATGGTGAGATAAAAGCCCAATAAGGAAATCAAGGTAATCAGTTTACTTTTGATATCGATATGAACTTGATGAAAAACATAAAGTCAAGAAAAATGGAAGTAGAGGAATTTAATAATGAAAATAACTTGAACCATAACATGAATATGTGGCTACAACATTTAATTTATACATTCTGGAACTTATCAGCAAGGTTCATCCCCAATGTTTCATAAAAATTACCAAGGTTATTCACCAAGGCATCATGAAACTTGTCATATCTATATATTAAATTATTTACACAATGCATTAGAGCTATATCAGATCTCACCCATAATATGTCTTTATTTTCATGTGATCCACATAGATAATAATTCTACATTTCATAAATAACCCATAGAGAGTAAAATAAATGGCTCTCATTTCAAAATCATAAGGTTTTTTAATGTGCTTAAAAATAAGATCATTATGTAATTCATAACCCATGGAAAGGGAGTGAGGGATATATGTATGTAAATTCTAGAATCAAATAGGTGAATTTTATGTATTGATGAATACCCCTAAAAATGAAAATATATGTGGGTATTCACATAAATAAAACCAGATAATTTCTTGAGAAAGAGTGAGATTCTGAGACGAAAATTCTGCAGCATAACGACTATATAACATGGTTTTAGAAAAAATTTAAAAGAGAGGGGAGAAGTGTCTCCCATAAATAATATAACAATTTATAATAGTGGTACATAATAAGAAGAAATAAGATCATGGTGTGGAAGGACACAACACATGAAAATGAAACATGAAAGAAAAGAGAAAATGTGATTTCTTTTATGAAAATTCGGCAGCCCAACAATGTCACATAAAAATTATGAAAATTAATTAATGTGATAAGAAAGGGCATATAATCATTTTTACATGAAATGGATAGTAATAAGATTATATAAGAACATACCCACACATAGGATTATGGAAACTATGTGACATAACATAAAGGAAGTCATGACTTAAAAGAGGTGGGTGAAAGGTTCACTTACCTTGATGAGTGACTTTGAAAGCTCAAAAGTTAGAACCTTGTGGGCTTTATGGAACCTTGGGGGGACTATTTGAGAGGTAAGAAGACCATTTCTTCATTGGGAAGGATTTTTTAATGAAATGAACGAGAGAATGTCTTGGTATTTATAGGGAAAGAGCGGGAATATTTAATTAATTTCCAAGGGACACCACATCGGTGGTATTTGAAAAACCATGGAATTTTCCATGGTATTTTCCCATGGTATTGGCCACTTGGGACACCTCATAACATATATTACAATTCAAAAGTCTACCAGATTTATTACATCATTATTACATCATCAATGATGTCATTAAACACCTGAAACTCAAAACTATATTTTTACTATTCACGGAAAATTCAACTGTTGTAAAAAAATCCCAAAAAATTACCCTAAACTAATATCATTGTTCTGAATTCAAAAATGTACTCCATTTTGTGAAAATAATTTTCTAAATATTTTTAATTTAATAAAATTATTATTTATTAAAAAACAACTATAAAACTATAACTTGTTTTGTAACACCATGAAAAATTTATCAAGGTCCCATAAAATTATCGTATAACCATAAGACAATAAAGTAATGATTTATGATCACATTTTATGAAAATATATTTCCATTTTAAATTATTTAATTAATTATGAAATTTTAAATAATGTATTTATGACATATGAAAACAACAAAACTTATGCTATGATTGTTTTTTCACTTTTAAGATGTATACATTATATTTATACATTCATGGGTGATGATTCTATTTTTTGGTAGATTTACTATTCCTTACTATTCATAAGGGTATGTTACAATTCATACATTACTATTCCCTAAAAATCAATTTCATCTTATTAGACTCTAGATTTCTTACTGATCAAAACTATAAAAAACCATTTTTCAAAAATCATTTAACATTATTAATTATTTAAAGTATATAGAAATATTTTAAATTAACATTTTTCCAAAATTCATCAATAATATGGAACTTATATAAATTCATCCTTCATTTATCCATACATTTGAAATTCAAAAATATTACCATAAGAAGAAATACCAATTTTAATTAACCAAGAGATTACAAAAAGTATCTAAGGCCTCGTTACATAGCCCCTTATAACACCTAAATATGACCTATGTGTAAGATGTGCTATGGTGATAGAATCTTCAGGAGGCTCATACAACATTTCCCGAGTGGTGATTTCTATTAGCATGAACTTATCCCATAGGTGATTCCATTCAATCTTCACATGTTGGAGTTCAGCTTGGGCTTGGTCCATAGAAAAGCTCAGTGAAGCCACCTCCTTCCCAAGCTCTGACATATGGTATTTGTACAGCCCGAGTCTACTGGATGAGGCCATCAAAACTTCTTTATTTATTAATTAACCAATATCACTTGCATTTATAAACACTAGTCATAACGTTAAGAGTTTAGTTTCTAATGATCATATTGACCAAAGATCATATAACAGTCGAAACCCAACGATATCATTTTAATTATACTCACTTCATTAATTTAAGGGTATATTTTTGTTTAGTATTAAATAAAATAACACACAAAAGTAGGAAACAAAATTTATTCAAATGTTCAGGTCATTACATTCTTCCCCACTTAAGAAATTTTATCCCAGAAATTTTAACTCGTGCCCTCAGAAGAGAAAATGTGTTGGTACTTCTTCCACATAGACTACTCTGGTTCCCATGTGGATTCTTCACATTTGTGGTTCCACCAAAACACCATAATAAGGTTGGTAGTCTTGTTGCATATAACCTTCTCTCTATAATCCAAGATCTCCACCAGCTACTGCTCATAAGATAGGTCATGTTCTAGTTTTACCACCTATGGATTTAGTACTTGTGAAGGGTCATGTATGTACTTTCTCAAGAGGGATACGTGGAAGCCATCATGAACTTGTGCTAGATTTGGATGAAGTTCAAGCCGATAGGACACTGCTCCTATGCGATCAAGGATTTCATAGGGGCCAATGTACCTAGTGATGAGCTTACCTTTCTTCCCAAACATCATGAATCTCTTCCAAGGTAAAATTCAAAGAAATAATTTGTCACCAACATCAAACTCCAAGCCCCTTTGATGGTTTTCGGCATAGATCTTTTTCTCACTTTGAGCATCCTTAATGTGTTGTTGGATGACATGGACATTTTTTGTTATCTCCTCCACAAGATCAGGCCCAAGAATCTTTCCCTCACCAACTTCATCCCAAAAAGTAAGAGTTCTACATCACTACCCATATAGAGCTTCCTAGGGTTCCATTTGAATGCTCAAGTGGAAGCTTTGATTGCAAGAGAACTCAACTAAAGTGAGATGTTTATCCCAACCACATTTAATTTCCATTGAGCATGTTCTCATCATATCCTCAAGTGTTTGAATAGTCCTTTCAGATTATCCATCAGTTTTGTGCTGATAGGTCGTACTGAAATTCAATTTAGTGCTCAGAGCATGTTGAAGACTTATCCCAAATTTTGATGTGAACCTTGGATCACGATCAAATGCGATAGAAAGTGGAACTCCATGCAGCATTACCACATCCTTAACGTAAATCCTAGAAAGTTGATCAAGAGAGAAATATTTCTGAATAGAGATAAAATGGGCAGTCTTGGTGAGACGATCCACAATAACCCATATCACATTGTTTTCTTTGGATGTTCTCGGAAGACCAGTGAAAAAGTACATAGTAATATTATCCCACTTTCACACTGGTATGAGTATTGGTTGTAATACCCCTTTAGGATGTTGTCGCTCTGCCTTCATATGCAGACATACGAGGCACCTTAAAGTGTAGTTAGAAATATCCCTTTTCATATTATCCCACAGATAATGATCACAAAGGTCGCTATACTTTTTTGTGCATCCCGGATGTATAGAGAAAGTATAGCTATGAGCTTCATCCATCAGATCCTTCTTTATTTCTAGAATAGATGGAACACAGAGACTCGTATGAAATTTCTATACACCTTCTTGATCAATATTGAACTCAAGAAACTTTCCATCCTTCACAGCCTAAAACTTCTTCTATAAAAAAGACATTTTTTTGAGGTTTCTTGATCTTCTCTAGGAATGACAGTTGAGAAATAATTTGGGTTATGCTTGATGATGTCCCATTCCCTTATAATTCCCATTTCCATCTTTACTAGGTCATTGATCAGAGGATATCTTTGAATCCTCATCATGAATAGAACAACTGGGTATTTCCTACTTAATGCATCACCAACTTTTTTTGGTCTTCTAGGATGATAATGAATTGAAAAATCATAGTCATTGAGAAGTTCCAACCATCTCCTATATCTCATGTTCAATTCCTTTTGTGTGAAAATATACTTCAAACTTGGATGGTCTGTGTATATATCACATTTCTCTCCATAAAGATAGTGCCTTCATATCTTCAGAACAAAAATGACCACAGCCAGCTCCAGATCATGCATAGGATAGTTCATCCCATGAGTCTTCAACTGCGGAGATGCATAAGCAATGAATTTTTCATTTTTCATGAGGACACACCCAATCCCTTACAGAGATGCATCGCTAAAAATAACGAATCCTTCTCCACTTGAGGGAAAATTTTACAAGGGTGCATTAACCAATCTATTCTTCAACTATCGGAAACATTCCTCACATTCATTTGTCCAGATTAAGTTGACCCTTTTTCGAGTTAACTTGGTTAATGGATTAGAATGCCATGAAATGTTTTTCAAAAACCTCCTATAATATCCCACTGATATAAGGAAACTATGAATCTCAGTTACTGCTGTAGGCTGAGTCCAATCATCTTAAATTTTTTCATTGTAGGGTCAACTGTGATTCCTTCATTGGTAACAATGTGTCCCAAGAAATAAATTTGTTGCAACCAAAATTCACATTCACTGAACTTTCCAAAAATCCTCTCCTTCGGTAGAGTTTTCAAAATAACCCTTAGATGATCCTCAGGTTCCTCATGAGTTTTTGAATATATCAAAATATCATCAATAAAAACAACCACAAAGTTATCTAGGTAGTCCTTAAAGACTCTATTCATCAAATCCATAAATATAGCAGGTGCATTAGTCAACCCGAAGGGCATATCGACAAACTCATAATTCCCATATCTTTATCAGAAAGTAGTTTTTGGAATATGTTCTTTCTTCACCCTCAATTGATGTTAACCAGATCAAAGATCAATCTTAGAGAAGAATTGAACCCCACAAAGTTGGTCAAATAAGTCATCAATTCGTGGAAGAGGGTATTTTTTCTTTACTGTGATCCTGTTCAGTTCTATATAATCAATGCATAGACACATCGATATGTACTTCTTCTTCACATAAAGAACAGATTCTCCCCAAGGAGACACACTTGGTCGGATAAAAACCTTCTCTAAAAGATATTGGAGTTGTTTATTTAACTCCTACATCTCCACATTTTCCATCTTATATGTGGTCTTTGATATCAGATGGGATCCAGGTATTAGTTCAATAGAGAACTCTACCTATCTTTCTGGGGGAGGTCCGGGTAACTCCTCAGGAAATACATCAATTTATTCCTGGATGATGGGGACATTTTCTATCTTTAAACTCTCATTTCCTTCTTCCTCTTTACCGATAAACTCTATAAAGAAGGATATAGGAAGTTATTCTAATCAAATATCAGGTTGAGATATCTTTCCTTGGAAGATAACTATAGTGTTTCCATTCAAGTCTATTGATATTTCCTTGATTTTTCATTTGATCATAGCATTATACTTTGAGAGATAGTCCATCCCTAGTTTAATGTCAAATTACATCATGGGAATGAATACTATATTAGTAATAAGATTTTTCTCAATAAAGTAAATAATAGATTTTCTAATCACTGATGATGCTTGGATAATCAAACCAAGAGTCTTGACTGATAACTCTACTTTTAGATAATCGGGGGTTGATTCAAAATTATTTGCAAAAATGGAGAAAATAAAGGAAGCTGTAGAAACAGAATAAAAAAAAGTACTTTCTAGCTTTGAGAGAACAACAATAGTACCTTCCACCACATCATTTTTCACTTCAACATTGGCTGTAGTGATTGAAAAAGTACGAACTTGTTCCCTTGGACGTTGCCGAGGCTGATGGTGATTTCCCTCCTTTTCCCTTAGATTTGGACAGTGATTGGAAAAGTGCCCAATTTGTACACACTTATTGCATTGGACATTAGGTTGGGCCTACACCATATTCCCTTTGTAGTTATTGTTGGGAAGTTGTGGCTTCACCTCACTATGACAATTCTGTGCAATGTGTCCATCTCTACCACACTTGTAGCACTTCCCACACTCGATCAGGTAGTTCCCCGAATGCTTCTTTCCACATTTATTACACATGGTATGTTGTACTTACTTGCATCCTCTTCCCTAATATATGATCCTCCATAATCTTGGCTCCATTGATCTCTTCTTGTCCTTGGATTTATGAGACCACTACGTCTCACCAAAGTCCAGTTCAACTTTCATCACACTTCGCACATGACCTCATAGATATCATAATCTCGGTTGGATAGATTCCTCCATAGATGAGGTCTCAGTCCGACGAAGAATATGTCAACCTTACCATTTGGATCCATGACAAAGATAGAGGTGTAACATGAAAGCCTTATGAAGTTAATCTCATAGATTCCCATAGATTCATTCTCCTTCTACTTCAGCTCGTCAACCTCATTCTCTATACTTGTTCTCATCGATTAAGGGAAATAATTGTTGAAGAATATCCCTATGAACTCTTACCACTCCATAGCTTCCACTTCCACTCTGGTGCTTGTGTTTTTAATAAGTTCCCACAACTGAACAGATTCTCCCTCTATGTGATAGATAGGCAGGGTAACCTTCTATTGCTATGAACAGAGGAGCACAAAAAAGATCTTCTCTATAGAGATGATCCACTGCTCAACAATCAATGGGTAGTTAGATCCACTAAAGGTTGGTGGTCATTGATGCATAAAGGACTCAATAGAATTTTGTTCCCTTTGTGGTGAGACTAGTCTCTCAGCTTCATTCATGTTATTTTCCAATAAATGAGTCAGTTGGTTCATCATCTGCATGAAAGTTTCCATTCCGGCTTCCATCGGAGGGCTGTCAGTTAATGGTCCCTTATGGTCACCATTTTCACGGTTCCTTCTATTGCCTTCCATTTTCTAAAGTAATAAAACCTTAGTGAGAAAATTATTTGATTTAAAATTCTTTTAACTATAAAGTATTTTACGTATTAAATATTCATTCTTTAAACAATTACATTTCTCTATAAATCCTTCATATTGATTCATAAAAGGCTTATGATTAACCAAACATATCCACCGAGAGTGTCGTAACCAAGAGTACAACAAAGTCCATTGTCGTGTACCAGGATATCCTAGTTTGAGACAGAAACTTCTTGTTGGAGTTTTCACTCTTAGGTACATCTGTGCTAGAGCCGCCTCTACCTTGTCATATCCAGACATGGATGTATTTTCTTGATATACCACTTACTCAATACTCACTAAAATACCAGGAAGTATTCATATATTTAAAATTTTCTATAGGGTTCATCCTAAAGTTTTCATATCCTTATTTATATAAGTAACTAAACTATTCTTTGATACGAACTTTGGAATCCTGCCTTTTTATTACATAACTTTTCCTTAAATTTTATAAACAAAGGACATTTGAAGTCTAGTGTCTTGGAGATAAAGAACAATAAAACATGAAAAATTGAAACACTCTTTTAAATATCCTTGAAATGTTTTTTGAAAAGTTCATCCTATGTAAAATTAATGCATCTCATAACCTGGAGACCAACCTCAAATGAAAGGTTGAGCTGAAGGCCCCGTAAGGAAAACAAGGAAATCAATTTACTTGTGATATCAATAAGAACTCGATGAAAAAAATAAAGACATGAGAAATGGAAGTATAAGAATTTTATAATGAAAATAACATTAAAAATATCTTTAATATGTGTCTACAACATTTCATTTAGACATTCATGAACATATCACAATGGTTCATCCCCAAGGTGTCATAAAAATTACCAAGGTAATTCACTAAGGTATTGTGAAACTTGTCATCTCTAGAGATTAAATTCTTTACCCAATGAATTGGAGTGCTATCAGGGCACAACCTTAATATGTATTTATTTTCACGTGAGACACATTGATCATAATCATAAATTTCATAAAAACCCCCATATAGAGTAAGATAAATGGGTCCCATTTCAAAATCATGATGTTTTTTAAAGTGCTTAAAAATAAGATCATTATATCATTTATAACACATGGAAAGGGAGTGAGGGTTATATGTATTTCAATTCTAGAATAAAATAGAACAATTTTATGTCTTGATGAATACCCATCGAAATGAAATTATATTTGGGTATTCACATAAATAAAACAATATAATTTCTTGAGAAAGAGAGAGATTTTGAGACGAATATTCTACAGCTTAACGACTATATAACATGGTTTTAGAAAATATTGAAAAGAGAGGGGAAAAGAGGCTTCCATAAATAATTAAATCTTTTATATTAGAGGTATAGAATAAGATGAAATAAAATCATGGTGTGGAATGACACACCACAAGAAAAGGAATCTTGAAAGAAAAGAGAAAATGCAATTTCTTTTACGAATATTCGACAACCTAACGACGTCAATTAAAATTTCAAAAAAATAAATTGATGAGAGATGGAAGGGTCTCTCATAAATTGGAAATGAAATGGACAATAATAAGATTATATAATAACACACCTACACATATGAAGATTTAAACTATACGACATAATATAAAGGAATCCATGCCATAAAAGAGGAGGGTGAAAGGTTCCCTAACCTTGAAGAGTGACTTCGAAAGTTTGAGTGTTGGGACCTTTGGGGATTGAGGGAACCTTGGTAAGACTATTTGGGTGGTAAAAAGACCAAAGCTTCATTGAGAAAGATTTTGGAATGAAAATAATTAAGTAATGGATTGGTATTTATAGGGAAAGAGAGGGAATATTTAATTAATTTCGAAGGGACACCTCATCTGTGGTATGTGAAAAACCATGGGCTTGACTATGGTATTTTACAATGGTATTGGACACCTGAGAGTCCTTATAATATATCTTAGTATTCAAAAGTAGAATAGATTTTTTACATCATGGTTACACCATCAATGATGTCATTAAACACCCGAAACTCAATACTATATTTTTACTATTCACAAAAATTCAACTATTTCAGAAAAACCCCAAAACATTACCCTAACCTAATATCAATGCTCTGAATTCAGAAATGTAATCCATTTTATGAAAATAATTTTTAAAATATTTTTAATTTAATAAAATCATTATTTATTAAAAAACAACTCTAAAACTATAACTTGTTTTGTAACACCCTAAAAAAGTAATCAAGGTCCCATATAATTATCATATAACCATAAGAAAATAAAGTAACAATTTATGATAAAATTTTATGAATATACATTTCTATTTTAAATTATTAAATAAATTAGAAAATTGTAAATAAATTATTTATGACATATAAAAACACCAAAACATAAACTATGATCATTTTTTCACTTTTGAGATGTGTACATTATATTTATACATTCATGGCTAAAGTTTCGATGGCCAATTTACAATTAATTACTATTCATAAGGGTACTTTACTATTCACTAAAAATGAAGTTGACCTTATTAAATTCTAAATTTCTTACTGATCAAAATGGTAGAAGACCATTTTTTGAAAATCATTTCACATTATTAATTATTTAAAGTATACAAAAATATTATATAATACTTTTTTTAAAAAATTCATCAATAATTTGGAACATCTATAAATTCATCATACTTTTATCCAGAAATTTGAAATTAAATAATTCTACCATAAAAATAAATAGCAATTTTATTTATACCAAGAGATTACAAAAAGTATCTAAGGCCTCATTACATAGACCCTTATGACACCTACATATGACCGAAGTGTAAGATGTGATATGGTGATAGAATCTTGGGGCGGCTCAGACAATATTGCCTAAGTGGTGAAATCTATTAGCTTGAACTTATCCCATAGGAGATTCCGTTCAAGCTTCACATGTTAGAGATCAGCTTGGGCTTGGTCTAGAGCAAAGCCCAGTGAAGCCACCTCCTTCCCAAGCTCTGACAGATGGGCTTCGTATGGCCTAAGACTACTGGATGAGGTCTTCAACTATTCTTTTTTTATTAATTATCAAGATCACTTGTATTTATAAACAATAATCGTAACATTAAGAGTTTAATTTCCAATAGTCATATTGGCCAGTAGTCATATAACAGTCGAAACCTGATGGTATCATTTTAGTTACACTCACTCCATTACTTTATAGATATAGTTTTGTTGAGTATAAAATAAAATAACACAAAAAAGTAGGAAACCAAATTTATTCAAAATTTCTGGTCGTTACACCAACCCTAGTAACCCGAAGTCAATTTCTACTTTATAACATAATGAACTCATATCCTAAAGGAAAAAATAGTTTAGAAGTATTAGAAAAGTAGATATATATAATATTCCCATATTAAATTTGTATACAAAAATTACAACATATTATTTTTTTGGGAGATACTTTATTCCATATATAATATACTTACATATTAAATATATTACCCATCACGGATTCTTGAGAAAGGGAACAAAATAAGGGTGAGATCAAATTCTCATTAAGGGTTAACTGTAGTTGAATCTATTGTGAATCACTATGAATAGTCAACCTAGAACGGTAAATAACTAAGTACACATTAAATTTAAATAACTAGATAAGAATAATAAATATAGAAAGGTAAATAACTAAATAGAAATTATATATGATACATAAACTAAAAATTAAAGGCATATTGAGATAATATCATTATGAAATTCTCTTGGATAATAATAAATAAACTCTTAATGTTGAAAATGATAAAGTATTGGATTACGTGATCTCAGAAATCATGATACATCTAGCATCAAGACCATTCAAAAATATAGTTTGAAAATATAATTATTAACATGTTTAATGTTATCTTAATATATTTGACTCATTTTACCTGTGGATTCTT
The DNA here is from genome assembly GCA_963277665.1 of Viscum album. Taxonomy (NCBI): domain Eukaryota; kingdom Viridiplantae; phylum Streptophyta; class Magnoliopsida; order Santalales; family Viscaceae; genus Viscum; species Viscum album. The sequence goes on along the minus strand of OY728121.1, from coordinate 216,265,779 downwards.
TGAGGGGCTTTATTATACTGAGACTCACCCATCACTTCAGTTGCATTATATTCCTCATATATTAAAAAATCTATTTTATTAATGAACAATGTGACTAATTGTTAAATATCCAAATTGAGTAAGGAAGAAAAATTTATTAGTATATCCACAATCAATAAAATAACATTTAATGTAAAAAATATTTGTAGAAATGAGATATGGTTTTAAAAAATAATCATATCCCCCAAAAATAATATTGATATTTTTGGAAAATTTAATGTTTGTTGATCATATAGATTTTAATATTTCAATGATATTTTAATGATTAAAAAATTAAAGAAAGAAGTGAATTTCAGTACTATCATTGATCAAAATAATCATAAACCATCCAGATGAAGAATAAAGAGGTATCAATATATACTTATTAGAGTTATAATAATGGGTTTTCAATTGTTGAGAAGAAATACCATAAATATATCATTAAAACCATTTCGGAGGGAAAAAACCATTCATTTTGAAAATATTGCAAATCCTTTAAAATGAAAATAATATTTGAAAACATTTTCATTATAAAAATCCTCGTAAACTTTTAAAGGAATAATTAATGAAATGACGGTCAAGATTGCGGGTTCTGATGACCCATAATTTTATCAATGAAATTTCCCTTTTTATTATTATATCATATAGTATATATAACATAAAACAACATATGGAACACAATACAAACATTATAAATGAATAATGAAAGAAATAAGAGGAATTTTTAGAAATCAAAGAACATATACCGATTGAGTAGATATGTGATTATTAAAATAGTAATATTACCATTATGAATAGTAATTTGACCAATAGAATAGTAATCTCTCCTAAAAAAGTGTAAATAAATTGTTTTATCTTATAAATTAAAATATTATATAATTATATCATAGTTTATTTGATTACATGTTTTAAAAATGATAAACACATTGTTGGGTTTCTTGTGAAACATAAGTATTTTTTTACAGTTTTAAAATTAATATAATTATTTAATTGAAATTTTATTTTAATTTGATATATTCATAAATTAATAATATGATATATTTTAATAATAATATAATATTTTGAGATCTTAGTAATATTTTAAAAGATTCAAAAAATTAATTATAATAATAAAAGAAGTATATTTCGAAAAAAGATTATTTTATTTAAAAATTTTGTTTCACATATTTGGAAAATTATTATCAAAACATGGTGTCAATATTTGAATTCTACACCTCTAATAATTGTTTTGGTGAATTTTTGGGATTTTTCAAAAGTTGTTTAATTTTCTGGTGAATAGTGAAATATCGTAATTTTTTATGTAAGATAAATTCATGAAATATTAAGTCATTAATGATGTATGGATTATTTATGAACCATTATATTTAAGTCGCATGTACTAAATATTTTACATAGTAACAATAATCCACACTATTGATAGTCTTGAGCCAAAATAATAAAAAAATGAATAAATTAATCAAAAAACACCCCCTTCCACCAATATAAATAAATCCCACAACCACCCCTCTTCTTCACACCATATAATCATTTTATCTTGATAATTTTATATACAATAACTCTCCCAAAAATTTTATCCACTTTCTCATCTTTTTGGTCTCACTACAAGACCAGTTCCAAATCTCTTAAGGAGGTTCCCTAGGATACAACACTCAAGAGGTAAAATCTTCTCTCTCTCTCTCTCTCCCTATTTCAATTTATTTTATTTTATTATCCATCCCTCACCTCCCATTCCCAATTTAACATGATAATTATAATATAATATATATAATATAATTATATTATGTTAATGTTATATCAACCATCAATTCTATTTTCTCCCTTTTTTTTCTAAAAATGAAATCATCCTTTGTGAGGTGTCCCCTCACTAACTTCATGGATGGTGATTCATCATTTTTAAATACTATCTTCGAGGATGGTAATAAAACCATTATAATGGTTAAAAATTAAATTTTTATTTATATTAAAAATTATTTAGTGTTCCGGAACCATAACATATAAATAATATTATTTAATTAAACAAAAGTAGTTTGTGATTATAAAAAATTCAGCAAAATAAACTGACATTCATCATTAACATCTTATCTAATGAATCATCCAAATATCATAAAATTGATATATATGGCCATTTAAATGTATATAATTTCAATAATAACATATAATTTCAATTTGGGTAACTATTCCCACATTACATGATCTTTCATACATATATACAAGGGAACCAATCATGAAACTATGAAAAAGAACACAATTGAAAGAAAAAATTGAATCTTATAACACATAAAAAATGAAAAATATTAAAAGAATAATATTAAGAAAAATAAAATAAATTTTTGAGTGGTTATGAAATAAATTATTAATGATTCTAATTTCATTATCTATGGAATTAATTACAAGTGCATAACACTTTCAGATAAACAATAATGGATTCTCTCTCAACCCTAATTTTTTATTATGGTTATTATTTATAACTGTTTAACCCCATGATATTATTAATTATTAATTTTTAATAATACTATATTCAATTTTTATGTTCCAAAAATATATACCAAAAATAAATTCTTCTTTCTTTGATGTAGAAATTCATGTTTTATAAGGTTACCCTTTCAACACATCCCAATAAGCATTCCTGATTAAAGGGAAATTTATAATTTCAAGCACATTTTAAAGTACACTCTATAATCTATTTTAAGAAAGAATTATTTTTCTGAAATAAATAATTTTTTAATGAAAAAGCTTTAATGTCCAAAAATTAAAATGATAACCCAAGAGGTGTGAATTATGTCTTTTCTAAAGTCTATAAAAATTCCAACTTTTAATTCTATTTGCAATTTATAAAGATATACAACATCATATTCAATGATAATTATGAGCATTGGATAAAATAAAAGAATGAACACATCAATTTTATAGTGGTTTTGGGAACAAAGATCCCCTAGTCCACTTCGCCAACACCCTCTCTACAATCTTGGTGAATTTCACTAGTATTTCCCTCTTATCACAAGACCTTAAAAACCACACCTGAGTGTGGGTAGTTTAATTTTTTTCGAAAAGGATAAATAGAACCTCATAATTATTTTACAAGGAACCTGTTATCCACATCTTATACTGAGAAGCTGATACACCACCCGGACTGAGCCCGAGCAGTCAAAACCTCAATAAATTAAAAGAGTTTGATGTGTTAATTGTTCGGGTAGAACATCATTGTTGTAGAATAAAAAATGATATTTTATGGATATTCTTCTTCATAAAATAATTTCTTCATGAAAGAATAACTATAATGTTGTAGTGGTTTCAAAATATCTTCAATAACATTGGAAATAAACATGTAGCGGTTTGAGGAACAAAATGTATATGTCTAAAGATTTCCCTCTTTCTAAAATAATAGATTCAATCGATCATTAATGCAGACCTATATTCAAATTATATTCATAGGAAGATAGTTTTATGTGTATATAAAAATATACAATGATAGAATAAATAGAAAATATATCATTCTTCAAAAATTTAGATCCAAGAAAATCACTTAACATATCAGCGATTTTGAAAATAAAAAATTCTAGGGAAGTTGTAATTTACCTTAAGAAAAGGAGTGATGTTCTTCATTGAAAATGAGTCATTTAAAAATCATAAAAAACATTGAATTGGTCTATATTTCTTTCAAAACAGTTCCATAAATCCTAGAAAAAATCATGGATTTAAATCTCTATCACTAAATATTCAAACGTAAGCTTTCTTCATAAAATGAAAAAATAAAAAACATAGGGTTACACTGTATAGCATTCATTTTTAGAACATAAGATTTTAATAACAAGGTTGATGAAAAAATTAAGGTTGATGATGCATATATTTTTTCCTTAAACATAGGTTTCCATACCTACATAGGGTTCCTTAACCATACATTACTTTCTTACAAACATAAGGTTCCATCCAAATGTAAAGTTATTTAACCATATCTTTATGATAAGATAGGGTTTATGATTCATATATACTTTATTGAACATAGGTTTCATTTGGTATTATATATTTTCGAATTTAGAGTTCATTCCTTACACATTATTCAAAACATAAGGTATGAATAGTGCTTCTAAAACATAAAAATGGGTTTCAAATTATTTGAAAAAAATTACATGTTGAATAATAAATTGAATATAATTCCAAATTAATTATTTCAATGAGTATCAACTTCCTAAAATAATATTAAAGTAATATCATTAGTAAAAAACAAGGGTATTATGAAAACCCATAAATTAATGTAACATCCACTCTTTTATGATCAGAAAACCCATAAATTAATTTATATAAAATGTAGGAATTATAAAAAATAATAAAATAGAAATTTTAATGAAATCAGTTGGTTTTGTGAAAATTTTTTTTAAAATTTTTTTTTTATTTCACAAAACTTTTTTGATAAACATATATTTATGTTGTGCTTACCGAATTCTATCCCCATTTTTTTCATATAAAAAATAAAGTAGATGAAAAGGGATTAAAATAATTTATATTTTTGAAAGAAAAATGAATGAATGTCATATTGCAGTGGTTGAAAAAACGAGATATCAATTCTAGAAGTAGTGATAATCCAATCATAAAATACAGAAATGAAGAATAATATATTAAAATAACATTGTACGTTTTGATATAAAAATTATAAAAATACACTGGAGGGTTTTGTTTGAAAAAAGTTTTAAACCATAGGTATGGTGGATGGTAAATGGTATTTATTTGGAGCAGTTTCTTGTACTTTTGATGTCTGATCATCCTAGAAAATATCATTCAACTTTTCTCTCTGACATTATAACCTTTCAGAAAGAATATCTTCCAACTTCCTTATAAATATTCTTTAATCTTGACTTACATTCCAATTTTCAGTCAAAATGACATTCAAAATTTTATGAAAACTCTCCTATGTGTGGAGAAATTAAGATAAATTATCACTAAATTAATTAAGTAGAATCTGTATGCTAGGTTCACTTAAATTCAGTTTGTTAGAATGATTTTTTTATTATCCAACATAACTGAAAAAGGTTCCCAATTACACAGAAGCGATTGAATCCTTTCATTTATATTATCAATTACAGATGTGAAAGCCTGAAATCCTCTAACCCAACCTAGTAATTTTGGTGGTTCTAGGGTAGAAGATCTTGAATAATTGATACTCCCCTTAATCAATTCAAATTTACTTCAAAAGTACAATATGAAATATTTAAAATCTATTTTGGAAATAGATTCAGATTTTTGTTTTCCAAAATGATACAAAATCACTATTTTAAATGACTCAAAATCCATTTTTGAAATATAATTATCTCTAAATTCAAAAATCTGTGTCTGAAAATACCCCAATTCCAATCTCGAAGAAGCTAAATTTTTTAAATAATCTAAATATTTTGCCGCAGCTTCTAGAACTTGGCTATTATTAAAGCTTTCCTCTTTTTCTTTTATTAAACATAATAAATAGATATTCATTTTTTTTTTGAGAATCCGATGTTCCTTAATCATGATTCTTTGACTAAGGACCCTCTTCCAAAATAACAAAAACTTTTGTTAAAGACTTCTCACTTGAAAATACACACCAAAAAGGACTCAAGTCCTCTCTCTAGAGACATATTTAGTTTTTCTAAGGAATGGAAAATAGCAGAGACATCCTGAATTTCAATGATCTTAGTGTTCTTATTTTTTATTTCTTAGCATTCTCTTATTATTAATCAGTTTATTTATGAGGATCTCATTGAGGAAAAACCAGATGTTCTTGGGCCCAAAATTATTCTTATTGGTATACAACATGATCTGATCCTTGCAAAATTACTAAATGAATCTCATATTTAGATACCAACATTGTATCCCCATGATAGGGTTGTTATCTGTTCCTATGACTTAAGATATGTTATACATAGTTTTCTTATTCTGATCTTTTATCCTTAAATTCTGTATCATCATATGAGAGCTTCCTTTTTGTAGGTTTAGAAACACATACTATTCTGGATTCTCCAACTTCCGCATTTCTTAATCAAAAAGATCATGCAAACTTGAGGTTTCCATGCTCCCCTAGTGTAAAATATCCAAATTTCTTTGGTCATATACACCAATAAAAAGCAAATTAATATTCACTATACTCTAAAAGAAACCAAATTTTCTTGGAGAACATTATTCAAAACATTTCTTTGGTTACATCTATCATGAGAATCCAAATGACGAATCAAAGTTTTTCTAATGAAATGGTGAGAAAGGATCAATCCATAAGGACATAATGACATGCTTGCCTCTGAATGGTAGAAATAACTTAGATATATCAACATATATATATGTGAAAGTTATAAAAAATTTCCTTAATAAATAGAAACATAATACAATTGTCTGGGTAAAAAAATATTTCCATCTCAGAAACCCTTCGAGCGATACCAGTTTGAGTAAACATTACCAAAATAATTTGTTTTTCCTCATGATCATTTAAAATATTTTAGAAAATTTTTTTATTGAAAAAAAGGGATTTGATATCTTATTATTTGTGATCCTGATTTCTAATTGATCTAAGATCAAAATGGAAGACTCATTCATGAGGGATTTTTAAAATCTGTGAAATTTCAACCAAAGAGATTGAAAAATCTTTATCATCCACTCGAGAAAAAATAAAATCCTTTGAATAACTAAAACAAAACTAAACATTTATATAAAACTTCTTCAGTTCTATATCATAAATAAAAATTTTATTTTCTTCATTAAATAGAAATTTCAAACCATGAAACTAAAGAGCTACCCTGAGTAGAAGACTTGACTTATACATCCATTTAAAATATATGAATTTTCCTATAAGAATATTCTTGAAGGGGTTGCATTGATGATTAATATCTCTTAGTTCCCATAAATCTATTAACATGGTCTTTATCATTTCAGAGAATCTGATGGTTGAAGGATTTGAGATTCTAGGGTTTGGAAAAAAACATGAAGGCTCTAGTTGGTGAGGTGATCTGAAAACAAAGGGTATGGAAGGACGTAGCATTTTCTAACTGATGATTACAAGGTCTGGTTTCTTAATTCAATTACGTAGGGTAGTCATTAATTTTTTTTAAAAAAATACGATTTTAAAACCTAAAAACGAATTAAATTTATTAAAATAAATCAATTAAATAATAATTTGACAATGAAATCAACACATTACAATAAATTAGATAAAAATGAATATAGATGACATAAAAATTTAATATAAATAAATTTATAACCAATTATTAAAAATTAAATAAACATAAATACCCCTTAATAAAATCAAAAATTGTAGTGGGGTGTGTTTTAATAAAAATATTAGCTAATTGATATACATTATTTAAATTGTTTAAATATATATACTTTTTAAGAACATAACCCCTTAAAAAATGAAGCCTTATATGAATATTCTTAGTCCTAGAATGACTTATAGTATTTTTTGAAATATTTACTACACTAGTATTATCACATAAAATAGGTATATTACTAAAATTTATCCCAAATTCCAATACAGAGTGTTTCATCTACAACACTTACACGAAACAACTTCTAGCAGACACATATTTCGTCTTGTTAGTTGACCAGGCAACAAAGTGTTTTTTCTTACTCAACCATGAAACTAAATATATTCCTAAAAATTGATAGTTTCCTGAGGGTCTTTTTCTATCCAATATATAACCTCTAAAATCTACATATGAATAAGAAATTAAATTAAAACCATAAGCTTTAGGTTAATAAAGAAATTGAAAAATAGTTACTTTGAAATATCATATTTTTTTAAAAGTATTAAAATGGGATTCATTTAGATTTGATTGAAATTATTCACATAGACAAACATCAAAAATTATATATGGTATTTTAATAGTTATATATAATAGACAACCAATCATACCTACATATAACTTGTTGTCAAATGGTTTTCTAGATTTATTCAAATCATGTTTTATATTAGTGCACAAGGGATTTGTATAAGTTTTACATTTTTCAAGTCCAAATATTTTCAATAAATCAATAATATATTTACTTTGATTTAAAACTTTTAAATAATATTTTTGATAATTATGAAATACAAAAAATGAATTCCATTCTACTATCATAAAAATTTAAAATTCATTTTTTCATTAGATTTGAGAAGTCATTAAAAAATTATCAGTTGAGGAAAAAATTACATCATCCAAATAAATTTTTAATTAAAAAATATTAGAAAAAACTATTTTATTCAAAAAATTATGATCAAATAATCCCATAGAAAATCCATTTTTCCTTCACAGGAGATTAACCTTTAACAATTAGCTCTAGATTCTTGTTTAAGTCCATAATGATATTTGGTATGTTTAAAAACAATCATTGGATTTAGTGTAGTTTCAAACCTGGTGGTTATTCATAAAAAACATCCTCCATTAAATAAAAAATTTAAAATGTAATATTTTGTATCCATCTTTTATAATTTAAAATTCATATGAGAAGCATAGGATAAAAGGTTAATAATTGTTTCCAATATTACTAATAGTGTAATGGTTTCCTCATAACCTATCCCTTCTTCAAAATTATACCATTTGGGTACTAATATAGATTTTTTTGGTTATTGTCCCTTGATCATCCTATTTATTTCTAAAGATCCACTTAGTTCCTTTTACTGGATAATTTGATGGCCTTTCCAATAAATCCAAAAATTCATTTCATTTGAATTTGTATTCTTATTATTACATAAATAACATCCAACAATAATTTTCTAATGCCACTTAAATATATTTAGGTTCTAACGAAGATAAAAATGCTGATAATTGAACTAGGTTTCCCATAACTATTATAGTTCAAATTCTTTTTTCTATGTCTCCTATAATTTTTTTAAAGGATAGTTTTATAAGTGTCTAGACTATCTATGTAAGACACATTAAGGTTCTTCAGTTTCATATCCTTTGGAACTAGACAAAACATTATCTAAATCATTATCAAAATTATACATAGGTGCATCAAGTATCATGTTGTAAAAAGAGTTAGTATGTACATTTATTTAATGTCTCACTTCATTAAAAGTGTTAGTTTCATTATAATTCACATGAAATAATTATTCAATTTTCATTAAAATATTATTAAACAATCTATAAGCTTTATAAGTAGTAAAATAGTCCAGAAATATTCCTTCATCATGCTATGGATGGAAATTTACTAATATTGTCTTTAGTAATCAAGAAATATCCCTTATATCCAAAAATATTAATCTATTAACATTACATTTTTTGTTATTTCAATGTTCATAGGATATATTTTTAATAATTGGTCTTATTAAAACATTATTTCTTATATAGAAAGATAGGTTTATATCTTCTACCTAGAAATTGGTAGGATGATTGTATTCATTCAGCATTGTATTTTTCATTTCTTGAATATTAGTGTTTCTTATTTTAGTAATTTTATTTTGATGACGTGTTCTTCAGGTAGAGAAGGTGTGTTTAGTACCTAGATTTGGAAAATAATAATTAAATTCTTGGTTCTCAAATTCTCCACCATGATCATTTATTAGTTAAATTAATTTAAAATATTATTAATGATGATTTTTTCTTCCAAAATCTTTCATAAGTTGTGAATACATCACTTTATAGTTTTATAAAATAAACCCAAGTAAATTTTGAAAATCATCAACTAAAATAAAATAAATATAATTTACCAGCCAAACATGCTACTCTGGATGGTCCAAAAAATCCATATGTTTAAGTTCTAATGTTTTGGATGTATTAATTTTTTTAATCGAATTTAAATATGATATATGTTGTTATATAATTTGACATTAATCATATAATATTTAATTTTCAAACATAAGAGTATCGAAATCAAAATAAGACTCTTTCATAGATAATTTATGTAATGAATATTTGTTAAAGTGTCCAAGTATCCTATTCTAGATCCATCACTCATTTTTCTTAGAAATTAATCAATTTAATTTTTGATTAAACAAGGATTTGATATCTATATTATAGACATTCTTAGTTCTTTGTGCTCTAAATTTAAGTAATTTATTTTTAAAAACTACGTAGGAATTTTTATATAAATCAACAAAATAGCCATCATCTCAATTTTGAGAGATACTTATCATGTTGTGTTTTACCACGTGTACAAATAGTACTTTGTTTATTTATATAGTCTTTGGATCTACAAAAATTCCTACTCTAACAATATTTACTTTTTCATTATCACCAAAATTGACTAGAGCTCCATCCATCTGATTCATTTTGTAGAAATTTGATGAGTCTCCACTCATGTTTCTTGAGTGACCACTATCATATACCATATAGATTTTCTATTCCTATGTCATTTTTTATTTCAAAATCAATTAACCATGTGTTTTTTTGGTACCCATATTTTCATGGGTCTAGCTATGTAAGCAAGAAAATATCTACGAATACATATCTTCTTAATGTTTCCAAAATTTTACCATCATATTTAGACCTATTTTTAAAAATAAAATCCATTTTAATACCACTCATATGAGGATTTCAGAGCTAAATGTTGTTAGTGAAATGAAATTTTATTCTATAATAATGGAAGGTATCATTTTTTAATTGGGAAGAAAATAATTTTTATATAATTTTGATTTTTCACCCTTTCTTCATATTGAAAACTTTTCTATTTTATTAACATTCCATACAAGAACATCATTCAATGAATGTTACCCTTTGGTAAAAATATTTTCATAAATTTTATAAGATTCTACTTAATCTTACAATTATTTAATCCTTCATCATGATTAATAGATTTTTATGTAGATGAATTGAATTTTTCAATTTGATCTTGAAGTTTCTTCAGAATTGTGTCTCTTTCAACTTAAACAACATTAGGAATATTTTTTAATGATTCTTGTTTATTTTTTGAAGACTCATATTATTATTATTGCATATAATAGTAAGAATTCAACTTATCATTTAAAAATCTATCAGAGTCAAAGGTATATGAATTATACGTTTGTACCACTTCTTCTTCCTTTGATATAAAACAGATATTTGAATTTTGATTTTCTGGTTCCATTTGGGAATGAAATTTTAAAGATATTTTGGAGCCTTCAGATACACTCCTTAAAGATTTCATAGATCTTTTCTCATTATGGTAATTATATATATTCTTCTTGATAAATATTTTCTATCATCCTTCTTCTATATTTTAATTGTGAAAAATCAGGTCTAATGTGACCCATCTTCTTGCATTCGTAGCATCTTAATTCTCAAGGTTCTCTTTCATCCTTATTAATGGATTTTCTGAATCCAATTTTATTCTTGTATAAGTTTTAAACATTCTATATAGATGATCCAGTTCTATTTTAGATTTTGAGGAATTTGAATTTTTCTGTTTTGACTTCTTCTTTTGATTTTCTTTCCTTATTCTGAGACGACGATTTAGGGGTAGTATTTTACCTTTTTACAAACATGTGATCTTCATCTTCATCTTTCATTTCTGCTTTATACATTATAAATGTTCCAATAAGTTTCTTCAAATTTAAATTCATGATAAGGGATTATTTTCAAATAACTACCGATATGCCATTCTATTTAGAGGGTAGTTCTATAATTACTTCATATGAATGATTAGATTGACTAATTGGATCTAAAGAGGAAGTGATATTATTGAAAATCTCTGTTAACTTCCCATTCATTTGAATCATGCTTTCACCATCGAACATTCTAAAGGAATCAATATTTAGTTTTTCAGTATCATACCTCATTTTGCTGATAATATACATTCCTTCATAAGAAACTACAACTGTATTCCCCATTTAAAAGGTATTTGGACATTGTGATACTCAATTGAATTCATCAGTTCCAAGACCACATATGACATCATTCATTTCCTTTGAGTTGATGTCATATTTATCTTCTATTGCGGCATCCCATGTTTTTTGGTATCATAGGAATAACATAAGGAGTGATGATCTATGAATAAACATTCAGTCCAAGATTCATCAAATAGATGATCTTTCTGGATTTCATACAACCATAGTTGTCACCATTGAAATATGGAGCTCGAATCGGCAACCTGATTTCTTTTGGATCATATATTTCCATCTACATTATATCGAATTTAATCTTTTAAGTATTCTATTACTTTATTAAAATGATCTCCTATGATTCCAAATATTTGGTTGGAATAGTACAAAGATAAAAATAGAGGTGGGTCAGTATTATATTTTAAAAAATATCCACATATTCCAGATATTAAATCACATTGTGATTGATTCAGATATGCCGCGTTCTCTTTTGTGAGAAGTATGAGAAGAAGATAAATAGAAAGAATTAACACACTAATTTTATTGGGGTTCAGGGCACAAAGATTATGTAGTCTACTCCACCAATTATCTATCTATGAACATAATGAATTTTACTAGATAGGTCCTATTATCATAAGACCATCAAACCCAAAACTTAGTACTAGTAGTTGAAACCATTACAACAAGGCTAAATAGAGCCTTCTTGTTCTTTTTTTGGGAACCGATTATCCAACAATTTGACTGAGATGCTGATACACAACCATGACTGAGCCCGAGATGTCGAATCTCCAATAAATAATAAGAGTTTTATTTTTTGATGGTTTGGGATGAAATTCATAGTTACAGTAGAATAAACTCATATTTGATGGATATTCTTAGTTATAAAATAATTTTTTCTACAAATAATGGCTCTTATGCGATCATGGTCTAAAATAATCTTCAATAAAAGAAACAAGAAACAAGAATCAGTTCATGGTAAAAAACGTATATATCCAAAGTGTATCCTCTTTCAAAAATAACAGAGGTGATCATTCTTTATAGTAGCTGTAAATTCGAAATATATTCACAGGTATATAGTTGTATGTATATTTCACAAGAAATTACGATACAATTTATATAGTATATATATTTATTCAGTATTCTAGATCCAAGAAAATCACCTCATAGATCACAAATACTCAAATTGAAAAAGTATAGGGAATTTTTGATTTCCATTAAGAAGATGAGTCATTTTATCCAAGGAAAACAATTAATTTAAACAATCCCAAATGAACTTTTAATCAATCTTTATTTATATCAAAACCATTACAGAAATTGCAGATAAAATCATGAATTTAATTATCTGTCATAGAATAGTCAAACGTAATTTTCCATTATAAAATTTAAAAAATACCAAATGGTGGGTTAAACTATGTAGCACTCATTATCCGACTATAGGGTTTAAAATATAAGGATGATCATAAAAGTAAGGTTGATGAACCATAAATTTGTTTCCTCAAACATAGGGTTCATCACATATATAGGGATCCTTAAATATATATTCCTTTCTTAAAAATTTAATGTTCTATCCAAACATTATGTCCTTTAACTATAATTTTCAGGTAGAATTGGGTTGATGATACATATGTACTGTTCTTAATGTTGGGTTTATTCCGTATGCCACATTTACCAACATAGGGTTAATTCATTACACATTGTCCTAAATATAGTGAATCAATAATGGTTCCAAAAAACATAAAAACACATTCCAAACTCTTTAAAAAATATTCCTTGTGGATTAATAACATGAATATAATTCAAGAATAAATATTTCAATAAATATTAATTTTCTGAAATAAAATCAAAGTAACATAATCAATAAAACTAAGAAGGGTATATCTGGTCATCAAAATGAATAATTTTTAAAGATTATTTTTGAGACAATACATTCCCAACAAAACTATCTTAGTTCATTTTTTTGTTTTATAAAAACAAATATGCATTTTCCTCTTTAAATAATCTTTTATATTTTCCCCTAAATTGAACCAATGATTTTAATTTCAAATGATTCTTAAACATTCTATTATATTTTTTCACATCATTTTGACATCACTTATCAGGATCTATGATGATGTTCCCTTATGAGGGTTCATGTATTATTTAAATCCATTTACTCATGAAAAAATTTATGATACACTCATTTTTTATGCCCTCTAACATGATTACAATAACAATTTCCCTGTATGGATAAACCTTTTTTATCCATTGTGTTGGATTCTTCATATGGCACACATATGCATGAAAATGTTTTGATGGGTATTCATAGAGAGAGCTCCAATGCATTGGGTAGTGTTTATTCTCATGAGGCTTATTGTAGGGACATGGACTAAAAAGAACTCCTTTAATGCACTTCATCCACCATGTCAAATAGTGTTGGCATTTATCCTTGCCTCAAAATTATTTCATTTTGTATATTGTTTCCACATGCCTATGATTACATGATTACATGATCTCAGGTTCTATATGTTATTCTTATATATGTCTATTCATGTTTCATTCCTTTCTATGTCATAATTTGTGCCTTATAAAAAATGTGTTAAGCTTTATTCCTCTATTTATTCACTTAATGGGCTTTTTAGATCATCCCTTTTGACTATGTATTCCCCATTTTATCATATATAGATTTAAGATCTCAAAGGATGTTAGGATATCATTATGGATGATTAATATCAAGATGTTATATTCTATTTATATTTTATTGTTATATTAACGTCAGCTTACAAATACACATGATTTCATGATATGTAGTTTTTATTTGCTTCTTTTTTATGCTTTGAACCATGAAATAATAGTTGTAAATAGATAGGGGCACAATCCTTTTTTCAAAATAATATAATGTTATTTTGATATATTATGACTAGAAATCATTAGTAAAAACCCTATATATTTTTCTATCACTGTAGATAACCTAGATTTAATCCCAAGGAATCATTATAATGGATGTACTCATAATTTATATGTTAATCATTAACTTTTCCTAGTTTCCTTCTTATATTCTCATTAGATAAGTACCATCAACTATTTCTCACCTTCTAATGTAAAATCAAAATTTTTGTGGATAAATTTCATTAAGGGGGAAGAATGTGATGCCCAATAATTTTATTAATGAAATTTCCCTTTTTATAATTATGTGATATTGTAGAAATCACATAATAAAACCTAGAGAACAAAATAATAACTTTATAAATCATTAATGAATTAAATAATAGGTATTTATAGAATGTAAGGAACCTATATCAATGGAATAGTAACATGACGATTTGAAAAGTAAGGGAACAATTATGAATAGTAATCTGAACAATAGAATGGTAACCTCACCTATGAAACTGTGAGTAATATTTGGGTATCTTGTAAATGAAAATATTATATAATTATATCATAGCATGTGTAACTAAATGTTTTAAATATCATAAACTTAGTGTTATTATTTTTTGGAAAGATAAATGTTTATATACAATTATAAATTAGTATTATTTTTAAAAATTAAATATATTGTCATCAAATAGAGTCATACATTTATATTTGGATTTTTTTAATTATAATATAATTTCACTAGATCACAATTTAATTTAGAATGTGTTAAAAAATCAATTATAATTTTAATAATTGTATTTTTCAAATAAATGATGATTTTTAAAAAATTTAGATTTCTTAAATTTATAAAATTATTTTAATAAAATTTAGTAAATTTTATAATTCTACACTTAAAAAAATATAGGGTATGTTTTTTGTTTTTTTCTAAAATAGTTGATTTTTTAAATAGTAAAATACATTAATTTATGGTATAACCTGAATACATGAATTATTATGTCATGAATGATGCATGGATAATGTAATAACCATTAGTTTGAACTCACATGCACTATTTACTGCACTTAGTCACAAAACAATTAACTATTGAGAGTCTTGATCCCAAATAATAATCACATTAATAAAATTATATAAAAAAACAGCTCTTTCCTCAACTATAAACAACACCCCTCACAACCTCATCTCTTTTTACCATAAAAGCCTTGTACCATGATAATATTCCACAAAATGCCTCTCCAAAACCTCTTCCATATGTTATTTTCTTTTTGGTCACACCAAAATACAATATCTATATCCCTTAAGGAGGTTCTCAAAGAGACGACACTCAAGAGGAAAAATCTTCTCTCTGTCACATTCAATTTCTTTTATTTTCCTATCATTCCATCAACTTCCCTTTGATAAGTGTCATGAAAAATTTAGAATCATATATATGTACTATAATTTTATTCTTAAAATGGTATATACACCTTCAATTATCTTTTCTTCCCCTTTTTTAGAATAATGTAAGCATCGTTCATGATGTGTCGATTCACTGCCTTCGGGGAAAATGTTTTTTAATTTTATAATACCACTTTCGTGGCTATTAAAAAATCACTTAAATTTGGTAAATGAAATTTTTATATTTATATTAAAACTTATTTTGTATTTTGGAACCAGTATATATAAATAATATTAATTAATAAAACAAAACTAGTTTGTGATGGTCGATAAATGTCCAAAAATAATCTAAACAGTTATCATTAATGTTTTATCTAACGAATCTTAATTATATCTAAAAAAGAATATATTAGAACATTTAATCTTATTTAATTTAATTAATAGCATATAATTTATGTTTTGAAAAACCATTTATATTTTACAAGATATTTCATACATGTATATAGGTGAACCAGTCATGAAAACCTAGGAAAAAAACACTCCCAAATAAAAAATTGAATCTTATAACTCCTAAAAAATTATATAAATGAACATAATAAAATTATAGTAAATAAAATACTTTTTAAGAGGTTATTATTTATATTATTAGTGAATCTCATTTTATTATCAAATACATTAAGTGCAAGTGAAGAACACTTTCGAACATATGGTAAGGGATTCTCTTAGAACACCCATTTTCCTTTGGGTTATGATTTCTTTCAATTTTTATAAATTTAATTCTTAATTATTATTATGTAATACACCTAATTTTTTTTTGTTTTCCAGAAATATGTACTTATCTCAACAATTC
The DNA here is from genome assembly GCA_963277665.1 of Viscum album. Taxonomy (NCBI): domain Eukaryota; kingdom Viridiplantae; phylum Streptophyta; class Magnoliopsida; order Santalales; family Viscaceae; genus Viscum; species Viscum album. The sequence goes on along the minus strand of OY728121.1, from coordinate 216,248,953 downwards.
ATTCTTTTATGTGGAATACATGTTTTATAAGGTTCCATTTTCAATTCCCCCTGATTAAAAACCGTATTAAAAGGAACTACCTAATTTCTTACCCATTTCAATGTAAAATCCATTAAATTTTTTAAACTACCATTATTTTTCGAAATATTTTTCCTTTTTTAAGTAAGAAAAAATTTTAGTTAAATTATAGTTTTATGGAAGCCAATATGCCTTTTCCTCTTTAAAGACTCTTTTATATTTTCCCCTAAACCACACCAAAGTGGTTCATTTCTATATATTCTTAAACAATCTCTCCCATGTTTCAAAATCATCATCATATTTATATCATGGTATATGGTTATTTTCACTTCATATAGTATGTGTATGTTTTAAATCCATTCGTTCATGCACAGCTTTATGATACACCAATTTGATATTCGTTATGACAAGATTATGACCTCTATTTCATTCCACAGGTAACCCTGATGTCAATCCCTTGAGTTTGATTCTTAATGTGGAACACATATGGATCGATATGTTATGATGAATATGACATATAGTTCCCTAATTCATTGGGTAATGTTTAAACTCATGAGACATCATGTTGGGACCAGGAGTAAACATGATTCATCTATGGGGTTGTGTCCACCACATTTAATAGTCTTCCGATTTAGCCCAGATTCATTCTTATTTAATGTTATATGTTTGTCAAAAATACATATTATTCTATTTTTACATGATCCCATGTTCTACATGTTATTATTCCCAATTTTTATTCATGTTTTATTCCTTTTTTATGTAATCATGTTATACCTTATAACCCAGGTGTTATGATATTTTATTATATTTATTCTCTTGCTAGTATTTTTAGCTATTCCATTGGAAAATGTATTCCATAGGTTATCCTATATATATGTAAGATAATAATGTAATTTGGTAGTTCATTATGTATTATTAATACAAATATGTATTATTCTAATTCCATTTTTTTGTTTTATGTACCTAATCTTTCAAAGACACTAGCATTTATGATCCTTGGTTTGTATTTGATGGAAAATTATGCTTGAAATCATGTAACAATACGTTTAAAAGGATATGGAAACAATATAGGTAATTTATTTTATGTCACGGAATTTAAAAAGAACTTTCCCTTTTCAATGTAAAAAGGTTCTGAATTGTCCCTATTCAAAAAATGATATGTAGATTCATTTCACATTTTTTTGAAGAATCCATACCTATATTATTTTTAAAATGACAAAATATTCATTTGAAAAAATCTATGAATGATTAATAATTGGTGAGAATTCCTATTATAAATAATTTTTATATGGTTAAAAACATTTTTAAAAAACAAGGTTTTGGAAGAAAACTGATTTCTTACAAAAGAGAGAAATAATGTAAGATTTTATTAAAACATTTCCTCAATTAATTTAAGTACCAAAGAGTGGGAAATATTTATATTAGTTTAATAAATTTTAATAACCATATTAGAATAAAATAAAAGGTTTTATTAATCAATGATAAAATAATTTCATACTATTTAAATTCACGAATAAAAATTAACAATTAAAAGAAGATTATGACGTAAACAACTGAAAATATCATAACAATGAAATAAGAAAAAAATAATTAAAATATTATATGAGTCAAATATGAATAAACCTAAAATAATTTAATAAAAATATAACATAATAAAAATAAATTAGACACATAATCTATGCATTCCATAATCTACGGTGTTGAAATTTTACCCAATGAGTGGAAATTTAGTTAAGAAATTTATAAACTTAAGATCCATTTTGTTTGAATGTTATTTATCCTCGTTATAGTGGTTTTAAAAATTATATTAACTAATTAAAGAACTGTATTAATTATTATAATATCATATATGATCCTTTTACGACATCTAATTACCTATTAATTAATAATCTTTTATTATTTGCAATGTTTCTCGTTTTAATAGCCATGTTTTTTCTTCTATGTTTTATCATGAAGGATCTAGTTCTAGAGACTAATATATAGTTATATCATCTAAATAATAATTATTGGGAAATAATTATCATATTTTTACATCAATTTTATTTTTAAAACTAATCATGAAATATGGTTATTAAAAAATAAAGGATGTAATGATCATGGTGACGGTAGGTCGTACATACGCTTGATTAACATTCTCATTTTAAAATTATAATTTTGGATAGTAGGTAAGTAATATAATATAAATATATATTATTATTATAATATAAAAAAATTCATATCAAATACTTATATATCATCCATTATATGGGGTGATGAAAAGATATCCACATTGTTTCACGACAACGGTAATCCACACATACACGGATGATTTTAACGTCTTTACATGAGTGAAAATGAAAATATGGAAACAAAAATATATAAACTTTACTGAATGATAAATAGGTCATAAATAATATAATTATTTCATTTTTATCACATATAATCATTATAGTTATCTTTAACACCTTCCTTGTTATGTGTTAGTGAAATACAAATCAAAACATTTCAGAAGGTGGTGGTCTGCTGTACACACAAATGACAATATCATATATCCTATAGAGTGGAATGTAAAAAGATATATATATGATATATTGACTCAATAGATCTAAATATTTTTTAAATAATATATATATATATATATATATAACATATCCATTATCATATCCATCCTTGATATGTGGAAATTAAAAATGGAATGACTTTTGTTCGTGAGGCGGTAGTCCATAGTAAACATGAATGATGATTACTTCACCCATTTCATAGATGTGGAGATAATTTTTGTTTTCCCATATATAAAAATAAAAACCATATGTATGATAATGTATTTTTTACATCATTATGTTTTAATAAAAATTGATGTGTTAGAAGAAATAAAAAAAATAAAGACGCTCATTGAAGGACAAAACATCTTCTTCGTGTGTCCTCGTTACATTTTCACTAAAGCCTTAAAATTGTGTATTTATTCAAAAAATAAGGCTTATAGAATTATGATAGGGAATTTGGGATGTTATTTGGGCAGTTATTGGTTGATCCAATGTTGTTTAATGGTGTGATGTAGAGAGGAGTGGGGTGGACTTTTATAAGTGGGGGAAAGGACGGACAAGGAATTTTTTAAAAGAATTGAGTGCTCCCAAATTTGTTATGTGTCAAGAAGGTAATAAAATGTCCATTATCAAACTTTATTGGTGTAATGGTTTATATATTTCCATAAAATAGTTTTTATACCATTTTATGTGCTATTTTTACCCTTATCTTGATTGTTTAACCCCCCAGTAAACCCATTTTTACCTTAATAGTAGAAATTAATTTTTAATGCATTCACTAATATTTTTTGGATCAAAATTAATTTGAATATATTATAAATAATAAAATATTATTTAAGAAATATAGAATCTATATTTTTAATTCAATTCATAAAATTGGAAATTTTAATTTTCAATTAACCCCGTATACACAAAGAGAAACAAGGTTTTTAACTAAAAAATGTTCCAATGTTTAAAATGTTTTTATATCTAAATTCAAAATAAAAATGCTTCTAACACCATAAATTTTATTGATTAATATAATATTGAATAATTATTCATTAAAACCAATTGAAAACATAATTTATCCTTTTAAATATTCTAATCTAAAATATATTTTTCAATTATAAATTTTGTATTTTCTGATATTCATCAAAAAATGGAAATTCTCAAAAAAAAAATCCCCAAGAAATCCACTATAAGATAATTTTGGTATTCATATTTCCAAAATTAAGATTATTTTTTAATAATAATATTCTAAATGTATTAAAAAATTATTTTAAATTATTTCTGAATAGTGCAATGTAATCGTCTTTCAGAAAAAAATTTGTTTTTCAGAAACCATTTATTTTTCTTTTAAATGATTATTATTTTATTTATAATCAATAGATATATAATAATCATGTAAAAACTATATATTTTTATATTTTATTTAATCTAATTATTACCCACCATACCAACTTCATGGTGATAAGGGTCATATTAAATAATAATACAAATAGAATATTGTTGTTTGATAAAACTCGACCATGTGTGTAATGTAGGACATCACAGAAACTCATTATTGCATTTAACACTAGATGCTCTCAATGTTTCATGTAAAAAATATAAAATATTTTTTGTGTGTAATGAAAGATAAAACCAAATTTTTGGGTCTCATATGCTATTGAATACAAGGTTCTTATTTTATAATTTCAGGGAGTTACATTATGGCCCACTTACTCGTGATAGTTATTTCATTATTTTTTTTATTTTTTATATTTAATATTATATCACTCCCATAACTAATGAAAATGCACCAACTCTCCTATCATATACCCACTACCTGATCTATTTATCCCAAAAAAATCCTTCCAAAATTATATTTAAAATCTAAAGACATATTATAGGAACTTATCTTTATAAAAAACCATCCCAGGGGTCCTTAACAAGAGATTCAGAGGATGTTTCTCATAGAATAGGCATATATTCTTAACTATCATTTTCATGTTTCATTCTTCTTATACTTTCTATAAATCATTTATATCCATACTAACATAATGAATCAACTATTATAAATATAATAAGGTATTATTATGATATGGGAGAACAATTTTCCACCTATATTCTATAAAATGGAAAATTAAAGTATTTCTCATGTGTATATGTCTAATGTGGAATCCACATTGTGATTTGAATCATTTTTATATCACCATACATCAAGGTTGGTTATTATGATATATTTAATATTTTTAAATTATATCTATGAAATAATTATTCTTATATAATTATATTATATCATCCACCTTATTACCTTTCCATATATTAGAAAACAATCATATATTATGTGTGTACTTATAGACTGCCACCTCAATGAAAAGATATGATTCGTTTTTCATCACCAATTTATATGAACAATTAGGTAATTTTATATGATGAATAAATAGGATATATATTTCATTATTAATATTATAGATATTATGAAACCATGACCAAGGTGAATGTATCAGACTAATTTAACCCAAATATATATGCAAAACAAACCAGTTTGGAACTCGAATGATCATTTGAAAGATGAAATTATTTATAAAAGGATAAATTGAAATTATAATGGATGTATACATAGTTTTATATTTTTGAATAAGGTTCTAAAATATGTGTATAATAATTATATATTTATTATTTTATAAATTTTAAAACATAATAAGAAACATGAAATTTGATTTAAGGGTTTATTTTACAAACTTGTTTCATTTCTGGATTTTATATTCTAAATTTCCATTTTGGGAAATTATATGGATCTTATTATTTAAACCACATCCATTATATTCCCTTAATTTATTCATATAATTATAATTTATTAGTACTATTTTATCATATTCGATACTAATAATGATAAAAAAATTGAAGAAAATTCAACCACATTTCCTCTATTGTCATTGAACATTTTGACCAATATATGTATTGTTAAAAAAATAGTGGAATTTTTACCTATAATTAGAATGTTTTTAAAATTTCATTTTCATTACATTTTAAATTATTTCTAATTTCTTAAATGGAAATTTTTGAATGAAATGTTTTCTAAACATGCCATTTTAGATAATTGGAAATGTTTGAATACAATGTGTTCTTATAACATATATGCTATTATTATATTTTATTGAAATATTGACCACCCATTTATCTAAAGTTTCATTTACATTTTTTTTGGTTTTTTCAAAGAAAATAATTTTCTCAATATTTAGAGAATTTTTAGTTAATTTTTTTAAAATGAAGGGACATTATTCTAATGTTTCTATATAATGGTTTTAATTTTATTTTCAAGGTATTTTCTTTTATGTGAAAATCATTTTTTTATTGTTATTATTTTTTGGGAAGAAATATTATCATAACATACATTTTCATCCTCTGTATAGATTATGATGATAATAATATAATAATTATTCAAAAAATCTCATTTCGTACCCTTGTGATAACTAATTTATGATGAAACCTTTAGGAGGACCATTTAACTTCATTATGTTATACTATCGTAATATGAGAAAATGTTTTTGAAACATGTTACCTTTCCATGTGTTATGATATAATGATAAGTTGAAATTTTTGTTATCTTATAGTACACATATATATGGTTTTTAGTATGTAATAGGTTATCCACGAATTTTACTACACCCCAAAATGTTGGTAAAATATATATATCTCATTAGATAATTAGAAATATAATGAGTAGTGAACCTAATTTAGTCTGGTAATCTACCAAATATGATAGTTTTTGGAGTTATCTTTGAATTTGGAAATTGTGGAATCTGGAGTGAACCCAATGCACTATAATTGTTCCTCTTATGTGCCACGACTTGAAAAATTATTTTATATACTTATTTTTTTGATAAAAACTTATTCTTAATGCTTATGATATGTTCGCTTAGATCATGGTTGATTATTTATGATTTCACACACTTAATATTTATGATTTTTTTATGACATATCCCTTTTCCATGATTTGTGATTAATTATATTGGATTGGTTCAGTATGATTATTGTATGTTATGATACTATTGTCATTACCTTATTATCATTTGATACTAACTTATTATAATTAATTAATATCTGTTATCTTTACCCAAACATTGCTTCTAATCTATCCCTTTGTTATGTTTCCATTTCCAATGTTCTGAATAGAGGTTTCAAGTAGGGTATGTCTAAAAATTGTATAAGGTGGGAATCAAATTATGGGTAATATTGATGTTCTCTCTAGAAATAAGATAAATATTTATATAATATCCAAAGATACTAAACCATTAAAGTTCTATTTAATGTATTTTTATGATATATATTGAATATTTAACATAAATTATGTAATATATATGAAAAAAATATTGGTTTTTCTAACATTTCATTTTATAATAGATGAATCTCTTATTTAGTGTAGCATCCTTCATTTTATTCTTCTAGGGTATGTTTTGTAAAACAAATTTATTTTTCATATATCACAAGTAATTTCCATCTTCACTTCTATTTTTACACTATTATATTTTATAAACTCCTTCCATTAATATTATTTTACTTATTCTTAGTTAGTCTATACCATCACACATCATCATTTTTAAAAAATATGGTTGAATTTATATATTATTATTCAACACATTAAAATATGATTTTTATAGATAGATTTAAATGATTCTATGAAATTCCTTGAAATATTAGAATATTTATCCTTATTTTTTATTATATCCCTATTTATATTGGCCTTCATTAAAACACCCCAGGATTAAAATATTTTTTTTATCTTTAAATAAATATTATATTGAATAGATTATTCCCTGCACAATGGCGAAGTAAAATTAAATGTGATATATTTTATTGCGATATAATTTTATAACTCAAGATAAATATTAATATGTTATGATTAATCGATATGAAACATCATTAATAAAATCATGAGTTGAATAAAGCCCCATGTAAATATAAATACCATAAAAAAACCGCTATCCTCGTGGTTTTGCATGAAGATCATCACGCTTATTGGAATTATAGTTATAAGTTAGAGAATTTGAAATAGAATAGACATATTCAGTGAGAAGTAAATGAATATGATGAATGATTTAATGAATTTAAATAATGATATATAAATATATTGGAATGAAATATATTCATTATATATATATGGTCATTGGATAAAAAATCACTGATAAAATGAAAATTTTATATATACTCATTGGGAATCACAAATTGGTTTGTTCTGTGACAAAAAATAATTCAATTCTACAACAAAATAAAGTGATAATGTTTAATTACAATATTTTATGAAAAATATATATTTACATATATATTATTATTATTAAAATTATTTCATTTATTTATAATATCTAAAATAAATATTATTAGTCAAAACAATAATAAAATTAATATTTTATTAGTTGAATAATTATTTAAATAGGATGTGATTGAAAATTTTAATGTTATAAAATATTATTATTCAATGAACAATTTTTTAGGTATTTTGTATTTTAACCATAAAAATTGAAAATGAAAACTTCATAATAATGATTCTTATGTATTTATTAATTTAATAAAAATATATATTAACACTTATTTAATTGATAATTAATATAAAATACGAATAAGAAATCATAAAGAATTATATATATATATATATATAGTTTTTAATATCTCCTATAATCATTTAAAAGTAATTATTATCATATTTGAAATCTATAAATATTATATAGAGTCAAATTGGAAATTATTAACAATTAAATTAACTATGGATTTCAATTACATGTTTGGAATAAAAATTAGTTACCTTGGTAAAAACAATTAGTGACCAAGACAAAGGTAAAATGAGGTAAACATTGTTTAAAATAAGTGGTTATGGCATAAAATATCATAAAATATCATCTCAATATGTATTTAAGAGATATTCCTCATCAAACCCATATCTAATCTCAATAAATGTCATATTTTTGTCCAAATTATTTTGAAAATGAAAAATATACACCTTATAAAATGAATATTGTTTAAAATGGGACTCAAAACTCACTAAAAAAGGAACCCTCCCACACCCATAAAAACCAATAAAATTATTCTTTTTCATTGCGAAACAATATTCATTTCCTGCTCACAAATCCATATTATTTTTTTTATTTCATATGATTTCAAGAAGGAATCATACACTTTTTTTCTAAGTGAACCCATGTTGAGGAGAAAATTCATCATATATCTAAGTTGTTATATTACTTTTAAATTACCATTTCATATCCAATATTTGTTGTAACGCCCCGACCCCAGAAGCCCAGAGTTGGTGCATTATGATGTATCATTGGTACGATCACAAAAGATCAAGTCTCGAAAGACTGATTACTTTAGTAGCCTTGGAAGTACTAGATACATTCATAAGGTTTACATTACATCATAAAATGGAAAACTACAAAAACATTATTTCCATAGACAAAAATTAGATCCCATAGACTATCCCCATAGGTTAGTCATAATATACTTATTCGCATCCTAGGAAATATAAAAAATATAAAGGGGTGAGCTCAGATGCTCAGTAAGGATAATAATATAGTGTAATCTTTCCTAAATAAGCATAAAAATTTAAGGTAATGTATAAAACTAAAACAAAAGACTTTTCAACATAAACCTCATTATAATATGGAAAATATAAATCAAAATAATGCCATTTACTTACTCCCATGGATATTCTACTAGTCGAATAATCACATGAAATATCAATATCCACTTTCTTAATGATGGAATAAATAATGCCATACTTCATAAACACATAGTCAAGGAATTGTGCTAAGACTAAAAATAAGATTTTTTCAAGGCCTTGTACCAAGACACTTGTTTGTCTTGTAAGACCAACTGATGCATCGAGGTGCTATAAAGGGCTCCACCCGTCACATAATAAGTCCAATTCATTCCTCATATGAAAATGTTTCAAACATAACAGAAATATTCGTATTGAAACTAGCATACGAAATTTCAATAATTTATCCATAAACCATGAATGGTATAAAATAAAACATCCATATTCAATCATATCACAAATCCATCAATACAATATGGACGTTTTTTTCCACAATAAATCAACTTCAAATAAGCATAAAATCTATCAAAGGATGTTGACATAGATAAAATCAAAACCTTTTTTAGAGAAATATATATATCTATTTTGAAATAATTTAAGAAATAATTTATTTTGAAAATATTCTTCTAAGCTTGTAATGGAAGCTTCAACGATGTTATAATGGCGGAAAATAGCCGCACCTGCCGTATAAGATAAATAAACATTTTTACCTTAATTTTGTCAAAAAGTTCATAAAGTACCTTGTTTGGAAAATGACAGAAGGATTCATTTCAAATCATATATGGTCAATTAAGGGTATAAATTATTTTACCCCATTGTCTAGTAAATAATAATTTTTTTTGGAAATACATTTTTAAGAAACATGGATGTGGATGATAAAGAGGTCCCAGTAGATACTTACTTAAAAACATCCTCAGATAATAAAGAGACTGTGAGATTAACCCTTAATTCATTATAATAAATCGAGTCTTATGAACAATAGTCAATAACCACCAAATTAATCACATAATATCATGAATATAAAGAGAATCATGATAATATATATGAAATGACAGAGCACAATACACCATATGTAATAAATAAGTGGTGAACAATGGAAATATCATAGAATTAAAAGTGTTATAAGAAACCCCTTACCTTTTACTTTTCCTTGGTAGAGTGTAGGTTGACCTCCTTTATAATGGTGAAATAATGTTTATTAAATTATACAATAATTATATACATTAATATGATATCGTATATGACCTTTTAACATTGCTTTGTGAATAATATCTTAGTATTATCGTCGTTTCGAGTGTTAACTGATTCATTTTCCTTTATATGATTTGTTACGTAATTAATGATTGTTAGAGATAGGATTTATATTATTCATATTCATAATGATATTAAGTCTTTAAACATTATTTTTAATCATCCAATGAAAATTAGTCTTAATGGATACGATGGGGAATGAATCTCATCGTGTTCGTAGAGACGGTAATCCATACATACGCACGAGCGACAATACCATTATTTTGATATTAAAATAATATATAATTGGATGTTATATCATATATAAATAATAATTATCTTGTTATATTTTTTATTTACATCAATTACACATCATTATTGTACCCATCCAAATAATAATGTATTGAATAACAATTACACCACGACTTGGAGACGGTAAGCCGTATGTACGCACCTACAGTGACATGTTATTCAAAGGATGGATAGAATAATGAATATGGTTGTACCATATTTATAATAACATCACAATATATAGAATATACTGGAGTTATTATTTTATAATGGAAAAAACAAAGAAAGAGGAAGTGGAAGAAGAATGGAACCTGAAAGAGGTGATGAAATATTTACCACTTCTTCGGGTGGTTCCTTTTTATTTGATCAAAGGGCTCCGTAGGATGGATTTATGACTAAATGAAGGCCTATAGGATGAAGGGATTATAGTTGAGAGGGTATTTGGGCAGGGGTTGGCCCAACCAAATGGCTATGAAGGTGTGAATTAGAGATAAGGGGAAGTGCTCTTTTATAAGAGGGGTGAGGGACACCTTAGGGAAAGTTAGAAATATTATTTTATAATAAAATCTTTTTAGGTTTATAATGGCTCCAAAATGAATTATTTAAAGGATAATGTGGGGATGGGTTGAAAATCACTCAACCAATAGGTTTTATACAGGTTTAGGTCACTATATTAACTTTATCTTTTAGATTTAACTCTTAGTTAAATAGTTTGACATTTACCGTGTCTCTTTGTATTTTTATATTATATGGTTAATAAACTTACTATATAATTTTAAGAGAACCCGAAGTGGATCATTAATGATAAACATATAACTATATAAGTCTTTTTGAAGAACCTTCGATTTTTAAGAATAAAATATCAATTAATAATATAATATTGTTTTTAAAAACTTTTTTATGTCAATTTTGATACAATTTGGTATTTTGTTTTTGGTAAATTCATAACAGCATTATTACTTCGAAAACAATTCATCTAACTAATAGTAAAATTTCATATTAACATATAAAATCAGTGTAATTCATAAAAAGTCTCAAATTATATTTATTTGGGTATTTATAATATCAATTATTTAATATTTCATTAATACGGTAATTACTACATCATCATTGTGTCATAAATAAATTTAGTTATTTAATGTATAAAAATTATAAATAAAATACCATTATGTAGGAAATATTTTTATCTTTCTAATGAATATTTATAGTATAATTTATATTATGTATAACTCTATATTAAAAATGTTTAATTATTAAACATTGATTTTATCTCTTTTAACTATTCTTTAAATAAAATAATAATTAATGTCCTTATCTAATCCAAGTGGACCAAAAAGGTTCATATTTTATTTCTAAGGTTTTTTGGTCGAATTATACTTATATAATAGAATTAGTACATGTGTTTGGGTAATAATAATATCATTTTTACCCTTAATTACTCAATTTACTTTTAACCGTGGTAAATAAAAGTAAAAAGATACTATTCACCAAAAAATTATTTTCATCTTATTGAACCAAATTTTACTTACTGATATCAACCATGTCTCTCTAATTTTTGAAATTCAACTCATAGAAGCTGTAAAATTATGTTTTACGTAAATTTTCAAATGCTCCTAGGAGGTGGGTAAAAGACGGTAAAAAGTTCAATAAAGTTTTTATATATCTAAAATTATTATAAACTGAATCTGATGAATTATATAGAAATTATATAGGTATTATGTTTCTATTTTGACCCAAAATAAATTTAAATAAAATAAATAATTATTTAAATAAAAATTTGGTTTTAAACTCTAACTCAGTGTTTTTCACTATTCATCAAAAAATGAAAGTTTTTAGAAAAATACCAAAAATTCACCCTAAGCTTATTTCATCATTATAAATCCAAAAATGATTTCCATTTTGAATGATAAAATTTATAAAATTGAAAAAAGTGGGTATTACTATTCATAACAGCTAGTTTGATTGGTTTTGGTGTCTTAGAACTCAAAGTTGCGTACAACACACGCTATTGTATTATTCAAAGAGAAGTGTACCGTGGAAGCTTAGGTTGTTACATTATCCCCTGCTTCAAATAATTTTGTCCTCGAAATTTCAAGAATATTACTACATAAAAAGACTCAGGTGGTTCTTCATCATAAGTTCCTCGGGTTCCTACATTGCCTCTTCTATCTTATTGTTTCTCCATAGAACTTTTAACAGAAGAGTCGTCCGGTTTTTCAGCACTTGTTCTCTTGTATCAAGAATCTTGATAGGCCCTTCACAATAAGACATATCAGGTTCTAGTTCTAATTCCTCCTCGGTGAGTACATGCGTTGGGTCAGGCATGTATTTTTTCAACAGTGATACGTGGAACACATCGTGAACTTTGGAGAGACTTGGCGGAATTTCCAAACTGTAAGTTACATCCCCAATTCGTTCTAGAATTTCGAAAGGTCTGATGCACTTAGGACTTAATTTACCCTTCTTACAGAAACTTATAACACCCTTCCATGGAGATACCTTCATGAAAACATGATCTCCGACCTGAAATTCCAAATCCTTCCTTTAGTTATCGGCATATATTTCCTACATACTTTGAGCTGATATGATGTGGTTTTGGATTACCCTCACCTTTTCCATCGTTTCCTCCACTAGTTCTGGGTCTACGAGTTTTCTTTCACTAACATCATCCCAACAGGTTGGTGTGTGACATCTCTTTCTATATAACGCTTCATATGGTGCCATCTAAATACTTGAATGTAATCATTTATTAAAGTAAAATTCGACCAGAGGTAAATATTGATCCCACATACATTGAAAGTCATGTGAGCATGATCTCAATATGTCTTATGATGTTTGAATAGTCTGTTCTAATTGTCTGTCATTTTGGGGGTGGTAGATAGTGCTCAAACGAACTTCAGTATCTAGGAATTTTTAAATAATTTTTTAGAATCCTAATGTAAAACATGGATCACGATAAAAAAAATCGATAGGGTTACTCCATGAATTCTCACATCATTATTAATAAATAGTTTTTCTGGACATTCAAGTGGTAAATATTCTCTTATAGCAAGAAAATGTAGCGACTTGGTTTGATGATAAACAATGCCCCATATTGCATCATTATTTATAGGAGTATTTGGTAGCCCCATGACAAAGTCCATCGTGATATCATCCCATTTCCACTCAAGTATGGGAAGAGGTTGCATGACTCCTCCAGGATGTTTCCTTCATTCTTTCACTTGTTGAAAAACCATACATCTTGACACAAAATCAGTAATCTCTCTCTTCATATTGTCCCACCAAAAATGTTCCTTCAAATATCTATAAATATTAATGCTACCAGGGTGTATAAAGAAATTGGAACTATGAGCATCATCCTACAATTCATTTTCTAGATCAGGTTTATCAGGAACACAAAGCCTCTTCCCAAATTTCAAAATTCCATCTTCATACACAAAGTCACTCAATCTCCCATCATTCACAACTTTAATCTTCTTTTGAAACTCTCCATCATTGGTCTGGGAACTCTTTATCCTTTCTAGTAAATATGATTTGGCAACCATTTTAAAAAGTATTGATGTTTCACCATTCATTGTTATCCCCATGTCCAACTTTACTAGATCCCTGAAAATAAGATCTCTTTCAACTCTCATCTTGTTCAAAACTCAATGATCCTTTCTGCTCAATGCATCTTCCACCTTATATGCCTTCCCCGGGTGGTAGTGTATATCTCAATAATAATCCTTGAGTAGTTCAATCCATTTCCTTTGCCTCATGTTGAGTTCTTATGTGAGAAAATATACTTCAAACTCTTTTGATCGGTATATATCTCACATTTTTCACCATAGAGATAATGTCTCCATATATTCAAAACAATGATTATAGCTGCTAACTCATGATCATGAGTGGGATTGTTTTGTTCATGAATTTTTAGCTGTCATGATCAATAGGAAATAACTATATCATTCTGTATAAGGAAACAAACAAGTACTTTCTTTGAAGCATCACTGTAAATAACAAACCCATCATTCCCTGATGGTAGAGTCAATATAGAAACATTGACTAATCTTATCTTCAGTTCTTCAAAAAAAAATTCACACTCTTTTGTACAAAAAATTTAACCCCTTTTCGTGTGAGCTTTGTTAATGGGTTAGCCAACTTGGAAAAATTCTAGACAAAATGTCAATAATAACCTGCTAAACCAATAAAACTACGTACCTCAGTTATACTCATTGGTGTTGGCCATTCTTGGATTTCTATTGTCTTATAAGGATCAACACAGATTCCATCCTTTGAGACAATATGGCCATGAAAAGAAATCTCCTGAATCCCGAATTCACACTTGCTAAACATCACATATAATTCATGTATTCTAAGAGTCTTTAGAATAATGTTCAAGTGATTTTCATGATCTTCGTATCTTTTGGGGTATACCAAGACATCATCAACAAATACCACTAAAAATTCATCAATATATTACTTGAAAACTCTATTCATTAGATCCATGAAGATAGAGGGTGCATTAGTCAATCCAAAATGCAAACCTATAAACTCGTAATGCCCGTACCTGGTTCAAAATTCTATTTTCAGAATGTCTTCCTTCTTCACACACAACTAATGATATCCAGATCTAAGGTAAATCTTTTAAAAGTGTTTAGATCCATGAAGTTGGTCAGATAAATCATCAATGCGAGGTTGGGGATACATGTTTTTTATTGTTATAGCATTGATCTCCCAGTATTCAATGCACAACCTCATAGATCCATCATTCTTCTTAACAAAAAGAACATGGGCTCCCCATGGAGAAACACTAGCTCGATTAAATCCCTTATTACTCAATTCCTCTACTTGTTTCTTTAGTTCCACTAATTCCAATGTGGCCATTCTATAAGGGGTTTTCGATATGGGCCATGAACCAGGAATTAAGTCAATTAAAAGCTCAATTTCTCATTCTAGAGGATGTCCAGGTAAATCCTCTAGAAATACATCAACATAATCTTTCACAATAGGTACATCCTCTATTTGAACATTCTTTTCCTCACCCAAATTTATTTCATTCTCCTCTTCCCCAATAATTGAATTTATTTGAGATACTGGGGGTGGATCTAGATAAGAATTAGGTGGACACATTTCTTCTCTAAAGATAAGGTACTCCTTATCAGCATAAAAAATTGTAACCTCCTTCTTCTTATAAGTTTTTTTTGCATCATGGTCTGAAAACCAATCCATACCGAGGATTATATCGAATTCAATCATTGGTATGATGATGATATTAGTAGATAAATAATGTTTGTATGCCTTAATGGGAATTAATTCACAAAACTATGTTACAATGATACTTCCCTTAAAATTTTTGACTAAAAAATCTCTTGTTAAATCAAATTGGAAATATCTAACTTTCTTAGCAAAATGGGAAGATATGAAACAATGAAATGATCCCGAATAAAATAAATCATTGGGTAAACTTGAGGAAACCATTAAATTACCGGCCACCATGTCTTTCAGAGCTTCAACCTCATTATTAGTAATAGAATAAGATTGACCTTGATCCCTTGGCTTTTTCTGAGGTATGTTACCCTAACGCTTAGGAAATTAATTCTCATAATTCCCCCTTTCTCTAAAATTTTAGCATTCAACATCAACAACCTATTTCTTCCCCTTACAATCACGAGCTTGGTGGCCTTTTTCACCACACTTATAACAGACTCACATTCCCTTCAGGCAAGTACCAGAGTGTTTCTTACCACAGTTACTACAGGATGGATATTCAACTTTTCCCTTATTCCCCTTATTTCCATTTCCATAGTGTTCAGCAGATCTCTTCTTCTCTTTCTTTTCTATAAAGTCGTAAGACGTAGAGAATTAATTTTCTGTCTTGATAGAACATGAGACAATATCTTCGTATGACAAGAAGGATTTTGAGACTAAATATTGATGGAGGAATGGTTTTAACCAATCAAATAAACAATCAATCTTACTTATTGCATTACGTATATAATCTTTAGTATGCCTCACAAACCTTGTAATGTTAACATCATACATTGCAACATTCTCATCCTCATTTTTCCTCAGACTCATAAATTGTATTTTCATATCTGCTTGATGTTAATGAGGAAAATATTTTTCTATGAAAATTTCTTTAAACTACCTCCATTTCATATTTTATACTTCATCATCTTCTTTTGTGTTTTGAATCAATGACCACCATTGATCAGCATCTCGAGTGAGGCGGTAAACTGCCATGACAACTTTTTCCATTTTTCTACTTCTTAAGGCATGGAATATTTTTCTCTAAGGATTTTATCCATTACTCAGCTACTAGTGGATTTGTACTCCCATTAAATTTTTGTGGTTCTTGCCTCATCAAGCGATCTAACATTGATCCTCCATGCTACGGATCAGGGTGCTGCATATGGGTAAGGTTATTATTCATAACCTGAGTGAGTTATCCCAGTATGGTGATTAGCTGATCAGAACCAGTTGCATCACTAGCTCTACTATAATTATATTGAGTAGGAGGGAAATCCCTACATGGAGTGTGTTCATTGATACCGTTTTCATTCCATCCATAATGCACCATTTCTAATCAATGGCATATAGTAGATTAGTTTATGAATCAGAATACATAAATTAAAACTTGTAAAACACATAACATAAATTGAAAGGTTTATGGATATAATACATAATCATAAAAAATGTTTTCATTGAGCAATTATATACACATAAACCCTTCATAATGGTTTGTAAATAAAATGAGAATGATCCTAATCATATCCCCTGGGAGTGTCGTAACCAAGAGTGCAACAAGGCCCGTTGTCATCCACCAGTTCCCTTTGGAGTCTAGCTCAAAGCAGTTTTTTTGGGTTTTACCCCTAGGTACATCTATGCTAGAGCCTCCTCTACCTGCTCATATCCAGACAGGGATGTATTTCTTGGAAAACTCAAAAAATCCTTACAATACCAAAATTCTAGGAAGTTCTTCTATACTAATCCTCAAAGTCTATCTTAGGGTAATATGCTCTAATATGAGTTTATCTAAATTTCGATTCCAAGGTTTATACTAAACTTCCTCTGATACCACGTTTAACGCCCTAACACTAGAAGCACAAAGTCAGTGCATTATTACGTATCATTGATATGATCACAAAATATCAAGTCTCGAAAGACCGATTTGTATAGTAACCCTAGAAGTACTAGATAGATTCACAAGCATTACATTACTTCATAAAATGGAAAAATACAACAAAATTGTTTCCATAGACAACACTGAGATCCCATAGACTATCCCTACAGGTTAGTCATAATATAATTCTTCACATCCTGGGAAAAATAAAACATAGAAAGGGGTGACCTCAGATGCTCAGTAAGGATAACAATATAACAGAAACTTTCATAAATAAGCATAAACATTTAAGGAAATTTATAAAACTGAAACAAAAGACTTTTTAACATAAACTTCATCATAATACGGAAAATATAAATCAAAATAATTACATTTAATTACTCACATGGATATTCTACTAGTCGAATAATCACATGAAATATCAATAGCCACTTTCATAATGATGGAATGAATAATGCCAGACTTCATAAACACATAGTCAATGCCCTATGCCAAGACTACAAAAAATATTTTGTCAAGGTCTTGTTCCAATACACTAGTTTGTCTTGTGAGACCTATAGATGGATCAAGGAGCTATATTTGGCTCCACCTGTCACATACTTAGTCCAATGCATTCTTAATATTAAAAGGTTTCTAACATAACATAAACATTCATATTGAAACTACCATACAAAATGTCAATACATTATCCATAAACCATGAATGGTATGAAATAACACATCCATAGTCAAACTTATCACACAACCTTAAATACAATAAGGAAGTTTTGTATCATAATAAATCAACTTCAAATAAGCTTAATATCTATCAAAGTATGTTGACATAAATGAAATAAAAACCTTTTTTAGAGAAACATATCTTTCTTTTTTGAAATAATTAAATCAAACATTTATTTTGAAAATATTCTTATAAGATTTAAAACGAATCTTCGATGATGTTATAATGTTGAAAAATAGTTGCACCCACCGTATAAGTTAAAAAAAACATTCTTACCTTAATTTTGTCAAAAAAGTCATGAAGTACATGGTCTGGAAAACGATAGAAAGATTCCTTTCAAAACATATAAGGTCAAATAAGGGTATAAATGAATTTACCCCATTGTCTAGTAAATTGTAAAAATATTTTTTAATAAATTTTTAAGAAACATAGATGGGGACGATAAAGAGGTTCTAGTAGATACTTACTTAAAACAACCTCAGATAATAAAGATATTGTGAAATTAAACCTTACCTCTTTGTAATCAATCGAGTCATATAAAAAATAGTCAATAACCACCAAATGAATCATAGAATATCATGAATTTAAAGATAATCATGATAATATATATCAAATGGTAGTACACAATACACCAAATGCAATAAATAAGTGGCGAACAATGGAAATCTCACAGAATTAAAAGTGAGATAAGAAACCCCTTACCTTGTACATTTCCTTGGTCGAGGGAAGGTTGACCTCCATTATAATAGTGAAATAATTGTTATTAAATTATACATGAATTATATACATTAAGATTATATCATATATGATCTTTTATCATTGCTTTGTAAATAATATCTTAGTATTATCATCATTTCGTGTGTGAACTGATTCATTTTCCATTATATGCTCTATTACGTAAGTAAGGATTTATATGGATAGGATGTTTCTTATTCGTATTCAGAATTATATTATGCCTTTAAACATTATTGGTAATCATCTAATTAATATTAGTCTTGAATGGATACGATGGGTAATGAATCTCATCGTGTTCATGGAGATGGTAATCGTACGTACGCACGAGCGACAATATCATTCTTTTGATATTAAAATTGTAAAGACCTGTAAAATTCAAGGGAAATTTTTTCTTAATTTTCTTAGGGATTTTACAAGAACGTTGTTTCTGACGGTGCCTGATTCCGAGACCCGGTGTGTCCGAAATCAATTTCCATAGTTAGGCTCGGGTACGTTCAGTGAACGAACGAGCGGGATTTTCTAACTTTTGAACCGGTGCTCGGAATTGAAATCCCAGGGCACTAATGAACTCACAACGCCGATAATTGCTTAAGAATAACCCTTTCTAGAGTTTCATTTTCTCAGGATGTGTTGTTTAGATAAGTGAGGGATAATAATATAATTGTTTTAAAATTATATTTTTCTTTTCTTGTTAAGTGGATTAATTGTTGTGTCACAAAACTTTTCCCCTCTCTTATGTGGTTATAACCTAAGTAAGGGAGTTGGGGGTGAGACCCACTTGTAGTTAACTACCTGTGTGAGGATTTAAGTGGGGTGGGGCCCACACGAGCCCAACCCCTCACCTTCTTCTAAGATTCATAACCCTTTTCCCTCTTATTTTTGTAACTCTCAAAGAAAACCCCCTCTTTTAATTAGGTAACGCACCCGCACCCCCCTTTAATTGAAAAGTCAACTCTTCAATTGTGTAGGTTTTTGAAGTAATTAATTCTTGGATTTGTTTGAATTTCAAATGAATTATTTTGGCTTGTGTGTTAATTAAATAAGACTAAGTCTTATTTCGTGGGAGGATAGTTGATGGTGCGAAAGGATTTGGGGAGGAAAGCTCTAAGTTCCGAAGGACGTTCTTCCTCATTGAAGAATGTGAAGAACGCACCGTCACTGTTGAAGAACGCCGACCTCCGATGAAGGACGACGGTGAGAGACGTCTTCCTTGGAGATCGATGACGCGACGCCGTGTACCGCGATGCCAAAGACCCTCTCCTTCCGCGACGCCTTCTTCCGCGACGAACCTTCGTTCAACGATTACATCAGGTAGGTGGATTATTTTGAGAATGGTTTTATTCCCTTGGTTGTTCATTCTAAAACAAAGAACCCAGATCAACTCATCATTAAGTTGATCCGCGAATGTTTCATTTTGTGGGTTGAAAAATTGGTATGATTCTTTTTATTTAAGAGGTTGTAGGGGTTTATTTATTTTGTTTGTTCATGATTACTTCATCGTTGGTTTATCGTCTATTTTGAACCACCTGTTATCGCAATAACGGGAGGAGGTCGGATCGCACAAACACGGCCGACCCTCCTCCCCCTTGTTGGTTGTTTTTTGTTGCGGCTCGTGTAAGGCGGCGCGGTGTCGAAGCACCGTGTGGAAAATTTTAAAGAAAGGGCGGAGAAACGCGGTGCCGTCGTGCTGCGCCATTGGAAACAAACTAATCTGCGGCGCCGTCGTGCTACACCAAAGAACCTTGAAGTAACCTCGAAGCACCACGACCGGAGTGGGGCCGCAACCGGTTTCGGGCCGTGGCAGAGCAGGGGAACCGACGACCGGTTCCGGACCGCCGGCGTCGGAGCAGGGGGACCGGCCTTGCCGGTCCCGTGTCGGCAGCAGCCGGCCGGCCGGTGCGGGTCGACCGGTCAGGGGAAGAGCTGGGGGTTACAAACCCCCGACGGCTAGCTCGAGCGGCCCCCCATTATTGGGGCTGCCGTTACGAAAACCAGGGGCAGACGCCCCCCCCCCCCCCCCCCCCCCATCGGCTCGGCCGTTCGGCCGAGCCACCTGGCTAGCGCGCTGGGCCGCCAGCACGCCGGGCCGCTGAGCCGGGCCGGCTCCCCAAGCCGGGCCGGACCCGGACCCGGGTCAGGTCGACCCGGTTCGGGCCGACCAAGTGGGGGTTGGGCCGGGCCGGGCCGGGCCCAGACCCCCCCATTTCGGATTGTTTCCGTTCGAACGTCCATAACTTGGGCTACAGACCTCCGATCGACGCACCGTCAGTTGCGATGCAATACTTGGATCGAGACGGTCGTTTGGGTATATTAAACTTAAGGTTTCAGAGAACTTTGGGTTTGGTCGGGTTGGTTCGGATACGAAACCAACCGGGCCCTCGGAGCGGAAACACTTATATCTTGAGCTCCGGACGTCCGATTGACGTGACGTCAACTTTGTTGGTTTCATATTGTTGAGAAGGAACTTTTGGCATACTCCGCTCGAGTTTTGGATGAAGTTGAATAGTGGCCGGGTTGGATTGTACCCGAAATCCAGCCGGGCCCCTGGAACAGAAAAGCTGATAACTTTCAGACTGGACGTCCGTTTGACGAACCGTCAGCGGCGTTGGCGATCACGTGGAGAAACGGTCCATATGAGTATACCCTATGAGAGTTCGGGGTACAGTTGAAATACGTCTGGGTTGGTTCGCACATGAAACCAACCGGGCCCCGGGGACGAAAAGGCTAATAACTCACAGACCGGGCGTCCGATTGACGCACCGTCTATTGCGTTGAGACCCCTATGATGAGGCGGTCCTTTGAGATACTTTTTCGCGGGACTTTGAGATAATTGGAGTATCAACCTATAGCTCGTGGAGCAGAACCTCCTAGAGACGAGCGTCCGGAGTACGGAGACCGTATAACCGACTGAGACCTGACGACTGCTTGACCGTCTCGGCTTGGAGTGAGTCGACTGGCCCAGTGGATGGAGCAATACTTGTTTGGGTGCATACCCATGGCAGACAGAGCAATACCTGTGTGATAGTGCATACCCACGGTACTCGTCCGGAGAGTACCTCTGCAGGCTATTAGGGGGTGTGCACTACTGTGTTTGGGTGGTAGACCCCGACGGGAAGCACTACTGTGTTTGGGTGGCTAGCCCGCAGTACTCGACAGGAGGAGTACCTCAGTAGTCTTAGGTTAATGAGTAGTACCTCAGAGTCGTGACATGACCACTTTACACTCCAGAGATGGGGCTCTTCAACCGTTACGGTTTCGATAATGAAAATCCTGGTTTGATCTGAGTCTATGACCTTTGTGTTTACCTCATGATTGAGATGGGTCACTTGATAAGTTAGGTATATGTATGGGAATATACCTGGGTAGTGGTTATCCGTTGATTTCATAATCTTTGTGTTTTCTCATGATTGATATGGGTTACTTGATAACTTAGGTATATGTATGGGAATGTACATAAGTAGAGGTTATCTGTTGAGATCTTCTTTGTGGTTATCCTTGTTGGTTTTAGTGATACCTTGAGGGTCTCAGGGTCCCTACTGAGTATCGTATACTCACCCCTGCACGGGCTATGCCCGCACCTTGTTGTGTTGGTTGCAGACGACGGGCAGCGCTGACAGAGGCCGAGTATTCGAGGACTGGACGGTACCCGGAGGTGGACCACACAGCGAGTTAGTATCCGGAGGTGGACTTGACGACGAGACGACACTCAGAGGAGGTTGACGGGTGAGAGCATTGTGGAGGCTATCTGTACCTACCCTTCAGGTAGGATTCGTGGTGTACGATCCAGGAGCTGTGCTATCTGTACCTACCCTTCAGGTAGGATCCGCGGTGGACGATCCATGGGCTGCGCTATCTGTACCTACCCTTCAGGTAGGATCTGAGGAGGACGACCCAGGAGCTGCTTCCTTTCTTCCAACTATTTGTCTTTTCCTATTGTACTTTCATTCAGTTGTAGATGTACTTTCAGTTGGGTTTGTATTCTATCCCATTTAATTTTCAACACTTTCTTTTGTACTTACTATTTTACTTCCGCTTGTACTCTGTGGTGTTTTGTTTAATTTTATAAACGCAATGACTTCCCAGTTATTGGGATTTATGCCTTTGGTTCTAGACGCCAGCCCCTGTCCTATGGAAGGCGGGCTTGAGGTAGTCACGACACGGGCCCCGAGGATGGGTCGTGACAAATTGGTATCAGAGGAATTCGGTTCTACCACAGAACTTAGGAATCTGATCTTTTTTCTATGTGAAGCAATAATGTTAAGGGTACCGAGTGTGGTCTACAGTTCAGGGAGTCCAGTGTTGGTGCGGGCGGCCGACATATCCATACACCAGGACCTTGACAACTGATTTTCTGACTTTTTGCACGAAAAACACTGATTGTGTGTGTGTTTTCAAAGGTTTTCCCTTAAAACAGCTCAAACCTGGTCAGCTCACCAGGTATAAACGTTTGACCGTGTCACGTTGTTTCTTTCCGGATGCCTTTTCACGAACGACCAGCTAGAGCCCAGAGGGATGTGCGTACTGACAACCTGCCGAGGGATGAGGCTTCGGTATAGGGACCTCTTGCAGTTGAGGCACCAGCGGTACTACCATACGTTGGGCCACCGATGCCACCAGCCCTAGCAGTAGGTGATGCACGACACTTTAGTGCACTACACGAGTTCCAGCGCCAGAGGCCACCCAGGTTCCAGGGAGAGACGGACCCGCAGGCAGCTGAGGATTGGCTGGAGGCTGTGGTGAGTGTCTTCGGGCTAGTGGGGACACTAGCAGACTTCGGAGTGATATTTGCTGCCAACCTTTTTCAGGCAGCAGCAGGCAGGTGGTGGAGCCACTTGTTCTAGTTTTGCGACAGGATGACCTTCACATGGGGAGACTTCGAGACCTTCTTCAGGGTGTAGTTTTTACCAGTAGCTCTGCAACCCGAGCATGTTCAGGATCTGATGCAATTTCCACATGTTTTTTGATCAGTAGCCGAGTCATTTGTAGGTATTAGACATATGATGAAGAGGTCCAGGGGGACTATACCAGTAGTTGGGAGATCTAGGGTTTTAGGATCGGTCGTGCGGGGCACCTGGGGTGGGGTCAGAGCCAGGCGTGCCAGAAACAGACAGTGTTTCTCCTGTGGTAGGAAGGGTCACCTAGCACGTGACTGTCTGACTCCTCGCATAGTTGATCCGCAGGCGTTGGAGGAGCCACCGAGACAGAAGCAGCGGCGGGTGCTTGAGCAATAGCCGAGAAGTGGACAAGGCAATAGAGCTCTGGGAGCTGGTGGACAAGAGCGGAACTAGTGGATACGTCCCTTGTACTTCTAGTTCCATGTTTCTTTTGTATTTGTGTCTTTGTACAATGAGATGCAATAATAAAAAGAAACTTATCTTTGTGATGTTTGCTTCCCTGTCCTTTTGTTTGGTTGATACTGATTGGTCCCAGTTAAGATTGTTGACTTGACCCCCACTTTTGATATTTCTACTAGAGTAGACCCAATGACCTCACACTGATGTCGATAGTGTGACTCAACCCTTTGAGGTGAGAGTGACAGTTGGATCTCTTGGTAGTAACGTGGAGGCCTTACGACGTCTTCCATGGCATGAATACATCATTCATGTTAGGATTGACTTTATTAGGCAATGGGCGTGGTTCATCCAGGGGATGAGACCGAGTTTCTCTTTTCGGAAAAGGAGAAATCTTAGCAGCTCTTACAGATCGTAGGGAAAAAAGGTGCAAATCATCCAAGAGCGGATGAAGACTTCACAGTGCAATAAGAAATTGGAAACCGGCGCCAGTCTTAGAGACTCGGGCGTGTTAAATGTTTCAAGAATAAGAATCTTTAAAGAGATATGAGTCTGCGAAGAATCAGACGTGGAGGCAGAGCTAGGAGTGCAACATGAGGTGGTGTACGTTTTATCATGCTACAACCACCCGCCTTAGTTGTCCCCGCTGGGCTAAGGGAGCTGGAGGGCAGGGGAAGAGAGTAGGTGCATGCGGTCAGGGAGAGTGACCCAATGGCTCTAAGAATGATTCAAGGGACAGTCTGTGTCCACTAATAGTTGCCTTAGTAATAGAAGTTGATATGAATCATTCCTTCCTTCCACGAATCTTGTCCCAGAACTAGAGTTTCTGGTAAGCCGTGGACTTGACCCTCACATCTGGAGATACCTCGGGAGGAAACTCGATAATCACACTTACGCTGATGCTGTGGTCAGACCCTCGAGGCGAGAGTTTCAGTTGGAATCTCTTGGTGGCAGCGTCTAGGCCTTACGACGTTGGTTTGAGTATGGACTGGGCAATCACAGTTCATACACAAATTGACGGTATTAGGCGAAAAGGGTGTGGTTTAACTACGACGTTGAGATGGGTTTCCCTTGGTTGGTGAAATGGAAACCCCAGGTAGCAAAGGATAAACTCATGCACAGGAGGGTGTGACCGATCACTCTTGAGTTGGTCAACCTTAGCCTCGTGGAAGCAGTCATTTTGAGTTTCAGTTCTATCAGGAATTGGAGACCTCTAGAGTCCGAGGATGACGATCACGTCCTTATACGGGTCTCACTTCGACGAGGTTTACAGACATGTGACCAAGGCGACAAGTTATCTCCGAGGTTCAGCGAACCTTCTTATGTCCTCAACTGGGTAGGCGTAGTGGTTTACCACTTGACCCATCCACCTCAGTTGCACCAGGTGCATGACGATTTCCACGTATCTCAACTGAGGAGATACGTGCTCGACCCTTCGTATATCATCGACCATGAGGAGCTGGACGATGGCGATGGGGTGACTTTCACAGAGGTTCCAGTGGGGATCGAGGATCGACAAGAGAAGATCCTATGAGGATGGTCGATTCCTCGGGTGCACTTTATTTGGCAGTACGAGAACCTCCAGGTAAGCACATGGGAGTGGAAGGCTCAGATGCATGCTCAATACCGCTTTTGTATCCCTAGTTTCTGTTAAAGCTTTACGAGGACATAGAGCCCTGAGGTGGGAGTAATGTAAAGACCCGTAAAATTCAGGGGAAATTTTTTCTTAATTTTCTTTGGGATTTTACAAGAACACTATTTCTGACGGCGCCTGATTCCGAGGCCCAGTGTGCCTGGAATCAATTTCCGAAGTTAGGCTCGGGTACGTTCAGTGGACGAACGAGCGGGATTTTCTAACTTTTGAACTGGTGCTCGGAATTGAAATCTGAGGGCACTGATGAACTCACAGCGCTGGTAATTTCTTAAGAAGACCCCTTTCTGGAGTTTCATTTTCTCGGGATGTGTTGTTTAAATAAGTGAGGGATAATAATATAATTGTTTTACAATTATATTTTTCTTTTCTTGTTAAGTGGATTAAGTCCTGTGTCACAACACTTTTCCCCTCTCTTATGTGGTTATAACCTAAGTAAGGGAGTTGGTAGTGGGACCCACTTGTAGTTAACTACCTGTGTGAGGATTAAGGTGGGGTGGGTCCCACACGAGCCCAACCCCTCACCTTCTTCTAACGTTCATAACCTTTTCCCTCTTATATTTGTAACTCTCAAAGAAAAACCCCCTCTTTTAATTAGGTAACGCACCCGCACCCCCCTTTAATTGAAAAGTCAACTCTTTAATTCTATAGGTTTTTCAAGTAATTAATTATTGGATTCGTTTGAATTTCAAATAAATTCCTTTGGCTTGTGTGTTAATTAAATAATACTAAGTCTTATTTCGTGGGAGGATATTTGATGGTGCGAAAGGATTTGGGGAGGAAAGCTCTAAGTTCCGAAGGACGTTCTTCCTCCTTGAAGAACGCGAAGAACGCACTGTCACCGACGAAGAACGCCGACCTCCGACGAAGGACGACGGTGAGAGACGTCTTCCTCAGAGATCGACGACGCGACACCGTGTATCCCGACGCCAACGACCCTCTCCTTCCGTGACACCTTCTTCCGCGACAAACCTTCCTTCAACGATTACATCAGGTAGGGGGATTATTTTGAGAATTGTATTATTCCCTTGTTTGTTCCTTCTAAAACAAAGAACCCAGATCAACTCATCATTAAGTTGATCCACGAATGTTTCATTTCATGGGTTGGAATATTGGTATGATTCTTTTTATTTAAGAGGTTGTAGGGGTTTATTTATTTCGTTTGTTCCTAATTACTTCATCGTTGATTTATCGTCTATTTTGAACCACCTATTATCACAATAACGGGAGGAGGTCGGACCGCACAAACATGGTCGACCCTCCTCCCCCTTTTTGGTTGATTTTTGTTGTGGCTCGTGTAAGGCGGCGCAGTACCGAAGCACCGCACAGATAATGTTAAAGAAAGGGAAGAGAAACGCGACGCCGTCGCACGGCGCCGTTGGAAACAAACTAATCCGCGGCACCATCGCGCCGTGCCAAAGAACCTTAAATGAACCTCGAAGAACCGCGGTCGGAGCGGGGCCGCGGCGGAGGGGCGCGACGCAGTCACGCCGCGCCGGACGGATTAAGGCCGCGGTCGGTTTCGGGCCGCGGCGGAGCAGGGGGACCAGCCTTGTCGGTCCCTTGTTGGTAGCAGCAGGCCGGCTGGTCCGGGGCGACCGGTCAGGGGAAGAGCCAGGGGTTACAAACCCTCAGCGGCCAGCTCGAGCGGCCCGCCATTATGGGGGCCACGGTTACAAAAACAGGGGGGCAGGCGCCCCCCACCACATCGGCTCGACCGTTCGGCCGAGCCACCTGGCCAGCGCGCCGGGCCAGTCGCTCAAGCCGGGCCGGACACGAACCCGGGTCAGGTCGAACCGGTTCGGGCCGACCCAGGGGGGGTTGGGCCGGGCCAGGCCGGGCCCAGACCGCCCCATTTCAGATTGTTTCCGTTAGAATGCCCATAACTTGGGAGAAATACCTCCGATCGACGCACCGTCAGTTGCGATGCAATCCTTGGATCGAGACGGTCGTTTCGGTATATTAAACTCATGGTTTTGGAGAACTTTGGGTTCGTCCGGGTTGGTTCGGATACGAAACCAACCGGGCCCTCGGAGCGGAAACACTTATATCTTGAGCTCCGGACGTCCGATTGACGTGCCGTCGACTTTGTTGGTTTCCTCTTGTTGAGATGGAACTTTTGGAGTACTCTGATTGAGTTTTGGATGTAGTTGGATAGTGTCCGGGTTGGATTGTACCCAAAATCCAACCGGGCCCCTGGAACGGAAAAGCTGATAACTTTCAGACTGGACGTCCGTTTGATGAACCGTCAGCGGAGTAGGCGATCAAGTGGAGAAACGGTCCCTATGAGTATACCTTATGAGAGTTCGGGGTATATTTGATATATGTCCGGGTTTGTTCGCACACGAAACCAACCGGGCCCTAGGGACGAAAAGGCTAATAACTCACAGACAGAGCGTCCGATTGACGCGCCGTCTGTTGCGTTGAGACCCCTATGACGAGGCGGTCCTTTGAGATAATTTTTCATGGGACTTTAAGATAATTGGAGTATCGACCTATAGCTTGTGGAGCATACCCTCCCAGAGACGAGCGTGTGGAGTACGGAGACCGTGTAACCGAATGAGACCTGACGACTGCTTGACCGACTCGACTTGGAGTGAGTCAACTAGTCCAGTGGACGAAACACTACTTGTTTGGGTGCAGACCCATGGCGGACGGAGCACTACCTGTGTGACAGTGCAGACCCGCGGTACTCGTCCGGAGAGTACCTCTGCTGGCTATTAGGGGGTGTGCACTACTATGTTTGGGTGGCATACCTCGACGGGAAGCACTACTGTGTTTGGGTGGCTGGCCCACGGTACTCGACAGGAGGAGTACCTCAGCAGTCTTAGGTTAGTGAGCAGTACCTCAGAGTCATGACATGACCACTGTACACTCCAGAGATGGGGCTCTTCAGCAGTTACGGTTTCGATAATGAAAATCCTGGTTTGAGCCGAGTCTATGACCTTTGTGTTTACCACATGATTGATATGGGTCACTTGATAACTTAGGTATATGTATGGGCATATACCTGGGTAGTGGTTATCCGTTTATTTCATAATCTTTGTGTCTCCTCATGATTGATATGGGTTACTTGATAATTTAGGTATATGTATGGGCATGTACCTAAGTAGAGGTTATCTGTTGAGATCTTCTTTGTGGTTATCCTTGTTGGTTTTAGTGAGACCTTGAGGGTCTTGGGGTCCCTACTGAGTATCATATACTCACCCCTGCACGGGCTATGCCTGCACCTCGTTGTGTTGGTTGCAGACGATGGGAAGCGCTGACAGAGGCCGAGTATTCGAGGACTGGACGGTACCCGGAGGTGGACCACATGACGAGTCAGTATCCGGAGGTGGACTTCACGACGAGACGACACTTCGAGGAGGTTGACAGGCGAGAGTGTTGTGGAGGCTATATGTACCTACCCTTCACGTAGGATCCGTGGTGGACGATCCAGGAGCAGCGCTATCTGTACCTACCCTTCGGGTAGGATCCGAGGAGGACGCCCCATGAGCTGCTTCCTTTCTTCCAGCTGTTTTTCTTTTTCTGTTGTACTTTCTTTCAGTTGTAGCTCTACTTTAAGTTGGGTTTGTATTCTGGCCCATTTACTTTTCAGAACTTTCTTTTGTAATTAGTGTTTTACTTCCACTTGTAATATTTTGTGTTTTGTTTACTTTTATAAAGGCAATGCCTTCCCAGTTTTCGGGATTTACGCATTTGGTGCTAGTCGCCAGCCCCTGGCCTGTGGAAGGCGGGCTTGGGGTAGTCACGACACGGGCCCCGAGAATAGATCGTGACAAAAATAATATATAATTGGAAATTATATCATCTATACAGAATCATTATCATGTTATATTTATTATTTACATCAATTACACATCATTATTATACCCATCCAAATAATAATGTATTGAATAACAATTACACCACGACGTGGAGATGGTAAGCCGTACGTACGCACGTATAGTGACATGTCATTAAAAGGATGGATAGAATAATTAATAGGGTAATACCATATTTATAATGACATAAAAGTATATAAAAGATACTGGAGTTATTATTTTATAATGGAAACAACAAATAAAGAGGACGTGGAAGAAGAAAGGAACTTGAAAGAGGTGATGAAATATTTTCCTCTTCTTTGGGTTCTTCATTTTGATTTGATCAAAAGGGCTCCTTAGGTTGGCTTTCTAACTAAATGAAGGCCTATAGGATGAAGGTAAGACATTTAAGAGGGTGTTTGGGCAGGGTTTGGCTGAGCCAAATGGCTTTAAAGGTGTGCATTAGAAAGAAGGGGAAGTTCCCTTTTATAAGAGGGGTGAGGGAAACCTTAGGAAAAGCTAGAAATATTATTTTATAATAAAAATATTATCGGTTTCTAATGGATCATACAAAATTATTTAAAGGATAATGTGTGGATGGGTCGAAAACCACTCAACAAATAGTTTTTAGAGAGGTTTAGGTCAATATGTTAACATTATCTTTTAGATTTAACTCTTAGTTAAATAGTTTGACATTTACCATGTCTTTTTGTATTTTAATATTATATGGTTAATAAACTTACTATATAAATCAAATAGAACCCCAAGTGGATAATTAATGACAAAACTATCATTATATAAGTCTTTTTCCTTAACCTTCAATTTTTTTGAATAGAATATCAATTAATAATATAAAATTTGTTTTAAAAACTCTTTTATGTCAATTTTGACAGTATTTTTTATTTTGTTTTTCCTAAATTCATAACAACATTATTACTTATAAAAAAATTCATATAACCAATACATACATGTAAGATTAACCTATAAAATTAGTTGAATTCATAAAAAGTCTCAAATTACATTTATTTGGAAATTTAAAATATAAATTATTTAATATTTAATTAATACGGTAATTACTACATCATCATTATGTTATATATAAATTTAATTATTTAACGTCTAAATTTTTTAAATGAAATACCATTATGTAGAAAATATTTTTATCTTTCTATTGAATATTTATAGTCGAATGTATATTAGGTACAACCCTATATTAAAAATGATTTAGTTATTAAACGTTGCTTTTAACTCTTTTAACTCTTCTTTAAATAAAATAATAATAAATGTCCTAATCTAATCCAAGTGGACCAAAGAGGTTAATATTTTATTAATAAGGTTTTTTGGTTGAATTATATTTATCCAATAGAATTAGGACATGTGTTAGTGTAATAATAATATCATTTTTACATTTAATTAACCTATTTACTTTTAACTGTGGTAAATTAAAGTAAAAAGTTACTATTCACCAAAAATTATTTTCATCTTATTGAATCAAATTTTACTTACTAATATCAACCGTTTCTCTTGGATTATTGAAATTCAACTCACTGAAGTGCTGAAATTAGGTTTTATGTAAATTTGCAAATGCTTCTAGTAGGTGGGTAAAAGGCGGTAAAAAGATCAATACAATTTTTATATACCTAAAATTATTATAAACTGACTCCAATGAATTAAATCGAAATTATATAGGTATTGTGTATCTATTTTGACCTAAAATAAATTTCAATAAAATAAATAATTATTTAAATAAAAATTCATTTTTAAACTATAACTTAGTGTTTTTTACTATTCATAAAAAATTGAATGTTTTTAGAAAAATACGAAAAATTCACCCTAAGCTAATTTCGATATACTGAATCCAAAAATGAAGTCAATTTTGAAAGATAAAATTTATAAAATTTCCTAAAGTGGGTATTACTATTCATAATGGCTAGTTTCATTGGTTGGGGTGTGTTAGAACTCTAAGTTGCGTACAACACATGCTATTGTATTATTCAAAGTGAAGCGTACCATGGAAGCTTGGGGTGTTACATTTGTAAACTATATTCTCTATTATAATTATTTAATATTAAAATGATTATTATTATTATAAATTCATACTATAATTATATAATTCAGAACTCCTACTCATTCTCTAGTGTACCATTTTATTGTTTGGGATGGATCAAGGACCCATATGACCAATATTATACGAACATCAACATTTTCACCTTGAATAATTATCAATAAATTAATAATGGTAATATATGATATTATAGAATAAGATATTTACTTAATATGTTTTTGTAATGATGACACAAGAATTAATGATCAATATTAATTAACTTATTGTTATCGTAAAATTACTTAAAAAAATTTCATCAAGGATTCCATTCTCACATACCATACAGATAATTTCC
Source organism: Viscum album (assembly GCA_963277665.1). NCBI lineage: Eukaryota > Viridiplantae > Streptophyta > Magnoliopsida > Santalales > Viscaceae > Viscum > Viscum album. Next base: position 216,216,641 of record OY728121.1, on the reverse strand, counting down.
ATAAAATTAACATTGGAATAAAAATTAATTCGAAAAATTTATTCTACTTCCTTTAATAGTATAAGAATGATTGAATTATTATAAATGGACTAGGCCCGAAATCTCCATTAGAATCATGTCAGATTTAATCAAAATCTATACCATATAATGAATATAATAAATTCAAAAAATATATGTGTATTGATTATTATAATTAATTTTTATACAAGTTAATAAATATAAATAAGTATCTTAATTAATTTGTAATATGTATTATGATTATTATGATGGAAGATAAATTATATTCATTTACGTTTGGAGTAATAGTAAGGGTTTCTTTACAAATCAACTTTTTGAATTTATATTATTTATGTATAAACATCACTATAAAAAAAATTTATATTCTTATTTCTAAAATCCAATATATTTTTTATCTACTATTTATTCTGGGGTTATCAATTTCCTTTTACCATTTCACTTCACTTCTCCTTCAAAATTTATACAAAGTGATTCTTGTAAGAGAAATATACCTTACCTTTTTTTCAATTCGGAATATTTATCCTCCATGTACATATTATATATTTGGTTTTATAGATTTAATTTTCATTGATTCTATGATTTCCTAAGGTCATTTTAAATTTATCTTAATTTTATTAAAAAATAAATGTTCTTTTAATATTTTATGCGTGGTTATTCTCCACAAACATTTATATTCTTTACTATGTGTGAAACAATATCCTCTATAATTTTTTATTATAATATTTTCCCACCTTATTTACAAATTTTCAATAAGAAATTTTCATCCCAGTTTTTCATGGATGGATTTATTATATCACTCCAATTTAGCTGGAACTGAACAATATACATAATCCAAATTGGTACTTCATATACTACATTTATGGGAATGAGTAGTGAACGTAAACCACTATTAGAATCTATCAACTATATAATGATTGTATTAGAAGTGATCCATAATATAAGAAATTGTTTTATATTCTTATGTTTTTTCACATTCATATGTTATGAAATGTTATTTTCTTATGTTCTAATGGATAATGTTTATTTACTCATGCTTCTACTCCCCTATGAATCATGTCATTTGTTATGATGAAATCCATATACCAAGATTCTTTGGTTATAGTCTATGTATTATAGGGTATGATTCACTTAGGTTTATACCATGTGACTCAATTAAGTCTTCATGCCCACATGATTTTCTTATGAAAAATTATGATATTTGATTTATATCTATTTTTTACTGTTACTAATCATCTAATATATCTATTTAATAGTTTTCCAGCCACCATGTTATAAATAAAATTATTATTCTCAAGGTCTTAAAAATTGTATCATGTGAGAAAGAAATTATTGGGAGACCTTGAAAATGGAGTATTTTTTTGTATGTATCTAAACACAAAAGTAACTAAAATTTTAGGATCTTGGATGTGATTTATTTTCATATGTAATCAATGTTTGGGTAAAATAATGTAATATGTTTGTATGATGTGTTTGGGTTTCCTCACAGGGTATTAGAATATATATTGGTTATTTTTGTGACTATTCAATAAATAATAAGTGGATATAAACTAAAATATAGTATGAAGAACATAATGTGATGTATTATGAACCTAAATTATCTTAAGATTTAACTATCTTGTCATAATTTATGATATAAAAGTAGTTATTTTCATTATCAAACAATTTATTACTCTAAATATTGATCTTTAATATTCAGACCATCCTTTTCAGTTATTTTCAATTGCTGGACCCAAGAGGAATCAAGTTATCATTGAGTATGATTAATAATTTTTAGGTTTTCCGATAGAACAATCAAACAATACCAGATATAGAGAAAAAAATATCATATTCATGATCACACAACTCTCTAAATCTATGAAAAATTACAAATATTATTAAACTCCATAATTTTCCTAAAATTAAAAAATATATACATAGATTCGTCCTTATGTAAACATAAACCCACCTTTACTGGGTCATCAAACACATTTATTGTTTATTAATGTATCATTTTAATTAAAATAGTTTTTTCTTTTAATTTATCATAGCATGAATGGATTATTTTAGTTATTAACAATTTTAATTCTAAGTTAATTAAGTGGTGGAATCTCATTAATAATGAAATTTATGATAGATTAATCCACTACATATAATGAGATTATTTTAATATGGTGATCATTAATAAATAGTTTCCCCAAAAACATTACATTAAATTAGAGAGGTAATTCCATGAGATGAAACAAAGGGACGATGAATCCATTAGTACCTATGAATGAAACAACAGAAGAATTTAAAGGCATTTTTAAAATTTTTCCTTTACCCTAAATGAAAAATAATTTTTTTCATTAGTGCATTAGAATAAAATATTCCATAAGAATTAGAAATTTAGGTTTTATGTATATATTAAGAGATATATTTATGGTCTATCATGGTGTACATAAAAATAAGAGACTGTCATTATTCTTGAGGTTTTTGGAGAAGAATAGTAAAATAGAGGTTCATGAAACTCTAGTGATAGAAAGAAAGGATAAATGAAAACTAATCTTCCAACTAGAGAACATGGTAAGGATAATGGGTGAATTACCTAAAATATAGGGGAAAATGATTTATATTTTTATGATATGTTCATCATGAAAATGAATATTTAATAGTTATAAAGAGGCCAAAAAATAAAATGTAAAAAAATAAAACATATCCAAATGCACCACCATCCCTCCAATGTTTCAATATTAGTGAGTGTGGGAAGTAAACCAACATGTTCAACATTCCAATGGTAAATGAAAATAACAGACATAATCCATTTCTAATGATAAAGGGGAAAGGTAAAGCCTATGAAAAACCAACAATTGAGGTGGGTCATTAAAACTAATTATTGAATGATACCCATATCATATACTCTTAAAATAAAAATTTCAGATTTTATTTTGGATTTACCAAATTTTTCATATTTTTAATTTTTTTAAGGTAATAAAATCCCAAACCTATGGATTTTATATTGAATTATCGATGAAAAATCCATTTGGTTTGTTGATTTTATCCCATATAATCAACTCATGTCTTGTATTATATTTTTAAAATATGATTATTTAAACAAAATATTATCCCTTTACTAGAATTTGATATTATTTTTTTCATGGATTTAATCTGTCTAAAATGATCCCATTTTAATTTTTTGGTTAAGGAATTCATATTTCATATCCCAAATATACCAATTTTGGTGTAAAAAATTCCAAAAACACCCAACAGAAATTGATTCCATTTTGTATCTCTTAATACCCAGTCATGTAAGGAATTTGTCTCAAATGGGTTTAAAAATAATTTCAATTAAATATGTACTTATTGTGTTGTAATATGTATTTGTATTTCTTTAATATCTTCATGGTCTTCCCTCAAATTATTTGGTTTATTTTTCAAAATATCTCATACATGGTATAATGCCTATCTCTATGAAACTATATAGATTGGACCGAAACGAAATGGTAGAATAAAATGAGAAATTTCCTAAGAATTTAGATAATTTTTATATATTTCTATATGATTCCCCATGGGGAGAACTAGTCTTCTTTGTTAATATGAAAGTTGGTTCCATGAATTTATTTTTGATTATTGTGGATTTTTGAAAATTGTTATCAAGATTAGGTATCATCTACTATCTCTTGATGACATGTTCAAATATATTCTAGTGGATAAATAATTACAAACTATTTACCTCTAATATATATATATATATATATATATAAATTAATAATGAAAATATTAGATGCACTAAAAATTCTATTTTTTACAAGTTATAAGAACCATGAATTCATATAGATTCTATTTAGTCTCACAAATCCCCTTATTATCTTCATTGATATAATGAATTTAGTCTTTAGATATTACCTCGATAAATTTTTTGTTGTATTTATGGATTATATTTTAATATATTACAAGATAAAGGAAGCACATGAAGATCATTTGAGGATTGTTATATAAACATTGAGGAAGTTCAAATTGTTTTTTAAATTTAGAATGTGTGAATTATAGCTATAGAAATTATCATTCTAGAGACTTGTATTCAAAAGGAAGTTTATATCATTGTATTGTTTTAATATTTATGTGATTGTATAAGGAAAAAATCATCCTTTTTAATAGAGATATATAGTTTTCATAGATTGGATGTATATAATCAACTATATGTAGGAAATTTATCAAAACTGTTAAATCCACTAAACCCGTTTACTCATAAGGGAGTCAGGTTCCAATAAAAAAATTAATGTGAATAATTTTTTTTGTAGATCAATAGAATGTTGTTTACGTCACCTATAAAAACATTACCATAGAGTGAGTAAGGGGTTTTAATGTATTTTTATATTTCAATAAAGGGTTTGGGATGTATCCTCATGAAGAATTACCTTGTAGTAGCTTATGTCTCACATCAATTAAAGAGTCAGGATCTAAATTACTCAATTATTTATTTCAAGTTATTAGTGGTAACATATTCATTAAATATATTGAGTAATTATCACTAGGGTTAAATTTTTTAAATATATTCTAATAACAAGAGATTAAATTATATATTTATATAGAATTAGTTGATCATATACCAAAGGATATTATTGAAGTGGATCAATGATTATTACTACTTGATACATTAACACCATGGGATGGTAAAAAGGTGGTTGATTCTATTAGAATGATGGATCATTTATTCTTATACATGATAAGAATTCATATAAACCCTTTACTCATGTATTTGTAAATAATTTTCCTTCAATCAGTAGATAATGGGTGAAATCCAGCATCTCCCAAATAACAGGTCACCCACCCATTGAGATAAAGTTTAAGAAGGCCTAAAAGAGGAATATGGAGCTATAGAAAATGTTTTTGAATATTTCAAAGTTCAACATTGATAATGATTTAATTATAATATTTTGAAAATTATTATTTTTTACAAAAATACGACACTTTAATAAATAAATATCATATGATACCTATAACCCATCATTCATTATCTATCCCAGAAGCACAAATATATATAGAGATATGAAGATTATTTTTCGGTGGAAAACATAAAGAGAGAGACAGAATAGTATATATATATATTGAATCTTGTTATGGAAAAAATATAAGTCAGAATGAAATAATTATTTTGAAAAAAGGAAACAATTTCCCAAGACTGCTTGAAAATGGAATGCCATCACACTAGAATTATTTGTATGAATTTATTATACATCTAATGTCCATAATTTAATTTTTTTTAATGTGTATCACCTTATGATGTTAGTATATTTAATTTTTATTTTAAAATATTAATGATTTGATCAACTTAGTAGGATATTGATAAAGGAGTTGGTAAGTCATCACAGAGTACCAGTCTCAATTGTATATGAATATTAATAGAGGCTTACTATTATTTTATCTGAGAATTATTTAACAAGAATTAGATACAACAATTATTTTTAATACTTCTTCTCATCATCAGTATGATTGTCAATCTGAAATGAATATGGAAAAACTATAAGTTATGTTGAGATCGTGTTCAATGGGTTTTTCTAGGGGTTGGGATAAACACATTCACTATGTATAGTTCTTAAATAAAAATAGTTTTCATTATAGAAATCAAATGGAACCATAAGAGTCTCTATCATAGAAGAGTTCCAAAACTCATATATGTTTTGATAAAGTTAGATTCTGTAAAATGATGGGACTATATCTATCTAATGAAAGGACAAAAAGAATTTCAACCAGTCAACACCACATTAAAATATATAAAATTGACATAAGATATATTTTGACTACTATAAAATAAATCTATATTCTGAAGTCAGAGAAATGTTATTTTATGAATATCTTCATTGAAGAGGGTTAAGAATGTTAGAAAAAATGGAGATTTGATACTGGGAAACATTGGCTCTTTTATTGACCTTAGCCATGTGGGGATTGTTGTTTATTTTCATGTGATATAGAAAAACCTATCCCAAAAGAATGATTTGTTCCATGTGTGACATTTATTGAAGTATATAATATATCATTCAAATGTATATATCTCATATATAGTTCAACTGAAACATGATCTCACTTGTGATGAATAATCAGTATAAATATTTTATGATAGAGATAAATAAATTAAAACTAGATCACTCGTCTTGCTAATATTATTTAGAGAAATAATATGTTCGAAAAAAATATATCCACATCAATATATTATGAGGAAAAATTACACTATTGTTTTTTCAAAAGAGTAATTTTATTTTTAGGGGGAAATTATATTAATGGGATTTAGAATGTAACAACCCCCAGTTTTAATATTTATTTTTTTCCATAAATAAATATTGTATTAAATGGATTATTCTACTATAAAGAATGAATGAAAATGATTCATGATACATTTTCTTAAGATAAAATATTACAATTATTTATAAAAATTAATAAATTTTTAAGAATTATTATCAAATAGTATTAAGAAGATTTTTGGAATGAAACATTAAAAAAACCATGAACATAAAAAATTTATCATTTTCATTTTTTTTTGAATATTATCAACTCAATTAAAAATATGGAAGTAAAGAAGACTGTTATAAATGTAATAGTCATATTGAGGTGAAGTAAATGAATAGTATGAAATATTTAGATATTTTATTTTAAGCTATATATTGAAATGGAATATGACCATTATATATATATATATATATTCTTTAAAAATATAGTTGTTCATTATATATCCATTGGGAAAATTGACATTGAATATATAGTTTTTTGGTATACCTTGTGGGTAAGTTGTGTAATTTAAAAGAATAGTATTTTGTAATAAAATATAAAAAATTAAACTAAATAATTTTATTATAAAAATAAAATTTTCATGTATATCATGTAATTATTATCATTATTAAATTAATGTAATGTTTTTATAAAATTAATATAATGTTTTTAATAAAAATGGATAGATTGAATAAAATATTTATAAGGTGAAAAAATATTTTAATTTGATGTTGTTGATATTATTTATTATTAGAATTTTTTTTCTCAATGAATTATTTTTAAAATTATTTTTATTTTTACATTAATAAATAAAATTAATCAATTTTTAATGATCAATATAATCTAATGATTCATTTAAAACAATTACGAGGCATTTTTCTGGTAATTGATATGAATTTTTATTTTAAACATATAAATATTAAAATAATACTTTTCAATAAGAATTGATTTTATGTGTTTCTGTTTTCATTTAAAAGTTAAATGTTATATATTTATAAATTAAATAATATAAAATGAAATTTGACCATATAATTATCACTATAAAATTATTTATTCAAAACAATTTTATTTTAAGCATAAATATAATTTACTAAGGTAAAATGTGAGTTACGACGGTAAAGCTAAAATTACATTAAATGGGGATAAATTAAGTGGTAATGTAATAAATACCATAAAAACTATATATAAATGTTTTGATAAGGGATTTAGAAACAAAAACATATCTTATATCATTTATTCCCATCTTATTATCTACTTTCACTAAAAATGTAAAACGTAATTCCTTATGAAATGAATATTTGAGGAGATGCTTACTAAAACTCATATATAAAAGTAATCCCCGTATAACCCTCTAAAAATACATAAACCATTTAGTTATCACCTGTATCTATACCCATTTCACCTCTCCAAAATCCTTATTATACATTTCATAGATTCTGTTTCAAGGAATTAATTATAAATCCCTCATTCTTAAGGAGCCTATGTAGAAGAAGAGAATTCATAAAGCATGTAGGTTATATTATAACATTTTAAATCACATGTTCACATAAAATATATCTAAACATAATTATACAATTTATTGATGTCATATTTAAAAAATTGTTAATTTTCAAAAATTATTCCACTATTATATAACTCTACAATTTTATTGAGTCCCTATTATATTATATTAGATTTGGGTTGGTTCAACCACCAACATGATGAATTTTATAAAAAATCATCATTTTCTCGATGAATAAGTATCATGAAGTTGATAATTTAAGATATTATATTAAAAATTAAATATGTTAGGAATAGTTTTTTCAAGGATTATACAAATATTAATTATCTTTATTAAGTAACTCATTGTTATTAGTAAATTACAAAAAAAATTCAACAAGGATTCCATTCTCGCAAATCATAATAATTTATTCCATAAAATTAACATGAGAATATATAAATAATTTGGGAGAATTAATTAAAATACATTTAGTAATTTATGAATTATGAACATGGAATTTAATAATGCGTATCAACATCACCATTATGAAACATGAACGAAATAATCATAATCACTAACATCCATTGATAAAAATTCACAATATATAACTAATATATCTTCAATGAATTATTATATTTCATGAATATAAATGTTTATATGTTTGAATATGGTTTTTAATTTAGTAACTAAGATTATTTTTTAATGGTGATGGATATTAAATAACATTAACATATATTATAAGTAAAGGAAATAATTTTTTTAACAATATCATTTTTAAGTCATGATTTTTTTCTTTAAAAATCTATTTGTGTAAATAATAAGTTATTATCTCTAAAACACCATTTATTTTAATATCCTATTGTTATTAACGAGTCATACATGTCTTATTACTAATTTTCTTCCACATTGGTTCATAATCTACATAAAGTGATTCTTGTAAGAGAAACCAACCACGCCTTTTTTAGAGAATAATTTTTCTCCGACATGTACATATATATTATTTTTATTGATTGAATTATATATAATTATATTATTAATTGTGGTATTTTATAGATTAGTTTAAGTTATTTACAAAAGGTATATTATTTTAATATTTTTTGTTTTTTCCTCCAACTTTGGCCTTCATTAAAATGTCTTAAAGAAATATCATATTTAACTTTTATCAATACTAACTAATTTCCCAAACATAATTTTAATTTGTTTATTTAATAAAATTCCGCTCCATTTTTTAATTACATTCAAATAAAAATATTCTCAAATTATTGTATGAATTTTTCATTTCAAAAAAAAAACTTATCAGTAAACTATCATACTTCTTCTCATTTTTCAATTAAAGTTTCTAATGCTCTTAGAAAAGGTGGTTTCATCTATATGGATAACTATTTATGATTCTTATTCTTTAGTGAGGAAATTGTGTAATTATTCTATCTATAATATTTCTTGAGGGAATATGATTTTTTATGTTAAATTTTTCATTATACCCTTTTTTCAGGGTTTAATTATGAAATAATGGAATTATGAATGTTTCTATGATCATATGGAACACATTTGCATGGATTATCATAATATGATGAGTGGTTACATTATGGAACCCCATTTCATTGGAAGCATTTTATATCTCATGATATTAGATGTATGCAACTAGGGACGGAACCTATTACAGAATTAGAACATATCAACTATGCTTATTGGAATTGGGTGGAAACCAATCCACTAAAGGATTATATCTATTGTATAATGATTGTTTTGGTAGTGATCATCAATATAAAAAATGATTTTATATTTTTACATTTGTTCCGTATTCTTATTTTATAAAACATGCATATGTTATATTCTCATTGTTGTTGATTATTGAGTCATATTTACAATCACCTTTGACTATTGTATTTTTTATATTCTAAAATCCAAAATAAATTTTTTTGTTTTATAGAAACCTCTTTATGGCTAAGTGGGAACCGTGCATAAAGATAAAAAAAAATTCATTAAAAAAACCCCTCCATAACACATTCAACGTTCAAAATAAACTTTTAAATTCCACAAAATGAAAATCATAACTCCACCAGTGCCATATAAAATTCACCCATCCATTTTAAATTTTGAAATCCTAACAGACAGTCAGTCATACAGTCATCACTACCTCAGTCACCGAACTTCCTTGAGACCCTCACTTACACTGAAGACGCCGAATATCATATCACCCTCAAATCTGTCCACCAAAAACGCCCATTTCCACCTTGAGAATCATCCTCATCACTATAGACCATTACAAAAAACACACTATCATTGCCGATGAGAATCACCATCTCCAAAGACCATTAGAAAATCCACCACATAACATCACCGCAACCAGAACAGGCTTTCAATGTAAAATAGAAAAACCATCATCAAAATAGTGATGACACTCCGTCGTTATTGGCCGCCAATCACCGATAGAGAACCCAACAACTGTCAACCTCGCCATCGATGAAAATATCACAATTTTCATGTCACCATTAAATTCATTGTAGCCATAAATTAATTATTATATAACATCACAAATAAAATAACCTCTCCATGAGACTCCCATTCAAAACCATCACTGAACAAATACAAACAGAATAAATGCCCAGAGAAAGGAAAAAACAATCCTTCACAATTGAAAACTGAATTGGATCTGAAAAAAACCTCAATATTCTTATTAAATCACTAATAGGAACTATCAATGAAGAGAACTATAAAATCTTCATATAAGAAAAATGAATCCATTCTTGCAATGAACATCGTAGGTCTGATAGCGTAGGTCGACAATTCCCACAACCCGAAACCATTATGTTACCACCGATCGCAGACTGACAGGGAGTGGAGTAGAGGAACCTAGGTTCAGTGTTGGGATATGAGATACAGAGGGTTCCATACGATGACATTACTGGAACTAAAATCCCAAATGAGATCAAGACAACTCAGGAGCGAAAATTTCCGACCACCGAATCAAGAAACCCAAAACCACTTAGTCACACCCATTCTAGATCTGACCTCGATAGGTGTAGGGAACTCGAGTTTAGATAAGGGCTGAAGCATACAATGATTTCAACAACATCATTAGTACCCTAAAAATATCCATGAATAGATTTCACAAGAAGAACAGAAAGAATAATGACACTACATGAAAGAGGACAAAAACCCAACCATAGAGCACCGACAAAGAAACTGGGGAGAGAGAGTTCCCTAACTCAAGAAGAGTCTAAAGAAGAGGGAAAGTAAGGGAGGAGACAGAGAGAGGATAGGAATGGGGGGGGGGGGGAAGACAAAAAACTTCCCCCTCCAAATTGACATTAGGGGGAACCCTAGAACAAGAGGTTGAAATGAGCGACACCTGTAAGAGGCTCCACCACTCTTATGTTGTTATAAAATACTTATTTCATGACTCATGTTTTATAATATATGTTTTATCAGTAATGATAATATTTTTTTATAATCATGTACATTGATTATATAATCTAACCCACATGATTACCTTATTTTCACTTATGATCATCGGTTGGTATTTCTTATGTTTACACTAACTGAGCATCTGAGATCACCTTGGCTTATATTTCTCTTACCCAAGCTATTATTATTAGTATAATATGTGGTTTTTTAAAAGGTTATAATTTTAAAAAATTACTTGGGGATATGTTGATTATTTTTTAAAATTAATTGGTTATGTGTATGATCTCTAAAGAAACTAAAGCTATATGATCAAACATGTGATTTATTATGAAATGTAATAAAAACTAGTGTACAATTATGTCATATATATCTATGTTTTACATGGGTAAACTCATTATTTTTCATCAAATTATTGATATACTATTCTAACATTCAATATATTTTTTCCAAATCCATTCATACAACTAAATATAACCAAATAACATTGACATTATTATTTATGTTCCCATAAGATGATCATGAACACTATATTTTTGTAGTAAAAACAGAATTCATTTAAATATAAATTGGGGAAATATGATTTATATATTCATTACATCATTATTTTATGATATTGGGATCTTATCAAAAACCATCCACCCATATAAGTCCATAATTTTAATTTTAAATTGTTCTTTTCATTGAAACAATATCAGTTTGAATATGTCACCTCCATTTTAGGGAAAAATGTTTATATGAATCTTGTTGATTTCAATCCATTCATTCAACAAGAACCATTTTTTTCTCGAATCAGGAATATTTATAGAAAAATCCAAGTATTTATCGTTTCTATTAATATATTTGGATTATGTAGCTTGTATCCCCACCAAATTTATTAGTTTGACCTCTAGTTCAAGAGAGTTCATATTGAGGTAATTTTTCTCATCTTAAAATTATATTTTTTATTCACAATACATAAAAAAAAAATCAATTCTAAATTCATGTATATTACTAATTTAAGGAAAATAAAATTCTAGATCCTTCATTCTTAGTTCCTTGATATACATTTTTTATTTTTTTCATTAATCATATATTAAAGTGTTTCTTCTTATCAAAGGATCATCTTATCAAATAAATTTAGAGTCATAGATTTATTTTAATGAATATTATATTATTATTATTAAGTGAGGTAATATTTTTACTTGAATAACCATAAAAATTTATACTTTGATGAAAAATATTTAATGAGAGTGTCTCACTTTTAAAAATTATCAACTAATTCCTTCAACATAAAATATTCCCCCATCAGTAGCTATGTTTTCTCATACTATAAACCCTTGATAAATTCATCTAAATATGAGAAATAAATATATGGTATCATTTTTAATTGATCTACAATATTATATAAAAATCATAAAGTTCTTATGTACACACATACTTTTCACACCATGAGCATTATTATTCAAATAAAAAATTATTTGATGATATAAAAAATTTATTACCACTTTGATTACAAATAACTTGTGGGGAATACTATTTATTAATATTCAAAAAAAATATTTTTCTCTTAATTTTGACTCATATTTTCACTCATTTCATCTAGTACTTGGTGGGAATGAAACCTAAATTGTAACACCCCAAGATTTCATAGTGTGTTATTTCTTCAAAATAATTAAATAACTTGCACTACACGCAACACCGAGTTCAATCACACCATGACTTACAAAAATAAGCCATTCAAAAGTGGTTATGAATAGTATTATCTAAATTTTAAACTTTATATAATCCTTATAATTTTAGAATCCATATTATGAGTTTCTTTGATATAATGCAAGAACAAATTCATTTTCAGTATTGCACTTTTATCAACTTTTAATAGTGAACCCTTTTTAAATACAATATTTTAAACATATTGACTAAATGGGGACATCAAAAAAATTTAAAATGAAACATCCCAAGCTTCCACGGTACGCTTTCCTTTGAATAATACAGTAGCGTGTGTTATACGCAACTTCGAGTTTTAACACACACCACAACCGATTAAACTAGCCGTTATGAATAGTAATACCTAATTTTTGAAATCATATATATTTTATATTTCAAAATGGACTTCATTTTTGGATTCAGAATATCGAAATTAGCCTAGGGTGAAATTTTGGTACATTTCGGATAACTTTCATATTTTGATGAATAGTGAAAATTTCTAAATTTTAATTAAAAACAACTTTTTTAATCAAAATAATTAATAGTGATAAATTATGAATTTTAGTGGTTTTAAAGTATATTTAGAATATATTTTTACCATTTAATATAATGTTGTTCATTGGACATAATTTTACAATTAAACCGAACATAAACAAGTGTCAATCTTTTGATAGTTATTATCTCTTAAAAACACGCTTTTTGTTTTGACAGCGGGAATTAATTTTAAATTAATTTCTGCCACTTCTGTGTTTTGAATTTAGGAAAATGGATTCCATATTTGGAATCAGGATGTTCAAATTGTGTAAATAGGTAACTTTTATTTTTAGACATTTTGAAAAGTTACTGTGGTAAATATTTTATTTACCATGGTTAAAGGGTAAATCCGGTAAATAAGGGTTAAAAAAATAATATTATAATAATACTAAATTACCCTAAAACGTGTCTTAACCCTATTGGTTGATACATGGTCGACCATGGGCATCTTTGGGTCTATTTTGGGACCCCATGGATCCACTTGTAAGTGATAATGACACATTATATTAATAAAGTTAAAATAAAAATAAAAATGGCATAAGCTTACATCTTTTAGAAGAACAATTTTTACATAGGGTTATACATGTTGGATTTTCGATTATAAATATTCATTAGAAATCTAAAAAGATTTCCTACATAATGATGTTTTATTTATAATTTTTAGACATTAAATAATTTATTTTATTTATGACACAATGATGATGCAGTAATTACTAAACTAGTAAAAAATTAACATAATTGATATTATAAATACCCAAATAAATAAAATATGAAACTTTTAATGAATTAAACTAATTTTCTAGGATAATATGATATATTAGGATTGCTTTAATTGACCTTTTTCGTAGTAATCAATCTGTTAGGAGTTTCACAAAAATCAACTATTGAATAGTGTCAAAATTGACATAAAAGAGTTCTTAAAACAAATATTATATTATTAATTGATATTAAATTCCTAAAAATCTAAGGTTCGGCCAAGAGACTTATATTATGATAGGTTAATCATTAATTTACCACTTGGGGGTCGCTTGGATGTATATAGTAAGTTTATTAACCATATTATATAAAAATACAAAGAGACATTGTAAAAGTGAAACTAATTAACTTAGAGTTAATACTTAAAGATAAGGTTAATATAAGTACCCAAACCTGTCTAAATTCTATTGGATGAGTTGTTTTCGACCTATCCCCACCTCATCCTCTTAATAGTCAACTTTGGAGCCTTTTGAAACCGAATATGAATTTATTATAAATTAATATTTCTAGCTTTTCCAAAAGTGCCCCTCACCCCTCTTATAAAAGGGTACTCCTCCTTCTCTTTTCCTCACACCACTCAAGCCACTTGGCTCGTCCAAACTCTGCCCAACTAAGCTCCCCACATCCCTCTCCTCCTCCTTGAAGCTTCCCCTTAGGAAGAAAGCATTTCAATAAGTCCTTTGGTTCCAACCAAAGTGAGTTACCTAAATTAAAGGTAACGATTTCTCTTAAATTATTTTCATTTATTTTTCTTCTCCAACCCCATAAATCTTTTTATTTCCTTTCTTTTGTAACAACACCAGTATCCTCAATATACTAGGATGTTGTTATAAGATGTATTCAAACTACACATACACACAACTCCATCTAATGGATGATGAACATAATGTTTCTGTGGATGGAAAACTAACGCCTCACGAAATGATGATTGTTCAAATACATCTTACCACCTCTCATGGTGGCCATTATGATGGAACTGTAATTAAATATGATATTAATGATATATATTTTATATATAATCTTCTGTAATTCCATTTTATTTCATACCATTATTCGTTTCATGTTGTATATACATACGATAATTTCATTTGAGGAAGTGCGGACTACCGCCCCCTTAAAATGATATGACTCGTTCATACCACACTTGGAACGTATAAAGGATGGTGTTAATGAACTTAAGTAACATATATAAAATATTATATTATACTGGAATAGTAATATACCTATGTATCATTTGGATTCGATTCTTTTAAAATAAAAATTAAATGGAAGTAGCGTTCGTGCGTACGTACGGACTACCGTCTCCACGAACGCGATGAGATTCATTCTCCATCGTATCCATTCAAGTATAATTATCATTTAATGATTTAAAAATGATGTTTAAGGACTTGATATAATTCTGGATATGAATAAGATACAACAAACATGACTTATGTAACAAAACATATAAAAGAAAATGAGTAAGTTAACACCCGAAACGACGATAATTCTAAGATATTATTAACAAATCAATGTTAAAAGATCATATATGATATCATATTAATATATATGATTCTTGTATAATTTAATAACAATTATTTCACCATTATACAGGAGGTTAACCTACCCCAACCAAGGAAAAGTACAAGGTAAGGGTTATTTCACAATCTCTTCATTATCCGAGGTTGTATTATACGTAATAATCTACTGGGATCTCTTTATCATCCACATCCATGTTTCTTCGAAATGTATTTCAAAACATTTTTACTATTTACAAGAATATGGGTTAAAGTCATTTATACCCTTGTTTGACTTTTTATAAGAGGTTTATAAAGGAATCTTTCCGTCGTTTTCAAAACAAGGTCCTTTTTAACCTTTTCGACAGAATTGAGGTAAGAATGTTTTTTTTAACTTATACGGCGGGTGCGGTTATTTTCCGCCGTTATAAAATCGTCGAAGCTTTCCTTACAAGCTTATAAGAATATTTTCAAAGAAAATGTTTTATTTTATATGGATCTTAAATGATTTCAAAATAAAAGGAGTTACTTCTTTTAAATGAATTTTGATTTCATCTATGTCAACATCCTTTGATGGATTTTAAGATTATTTGAAGTTGATTTATTATAATACAAAACTTCTATATTGTATTGAAGGTTTTGTGATATGTTTGAATGTGGATGTGCTATTTTATACCATTCATAGTTTATGGTGAAACTATTGACATTTCGTATGCTAGTTTTAACCCGAATGTTTATGTTATATTTCAAACTTTTCTTCAGATGAATGTGCTAAACAAGTATGTTCCGGGTTGGGGACCGGTAAAAGTAAGCCCTCCAGGTTGGGGACTGGTTAAAGTAAGCCCTCCAGGTTAGGGACTGGTTAAAGTAAGCCCTCCAGGTTAGGGACTGGTAAATGTATTCCCTCCGGGTTGGTGTCCGGTTATTAGAGGCACTCCGGGTTGGTGTCCGGTTATTAGAGGCACTCCGGGTTGGTGTTCGGTTATTAGAGGCACTCTGGGTTGGGTTCCGGTTAGAAGTAACCCCTAGGTCTTGGGATGAGGCCTAGACAATGAAATTAACGTTTGGCATTATGCATTCCAACATTATGAAAGTGGTTATTGATATTTCATGTGATTATTCGATTAGTAGAATATCCATGTGAACAAGTTAATGGCATTATTTCATTTTACTTTTGCCATACTATGTTGAAGTTCAATTTTTAAAAGGCTTTTGTTTTAGTAATTCATTGCCTTAAATGTTTATGCTTATTTTGAATGTTCCGCTATATTGTTATCCTTACTGGGCATTTGAGCTCACCCCTTTTTTATGTTTTATTTTTCCCAGGTAGTGAAGAAGTAAATTATGATTGACTTGCAGGGATATTATGGGTTTATAGTGTGGACGTTGGAAACATTATGTTGTTGTAGTAGTTTTTCATTTTATGATGTAATGTAAAACTTATGAATATATCTAGTGTTTCCAAGGCTACTAAACTAATCGGTCTTTCGGGATTTGATCTTTCTTGTGATCATGCCAATGTTACGAAGTAATGCACCGACTCTGGGTAGCTGGGGTCGGGGCGTTACAGTTGGTATCAGAGGAAGTTTAGTACAAACCTTGGAAGCTAGATTTAGATAAACTCTGATTAGAGCACGTAGACCTAAGATGAGCTTTGAGGATTAGTGTAGAAGAACTTCCTAGAATTTTGGTATTGTAGAGATTTTGTGAGTTTTCTGAGCAATACATCCCTGTCTGGATACGAGCAGGCAGAGGCGGCTCTGGCACATATGTACCTAGGGGTAAATCCCGAAAACACCGCTTTGAGCTAGACTCGAACGGGAATTGGTGCACGACAACGGGCCTTGCTGCACTCTTGGTTACGACACTCCCGGGGGATATGCTTTGGATAACTCTCATTTTCTTTACAAATCATTTTGAAGGGATTATGAGTATATACTTCCTCAAAGAAAACATTCTTATGATTATGGATTATATCCATAAATAGTTCAATTTATGTCAAGTGTTTTATAAGTATGGGATTATGTATTTTGATTCATAAACTGATCTAGTTTATGCCATTGTTTAGAAATGGCGCCCAGTAGAAGGAATGAGAACTCCAGAAATACACATGATTCAAAGAGAAGGAAGGATCATATCTTTCATGGTCTTAAGCTAGAATTTATAAGAGAAATAGTCACCCATGTATTATCATCATATGAAGAAATAATATCATATGTTGATAAGATAAGTAAAGAGTTTACTGAGTCCTATGCCTTTGAAGGGAAGCAAGAGAAGAAAAGGCTGGAAGAGAGAAAGATGGATAAAGGGAAGAGGGAAAAGAATAATTTTCCCATATGTGGTAACTGTGGAAAGAAACACCCTGGAACTTGCCTGAAAGGAATGAGAGTTTGTTATAAGTGTGGAGGAAAAGGGCACAAAGTACGTGACTGCAAGGGTGAGAAAATGGTCTCAAATGTACAATGCTTCATTTGCAAGGAGTTTGGACACTATGCGAACCTATGTCCCAGTCATCAGACTATGCCGCAAATGATGTTATTGGATAATAATCAAGTTATGATACTACCACAGATGAGGAGGAATGATTAGAGTTCTTATGTTGATTATGTCAATTGAGTGTTGTATCAACAATGTACTTGTTATAATAATTATGGAGTATATAAGGATTGTACTGCAGTACTATTTCATTAAGGACTTGAGATTATGTGGAACAAAGAAAAGTGACTCAATAGCAGGATAAATTTTTGGAAAATATATGGTTGAGAGAATGATAAACCATAATATAGTTCTGATACCGAAGTAGTGATTTTGGAATAATACATGATTGTTTTGGATAAATTATATTGGATATTCTTGACTACCTTCGAACTGATTAATGATTTGTATATTCCATCATTTTTGGGGTTTAAAACATTTTTGGATTAATGAAGTATATCCAGCTTTCTATATGGAATAAGGGAGCATGAATGTAATCAATAAGGAATATGGTAATTCAGGATGTTTCAGTGTATTAAAAGAATACATGATGAAGGTATTCATATGATATTACGGGGTAAAAAGGTTCTACATTATGTTTACCTTACTTATAAATGTTGGACTGTGAGTCTGGATAGAAGTATTTTGGATAGTTCTAGTTTGGATTATTTTGGATTACCATAAAAGGAAAACCCGGAGGTTGGGCGGTAACCCGTCGCGTCCGGCAAGGCTGCGAGACTTGAACCCGCAACTGAAGGGCGACAAGGGTGTATCACCTAACACTGGCCCACGAGATGTCCTGGATTAAATAATTTAGTTTTTATTAAAAGATCCGGTATATGAATTATAAATTCATTTATTTTGGAACCCTGTATAAATTTTTTTTACGTTCTATTATCTCTTAGAGTGAAAGATGAGTTTTTGGTAGAAATTTATTATTAGATAAAACTCTAATTATAAAGTAAGTATATCTCCTTATGATCTTAGACAAACTCATAAATAAATTCCTCAACATTAATAAAAGGAACTTAGAACAAAAATGTTGTCCTAGATGGTACCTTAAATCATCACTAATTTATGGCTTTAGGATTGTTGGCCTTTTCATAGCCATGTTCTCTACCACTCTCCGTCAGATAATTGATGGTTAGATTTCTCCTCCATATCCATATTTTCCTACATGGAACCCTAGTATGTGTTATTTTCGGTAATCTTCATACTTTCCACTCTTTATTTTAAATAGAGGCCTCATTAATTCATTTTTCGATGTGGGATTTCAACTAAGATATTTTGAAACGTCAAAAATGTGTTATCCCAATAACCTATGTTTTGTTGAACCGATGGTATTTCAAATCATCATAGATTGATGAGTTTAAGGACCTCAATTTTACACTTGTTTGTGATTGATTACCTCAATCACTACCTATAAATATTTACGTTTTTCCTCCAATTATATGTCTCTAATTGCCACCAATGTTCTCCTAATCGAGATCATAATTTGGTGGTGACCCTTTCATTTCTCTTTTCCTCATATTAAGACTAAATTTTAGTAACCCAATTTCCGATGTGGGTTTTCCCACAAATATATTTTCTATTTTCAACCTTTTATTTTTGAAGAACAATTTCAAATTGCGAGGACGCAATTTATTGAAGGAGGGGAGAATGTAACACCCCAAGATTTCATAGTGTGTTATTTCTTCAAAATAATTAAATAACTTGCACTACACACAACACCGAGTTCAATCACACCATGACTTACAAAAATAAGCCATTCAAAAGCGGTTATGAATAGTATTATCTAAATTTTAAACTTTATATAATCCTTATAATTTTAGAATCCATATTATGAGTTTCTTAGATATAATGCAAGAACAAATTCATTTTCAGTATTGCACTTTTATCAACTTTTAATAGTGAACCCTTTTTAAATACAATATTTTAAACATATTGACTAAATGGGGACATCAAAAAATTTAAAATGAAACATCCCAAGCTTCCACGGTACGCTTTCCTTTGAATAATACAGTAGCGTGTGTTATACGCAACTTCGAGTTTTAACACACACCACAACCGATTAAACTAGCCGTTGTGAATAGTAATACCTAATTTTTGAAATCATATATATTTTATATTTCAAAATGGACTTCATTTTTGGATTCAGAATATCGAAATTAGCCTATGGTGAAATTTTGGTACATTTCGGATAACTTTCATATTTTGATGAATAGTGAAAATTTCTAAATTTTAATTAAAAACAACTTTTTTAATCAAAATAATTAATAGTGATAAATTATTAATTTTAGTGGTTTTAAAGTATATTTAGAATATATTTTTACCATTTAATATAATGTTGGTCATTGGACATAATTTTACAATTAAACCGAACATAAACAAGTGTCAATCTTTTGATAGTTATTATCTCTTAAAAACACGCTTTTTGTTTTGACAGCGGGAATTAATTTTAAATTAATTTCTCCCACTTCTGTGTTTTGAATTTAGGAAAATAGATTCCATATTTGGAATCAGGATGTTCAAATTGTGTAAATAGGTAACTTTTATTTTTAGACATTTTGAAAAGTTACTGTGGTAAATATTTTATTTACCATGGTTAAAGGGTAAATCCGGTAAATAAGGGTTAAAAAAATAATATTATAATAATACTAAATTACCCTAAAACGTGTCTTAACCCTATTGGTTGATACATGGTCGACCATGGGCATCTTTGGGTCTATTTTGGGACCCCATGGATCCACTTGTAAGTGATAATGACACATTATATTAATAAAGTTAAAATAAAAATAAAAATGGCATAAGCTTACATCTTTTAGAAGAACAATTTTTACATAGGGTTATACATGTTGGATTTTCTATTATAAATATTCATTAGAAATCTAAAAAGATTTCCTACATAATGATGTTTTATTTATAATTTTTAGACATTAAATAATTTATTTTATTTATGACACAATGATGATGCAGTAATTACGAAAATAGTAAAAAATTAACATAATTGATATTATAAATACCCAAATAAATATAATATGAAACTTTTAATGAATTAAACTAATTTTATAGGATAATATCATATATTAGGATTGCTTTAATTGACTTTTTTCGAAGTAATCAATCTGTTATGAGTTTCACAAAAATCAACTATTGAATAGTGTCAAAATTGACATAAAAGAGTTCTTAAAACAAATATTATATTATTAATTGATATTAAATTCATAAAAATCTAAGGTTCGGCCAAGAGACTTATATTATGATAGGTTAATCATTAATGTACCACTTGGGGGTCTCTTGGATGTATATAGTAAGTTTATTAACCATATTATATAAAAATACAAACAGACATTGTAAAAGTGAAACTAATTAACTTAGAGTTAATACTTAAAGATAAGATTAATATAAGTACCCAAACCTGTCTAAATTCTATTGGATGAGTTGTTTTCGACCTATCCCCACCTCATCCTCTGAATAGTCAACTTTGGAGCCTTTGGAAACCGAATATGAATTTATTATAAATTAATATTTCTAGCTTTTCCAAAAGTGCCCCTCACCCCTCTTATAAAAGGGCACTCCTCCTTCTCTTTTCCTCACACCTCTCAAGCCACTTGGCTCGTCCAAACTCTGCCCAACTAAGCTCCCCACATCCCTCTCCTCCTCCTTGAAGCTTCCCCTTAGGAAGAAAGCATTTCAAGAAGTCCTTTGGTTCCAACCAAAGTGAGTTACCTAAATTAAAGGTAACGATTTCTCTTAAATTATTTTCATTTATTTTGCTTCTCCAACCCCATAAATCTTTTTATTTCCTTTCTTTTGTAACAACACCAGTATCCTCAATATACTAGGATGTTGTTATAAGAAGGATTAAAACTACACATACACACAACTCCATCTAATGGATGATGAACATAATGTTTCTGTGGATGGCAAACTAACGCCTCACGAAATGATGATTGTTCAAATACATCTTACCACCTCTCATGGTGGCCATTATGATGGAACTGTAATTAAATATGATATTAATGATATATATTTTATATATAATCTTCTGTAATTCCATTTTATTTCATACCATTATTCGTTTCATGTTGTATATACATACGATAATTTCATTTGAGGAAGTGCGGACTACCGCCCCCTTAAAATGATATGACTCGTTCATACCACACTTGGAACGTATAAAGGATGGTGTTAATGAACTTAAGTAACATATATAAAATATTATATTATACTGTAATAGTAATATACCTATGTATCATTTGGATTCGATTCTTTTAAAATAAAAATTAAATGGAAGTAGCGTTCGTGCGTACGTACGGACTACCGTCTCCACGAACGCGATGAGATTCATTCTCCATCGTATCCATTCAAGTATAATTATCATTTAATGATTTAAAAATTATGTGTAAGGACTTGATATCATTCTGGATATGAATAAGATACAACAAACATGACTTATGTAACAAAACATATAAAAGAAAATGAGTAAGTTAACACCCGAAACGACGATAATTCTAAGATATTATTAACAAATCAATGTTAAAAGATCATATATGATATCATATTAATATATATGATTCTTGTATAATTTAATAACAATTATTTCACCATTATACAGGAGGTTAACCTACCCCAACCAAGGAAAAGTACAAGGTAAGGGTTATTTCACAATCTCTTCATTATCCGAGGTTGTATTATACGTAATAATCTACTGGGATCTCTTTATCATCCACATCCATGTTTCTTCGAAATGTATTTCAAAACATTTTTACTATTTACAAGAATATGGGTTAAAGTCATTTATACCCTTGTTTGACTTTTTATAAGAGGTTTATAAAGGAATCTTTCTGTCGTTTTCAAAACAAGGTCCTTTTTAACCTTTTCGACAGAATTGAGGTAAGAATGTTTTTTTTAACTTATACGGCGGGTGCGGTTATTTTCCGCCGTTATAAAATCGTCGAAGCTTTCCTTACAAGATTATAAGAATATTTTCAAAGAAAATGTTTTATTTTATATGGATCTTAAATGATTTCAAAATAAAAGGAGATACTTCTTTTAAAAGAATTTTGATTTCATCTATGTCAACATCCTTTGATGGATTTTAAGATTATTTGAAGTTGATTTATTATAATACAAAACTTCTATATTGTATTGAAGGTTTTGTGATATGTTTGAATGTGGATGTGCTATTTTATACCATTCATAGTTTATGGTGAAACTATTGACATTTCGTATGCTAGTTTTAACCCGAATGTTTATGTTATATTTCAAACTTTTCTTCAGATGAATGTGCTAAACAAGTATGTTCCGGGTTGGGGACCGGTAAAAGTAAGCCCTCCAGGTTGGGGACTGGTTAAAGTAAGCCCTCCAGGTTAGGGACTGGTTAAAGTAAGCCCTCCAGGTTAGGGACTGGTAAAAGTATGCCCTCCGGGTTGGTGTCCGGTTATTAGAGGCACTCCGGGTTGGTGTCCGGCTATTAGAGGCACTCCGGGTTGGTGTCCGGTTATTAGAGGCACTCCGGGTTGGGTTCCGGTTAGAAGTAACCCCTAGGTCTTGGGATGAGGCCTAGACAATGAAATTAACGTTTGGCATTATGCATTCCAACATTATGAAAGTGGTTATTGATATTGCATGTGATTATTCGATCAGTAGAATATCCATGTGAACAAGTAAATGGCATTATTTCATTTTACTTTTTCCATACTATGTTGAAGTTCAATTTTTAAAAGGCTTTTGTTTTAGTAATTCATTGCCTTAAATGTTTATGCTTATTTTGAATGTTCCGCTATATTGTTATCCTTACTGGGCATTTGAGCTCACCCCTTTTTTATGTTTTATTTTTCCCAGGTAGTGATGAAGTAAATTATGATTGACTTGCAGGGATATTATGGGTTTATAGTGTGGACGTTGGAAACATTATGTTGTTGTAGTAGTTTTTCATTTTATGATGTAATGTAAAACTTATGAATATATCTAGTGTTTCCAAGGCTACTAAACTAATCGGTCTTTCGGGATTTGATCTTTCTTGTGATCATGCCAATGTTACGAAGTAATGCACCGACTCTGGGTAGCTGGGGTTGGGGCGTTACATAAATTTTCGTTGATTGGGATATATTATAAATTATACATGAAATAAGATAAAGTATATAGTTATAAATAAATTTTTATGTATGGATCTAATGCCAATTGTTATGTAATTTATGATCATACAGTCACACTAAGAAGGGATTAAATAATATGAATCCTCATTAACTAAAAAATCACATTAATTATTCATTCCCCTAAAATATTTAAAATGAATTGATATCATGAGAACAAACAAACACATTTACACAATATGTAAGAGATAAAGAAATTAGATAATATAGAAAATTATTTTATGAAGTTTATCCCTAGTATGGGTGATTAATAATTATTGTGTATTTTCTAATTCCTAAACCTAGCTTCTTAACTAACATCAAAAATTAAAAAATTCATGGGATATTTATCATCCTCAACCACTATAGCCGACTCTTGAAATACAAAAATTCACCTAAATGGTATGTGACATATAATTTTTATAGTTAAAATTATTTTTCCCATCAAACTAATAAAAAATATTTATATTTTATTAGAGGATGTGAAAAAATATCAAAATTAGTCCTTTTCCCCATCATGAGGTCATAAAAACTAGTATATGTTCAGAAGCATTATAAAAAAACTCAGCCACATATTATTAACAACATAAAAATAAATATGTTCATGGAAAGGTAAGCACCCATTTTTTATTCCTCTTAAATATTATTTTTTCATTCTAATGATCTTTAATGGTAACAGCTCCATATTCATAAATATTCTCAGTATATGGGATCATTTATAGTAAAATAATAAGAATATTCTCTCTCAAAATCATGGTTTTTCTTCCTTCATATATAATTCTCAAAATTATAATTTTTTAATATATTTGTGGGATCTCACTAATCTCTTCTTTTTTTTTCAAATTTTATATTTTTTCCTCCATCAATGATAAGAAAAATTTTAGGGTCATCACACATTATCTTCTTAAAATCCAATTTATCAATAACTTCTATTCTTAATTGTAATAAATTTTTACTACTATTAATGACACAAATATTGTTTCTATGTTTTGAATATTTAATATCAATGATATTTGGAACCTTTTTATTTTCAATTAATGTTATCACGGAATATTGAAGATGTTATCATAGATTTGACCTTCTTTAATGATTTTAAAATTGTTATATTTGATACACTAGAATTATCATGTGAATACCCACTCATTAAACCAAATTAAAATCTATTATAATTCCTTTATAACTATTCATTAATTATCCAAAATTATCATCCTCTCTTTAAAATGAATTTCCTTATAAAATACAATCTATTTTATCCATGCAAATATGATCATGTGAAAGAAACCCTTATGGGGTGATGATTTGTGTCATTGAATGAGATAATTCAATTTTTCTCATGGTTACATATTGATACATAACCACACACATATTGCAAAACTAATTCATTATTAATAATAAACTATATACACTTGATTTTCTCATTGATAACCACTATGATACTGTACAATATTATAGTTAACACCTCACTTATTATATGGAATAATGTTCATATTGATGGAACCATGCCATTATATACATAATATAATGTTTTCTACCCAACTTAATTATTACACTTTATTAAAATTAGTAATTTTATAACACATTAATTGATTTATATAAACAATTATAATGGTATATAGTAATTTATATGATTTCAAAGGACTCCATGATATATCATAAACATTATAACTCTTCAATCATTGTGTTCTTCATCATTACCCTACATGTATTTCAATCATTACACAATGAAATAAAAAAAATCATCAACATAATCTATTAGACTCATTAGAGATTCTTAATATTCCATAAAATGTCTGTCATGTACACTCAATATCAAATTCACATGATTCCAAATATGGATAATTAATTTATATAAAAATCGCATTCCCATACTCAAAATTCTTTTCCTTGAAATCACTAAACACAAATCTATTTCATTTTATCAATATATATGTACAACCTATAATAGAACCCAAATTTTTGTTTACGATTCATTACATGATCTATAATAACACATATTTATAGGTGTGTATGATGTGTTTTATCAAATCAAAAAATAATTTTTTTATTATCTAAAACATTTTTCAATTTTATGAAACTATGAGAACTTGTAAGGGAATAAGGATCAACTAGGATTCTGAGCTAGAACAATGGGAATCCTTATTTTTGGGTTTTATAAAAAAAAATTAATTAATAAATACCCCAAAACCCTTATAATATAAAATATTAAACATGACCACAACCACTTGTGATTAGATCCACCCTGAAGAATCTTCATAGGGGGGTTCTACCATATCTAGTAAACCATGGGAGGTGACTCAAAGTTCAATGTTAAGGATTTTATTGAATAAATGTTTCAAAATTATTGATAAAGGGAGACATCAAAATCCTATTTTATAGGTGGAACATTTCCTTTTATTAGGGGGTTTCATAATAAGTATCCCTACAAAAGGATAACCATTAATGATAGGTAGACAATTATATCAAAATAGGGGTAACTTATGGAGTTGGTTATGCATTCATTATTGACTCCACAATAAAGAGTGGTATTAGGGATTGTGTCTTCATTATTAGACCAAAATAATATTCATTAATGATTATAGGGGATGACCCACTATTGAAAATCTAAGGTGTCTAAGTGTCTTCATTAAAAAGAAATAATATCATCCCCAAATGTTCGATATATGGAAAATAGTTCCTATTGGAGGATCATATAGTGGAGTTTAACTACAACTAAAGGGTCATTATGAGAGGAATCTATGAAGAAAACTTTCGAAAAGATAGGTATTTATTATGAAATCCACCACTACTCGAATAGATAAGTGGTAGTTAGTAAAACTAAAAATGGTACCTCACTATTGAAAAGATAATAGATTGGATAATTATCGATTAATAGATAATTTAGTGTGGAACTAAAATACTAATAAATACATTAAAGAAATGATGCTTCCATGAATGTGTTGAAATTAGGGGATCTAAACTGCGTGATAACACTATCCCTAGTAAAGAGTTAACATAAAAAAGAAAAATATATTTATATGTTAAAATCATAATAGATCTTACACAGTGGGTATATGTCTACATAGATATTCATTTAGGGGCTCAACCAATATTTTTGGATGATGAGAAAGAATAAAAAATCCAATACTTCAAAGTTATCCATCATAGATTTCAAATTCAAAGTGGAAACCATAATAATAAAAGAGACAAATGGTATTTATTCGTGTTATAATATGAATATATATCCCATCTATTTTAGAAATTATCCCACAAAAATAATAACCCCACGTATCATATATATTAGTTTGTCATACTTCACATTTAACTAAATATTTATTCACTTTTGAATTTTTATCATTCTTTATAAAGTGATGTAGAAAGTCATATTAATTATAATATATATGACTCTTAGAATATTTTATGGATTACAAATTTTATAATTCCCTATATGTATTATCATATCCATATTCACCTAAACACATAATCATATTTGGGTAAGAAATATATGAGAATAAAAAATTACATAATTTGATATGGGAAGCTAATACACACAGGGTCAACCAAACCTAGAATTACTTAAATAATATAATCAATACATACAAATATTTTACACTACATAAAAATTACGATGATGAAGGAAATTACATGTGATCACATTGGACGTAATCTAACAATTTATATTTTATGATGTTTTAAAAATCCAACCATTTCCATAAGCATGTCATGGATATCATTTCATAAAATTTCATTTCTTTATGTTTGTATTATTGTAATAATTTATTTTTTTGTCCCATATCTAGAAAAAATAATTACATACTAAATATATTAATGAATGAAGGATAACCTAAATTCTGAATATCGTTTTCAATGATTTTTCTTAATAATTGATCATAAATTTTCTTAATTGTTGCTGTATTTTATGATTTAGTGATGATTTTAGACTTTGGATGAATTTGGATAAGCATAGATATGTTTTATGATGACAATAAAAAATCAAAACATAAGGCACTCCACTTTGGCATGTTTAAATTAGAGAAATTAAAGATCGAATTTCTAAGAACAATTTTGTGCATTTAATTAATAACACACTATAATTTTCATAGATGATTAAATCATTCCAGAATTTAGTAAGGAAACATTTTTTTAATTATTAAGAGACAATACAATATATAGTTGGTATATATGTAATATTTTGGTGAAATTAGTAACCTGAAGAATTAATTTCGAAAGGAGATTAAACTGTGACGAGTCGTATTAAATAGAAAGAGTTGCACTGCATTCATTATAGTGTGATTCAACATCACTTATAAGGAATACATTTAAAATAGAAGATATGAAATTAATGTATTAGAAAAATTTTACTATAGGACTTTCATCAAATATAAATATATTTAAAGATTATGAAAGGGACTTCTAATTATTAACTGAACCACTACACATTTTATAAAAACACGTGATGATATGAAAATAAAACAGTGTTATAAAATAAGTTAGTAGAGAAAATATATTTAAAAGATTAAGGGAAGTGTTAATAATGTTGTAATTACTACTTTTACACTATTATTTTCTAACACACATATATATATCTAATATTTTTTAGGATATAAATATTTTATGAATGATTTCAGAAAATTTTTATCTAAGAATTATTTAAGTAACATTAAGAAAATTAATACAAAAGGCTCAAATTATGGTTTTACATCATTTGAAATTCATCAATTATTTAACATGTTTTCTGTGATCATTTTTGCAGGTTAAATTATTTCTGAATTCCTTAAGATGGTTTTTAACTTGTGATGGATTATAAATTATTCATTAGTTAGTAGTTATCAAGAGGATGGTAAATAAATGTAAATGGAGGATTATGTTTTTTAAATGAATGAAATTTTATATATTTGAGTTGTTTTGATTAATTATAATTTTTTTTATTGATTTCTATTTGAACTCAATCAATTGGAGGGAGTGGAAAGGATGATTGAGAAGTGTAAAGAGCATCTCTCTATAACATTTGGGCATGATTAGGGTTTCCTCCTTGCTTTTTATCCATAACTCCTTATTGTGGTGGAATGATTCCTTATACCAGGGAGGTTCAACTATCATTTTCTCTCTTGTTTAGGGTTGGAGCATTTGACCTATGTGTGACATGGTGTTCCTGATATCGAAGGAACCCCTGTGAATCACTCTTTATTCTAGATTAAAAGGCAAGATAAATTCTTCCATTAAAATAAAAGGGAAAATTGTGCACAATAAAAATGAAACAGAATCTATTTTAGAGTATCATAAATTGGCGAGTACTCAATCATAGCTCGATTATTTCATATAAAAGTCCCTTAGCCTCTAAAAAAATATGATTTCAAGGACTGTATTTATTTGATATGGGGTTTTTCCTTGGAGAAATGTGTCTCTCTAGGATAGAGATACATCCATATGATCTTCCTCATAGAATAACTGAAATTCTAAGCCTGGGTATTTGATTCCATTGAATTCAAACATGGGATTAACCACCCTTATGAATGGGATAAAAATTCCACCTATTTGAGGTTGGTGAGGCCACTTATAAAATTTAGGAAAGGGTTTTTGGGTTAAATTAGATACTTTATCACCCTACAATTTTGTATTATATTTCAATTTATATTAGAATTATGATTAAAATTGACAAGGAAATGTAAGTGGCTAAATTTGGCCACTTCTCTAGGTTTTTAGTACATGTTGAATTGGGGTCGGCTCTAGTTGATAATGGAATGATTGAAAATGATGATGATATTATTGAGTTCAAGACCCTATATGATAAAATAAAAAAATTATGGAATGATTTTAATGTTATCGGTCATTAATCATATATATATAGGCACTATATAGTATGTATTTTATATTTTTGTGTGGACATGATATGAGTATTTGTATTAAGACGATTTAAAATACAACTGAATGGATGGCTTATGTTCTTCCTAAAATTCAGCAGCCTGATGATACTAATGACCCTGGTAATATTGATTACGGAATTGGAATTGTTTTTTATTATCTAAAAAAGAAGAGATAAGCACATGGAGATGACACATTGATGCCAATGGATGATGAGAAGGGTATCCATCCAAGTGATTCAACTAATGTTAATGCCTCTATTTCTGAGAATACGATGAAATTTGGGGCTGTTATCTTCTCCAATGAGGTGAATTTCAATAATGCTGATACATATTTCCATAGTATAAGTGTTGACTTATAGAAAAATCAAATATTTATCACTCCAAAAATGATGGGTAGGGATAATGACTTGATCGGTAAAAAAGTTAATGAAGTAGAAATACAAAAATTGGTTGATAATAAGATTTCACATGAAAGGATGGCTACTTCGGGTATCCCAATGGGTAAGAAAATTTAGAATCTGATTTTCTAGTAATTTCTAAAATGTTCTATGATTCTTCAAAACTAATTATGTATCATGGGGTTTTTTATCTTTCTTCCTACAAGAAGAAAAGGTCTCAAATTTTGCTTCATGTGTTGGTAGAGAAACTAAAAGATGGTAACTCTACTCCATTATCTAAAAAAACGTAGATGGTTCCCTTGGGATGCTGGATAAAATTCATGGTCTGTGTGATTCAATTTATGAGGAGAAAAAATCTCAGGAGATTATTTCTCAGTCTAGAAAAATAGAGGTTTAGGTGATGAAGAATCTAATGTATGGTACACCACTCCTGAAAAAAGAAAAGAGTAGCCAGAGGATAGCTTTGACTCTGAAAGCACTGATACTGAAAGCACAATTGAAAGGATTAAATATATTCCATTATGTGTGTTGAGATTGAGAGGTTGGGGTGTGGACCTAGAAGGGCTGACTGGTATGCAATACGAGAGGAAGAAATAAAACTAGGTGAATGATTAAGGAAATGGTTAGGTAACTAGAATTATCTTTGATAATGTTTCTTTCTTTTTCCATACTCTATTTGGTTCCCATGTTTTTCTTATTTCTAATAAAAGGAGAACCACCTCAATACATTTAAAAAAAATGATTTCTATCTGTTTCAATTCTTTCTTTTCTGAAAATATTTTTAAATGTAATGATAAATAATGATAGGGATAAAGATTTTGGTAGTGAGAATGTACATGATTCTTCATATTTTTCTTAAAATTGGAACATAATGAATTTTATTTTATGCAATATATTTTTATGAAAAATAATTAGTATAGTATATATATCATTATCAAATACTATTCTAATATAAATTGATTAGAATAAGAATTTCATAAGTAATAATCAGGACTATGCCCACAAGTAAATTATATTATATCTTAAGAACACTATCTGTTTATTTCATTTTTAATTGTATACTTTCTATATAGGGGTAATTGATTTTATTTATCTTCTTATATAATTAATATTATAAATTTAATTTATAATATGACACATAAAAATTTATAAATTAATTTAGTTTTGGATATTTTTTCACTGTTTTGTTCCCATTTGTCCATATTATAAATCTAAATTATACTATCATCTTAGGGTTTTATTAATACGAGCATGATATTTAATTCTATCCATTGATATCTATAATTGGGAGTTGATGATTCCAATGGTTAGGCCATGATTTTTGTGTTATTATTAGGGATATATAAATCAATATAGAATAATAATTTCTTGCAATATATTATTTGATTGATTCAATATAATTTTAAATTTATTTTTTTACTTTGGATTCATTTTTATAAAAAAATATATTCTTATTATTTACTATATCATTTTATTTATTCATGATATAAACACTTATCAATTGATCAGAGTGCCTAAAAAGTTATGATTTATTATATTTAAACCTATACAAAAAGAGATATCTATTTCGAAAGAAATGATTAGTAAATAGAAACTATGTTCTCCCCTTAATTTAAGAGAACGATTTAATATAGTTAACTGATGAGGTTCCAAGAATGCAGTGTGACGTGGCTATATAGATTATATAAATATAAATATTTTTGATAAAATACTATCATTATATGTTAATTTTTAAAAGAATAGAATTTATATTTGAAACTATTAGTATTATTAATGATGTCAAAAAAATTGATAGTTTAGTGGAAAGAAGTGCAGAAATCATCAAAACTACATCACAAATATTCAAGATATAGGAGATATATTTATGATTAATGTTGATTCTAAGGATACTATGTGGTTGAGATTCATTAAATTATGACTATATTACATGTAAATGGAATAGTGAAAAATAATATCCTATTTATTCAATAACAACTAGGGATGGACATGCAAGGGAATTTTTAGAGAAGTATTCCCCACCCGCAACACCCTGAAACTCTTGAATCAAATTCAATATATTTTCACAAAAGGGTATATGATCCAATTATAATGAATGTATCAAATTTCATAGACATATATATATTTTTATCTTAAATAGATTATACATTTATATTTTATTTCAAATATTATTATTTGCTTTGTAACCTAATAATTGATTTTTTATTGATTTAACAGAAGGACGAGTTATAAAAATTACATCATTCATCTCATATGGAATCATATAAAAAATTTAATAATTTATTTTAGTGTCTAAGATGGAGGGTACCTCAACTAATAGGTATTCACCAATTAGAGAAGTATAATATGTTGTTTTCCTAAGTGTAAATGATGTATAAACAACTGATGGTTTTCGTGGATATTCAATGTAATGGGGAATCACCTCAAAATTTTTTTTTAATACATGATGCATGGTTGTCCACATTTATTTTAGGGTTATAAATTATGGAATGGGGAAAATAAAATGATAGAAGAAGTTTTTTTTAATATAAATAACATGAATCATACTTTAAAAATTATTTTATATTACTATGTTAGCTAGAAAAAAAACCAAGGATGAATGCAATAAAGACGTTATAAAATCATTAAATATACATAGATTCATTCCCTTTTTTAGATGTAAAAACAATTTCAAAATAAAATTAACAAATAATATAAATTAAAATAAAATAAATTGATCAAATATCATATGATGAAACATAATAATTTCTTAAATTATAATAAGAGTTTCATGACATAATTAAGGGATTTATGAAAATATATATATAAAAATGCGATCACTGTCACCCTCATGTTTAGAAAAATATTGAAAATAATGAATTTTTTTAAAATTAACTAATTTTTTCTCTAGGATATCAATCATCACATGGGTTGGTTTTCCTAAATTCTCTATGAGAGAAGGACTCGTACTTTATGGGGTAATATTTATGATTTGAGGAATGAGGTGAAGTTTATAACATTGATATGTAAAAGGGAGAATATGGTGAAATAAAATATCATGTCAATAGATGAAAAAAATTATTATTTTATTTAGGATATAATAAAATATAATGATCAACCAAATAAGTGAGAAATTAAATTTTAATCGGATGTAATTAGAACTAAAATGGAACATTAAATATATGAAAAGGTAAATCCTACTAGTCACCCCTTTATTATCAAAAAATGGAATTCTTTGGTAAATAATACTCCAAATATAAAATGTTCACCAATCATTTCAAGTTATTTTTTTTCAATATCCGATAAATTAAGTTAATTTCACAAATGAAATAATGCACTATTTTCATTAATGAACTTCTATATAGTGATAATTTAATATGTGACTTAGGATTAATCTATCTATATTAAAAATGAACAGTTTTAATTTAGATAAAAGTCCCACCTAACCATTATTATATTGGAAGATACCCAGCTTAATATACCTCTATATATTAAAATAATGTAAAATACTTTCATGATATAAGAGAAATTATTAATCTCATATCACTAAATGTTTTAAGAAAGATATGTTAAGTAATGATAAGATAATGAGTTTCATATTTTTACTAGATGATTGTTACATTAGATAACATAACAAAATTCTTGATGATTTATTATTAATGGTGCACGTGGTTTATTTATCATTTTCAATAATATTCTTTAGATAGAGGATTTATTAGAGGAGTTTTAAAACTAATGTCAAAATTCCATTTCCATGGGGAAAAATCTTTTACCCATGACTCAATAGTGGCTATTTTTCATTTTTAGATAGAAGAAAATAAAAATTAAGTTTTTTGAAAATTGTGAAGCATAGAGATGGTCTAAAATAAGGGTATTAAGTCATCATTATCATTTAATACTATATAATAATAGATATTTAATTGATTGAGGAAAGATCTATGATGTATATCATTGATGAGGATGTTAAGAGACAAGCATTGGAAATCATAAAAGTAATCGAAAAATATAATTATGTTATAATTGTAGAACACATTTAATGTAATTATTATATTAATTGGATCCCTCTATTTTTAAATCAATTATCATGGTGTTGAAAAAATACATTATAATATAATATAATTAATATTGGGAGTAGTATAAAGAATACTGTTTATTGCATGTGATGAAATTTTAATGGAACAATCATTCTTTTCTGTTTAAATTTTAATGTAATGAAGTAAGATAATTTCATTGTGCCTTTATAATATCAAACAAATAATCTAGTAACTATGAACATAATTACGAGAATCAATGAAATACAAAATAAAATTATGAAACCAAAAAATAAATTGTCATGTCCCAGGTAGTGAGTAATAAATAAAGTGTATATTATTATTTTGGATACATGGATAGTTTAACCAATCTCAAAAAATTAATTTGGGATCCCATTTGGATTTATAATAAAGAAACAATGAAGGATAGTTGTTTAAAACGAGGGTGATTTTATCTATACATTAATGGTTTTGCTATTGATATTTTTCATTGAATATATAATGTTAATTGATGCAATGAGAAAGAAACAATTTCACAATCATTTTATTGGTTTAATTAAAAAAATTGTTAGACATGTGTACTATTACATTATTGAGGGACATTACATATTAAATCAAATTTAAAAGGGTGTTTATAGACCAAGTAAATCCAACTTTTCCCTACTATAATATAATATTCTTTTACCAATGAGTTTCAATTAAAATGTATAAAACATCCACTACCTTTTAGTGTAACATGACATATTCTTTTCAATGGATAGTGAATGAAATTTGGGGACTTTTTTGGGATGATTACACAATTTTTGTGCAATCATATAATGTATTTATAATGAATAATAATTTGGTTTTAAAAATATTTGATGTGATTTTCCTTTTTAAAAATTAAGAATCTTGATAATTTATAATGAATGTTAATATAATTATCAAATATTTAACATTAAAGGACATGATGGAAGTTGATACCATAACAATACAAGTGATAATAAAATATATTACTAGTGAAGTTGAGATAAATTTAGAATATTTTTTTATATTTTACTTTCTACTAGATAATTTTTAAGGATTTTTCGAAATATTCTCAATTTTTCACAT
This sequence comes from Viscum album, assembly GCA_963277665.1. NCBI lineage: Eukaryota > Viridiplantae > Streptophyta > Magnoliopsida > Santalales > Viscaceae > Viscum > Viscum album. Next base: position 216,181,098 of record OY728121.1, on the reverse strand, counting down.
ATCCTTTGGAAAATGATAATCATTTAAGTGAAGAAAAAAGCTATATTGAATCTCTTAAAGATATGATGTAATGGTATATCACTACCCCTATTATTGTACCCCCCACATTTAATATTAAACACTTGAATTTAATTTTAATTAAATTTATTATATATGTGGAATGATTTTAGAAAAATTATATAGGGAATTTCCTATTTGATCAATTATTACATCAGAACGTTTCTTAAGATGAAAATAAGCAACACCCTGATATAGGAGGACTTATTTTTTTTGTTCATTTAATTTGAATAAATTTAAACAAATATTATTTTCATTAATTATTGTGATGTATAAAGATTATGTGATACTAAAATAGTTAGTATATAAGATGGATATAAATATACACTTTATTGGGGGAATCGACATACTCAAAGATATTAAAATTTATATCGATAATATGAGAGGCTTAAATAACAACATAGTTGACCATATATCGAGGATGAAATTTATATAATACATTATGGTGTAATAAGTGGATATAATGGATTATTTTTTATATGAAATTTTTTTATAGTATATAAGGATTATTGACCATATTTTTCAACATATCCACTTACCTAGTGACTAATATAATTTACTAATATTTTAAATATAAATAATGGAATGCAATAATTAATGAAGTGAAAAAATAGATATGATCCAATACATGTCATGTGATATCAGGATTGTTCGATTCAATGATGTGTTACCAAAACTATTGTAGAGTTTGTTATTGAATTATATCACTCCTCTTGAATAAAAAGACTCCATGGTATAAAATTGGTTGTGGTAAAAACCATTAAGTTGAATTATTTAACCTATTATTACACCACGACTATTTAGGATTTATGTAATCCTTTGATCAACTATAAAAAAATATAAATAAAAGTAAATGGGATTAGATACCACGAATCCCATTGTAGAGGTCATAATGTTAATAATTTAGGGGAGAACATCATTGGTCTTTTTCCAAAATCTATTGTCCAGAAATACTAATTGTTATAAATAGAATGTAAATTTCTACAGGTAAAAGTAGAAAATACATTATCCAATATGGAAAGTGATGTAATATAAATTTTAAATAAAAATATTATTAATGGTTTGAGCCCCTGTGTTATTTATCAGTGATCAAGGAATACACCCTGATAAACATATATTAAGGGTTGTGTTATACAAATATACAGTAAAATAAATAAAATCCTCTATTCAAACTCCAAATTTGTGAACAATTTAATATCATAAACCATGAGAATATTTTTTTTATAAAAGATAGTCAATGAAAGAAAAAAATGATCATTCCAGCAAACATAATGATGAATTTTAGCCCTATAAAATAATGTATGAGAATCCTTTGGGAATGTATTTAATTTTTAGTTTATATGATACAATCCCACCTTTTGTAAGATATTCTCCACAATTTATACTAGGATATAAAAACATTGAATTGGATAGATGAGGAAGTGGATAAAAAATGAGTTATAGATCTTGTTTAAATATAATATATTAAGAGTGAATAATATGTTAACATGCAACATAAAAAGATAAAAAAATAAATTTCATAAGAAACACATTTAAATAAGGTAGATACAAATGGATGATGTGGTATATATTTTTATATCACATTTTTTATTGTTTCTGGGTAAGATGAAGTCAATATTTTATGAAAATTTTATAGTGTTCATAACCATTCCTTATTAGGTAGAGGTAATTTTAAGGAAAGGATAACCCCATTTCATGGAGAATAAGAAGTTCCTAAAACACTACATTGAACATTCTCATGTAGAGTGAGTCCTCTCATGGTGATTTTATTGAATAACTCTTAATCATTTCATGATTTTATCTTTAAATAAATATATTGTTTGTATGAAAACAAGGTATAATTTCATTCATTTTTACATTGTTTAATTAAATATCTGATTTAGGTTTGGTTTATTTGGGAAGACGTTTCATTTTAGTGAGACATGGTAATATTCCTCAAAACCCATACTTAATATACTGAATCCATAACTAGTACGGCTGTACACTTTCTGAAAACATTTTAGAGTAGTCAAACATAATTTACTAATAGAAAAAAAATATTTCTCAGAGGTTTAAAAAATAAATATTCAAGGAAATTAATTATGTCAAAAATTATTATATTGAATTTTAAAAGGTCAACACAAAAAAAATATATAATAAAATAGTATTGAATATTAGGTGGATCCCATTAGAGAAACAAAAAATACTATGGAGTATGATTACATAATATCCAGACTCATGAATAGAATAAAATGATTTAATTAAATTATGTGGGCATTATATTTCATTATAACAATCATGCTTCATGTGATCTCTAGGACTATAATTTCTTATGGTTATATAATGCAAGAATTACACCTTGTAAGGATGATGTATAATTTATTCATGAAACCAAGCCCTAATTTTTAAAAATTGTTGATTCTCAATAATTAATACCATGGTATAAAAATATCATGGTTTATGTGTCACACTGCTACATGAAACATCAATTTTATAATAAAAGAATAATTCAAATGATGATATGTCATTTTTTGACAACCATATGAAAATAAACAATTGTGAGGTCCACAATTTCCATGGGGTGTATAATAAACAAAAAATTACAACATAATGATCCCATGAGCATTAAATTTATATATAATTATAATAAATTGAACTTTATGAAATAAAATATGTAACGGAAAATAATGAATAAAAATTACAAATGGTAGAAAATATTAATCATATTATAAAATAATATATATTAGACACTTAGGAAACCTATAATATCCAAAATTTTGAATTCTATTAGCAATAATATGGTTAATTTTTCGTTTTTATTGTGTCATTATCATATCAGTTAATAGTTCCGAAAATTTCTATATATAGTAACATAAGAAGATAACACATAAATATCATGAATGCCAATAAATTCAAGGTATAAAACCGTGGTTATGTCCAGAATTAATTTATTATAACTATAATTATTTTATTACTAGAGTCATATATTTCAGGAATCACATTTATGAACATATAATTAATTATTTATAAATTTTCAATACCTATCTTAGTTTTTTAAACTCCATTCCAATTTCTAGTCTACAATTGTTCCATTTTAAAACTACATCAAAATTAAATTATTTTCCACCCCAACTAATCTAACATTTATGAACTATTAAAAACCCCTTTTAATCCACTATTTCATCATAATATTACCCCCATCCATTACAATGGGTAACGAAATTCATGTTACTCCTCCACCAAGGAACCAACCAGCCACGTGTTAAGAAAAACTATAGTTCATTCCAAAAAATGAATTCCTATTCTACATAAACCTGTAATAGTCTCATTGATACAATCATAAACCCAAAACTAATTCATTATCTAATCCACCATTCCATACCCATACTCAATGGATTAAGAGATCCAAAAACACCATAAATTATAACATTTCATCAAAATCGAACCTAACTAAACAAAGATTAGTAGGATATCCATATTTAAAATTATCATGAGCAACAGTTTAGTTCTTTAAAATATGAAACAAATATTATGATATATAGGAATTTAATGGAGGTAATATTTTATATGGAATGGAATCACGTTATCAATGTGTCAGTGGTTACATAACATATGCTTACCTAAGAGTTTATTTTAACCAGTTAGTATGACAAAAAATATATATAGTTTATGATTGGAATATGGTATTAAAATCTTTTACGTGGTAATTTTATTATGGTATTATATATATATCAATGATATTAGTTTCTAATAGAGAATTGTTACTATTTTTTTATTTGGTAATAATCATTTTGGATGACTGGAATTTTTGGAATAATTTTCAATTATACTGATGAAGAAAGACGATAAAGATGATAATTGGTTCATAATTGGAAAATTATGGATTTATTATAAATGTTTCTAAATGAAGAGTTGAAAATTTATTAATTTAATTAAAGATTAATAAATGCATGAAATGTGTGTTGTTATTATTTCATTTCTTAAGGATGTTTATTGATGGGTATTTACTAGGTTTATTGAATATTGTAGTTAACTATGAAGGAATTATGTTGTTTGAATATTTATAGGAAATTTATCTTGGTTGGACATTTAAAAGAAGTGAATTATTTTCATTCTTATTTAATATGTATTTACATAAATTTTTAAGAGGTTTAAATAAGGATAGAATGAAATTTTGATGAAATATAGACTATTATAATATGAAATAAGATTCTCTAATGTTTATGTATCATTAAATAAATAAGAAAATTTATTTTTTTCATATTAGCTGGGAAAAAGGGTCTTCAGATGATAAATATGAAATTATAATTCATTTCATGAGAAAAAGATTAGTGTTACATAGATAAATTATGAATATATCGATGAGAATTTTCTCATGTATGAATATATTATCTTGGTTAGGATATTACAGGAGTAAACATGTGATTTTAACGCCATGTAATATTAAAATGGGGTTTTTAGTTATAATCGTTGATTATATCCAAATATATATAACTAATATATAATTAAAATCCATAATTCCATAGGTATTTTATGATTAAATCATATATTGAAAAATTGTAAAATATATAATTTCCAATGTGTAGTCAAATAATAAAATTGTGTGAATTAATTGAAATTTTAAATGCCAATTTTAATATGTATTTAATTTTTTATAATCATGGAAGAATTAAATATTTATTTAAAATAGAATATATATATATATATATAGTGTACTTTGAATCATGATATTTTTATTTATCAACGAAATATTTGATTCCATATTTAATTTCCACATTGTTGGTTTTAGGCCAAAAATCTCCAGGGACTTATCAGAAGAGGAACTTACACAATGATAAATATTTTGTTCCATAGAATACTGGTTAATGTATATATTTTTGTTTTATTATAATTATTATGGTAGGAGTTCAAGGTGAATTTTTCAAAGAATATTTTTATTAGGATACAACATAATGATTCACATCGTAGTGGTGCTAGAATTGGAAGAAGCTAAAATTTGGATATATAAAGGATATTTAAGGTGGACCCATAATATTTGTTTCATGCTCTAATATGTTCAAGTCAAAATATATCTACATTTATTTTTTTACTATTAAAATGTGTAATTTGATAATTAAATTTGTAATAACCGAGTTTTTCCTTGAGGTATGGATCTTTCCTTTTCAGTTTATACTTACAAAAATGGGGGAAAAGAGGTTGAGGGGAAGGTTGTAGGCCTGTTACATGATGTGACTAGGAACTATATGATGTGTAATTATAGGTACATGTAATGTATCAAAGGTTAGATGGCATGAAATCCTGGTACACATACATGTACTTTTCTGTCCAGAATATGTTCAGACACTGTGTGTAGTCTCAAGTACACGCCATGTACATTTCTAATTATTAAATTAGGATGTACACAATTTTTACATAGGAACAAAAACAAAATTCCTTCGACAAGGAGAACACATTGGAAAAACCGAATGGGATTTTTCCACCCACTTCGTCATCTTATGACCGATTTGAACACCATCAGATCTGTTGAAATCCCCTCGGTGTATGCTTGATTAATTTTAATCGTTTCTTGAAGATTTATTCTCTCATTGGATTTATTAAATGTTGACAGTTTCTGCTCATTTTGTATATCTAATCCAGTCTATATCAAATGAAATCCTGATGTTGGATGAGGATAGTCGTACGGGTACGAAGTAGGTGGTCTTGTGTCTTTCACAAATTGTCCTGATGTTTATGTATGTCAGAGTTCTGAACTACCATTTTTTTTGGTGTCGCTTGAATTATAATTTTCCCTTATTATTTCCTATTGGTGTGTAGGTAATTGAATATGTAATTTAAAGTATTAATTAGGTTTTTTAACTTGATTAAGGGTCACCTCGTTGATGTGATTCCCTCGAATGACCATTTATGGCTGTTTGGATGAGGTTACCTATGAGGCATTCCTTGCTTTCCCTTATTGGGTTATTATGTATGAATTAAAATTATTATGTAATTTTAATTGTTTTAAACTATGATTTATTTGATTAAGGGTTTTGGATGAGTGGTTTAACCTTGTTCCCCATGATATTCCAATTATCATTTAATAGTGGTGATAGTTTAATTCATTTGGTGTGTGATCTGTATGAATCCCACATGAGGTTTTATTATCTTAACCATGTAATATTGTAATTTATATGTGTTGTATTTTATTATAAAATGTTGATATACCGACATCGACCCTATTGACTGATACACATGAGGCTATTGGTTTGTTATTCCGACATGCGATAATTTGTTATGCCATTAGGTGAGGATTTTTTATGCTTGTGCACAAGGATTGGTTATGCCTGTGGGTGGGTATTTTCTATGTTTGTGGGAAAGATGTTGAATTTATTATTTAAATGGAATGAATTATGATGCATCTACCAAGCCAAATAAGAAGCATGGATTTTTTCATCACTTTATTTGTTTAGATAGCCTTATAAGGTATCTGCTGAGTATTCTTTATACTAAGGATTGAAGAATATATGTTAGATTTAGAGACTTATGTAATGAAATGTAATTGAAAGGTTGAATATAAAATTATTAATGTAAATGGAAAATAATAATTGTAGAATTTTTTAATTTTGAACACTTCCTAATTTACTGATTTTCCTTTTTGTACACTACATGTTTCATATACTCACTGACATATAGGTACAGATCTTGGGTGGTTGCAAAATAAGATTTATTTCTCACACCCTGTTTGGTTCATAATTTTGGGACCAAATAGATTATATTGTTTTAGGTTTCAATAAGGGAAAGCTCCCTTCTATAGGTACTTGAGATGATATTAATGAGCCAGAGAGCATGGTACTGAACAGAGGCTTTCAATGCTTCTTATTTTTCTTTGTTTCTTTTTTATTTTTCAACATATATTATTGAATCAGGTAGTGTAGCAGTTTTGGATGTTTTCTTAGAACATAATATGTTGCATCATATTTTGTATGGAATGATGGTTGGTTGTTCATCTTATCAGTCTTACACTACTTATTTAAAATGCATGATGGTTACTGCTTTTCATATTGTATTATTATATATTCCGATGTGTTACCCTCTGACAATGGGGGAATAGTTTCCCCACTATTAGACCATAGTCCCTCACATCTATTCAGAAGCATCTGGCATTTGGGGAAATGCGTTTGAGGTCATGTGACCAACCGAGTATGGGGAACTAGTTGAGTGGAATCTGCATCTGTGAGGTTACAAAATTGATGTGTTTGAGTCAAATTTTTGGGGAATTGTTTGATGAATATTCAATCTCACTTAAAGACGAGTTTAAGATTCAATATTATTGTAACGTGGATAATTTAAATTTAATTATAGATAAATAAATTATTAGATATATAAGAATTTATATATATTTAAATATATATTTTATAGGTTTTTATACTATACAAATAATAGAAAGTATGGAGTAATGAATGATTAGAAATATAGAACTATTGAGATAGAGAAGATGATGAAATAGTTAAAACTCATTGTTTTTATTTCGATGAAGTATTGGGATGATTCTATAAAACCTCAGGGATGCTAAACTAGGGTTTTTGAGGATATTTATAGCATTTATGGGATAAATAAATTTTTTAGGATCAATGATCACGTGTCTAAATCTGGTAAGTTAATAATAATGGTGATGTTGTACTTGTATATGATTACAATATTTTGTTTTATTCCCTTATTGATGTAGTGGTAATAGAGAGATCAGTGATGGTGTATCCTTTATATAGGTTCTAACACCAGATGAAAATGACCTCCCCTAAACCAACCATTGAAAAGTGAGTTTAAAGGATTTCATTATGTCAACATAATGTTATTATATAATCATTTGATTAGTGTATTTTTGGTGAATGGTGTAAAATTCTTACGTCATGTGCACATGATTTACATACATTATACAATAAATAAGTCTAGGTTTTTGGTTTATGTAATCATTGAATAAACTAGATTAATGAAATTATAGAAGAAATAAAAATAGGGGCATAATGAAATGTTTAACTTAAGACAAACCCTTCTAATGATGAATTATTTATTGTTTTGGATATGGGATTTGATGATTAGGTGATATAAATGAGAACCAGAATCATACTATGATCCAAACCCCATATAGAAACTATCACTAATGAGCCTTTGGGTTTAGTATAACCAATTTTTTGAATAAAGTCCTATATCGATCAATCCATGATGTTAAAACGGGGCATGAAATTATAAAAATTTGAAACTATTCCAATAGATCCTATGAGGAATCATGATCTACTGAATATGTAGATAACTCATCTAAAGATAATACTTTTCATGAAAATATATTGGATGATCAGCTAATTTGTCATATCCAATGGTGATACCAAGATTAGTCTGAGAATGATTTATTTTTTTACATTATAAACCATTATCAAGGTATGATCCTTCAACATGAAAATAAAATAACACACTACTAAAGATCTAGTTGATGAAGATAAAAGGAATAATTAAGGGAGACAATTTCATTAACGATATTTCCAAACATCTCTATGAATTTGATCCTACCATTTTAGTTTTAATCCATGTAAAAATGTGAATGATAAATCTACTAATCATATAAATGATAGGGTTATTACAAAAGGAAAGAAAAAATTATGTTTGAAAAAAAAACTATGATTCCATTAAGGGATAGTATGAGGATGAGGAGGTCTTTTAATATGCGATCCCCACATCTTTCCCTCATACATTGAATCTAACCAACACCTACCTCACCACATCTTGACTACCATCCCACCATGACACTACCACCAACCCTTGAGCATCACTAAACTTCTATTAACCTATAATGATTCATACTTTTCATGTGAAAATATTACATCTTTATAGATTAATATTCATTATATATCAAAAAATCAATTCCATAATCATTTATGACTAGTGAATTTGGAAATTTTGAAACAAAAACAAATGGCCCATAAGTGACAATGTTATCTCCCACCATGTCCTTCATAACTACCACCCTTATTAGGCATGTCATACATAAAACCTTTATTCATAACAAGGTGAAAGGAAACATTATAAAGTGTGATATTATATTCTCATAAGGGTTATACAAGGGAAATATCAACATAACATGGGAATACATATATGAAAACATGGGAATAATAGTTAACAACCATACCCTACATATCATTTATTAATAATATATTTCATTCAATAAGTCATTCTAGTTCATAAGTAATGAATAATAATTGAATCAAACAAATGATCCATGAGTTCATAACATTGGAATAATACATTGAGTTTTGGTGTATGCATAATAATAAAAAACATTATGTCATGTCTAACCACATAGAAATTGATAACATGTTTGGTTTTTTCTACCAACCCATGTACTAGATTCAGGGTTTGGATAACCTTCCATGTACCGTCTACTGTATTTGGGATAACCTTCTATGTGACCTATTTTTTTCTTGACATAACCTCACATCTATCTAGTTTCAGGCTTACAATAACCTCTCATGTACCCTTTGATCACATATAATCTTAATCCTTACCCATTACATTAGAGGGAGATATAGGTCCCACCCATCCTTGGTTATGATGTGACGACCTTCAATGGTTATAACATAAATACCATCCTCATTTATAATGTAATCACCATCTATGGTTATAATGTAGCAACAATCACATAATTTAATCTATACATATGTGTAATACAAGATTATAAAACATTCATCATATCACAACCCATGAAAATATCTGGGATTGAAAAAAATCATCATGGAATAGAAAATGGAAAGTAATTGGGTTTCATATTAATTTCATCATTTCGTCATAGAAAACCACATGAAAATGCAATGCATTTCATTAGAAATTTCTCATCATAATCATAAACCATCTAGAGAAATAATAAATATGGTATCATTATCTTATATCACTAGTAATGATTAATTAACTTCAAAGGATGTCGTTATATGTGGAAAATTATTTTAAAATATCAGTTGAAATATTTATTGATGAAAATATCTTCTCAACTATGAAAATTTCCTTTTGAAGATATCATTTTACAAAATATTGTGTAAATAATTTTATTTGAAAATATAATTTGAAAATTATAATTTAATCTTTAAAGCATCTAGTGTTTGTGCTAATAAAAAAATACTATTCATATCATAAACATTAAAAGCAATATTCTTTTCACATTTTCAATAAAAGTCAAAAGTACCACATTTAGAAAAGGGAAAACAGATGTCTTCTAAAAAATATTTAAAAAAATTTGTTAAATTTGATTTACACTATATTTTTATAATATTAAAAAATTTATTATAACATTTTATGGAAATAAGGACACAAATTAAAGATATGTTTTGATGGAAGAGAAAAAAATTTGGTTTTTCATTAAATACATTATTTTTCACTACTGAAAAATTTAAGAGAGGAAAAAAAAGAGGATTTATTTAAATGAAATAAATATAGAAGGGTATTATTTATGAATTTCGATATAGATAGAACATAATATTTTAACACTTGAAACATAATCATAAACAATCCTGACAAACAATGTGATTGTAACATAAAATCTTTAACAATTTTCAATTTTTGGAATCATAATAAACATGAAATCATGATCATTTGATAGATACTTCATACCATATATTATTAAATATATTTATCACAAAATCCATTCATTGGAAGTATATACCCCATATAAACGAAACAAGTGGTGTAAAAATCATGTGTCCAATAGAAATAAACGTCAAACGAAGTCCTTACCTTCTGTCTCGACATCGATCATACACACTTTATACTCATTTATAACAAATATATGTTTATTATAAATATACTTTAAATCCATAATTATATATATATAATCCCATATATTATAAAATTATTCTCATTTATTACCCAATTATTAACAATTCCTTGCTAAAATCACATTGTGGGTAATAGCTGCATTATTTTTATGTTATGTTTGGGTTTCGTATTTTTAGTCATTTTACTTTAATAATTCATCCATAATTTATAAAATTTTAAAAATGATATAGATATAATATATATTCATTGAATATTAATTTATATTAATCCTTTAATGTTATAAATAGAAATTGAATAACACTGTTCAAAGATAAGGTAGTCCATAGGTACACATGAACATTGTTTCTATTTTTTCTACACATAGAATGAAAGAAAAGAAAATAATAATTTCCATTTTAATAATAATAATTATCTCATTTATATCATTTATATTAATCAAATCCATATTCATTAAAAACCTTATAAAAATAAAATGAAAAACTTTTCCCATCACTTCGAGGAAGTAGAAATCCACACGAACGTGCGAGAGACATTATCATTTTAAAAAATTAAAAGTAAGATGATATATATGATATTATAATTTAAAAATTTAAATAATTTTATAAATATATTCTATAAACATTAAATCAATAATTATCTCGGGTATTGATATGTGGGGTTGAAAAAAAATTACATCAATTCATGAGGTTGTAGTCTTCAGTATAAATGATCAACAATTTAATTTACCATCTAATGGAAGAGGATATGGATATAGGTTATTAAATTATATTAATAAAATATATGAATATGTTATATAATAATATTTTTATATAATTACAGTTTATGAATATTTTATATAGGTGAAAAAATAAATAAAATAAAAAACAAGGTTAACAATTTTATATCTTCTCTAGAGAAACACATTAGGTTTATACCAAAATCATTCGTATGAGTGATAAATAACAAATATAATGAAAATATTATGAAACATTGAATTAAATAAGGTAGTTGAGTATGTATCAGTAGAAAAAAAGTGTTTCAGAAGTGTGAAAATGAGAGGAGAGTGGGATCCTTATTACAAATTTGGGAGAGGACACAGATGAATTCATTGAAAAGAAAAGGGTTTACCCACATTTTGAACATTCTAAAAGGACCCAAAATGGTACATTAGAAAACCATAGATGATATAAGTTATAAATATAACTATAAAGTGTGTTTTAAAAAAGTTATTAGGGCATTTTACACATTATATTTTTATTTAAACCCCTGGTGAACATGTTATTGAAATAACCATAATAATTAATTTTTATAGTTTTTACTATTATTTTTGAAAAAAAAGTATTACATTGAAATAATTATATAATTATAATTATTATGATTCTATTTTTTGGAATCCAATTTTATAAATTCAATTAGTGAAATTGGAAAATTTTAATTTATAATTAAACCAATATATGAGATGAAAAAGTAATTTTCTAAAGAGAAAATTATCACAAGTATAGAATGTTTTAAAACAAAAAATCAAAACTAATTTGGTTAAAATAACGAAAATTGGATTAATAATAAAAAAATATTTACTAAATTTACTTTCAAAACATTATTATTCAATATATATCTTTTTAAATTCATTAAACTAAAGTAAACTTTTTAATAAAGGTATTTTTTTACTTTTCACTAAAAATATAATCCTTTCCAAAAAATTAATTAATACACTTTGAGATTATTTTGAAATGATTATTAATAAAATTAGCTTAATATTTTCAATTAAATTTTAGAAATGTGTTAAAAATATTTTGATTTGGTCAAAAAGAAAATTCCATTCATTTTTCTCTGAAACAATTATTTTTGAAGAATATAAATGCTTTAGGAAAAATTAATTACTAATTTATAAATATAGTTTCATTATCTAAAAATATTAAAATAATTTTTTTAAAAAAATATTTTACCTATTCATATAAATAAATTTAATCTATATGTTAAAATGATCATGTTTAAAAAATAATATTAATTTTATATTATGGTTCATGAAAACTCAGTGTTAATGGTAACACAATATATTAAATAAATTAAAAAAATAGAAAAATATTACATAAAATCATGAGTTGTTACTCACTACCACCCAAAAAATCTATCTCACACCCAAAATTTCTTTACTTTTGTACGATCATCTTATGATACTTATTCATAATTGTATCCTTTGATTCCCACATAACTTTCTCTCAAGATGATGTATTTACTAAAAAACATTGACTTAGTTTTGAAGAACATTTTATATATTATCCAAAATGTCAACTGGTAATTTTAAATAGTTAAGATCATATTAAAATTCTATGATGTTTTATTTTATTACATTTTAATTGTTTGGTATGTGATTTCTCAGGAGATTTAAATGGATCACATAGTGGGCTTGTGATAGGTTTAGTGGAAGTGCCAAATGATGATATACTATCCCATTATGAAGATGAATTTTAAAGAGACTGATATACCTAGGGGATATTTTCCCATTTTTTACAAATCCCCTTACTTTGATTAATTGATAAATTCATGGAAGAATCTTGTAACCATTATGAATTTCATGATCACACTAGAGATTTTCAACATAACATTTCTACCAACATTATATTTCACTTATGTTTTACTAAATATCTCTTACCTTACCATCCATATAATCATATAAATTAGTTCATAGTATCTTTCTTCACCCAAATTATTCTTAATACATTGTATTTCTTCACATCATTCCATAGAGGGATTTATAATGTGTCATCAAAAGGCCCAAGTAAAAGATTTTTTTGTATCAAATCTCGTCCTAGGGAATATGTTTGTCCCGTACTGAATCTATCAACCATAAAAAACTGGTTCCCAACGCAGCCCGCAACAACGCCAAAAGGGTGTTTTTGATCCCCATGATCTGGAAAAAGTGCTTGAGTATTATAAACTGAAAACATGGATGGATTTTCCCAAGTTTATTATCTTAAAAAAACAAACAAATCCATTAAAATGAATCCTGATTTTTTTACAAAACCATCCTTTACAAAATTTCAGAACTGAATTAAATAGTTTAAAGAAAACTCAAAGACTTAAAAAAAAGAATAAAATAGAACATTACAGCCCAATAACCATCCTCATGGAAAGAGGCTCCTCCATCAAGCCATCTCCATAAGACAACACCACGATGAACTGCTAGAAACCCGATCCATTGGCACAAAATTTGTAGCCAAACCTGTGACATAAATATCAATCTATACATACACCAAAAAGTGTATGTAGGGTGTGATATAAATCACAATAGGATACCACCACTATGTTATTACATGTGATAAACATTTAGAGATGAAAAGATTTCATGTTTTCAAAACATGAAATGCTAGCTACAATTTCTAAAATATGAAACATTAAATAAAAATAGTTTTCAAGTGGGATATTTTAAAGAACCAACACATAAGAAAATATGTCAATTCTACTTAATTTTCCACCAATCATGCCTTATTCCAATGGTGAGAACAAATTAACTAATGAGAACAAGCAACAGGAAAATAACCTCAAGGAAGTAACCCACTGTGGGACCCAGGTACTTCGTATCTCAGGGAAAGTAACCACCACAAATATATGTTATCGTGTATGAGACACTAGTAGGGAACATACCAATAACCTAGTGGTTCACCATCATCATCATAATCATTGTTTAGTTTGTGTTTTAAGAATCAAACATTCTATGTGAAACTGAGGCCAAACCCCACATGATCACTAGCCTACTAGTACAAGTCCACCCACCTAGATACCTGGGTTTTCCTCTTGTGCTCAAACAAGTTCAACAAGACATGACATATAATTTTCACAGTAAAATACCACTTCCACATCACACATCAACCAAAAATCCCACATGTACATGATAGAATCACATCTTCCCCCTTTTTATTCTAATTTATTTTGAAATCCAAATCTCACCAAAATAACCCACAACACATTTTTCACTTCTTATACAATTCAACACACCCCATAAAATTTATAAAATTGTTCCCAAGATGAAAAACATCACATAACAGACACCTCAAATGTTACATAATACAATTTTCATATACAAAATTCATTTTTCACATCACACTCACCCAAAACATCGCAAATTATGTTCACATCTCTTTCACATTTCAGTAAATCTGTTAAAATTTTTTATAAAACATTTCCAAGAGGATACACATCCCATGATAGCCCCATTCACATTTAAAATGGAGCATTTCAAAATATAGAAAATCCAAAACAGTTTTCCAATATGGTATCACCTCTTACATAAATCATTAAACATTTCAAATCTTATATAAAACAATTCTGAGGAGTATACTTAAGCTTTGCACATAAAAACCATTTCAAAACCATCTTTCGAGGAAAAATCACTCCAATACCAATCCAAAATGTAATTGGAATACTTATAGATATTTAATAAACCACTCTAAAGTATTATAAAATCACCTCAAATAATACCACAAAAGATGCACATGAAAACACACACATTTTCATAAAACACATTCAGGAGGCATAACATGGTTTTACACATAAATTCCATTCAAAATACTTATGTCAAACCAAATGGAACACCAATACCCTAAAAAAGTATATTTATAATCTCAAAAAATATTTCTGAAACCAATTTCATAAGTTATAAAATACACACAAATAATAACCCAAGAGTTACATATGAAAAACACCCAATTTCAAGCTAAAATGAAACTATAAAATTAAATGCTTAACCATATAAATAATAAATAGGTTTTACACCACATAAAGCCAATGATTAATATAAAAAATGAGTAAATACATCAATTTAACTCATCAATAATTGTTTACACATGGAACCACCTAACTTTTGAGTCGAAACCCTCAAATCATGGTGTGAAACATCAAGTGCACCACCGCCACACCACAAGGAAGTCAAGAGAAACCTAAAATCTCATGATTACACGAAAAAGACTCCATGTAAAACCCTAGGTTCGAACCCCAACATTTTTACATTTTGGAACATCATGGAAGATGGATGAAACCCTAAGGAAATGGAAGAAATCAAAGAGAGAATAGTTTACATACCTGATTTTGAAGTTTCACCCATAAAATATCTCTTCAAAATTAAGTCCCAAAGGAGGGTAAGAGATCTTGGAGGTTGTCCATAGAGGTAGATCAAAAAATGGAGAAGAGAGGTGCATATTTGGTTTATTTCTGGAAGTGAAAAAGGGTCAAAACACATCAGATTTTAATGTGCTGGACACCCTTGCACGATTTAGCTGCATGATTTGGAACCATGCGGCCAAACCGAGCGGCCTATTCGGGGCACCCAAAAACCTTCAATAATCCTCCAAACTCAGGGGGGGCCTAATGTGGAAACCATGGGATAAATATAGGATAAGTATAAGGAAGAAAAAGTCCCCAAAGAAACCATCATTTTCACCCAAAAACTCATCCAAATCATGGGTAGAAACCACCTCAACAATATAACCCATAACAGGTGTCACTAGGAGTGCCACAAATCCAACCCCAAAAGACCATAACCTAACACCATCTCATTAAAAATAGATGAGTCCAATTACAATACAATAACCCCAACACTAAGGTCATTGACCAATAACATAAGAGACACCAAAAATTCTATCTCGGAACACTCAGAAACCAAGAGAAAGCTATGTACTGAAAGAAGATTTGAACCAATGCATGTAATTGGAAATATGAGTGTGATAATTCTTCCCAACCTAATCATATCCACCCCTAGAAAGCCACAATAAGACTAAATAAACATCCAAACCCAACTAAGAAACAATGATGTATACTTTTCCAAGCTTAGCCACCAAAAGCCAAAACACCTCCACTAATCAATCAAGGAAAGAATACTCTCACCGTCCAAAAGATACATCACTTTCCTGAAATGATTAAGTAAATTCAGACTTTATCACAAAAGAAAACTCCTCAATCTCTATCTGAAAAATTCTCAAGCAGTTTACCCAATCTAATTACAACAACGAACAAGGGTACACTTACCTAGCTTTAGTTAGACTGTTGGGCACTCTCCAATCCAAACGTTTACCCAAGGAAGATGTAGGTAGTCATATAGCTCTGAAAAAGACTACCTACAGCCAAGCCAATACTAGGAAAAAATCTATGTTACTAACATGGGGAGGCAAAAGTAGGCTCCCCACCATAAGAGACAACCAAAATATTTCCCAATACATAATCAAGACACCAACAAGGGGAGGCCCGAATGGACTCCCTAGTACAAGTGGAAGACTCCTTTAGTCCATTACAAAAGAAATTACATGATATTCATAGTGGGTCTCCAAACTATAAGGAACCAACCATCTTAACCAACCAGGATAGGTCATAACCAAAAGACCCCAAAATTTAAATTGTTGGGGCGGCTGCACAGTTAGTCCGCATAGTTTGGGAAACCGTGCGCTAACAGTGGGTATTATTCAGTTTTCATGGATAGCTTGGACACAATGACAAAAAATAATTTAAAAATCATGTTCTCAAATTGTTTAGCCAAATTCCCAACCACACTCCAAAAACTCAACGTTAACCCAAAAGAAAAAGAATGAGTTTGGGCGACAACATGGGGATGAGGCCCTCCACCTCTTCCCATCAAATGAGAACATCAAATAAAAGATGACAATACCAGAGGTTTAAACAATTCCAAATATTTTATAATGAGGATAGGACTTTGAAAAAGGGTTTGAAAGACCCTGGGGTTTCCCCTAACTATGCACCAACATCACTCCCGGGCATATGGCTGGAGCCCAAAATGTTGAAGCATTTTCGGCCTCGCAGTTTGGATTTGGAAAACCCCAAACGAAACATCTTCTTCAGGTTCTACAAAAAACTACACTACAACCCCAGATTGTATCAACAAGAAATAAAACATTCCAAACTCACATTACCTTAACCCAACATTTCACTGAAGCATGGTCTAAGAAGATTCACACACGCATCACACCTTGTTTCTTCAGGTGATAAAAAATAGATGTAAAGGACACTTATAATCACCACCCTCTAAATAGAGGATTTTGATCATTTTTCATGAGAGAAATACCCTTAACAAGAAAGAGTATCTTAGAGGATTTCATGACCTTCACCTTTACAATCAACCAGAACACGACATCACAAGGCATCACCGAACCTGACCATTATGACTGATAGAAACAACACATGGAAGGGGAGCTTATGCCATGTCCCCAAACAACACACAATTATAGAATGCATCCACAATAGGCTCTCTGGACCAGATTTCCCACATTAGTGGTTAAATAGGAACTCATACTTAGAAGGGACTATGAAGGACCTAGATTCCCTCTTAGTGGTCATCCAGATAATCATCTATACTAACAACCCTATACCTCTTACACCTTCGATGATCAACTAACATAAGAAACAATGGTCTCTTTCATCCTTCCACGATCACTCTCCCGCTATAAGAGGATCCAAAAAACCATGAAATGAAATTGTGTAAACTAAATATCCATATATTGAGAAAAATATTCATTCTGTTGATAAACTTGATAATTTCCAATAGCGAAATAATCTGGGATGCACCTCATTCATTCTCTGACCGAAAGTGGGGTTGTAACTACTCCGCTGAGAGAACCCAAGGACACAACCAAGCGGGTCCATTGGTCAAAATATGCCACAAAAGAGATCAAAAAACATGAAGGTAAAAACCCTAAATGTGTCCCAAACCATTTATTAGAAGATAATATTAACCGGTCCTTCAACCCAACTTACTGACTAAACACAAACCCAAAACACGGTTCAAACCAGAGGGGTTCTTGGACTCAAAACATCCCAAAACGACAACATTTTAAAAACACCTAATAAAAACCATCCCAAACCATTCATCAAGAAATTATGTTTTCCATTATAAACATTTAATTGAAAACAAATGGTTCAGTGGTTAGAGTATCCACCAATGGTACCCCATGGGCCTCACACATGCATGTTTCTATGCCACCCTGGGAACCCTCCTCATATCCATCCCAAAACACATCAAGACATTCCATCAACCATCCATCATTCTATATAACCCCATGAATGTGGTTTCTCATAGAAATGCCAAATTTTAACTCAAAAATTATTTCCACTTTTCAAAACCAAAACAATCAACCAATACTTCCTTTTTCTCAAGACTACTACCCACGAGATCAAAATCATAATCTTAATCATACAATAATTTTCAGAAAGACCCAACCATTCAAATTAAAACACACATTAAAGTTATTCACATTAATTTCAAAATATCTTATCCCATTAAAAACATTTCAATAGTTTAGAAAACTCTATTGGGATTTTTTTTGAACCACCTTTAACATAATTTCTTGCTTTCAAATTGGCGAAAGCACACCATTTTCCATTCCAAAACTTTTCTAAAAATTCCGTTCTTCCATTTCAAAAATCTAACCATTCAATCTTTATTGGAAAATAATTTCATGAAAACATTACTCTTCCTAAAACCATGTCCTTTTTTTTCATTAAAACTGAACTTTCATGATTTAAAAAATAAAGAACACTAGACAATGCGAGTGGAAATTAGTTTCGGTGGGAGAATTGGATATATGGTTGGCATCCATAATCCAATAACATCACCATCACAAAGACTGTTCTAGGGAAATATCCCCATCTAAAAATGGCTTGACAGACCCTACGAGCTCACTGAGACTATTAACCCTACTCTCTTTCCATTTCCCTAATCATCATCAAACCAAGAAAACCAAAGGACTCAGATAAATCCCAACATCCCAGGGCGGCTCGAATCCCATCATGAGGTGCGGTGATCAGGCATGCTACCCATAACCAGAATACCATGTCTCGAAAATTGTAACTCTAGACTATACTGAATTTTCCCCAAATAATGAGACCCAAATGGTTAACTTGAACCTCCTTTGATACCATTTTGTCACGAACTGAATCTATCCTCCCACAAAAAGCGCAGCCAAACACAACCCGCAACAAGGCCCAAAGGGAGTTCCCAATCCCCATGGGCTGGAGTAAGTTACCGAGAATCATAAACTGATAATTGGGAACAATTTAACCAAGTTTTTAATCATAATACAATAAAAAAAATCCAATAAAACGAATCTGGATTTTTGTTACCAACCCATCTATTAAAAAATTTCAGAACTGAATTACACGGTTTTAAACAACACTCAGAGACTATTATAAATGATGAAAACAAAAAAATATAGCCCAATAACCATCATCATGGCAATAGTCACCTCTGTCAAGCCATCTCCACTAGACAACACCATGATGAACTGCTAGAAAAATGAACCATTGGCCCAAAAGTTGAACCCAAACATGTGACAGAAATAACAATGTCTACTTACAACCAATGGTGTATGTAGGGTGTGAGACAAAGCCCAGTAGGATACCAACACTAAGATATTCCATGTGATAAATATTTAGAGATGAAAATCATGTAAGTTTTCAAAACATAGAATTCTAGGTACAATTTCTAAAAGATGCAACATTAAATAAAAATAGTTTTCAAGTGGGATATTTTAAAGAATCAACACTTAAAAAAACTATGTCAATGCAACTAAAGTTTCCATCCAACCATACCATATTCTTATGTTAAGCACAATGTAACTAGTGTGAACTAGAAATGGGAAAATAACCACAGGGCACTAGCTCACTATGTGTCCCAGGTACCTAGTATCTCATTGAAAGTATCCTTCACTAATATATGTTCTCATGAACGAGAAAATAGTAGGGAACATACCCATTACCTAGGGGTCCCCCATCATCATCATCATCATCATCATCATAATTTTTTATTTATTGTTTTAAGAATCAAACATTCTATGTGAGACTGACGCCAAACCCCACTGGATCACTAGCGTACTACTACAAGTCCACCCACCTTGATACTCAGGTTTCCCTCATGTACTCAAACAATTTAAACAAGTCATGAAAAATAATTTTCTCATGAAAATACCACATAAATATCACACAACAACCAACCATCACCCATGTACATCACAAAATCACGTCATCCTCCTTTTCATTCAAATTGATTTTGAAATCCAACACACACCAAAATATCCCACAACACATTTTTCTTATCTTTCACAATTCAACCCACCCTTTAAAATTTTTATAAAATCTTTACCAAGATGATAAACACCACATAAAATCCCACTCACATGTTACATAATACCCTATTCATAAAGAAAATCTATTTTTCTCATCACACTCACAGAAAATAGCCCACATCACGTTCACATCTCTTTCACATTTCTGTAAATCCATTAAATATTTTAATAATATATTTCCACGAGGATACAAAACACATGGCCACCCCTTTCACATTTAAAATGAACTATTTAAAAATATACAAAAACCAAAATCATTTTCCAATAAGGTTTTGCCTCTTACATAAATCATTAAACCATTCAAATCTTTCATAAAACAATTCTAAAGAGTATACCCAAGCTTTTCACTTAAAACCCAGTCCAAAACCACCTTTCAAGGAAACAATCACACGAATACCAATCCAAAATAGAATTGGAAGCCCTATAAGGATTTAATAAACCACTCTCAAGTATTATAATATCACCTCGAATAATACCATAGAAGATTCACATAAAAACACACACATTTTCATAAAACACTTTCAAGAGGCATAACATGGTTTTATACAAAAATCCCATTAAAAAAACATCTTTAAAACACAATAGACCACCATGACACTACCAAAGAATAATTGGAAGCCAAAAAAAAGATTTATTAAACCAATTTCATATGTTATAAAATAAACCCATATAATACCCCAAGAGTTACACATGAAAAACACACAATTTCAGGCTAAAATGAAACTATAAAATAAAAAACATAACCAACTAAATCATAAATAGTTTTCACACCAGAAAAAAAATATGAGGAATATTAAAATTGATTAAATATAGCAATATAACTCATAAATAATTGTATAAACATAGAACCACCTACCTTTTGAGTCGAAACCCTCAAATCTTGGTGTGAAACATCATCCCACCACTACCGCACCACAAGGAAGTGAAGAGAAACCTGAAATATCAAGATTACACAAAAAAGACCCCAAGTAAAACCCTAGGTTAGAAACCTAACTTATGGAAATTTTTTAACATCATGAAAGAGGTATGAAACCCTATAGAAATGGAATAAATCAAAGAGATAATTTTTTACGTACATGATTTTGAAGTTTCCCCCATCAAATATCCCTTAAAAATTGAGTCCCAAGTAAGGGGAAGAGGGATTGGAGGCTGTACATGGAGGAAGAGAACAAATTGGAAAATATAGGGGAGAATTTTGTTTATTTTTGGATGATTAAAGTTTCAAAACACATCAAATTTTAATGTGCTAGACACCCTTGCACGGTTTGACTACACAGTTTGGAACCGCATGACTAAACCGTGGGGAATGTTTCGGTCTCTCAAAAACCTTCAATAATACTCCAAATTCATGGGGGTCCAAGGGTGAAAACAATGGGTAATTATGGTCCATGGATAGGGGTGAAAATTCCCAAAAGAAATAATATTCTTCACCCCAACACTCATCCAAATGAAGGGTACAAACCACCTCGACAACATACCCCCAAGAAGTGTCTCTAGGTGTTCCACAAATCCAACTCCAAAAGACCAAAAACTCACCCCATCAATTTTAAAAAATAGGATGCCAATTACCACAAAATACCTAGAATATTATGTTCATTGACCAGTGACACATGATACACCAAAAATTCTAACCCAGAACTCTCAGAAACCAAGAGAAATCTTTGTACTGAAAGAGGATTTGAACCAAGCATGGAATTAGAAATATGGGTGTGACAGTATTGATCATAACAGTAATTGAAATCCATATAAAAATAACATAACATATAATCTATGGTTTTAATTATTCCCTTAGACTATCCATCTTTCTAAGGATGACACATAGTTTTAAAAATAAATTTTGTATAAAGGGATGGTTGATGAATTATACATAACTTCCAGGTAAACAATAGATCTTGATCAGATACAATAGAATATGTTACACCATGAAACCTTAAAACTTCCAAAATATATATCCTAGAATGAAAATATAGATATAAACCTTTTTTTATAGAGATGATTTTTTTAACTTATAAGGTGTTCCACTGTAACCAATATAGAATTCTTTCTTTTATATGTTATCGGGAGTCTTTAAAAAAACCATGTCAATGGATTCCCAATTCTATTAAGGTATAGCTAATTGTTTTAGCATACTCTTAGAAGTTTGATTCACATAATTAACTTTCTTATATACCACACTCTAGTCTATAAAATTTTTTATAACTTTCTATGCCATCCCACTAGAAATACTCATCAAAATACATATACATCATTATACTTCCACTATTAATTGATAATAAAGAACAAATTCCATTTCTAATAGCTCCTTAATTAAATCTTTTATGGATGGAACATACACATAGTTTTGGAAGATTATCATTCCATCATAATAAAGGTTAAACATATGAACTTTTTTATTATCTTTGTATAGATATACATCTTCCTTTTTCAAATATTTAATCATTATTTGTATAGATTATTGGAAAATAATTTTAGAAAGATAATATTTCTCTCCTTAATTCTAAATTTCTAGATATGGAATTTTTAAATCTATAAATATTGTTTTTTTGTGATCTTCTTCATGGATTAGATGGAATGATCCTTCTGAATCAGATCTTCAGTCACCTTATTTGCTTCCCATGGTGTAAATGTATTGAGAAGACATAATCTTTATGTAGCTCTAACAATCATATCTAGTGCATGTTCAAATCCATATATGTGAATATATACTTTAAAATTTTATCCCCGGTATATATATCAAGATTTTCCCCATATTGATAATGCCTCCATATATATAATGAAAAAATTAAAATAGCTAACTCCAAATCACGAGTTGGATAATTTTTCTTATGAAAATTCAATTATTGTGATTAATAATATATAACAATGATATTGTTAATTATAATTCATCCCTACCTATTCATTGATGCATAATTATATATTATAAACCCTTATCCATTGAAATTTAATGTAAGATTAAGTGTGATTACTAATATTCTCATAAATTTTTTGAAATTTCCCATTAATTCATCTATCTAGTGGAACATCTATCCCTTCCTAGTTAACTTGGTTTGTGGATTTCTTAGTAATGATAAATATTCCATAAACCTTTGATTATATAAATTGAAACAATGAAAACATCGGATCTCAATCATAGTGGTTGGTCTGGGCCAACATTAAATAACTTTTGTATTTGATTGATCTGCTGATATACCCTCAACTGAAGTTATATGTCCCATAAATTCCATATTTTTATCCAAAATTCACAATTAATAAAATTTTCATATAGTTTATCATTACTTAGGGTATTCAATGCAATTCTCATGGGATATTCACAGTCTTCTATTCTATTTGAAATTATTATGATATAATCCATAAAGACAACCACAAACTGATCAATGTAATCTCTAAAGACTATATTCAGTTAATCTATTAAGATAGAGATTTAATTATTATGATTTAATATAATAAATATATTCTCATATTGTCCATAACTTGTAGAAAACATTCCCTTGGGTATTTCCTCCATAATGACTCCAAATTTTTGATAGCTAAAATAGAGGCCAATCAAGGAAATGTATTATCCTCTACATATCTAATCAATCAATTAATTAATACACGATATATGAAACATGTTCTTGATTTTAATCTTTTATAGTTTATTTTAATCAATTCATAATAGAATTAATCTATATTTACTATTAAAAAATGAAATTGTCACACCCAAATGAGACACACTGGGTGAAATAAATCCATTTTTGGATTCTCCTGAAGTTTCTACATTATTTCATGAAACTCAATATTGGCCATTCCTTATGGTGTATTTGAAATATATTTTGTATCATAAATTAATTATATTAAGAAATCTAATTCATGATTCAATGGAATAAAAATAAAATCATTTGGCAAGAAACCAATAAACACCCACACAATATGCATATCCGCAATGATGAATTTCTCCCTATCCATTTAAGATGAACACCCATTTTTAATGGGAATAAATAACATAAAATAGACGTGATTTCCATATTAAGTTCATATTTATTTTCACACAAATATAAAGTCTTATGTTTGTATGGAAGAAATAATGTGACTTATTATCCTTAGAGATTGATCGGTTATATATATACATAATGAAATTCCATTCCCATTAAAGCATCAAAATTAGTCATAGGTAGATTAATAAGGTTTTCATAATTAAAATTCCAACAAACTTCAAAAAGATAAGAATCATATAATTGAGAAGTTGTCATCCTAAAAATAGAGATTTGTTTTCAAATTCAACATATAATAGTTTAAGATAACTGTATGTATAACTAAATAAATTTCATGATGTACATGAACTCATATGAATAAATTCATATACTTTACTTCAATATTGGATCATACATGTTACCACCTAAATATTATTGTTTTATAATCTATCCCATAGTAAAACCAAAATTGTCAGAATGGATGTTAGGAATCTTTTATTAGTGTGATCATTTATTCATAGGATGTATTGATTAGGAAAACTTATTTCCAATGTGTTACACCATATGTTTATCATAGTTTATCTCTCATCAACACATTTATAATTCATAATAATTGTTTATGATGTGTTTATTAATTTCTAAAATATATAATCTACGTGAGTCGAACTGAGTGTGTAGTAAGGTATGTTTTTAGGAACAATGTGATTATAGGATCATAGAGAATATTCCATTTTCAGATTTATTACCACTATGTAAAAATATTACATATCTATATCTATTTATATAGACCATACATTGATATAATTTATCGAAAACCACTCACCATATCCTTAATTTGTTTTTGTAAATTTTTCTATACAAAAACATATATAAATAGATCATTCAAATTTTTTCTCATACTAGTTTCCAATGTATTAACCATAAAATTTCTCTAATTTAAACAATAAAGACCCATACATTTCACTCATAAGTATTAAATCTTAATATATGAATATTAATTACATAACATAAATTTCCACACTAAAATCATTTCGGTATAGAGCCCTTGAAACATTCAACTAATAAACCACTAGTACATAATTGAGATATGTAAACTCCCACTAATATCGTTATAAATATCACCCTTCTTATACATATAATACATAATACTATTCTTCATAAAATAGGGAATGAAAAATAAAATAAAGGTGATGTCGAATGATAATTAAGGGAAATCAAAAAAGGAGATATCAATATAACAATGGAATAGGGGAATTAGAACATGATAATTATATTTTAAAACCATAGAATACATATCATATTACATTAAAATGAGTCATTTCATAAATCAAAGAATTTTATAATACATAAATAATGATGGAATCAAATAAATATTTCATAAGAGCATGAAATTTTCATATGATATTGATTTTTGGAATACATATATGAATTGAAATTAATATATCAATTATACCAACCAATACATTAATAAAATGTTAGCCTTTTCATAACCTCCCATATTCCTTCTTCATGCATTCGATAAACTCACATGTACCCACTTTTAGGCTTTGTATAACCTCCCACGTACCCTCTTTTAGGTTTGATATTACATATTGTGTACCATGCTTTGGGATTGTTATAACCTCCCACGTAAAATTTGATATCATAGAGTGTTAATCATTACCTACTTCATTGTATGGAGATAGAGGCCCCACCCATCCTTTTTTATAACATGATTGTTATCCCCGGTTATAACAAAACCACTATCCTTGGATAAATGTAACCATAATTCTTTGTTATAATGTGACCATCATCAGATAATGAAAAAATATATATTTGTTTCAAAAGATCCTAAAAATTTCATCATATTTGAAACCATGAAATGAATTGGGTTTTATGAACATTTCACTTTATCATAATTCTTGAAAAAAACTGTTTTCAAAAACATTTCGTCATTTTATCATAGAAAATCCTATATAAAAGGAATGGGTTTAATGGAAATGTTTTCATTATAATAATTAATGATCCAGTGAATGAAAAAGGGTGGTATATTTTATAAATATCCTCAGTAATGTTTTTGTAACATTATATTATATCATCTTACATAGAAATTATTTTGAATGATTACTTGAAAATTTTCATGAGGAAAATATCTTTTCCACATTGAAAATAACTTTTTAATATAATATTTAATAAAATATTATAGAAACTATATTGTTTAAAATATATATATAATCTTATAAATAAATCTTTAAAGCATATAGTGATCATGAATTCATAAAATAACCTTCATGTTGTACACTTTAATCCCAATATTCAGATCATATTTTCTATAAAAGTCAAAATGTACCAAATTTGAAAAAATACTTGAAGATTGTGTTTAAGAAATAAAAAAAATTATACCATGAAAAAAATGCCTTTAAATAGTATGGATATAATATTAAAAACATTCATTAATAAATTTTATGGAAACAATTACATGAACGAAAATAGATTTCTGACTGAAGAGAAAAATAAATAGGATTTCCTTATAACTATTTTTTACTCTTGATTAAATGTAGAGAGGATAGAAATGAAATAATGTATTATTATTAATAAAATATATTAGAATAATTTTTTTGAATTTTTTCAGATATATATTATAATATTTCATTATGAAGAACACAATCATAAACAAACTCTATAAAAATGTCATTATAACATAAACCCCTTATCACTTTGGTATATTTTGAATCGTAAGAATCATGAAAGAATGAAAATAATATGGATATTTATATCACATTATATTCATTATAAGGATCTAAAAATAAATTTATTTGTATTATATACAACCCAATAAATAATAAAGTTGTTTATAAATCAGGTGTCTCATTGATGTAAACCGGAGACAAAATCCCTTCCTTTAAGTCTTGACTTATTTTATTCACTTAAAAACTCCTATATAATGATTTTATTTTCAATATAAATATATTAGTGATCTATAATTATATATATAATACCATAAATTATTTATTAATGACCATTTATTTCCTATTGATTAACATTTCCTTGTTAAAATCGAGTTTTGGGTAATAACAACTTTGTTATTCTTGTATTTTCTGGTTTGGTATTTTTAGTCCATTTAATTTGATCACAATTCCATAATGTAATGAATATTTATCATGATATAAATATAATATATATTTATTATATATTTATTTAGGTTAATTCATTAAAATTAGAGATAGAAAATGAATGACACCATTCATGTAGAGGACAACCCATAAGTACGCATGAAAATTGTTTCCATTTTATTGAGGGATGGAATGAAAGAAAATAAAATATTAATTAACCATTATAGAATAATAATTATTCCATATATATAATTTATTTTATTCTAACAAATCTATGTTACAATCCAGTGGAAAAATATGAAAAACATTTCACATTGTTATGTTCATGAATTAGTCCACACATAAGAACGGGTGATCATATTATTTTCCAAAAGATTGGATGATTAGAAGGTTTATATGATATTATAATTATATAAGTGAAATATTTTCATAAATATCATATAAAAACATTAAATAAAATGTTATATCTATCCACAAGGGGTGGTGATGTAAAATAAATTACATCAGTTCCTGAGGCAGTAGTCTTCCATACACATGATCGATGGTTTGATTTCTGATTTGATGTAATTGTAAATGGATATAGGTTATTAAATTAAAGTAAGAAAAATTAATCATATATGGGACAATATTTTTATTATTATTTAATATTGTAATAATATTTTAATGAGGTACAATAAGATAGAAAATGGCATGGTTAAAAAATCGACCTCTTCTTCAGAAAACCTCTTGAGGTTTATATAAGTAGACTTATGAGAATGGTTTTATAATAAAACTAAAACCTATATTATGTGGTTTATGGGGGTTTAAGGATAATATTTCATTATTTTTGAGTGGAAAAAATGGGTTTTGAAGAGTGAATAGAGGGGATATTGGGTTCCCTTTTATGTGTGGGGGAGAGGACCCACTTAGATGTTTTGAAAAGGTAAAGGCATAACCAAATTTTTAACATTCCACTAGGGGTCCAAAATGTATAATGATTAAACCTTAGATGCTACAAGGTAAAGGTATTTCCATAAAATTTCATTTGGACAGGTTTTTATGTCATTTTACCACTTATCCTTTTCTTTTTCCCCTCAGTAAACTCGTCTAACCATAACCGTGGTAATTCATTTTTACTATTTTTAGTATTCATTTTGACCCAAAATTATGTTAAACATATTATATAATATTAAAAATTATTATTCAAATATTTTTTTTTCAAAATTACATTCAAAAAATTATGCAAATATATTTTTAAATTAAACTTATACATGATGAAAAATCGGATTTAAAACGATTTTTTATGATAAATATTGAATATTCTAATAGAAAAAGTCAAAAAAAATTTGGTTCTAATGACATAAATTGGCTAACTAACAACATAATTAATCAAATTTTAATTTTAAACATTTTTAAACAAGTTTTATCATTATAAATCCATTAAATTAAAATCCCATTTGTAATAAAAGTCATTATTTTTTCACTATTCACTAAATGAATAATATTTTCCTAAAATTCTTCAAAAATAACCTAATATAAATTTTACATTTTGATTTATGAAATTAAGATAATTTTATGATATAAATTGATAATAATTTTAGAAATTAATTTTATTATTTTATCAGAAAAAGAAACACAGATCATGTTTTGAGAAAAAATTATTTTCGAATCACAAAAATACTTTATTAAAAATTCATAATTTTTTTTAAAAATATATATTTTAATTAAAATATTTATAATTGATTTTAATAATGTGGTTATTATTATCCATACCACAAAATCTAATAATTACTTTATGATTTGCATTTTTAAATAATAATATTATTAGTATATCATGTTTCATTACAACTATGTGTTATGTGTAATGAAATATATCAATGAAATTACATTTATTTGAAAAGTATATATATTTTCGAAACTCATGGTGTGTTACACATCATACACCATTATATTTTTTACATCTAATTTATTTCCTCTTTAAATCTTTTCATTAACCACTCACACTTCCCACCTCCAACCCCCAGAACAAAACACATCCACTAGCACAAAACCACAAATTAATTCCACTATATTCTATCCAATGTTGTGTTCTATAATTATTTATAATAAATATAATTAAGTTACCAATAAATGTAATGAGTGAATAATATGTTTGATTAAAAACAAAATAAATCCTTCATTTAACTTGTATCCATATAACCTTCCTCAGTCTTGATCAAGGATAACCCAACATAGAAAGATATAAAAGTCAAAAATATTTGATACGGTCATCACAGGGGAACAATTTCCCAAGAAAAAAAATTGAGTAAACTAACATAGATGATACCCAATAACAACATATATAATCAGTGTCACCGTAAAATTTATTCACCATTATTGAACCGATTTCACTAAGGGAAATGGATTCTTTTGTTCTTGTATTCACTAAAAAAGTGACCATTACTGGTTTATTATTCAATAAATTGGATGAAACCCAAATTTTTTATCTAATAACTAAATATTATCTTGTTGTTTATGATCATGATCATATTTTACAATGTGAATCATAAGAATTAATCCTTTTGAATAACCGTCCCTACAAGAGTTTCTTCTAGAAACATTATTAGTGCCTACGAACAAGAGTGATGAGAAAATTGTTGGGGTTGTTAAGGTAGATACTCAGGATAGTTATGTTAAACCTTATAATTTTTATTTTTGATTTATTTACATTATTTTTATGGGGTTTCTCATGTATTTTGTCAAAATTGAACTTAATTTTTTAATATTATTTTCTATTGTAATTTCAATCTTAATATTGAGAAATATGGGATTTTATACCCTTTGTGCAACAATTTATTTTTTATAAATTTTTGAAGCTAATAATTGTATTATAAATAAAAAAATATAAATTTTCATTAATATATGATATTAAAATTATTATTTTTTTAATTTAAGGGACCTAAAATAAATAATCTTCATACCCATGATCAGTGAATAATATATTAGGTAAACATAGAATATGATTACTTCATTTACACTTTTTAAATCAACTCATGTACTTCGCATACATGGCTATTATTTTGAATTAATTTTACTTTAGTTAAACATTGGGGATAATCATTATGTGATGTATATGGGATATCATTGTACAAACTTTAACTTTTCCCCATTTTTGATCATGGAGGAATAATTATTTTCTAGATATGTTATACGTTATATGAATATGTTTAAAGATATCAATTTCAAATATTTAATATATACATGTAAATTTTAAAAAGCTTTATTCACACTTTTGTTTTGGGTATTTTTTACAATTATTAATGATATCATGATTTTTCATGACTTTAATCCATAAAAAATTCAATTAGTTATACTGATTATTATTAATCATGTCATGAAATAATTTACATCAAAAAAATTTCTATTTTTTAGAGGTGTTGTAATCCATTTTACATTATCTTTATAATACCCTATTTGATGAGATATTAATGGTATAGTCCTCACTATTAGAACATTATATTTTTTCTTTTCAAAACATGATGAGGTTACACCATAAAAAAATTATTAAGGTTATTTTTTTCTATATATCCCATAGAACTTTGAGAACAATCCATTGACTTATTCTTCTCGTATCCCATAGAGCCCATGAGAAAACTGTTTAAAGCCTCCTTATATTCCAATTTATCATTCAAATATAAAACTATTTGGTATCATTATATTATTTTATTTTATACGAATATGACAGATAGTTTTATTTACTGTGAATTTATGAAATTCATATCATGAAAAGTTAAAAAATTGGGTATTATTCTCTTGTTTATTAGGATAATTTTTTCACAATTATTTTTTCATTATTATTATATAGTTCCTCCATCATTTTAAAAAAGGACGATTGAAAAAAATGTTTTAATAAATTCTCAAATTGTTAAAATTTTCCATTGATTTCGATATCTAGATTTCAGAACCTATAATTAATAAGATTAAATTGATTAGTACGTAATGATTCATGTAAAATAATTATAAGGTTAACATAATTCATAATGAATGAAAATCATAAATTTTACTTAATAAATTAAGGATCCTCTATGAACCATTGTTTTCAATTTTCACAACCAAAGCAACTAATCTCCAACCTCATAATTTTTTTTTCAAAATAGTTCTTAATATGTGTGGATTTATTTCATAGGTGGATATTAATATATATGACAAGAATATGGATAGTGGTAATATTCATTTAGTTAATCATAACCCTGTTTAAATTATATTGAGTTATTATAGAATCATGTATCATGTATGGTATATCATATGATTCTAGGTAAATAAAAAAATATTGATTTTTATGACTAGAACATGAAAAATGATAAGAATAGGAATCATATATAAGAAATTATTAGAGATCACTTGGATTGATGAGTATTGTTATTTATATATTCCCAACTATACCTTTATTTTTATGAACATAATGAATATAATTTTTACCCATTTAAATTATTGTTCTATTTTAATTTTTTTGGTTTTTCTTGGGGACAATAAAACAACCAAATTTAAGGTAATTTGGTGACCAATATTTTAAATATAATTTATCCAGGATTTTTACTTATAGTTGAAATTTTTTATGCTTCATGCTTTTATATTAATATTTAGGTATTATTGGATCCTTTTTTATATTTTTGAGAGTTATTTAAATGCTTGATGTTGAAAAGGAAAAACCATTCCTCAAGGCATTCCATTAATATGATATAATTTTACAGAATTTAAATACATAATTTCTAAAAATATATGGATAAACTAATTAAAACTAATCCATGATTCTCATGAATTCCTAGATTGGGATGACTATGTTATGAAATAACACAGCTTGACAATGAACAATAATTTTATATATTTATTAGATGATTAATATTATAGGGAAGTGCATGAAGATAAAAAATTAAATTTTCAGTAATGTAATTACAATATAGTGGGAATGGGAAAGGTATACAGTTGAAATAATTTAATAAATACATTTTTAGCATCCCATTTGACACATTAATTTGAAATATAATATTTGAAACTCAAATCATGGTTACAAATACATAACTATTTTGATTTGGTTTAATGAGATTTGATGAGATATGAATAAATATCTAAGGACTATATTATGACCCTTGAAATGGAATGATAAAGAAGTTAGTTGAGAAAATAAAATGAATATAATATGTGGTGCTGAAACTACTATTTAGTGCCAAATGTTACACCATTATTTTCAGTATTATTTATATTTTTTATAATTTTAAATCAGTAAATACAATTTTTCACTTTTTGTGACTTTTAAAATTCTAAATAGATCTAGTATGGGTGTAAATTTTTTTATCGAAAATAAGGTTATGTTTTTAATTCATTTGAATATAACCAATTGACATACATGATTGGTAAAATATATTCATCAACATTTAGGATTTATAAATTCATTAACATGAATTATTAACTTGAAATTAATTACAACATAGCTATAAAAAATTAGTCACATAGATTATAGTGAAATAATAAAAGAATAATATTTTTTTGAATGACTTATATCTCATTAAGAAAATTTATTTAATGCAATATCATGTTGCGATTATTTTTTATTAAATTATTTATTTATACATTGAGAAAATTAATAATTTTGGGACTAATACCAATGTGGCAAGGATAAATTTTTGTTATAATAATATAAAAAATAATTATTGGTCACTATATGTGGTGACCATTTTCCTAATAGTATTGATTATGGTATTAATAATGATTTAAATTGGAGATTTGATCTATGAAAACATATGCCAGTTTGAATTTTTGGACTTATGGATGTGATTTCTTTTCGTTTTATGTTTTGGATTTGTATTTCATGTTTATGGATATACTGAAAGATTGGTTTGTTCATGTTTTTTATGTTGATATAGATATTTATATATAATTTTTTTTTGAGAAATCATTTTAGATGAATTAATAGATATTTTTAAACTTTTATATGTAGTTAATCCTTTCTAAGTGTTCGTGTTAATACCAAACAAGTGTATATGGATACTACTAGGTAGATTTTTAGACCCCACTAAATAGAAGGTAAGGTAAATAGATCCTACATGGAATCTAGTGGAATCAGACTATAATGCTATTAGAGTAGAATATTTTTTATAATGTTTAATATAAGCCACTAAATACCTAGTGAATGTATATCATATATCCAATGAGATGTATAGAGGAATGGGGAATTCCCCATAATGGAAACTATGTAGTTTGTTTCCCTGTACCTGTAACATGGTAAACCAATTTTAGATTTTTTTAAAGTGGGTATATTTATTCATTTCATCTAAAATTTGTAAAACCCATATTTGGTTTCCCATTCAACCATTCCCCTCTAACCACCTAATATCCCTCCTATAGTAATCCATTGTTTCCTCTTTATTACTCTTTAAAATTTGTTGATACAATCAATTTTATCTTGCTAAATCAAAGGTAAATCGTCATTATCCTCTTACTTGTCACAGTTCATCAGTTTTTCATTCATTTTAGTTTTAAATTTGACAAAGGCATGTTGAAGTAAAATTAAAGATAAGGATTTTTTTACTAAGGATCCTATCAATTGTTTATTTTATAATTATTGTTTCTATTTATATATGACGTAGTTTATTAGGGTTTTTTGTGGGGATTTTTTTTATTTGGGTTGAACATAATTATTTATAAAATTATGTAACTTGGGGATTTAGTTTAATTTATTTTAATGAGTCCTTAATCAATTATATATAGTATTTCTGAAATTGTGTTTTTGTTTTTTAATTAATAATGAATTTTTTCTGAGGTTTAATTGGTTAGATAACTCTATTCCGAAATTCTAGGAGCCAACATTGAGGTTAGTAGTGTTCGATGACATCAAAATATCTTATATTTTTTTTGTTTTACTAATTATCCTTTCATTTACCACATTATTCATATTTTATGACTACATGTCATTTTAAATTTACAATAAAACCTTGAAGTATTATGTATGACTATATGAATACATATTATTCAAAAAAATTATAATATTTTAAACAAAATGTTATTTATGGGAAGTTATGTAGAATTATAGATTGGTTTATATTTAGTCAATCATATTCACTCCCATTATTATATATATATATATGAATCATTGATTATTAATAAATTATATTCTCATTATGGATTATAAAATTTTAGATACATTATCAAATTAACATCATTTCACTGTCGTATTGATAATAGAAATCCATGTTTGAGTGAATCTATTGAACATGATGCTTCCATTTATTATGTAATATTGTTATAGAAATTATTCATTCCATAAAATCTCTTTATGTTTGGGATTTTTTTCATTTAGGAATTAATAATCACATTACTAATTGATTATGAAAAGTAATATGAGAGATTATATTGTGTGTTATGTTATTTGGTACATTCTCACAAGAATTAAGATTGGTTTTGAATAAAAAATTTCATCTTAATAAAAAAGGTTTCCAATTTAATACATTTCTTCATCTATATCATATTATAAATTTACTAATTTAGTCATTGAATAATACATTTCATCCTATTATGATACAATGTTGGTGGAAATGTGATTTTTTGTTAGGAAATTAAAAGGTTTGATTTACATTGAATATGTTAAAATGATTAAATTTAATTGGTTAAAAGATTATAATGAATTTTTTATTATTACAACATTATTTCATTCAATGTAAAGGCTTTTAGGTATTTTCACTATTATTTAACAGTTTGAATTTGGAGGTAATATCTTCTTATTTTTACTATACAATTGGTATTTCATGTCATTTAAATAATCACTCTTATCATTATCTATTTCATATCTATGTATTCTTGGGTTTATTAATTGGGTTGTTCTTTTCATACCCTTATCCCTTTCTTACATATTACTCATGAGTTTTCACTTTACCATTGGGGCCTTTAGATAATTATATTATTTATTTTATTTGGATATAGATTATTACATATAAAATGTTACCCAACTAGTTGATGTCTGATAATGAGTTTCTTATGAGTTTATTAGGTTATTATAAATGTTTATCAGTATTAATACATATTTTACTCTTTCTCATTTCAATTAGTATATCTCTCTACATTGGGAATTTTTTTTAGTTTGGTTATTTCTTCTTTAGTTTTTATGCGGGTTATTCACATCATTAAAATATTTTAGTTACTATTAAAATATTTGAAAATGTGTTTTCAATGAGGTCACATTGTGAAATATTAACATTTTGGATTCTTCATGGATATTGGAAAGGGTTATTTAAGTATGTATGTTCCATGGTTTGGTATTATAGATGAATCATTTCACCTTTACATATTAGCATGGTGTCTTAAGGATTAAATATTTTAATTTGAAATAAAATTATTTATTTAATAGTTGTTTAATATTAAACATTTTAATGGTTATACATTATGAAATGATTATAAAGTTTATCTATTTTATTTATCATTCCATAAGTAAATTTTTTGTTATTATTTATACAAAAGTTTAAGTTGTATTCCTTGATTAAGTATGATCGAGTGAATATTTATTTCATGTAATGGTTTTTATTACTCATATTGAAGTTTTGGGAATACTATAATATAATGATTATGTTTATTTCAATAATCACATTTAGTTTTTCATGATTGGGTTATTTCATGTTTAATGTTTTACAGTAGTTTTTATATGTATAGTGGATTAATTTTTATGTCACATTAATTTTATTGGTAGGATTATTAATTATGGTTTTTACTCACGAGACACTTAATTTTATCATCATGAGCCTATAAAAATTGTTATGTTAATATTATAGTCTTTTTAAATATATATTAACAATTTCTGGATAGGTTTTTTAAATTGAATGGGTGGTAATGTAGTTTTGAAATTTTATACTCTTTTCCCTTTCCAAAATAGTTTTGTATTATGATTCCCCCAAAATTGTAGAAACTTTATCATTTCCCATGTGATAGTAAAATAGTTTCCTTATATGGATATCACTTCTTCTATATCATAGAGGTAATCTTGATGTATGTATAGAAACTTTAAGCCCTCCTGGTACAGAAAATTATCAATTTTGATGTTTATTATTCTATTATTTTATCATTTTCTTATTTAAAGAATTTTTTTATTGATTTATATAAAACAATAGTTTTATTTTTATTATATATAAATTTGAATAAATATTTCTCACATAAAACTCCATATTTCCATTTCCGACTGAGGAAACCACCATTAGTTCATTACTGATTCTTCATACTTTGACCATGTTTATGCCCTTCGGGGGACATGCAACATCCCTAAATTATTTCTGAGTATGATCATGTT
Source organism: Viscum album (assembly GCA_963277665.1). Classification (NCBI taxonomy): domain Eukaryota; kingdom Viridiplantae; phylum Streptophyta; class Magnoliopsida; order Santalales; family Viscaceae; genus Viscum; species Viscum album. Next base: position 216,143,837 of record OY728121.1, on the reverse strand, counting down.
TAGTGTTACTTTCTCTAATCCTATTTAGTATTTCAGTGTATTTGGTTTTATTTCATACTCCCTTAGGTGTTGGACTATATAACAGAATTCTTAATATGATGTCTAGTTTAGAATGTCTCTAGATTCATTAGTTTTAATGAATTTGGATATGTTTATATTTTTATCTACATATATATTATTTAACCATATTTATAGTTTAGTTATATATAAATAAATTAAAATTTTATTATTATTCATTCATATATGTTATCCCTTGTTCAAATTTACACCACATTCATGAACAAATTTGTGTTTTAAATTTTCGATATATCAAATAGTATGAACGAGTCATGATAGATTTTAAATTTAACCAAAAAATGTTCTGTATTATTAATTAAATTATGTAAATTATTCTATAATAAAAAATATAAACCCTCAGTATTACTCAATAATTCTTATTATTCAATGAAGGATCATTAAGTCAAATGCTGCTCGATTTTGGTACTCTTTGAGTATCTAGGTTGTCTCATTACAATTGGAATCAAAGAAATGTTAGGAATTTCATAATGTTTATTTGATGGGATAATTTTAATTTTTGAAAATTGAGAAGTAACTCATAAAAAGATCCAATCCTCCTCTTTTTAGAAGATTATCGATTTACTAAAGAGTTTTTAGGGATGAGATAAATTTTCTGTTAAATATATTGAATATGAAATAGTGATACAAGATAATTTTTACAAAGATCGGTCAGAAGGATTTGTTTTATATTTTTTTGGAATCAACTTTATAGTGGAACATTATGACATAAAAAATAAATGTTTTATGTATTTAATTTTATATGTGAATATATTAAATTATTTTGAAATAAACTAATAAAATAATCATTTTTTTCTTGAATCCCTTATTCCATGTTTTTTAATTAATTAATGTCCCTCATATATATATATATATATATATATATAATATTTGGGTCAAAATCATTGATTTTATTTTTTTATTAGCTATATTTTAGAGGATTTTTTTTAATTTTATTCCAATTGTATTTGAGAAAAAACATTTCAATTTATTTAAATGTTAGTAAAATTTATTTTATATCATTGCGTTTAATATAATGGGAATTTGAAATATGCCCAAAAATTTGTAATGGTTACATTTTCTAATGTAAATTGGGAGGCCTATTCAGAAACATGTTTTATAAGTGAGTTATCTATTTTAAAAAGGGATTTTTTAAGAAATATATATTATTCTATGATTTATGAAATGATATTTAACATTGCTTTAAAAATTGATTAATGGATTGTATATTAGTGATTTTAATATATTGAAAATAATAGTTAATAGTTATTTTTTACTTAATTGGGATAAATGTCATATAGTGTGGACATTTTAGTTACCCAAGTCCAAATTCTATTCAATATATTATTATTATCTATTTGAAGATTATTTCTTAAAAGTGAAAACATGGGACATTTTAAATTTTTGAATTGGATTTAGGTGTTTTTTCATATTATTTTTTGGATATGAGTTTTAATTTAGAAATTTTAATATGTATGATTTTAAAAAAATTTATATGTTGATGTAGAAATACAAGTTTATTTTATTGGTTATGATATATAGATTATTTTTTATAATTTTAGAGGTATTAGAGGCAGTACAACCGTTGGGGATTTTCTTGGTAATATTTAAATTTTTTCTATAAAGAAAATATTGGGTTTCCAATAGGATTCAAGAGGTTTGTTGGTTAGATTTGTATATAATGTTTGGTACATTGTGGAATATTTCAAAATTATCAGTAATATCAACAATAAATCCGAAAAAGTGTTGAAGAATCCATTAGTATGACAACTCATACCATAATACCCTTTATTATAAGATTTATTACAAAAGGTTCACATAATATATGCCTATAAGATTGTGATTCCTAGTGTATTTCAAAAATTATGCACATATCACAATAATATGAATAGGGATACAATTTTTTTTACTTGTTAACATTCCCATAAAATTCCTTGATATTTTGAAAATTCATGTGATAACATAGGGAAATATATAAGAATGGGGAGATAAAGCCCAATAATTTAATAAACAAATCAAAGAGTAAAATATTTTAATATATTTTATCTAACATGCATATCAAGGTTACACAAGAGGTATGTGAATTATAATCTTGAACAATTTGTCTTGATAAAATGTTAAACATAGAGGTAACATGGGAGTGAGGGAATAACATAAAACATGAAATCAAAAACACAAGTCAAGGATAACCAACAAGACCTCAAAAAATAGTTTTATTTGGAAAACTAAAAATCTACTATACACGACATCGCATGAGATAAAAACATTACCCAATTCATTGGAGGGTAATATAATTTGGTTCCCTCCAATCACATGTACATCATATGCATGCATTAGTGTTCAACATATACAATAAAACATACAGATTTATTTCATCAATTTTAATCCAATGATTTATTATTGTGGGTTACATATATAGAACTCATAAATAAATGATGTAATGTTACATCTAATTAAATAAAATTGACTAGAAATGGGGATGGTATTTCAAAATACAAATATTTGGATTGGAAAATTATAGGATAATTTTGGTAGTGTAATGGGGGTATATAAATTTTCATGGAAGGTTTAATGGGGGTTAAATGAGTTTATAATCACTCATAAATCATACGGATAATAACAGGGATGTATCAAAACATATCCAAGGATTAATATTTTGAAATAAAAATGAATTATATACCGAAATGTGCATGAATAAAGATAAGAATGATATGATCCCTTGCCTTAATAGTTCTCTTTTAAAAGCATGAGGGGAGATTATTTAGTTCATTGGACCCTTGGGAGGTTTTTAGAGAGGTAAAGGAAAAGTAACTTCATTCAAAAAGTGGTTTTAATGAAGAGTATTTATATGCTATATGTGTATTTATATAAAATGAGATGAGGGTTCTTTATTAATTTCTAAACTTTGGTCTTTGACTCTATAAGAAAATGTTACCAAAACCACAATCCTCCATATTGTTTTTTCATATTTTTTCTTCCAAACAAATGTTTTTTAATATATTCTATAATTATAAGAACCGAACTCTTAAATACAATCCACTTGGTGATGTAGATTTGAGTCACATTTATAAAGAATTGATTTTAAAAAAATTCAAAATAATATAGGTTTTTTATTATCTAGGTAGAATTTATAAAATTAATAAAATAACATAAAATAAAAAAATTTTTGAAGGGGAAACATAATTTTCTTCATTGATAATTTTTATAATATTCATTATGTAACTTTTAGTCTTTAATGATTTTATAATATGCATCATAAATTTATATCGTATTAAATTTTTACCAAAAACATTGAATGTCTACGAGAATTATGGAAAATTTAAATTTAAATAATTTTAATATGATGATTGAAAAAATAATATTTATTTTATCAAAATAATTCCTTAACTATGAAAATTTACACATTTAAATAAAAATTTCCCATTTATTGAGAAATATGTTTTTTGAGAGGATAACTATTTTTTAACCATTATAAAAAAAATTTGACTTAATAAAATTATATTAAGATTTAAATTTCATAAATTATTTTTTTAATAATAATATTTTATAAAAATAAAATTTATTTAAAAAATTCTTGAATTCATTAAAAAAATATTGACTGAAACTATACAATACCAAAAATATAACTTGGGATTCATCAAATAAAAATCTAATTTTTATGTAACAATATTATTTAACCCTGAGAAACTAATAAAAGATAAATATATAAATTAATTTATGAAAAAATATATATAAATTCATACTATTCTGGTCAGGATATATATCTACTTATTAGACCAGTGAATGCCCAAATTGTAATATATGTGATTGGAAAATTTTCTTGGGGTGGTTTGGAGGACATGGTTTTGGCCATGATATAGATGAGCATGAAATTCTCCAACAAACAATTTTTTTCATTATTTAGTTGTTGAATCTCAACATGATCTTGGTCAATATAAAATCCTAGGATTTTATCTCTCTTAAAATCTATGATAAATGGGAGTCAAATGGAATGATCCTACTTGTCAACGTTATTTATTCCTTTCTATGTGCCAATTGGATTTAACATGACCCAATATGTATATATATATGAATCACAAAATCACTTTATAACTAGTATATTATCAAATATTTTTTTATTTAAAATCATTTTAAATTTTTTATGATAAAACATATAATGGTTGAAAAACCAAATTTGTATATGTGATTTCTATAATTTCATTTAATAATTTGTGATTTACTCAATTTAAAAAAGATAAATTCATTTATAAAACAAAATTTCATTACATTCTTTAATAATTTAGAAGTTTCACCCTCAAAATTTTCAATTTATTCGAAAAAATAGATTTTGCTAGTTTCTTTTTAATTCATTATTCTATTTCCCAAGTTGATTCCTAAAACACAAGGTTCTATAACAAAAATTTGACTAGGTGAGTTGTCTTATTTCATACAACATTATATATATGATATATGATCTTCACCAACTTCCCCACATATGAAATATCATATTTTAATGGTACAACATTTGGATTTGGTACATTTGAGGGGTCTGGTATGTACTTCATCGATAGGGATACATAGAACACATCATCTACACGAGTTTGGTTAGGTGTGAGTTATAGTTTATAGGCCACACCATTGATGCAAACAAGAATCTCAACAGAGATGGTGTATCCTAGACTAAGTACTCACTTCTTTCTAAGTCTCATAAAATTCATCAATGGTAATATTCAAATAAAGACTTTATCATTGTCCTCAAACTCTTGGTCTCATCGATGATAGTATGAAAATCATTTATTTTGAATTAGTGTTGGTTTTATATATTCTTTAATGGTACGAACCTTCTCAACCTTTACATATACATGATGTGGTCCCATCAGTTTCTGTTATCCATCTATATCCCTGCATGTCAAATTCTGACACCTCTTCACATACATAGTCTCATAAAGATCCATTTAAATGATAAAATGTAAACTATTATTATAAGATAACTCCACTAGGGTAATATATTGATCTCAACATCCTTGATAATCCATTTAAAATGATCTCAGCATGGCCTTTATAGTATTCATAGTACATTAACACCGACCATACATCTAAGGTGATAGTAATGATAAAGCACAACACCCATTCCAATTTTTTCTAAAGGATTATCCAAAACCTTGATTTAAACCACATATCTCAATTAGATACAATAAAGAGTTGAAATATATATAGTCTTACCACTTCCCTTATGTATATCATGGTATGATTGTCAATAGAGAAATATTTCTTCATTGTAATGAAATGAGATTACTTTGTATGGTGACAGACTACCATCCAAATGGATTAATTACCATTAGGTGATCTAGATAGTACTATGATTAAATCCACGGTTATGTTTTCCAATTTCCGTATTAGTATTGGAAATGGTTTCACCAAACCTTTTTCTTCTATCATTTATCCATAACATGTTCACATACAAATCATCCTGATAAAAATTCTATAATATCCTTCTTCAGGTTATCCCACTAGAAATTTTCCATTGAATATTTAAACAAGTTGGTACTTCCTATATTAAAACAGAAGAATAATATAGGCACATCATCCAAAAGTACCCACTTCAGTTTTGTTTTTATGGTATACGTATATGGGTTCCAAACCTTATATCTCAATATTTAGAAAATTATAACTTCATAATATTCACTACCTCATTCTATAACACTACATCATCTATGTGGGACTTCCTAACCCTTTCAATAATATATGGTTGGGTATATTTTTGAGTATGGTAGGATATATATACTTTTCTTATTCCCATTTATATCATCTTCATGTCAATGTATATTGGATTTCTTTAAATCATTATCATGGATAGGGTTATAAGATCTTATCTACTTATAGTGTATGGAACATAGTTTTCCATTGTAGGATTTTAATAGATTGAATAATCATAATCCTTTAAATTCTATAACAACCTCCATTATTCCATATTTATCATCTTTTTTAATATATGATTGAGGTTTTTAAGATATTTATATATGTTACAATTCTCTTTATAGAGGTAATGTACTAAAATATTCCATGTGAAGATTAGGGAAACAAATTCTGGATCATGGGATGGGTAGTTATTAACATTAATAACTGATTTTTCAGAGGAATATGCTATTACTTTTTCATCGTTCATGAGTAAAAAAATTAATCTCTTTTTGGACTCAACATCATATATCCAAATCCAACATTAATGTAGGGTAATGTGAGATTAGGTGAAGTGATTATCCTATTATTAAACTCTTTAAATATCTCTGCACATTAATAAAACTTGAAAATCAGGATTCCCTTCTTAGGTATCTTGATTGTTAATATTGAAAAATATTGAAATGTTTTGTTACAAATCGATGATAATACATAGCATGTAGATTTAACTTATGGATTTTGGTCAATGACGTTGGTCCAGGACAACCTTCAATTGCCTCCATTTTTAAATGATCTTCAGATATACCTTATCAAGTGATAACATTCCTCAAGAATATTACTTTATTTATCCAAAACATGAATTCATTGTACATTATATAAATATTTCATTTCCTAAATTTCTTCTGTAAAATATAATTTAATCCGTCTGTTCCCCCTTTATTTTGAATAAGAAAAAATCATAATCTATAAATACTACCATAAATATATTATGTAAATACCTAAAAAACTATTAATTCTGTCTATTAATATTTATAGTGAATTAGTGATTCCAAATGGAATCAGTATGAAATAGTAGTGCTGATCCATTATATGAAATGAAATCTTGGTTATATCCTCCTTCGACATTACATGATAATGTTCAAACTGAACATCCACATTAGAAAAGTACTAGGATCCCCAAATATTATTGAACAATTAATCAATATGGTGATAATTATTCAATATCATGATTTTTTAAAACTGATGATAATCAATGAAGAGGCACATTGACCCATCCTTCTTCTTGATGAAGAGGCCTAGTGGACCCCATGGCGAATCACATGGGTGTATAATCCCTGAATATAAATTCACTTATAGTTTTTTCTTCAGCTCTATAGGGTCAAAAAATGGCCATTCAGTTATAAATTTTGGATAGTGTAAAATATCCAAGTATAAGCTTGATTGAGATTAGAACCACATGAGCTGGTGTAATAGTAATAAATTAATGAGAAAATACATCTACATATTCCCATATAATGGGAATGTAACCATGTATTATCTTTTCCTTATTTGCATTAATTTTAGCAAGAGAACATTCCTCATAAGGTAATAATATCCCTGATTGAGATGATGATACCTAATGAGATTAATCCCTCTCCATGCACATGAGTATTATTAGAGATCGATTTTTAATATCAAGGGTTATTTGATGCTCATAGAAATTTATTTGTTATCTATATATAGAAGGTCATTCTCTATCTAGAAGTGAATCAAATCTAGCTAAATGGATTATCAAAAGATTTTTTTGGTATGTTTGACCCAAAAATATACGTATGGAAGGAGTTATATACTGGGGATTCCATAATTTCCACATTTTTCATCTGTACTGATACCTTGAAATTCATATTTTCATTGGTATTTAAATTCTTCTACAAAACATTTTTTATATGAACTAATATTTAGAACAAGATTAAAATATTTTGTTGGTGATCCTTGAATGAATAACTAGCATACCTATTACCATTTTCTTATTAGGATCCACCACATTATTTTTTGCTGCATAATCACCCACTCTCTACGCATTTGTGTAAGTTCTCATTTGATTTCATCGAAACCCATTTCCATAGTGAATTGGTTATCTTAGTGTAATTGTTACTTTTTTTTGAAACATTGAATAATCAGTTGTGGGTTGAAAATATAATTATATTCTTCAATAACATTGGTTGGTTTCTCCGGAGGAAATTCTTTCACAAGGTTCCCCTCTTTCCCCCACCTAAATAATTTCTATGTACACTTTAAGAAATTTATAGTATTATTTTTCTCCAATTTTGACATGTGGGAAATTAGACATTAGTTTCACCTTGATTTTAAAAATCATAACACTAGGATTAAAATCCATTCTAAACATATTATCTTCTGACCCATGAGAACAAATAGATTAACCAATCTCCATTTCAACATTGAGTGAACATCTCATATGGTCCTTGTAGCGGTCGATGTCCTGAATTGTCAAATAATTTTATAAACTCAGCTTTATCCCACCAAAGAAGTGGTCAACATTACTTTCAGGGGAGATGTTACCGTCAGATGAATAACATGAGTGAATTTGGAAGCTGTCTTTGTTTAAATTTATGAATTTTTTTCATTTCATCAAAAGGTTAATGAAATCCCCCCGAAATTTTATGTTGGTGAGTTCAATGAAAACAGTCGATGGATTTTTTTCTAAAATCCTTCTACTCAATCACATCGATCTCCTTCACATTTTTCATATTTATGACCAAATTAAAATATTGATAATCTTCTCATTTCATTTTAAAAATTCCCAGTATTCCCATATCACTCTCATAGAATAAAAGTATGTAGAATATATTTTCAATGGAGTTTATCTTTTTTTTTTGTGAATAAATGATAAAATTATCCATTAAAAGCCAGTGAACATTGAAACATAAATGAATATATAGAAATTTATCTTTTATAATGGGATTTAGGTTTTCCCTTCGATTGATTTTTCTATTCAAAAAATTATTGAAATTACTAAGTATGGTAAATTTTTTTCTCTCCTACTCTCATTGGGTGGGGCATCTCATTTTGGTTTCCATTATATCACTCATCACACTTTTTATTGAAAATCTTTCTCACATTACCATGCATTGACTAAAATAATCATTAAACATAGGGATGAAAATTATAAAACTACTTAACACGTAAAAGGTATACATTGAATATTAAATATACAAAAAATGAATAAAAAATATTCTTTAACTGATGAATTTATCAGAAACAATCTATGTTATCCATGACCAATTTCCGAAAAAAAAAATTATGGGTATTTTTATTCACCTCATAATGGCTCCTAGAAATCAAGTGAATTTAATAAATAATACCCTTTGAGAATGTCAAACATAGTGTAAAGTAAGGGCAATTTTCAAGACCATGTGATGATCGAGTATATCCAAATAAACCCTTTTCTACTTTACAATCCCTATTTATAACTATTACAAAGCCACTTCTACTTGTTGTATCTAGATAAGGGTGTATTTTATTGGAAACCAATTATACCATACTATTCCAAAATTTATGGATGTATTCCAATATTTATTGTTATCCATCATTCTTTAATAGTGGTTTTCTAATCCTAATCTCGAAAATATCTAGGCTTTACTATAATAAATAATATGAAAACACATATATTAATACAATTTATCACATGATTTATTACATAATAGAACACATAATACAATCCAATAGGGATGTGAGGCCTACTAATTTTAGGAAATTAGCAACATTGCACAATAAATTGAACCTGGATATAATGATATTTTTTTGACTCCACAACATACCCTTAAAAATAATTTTCCTTCTAAAATAGCACTAGATGACCTTTGAGCATACATAATAAATGGGTGAGCTATAAAGATATGTTTGGGAAAAAAATTATTGCATTATTTAATTTGACACATTTGATACAAGATGTATATCAAGGTAACATATGAGGGGTGTGAATCATATTCTTGAATAATTATGTATGATATAACATAATAAAATGAAGGAAACATAGGAATGTGGAAACAATATAAAACATGATATTATTAAAATAATTCATGGATCACCTATGACACATCAGAAAATAATATTCTTAGGTTAACCTCATATTCCCCGTACATTGTATATAATGAGATGAAAAAATTCACAATACATTGGTGGACTATATAATCCTAATCCCATCGATCACATTCATATCATTTACATGAATATGTGTTCCCCATAGATCATACAAAATTAGGATATATTTCACCACTTTTGACCAAATTATTATGGTTTTTAGTTTACCTAAATGGGATTTATTAATAAATAAAATATATGTACTTCTTTTTTAATACAATTGAGTTGAAATATTGATGGTTATTAACTACACAAATTGTTTTCATGAAAATTAAAATTAAAATTTCAACAACATAATAGGGGTACATAATGGTTCATTAAATTTTTTAATGAGAGTTAACGAGGTATCTTATCACTTGGAAATAATAATTAAAATTATAGTTATGCGTAAAAACATATACCAACATGAAACATTTAAAATAAAAATATATACTATAAATACATTTATTGAATTAAAAGGGGAAAATATGATAAATTACCTAGAGAGGGGGTTTTAAAATATTAAGAGGAGCTTATTTAGAGCTTGGGGACACCTCAGGAGTGATATGAAGATTGAAGGATAGATTAAATTCCATATATAATGTCTTGTAGTGATGAAAAATAGGATAGTTAGTGGGATTTTGTAGAGAATGGGAGTAAAATTCATTTTCAATTTAAATATAAATATTTTGGAGCCTATTTGATAAAGTAATCAAAAACAAAAACCTTCCCATGGTTTTTCCTATATGTTTTAAAAAATAAGAGTGGTTTCCAATATTCTAAAATAATAAGAACCTAAATCATTAATATAATACCTTTAGTGATGTGTAATTTATTATTGTTTATAAATAATATATTTAAAAAACTTGAAATATAATATAGACATTAAAAGATTCATTAAGGGTTTATAAATTCATTAATATAACAAAAAAATATTACATTAAAGGGGAACCATAATTTGAGTCTTGTATACTCTTTATGGTATTTACTAATTAAATATTCTTTATTTATTATTTCATAATACATGTGGAATATTTATATAGTATTTAATTTGTAACCAAAAAATTGAGTGTCTCTACGAATTGTGAAAATTTTACTGTTGGATAATTTTGATGTGTTGATTTAAAATATAATAGTTATTTTATAAAAAAATTATATAACTATATGAATTTACACATTTAAATAAAAATTCCCCATTTATTAAAATTGTTTGGTTTTGTAGTAATAACAATTTTCTAATGCTTAGAATTTTATATTTGACATCAGACCATTATATTAAAATCTATATGTAATTAATTATTATTCAATAATAATATTATATTTTAATAATATTTCATAACAATTTCATGATTTCATGAAAATTATTTTTGGATGTTAAACTAAATGTTTAAAAAAAAATTCAATTCATCTACAACATATCAAAATCAAATTTTTATAAAACATTATTATTTAGCCATAAAAAATTTATAAATGGTAAATATAATTATTTTTTAATAAAATTAAAAATATAAAACTTGATATTAATTGGTTCTAGATATATATCCCTTTATTAAACAAGTGAATTCTCTAAGGGTAATGTGTGGGAAGGTTATATGTTCTTGAAGTGGTTCAACGAACATGGTTTGCAATATGATATCGATGAGGTTGAACTTCTCCCATAAATGGTTTCTATCATGAATTATTATTTTCATTCTTGTCTTGGTCTTGGTAAACAGAAATCCCAATAAAGCTATCTCCCTCGGAATCCCTAATAAATGATCTTTATAGGGTAAAATCCAACACATTGAGGTAATCGATTCATTTTTCTGCATCATTTGGATTTATCATAACCCTATATATATTCTTTTCAAATTTTCATTTTATAAATGATATCATATCAAATGTTATGATGCTTAAAAACCCTTTAAATCTGAAAAAGTATATCACATAATGGTCCAGAAACCTGATTATGGATTTTGAATCTATAATTCTATTTATCAATACTGAATTTACTGATTTAAAAGGGAATTTCAATTATAAAGCATTGGTTTGTTACAATCGGGAACCCAGTGGAAGTCTGTTGGTTACCTAATGAGAAATAAATTTTTTTTAGAAGGACCTATGAAGATGAATAATTATCCAGTGGCCTTATACTAGGAATCTATATTCCCATGTGTAGGTTCTTAAAATTATCTATTTGAAACCATTTTCATAAATTTTATCTATCTCATATTTTGTTTCCCCTTAACTATTCCTTAATTTTATTGTCTATTATACCTTCCATGGTCCTATAATTATTCCTCCTTATTTATTCTTCAAATATGATTTTATAAGGGATTTTATCATGAAAAAGAAAAGCCATTACCTTTTTTCACTAACCATTTTTTCTTATTATTGCCTTTTTCATTGATTTTAATTTATGATACTACATATTCTGGTATCTAATTTTGAAAAGGTAAGGTTAAATCAATTCTAGGATTTTGGAATTATTTTTTACGAACCATAGAATCCTATTAATGTATAATTCTATTTCATTTAATTATATTTTTATATGTGGAAGTTTCTTATTGATTTTTATAGGGACTAATTTGATACAATTCAAAATTTCAGATTATATAGATTATATTATTTGTGTATTTGGTTTAATTTATTTTCAAGAGTTGTAAATTTTTTATGGGAGTCTTTATTATTTTTTAAGTTTAAATAAATATGGATAATTACTTATCAATTTTAAATTGGTTATGAAATTAGATACGTTAATTCCAAGAATATTCTTTAAGTTCACTAATGTACATTTCCAATAGAAACAACTTATTTTGAAAGGTAGTCTCATCCATCCATTTCATTATAATAATTATTCATGAAATATTACTAAAAATTATTTTAAATTTATATTAAAACCTTATATGGTTATTTTTTAATTTTTTTAAAGGTTGGGGATGAAGCCTCATTTAGTATTAAAGCAAAGCAAAGACCTCTTTAACTGGGTAGAGGGAGACCCACTACATAGCCCAAAGGCCCAGTGGGCATTTAGTCCATTACATGGCCCGTAGGCCAATTTGTTTGGCCCAAAGCCCATTCTGTGAATAGTACGGCTACAATACCCTACACTACTACAGTACTGCACAGTACCCGCCGCTGGTACAGTACTTTGCCGCCGCTACAGTGACCTACTGCTGCTACAGTGACCGCTGCTGCTACAGTGCCACCACTGCTACAGTCGCTACATTACTACTACAGTACCTGCGCCCAATGGGTTTTGAACCCCCATTTTTCATGTAGAATTAAGGGGTGATTAGGACTAATCCAAACCCCAACTACGTATGGTTATTTTTTAATGAAATATGGTGGATTTTTGAAATAATTTTTGTATATTAATGAATATGGTTTTCATTAGAAGGTATGTGAAATTATAGTTTGTTCACAATTTAACCATTCCTTTTCCCACCCCATTTTTTATATACATATGAATCACTGATTATTATTAAAAATAATTGGTCCTTTTTTTTCAAAAAATAGAGATATAATATAAAATTGATATAATTGGTTTTTGATTTGAGATGTGGGAAATCATGTATGAGTGTTTTTACTAAACCTCATGCATCCTTTGTTATGTTAATATTGTGGAAACAATTATGCATTCCATGATGAAACATTAATGTTATGGTGATATTTTGAATTAGGAATAAATTATTAAATTTCCATTTGATCATTAAATTTATTTGTTGGGAGTTTTTTTAGTTTTTTAATTTCCAAAATCTCTTTTGAGTTGTGATTAGTTTTCAAATAAATTTCCTTAACTGGTATAACTAATAAAACCTTATAAATAAATTTACTAGTAAAATTTATTTTATAAAGGACATCATTCATTTTATTTCATAATAATCCTGAATGAGTACGACACAAAATAATATTTCTTTACTTTATGATAAGTAAATGTGTCTGCGAAAAGGTGTTGTATGGGTTAACAATTTAAAGGTGTGACTTATTCCTTAATTCCATAAAAGTGTTAACTTAAATTCAGTATGGGTTTATAAATAATTGACCACTATTCCTATTTTATTCATATCATTTTAAAGCTTATTTTTAATTATCACTCTTGTTTAGGTGTTTGATCTAAGATCATTTCACTTTTTATTTTTAGATAATTATTCAACATTCATGGATTGGAAATTAGTTTTCTTATAATTGCTAATTCCTCCTTAATTTATTCATAGGTTTATTAAATTTTTATTTTTTCATTTAATTATACTTTATTTACCTTAATTTATTAAGTTATTATTATCTTAAAATGTTCCCTTAATAATTATAAATTTCTTTCTAATATAATGATGATTATGGTAAAAATGATACCCTACTAGGCAATTGAAGAAAATAAGTTCATTGTGAGAATATTATAGTTTTTCTAATAATGATAATTATTTCTTCATTTTTAAATCTCTCTCGGTTAATCACCACAAATCATAAAACACAAAAAAATTGGTACAAAAATCAAGAAAATAATGAATTTCAAGGATTTTACAATGTATTTTTATAGAATGGAAAATATATCATATGGCACCAAGAGGCAACCAATACCGATGAGGTTGGGACCAGAAGGCCATGAGGTCTTTCCCTTCATATGGATTAACTATTTAGTGATGAATCATTATTCCAATTCATTATTTGAGGTCCCTCAATCCACCACATAGTTCTACCTAGGATTGATGGAATGTTATTCAATATGGATCGTTTCCTCCAACCATGAGATGAGTGTAAGATATTTCTACATTCTATAAGGTACTTATAGGGGTACTAATTTGACACATGGTGTCATAACCATTTATTTTGGGATATACATAACTATTGGGAGTCTATAATTAACCCAATCCCTCTATAAATTAGAAAAATAGAAAGGTGAAGAGAAAAAAATGGAGTCAATAGTTTAGAACATCCTCTTCTATAAATTCCAATCCCGATGTTTCCAAAGAGAAAAAAATATATGCACATTGTGGTTATGATGAAAAAATAGCTCTTATAAATATTATATAGAGGTAAATCCAACAAAAAATTTCTAGGCATATAAGGATAACCACATGAGGTCAAGCCTTCAATGGAGATCCAAGCTGATGGAGGTCTAGTTGATCATGTGGGTCCAATAATACCTCACATAGGTAAATCAGACCATGAGAAAACATGTGTGTGTGGTCTACCTCATGAGATCCACTGTATGAAAACCCCCTCTTTAAAAATATTCTCCCTAATTTTAGAACTATGTTTTCCTATGATTGTTTATCAAACCTCCCTAGTTCATAGGAAAATCATGGATATCCCATAGTGTGATAAAAAAGTTGAGAAGGGAAACCTGAATCCTCCACTGAGGCCACCAATCTCGCAAGATTAGGTAATTACCGTCTACATTGTACAACTCATTCATTAATTCCTTTAATTAAAGTAATCTCTATGAAATTGCGTTTTATGGGTTGAACCCCCATGGGGATAATGATGGTGGATTCCCTTAATAATGAGGGTCGATTTTTGGAATAGACAGGAGTGCCCCCCATGGATAGATAATGTATTGCTTCTCTCCTTACTAGCATTATATCCAAGTCTTTCTTATAATATAACACATTCATTACTCTATACCCAACCCTAACTTACTTACAAATAGGAATATGGTGTAATGAGATTAGAATATGTGTCTAAGAACCATGATGGTTCATATTGACGTAACCATCGATGATCCCAAAATAATTACAAATAGACCTCATCGTTATGTATAATCCCCACCGACATATCTTAATGACATTACCAATAGGTATATTTCACATCCAAATTTAGTTACATGGTGATCTTAATCCTCAATTATCTCTTGTTTCTCAAATAGATCACGATTATCATGGGATTAGAGGTATGTGTTGATCATTCCATTAATATAATCACAACCCATTAACCATTGGATTCCCATTATGGTTAATACCCATGAAAATATATTATCTAGGAAACTTCAATGTTCAATACACATTCACCATTGGCCTCCCAATGTTTCTCATACTGAGCATCACTCATGTGTGATTAAGTTTTTTTTCTAATCAGTCCATTGAAAAGATATATAAATATTTATCTTGAACTAATTTTTAGGTTTAGGCTACAAAAAATAATATTTCCACCATATCAAAGGGTTATATTTATCAGGATACATATCTTCATGTTGATATATTTCCATCAATACTCACCTTTTTAGGCTCATATGTGTAATACCTACTCAATTCCATATTTTTATACCTTTCATGACATAGAAATCCCTATAGTATGAAATCAAGAAATGTGTCCCACATTATATAATAATTATGTTAAAATTAATTCCAACATCATTAACATATGGTGTTAAATTACGTGGTATATTCCTCATTTATGACCTTAAACTAGGTATCTCAAACTAGAAAGGCTCTGATTCATATGTCCGATAAGATATGATGGACACCTCTTCAAGACCAGAACCTAATGTTCCTATAACTCTATTATTTTATGAGGTCAAAAACTAGGATAGATTACCCAAAAAATATATTCATTCATTGGTCAATATTCTTCATTACATTATACCCCTTCTAGGAAATCTATATTATCTCAATGTACCAAAATATCTCCTTTTTTAAAAAAATATCCATAATAGAATCATACTTCTTCTCGGTAGGTTGTATTACAACAACCAAAATCCACCGATATTTTTAGGACATATTCCCTCTGAGGAATTTTTTAATGGAACAATCTTGAGTAATCCCTAAAGTAGATATGGGTAATCCCCTTTAATCTAAAAGGTTATTCCAAAGGACAATAAATTTTTTGGAGGGGTTCCATTTCAAAAGTCAATAAAATGAATAGTTTTTTCTATTAAATGGAACCAAACTACATGTGTTTTTATTATTTTCATAGTGATATATAGGAACCCTATTTAAATAGCCCAATCCCAACAGGGATTAGAAATCTTCCACCTAGATTTCATTATATTCATTTGTTCTAGATAATGATTATTTAAACTAAAATATCATCTCTTTCAGTAGATAATGTAGGATATTGAGAACCACAAAATCATACAACTGTTCTCTCATTCATTCACATCCATTATTAATTTAATACCATTTATTAGGGTAACCGGTAGAGATATTTATATTTCTATATAATATTAGTGAACATTTATTAAGTCTATTACTAATTCATAGAGTAGTATATTATTCTTCTCAAAAGGTATAACTAATCCCAAACTCACATCCCCTCATTTTGATTTTCATTTATATAATCATTGAGATGTATCAGTGGCCACTTCCTTGTAATGAAATACCATATAATGATAGTAAACAACACTAATTGAATACATGATCAGAAAAATTGGGGAACCAAATGTGAAAGTTATCACCATAAAGAAGTTTGGGGTTAAAATAACATCACCACAGTTGGATTCACCAATGGACATTAATATAATATTAAACCAAATATGGTGTACTAGTCATGCATATTATAATCTAGATAATATTTAGTGTAAAATAACATCCTCATCATCATCTTCACCCATTAATGTAATACATGGTCAAAACAATTATATTGAACATAACATGAAACATATAATCATAATAATAATCGGTGGGAAATTAACCCCATCATTATTAGTTTAATTTCTCATTGTGATATCTAGTCAAAAAAATGGTGAAGCTGATATGAATATAATAATTAGGAAAATAGTTTATTTCAAAATAATAACACCACTCACCACTTTACACATTGATGCGAATACATGAACAGAAAAAATTATTCCCATTATTAATCTTATATTCCTGAAAATGAATTATTTTAATTAAATAACATTAAATTTGGGTAGTGTATGTGTTTAAATTAATATATATGATATTAAAAGTATGGATTTTTATATTTCCATTGTTTCCTAATTTTTAAAGTCATTAAGAGATATTTTGATAAAACGTATAGGATTTATCCATGGAATCTTATTCTTATGACTCCTTTGTTGGAAATGGTGTAGCATAATCTATCGAGGATCCATTTTCACCCACTAAAAACCTTTAAGAATAGGTTTTTAACATCTTGGATAAGGAGTACCATCGCAGTGTTACCATCCAAAATCTAGAGGATAGTTAGGAATTTCTCTACATTCTAATGTAAAAAAACTATAATTTTCAAAGGAAATAAGTGGCCAAATATATAGAAACCATTATTATGTTGAACTATATTTGAATACGATCCCTAAATGCAATAATGTGTTCATAACCTACCCGATGGAGATGAAAGAAACATTTAATGACAAAACTACTTATGAATTATAAATTATCTATCGCCCTACTATCAGACACTTCCACCACCACATAAATTCCATTAATTAGTAGCTTACTGAGAATGATGTTCACCGTACCTCTACCCTAGTGACCCAAACTAGATCACCCCAAATTTCACATCATAAGAAGCCATTTTGGAGAAACAATGGGGTCATTTCATAAACATATTTTATAATGGAATTATAGTCCCCATCTTTTATACCAATTAAGAATTGGAACATATTATAGTTACCCCAGATGAATTCTGCCCATTTATAATGGGGGAATGCTTGGATATGGAACATTTTTTGGTTTCTAATAATGAAATTCACCCATATATGTTGGTAGGAGAGGTCCAATTATATATTTTTACTCAATTATACCATGTATTTCAAAAATATCCAATAGAATAAAGATGACATGTGTAGTTATGTATCCCCCACTTTGAATGATGAAAATATATAACATATCATAGAGAAATCATAAGCAAAGGCATGTATTCTTACTGAATCTCTAGAAAAATATCTATGTATTTCGACATCTATAGAGTACATTCATCATCATATTCCAAAAAAAACACGAAAGGATAGGAATATATTCCAATTCCTATCCCCATAGTGGATTATCCATATATTTAGATAGATAATTGAGAGAAAGTGCATATTCAAACATTAATTATGGAATATACATAGTATTTTCTATATAATGAAAAATAAATAGAGTGCACTCATATACCTATTCAAACTACGGTTTATCATTATAAAAAGATGTTCACATTTGGATATGAATATATCATTAAATGCATATATATATCATAGAGTTAGAGACATATTTCCAATGGAAAATATTTTCAGCCTTATAACCCATCCATCATTTCATAATGATCCTAGAATAATCTAGATATGGTAGTGAGAAACAAAAATCAACATATTTTTGTATAAAATTGTTGTTTAGACCATAATCCCAAAGATACAAATGAAGGGGAACATCATCACACCTCATATGAAGTAGATTTAGGTGTTTAAATTCACACTCCCATTCTAGTAGATTGTCATTATATTATAGAGAATTAAATTTAAGACAAGACACATAATAATCTTTTACAAATGCTTGTCATTTTATTTTGGAAACCAATATGAGACAAGCCTATATTCCTACTCATGATGATGAAGGATAACATTATCACACACCAATTGTAATACAATATGGGGTTGTAAATTCCCTCTACCATTCTGATTTAAGGTCAACAAATTCTATTGAATATTGGAAATCATGATTCAGAACCAATTCCAATTCAAAAGGTGGTTCGACATCATATTCCAATCGTCACATCTGTGAAAGATTATACCCCTTCCTATAGCTCTGAAACTTCCATGCATATTCCAACAGTTACCCAGAATTTTAAATATACACCTAAAAATATTAAATTTAGGAGTTACTATATGCAAGTAGAAACATAAGGACCATCTAGGAGGGTTTTAATTGATAAAGGTTACCATAAACCAAACAAATCCTCAATAGATAGATGAGGTGTATCTAAAGAAAATTATCACCAGTAGTTGACTAGATATTAGTTATTAATTAACATTCCAACCATAATAAATGATAGTGTTCTTGAGGATATAAATTTCTTATCAAGAATAGACCAAACGATCTTATGGGGCTTTAAAAAACGAGGAAGTGGTATTTAACATAAAATTCCTCCATGTGGTAGCACTGAGATATACCATATGGACTACTCCCACAATATCAACTATAAAAATCATCCGAACAAAAATATATTATAGTAGAAAGGATATCCCCCACTTATCAATGTATATTCATGTAGATATTTACATGAGGAATCATGGTCCACTACATACATTTCAACTTCAGTAGCTAATAATCCTTTATCATGGTCAATGGACAGTTGGTGGTAGTAGCCATAATATTTTCCTCCAATTGAATACAAGTCATTAACCACTGATAAATTTCTTTTTGATCCAATAATGCAGACAAATATACCTATTATATGATGAAAAACATTGTGGATATGTAGATATATATTTCATAGGGAAAATTTTGAATCATTTTTTGTCCCACAGATACATTAAAAAATTAGTTTCATTAAGAAATAGTAAATATTATATACACTCTAGGCACCTCAAACTATGGAAAAATCATCACCAACTGAAATGGAAATATATTCCCTATAAATAATACACTTAATATCAAATGGTGACATATGTATCTACATACATGTTGATTTAGAATCATTTTCATTGGTATAAACCAAAAAATATGAAAAACTATATGATATTATTTATCCTTATCTAGGTTATATCTTGACGAAACACCGACTAATAATTTTTAATTCTTTATCTGATGTGTATATCTAAATGTTGGGTGAGTATAGTTATCTTTATTTTACTTCACTCTTGAATAAGTATTTCCATCTAAGGAAGACATCATTAAATGTTATTTCTATATATCTAGTCAGATGTTCATCAGGTGTATATACTGACTAGTTAGATTAGTGAAAATTTTCCATTTCTAAATCCCAATAATATTTCATTCACCAAGAATGATCCATTAGTATGTTTCTACATCAGGATTCCATGCCATTTGATCAGTCTTCCTTGTTGATATAAACATGACACTAGCTATGGAGAATGGTCTTGAAGGATGGACATCATGCTCCCATCTTATGATTCACCCAACTCATACCTTTCAAAAATAAGGAAATATTTAAAATACACCATAGTAGTATCATCAATGGTAATCAAGGAACAATCACTCCCACATATCTGGAGGGGTTTTCATCATATATATCATTATTACAACCCTTGGGTACATCAAAACACTATTTATATAGGGATGAATTATCCTCATCTTTTTGATAACCCCCTCTCATTGGGATGGTGGAATTTATATCATTTCCACCTCCCCTTCATATGATTCAATATTAATCAGGTTGGGAGTAGTCTCATAGGAAGTATCTCTATCATTAATTTTAATGAAATAATTATCCTCACTATTAGTTATATAGTTATAATGATTCATTATAAGCTATATAAATATTAATCACTATATAAAACACCACATTGAACGATATGGGGGGAAAATCAATCCCCAAAGGTGACATAACCCCAAGTGACCTTCCATGAAGGAGAGAGTCAGAGAGGAATCTAATATATCAATAGATGAATATCTATAAGAAATTATAACTATATATAGTTTAGATAAAGATGATGAAATGATTCCATCAACAAGGTATTCATAACTCAATGTCATAAATACTAGTTTTACTGATGAAAATACCAATCTAGAGGGCCATGTTGGCGAATCCCAGTCCAACATGATGTTTACACCAAGTTACTTGAGGAGTGAATATGTACTCAATAACAGAGATAGAAAAAAATCATATCCCACAAAAACTCAAACAGCACTCCACTAACGTGTGTCATCTAAATAAAATGTGAAAGAAGTGGTGTCATCTTAGGTGACCCTTGAAGAAACTGATACACCTTCCATTGAAGGAAAAATTCCATGATATGAATCTATGATAAAAGAATCGAAATAGAGCCATGTCATGATAAAAATAGACACTATTAGAATTAATTGAAATCATATTGTAGTAACTAATATATCTCCATAAGTTGGAGTTCTACATTAACAAAGTTCTCCTACACTTACTTGGGAAGGATCGAATAATCCTATTAGTTTTAGTCCAAGATCACCAATTAACTTGAGCTTCAAAAAAATGAACTATACAGATTTTCCATAGATGGGACCTAAAGTGTCATCCCATCATTCAATTTTTTTAAACAAATGAAATAGTTTTATGATAAAAAATACATGAATATAGTTTGAATTAGGGCTCACCTTGAGTCAATAATTAAACATCCCCATGGTTGGGGACACTGTTAGAGTTATTTGACACTATCCAATCCCTCATTACTCTTAATGTTTCTATAAAGGAAAAGTGTTTTTTTATAAAACTAATAAAAATTAAATATCCAAAGTTAGTACCAGTGTCCCATCCAATACCCATATTTGGATGCCTTTAATTTCAATTGTTAAATGATACTCATTCTCCAGATAAATATGTGATGCATTTTTCATCCCATTATGGACCCATGATTCGAACACTAGAGAATAAAGAAGTATATAAACTATAATATTTATTAAATAAATTAAATGACCAACAATTTTATATTAATATAACCTCCACAAAAGATAAATTTCAATTCAAGAAGATTTACTTCTCTAGTTCTATTTTCAATTCATCTCCACATTGAAGAGAAAAAAATTCATAGACCAATCAAATTTTAAATAGAATGAGAAGGAATCAGTAGGATATTTTAATGTCAAATGAAATGGTCTCACATATTATAATGATACGTAGATTCCAAATGAGTGTATAGAAATGTTATTTTTACATAACTCTTATTATGATATTCAAAAACACCCTATCCCATTTAAATTTCTCGAAGCATTCATATAGGTGTCTTTATCATTCCAGATGCTAGAGGAAACAAAATTTCCTAATAGGTAAAATAATGATCCCTTGTCATATAATAAGAAAAGGAATATAGGTAGGTAGGACATAGCTACTATCAGAATCAATCTAGCACTAGTGCTATATCCATATATAAATCCCACTTAATACCACTCAATACCTCTCTATGAATG
Organism: Viscum album; assembly: GCA_963277665.1. NCBI lineage: Eukaryota > Viridiplantae > Streptophyta > Magnoliopsida > Santalales > Viscaceae > Viscum > Viscum album. The sequence goes on along the minus strand of OY728121.1, from coordinate 216,121,056 downwards.
ACCAAAACAACAATAGAATCGTCAGTAGGAATAGAGGAAAGACAAATGTCATCCCAGTTTATTTCATTGAAAAAATAAGAACCATTATTTTAGGAGGGGAAGTTTCCAACTTATTTTATCAATTTCCTATAAAATAATATACCAAAATTTTCGGTAATCAGGAAACCAAATTAGTTCAATCTTAATGAAAACCAAAATTATGGTCCCTATACATATATGTTGTGATATAATATCAAGGACTTATTTGTCTTCATGTAAAGTATCCATATATTGGAAGACTTCTGAGAACATAAATTGGGTAATCCAAAAAAATAGGCTTCTTATGTATCCACTATTTCGATAATGAAGTAGAGATCAAGATAATAGGTCATGGGAATACATGAAAAGAAATTCAATGATTGGATGATCTAGAAAATAGTTGATTAAGATCATTTCGTACTTCATGAACTATTAAATTAGGTAATTGTAGACCCAATTATATCATCATCAAATATAATACCCATTTCATAATTCTAGTTAGATATAAATAGGGATACTTGAGAAAATTGAAATAAATATTGATAAATGAAGAAAAACATTAATTGACCCCTTATCTAGATCAACAACAATCAGGCTAATTTCCCTATACATTGGGTGGCATATACCACACCAAAAAATATAACCCCTATAAAATGGAGAGTTATTATATGAATCATTAAACACCATTTATTTGATTGGAACCATCTCAGATGAATGAAACTAACATTAATATGAAACTAAATATCTTACATATAACCAGGGAGGAGGATGAATTATTAGAGACCACAAAGGTAGATGGGTCCATTGAAAAATATGGTATGTAAAATAATATCATTGGGGAATAATAGCTTTAGGGCCCATATATATAGCTGATACTCATATATGGGAACTTTAATGGGATTAATAGTACAATCAATTTACTCTTAAATAATATGGAGCTATATCACATCCCATTTTATTGGATTATTGACTAGTAGATCTATCTCTAACTCATCACCATCATCATGATACCAAAAATTTGGCTCAAAATATCCTAATAATGGATATATATCCCAATTATGTTCAAAATAAATTTTAAAAACATTAAAAAACCACGAAGACACAATGTATAGAGAATTCCAAAGATGGGAAAAAGAGTCCCTTTGTTCAAAAATATGATATCATGAAGAAAATTTTCATTTTCCAACTAAAGATTTTGATTATAGATACACTATAATTCTCAATGGACATCAGAAAAAGAATATATTTAATCCATTTTTATCCCTAAAAAAATAGAATTGGAAGTTTCAACAGTATTCGTATACTAGAAAGAAAATAATCCAGCTAAATTACACACCATCCTTTTCGTCATGAAACAAGATTTGGAATATGTAATATATGAGAACATTAGAAACCCTTACACGATTAAAAAGATTAATAAGACAAATTTTTTATGAGTACTAGTGTATAATAGCCCAATAATTAACCATATCACAATATGATACATTAAAATCATTGGTTTTATAGAAAAATATTGTCCCCTATGAAATTATGTATTCAGGGGTATGATATGACTGAAAACCCCCCATTGAAATATAATGATGGGACCCTAGTTTTGAGACCTTTTCTTAAACCCTGAGTTCATGATCATACATTTGGATAAAAAATTAAATTTTATTTTTGAATACCATGTATTTAAATTATTATTTTGGTAACCTACTAATATCATCAATTTTTTAAATATTCAGTTAATGGGATGTTTATAGTGTTACAGGGAAATGATTTACTATCTGATTCTTGTGAGGATCAATATATGGAAGTAGAATACTATAAAAGAGATGGAAATAATTTATGGATAGATAATACTTTATACATTGATTCCCATAATGGATTCAAATATACTATTATCAATCCAATTATTTTTTTGTTGATGACTACATGTTTTTCATTATGAAAATTGAGGAACTAGATCTTAATTTAAAAAGCCATCAATTTGGTTTAATTATTACATTAATAGAGTATGGATTTTAGTATTTTCATGATATAATTAATGCCACCAATAAGGAAAGCTGAACACATAAAGGATTTGAATTCTTATAAAAATATCTATCCCTAACCATCCATATGATCATAAGGGTTAACACTTGGGGGGTTATTCTCATAGATGATATTAGATCTAATATTAATTCCCCCATGTAATTAACCAAATATCATGAGAATTAAATTAACCTTCCACTAGGTAATGTTAATTCTCCCAATATAACCATAATGGTTTCCTATTTAGGATCAAAACATGATAACTTTCACAAAATTCATCATGTAGATGCCCTTATTTTTCCTTCAAAATCCATTTATTATTCAACCTTAGTCAATGAAAATTAAAAATAAATTCTAGAACCCTCATTTTCATCTAGATTAAAAAACATTATTATCTTTTACCATATAGATAGACACATTTTCCATATCCATGTAAATTATCTCCTATACTCCAGAATATGGAATTATTTTTTGTAACCATACCGATTATTATCTCATAAAGATATGGCAGATGGAGGAGAAGGATTTGAGGACCTCAGGGAATCCCCTCCATTAATTATGGGAGGTGTTTCAACTACAGTTTTTGAGATTAAATAGGTAAACCATAACATTTATTACGATCAGTATACAACTTTGGATAGAACCACCATGACTCTATGAATTAGTGAAATGTATATTCTTTTTGGAAGTATTTTTTCCCTATATTTATACCAAAATTACTATGTGATACCCTAAATTATACATCCATTATATAAATATTCAAGAGGATCACCGTGGTTACAAGTTGATAGTGAGAAGAATGCATAAAACCCCCCAAGTATAGATTTTAGGTTGTGATATAAATTAATATAAAGGAAATTTTTTTAAAAGAAATCCAACGTCCTAAATAGATGAATAATATTGTCCCAAAAATAAAAGGAATTGGAAAATTTTGATGTGGATTTTTTATACATCTTATCCAATACTTCCCAAAACATGATTTTTCAATCCTCATCTCAAGGTTTTATATTGATTCCACTTCTATATTATAATCCCTTTATATCATGTATGGATATTCTGGCTATAATAAGATTCAAATGAGCTATGACGACTAATATTATACAACATTTAGAGATCACCCAGGGAATCTCTATTATTGGTTAATACCAATAAGATTTTTTAATATTGGAACCGCATACAAAACTTCCCTGAATCGTTTGTTCAATTCCTTCCATAGGACGATCGAGGAGTACTATATTGATGATCTAGTTGAAAATACATTCAGTTATTTTATAATCTTAAAAATATTACAATATTTTTTGTAATGTTTATTAACATAATCCAAAAATGTACTCATTTATGTTCACCTTTAGGGTGAAATAAATAATGTTACTTTTATTCATCATATTCTACCATGGTTCTCAAGGTCGATATTACAAATATATAAGAAATAATTAAAATTTCCCTACTACATATCCACATATTTTTAGTGGATTATATATATTTCATAATTTTATTAGACACTTCATTACCATTTATGGAGGGAAAATGTTTTCCCTTCACATGATTTATGAAGATGGAAATACCCAATAAGTTGGGTGATAGTATCCAGTAATCCATTGGTAGATCTAAGGACTATCTCATGTCCCCCCAATTCCCGATACTACCTATTTAATTGAAACCACCAATTAACTATATAAAAGATAAATATTGGTCACCTTATGTACTCCTAGAATATAATTATAACGATGGAATATAAAATATCATGTATGATCTACGTTGGATAATTATATTTAATAAGACAAGATAATTCAACAATGAGAGTAATTTCCTTATGATGATAAATGTAATAAACAATAATATACATTATTTTCATCACCATAAAGTTCTTGTAGTATCTTACCTCTACCCACTCAAGTACATCCTCAACCTAAAAATGCTAAAAGGATGACGTGCACACTAGGAAGTCATATTGAAATAGTTTGATATGTAATTCATACGATATAATGAATTCAAGTTGTTGGACTTGTTATATTTTATTACATAATATGTACTCATGGATAAATAAAATAATGATACATATATCCCCTAAGAATTTTTTTTACATTCATCATTCCCCCAAAATATGGGATATGTACTTTTATGGATCATCAATTTGCCCCACTAGAAAAAAAATCAATTATCCAATGGATAGTTAGGTTAGTATGGGAATTTTTTGATCCCAAGCGACGGTGGACTTTATATACTCCTTTTTTATTTTAGAGGTTCTCACTAATAATGAAGTAGAGTATCAATCCCTCATCATCAAAATGGTTTTTATATTCAATTTTTAATGAAATTACATTATATTAATGAGGATTCAATCTTGGTATTTAATAAATATACTGGGAGAAATAGCCATACAAAGGTGAAACACTTCCATTTGTTTGATCAATTCCATGAAATAATCAAATTATTTCCCATGGATATTCCACTAACCCATATCCCAAAGTCACAAAATGATCACATCACTATGTTATCATTTGTTATGGTTGTCCTAGAAGATCAATACCTAGAAGAAAATATTATTTTCATTGCACATCATAGGGTTTTCTATCCAATCATTAGTTGTAGAATGTAATTGATAATTGAGATTAGGTTTACTCTAAAGAATAGAGATTCTATATCCTCACAAATAAATTCCATTACCAGATGGTTGTACACCCTAAATGACAATCTCTATAGAATTGGCCGTCAAATCGATCCAACAAAATTTAGATTCAATAATAGGGGACACATTTTCTTCTCTACGACTATCCAAATACAATGGAATCCATCTATAAATGTGTCTTTTGTTGAGTACTCCACATTTAAAATAATCATATATCTTAGGTATTTACTAGTTAGTGAGAACCAAGTCCATTCTTAGTCCCCCCATGCACTACCTTCCCTGGTCAATATGCTCTTCTAAATTACCATAATAGGTTATATAAGGGAATAACTAGCCTAATTCATGTGTCCAAATAAATTACTATGAGGATGTTGGAATGTTTTAGTATATTGCGGGTGCGTATGATGGATGATTATATGGGATGAGGGTATGGTTTCATGTATCTCTTTGAAAAATGGATTTTTGGACACTACATATACTATGTGTTAGGTTGGAGTTGATAGAAGGTATAGATTGGATGGTTTTAGTAGGACAATCACTGCCAACTCCACCGAGTGGAAATGTGGTGCAATTGACATTGAATATGTTGGGGGTAAGAAGAAAATGATGATTCCTTGATTCCCCAAGGATTTTGAATCACCACAGGTCATCATTTCAATGAAAATAGAGTAATGTAAGTTTGTTGAATTAATTGGATAGGCTCATCATCCTCATGATCTGAATGACTATAGGTTCGAATATTATACCCACAAATTAGATTATTCTAGAATGGAAATGCTCGTCTTAGCACCACCATGATCTAATTGGGGTTTATTGGGATCAAGGAGTTTACCTAGTTGACACCATTAGAGAAGTTGCAAGGATTTAAGGCACCCCAAATACTCTAATTTATTTATTTTAATTGGATTTTGACTAGTCTAGATAGTAAATTAGTGATGTACTATATGGATGGCATGGAGTTAGGGTGGATGGAATAGAGATGGTTGTAGGACTGAAATGCTACTCCGGTATGAGTGTAAAGAAGAAACTATAAACACTACATATTGGGAGCATAAATGTGATTTGGAATATAATGGATCCTAGTATCTCTATCTTCAGATAGTAAGTTCAGTTTTCTCGGGTACTTGTGTGTGCGGGGAAGAGTAGTGGTAATTATTTGATTCAAAATAAGGGGAACAAGGAATCATTTTCTTATAAAGAGAATATTTTTCAATTTTATGGAGTTTATGTAATGGATTCGATCTATGATATGAATTTCAGATAGGGTTGACTAATAACTACGATGATTGACCAATAATTGGGAACATATTTGGTGGTTGTGGTACCACATTACATTCCAAAGATACCAGGTGAGTGGTGTGAATGAAAGTGGAACATCAAAATTCATTGATTGGGATGAAAAATGGAATAGATTGTTTTTTGTAATAGAGATAGTTGTAGTGGTGGTTTATAGGTTTTTGGGAGAGTTGTTTATGGTTCAATGTTATCAGTGAAGTATGGGGTTGGGTTTCAAACCATATGAGTATTCATACTATTTTGATAGAATGGATAAGGTTCTCAATTTTTATAGTCATGCTATTCCACAATATAATCCTTAAAAGGGGATATCACATATATTAAAAGTAGAAAATAAATTTTTATGCCCAAAAATTGAATAGTTGTATTCTAGTCTGAGTATTTGATGTCCCTCATAGCTGTGTTATAACATCCAATATAATTAAATTTGTGTAGTACTGGGGTGTTAAAATAAATTTACCATGTTTATAATATGTGGTGTTGTATACTATGGTTAATGGAGTGAATGTTTTGGAACAAATCACGAATTTAGGCCTTGGCCAGAGAATCACACCCAGTACCTACTGGCTAGTCCAAACTACACTTCTATCACTATCTATTTCAAACAACCAACCCTATGTGGATTCCTTTAACTCACGTGGGAAGATTTCATATGATTTATTTTAACTTTAATAACAATATAATACATGTTTTATTTGTAAAAAATATTTACTAGTTAGTGGAATTGTCCTGAATGGTACGGTTAATGGGAAGAGAGGTGGAATGACCAACTACACTATAGAAAGTGAATCCATCACCTGAGTGACCAAGTGAGGATATAGAATCTAAAAAACTAAGAAATAATTATTACATTTCCAATATCACTATATATAACATAATACTGGAGTGGATAATGGCTTGTTTTATTATGGGATATCTCAATAGTTTGACAATGGGGGAAAATATTGGAATACCAACTCAAACAGTTTATAATACCAATACCACAATAGCAAACCACAAGGTCTATATTTTCTGGTATGCATGATAGGATTGGAGTGTATTGGAAACATAAATGGAGTGAACTGAGTATCAACCATGGAGGCCATGGGTGTCCAGCATGGGGTGAAGCCAACTTAATTTGAATAGTGATTTGACTTACCATCTTAGGCAACAATATTTTTTCCATGGGTCCCAAGAAGGTTTCAATCCCACACATCACAAAGTCCCAATCAATCCTATGTCTCATAGTTGATCGATTGATCCTACGACTATTATATGATACGATATAATATGATATGACACTATACGATACGCTACGATACGATATGATACAATACAATATGATATGATATGATACGATATGATATCATACCATATGATACGATACAATATTTTATGATATTATATAATACGATATGATACGACAAAGAACGATACGATATGATACAATACGATACGGTATGATCTGATATGATAGAAAATGGTACTATATGAAATGAAATGAAATGAAATGAAATGAAATGATATGATATGATATGATATGATATGATATGATATGATATGATATGATATGATATGATCTGATGTGATGTGAAGTGGTATGACATGATTTTATTTCATATGATATGATATGACATGATATCTTTTGATATGATTTGATATTATGTGATGTGATGTGATGTGATGGGATCAGATGTGATGGGATGTGATGTGATGTGATGTGATGCAACACGATATGACCCTATTTGATATGATATGATATGATATGATATGATTTGATATGATATGATATGAGATGAGATGAGATGAGATGAGATGAGATGAGATGAGATGAGATGAGATGAGATGAGATGAGATGAGATGAGATGATATGATATGATATGATATGATATGAGATGAGATGAGATGATATGAGATGATATGATATGAGATGAGATGATATGAGATGATATGATATGATATGATATGATATGATATGATATGATATGATATGATATGATATGATATGATATGATATGATATGATATGATATGATATGATATGATATGATATGATATGATATGATATGATATGATATGATATGATATGATATGATATGATATGATATGATATGATATGATATGATATGATATGATATGATATGATATGATATGATATGATATGATATGATATGATATGATATGATATGATATGATATGATATGATATGATATGATATGATATGATATGATATGATATGATATGATATGATATGATATGATATGATATGATATGATATGATATGATATGATATGATATGATATGATATGATATGATATGATATGATATGATATGATATGATATGATATGATATGATATGATATGATATGATATGATATGATATGATATGATATGATATGATATGATATGATATGATATGATATGATATGATATGATATGATATGATATGATATGATATGATATGATATGATATGAGATGAGATGAGATGAGATGATATGATGTGATGTGATATGATGTGATATGATATGATAGGATATGATAGGATATGATATGATATGATATGAGATGATATGAGATGATATGATATGATATGATATGGTATGGTATGATAGGATGGGATATAATATGATATGATATGATATGATATGATATGCTATGATATGATATGATATGATATGATATGATATGATATGATATGATATGATATGATATGATATGATATGATATGATATGATATGATATGATATGATATGATATGATATGATATGATATGATACGATATGATATGATATGATCTGATGTGATAGGATATGATGTGATATCATATTATATGATCTCATGTGATATGATGTGATCTGATGTGATATAATGTGATCTGATGTGATATGATATGATATGGTCTGATGTGATCTGATGTGATATGATATGATATGATATGATAAGATATGATATGATATGATATGATATGGTAGGATGTGATATGATATGATATGATCTGATATGATGTGATATGATATGATATGATATGATATGATATGATATGATATGATATGATATGATATGATATGATATGATATGATATGATATGATATGATATGATCTGATATGATATGATATGATATGATATGATATGATATGATATGATATGATATGATATGATATGATATGATATGATATGATATGATATGATATGATATGATATGATATGATATGATATGATATGATATGATATGATATGATATGATATGATATGATATGATATGATATGATATGATATGATATGATATGATATGATATGATATGATATGATATGATATGATATGATATGATATGATATGATTTGGTATGATATGATATGAAATGATTTGATATGATATGATATGATATGACATGATATCTTTTAGTAAGATATGATATGACATGATATCTTTTGATATGACATGATGTGATATGATGTGATCTGATGTGATACGATATGATATGATATGATATGATATGATGTGATCTGATGTGATATGATATGATATGATAAGATATGATATGATAAGATAAGATATGATATGATATGATATGATATGATATGATATGATATGATATGATATGATATGATATGATATGATATGATATGATATGATATGATCTGATCTGATATGATATGATATGATATGATATGATATGATATGATATGATATGATATGATATGATATGATATGATATGATATGATATGATATGATATGATATGATATGATATGATATGATATGATATGATATGATATGATATGATATGATATGATATGATATGATATGATATGATATGATATGATATGATATGATATGATATGATATGATATGATATGATATGATATGATTTGATATGATATGATATGATATGATATGATATGATATGATATGATATGATATGATATGATATGATATGATATGATATGATATGATATGATATGATATGATATGATATGATATGATATGATATGATATGATATGATCTGATGTGATATGATATGATATGATATGATGTGATATGATATGATATGATATGATATGATATGATATGATATGATATGATATGATATGATATGATATGATATGATATGATATGATCTGATATGATGTGATATGATATGATATGATATGATATGATATGATATGATATGATATGATATGATATGATCTGATATGATATGATATGATATGATATGATATGATATGATATGAGATGATATGATGTGATATGATATGATATGATATGATATGATATGATATGATATGATATGATATGATATGATATGATATGAGATGATATGAGATGATAAGATAAGATATGATATGATATGATATGATATGATATGATATGATATGATATGATATGACATGACATGAGATGAGATGAGATGATATGATATGATATGATATGATATGATATGATATGATATGATATGATATGATATGATATGATATGATATGATATGATATGATATGATATGATATGATATGATATGATATGATATGATATGATAAGATATGATATGATATGATATGATATGATATGATATGATATGATGTGAGATGAGATGATATGAGATGAGATGATATGATATGATATGATATGATATGATATGATATGATATGATATGATATGATATGATATGATATGATATGATATGATATGATATGATATGATATGATATGATATGATATGACATGATATGATATGACATGATATGATATGATATGACATGATATGATATGACATGACATGATATGATATGATATGAGATGATATGACATGATATGATATGATATGATATGAAATGATATGATTTGATGACCTGATATGATATGATATGATTTGATGACCTGATATGATATGATATGATATGATATGATATGATATGATATGATATGATATGATATGATATGATATGATATGATATGATATGATATGATATGATATGATATGATATGATATGATATGATATGATATGATATGATATGATATGATATGATATGATATGATATGATATGATATGATATGATATGATATGATATGATATGATATGATATGATATGATATGATATGATATGATATGATATGATATGATATGATATGATATGATATGATATGATATGATATGATATGATATGATATGATATGATATGATATGATATGATATGATATGATATGATATGATATGATATGATATGATATGATATGATATGATATGATATGATATGATATGATATGATATGATATGATATGATATGATATGATATGATATGATATGATATGATATGATATGATATGATATGATATGATATGATATGATATGATATGATATGATATGATATGATATGATATGATATGATATGATATGATATGATATGATTGATATAATATGATATTATGTGATATGATCTGATGTGATGTGATGTGATGTGATGTGATATGATATGATATGATATTATGTGATATGATCTGATGTGATGTGATGTGATGTGATATGAGATGAGATGAGATGATATGAGATGATATGATATGATATGATATGATATGATATGATATTATGTGATATGATCTGATGTGATGTGATCTGATATGATATGATATGATATTATGTGATATGATCAGATGTGATGTGATGTGATATGATATGATATGTATAGATTCTTCTTGATTGGATATGGTTCTTGGAAGAGCTATTGAAACAGAGTTGGTGGTGCTCAGTTGATACACTTGTAATGTTTCGAGTGAATATTCAATGTTCTTTATAAATCTATTGCACCTAGGATATTTTTAATCGTAGTTCCATTCTGATTTTTCAGTCCTTCATAATAGTTGGAGTGGAGTTTTGGGATTTAGAACCTTAGATTCATAGATTCCTAACTTTCTAGCCCACACATGGGGTGATAGGACATGGGAAGAGGAGATATTCCATTTCAATTTTACGAACACCAATCACATGGTTCAATGTCGTTATAATATATATTGGAGATTACCCACCCGAATTCAACACTATTCCTATACGAACAATCATAAACTATTAGTGATGATATCCCAAGAAAAACTCCAGGTAAAAAATGAAATCTCCTCGATATAATATTGATAGTGGAACCAAAAATATCTATCTATCTATCGAATGAACCAAAAATGAAAACAACAACAAATATAATAATTTGAACCTTATATAGTGTGATCCAGGTCCAATAATTTGGTTGTCATTGATATGGTGGAATAGTAATATGGACGAGGAAGTGGTACGGGTGTTCTTACTAGTGAGTTGCAGTAGTTGGTAAATGTCATAGGAATATATAGAACACAAACCATACCAAGTGAATCGAAATTCCATTGAATTGATATGGGGCCTTAGTTTGAATAGCATTTTTTTGGTAGAATGAACCAATCATATAATTAGCTCGAAGGGTGTGGTTATAGGTAGGATGAAGTTTAATGGACAGGTTTTCTAGTTTGTTAGGTATTCCATGAAGATACTGGGTGATAGGGTTTTTGGTGAGTTACCTAGGAACTATGGTGATTTATGGTTTTGGGGGATCTCATGGAGACTTTCATTCTAGAATCATAGATACTATTTCCAAAAACATTTCATCAAAACTATTAGTGGATGTTTTGAGACAATATGAAATATATCCATGGGGGTAGTATTAGTTCCCCGACTCCACAACTATATTTATGAAAGAGTGATATCATTTATTTGGACACTAAATGAATGTGATTTCTCACATGTTGTCAACAAAAAAAAAGGACATATCTGTTGAAAATGGAGTTGAGATGAGTTTGAATTGGCATTATTTATTTCACCACCAATTCAATAGAATTAGTTGTGGGGTGAAGAAATAAATGATAAACTCAAGAATATCCATTTCTTTGAGAGTTGGAGGTAGTGGGAATAGTTGCACGGTAGTAACCCCATTTATTATAGCATAAGTTGTACTATAAGTATATAGATAAACTACTATTTGAGAGGTTTGGTAGGCATCCCATTTCAATGAAACGATTTCCATCGATGTAATGGATCAGAATTTATTTTGTTCTAGCACTACTAGAAATTTGAGCTATAGCCACAGTTTCATGAACCGTGGATGGTATTGGCGTGGATATAGGTCTGACCCTATAGCCACGGTTTAAAACCGTGGCTAGAGGCCTATAGCCACAGTTTCATCCGTGGGTAAAGACCTGTAGCCACAGTTCGAACCGTTGATATTGGCCTAGAGAAACAGTTTTAAACCATGGCTATAGGCCCAGCCCGATAGATGCAGTAAAAGCCACAATCATCGTGGCTATAACCCTATAGCCACGGTTCCAAACCATGGCTACAGGGTTATAGCCACGGTTTGGAACCGTGGCTATAGGGATTTCCACTGCATAAAAAATAAGCCAGCATGGTGAACCGTGCTGGCTGTTAGGAGAGCTGCCCCAGCACCCCCACCCCCTGCTCCTGCACACCTCCATGCCCCCTCCCCAGCCCTCCCACCTGCACACCCCCTCCCCTTGCCCCCACCTGCCCCCACCTGCACACACCCCTCCCCCTGCACCTGTACACCCCCCTGCCCCCCACCTGCACACCCCCTGCCCCCTCTCCCTTCCCCCTGCCCCCACCTTCACACCCCTCCCCCCGCCCCAACACTCCCCCCCGACCCCCTCTCCTTACCCCCTGCCCCCACCTGCACACCCCTCCCCTGCCCCAGCACACCCCCTGCCCCCTCTCCCTGTGCCCTACCCCCACCTGCACACCCCTCCCCCTGCCCCCTCTCCGTATCCCCTTCCCCCACCTGCACACCCCTCCCCCTCCCCCTACCCCCTCCTGCACACCCCTCCCCCTACCCCATTACACCCCCTACCCCCTCTCCCTTCCCCCTGCCCCCACCTGCACACCCCTCCCCATGCCCCAGCACACCCCCTTCCCCCACCTGCACACCCCTCCCCCTGCCCCCACCTACACACCCCTCCCCATGCCCCAGCACACCCCCTTCCCCCACCTGCACACCCCTCCCCCTGCCCCCTCTCCCTACCCCCTACCCCCACCTGCACACCCCCTCCCCCTGCCCCCTCTCCCTGCCCCCTGCCCCCCACCTACACACCCCTCCCCCTACCCCAACACAACCCCCTTCCCCCTGTCCCTGCCCCCTTCCCCACCTAAACACCCCTCCCCCTACCCCCTCTGCCTGCCCCCTGCCCCCACCTGCACACCCCTCCCCCTGCCCCCTCTCCCTGCCCCCTGCCCCGACCTACACACCCCTCCCCCTTCCCCAGCACACCCACTGCCCCCTCTGCCTGCCCCCTTCCCCCACCTGCACACCCCTCCCCCTGCCCCAGCACACCCCCTGCCCCCTCTCCCTGCTCCCTGCCCCCACCTGCACACCCCCCTGCCCCAGAACACCCCCTTCCACCTCTCCCTTCCCCTTCCCCCCACCTACACACCCCTACCCCCCCTGCCCCAACACACCCCTGCCCCCTCTCCCTGCCCCCTGCCCCCCACCTTCACTCCCCTCCCCCGGCTCCCTCTCCCTTCCCCCTGCCCCCACCTGCACACCCCTCCCCCTGCCCCAGCACACCCCCCTTCCCCCTCTCCTTGTCCCCTGCCCCCACCTTCACACCCCTCCCCCTGCCCCAGCACACCCCATAGTATATCAATAAAATACCATTTAGTTGAGTTTAATAAATACATGTTAGATTTTGACAATATTAATGTTTATGTAGATGATGAGGATCCAGAAATGATCATATTAATCACTCTTGAAAATAAATATAGAACACTTGTTACGACCATGATGTATGGTTGAGTCTATTTAACTTTAGAAGATATCAAATCAGCCCATCTATCTAAGGAATTTCATTCTAGAACAAAAATAAAAGGTGAGGATAAGAGTTTTTCACAAGGGGGAGTCCATAAACTGAAGGTAAGAAAAAAAAATTAGTAGGGACAAAAATAAGATTAATAAATAACCCAGATCTAGGACAAGCTCTCTGGATAGAAAAGTAATATGTTTTCACTATGGTAAACCTGGGCACATTAAGCCCAAGCGTAGGAAACTCATGTGTGAGTTGGAATCCAAATATCCCATTAACATGTATTTTATGGATGATTTAGGCTATGACATTTGTTTAAATCTTGAATGTGTCCATTTATAGACTCAATCAAGAGTGGTTCCTAGACTGTAGTTGTTATTTTCATATTTTCCAACAGAGATTCATTTTTAGAGTTGGTTGCGGGTGGCTTTGTGGTACTTGCAGGTGTGGTTTCATGTGTTGTGGGACTCTCTTCTTATCAGGCCTTCAGCCAGTTATAGGTAGCCTTGTTTTTTTGGTGTTGGGGTCTCTGGACAGAGATACTGGTGTTTCTAGTAATGGGTCTTCTGTAGGGTAGAGGGTATGTGTTGGCAGTGCAGCTGTTGGGATGCTTGGGCTGGTTGCTGGCTTCCGTTGTTACTGGTTGTCTTTCCTTCCACTGGTTTCTCAGCGAGGCGTGGAGCATGCTAGTTTGGGAGCAGCTTGAAGTGGATTTGATGGTTTTTTGTGGGTTTTTGTGTTTTTTTTTCTGGTGTTGGTCTCAGATATCTTTGGTTGGGTTCTCATTATAGGCGGTGTCTGGTGCATCTTAGCGTGGCCGACCCATGGAGGTGTGTTCTTCAAGTTTGGCAGGGGCTATTGCAGATGAATGCTTCCTCCTTGGTTGGTGTTTTCTTCTTGCAGGTCTTATGGTTTCCCTTGTGCTGGATGAAGGCATGGTTGGAGTGGGATTCCCTTGAATGGTATTTGGTTTATGCATCTTGTTGTGCGGCTTGGTCTTTTTTCATGGTTGTTCATTGGGTAGGCCATAGTATTTTGCAATGTTTCTTGTCTGGATATTTTTTTGATGGTTTCTGAGTTGATGGTTTGGATGGGTTTCTCGGTGCAGGTGGTTTCTTGATGGGGCATGGGGATGGTGTGTGTATCTTGGTTAGTGAGGTTGCATGTTGTCTTTTTTAGAGTAGGTTTCTAGGAGAATTTGGGTTGTGGCTTGCTTCTAGTGTGCTTGTGGATTGGTGGGGTGAAGGGAATAGAGTGCCTACTCTCCTAGGATTTTTATAGGTTCTTGGGGATTCCTTGGTCATTGATTGGTGGTCGTGCTAGGGCTGGTGTGGGATATGGTTTCCAATGGTGCTTGGGAGTTGATGGATGGAGGAGTGGAGTTGGCTGGTTTGAGGTGTAGATTAGGACGGTTTGGGAGTAGTTTGGTTAGAAGTCTATTGGGTGGGCGTCAGCTGGTTTGCAGGTTGCTTTGCATGGGGATGGTCTTTGCTGGGTTCTGTGGTCAGGTGTCATGGGTGTGATAAAGTTGTTCTTTTTTGTCACATGGTGAATGTTTTTGTCTTTTTTTTATTTGGTGCGGTGCAGGCTCATATGGACTGGTGTGTGGGAGTGGTTTCTTATAGGTGGTTAGGGGCTGGTCGTTGATTGGGGGGGATTCTAGTTTCTTTTCTTGTTGCTACTTTATTGGGATTCGAGTGGATATTTCTTGGGTGGTGTTTCATGAGTGATTATGTGCGTCTGTGTGTGTGTGTGTGAGTGAGTGGATTGGGTAGTGTCAGTGGTTGGTGGTGTGTTAGAGTGTGCGTTTATCGGTTTAGTTGATATAGATTCTGAGTTTGTCTTGCATTTTGGTTGTCTTGTTCCTTTTGGGAATCTTATTTTCACTTGTAGGTATTTCTTGCTGGGTTCATGGGTTTTTCTATCGCTACGTTCCATGAGTTCATAGGTGATGTCTCTACAGTGCTCAGGTGCCACTAGATGGGATGAGGATCCACCCTGTCTCCTATTAGTTTTGTGTGTCCCCATATCCTACTGGATGCGATTAATGGTGATGCTAGTTACCTCTCTTGGAGTATGGAAGGGCTTGGGGCGACTCTTAGATGTTCCATTATTCCCTAGTTTCTATTACTGGTGCTTTCAGTCTATGACTTCATGGTTATTTCTTCATGATTTCGTGGTTTTGTTACTATTTTTTGCTACATTCGTGGATGTTGCTTTGCCAGTTTGGAAGCGAACCTCACCATCTGGTTTCTGTTTGGTTGGACATCATAGGGTCTTGTGTTTGCTTATTTTCTTGTTTTCTTGGTGTTTAATGGGCACTTTTCTTGGTTCCCATGTCTTGATATAGTTGAGCTATGAAATTGGGTTCTTGGGTCAAATGTTGTTTCACCTTTGATTGATCAGTTTCAATTCATCTTTTCATTGATATTTATAGTACTATTTCTGCCTTGCAAAAAAACAAAAAAACTTAAAACTTCTAAAAACCCTAAAAAAAATCTAAAAACCACTAAACACCTTAAAATTGAAGGTGGAAGGGGGCTGGTGTGGGATGGATGTGGCTGGAGCAGGGCCAAATCACAGCATTACCGCGGCGTGACCGCGGCGTGACCGCGACGTGACCGCGGCGTGACTGCGGCGTGACCGCCGCATGTTGGCCCGGTCCAGCGACATCCGTGGGGAAGCATCTTCCAACCAAGAGTGAAGGGTGCGGGAGGAGGCTGGAATGCTGGTGGAAGGGGGCTGGTTGCAGGTGCTTCGGGTATGGTGCGGGCTGATTCGAAGGTGGCAGGGGGAGCTGTTGCGTGCTGGAATGTTGGTGGCAGCGGGCCGAAATAAAGGTGGAAGGGGGGTGGTGTGGGATGGATGTGGCTGGAGCAGGGCCAAATCAAAAAATTACTGCAGTGTGACTGCGGCGTGACCACGGTGTGACGATGGCGTGACTACGGCGTGACCGCGGCGTGACGGCTACGTGACTGCGACATGTTGGCCCGGTTCAGCGACATCCATAGGGCAGCATCTTTTGGCCTGGAGCGAAGGGAGCGGGAGGAGGTGGGGCAATTGAATTTCGAAAACCAAAAACATGCTAATATATGGTATTATACAAAAACTTCCAGTAAAATTAAGTACACTAATAAAAAAATACAAATATGACTAGAACTAAATCAAACATCATCAAGCCAATTTGAGTAAAGTGAAACCAAACCAAATGGTTTTGAAAAAGATAAAACTGAACCAAACTGAAAACAATGTAACCAAACTGACTACAAACCAATCATAACTGACTTCAATAAAGCATAATTTAGCATGGAAAAAATGAAACTAATGAAGCATACCTGATTGGATCTAAAATTAATTTAATTGAACCGAATAGCCCCAAATCGAAAAAAATGAACCTATTAAAATTTATATAAACAAATAAAATGAACCCAATAAAAAATAATTTAGCAAACCTAACCTGGCCCAAACTTAACCAAGGAGACGGGCCTTGTGATGAAATTTTAGAAGGACTCATGCCCACAGGTTGAGAGGATATCCCAGTCATGTGGTGCTTCACTATCCTCAACAAGATCCAAAATGCACTGCAAAAAGATAGGGAACCCAAAAATCACAAAAACCCAAATTAAAATTGAGCCAAAGAATAAAAATGGAAGAATCCTTACCTGAATCTGATGTTGAACTCATTACCTTCTATGATGGTGGGTAGAATCAAACTCATCATAAGTAACCACCTGTAAGTAAATAATAGGAAAAAGAGTGAGATATAACAACTTCAGTTTGATATGTGATCAATGTGTCAACTGTACATGATAAATGATACATAACTCCATAATCAAAAATGAACAAAGAATATTCAGATTGATATGTAAATCCCAATACTGAATAATGAAAATCAAGACAATACACAAGCCCCCTACACACACCCCTACCCCTGCCCCCTGCCCCCCACCTGCACACCTACCTGCCCCCTCCCCTGCCCTCCCACCTGCACACCCCCTCCCCCTGCCCCCCACCTGCCCCCACCTGCACACACCCCCCTGCCCCAGCACGCCCCCTTCCCCCCAACCGCACACCCCCCTGCCCCCTCTCCCTACCCCCGCCCCCCACCTGCCTCCCCCCCACCTGCACACACCCCTCCCCCTACCCCAGCACACCCCCTTCCCCCACCAGCACACCCCCTGCCCCCTATCCCTGCCCCCTGCCCACCACCTGCACACCCCCTGCCCCCTCCCCTGCCCTCCCACCTACACACCCCCCTCCCCCTACCCCCCTGCCCCCCACCTGCACACCCCCCTACCCCCTCTCCCTGCCCCCTTCCCCCACTTGCCTCCCCCCCAACCTGCACACACCCCTCCCCCTGCCCCAGCACACCCCCCTGCCCCCACCTGCACACCCCCTGCCCCCTGCCCCCCACCTGCACACCCCATGCCCCCTCCCCTACCCTCCCACCTACACACCCCCCACCTGCCACCCCCCACCTGCACATAGTCCTAGAGAATCACACAACCTAAAACTGTAGCCCAAAGGTTCACCCAAAAACGCTCATACGATATCAAATTCCCCATAACATCCCATTACAATTCAATTTAAACCAATACGCCACAATAATGAAAATCAAGACAATACACAAGGAAAAAACATAATGAAAAAAAACCAATGGATCATGTTATAACCTAAGATGGATTATAGTTAGTGCACAATGTATTGGATATATTATAAACTTCAATAAAACACTAGTGGCATTGTAACATGGTACTACACCACTAACTAAGCACTATATGTGAGGTCTTCCAACAAATTAAGATTGTAAAGATGTAAACGATAAGACCCTCTAGCTAAGATAAGATTGAAAGGATACAAGTTATCATGGATAATTAGCTAAATCAATTGGATCCAGTAAAGAAACAACATTTCAAAAACAAAAAGAAGCTGAAAAACATGCAGTTAGGATGAAATGGAGATAGCAGAAGCTATTCATGGATTTAGAAGACATAGACGGTGCTCTGACCGTCAATTACAATTAGCAAAATAGTCATTCTCAAACACTCCAAATCACTACTCATAACTAGTACGAAACATAATACTGAGAAACACAAAAATAAACAAAGGGTAAGCCCTGCATTTCCTCTCTCCCAACGGCCACTCCTCGTCCTCCTTCAAAACAGAGATTCAAATAAATGAAAGACACCATGAAACACACATAGCTCAGATTATCACAAACCTCTTCACTGCCCTCTTCTTCTTTATCATCTTCATCATAGACCTCTGATTTTGACTAGTCTGAATCTTCATCCTCGCCCTTGCTTGCTCCCTATCCCTTGCTTGCTCAGGTTAATGTGTTTTCTGAATTTGGAGGTTTCATTTATAGAATTGAAATATGTAATCTATTGTTTCACTTTCAGCTACTGAATTTGAATACATGGATTTAAATGAGGTAGTTAAAGAAAATTATTGATTTAGAAGTCATTACGGTAGGGCTATATCTAATACTGGACATAGTTAGCTTAAGGTAGATCTATAGGTTAGTAGTTATTCTCATTCCCAATAAGATATGGTAAATATTAATGATATTGATCAAAAAATTAGTGTAATCAGATGCATGGAACTCGTCATACATTACCAATCCAAAAATACAATTTACATCAAAAGTGAGTCTCAATATCAGTATCATCAGAATCATGATAACCCTCATCCACACCTCCTACAGAAACACTATCACCACCTCTCACACCACCAACATCATCATCGACATCTGCATCCGAACCGACACTAGCACCAGGTCCAGCACTAGGTCCAGCTCCAGCTCCGACAGAAGAATCTACATTAGCAGAATGCATCGACATAAAAAAGGCATTAACCATTGCAGCTAATTCTAGTGGCAGTGTAGAAGAAAGGGCAAACATAAATTTAATCATCTTTGCTTTTATCACCTGTTCTGATATTTGACTTGCTTCTTTGATTGTGTCATTCATTTGTTCCACTGGGACAAAACCAGAACCGGTACACGAAGAAACATTAGTAGAGCAGTATCAAGATGGTACATTCTTCTTCCCAGGTCGACAACGCACTCTACACTGATGCTCATCTCCTAATACCTGATGTAGATGATTGTTTGGGCCCAAATTGTCAGGTTCTTTTTCTAACAATGCCTCTAAAGAATTCTGTTGATTGATATATAACATAAATTAAAATGATAAAATAATATAATGAATTAAATTCAGTAAAAATCAAAGAAATTGAAATATACTTAAAATCTTCTTCTCGGTGTCGGGATTTGGCACAATACCATCTTTCTCTTTCCGGGTTATACAAAAAAAAGTTGATAGAGGAACGCAACCCTCGATATTTGATGCCTTTTTTTGAAAAAAAAACTAAATAAATCAAAATTGGAAGTTAAAAAAATTACACTAAACAAAGCTAAATATTTTAAATGTTAAATTACATGCGTCTTCTCTTGATCTGGTAATGAAGTGTGTCCGCGAGTATAAATGTGTCTCATTGCACTCTTTTTAGTTTTATTTATATTTGATTTCTCCTATAAAAAAATAATTATATAAATTCATTAACATAAATAAAAAAAGTAATTTAAACTCATTTTAAAATAAATAAATGAATATATATATATAAATTTAACAAACAACTTAAATGCTGGACTCTTCCAATAGCTGATCATCTCTTTATATTGTGATATTGGGCAATCTTGAATCACTGGTACTTCTTCAAGCTCTGTACCAACTCTATTTTTCTAACCAAGATATAAATCATACTTGTAGGCTCACCATATTTCACCTAAATCCATTATCCTTGCAGCCTTTGCATTTTGTCCATCAAGAAAATTATATCAAAGCTAAAATGGACATAATATTTGTTAGGAAAATATTATAAATTTATATATATATAAAAGGTGATTAACATTACTTACCCAAATCTCTTCCCAGGATTTTTCCTTTATTTGTTGTCCAACTACCTTCCAAATTATCGGTTGAACAGGAATGATATTGCTATGTCTAGCTAGTGTTCCCATAAAACTTTTAAATACCGTACCATTTTTAATAATTATAGCATTGTCCTCATTATAATCAACTATGATTTGCGTGTTATGATTCCAAACCTCGCGCATTTTTGTGCGGCCTCGTCATCTGGTTGAGGCTGGAGCTAATAATGAAACCAAAAATAAAAGAAAATAATATTTATGAATTTATCATTAATTAGTAACAGTAATGTTTAAACAAATACCAGTAGATGGGGGATCTGCTGACCCCTGAAGTGCTGAATCTGGAGGGGGTTCAGCCTCCATGGTAGGTGAGATAACTACAAGAGTACTATGTATAGTAGATTAAAAGTATACTGATGGAGGCATAAAACCCGATTGATAACCCTGTACAGATGAGGGTGGATATGGATATGGATATGGCGGTGGGATATATGGGGGCAGAGTACCCTGTATAGTAGATGGTGGGAATGGAAAATGAGGGATGGGAGTCTGAGAACTACCATCTGATGTGGGTGCGGGAAAAAAGGGATACAAAAAAGGTGGGTATGGATAATATGGAGGTGGAAAAATGGGAGGATGGCCTCCTGGTGTCTCAAGAGGCGTAGTAGTAGACTGACATGTAGAATCAGTACCCCCCACAATAATATCATCCTCAGTGGCATAATCCAAGAATCTCCTCGATGATGCATCCAAAAATAACATAGACGATAAAATAAAACAAATGATAATAAGATAAATAATATGAATGACCATAATATTCAAACATAATTTTTACTTACATTGTTTCAAGGAGGAGACCTACATTGTTCATTTCTCGGTATTCTTCTACTCCTTCTAGTATCATCATAATCAGACATTTTACCTGGAAATTTAAAATAATATTCTTAAATAAATAGAAATAATGCAAAATGTTAAATAATAAAATTGTATCATAAAACAATGGGATACATTTTCGTGTGTGATATTTATATTGATAAAATGTCACGACTTTTCTATGTTCAAGATTTACTAGAGAAGTGGTTACACATAAATTTTTGAGGCTATTAATAGTTTTATATTAAATAATGGTATAACATATACCAATTATTTTGATATCATGTATGGATGTTAAAAAAACACATACAATATTGTGATAATATCAGGTAAATACTTACAAATGTGTCAACGCTATGTGGGGTCTGTGACAATTTCTGGTTCACAATCTGTTCTAACAATTGCATCATCCGTATCATCAAATGAAACATTCGAATAAATACCGATAGGTTCATCCACAACATCATTGTTATCCATGCCTTCGTCAAAAATATTTCTAGGAATAACATCAATAATAACACCAAATTGTGGTTGTAACGAGTCACTTACATAAAACACCTATTTAGCTTGTGACCAAGAATATAAGGTTCATCGGTATGAAGCTGGCCGTTCATATCAATCACTCTAAATCCACAGTTATCAATATGAATTCCTTGTCATGTCATTGAATCAATCCACTTGCATTTCATCATTGTGACATGACCATGTGCATAGTAATCTAATAAAATGATTCTTTCAACAACACCGTAATATGATATATTTTCTGATTGAGGTTGCCTGTCTAATGCACTCGCATAAAAATTTGTTATGGTGCTTATCGTGACACCGTTATGCTGTGTTTCCATTATTTTATCACAAATATTTATAACAAATTTAAATCCATTGACAACCATTGACTTACAATCACGTACAACATCGTTTGGACCAAAGGACAATGCTTTTATTTCATCTGATACTTCAATCATTGGTATATTTAAAACCTAAAAGATACCAACGTAGAATATTAAATAGAGACATGTGATTATGTTATGAGAAGAAAAAAAATCTATTACCTTTGACTTTAACCAGGCTGCAAATTCTTTGCTGTGCAACAGTTCCTTCCTCTTAATAGATAGAGAGCGATGTCTAATTTTTATAATTTCTAAATTTTCTCTACAGATATGAAAGCATTAAAATGTCAGAAGATATAAAGAAATCACACAATGAAAAAAATACATATTTATTAGTTTACTTACTTGATATAATAATCAAGCACACCATAGTTGAATAATACTGTGTGATTTTCCATTTCCCACTCTTCCCTGCTTAAAGTACGCAACGAGTACGATCCAGATATCCCCCCTGTTTCGGGAAGTGAAGGAAATGCAGACTCAATGGGATCATATTGTTCATCTTCAGTTCTCATTAGTCAATTAGACCTCACAGTGATGTTAGACAAGTACGATGAACAAAAATCCATGCATTCTTGTGATAAATAGAATTTCACAATAGAGCCTTCAGGATGATATTTATTTGTTATATAAGATTTAATGTAAAAATAATTCTTTCGGTAGGATACATCCACCGAATTGAAACAGGACCACCAAAGAGAACTTCCGTGGGAAGATTCACAGTCAAATGTAACATACATGTGAAAAAATATGGTGGGAAATTTTTCTCCAAGTCGCAAAGAATAATCGGTGCATCTCTCTGCAATTTATGAACAACACTTCTGCTCAGTCTTTTGGCACAAAGATATCGATAAAATTGAAATAAATTAATCACCGCAACTCTAACATTATGTGAATGTAAATGGAGAATGGAAATGGGAATCAAATCATGTAACAAGACATGGTAATCATGGGTTTTAAGAGATATGAGTTTCCTATCTTGTGTATTCACCCTTTTCGAAATATTACTTGAATAACCATCCAGAACCTTCAAACTTTCCAAGACCTGAAGAAATTTTTTTTTCTCCACATTTTTCATCGAATAACAGGCAACATGGACTTTCCACTTATTTTGACCCATTAACTTAGGATGAAGTCTTGCTCTTATACCCCAATCCATCAAATCACGACGACACCGCAAATCATCTTTTTTTGCCTTTGACATTTAAAATAGTAGGAAGTAACATCTCACAAATGTTTTTCTCGATATGCATTACATCCAAACAATGAGGTAATAAATTCGATGGAAAATACGGCAACTCAAAGAATATTATTTTATTTCTCCAATTGCTATTGGAATTCAAATTAGCATGCTTTCTCTTTCTGATATTTGATTGACTTTTTCTAAGAACATAATTCAAATCATCAAGTTCTTTAACAATATCAATCCCTAACATTCGTTGAGGCGTCTCATCTATCTCGATGACATTATCGAACTGTCTCCAATTTTTCCAGTATGGATGATCCATTGGTAGAAAATGTCGATGCCCTATGAAGCTGAAAGTTCGCCGAAACATTAATCTTCGGAAACGTGTATTTTTTATAAAAAGAGGAAAAAATAATTTCCCTTTATTACTCCAACCAGTCATCATTCCGTAGGCAGGAAAATCAATTATAGTCCATAATAAAGCTGCACGAAACATAAAGTACTCCTTTCTGAATGCATCATACGCTTGTGCACCAATAATCCAAAGCTCTTTTAACTCCTCTATTACTGGCTGCAAGTATATATCAATATCATTTCCAGGATCAATAGGTTCAGATATCAATATACTCAGGATAGTGAATGGATTCTTCATACACATTCATGAAGGAAAGTTATAAACGTGAATGAAAATAGGCTAAGTACTATTGCAGTATGCATTTGGCGAAATGGGTTGAAACCATCACATGATAATCCCAATCTAACATTTCGTGGGTCGGCTGAAAAATCAGGATGTACCCAATAAAATTTCTTCGAAGACAACCCATCTACAGGATGTACTATTTCATCGTTATCCTTATTTCTTTTATCTTCTTGCCATCTCATATTCCTTGCCATTTGTTCTAACATAATTTTTTTTTGAAGCCTGGGAATTAAAGGGAAGTGCCACATCACTTTCTGTGATATGCAAGATTGAGATCCTTCTTTATTAGTCTTCCACCTTGATGTGCCACACTGTTTGCACTAACTCAAGTTTGAATTCTCATTCCAGAATAAACAACAGTCTTTGAGATAATAATGAATCTTACTAGATGAAAATCCAAATTTGTCAACCAACTTTGATGCCATGTAATCTTTTTCTGGAATACATGCATCATCAGGCAGTAAATCCTTAATAAATGTATGGATATAGTTGACCAAAATATTACTAAATCCATACATTGTTTTCCCATGATATAATCGCATTAAAAACTCAAGTTTTCTCATTTTTACACATGCTTGATATACTGGGGTATTTGTATCTTCCATTAGCATTCTAACACTCTCAAAGTCATCATACATATTAATAGATGAGAACTGTATTCTAGTATTCATTTCCTCTTGCACTGGTCTACATGAGGAGCTAGCTTCAGAAACAAAAGGAAACTGATCAGAAATCAGATTTTTCATACCAAACTTTTCCACTGAATCGATGTCATTCAACACTTGAGATTTTTCTCCATTGTGATACCACACATGATAATTTTTTTGGAAACCAATTTTAGTGATATGGTAACTCACTTCCTCACGAGATAACCAAGGTCTTCCAACACAATCAAAACACAGGCATCAAATCAATCCGCCATCTAAATCATTAGTGAAAGCAAAGTCCAAAAAATATTGTAACTCCTCATGAAATTCATTAGTGATCGGATAAATGTTGTACATCCAGTATCTATCCATTCTGAAACAGATAAACATACATTAAATAAGTAATATAGAAAATGAATTAACATTATATGTATTTATTCATAAGATATTAAGTAATCATCAATAACAAGTTAATAAAAAAATCATAACAAATATTTTAAAATAATGCTTTAGGGAATTCATAAATGTTTTAAATTATAAAAATTCACAAATAGTCATAAATAAGTTCTAAGAATGAGGATTGATTATAGTAAAAAGAGTTTATATGAAATCTAAGAGATAATAATAATCAATTCCCAAAGGTGTTTGGGTTAATTCATAACAAGTTGTGATGTTTTGTATTAAATCTACAAAGATTTATTGAAATTTAGAGACATTTTGATAATATAAACCATATCATATACCAAGCATTAATATTAAAGAATCGGCTGAGAATTACAATGTTAAGAAGATGAGAATAATAACTAATGTCTGAATCTATACTTTAATTATGGTGGTCACCTTAGAAAAGGGATATCCCATCAACTTGGTTATTCCCACCCTTGCTCGTATCTATGAACTGTTGGGTCAAATACAGGAATGAATATCCCCACATCACCTCAGTGGTCCATATCAATTATTGTATGGATGGATGGTGAAGTGCTATCAATGTTATGAGTACCGGTATACCGAAATAGTCCCCCACTCTAACTTTCATCCTACCCTACTCTACATTGTTTTCATTCTACTAAAATCCTTGTGAATTTCTTGTGTGGTTGAGTTGTTTAGTGATTTTTCTCAGTTTTCTTTTATGCCTTCCCCCTGCACCCCCATGGATGGATTCTCATTATTTAATCACACCCATATTTGTACAGAATTTGTTTTTAAACCATGTTTAATAGATAAATATGCATGAGTAAAAATGGATTTAAGATCGCTATTGTATTTTAATTGAGTGTGGTCACTAGAATGGAGCATGCTCATCAAATAATGTGTTAAAAAAATGGATATTGAAGACCACCGATGCTGAAAAATGGAAGAAAAGTTCCATTGGAAAATTTTAAAAAATGAATTTGGAAACACTATTCCCAAGAAGTTTTTAAAGAAGGAAGATCATACATCCTTGGGTAATAAACCTTGGAAGTCTAAGCCAAGTTCTAAATATAAAAGGATCAGTTATTCTATCATGGAAGAAGGATAAAAACATAGATTCATGCAAAAAATCCTTGCTTGTATGTGAAAATAGTGGCAAGAAATAGCATAATGGAAGATTTGTCCAAGGAGAATACAAATGTTGGTGGAAGGGGGCTAGTGTGGGCTGGATGGGGCTGGAGCAGGGCCAAATCACAACATTACCGCAGCGTGACCATGACGTGACCGCAGCGTGACCGCGACATGACCGCGGCGTGTTGGCCCGGTCCAGCGACATCTGCGGGGCATCATCTTCTGGCTAGGAGAAAAGGGACTGGGAGGAGGCTGGAATTATGGTGGAAGGGGGCTGGTTGTAAGTGCTGGGGGGAGGCTGGAATTATGGTGGAAGGGGGCTGGTTGTAAGTGCTGGGGGGATGGTGCGGGCTGATTTGAAGGTGGCATGGGGGGGGGGGGGCTATTGCGGGCTGGAATGCTGGTGGAAGTAGGTTGAAATGAAGGTGGAAGGGGGCTAGTGTGGGATGGATGTGGCCGGAGTAGGGCCAAATCACGACATTACCGCGGTGTGACAATGGCATGACCGCGGCGTGACCATGGCGTGACGACGGCGTAATCACGATGTGACCGCGGCGTGACCGCGACATGCGGTGTGACCACGACGTGACCGCGGCGTGACTGCGGCGTGACCGCGGCGTGACTGCGGCGTGACCGCGGCGTGACCACGGCGTGACCGCGGCGTGACCACGGCGTGACCGCGGCGTGTTGGAGTTTTACCAATGGGGGGAAGGTCATGATAAGTTGATATAAAAAGATTAGATAGAGGGAAGAGATAGAGATTAAAGGTAGGCGCTGTTGAGGACAATAAGTTAAGGGAATATTGTTAGATGAGCCATGTACCAAACGTAACTAAGGGATTTCAGATTTAACACATGTATTTAGGGGCCCCGATGATCTAATAAAAACACATTCATGTATAATTGGACAACTAAGTGAAGTGATACTAGTTTCAGAGTATAAATATGAGAGAGGATACATAATCATTATTCAATTCATATGAATTTTAAAATGGGTAAGCGATGAGATTAGGTGTAACTGTAATATAATAATAAT
Organism: Viscum album; assembly: GCA_963277665.1. Lineage (NCBI taxonomy): Eukaryota > Viridiplantae > Streptophyta > Magnoliopsida > Santalales > Viscaceae > Viscum > Viscum album. Next base: position 216,092,486 of record OY728121.1, on the reverse strand, counting down.
AATAATAATAAACCATGAATATTCTAAATTATAGGTGTATGAGTCTATATTCCTTTAATATTTTTAAGTTATATACCCAGTATGATATCAAAATTAGCATCATGGTGTAGATGATATGTTTTTTGAGTCATAATACCAGCATAGACTTGATTCAAATGATGGTTAGAATTAGAAGACATTGTTAAAAAAAATAACACCAGAGTACCAATGTATGGGTGCCTGATTTTATATGAATTGAAATATGAATTTTCAGAGGAGGTTAACATATCATTGAATTTCAATTATGATAAAAAGGGGATGTAGGATTTATTTGTGGTGAAAATTTTGTTTGGAAAAGATTGGAAATGGTTGTTCTTGTTCTTTAGATATTGTGCAGATTGGATTGTTTCGTTGTAGAAATATTGGGATAGTTTGGTGAAAATTTTATTTCTTCAACCGTGATGGTAGGTAGTTTCTAAAAGTTTCTTACCCTTTAATTGTTAAGCATCAGTAAGTGATATTTTTAGATATATTTCATGACCCGACATCAAAATTACTCAAATCTATATTCTTGATGAGGAGGCTGTAGAGGGTAATTTACAGGGTGAATTTTTTTAGATCGAGGAACATGTCACACTATTTATGTTTCTACTGTATGTCGATCAGATAGAAACAACATAGGTCATGGGAGGTCATAACTTATGACCAGATTATCATGAGTTTGTACTCATCATGATTTTCTACATTGAAGATCTACTATCATTAGTTCCCAGCTGTTTGGAAAAAATTGTAGTCAATCATTCTGGAGTATGTCTAATCCATTGCTATTTATTTAATCTAGTGGGGTTTTCCCATTGGATCCTACTAAATAAATTTTTATCTTTTCTTGTATAGTATATATTCATCAATAGTTAACATTTACAAATATTTTTTATTGTGGAGTTTGTGGTCAGTTTTATGCTCTAGGATCCACTATTTTAGATGATTCAGTTGATGTAGTAGAACCATGATGTCTTTAAATTGTATTTTTTGTGTCACCTAATTAGTGTGAGATTTTTTATAAAGATACTACAAGATGAATCAATGAACTCTATGACTTCATATTAGATGATTCCTTTTAATTTGATATAAATTCAGGTATAAATTGTTGGTCTATTGAAGTTTGGTTTTGTTCTTCCAAGTGTGTCTACTTGGAAAGCATCAGTTCAATTTATAATAAAGTGTAAATGATGTATGTGTTTGTCTATAAATTATCCTCACCTGAATCATGGGATTCTATATAATCACTTCCCTTTATTATAGATTGATGAATTATTTAATTAACCTGTCCACAACTGCACCCCTCCAACCTCCCCCCTGCCGCTTGCCCCCTCTCCACAGTTGCACCCCTCCACCCTCCCCCCCTAACGAGGAGGAAATCGTGGGGGAGAGAAATGGAGAGGGATGGAGGGTCGAGGAGGATCCTGGCAGATTTTGGGGGAAAAGGGGACGACTTTTTTTAGGAATGATTTCTTAGATAAACCGTGGCTATAAATTGGCTATAGCCACAGACCTATATAACCATGGTAAAATGCATTTAACATTGATTATCTAAATAACTATCATTAATTTTTTTTATGTCGATTATAAAATAACTATCATCTAAATTCCATTATGAAATCCTATTTTTGTATTTGTGTTGGTACTTCAAAGAATGCTCCTCCAAATATCCAATCTTTAAGAGGGTATAGCTTTCAATCAACCCAAGACTAGTCAATTCCCAAAACATCCATTGTAAAAAAGGCACTTTAAGTATAAGGCATAAAGTTTCATGCCTAGTAAGGTGTTAATGTAGGGTATAAGAATTTATATACTCAATAGGGAACCATTGACATACCTCAAATCACAAGTGAATAACCAAGTGTAAGTGTGAACATGTATACTAATTAGCATGTTTAAATAATTTGTTTTAGGAAAATAACCAAAAATAATATTAAAATTATTGTAAATAGGTAGTTGAAAGAAAAATACAAGTTATATCAAGTAACTCTCTATACTAAGAAAATGCACATTAGAACTTACCTAAGTTTATATTGTTTAATGGGGATCATTATCGATGTCAATCTAGAGATATAGAAATATTGTAAGACATCTTATCTAGGTTAGGTGTAGGGAAATCTTATAGGCCATCCCACCCAGGTGCAGGTGCACTTCTGGAGTCAGGTCCTAAGCCCATCCCATGGAATGGGGAAGGATTATGCAAAGTGGAGGCCTCATCCCATCCCATGGAATAATTAAAGGGGTATACTCATTTCTAACTCAAAATCATATCCCATGTAATTTATATGTACATAAATGGACATAAAACATTATTAAAAATATACAATAAAAAGGAAAAATGTAAACATACCCTTTATAGCATGATCATAATCATATAAAAGGGTATTCTATGAATATGGTTGATATAAAATGTTTAAAATTGGATAAGTAAGGTTCTTTACATAGTTAAAATCCTAAATTTTGGAATTTATGTCTATAATATCCAACTTCTGAATTCTGTAAATTTCAGAAATACAAAGTCTATTACACAAAACACTTAGAAACCGATTAATAATTACATAATAGTAAATAAAAACATAATAATTCTAGAATAGTAAATAGATGATAGAATAGTAAATAGATTAAACAATGAATATAAGAATACTAAATTAATTAAGAGAATTAGAATGAAATATAAACCATGAAATACCAGTGAATAACAGTCGACAGAATACCAGTCAACACACAAGAGCCAGAAAACAGGAAATAAACACAAACCCCTCCTTGAACTCCTCTTGAAAACTGAAAAATTACTAAACATAATAAATACTCAAAACTATATACAAAGAAACCACAAAATAGGAGCCACAAAATAGAAAACACACTGAAAGGGTGTGGAGGAGGGGAGGAACCCTTCAGCTGATGCTGCACCGAATGGATGAGGAACACCCAAATAAGGGTATGGAGGAGGGGAGTACCGCATGAGGGATGGAGCAACCCTGAATGGAGAAGACGAGCCGTGATTGGAGAATCCGCGCTGTGGATGAAGGAACCGCGATGAGGGATGGAGGAACCGGAGCTGGTGAGAGAGGTCATCGGGAAGAGGAGCGGTCGTTGGGAGGAGGAGCGGTCGTCGAGAGTAGGAGCGGTCGTCAGGAGGAGGAGGGGTCGTCGGGAGGAGGAGTGGTCATTGGGAGGAGGAGGGTGTCGTGATGAGGGTTTCAAATCGGGGAAGGAGGCCCCAAAGGAATCGAAAAAAAACGAAATTCAATGTGTAGCCACAGATGGAAATTAAACCGTGGGTATAACCAAGCTATAGCCACAGACTTGTAAAACTGTGGCTATAGGTCCGTGGCTATAGATTAAATTTCCAACAGTGTAGGGAGTAAAATATGGACTACGGATAAAGTGTAGAATGGGAGTGATGCAAAGTGAATCTCTCATCAGAATGTGGTAAATTAGATATTCTCAATACTCTAATTTAATTTTCTAGCTCATGGGTTGGAAATTCGTTGTTATAAATATCATAGGGGAACCGTAGTTAAAAAGGATGGGGGTAGAGTGTTGAGGCGGTATGTCTCTCTCTTGATGATCTATTATGACATTTTTATATGTGTTCACTATTCATTGGGACATCACTCCAAGGTAGGAACTTTGGACCCCATCTGAGTTGTGCTTCTTCAAATTGAATAGTGTAATACAAAAATAGATCGTGAATGAATTAGTATAAAGATATTGTGAGGTTCGGTTTTTCTGGGACCAAGAAATAGTGAGTATAATTTTATGTGAAACAGAAAGATACTTGTTTTATGGATCCTAAAAATCCATTGATTACCTATGGTGATCAATCCCTAAGGTCACTTGGTTCTATACCAACTCTAATGTTTACACTACCCAATACATATCAACCTAATGTTCAGCATAGGGTGATCATTTTCTTTCCATGAACCAATGGTCTCACCCATTGGGATCATGGTACTCAAATCATACATCTCCGAATGAACTTATTAGAAATGGGTCTCATGATGAATGGATGTGGTCTAGTCCCAAGTGGAATCGATGGAATCAGCTCTCACTGATGAAAACCTTCTCTGAAGATACTGAAGAACCCCAATGCCCAAAGAATCCCTAAGTGGATTCCTTATATTTTATTGGCCATATAATTGATTAATCATGTTATCTTCAATCATCTAAATCACGTATACCAAGGGGTTTAACTTCTAATAACCCCAATATTGATTTTTTCCAATTTCCAACACAAATAAGTTGGAAAAAAAATTCCATGTGTCAGAGATGGGATAATATGTTGATTCTGAAGAAGTGGTTGGTAAATACCTAATGATGGGTATATTACCAACTTTTTAATGGTACTGGGGATCTATTAATTCCCCCAAGGGGGTCATGTTGAATCAAATGGCTGAGTGTTGATAGTGTTGTCAGATTCCATTAGTGTGGATTCCTTGGGTCCCCTGATACTGATATGATCCTTAATGGTTCAATTCAGTAATTGTGCCATGTTTCCTAGTTGATTTACTGGTTCATCAGTTTGATAATAGTGGTGGTTTTGAGGTTTTTTTGAATACCACCAAGCATAGATGAATCAGGTGAACTATAATAAGAATGCTTGTTTTAAAACTAGTTCCCTCAGTATAATATATGTAGTAGGAACTACAATACATTAACTCTCCCAGTGAAAACCTGGGGAGAACACAATGTCGATTATGTGATTATGATGAATAAATAAAAATACTCTAATGATAGTGGTGGTGTGAAACCCTATGTAGGAACCGGAAATGACCCCTTCATAAGGGGATATGAAGATTTCATGGAATTTTGTTTTATTGTCATATAAGTTTGAATAATCCTTCAACAATAGTGGATTTTGGTTTCCAAGATGGAATTCCAATGGCATATTGGGAATGACACTATCCTCAACTAACCCCCTCTGGGAAACGAATTCCATATCATCTACCACCATGCCAATCAACCTGTGGGAATTTGGTCATACCTCGGGTTTTAAAGGGTGGAGTGGTAGTGGAATCCCACAATAACTCATATATGTGGTATTGGGGGTTTATATGTCATGGTGGTTTAATTGAAATCAGAAAACTCAAATCAAATCCCTTAAAAAAGGTACATCCCCAATGGAAATGTAACACTAATACTATCATGAATAATATCTTGAGAAAGTTTTTCATTAGATTAAATTTTGTGTGTGGGGGGGGGGGGTAATGGTGGTGGTATATGTGGTTATTAGACAATTTCTTTCAAGAACCACCATGTCAGATGATTATGTCAGTTAAAGTACCATTTCAGTATGTAAAATAAATAGATTGTCTACTTTTGGTCTTTGTGGATGAATTTTCACCAAAAAAACCCATTGACCAATGTTGATGAGGTATCTCACCAACACTCTTAGTCTAATATTACTAGAATGTGGGTATTCAATACTCGATGGTCATAGTTTCCCTTCATATAGCGCTTGGATCCATTTTGGAATGGGTTTGGGGGTGTTTGGTGAGTTGAGGATGGGGGTTGTTAGTAGATTATATTAGGAAATCTAGGTATACTATGAAATAGAAATGGTCTCAAATTATCTTTTTGATGCGGGGAGCATGGGGTTGGGGTGGGTGATGCACAAAGATATAGTCATTTACAAAGAATACCTTGGGGTAATGTTCAATTCAGTTTATAGTGTAAATGGAATGAATGGTCATCCACTGCACTATAATTATGGTTTTCATAGGCCTTCAGGAATTAGAAGAGCATAGGGAATTGGATGGAGCGAAGAGGTTGGAGGTATTTTAGTTGAAATGGAGGAAGGAAAAATTGGTTCATCAATGCGTGGGAATATGAGTATTGGAATGCTGTCTATTGATCATTTCTGACTACATCATCGATATTTTGTCATTTTCGTACCACAAAACTTTCCAATAGTGTTATATATCAATGGTATTTGGATCTCAGGACAACACTACAACATAATTTCAATTTTAAATCCACAAAATTACCATAAAATTAACTGTACCAACTGATTTTTAATGTGACAACTTAGGTCTACTAGAACCGATAGAGGAAGATATTATGGTCATGGATACCTAGGAATTTAGTCAATTCCCTAAAATATTAAAATATAGTCATCTAGACAAATATATATTAATAGGTTAAGGGTAATCCTATGAGTACATGTCAATAAATTATTAATCCCAATTGGAAGATCATTTTCTCTTTGGTCTCTAGCTTGGGACCTTCCCCATACTAAAGCATATTTAGTATAACAAAGGAAGCAGATGAATTGATCGACGGGAAATAGAGATGGGTGATAAGCACTTCACCTAGTGGGAAGCATGAATGTTGTCTATCCATAGGTGGCGCCATATGAAACATGATAAGGTGTGGTCTAGGAACTCAAAACGAATTGCCATAGGGGTACATGGTGTTGGTCATCCCGATGACTAATTGTATTTTGGCATAACCAAGTTGATTTATGATGAAAGTGGTTTAGCGTGATGGGGATGGGGTGAGAAGTGGAGGTTTTTGGGTGGGAATTTTGACAACAATGACTTCAATTGGGAAGTAATAGAGGGATCATCATCCCTATTTGACACTATGAAAAAAGTTTGAAATAAGATCTCCCTGAACTTTCTGGAGGATGGGAGTTGTTGGTCTCACCACATTGATATATATGAGATTTTCATTATAGGAAAAAAATATGGGATGATAAGAGTATCCTGAATGGTGGGTTTTAATAGTAACTCAAGGGAAAACATTTGAACCAAAAAGCTTGACATGAAATCATGGGGTTCGAGAATAGAGGGAAGGATTAATGGAATGATGAGACTACCAAGTGGGCCGAAAGGGTTTTTTTCTTGGAATATTGTAAAATGGATACATCATGGGTTGGTGAATGGAATGAAATGGATAGTCATGTATGGTTCCATGTACTACACCTAGCTTGCAATGGGTACTTTTGTGTGAGGTGTAGAACATAGAGACATGTACACATGAATACAAGGATACCACTAGCTTAGAATGTATGAGTTTAAACATCCTATAACTATACAAAAAAAATCATCCCTAAACCTTATAGATTAACAATGATACATTTTCATCCATGAAAGCCTCTTCCATTATAATCTGGTAAAAGATCAACTTGGAAACCACTTGGAATAAGTCTAAAGAATTTAAAATCAATGAGTTTCTTAGAGGTAGAGAACCTAATGTGTGATGATGGGAATACAATACCCACACAAGCATGTGAAATTAGTACACATATTGAATGACGGTGAATGAAATTTAGGTCTCTTATACTGCTGCTTCTCCCGAGCTTGAATGAAATGTCTCCCAATTCACTTTCAGTATTAATTCACATTGATGTGCATTTGGTAATTGACAAAAATGTTTTGGATTAATCCATAATGAATCAAAATGGTACAAAACATTCAACATTTAATGAATGGAGTTAGAACTAATGAAATTGATTATACTTCGATGAACCCATTTAGAACAAAACTAGTAGTATGAGGATTCAATAGACACACTACTACAAAACACGCTTTGGAATAGTGCTAGAATCGTCTTTTATCAGTGCTAGAGAAGCATAGATGACCATAGCATGGTTAAAAGTCCCTGCCTTTTATCAGTGCTAAAAAATTGTAGAGAAAAAAGAATATTTAGCATCACATAAAAAAGCACTGATAAAATAATCAATCTATAAAGACTTTAATTTACTGCTTATAAATAGAACCTTTATCAGTGCTTTAAAAAACAATGATAAAAGTGCGATTTATCAGTACTTTTTAAGCACCATAAAAAGTACTATTTTCATCACTTTTTAATGTGAAAATATGGATATACATTATAATTTAATTTATAAGTGTTGATAAAGGGATTATTTATTAGCATAATTAATAACACTGATAGAGGTGAAAACTGAAGGGGGATGAAGTAAAAAACTACATCACCAGAAACTAGTGTAGTGTGCTGCAACACACTGCATCAGTAGAAACAACAATTAAAATTATGAAAATAAGATACAAATATTGAATTTATTTGAAATTCAATTTCTACCAAAAATAAAATAAATATAAAACACAATTATAGAGTATTTTAGTTGTTTTTTTGATTAAAATGAATGTTAATTTTGAATAAAAAATTCACACTTGGAGTCATACTTGGAACAATATAAATCATATTGAGGTGCGGCTGATCCCTACACATCACAAGTGACGTGTGGATAATTTTCCTAAATTCAAAAAGTAATCTGATTGGGTTTTCTCAATTTTGTGTATGTCGGTCTTTTTATTAACATTAATGTAAGTTTTGAATAAAAAAGATACCGTTAGAGTCATACATGTAACACGATGTGTCAGATTAAGGTGTAGCTGAATGATATATTTTCCAAATGACTCATGGATCATTTCCCTAATGTATCAATCCAATATGAATGCCTTTTCATGGTTTTTATTATGTAAAATGTTTTTTTTGATTAAAATGAATGACATTTTTGAATAAAAAAGATTCACTTTGAGTCATATCGGTTACACCATGCGTCAGATTGAGATGAGGATGATCCCTACACATAAAAAATGACATATATATTATTTTCCTAAAGTAATAAAAAAATAATATAATTTTTTTTCTTGTCATTTAGTTTGTCAATTGTTTTTTTATTAACATGAATGTTAGTTTTGAATAAAAAAGATGCACTTTGAGTCATATCGATCATATCTTGCATCAGATAGAGGTGATACTAAATGCTACACATCCTAAATATCTCATGTATAATTTTCCTAATGTATTAAAAGAATCAGAATGTGTTTTATAAGTATTTAGTATGTCAGTTGTTTTTTTATTAAAATTAATGTCACCTTTTAATTATAAATACGTACTTGGAGACATATAGGTCAAATTGTGCATCAGATTGAGGTGAGACCGATCCCTTCACAACATAAATGACATATGGATCATTTTCCAAAAGTACCAAATCAATATGAATTCATTTTATAGATTTACAGTATCTTAGTTTTTTTATTAACACTAATGTAAGTTTTGAATAAAAATGATGTACTTGGTGTCACACAGGTCACACCATGCGTTAGAATGAGGTGTGGCTAAATGCTACATGTCTAAAATGACTCATAGACCATTTTATTAAAGTATCAAAACAATCAAAATTAATTTTCTCAAATTTTGAGTATGTTTGTTGTTTTTTTATTAAAATGAATAGGACATTTGAATAAAAAGATGCACTGGGAGCCATACCGGTCACACCGTGTGTCATATTGATGTGTGGCTGATCCCTACACATCACAAATGATGTATGGATCATTTTACTAACGTACCAAAATAATTTGAATTTGTTTTTACAATTTTGATAATGTCAGTTGTTTTTCATTAACAATAATGTGAGTTTGGAATAAAAAAAGATTGACATGGAGTTATACTGGTCACACCATGCATCAGATTGAGGTGTAACTGAATTCAACATCTCCAAAATTACTCATGGATCATTTTCCTAATGTATAAGATCAATCAGAATGTGTTTTATTGATTTTGATTATGTTAGTAATTTTTTTTATTAAAATAACATCAATTTAAAAAAAAATGATGCACTTGGATTCATACCAGTCACATCATATTTCAGATTGAGATGTAGTTGATCCCTATACATCAAAAATTACATTTCAATTTTTTTCCTCATGTGCCAAAACAATATGAATGAATTTTCTCAGTTTGGAGTTTGTTTGTTTTTTATAAACATTAATCTCACTTTTGAATAATAAAGATGCACATGGAGTCCTAAATGTCACATTCTGTGTCATATTGATGTGAGGATGAATCATACATGTCCCAAACGAATCAAGGATCATTTTTCTAAAGTATAAAAATGATCAGAATGTGTATTATGGGTTTGGAGTATGTTAGTTTTTTTTATTTAATTGGTTCTCACATTTGAATAAAAAATATGTTCTTGGAGTCATAATGGGCAAAATGTGAATCAAATTAAGGTGTGGATGATCCCTACACATCAAAAATTACATATGGTTCGTTGTCTAAAGAACCATAACATTCAGAATGGTTTTTTAGTTTTGAGTATGCCTTGTGTGTTTTTCACTAAAATAGAATTTATAACTCTAAATACGCACAATGGATGTTATCTTAAGTGATAATTGTTGTGTGCACCTTAAAAGATTTATTCAAAAAAAAAAACAATCATGGTATGATCCTTATTCTACTTCATTACCCAAAATATTTATTATTTACATTCCATTTCCTCTTACAGTGCCACGCCTCAGTCTCCACCTTGTTCTTCACCTCTGCCTCCTCCTATACGTTGGACTCTGAATACAACATTGCCTTTTCCTTCACCTCCACCTCCACCTTCAAATTTTCCCAAAAATATTATTTTTTGTAGGTAAGAGATTCAAAACAAATTGATTTACTCTATTATTCTTCTACTTGTAAAAGAGATTAAGAAAATTATATAATCATTATGACACCAATTCTTCTAACTCAAAATATTTTTCAATTGTCATGACTTGTACTAGATCAAAAATATAGCATGTAATCAACTCAATTTTTTGTTGGCATACATTCTTACCAAAAGTATGTTTCCCACTCATCTCGGAACAAAATGATTTCTTCATTTGAAAACTATTTTGTTGAAAATCATGACAGTACTGATAGAATATAAAAAAATATTCTCAAAAATATTTAATGAAATTTTAATTACCTTTGAAAATTACCTATTGGGGGTGTCAGTTTATTAATTTTATAGGATTTCTCTTACAAATTTCCAAACATAATATCCACAATTGTTTTCATTTTATTTTTTTGGACACTGTAGAAACATTTCAAAAAATAAGTAAATTGTCTTGAAATGTTTTTATAGTTAAATATTTCTATATTTTCCTTAATTTTTTTCTATTTTTAGTAATCCATAGGCTTTATGTTTTCTAACGTTGGACTTAGAACATGATTTATCCTATATTTTAAGAACACACTATCATAACAAAATTCTTGTTAAAACATATACTAAACATATAATTCTAAGTTTATCTATAAAATGTTGATTATTGTGTATTAAATATTCACAATACACATCATTTATGGCCGGTTGGTTGGAATTACATGCATTTAATCCAAAAAATAAATATATGGGGTGTCTATGTTGACTACTATGAACATCCTATTCATCCTAAAAAACAAAAATAATTATGTAATTTCAAAATTAAAAATATATTTGATGTGATTTAATCGTAGTGTTTTACCCTTTCATTTTAGGAATAAAAAAGAGTGTCATCTAATACTTTTTTATTAAATTCTCGGAGAAACTAAAAACTTTTATTATCTTATTCTTCCTTATCCTAAGTATTTTATGATGTAGAAATTATAATGATATTAATGAATCCTAATCGTGTTTCAGGTTATCTTTCCTTAATATATTTGTAATATAAATGCCTATACCAAATATGAATAATTATTAACGTTAATAACAATATTATTCCACAATTTGTACAGAAGTATTATGAAAATGTACCTTTTGTGTGTATTGAAAATTGTTATGCCATGCCATTCATGTTTGAGAATCTCATTTAGAGTCTCAAGACTAATTCTGTCTATAATGAAAAATCTAAATAATACATTTTCATAGTGAATGTAAGATATAGTTTTATCGTTAAATGGGGTATTTTAATGATGTTGTATTGTTAATAAATGTTTCTCTAGAACTAATGGAGAGAAGGTACTCTTGGAGGTTCATTTTTTTTCTTGATCAATTTAGTATATTTTCTTGATTTGGCCCTTCATTTTTCCACCTCTTTACCCATATGAAATACCATACCTCAATTCAAACCTTTTATCATCAACTATTACATGTTTTTCATATGAAATTTTTTATATGATGTACCTCATGTGTATTTATAAGATAATATGGCCATGCTATTAAAGTTCCAATGGCCGCTTGGACTATTGTAATATCTGAATCATCAATTGGAATAGGCCACTCACCAGTCGACTCATATGCTACCTCAATCCCCACACTCATGTGATATTTTGGGAGGGCCTAATTCTATATATTGTCTCCCAGGATATTATACATTTTCCCCTCACAACCTTGCTTTACATGGGAGTTGATGGATAAAAAACACAAAAAAATACACCCTACATAATCTTAGTAATATAAAGTTATCAGATGTTGTTTTGTTCTCATAAAAGATAAAGAGTAATGAAAAAATTGGTTTCCCCAGGTAAGGTTTTGGGGAAATGAATAGCCTCAAAGATAGTGAGATCATTTGGGTAATGTGTAGATCTTTTCTCCACCACCGAATCACTTTGATCTTTTCTTATACATTGGTATTCCAAACCAGACAAAAAAATAATATCTTGGAGTGAGAATATTTTTGTCTACATTGATCTCCTTATATTATATGTATCTTCATGTGATTTATATTCTCTAAATATGTTCATGGAGGGACTCCAAAACCTAATCCTCTAACGCGACCATAATTTTCAAGCTGATTAAAAGCTACTAAAAGTCATTTTCTTCTGGTACATTCATTTCTGATTCTTGTGTTAAAAACATATAAACTATATGAAGATATTTATTTTATGTAATATTATTATAATGTATATTGAATTGCAGTTATTTCATACTTACACATGCTTCCCATATTGCTTTTGTGTTTCCATTAACTAATATACCATCCTTATTTACATGATCCTCCTTCCAAAGCACATGGCGTGGAATGGATGTGCCTTTATATTTTGATTCATCAATCTGAGTATAAACAATGGAACATATGTTGTTTCAAAAAACATAATTAAACTTTAATTGTTGATTTAAAATACATATAAATTTCATCTTTAATAAATCATCACCCATCATTCCTTTTCAATGGGGGTACACTAGTTTTTATGCACACTATTTAATTTCAGAACACTTTTATTGTTTCATAAATTAACAATTTTGAATCAATTTCCATAAAATAAATAATTTAAAAAATATATTATTTACCACAATGCACTTGAACTTATTTCTCATTGCACTGATTGCTCAAAGTAGTCCATATTTCATTCTTTTTAATATGTACATAATAAAGAGGTGGGGGGGGGGCTTTATTTTCCCATCATCGTCCCTATGATTTATCTTCTTCAGAACAGTCTGAAACCCTCTATGGGATTTTATAGTGGCCTTGAAGAAAAATTTCATATAGAAATCATCTAAAATAAACAAAGCTTGGAAGGAATAATGAAAACTAAATCAACGTTTTATTATTTAATTTTTTTAATAAAATTGAGAAAGTATATTGTAACATTACTATTATGTCTTTATAAAGGATTTCCTTCATTATTGGTTGGATGAAACACCATGAGTCAATATCAATTGGAACATTCATCTTCATTGTGACCCAATGATAACTAATGAATGTTTACATGTTGGGTTTAGTAGGTTGGCCATATTGATTCCAACCAACCTAAAATTTTATACAATGACTTCATGATTTTATAAATTTATTAGAAACAATGATGTTGCAATGTTCTTGTTTTTTTGGTTCCCATAAATATGATGTTGATCCCTTAATAATTACGCAGTTTAATCATCAACTATTTTTTCTTGATCAGGATTGGAAACATCATCATGTTCAGAATACATTGTCTACATTCATAGTAAAAAATTTAATTTCACTTTAATAACAACAACACAATACAGTCTATGAATAAAATACATCAATTTCATCAATCTTTAATGAAAATTGTTTCTGTCATGGATAGATATATAATACATTAACACTACAGTATATATAACATTCACTACCTTTATTTAATCCATCCTCAAATTCTTGATTATCTTCCAACTATTGATGATGGATTTGAGGCCACTCATTCCATATTTCAAACTATCCTTCATGCCATCACTATTCAGGAGGTATGTCATCAGTGAAATTTGGAACTACAATGATGGGAGGAAAGCTATTTTGAGAGGGAGTCCAATCCATCATCAATATAAAAAGGAAAATCAAGAATCTAAGGATTAAACTGTCCTAGTAACATACACTAATGGAATCAATCAAAAAGTCTCCTAAATTGAACATGAATTGGAATACCTCCAATCTAATGGTTTTGAAGAAATTAATCTCACCCCAACTACCTTGGACATCACTTCTCTCTACTCAAGGATTCCTCACCTTCTAATTTTAGATATTTTTTTAATCCACCATAAGACCCCTCCAATAAAATTCATCCATTTTAAAGGGGGATTTTTCAACTTATGCTTAGTATTGATGTATAATTTTTTAATCTTATAAATGAAATAAACATATTCAATGAAATCGTAAATTTATTATTATGATATATTACCATAAAATATTAGAGAGGAACCATATATACTTCCCATCATTGAAAATTATAACACAAATCTTGAAGTAGATCTACAATTACCTCTATGATCATCGTACTTTATGACTGATAATGATATTATTGATTGTAAAGTATAATATTGGAAATAGGTATCCCCACAAATTAATCATATTCTATGATGAAACTTTAATCATATTCTATGACTAGATGAAGTTTAATAATAATATTGAATTACTTAAAAAAAAACTCTCACAACATGCATCAGTAATATAATTTTATGAATATGACTAATTAATTGAATATTTTTTTTGAATTCAATAAAAAAATTATTCTTCAAAATCATAAATATTAATAACGTGTTTCATGGTTTAATGATTGAAATGAATAAAAAAATCCAAAAAACATGTTTTAATTATTTTTACACTTACCTTGGTCTTTATATGTTCATCACCCATATTTGAGGGCCACAAAGTGGTATCCCCTAATCCATAAAAACCCTCATAATTAATCCATTAGAACCTATAATCTAGTATATAAGATGAATTAAATTTGAGAAACTACCTATATTATGGAACCTTATATTATTCAAATGGAGAGAAAACTAAGGCGGGATTAGAGGTCTACTTATTAATGTTGAGATTAGATTAAACCATCTATGAGTGTCTCTAGGTAAAACTGTGTTGGACACTCTAATACACA
The DNA here is from genome assembly GCA_963277665.1 of Viscum album. NCBI lineage: Eukaryota > Viridiplantae > Streptophyta > Magnoliopsida > Santalales > Viscaceae > Viscum > Viscum album. Next base: position 216,077,429 of record OY728121.1, on the reverse strand, counting down.
TGAAAATCGAATAAGAAATAGAACCACACTCATTGTCTTTTAGTAGTGATGAGAAGATATGTAAGATTTATCATGTTTATGGAAAGTGAAAAAACAAAAAAATGCGGAACCCAAAACACCAAACAATGATAGTGGAAAACTAGGAAATAACATTCAATGGATTCTAGCCTTGATTAATATGATGGAATATAGAGGAGTATCAACATTAGAAAATGTGTTCCATGAGATCTTGAGAACCACTATCAATCGATTCTTGGTCAGGATTTTTTTGAATAGATCACAGACACTTTTAACAATGCTTTCAGAAAAGTGTTGATAAATATCACTTTACCCAGTGCCAAATTTATAAGAACTGATAACAGGTGTATTTGTTAGCACATTTTTAGTGATGATAAATCTCAAACATTATCATCCTACAAAAAGTGTAATAAATGAAATTTTTATCATCACTAATGTTTTATCACTAATAAATATGCCTTTTAACATCACATTATTAGCGCTGATAAGGATTGATCTTCATCACTACTAAAAAGCACTGTCATAGTTTTTTAATAATAATTATTTAATTTTTTTTATAATTGTATACATATTTAAATATATATACTTATATATTTATAATTATATAAATACTTATTTAATAATAATAATTATTAATTTATTAAAAATATCTATTTATAATGATTATTAATATAGGAAATATGCTTTTATAGATATGCTAATTTGATAATATTTATTTACAAATATATTTTTATCATTATTTATTGATATATAATCTTAAATGCATGCATTTTAAAAATGATTGAAATTGAAAAATTCAAAATGGGTTCACTATAAAAGTATATAAAAATGGGTATGTTTTATCAATTAAATAAAATTTATTAAAAAATATGTATATATATATACGTAGTAAACAAATATATAAATAAATAATAAAAAATTGATCAAATTCATAAATAAAATAAAACATATGAAAAATGAATATCGTAACTATATTTTGTTAAAAAAATAAAATAAAATTGACCAATTAAAAAAATAATATATATTTAATGTATTATGTTATAATTATATTCTAAAATATCCTAAAATTTGAATAAATTATATAAATATTTGGTGTATGTGTTTCTATATAATGCGTAATATATTTGTGTGTGTGTTTATGTATAAGGATGCATTAGCATGAATATATATTTATTTGAAATAAATGAAACACATTACGTATAGTATTGGTTAAATTGAAAATAAAACTACATTAAAAATGAATAAGAAATTAAAATTTATTTTATTAAAATTTTACATATATTACACATATTTATTTTATATATCTATATTTAGTTTATACTATTTATTAATATTTATAATCTATATATTTTTATATAAAATTTATTCATTTTTATCATTAATTATAGAATTAATACAATATTTCACATTTTTCATAATTTACTCATTTTAATTTTATTTCTTTAAATTTTCATTTAATTTGGGACCTTTATGAGTTCTAAAAAATCACATATGAATGGAAACTTTTATCATTGAAAAGGAAGTGTTGATAAATGATACCTTTTATCAATGCCATAAATATTGTGTTGATACATGTTTTCTTTATCAGTGCTAAAATAATGTGCTGATGAAGGTCACCATTTATCATCACTAAAAAAGAAGAACTGATAAAGGGTTCATTTTATCAGCACTTTTTTAGCTCTTTTGAATATGGACTTTATTACTAAATTTTTTGAGTGCTGATAAATTCTTGTGTTGCTATAGGCGTGTTTTAAAGTAGTAACAGATGAATCTACTGGGATAATTCTTGTTGATCATCATTAATTTATGTTGTTTTTATCGAGGATCATCCCACAAGTATTCACCTTTTTAGTGAATAGATCATGGGGATTCCATATTATATACATAAAAAATTAGGAGAGTTTATGGCTAAAAAGAGATCCTATTATTTTCTGGAAGTATCCCATAGAGAAATCCATGATATCTCTTTTTAGAAGCACTAGAATGATTATTTGAAAATAAATGATGGTCGGGTCAAAGGAAAATAATTTTAGGATTTTATTGTTCAAGATGTGATTTTGGTTATCCCATTGGAGAGATTTTTCATTCTACCATCAAATCATTTGTGGTATGGAAACACATACCAATCATTCAAAAATATATCCTTATTTTAATTTTATCACTTCTGGATGTCACACTGGTTCATTTTGTAGACACTTGAAATGGGGGAAACTCAGTACGTAATTTAGTGTAATAATTTTCAATGATAGATGATAATTTCATGCTCACTCATATAAATGATAATATTGAAGGTAGTATAATCAATGTGAAAAAATGTTTTACCTTACATCTTGGTCATTTTTAGTTTCATGTTATTTTTTAATTCACAGGTTCTTGTTCTATTTAACATACTTTCACAAGTCACCTTCTTTTTACCTGCTCCCTATCATTTGTATGTTCACTGGAATGATTCTATTTAGAATAGAGTTAATAGTGATTCAATTTTTTATGTGTCTACTTGCCCCAATTCATTCCCCTGACAATATCACCAATACTCATACTAATTGTGATAATCCCTCCTTGTTATCATGCATTGATATTAGGAATCTTTTAATTTTCCAACATGATGGTTTGGAATATTTTAGTAAATATGTTTAATGGTTTCATGTTGAAAATTCTCATGCTATAATAGTAATACAATTTGATTGGTGATTTGGGAATTCTTTTGGTGGTCTTAGTGATAACTATGTTGGAACTCTGGGTTGTCCTCTTGAAAGGTCATGCTTTTTCTATATTAATCTATATCCACATGAATTATTCTAAAAATATCCACTGATTTTGAGTTTTCAGCCTTAGTACTCCACAAGAATAGTTTTGGTCAAATTCCCAATCCACTGTATAGTGATATGAATATCAATGTATATTGGCGGTGGAATTGAATTTATATTGAGTGGGGGAATTGAAAATCAGTATGTTTGAATGGGATATTTTGCACAGTGGTAGTATGATCATGGATATGTGTTTCTAGGTGTAGATTAATTACCATTATATTATATTGGGGGATTGTTTACCACCTTCATTTATAATATAAATATAATCCTCTATGATGTTTTTACTCTACTCTAATAGTATCAACTCTCAGCATCTATCTTGTGGTCCATCCAAGAAAATATCTTTCATGGAATCTCATATCGCAATATCATGTAGTGGGATTTTTGGGGCATGTTATCTATGATATAGAGATGGAAATGGTTCGAGAGTGGAAAATGGGGTTCAAGTGTACTGTTTTATTGTGTTCATATAGTATTGTTGAATTCATCATCTGAGTAAGACCACTAAGAAAATTTAATATGATTCGTTTGATAATTAGGAATGGGGGAAAGTGATATTGGAGTAGTAAGGTCGAGGTAGTGTAAATGGAATAGAGTAAAAGGGTCTTGGAAACGGAAAAAATATCCACTTTAATCTCCACACTTAATGGTGAGCAAGTATCAGTACACTATTACACATTACAGAGGTTTCTCATGTGTGTATAGGTGTGTTTAAGGGGGCAGGAGTGGTGAATCACAATTGAGATCATTGGATGAGTATAAATTTGAACCATTGAATGATGAACCAATGATTATCAATGGAAAAACAACTTGTTATCTCAAAAATCCATAAAAAATGATTTCCTATCAAACCCCAATCAATTTATCATATTATTGGTGACTCATCCCATTATTTATTTGTTCATTTAGTACTATATATTGTCTCCAAAATTTTGTTATTATTGTTTCACACACTTAATGTCGATATTGTGTTCTCCTATATGGAAAACATAATAAGAGATGTTTTTAGGGGATGGTATATATGATATTCAAATTCAAATGTGGTGAGTATGTTTCCATTGGTAGTTCACCTTCATCTATTTTGTGGTCTCTATAATTCTAGTTTTTGAATTACTTAGAATGAGTTTGGGGTTTCAATGTGCTGATACTACACTTATTGATTGGGATAGTGTTTTCATGATACTTTTTTTTGTTGCTGGTAGATAATGTTTTGGGGATAAACTACCATAATTTTCATTATGAAATCCATACTAGTTCTGGGAAGCACCATCTTCTCTTAGCAATGGGGTGGGTTCTCTATTGACATTCCTACATTAACTCATTTTAATAGTTTTCCTCTTATACATACATTTCCGATAGTAGGAACCATGAAAATTCATCTTGCCTCATTATTTCAACATTAATCAAATAAACCCTTCTTCTGTATTTGGTTATAAATAAAATAACATCTTTCTCCTATTTTAATGTGAAAATCTCATCAGATTGGTAACATTTTCCATTGGTCCCATGTTGGTTGGGGTTTTTTACCCCAATATCTTATTGAATCCCAAATGTTCTATAACAACTAATATGATGATGACCCTATACCATATTATTCTAGAATGGTATTTTCTATGCCCATATTATCAACTATTTAATACCCCTTCCAAATCTGGTGGTGTGTCCATAATCACACATTTGTTTCTCTCTTTGTTTTGAATCGATTTTTTTCCTATGTTAGTATGTTGCACCAAAATTCACTTAGTAGCCTATGGTCTTTTTTAGTTTTTTTATTAATATTTATGATTTTATGGATCATATATCAACCAATAATGTATCCATATGAACCTTTAGAACAAATACCCCAATAGGGTTCCTTGTTCATTGCAATCCCCCATCCCTTGGCATATTCTTCCGTGAGGTCGATTGCTCTTTATCTGCAGACAGACCAAACATTGATCACACATAGGATACTATGGTTTGCCTTTAGGAGTGACAATATTAGAATATAGTACAGATGGAATCTGTAAGGCATGATTAGATAACACCTTTTCCTTTATGGTATCCCATTAAACTAAATAAAATCAGGGATATTGATCATTTGTTTCACCCTTATATTTAGACCCCCCAATCCCCTATTTCATGATTCAAAATGATAGATTTATTAAATTAAATAAATCCATTATGTCTTCCTTTTCAATGCTGTACTGATGGTGATAGTCAAAATTTCTACAAGTCATTTGACACTCGAGAATCCCACGATCCCATGAATTAGAAGGGCCAAATCATGTTAGAGGTGTTTGGAATATCAAAAAGAGTATCAATAAACATCCAAAATAATTTTAGATTAGATTACAAAGACACGTCCAATGCATATTGAAATAGATAAATTGATGAACCATTAAAAAACAACTAATTATTATACATATCTCTACCTACTCATAAGAATACCTTAGATCTCTGGGTTAGTTGGTCCTCTTGATCTTGGAATCCATGGTCGAACCCATTGATGGTTATTATGGTGTTGATTCAAGTCAAACAAGAAATCATGTTCAGATTTTTTCTACTATGTCAAAAAACCAATTTGATGAACCTTTCATCATGAACAAGCTGAGTATTTCCATCTTCCAGTAGAATTTCAATCAACCATATCACCTAAAAAACGATATCATACCTCTAAAAAATAGGTCATTAATATATAATCATCTAGAAACTATCATTCCCAATGTTCATTCAAATATTTATGATATAAGATGATATTATGAGAATGTAATAAAATATGAAACCCCTATAATCCCCATGTCTCATTGAAAACTGATTGACCATTGTATACTACAAGAAATCCAGAGTCATTTTTCAATGGAATTTATTTAGAATTGAAATGTCAAAACTTCCATCAAATAAAATGAGCATGATAATGATGTGAATTGTTTTTATTCATATTTCCTATTCTCTAGTACAATTATATTAAAGTGGTGCAATAGGGGTTCATGTAAATTTTCCAATACATAAAATAATATGAGGTTATTTATGAAATTCCTTTGATGCATCATGGAGTGGTTGTTTGTAAGAGACCAACATTTCATTGAATGACTAGCACCATCCACTACATTCTAATAGATACCTTTGGACATTGGACCATCAGATCATATGGTTTTTCATCCCAATCAATAATAGTAGTATAACATAATGGGTACCCTATTGAGTCAATTTTTAGGAGTATATTTATTAATGTAGTGTGGTAAATAGGTGTGTGATTGAGTCCTACATACACATTTTTTCCCATTCTCTATTGATGTGTGTCATAGAAATGCATCATGGTCATTAACCCCCACTCCATTCCAACATGAACAAACATCATAAAAAACAACATGATATTTTTTCCCATGGTTTCCGGTGTGATAGACATAATGAAAAATTTGTAGGTTACTATTTGAACATGAGACTATATGTTTTGGTTGGACCTAGGGAAAAAGGAACTGATATTAGGTTGTGCCACATGCAAGAGATGACCGAAATGATCCAAAACTCTTGAAGTGGAAATGGGTGTTGACCCATGTGATTGCTAAAGCTTCCACCCTGATCCCATAGTACTATTTATTCAGTAGTTCATGACTTTGTTTTTCATATTGGCCTTTCAAATACTAACACCACTATATCATCTAGAAAAATATGATCAGTCTAATTCAAACTTACTTATATTATCCATGCTTAATATCTTATTCATACAGGTATCATATTTGGGATGCATGGGAAATTAGGTTTACCACCGTTGGGAGATCCCCATTCATGTTTTCATAATGTTTTCACTCAATCAAAAGACTAGAAATCCACTCAATCAAAAAAATATAGGGATATGTGTGGTGAAATGGTAACCATTGTGAGGCAGGACGAAACATGACCATAGATGTTTGAGAGCTGGATCAGTGGTTCAAAATACCATCAAATGTAAATGAAAAAATAAATAAATCTCTATTTTGGATTATATGTGGATCTCCACTGTATCAAGTACTATGTTCCATTCATGTGATATTGGAATGGCTTCTAATGAATAAATGGGGACACAAAACCTTGAAAAAACACATAAATGTAGTTGGTCATCCATGAGTTAGATAGAAATCCTACCTTTTTACCTCGGTTCAAGGGGGTCTACTTCCCTTTATGAAATAGTACCCTATTGGGGTTTATGGATAAAAACTAGTTGGCTAATATAGGGATGGGGTTTTAGCGTCATCTTAATGTTATTGGTGTAGGATGTGAGAGGTGATTGTGTAGCCTTCTTCCATCTAGTGGTTATGGAATTCATCAAGCCATATGTGTCATCAGTAATCTATAATAATAGCGATGGCCCAATTTTTCTTTACCCACATGGGTATATGGAGTGAAAGATGTTAGGTTTTTGGGCCCCATGTCTTCATTGGGATACCAAATTTTTTCCAGGTTGTCTCTCTCAAGAACACTCACAAGGTCATTGCTAGGTATAAAATGTTCATTTAAAAGTATGGTCATTTCCTAATCTAAACAGGTTTGACCAGACCAAGTCATTCATTAGAATACATGATGTATCACAATAAAGGACTTGGTTCTCACAGACTATGGAGAAACTTGACATTTCCAGGTCTGACCATTCTTGACCGGGCCTAGTTATTTCATGGATCCCACTGCCCAGCATATGGAGCACCTGCGAGGACATGATTATTTCATTGTACTCAATAAATATGGAGTTCCTAGGATAAATGAAGTATCATATACTAGTTTCATCTTTAGATACATATCCTTGGAGGAAATGGGATATGTGAAGTATCCTAGTGAGCACCTGGGATACAGTAAGTATCTAATTGGATGTCATTATCAAGCATTGAGTGAGACTTGCTACAATACCATGTCGCTTTATTAAAATCTAAACTATCTGGATTCATTAACTCATAGTTATATGATGGTGACAATGTATTCCCCTTAGGCTAGAAAAGGTGATTCATATACTTAACTAAAAGTCTTGGAGTAGGATTCTCAATATGGCATGAGGTATATTATTCATTGGTTTTAGGCCTGTTTCACTAGTCATTATCCCCTAATGAGGGTTAGAAAATGGGAAGTATTGAACTATCTCAATTATTGTGATATACAAATGATGTTATGTTTAATTATAGAGGTGATTCAAATGAGAATATATTGTTCAAGTATTCATTCTATTCAATACCATTCATGATCAAAAAAAGAATAAGTCAAATGTCTAGGAAGTGAACCTAGGGAAACCATACAAGGTGGTCGAATCAAAACTATTTTTCTAAATGGGAACATTTTCAGGTGTAATACAGTTGATTGAAATGTATTTTTTTGGTGACAAGGATGGATAGTGGACTATTAAATTTGAGTAATGAACATCCATAATACACTACTACATAATAGGTAACAAAATGTGTAGTGGGGGGGGGGTGGTTTGATGGTGTTAGTATTCATAGAAATGGGGAAAAGAGGGTAAACTCAAGTTCAACCATCAATGCTATGCTTCTCGCACTAATTTATCATTATACACATACAATATGTCCATGGGGTGATTATGTCAGAGTAGGGTCATGAGAATATATATGTGAACGGTTGATCCCATACAGTTTTAATTGGAAGAGGTTAGAATATACCACTATTATCGGTTTTGAAGGTAGTGGTGCTATTTTTGAAAGGTTGTGATGTTCATGGGTGGTCAATATCACAAAAAAAATTCCACAAACTTCAATAGGGATTATATTTCGGACCTTGTATATTATTGGTGTTGAATTTTCTCATGATGGGAAATTAGAACCCCCCAATGATCCTTCATTTAATTTTAGAATATGGGACATTGGTTGGAATGGACCACTTGTTTTAAGTTGAGTTTCCATTTTATGTTTTATTTCTAATAATATTTATTAATAGCATACTATTTAATGAAATTGAGAGACCTCTATTTCCATACACTTGATGTCCATTGAATTATGGCATATTCTTTAAAGTATTCTAAGATATCCATATACTCTATCATATAATACTTAGTTGAAAATATTATTTATTATCATCAGTAAGGTATGACCTAATGTTTTTACATTTACCCCAACATGATTCAATTTATACCCCTTTTGGTGGTTCATCATTCCCCATATCCAGGTCAGGTTTCCATGTCCACTGGTTGGTATAGGCTCACACTGATATGCCATCTTCTTGCATCATGTCATCCATGATTGGAAAATAACCACGTTCCCATCCCTAGAGCATCGATAGCATTCCCCAACACTAACATTTGAATGGAAGGTCATAGTTCATTTTACACTCTAGCATTGAATGGAAAAATAACCACCATAATGAAAGGGGGCATAGGGAACCCAATAACAATGGTTCAACTCATCATACATTCACATGCATGTTCCAATCATTCGAGGAAGATATAATGTTGAGATGTGTAAGTGTTTTTTTTCTATATGCAATTGAGTTAATGTAATACTTCCCAAGGGAGGTTCTAGGTAGTTATTATATAATTCGATCAACCCGAGTTTCCATGTTTCTGAAAATTTATTTTGTAACCTCCTATATCAGTTTTGAGATCCTCGAACCATGTAAATGGTAATGGTATAAACTAGAAATTGAGCAAGTTGTGCCACATTGTCATTGAAATTTGTTGCATGGATTCCCACATATACTGCAACTTGGTTTTAGTGGTTGAGATATTGTCATTTTCATTATTACTTGGTGGTATAAATCTAGTGCATTTTAAATCCTCATATATCATTATGGACATATCTAGAAATAATGTTTTCTTTGTTGACCTGACCACCCTTGGCCAGGTTAGGACTGCACTGCTTCAATGTTCAGCTCAGAGACCACCTATGATACAATCAAAACTAGGTTGGGTTTATAACATATAGAAACTGAAATATCATATTTTCTAGAGTCTACTAGAATAATGGTCATCGATATCAACATATATTGGTGGAGTCAGAAATTCCACCTATTTTCCCCTAGAATCTGGTCAAGGGAATGAAAGGTCTAATAAACATTTGGGTTGGAAATTTTTTGACTAGACTAGGTTAAATTCGGTATCATGGAGTTTATGAAAATTATATGGGGTTAGAAAATCATGTGTATTCCCATAATTTTTTTCTGAGCTATTGGTATAGCGGGATATGCCCACATTCCCCTAAAAATTCCACCTGGATGGTTTCATGTTTGATTGTTGATTTATCATCAATAATGACTAATATAGTTGGTATAATATATTTATTTTTCAAATTTACTACTTGTTTTATGCTCAGTAATATATTCTAATAGAGAAACCATGACTATTAGAGTAGATTACTGACGGATATGCTCGACTTTATTAGTGGTATTAGGGGATAACCGAAAAATATGATATTAAAAAACAATGTTGGGTAGTGCCCTACTTCCAATGTGTGAAAAAAAATTATTGAGCTATAGGGTGGTAAACAAACTTTTAATTGATCTTCTCATGCTATCCCATCCATAGTAATCATTATTAATGGGTATCTTCTTGAAGAAAGGTGTAATAATGGTGCCACTAATTCCAAATGAAATGAACATCCCCTTCAAAATCGATCCATGTGTTAAAGGTAGTATCTAGCCAATGGAGTAAAAATATCAAAACATGGTTTTTCATATGATATCTATTCCACGAAAAGGAAATTCAACCCATACTCAATCCATTGAGAAAATTGGAAAACAATACATAAACCCATGAACGACTCATGGTTATTTTTGAACCACTAAATTTTTACATTGAAGGGTTGTTCAGATCACCACTCCTGACCTACTAGTAGTATGGATGTTTTTTCATACATGGTTTTCGGATAATATTGGACTATGTCTGTGTAAATCAATGAAATTGGGGTATAATTAGGGTTCTTATGGTTGGGGGTATGAGATGAATCACTTGGTTTTATCTATGAGGGTTTGGCTTCTCCTCAATGGGTGCTTGAGAAAGGATTTGGGATCATGTATTATAGTAAATTCCATTACTGTTGCGGTATTATCTATGGATTCATGGTGGAATTGAAAATATTTGCTTAGGTGTACGGTATATGTCAATCTTGATTTCATTGGGATGGGTATAGGATGATATCATGACCATTGGTTCATGAATGTATGGCTTGAGACAGATATGAAATTGTGAAATGAACCTAGGAATCATGGAAGATAGTGCTTATGGAGGTTCCTCATGACATTCCAAAGAGACTACCCCAGGACCCCCAAGAACAATGGACATATGTGTTTTGGTTTACAACATCCATTCCATATTCCAAATTTTAACTACGAGTATGATGGCCTTATCCACTAGATGATTTTAATGGCACATGACATGGGATGTTAACTACTGGACTACTCATAGGGGAATACGTACCATGTGTTTGGTTTCCTAATGGGGGTGTAGATGACTAGTCATTGGGTCAATACACATCGTGTCAGGTTCCTATGATCTTTACGGTGGTGTAGGTGCAATAGAAAATTTCTATGCATTGATGGATTTCTTCATCAAGAGAGGGATATAGTTGGGTTTAGATAGTCTTTATTTTAATTGAAATAGATTTTGAGGTTCCTTTTAATTCTATAGATTTTTTGGTTCTATGGAAGAGGGAAATAATTCAGAATCTAGGCATTCACTGGGATAAAATTCATGAGTCATGTATCCTAGGACCTCATTTAGAAATGTGAGGTGTCCCAATGAGTTCCTTAGAGGACCATGGAAATTGTATAATATATGAATTATCCCTAGTAATGACCCAGTCTCACTCCAGTACATGACAAGAGGTAAAAAAGAAATATTGGATGAGGGAGAGATCTTGGAATTACACTCCTATTCATTCAGGGATGGTTTTCTCATGTTAGTACTAAAAAATAATAGTGTGGTTGGTAAATAGTATGTTTGGAATTGGAATGTCCTCCCACTCAAGAGGGATGGGGACCCATCATGGGAATGACTGGGAACACTCATGGATCATGGTTTTTGGGAAAATACAGAGCACATAATTAGGTTCTAAAACTGGCTGTGATTTGTGTCTTTGGAAGTATGAAAAAAAGAACTATTCTATACTAGTAGTATACAACTATAAACAAGGTCAAATAATGTGTAAAATGAACTGTATTGTCGCTTTTGAGGGTGAGGAGGTTGGAACAAAAACAGGGAAGTGAGTTGAGAACATGTTTTCTGGACAACATTCCAATGCTACAACAAGAAGCATTCACCTATTTGACACAATTCATCTCATTATTCCTAGAACTCTCAACATGCTATATATATGATCCTGGTTGGAGTTTGGACGGTTGGTTTTCATTCATAATGTATAGTTTTTCCTAGGACCACCAAAAAGGGCATTTCTATAAAAAAAAGATATACATGGTGTTCCTCTTTCAATATGAATTCACCGAATGGGTTTTCACAACTATAGAATATCTTTATAAATGTCTATGCCTAGTACAAAATTAGTGTATATTCCTGAAAAAGTACCATAGTCACCAAATCAAATGACTCAGGATATTTGGAGTTAGAGAAATCATTAGGTTTCTAGGTGTGGAAGTCCATATTCGTTGGCTCTCATTGTCAAATCAAACTGAGAGGGGTTCTCCATGTCGTATGAAGGTTTCAATAAAAAAATGAAACCAAAACGGTCTATTTTACTACCATGTGAGAAATTTGTGAAATTTGTAGTTCCTTTGTAATTGAAATGGCCATTGAGTTCCACGTTTCGGCATCCACTAATACTTGAATCATGATACAGAGCGATGTAAAGAGATAAGATCATCAGAAGGTGGATATTGGTATTTGGGGTTTGGCCATCTCAAGGTTGGACATCAAGCTATTCATATTGTACAACTAGAATATTGCACAGGGCTTCCAAATTATAATATTTAGATTGGATACATTATTTTTTGAAGCTCTCATATGGTTGAATGTGTACTACCACAAAATAGAAATGGGAAGTCCAATTAATCTTATATTTATATATATATATATTTATTCTACAGTTAAAAAATCTTGATAGATAATTTCAAGTCAAGTCACTCCCTATTTTTATGATATGAAAATCTTTGAAAAATACAATACAAAATAGGTACTTTTTTGATTCTCTTTACAGCTCTGAGTGGGCTCAATTAATTATCCATATCAATTATTTTCACTTCTCTATTCTTATTGGCTTCAGCTACATATCCCTATCGGTATTGTAATTTTAATTGTGGTTGAGTTAGTGTTGTCTTGGGTGTATGCAGTCGAATGACATGAGGAACTAGATTAGCATAGTAGATCAGGTTGTTGAGGAATATTGACATTGGAACAACATGGGGAAGGTTGGAAAGAATGCAGTAGCTGATTAGGGAACAAGGTTCAACCTCAGTGTTTCTCTATCATCACATTACGTTTTTTGAAGTGATAATATGCATGATACCGAGGTGATATAATTAAACTATAATGTTGGAGTACCATTACTAGTGGTATACCAATTTTCATGAAGAATATATAATATAAATTTTGAGAGATATGAGTTATTCATTTTGGATCAGATGAATTGAAAAATAGGAGTAGTTTTAGGTTTTAAGGAATGATTTCTTGGTCATGAGTACATTTAATTGTGGTCATTGGTTAGGTGTGAAAGGAAAACTTACAGCTGGTGATGGGACATGATCAAATCTAAATCTATGTATACCCATACTAACCTACTAGATTGTGGTTGATGTAGAGGAATGGATAGTTTATGAAACCTCTTAGGATGGTAAGTCATGCATGATTCAGTAAATAATTCCTATCACTTGGTGGATCCAAATCTATGTAAAATGTTGGGAGATATCGGCATGGGCACCGGTATAGTTGGTGGTGTTTGGCACTTGAATCCATGTCATGGGTGTTTCATAGTTAATATTATTAGTTTAGTGGTGATCCTACACACCTATATAGTTTGGTGTAATGATGTTTTAAATGATTAAAATGAAGGGTAGCATCCCAATTAGTATAAAATAGACCAATATATGGATCTTTGTTTTTCATTTTCCCAGAGGATGTGTTATTTATTTTTTAAATTTTGGAATCTTATAATTATTCTTTGGTTTTATCATTAGATGTCAGATTGATCTACACACCCTAAAGAATCATAAAATTTAGTTCCTTGGGAGTTTAAAATGATGAATACTTGGATGATCCCATGTCTATAGCATCAATCATTTGGGATCATCATGATAAATATAGTGGTAGCTTCCATAAACCCTTTTTCTCTTTAATATCTACAATTTCATTAGCTCTCATTTTAACTAGGTTGCTAGTGTGTGAATATAAAGACAACTACATCTATTTTTTGGATAGTATATGTGGTTTAATATTTTTTTAGTGATCAGGTTTCATGTGTTTCATGTGATAATTGGTACACTATACTCAAGAATATGTTGTTATTTCTAATCGATAGTGAATTTTGGAAAGTTTCATCATGCTGCCTTGGGAGAAACATCATGGCACTACAGTTTCGTAGACGCTCCTCAGTTCATCCTCTTTTTCCCAATATACTGACGGGTAGGTCTGGGGTAACTGTAACTACATTAATAAACTATTGACAATGGGGTTCCATATCCATATTTGTTTTTTTAATTTAAGTATTGGGGTGATCTACGCAAACACATTAGGTCAATAGAGAATATTTTAGTGGTGGCTTTCCGAAACATGGACGATTCAATAGTTATAGGACTCGAACTCTCTTTTTTTAAATATTGGTTTTGGTTGGAAGATATGTTCTATGATCACTTCCTAGCCTCATTTCAATGCATGTTTTTCATGATATATTTTATATTTTTCTTGGTTATCCACCGAAAATATGTTTTCTGAGGATTATACTAAGCACGTTGACATTGGAATAGAATTGAGATGTGAATCAAGCATTAGGTAGCATTAACGAATGGATATTCCATTGAAGTGGTAGGTTCCACGGAATTATGAGTCGATCAAGGTCCAAATCCACTCAGAATAACCCTAATTACTATGGGGTTATAACAGGAAATAATGGAACTGGGTTCATAGGGGAATCCAAAACCAAGGGAAGAAATAAAAGGAGGAATGAAGAAAGAAAGAGGGTATGAAATGCTTCAAAATAACATGGAAATCAGAAATTAATGATAATGAATCAAGAGGAGGTAGATTATGGATCTCCTCTATGGATACAAATGGTCATCCAATGTTAATGTGGATGAATAGTGTTGAAATTACATTAAATTCGATGATTGAACTTTTTTAAATTTAAAAATATTAAAATCATAGAAATGGGGGATGTTTTGGGATCCCTGTTTTCCAAACACTGTACAGGACACTGACTAGGCTATTCCCCCTTGCACGATTCACCCTAGATACTATATATATGGAAATAACATGATCCAGTGATTCCATTTGGCACTTTGAAAACCCATATCCACAAGAGATTCTTGATTCAGGGTTTACTAAATTATGTATAAGTCATGACCCACACCCCCAATACATTATGGAACCCGAATGGTTTCTCCTTGGAGTCATAGAGTTTGGAATTAACCTTAAACTTCCTTTTTTGAAAAACCATACATATTTCCAAATTTAATGAAAAGGATCCATGTGAGGGGAGGTCATACTGTTTCCCTCAAACCATGCACCTTAACCATGCAGAGAATGAAACATCCCTACATTTAAATATTCTAGGGCATAACTCTACGGAATACCTATTTTATCCTCAAACCCAAAAAATAAAACAAAATTAACAACACCGTGATACTATCAGCCTCACAAAGGTATACTGAGTCAAAAAAAGATTGATATAAGTTTATTTTATATAAATTTGGACCAACCTGATAATGTAAAAGAACAATAAGTTTTTATTGATATTTGTTTGATGATTATGATAACACCCACTTATTGTAAATGTTTCATCACTCATGCCAATTTTTTTTAAATAATTAATATAACTAGAAGAAATAATGGTCGTGAGGGATAATATAGAGATCACCTCAATGTGAAACCCATCAAAATGGTATCTATAATGAGAAACCATGTGATTATTTCAAACTATCCATCACAAAATATGATTAAAAATGAGATCATATTCGAACTCCCAAACCCACTAGAGAAGAGGATGATAGATTCTCATGAAAGACTAATTGATAAGAAAATGGATGAGAAAAATAATATCTTATAGTTCAAAAATGTTGTAAAAATCACTAATGGAGTTTCCCTTAGGGAAATTAAATATTCTTTACATAGGAAAGATGTTTTCATTTATTTCCAAAATATCATAGGTAAATTAAATGTTTAGTTATTTTGAGGAAATAAGTTAGAAGTAAAAAAAATTAACCACTTATAATTCAATGTATTATGTGTGGAGTACCATCTCATTATCTATGTCAGTGCCCTAAACCAAGGATTTTGGAGGATAGTAGGCATACAAAACCTCTTATACCCAATCAGAATGGAGGAAACTATCAAAATGACTATCAATGAATAATATTGTGGTAATTGGTATTCAGTTACTCTCTATAACAATTAGTGGATGTATTCTATTTATTTCAACCTTATTTTATTTGGAATGTCTTCAATGTGCATATTATTTTAGGGAAATTATTTAGTGTAATTATTAATATATTTAAAAAAAATATTATGCAAATCATAAAATCCTCCAAAAAATTGATTTTATTTCTTAAATAGAGTGGTTATAATCACATTGACCCCATATTAATTTCTTGAATAGGGATTAACGCATTCTAAATCAACATTGATCATCTAGTAGTGCATGAACAATTATGAATAAAAATGAATCCTTTACATGGAACATAATACCTAGTTATAAGATACAATTCAAGGGGTTTTTTTGGGAGAATAAGCTTTTTATGATATTCCCTATGATATTGATAATCATAT
Organism: Viscum album; assembly: GCA_963277665.1. Taxonomy (NCBI): domain Eukaryota; kingdom Viridiplantae; phylum Streptophyta; class Magnoliopsida; order Santalales; family Viscaceae; genus Viscum; species Viscum album. The sequence goes on along the minus strand of OY728121.1, from coordinate 216,060,725 downwards.
CTCAATATAGATAATATATTTTGACTTGGAAATCATGTCACCGACCTTAAATATTCCTTCAAGTAAATGATAATTAAATCTTAATGACACAATTTATTTAATAGAGTTAAAACACAATGACTGAAGATTTAGAATACTTTAAAATATTTACACGTTTTTAATAACATATGTCAGGCTCTAAATCAAACATAAAAAAACAACAACATACAAAAAGAAAATATTAATGAAGTGACAACAAACATGAATATAGTATTCCATTAATTTTTATTATATTTAAAAATAAAATAAAAAATAGAAAATAATAATAATATGTATATTTAAAACTAATTCTAACCTGAATATCAATATATATACAGAAATGTATAAAATAATGTTCACATTAAATATCAACTCAACTAGAAAAACTATTAAACTAATAAAACCAATTTTATAAAATCTAATTTTAAACAATAAATTAAATATATTTATATTTATTTATGAATAAAACATTAACATAGTTTAACTATTAATCGTTATTAAAAGATAAGAAGTGTAGATATTATTCAAAAACTAATTTTTAGATAAATTTATTATTGATATATTTTTTTTTTTTAATTTTAATATTTTAATTTTTTTTACTTTAATTACAATAAATTAACATAATTTTTATATTTATCATGGTAATATTATATTTATACGAATTTTTTGGGATTTTTTTTAAACAATTAATTTTATTGTTTAATAGTAAAAAAATCAAGTTTATTAATGTCATCACTTTAATGAAGTTATTATATTATATAAACACATTGAAATTTTATACAACAGGTTCCTATTAATTAATAAATTTTAAATTATAATTAATCAATTTAATGTAGTAACTTACTTTTATGATCTTTTTCTCAACATTTGAAAAATTAGTTAGCGTTTTAATTAAGGAAAACAATTAAATGTTTTGTTAAATTCATTATAAAATGATGAAATAATGTTTTTGAATTATTTTATTTTTAAACAAATTCCATTTAAATATATAAATATCTTAATCCATTTTTATGAAATACATTGAAAATTATATCCTATTCATAAATCGTTTTTCTTAAAAAATAAATATCTTCAAAAAATGGGTTTTTGCATGTTACATTGGTTTTTGATAAAATTAATTTTCCATACAAATAGGATATTTATTTAATACATTTGATTTAATATTTATAATAATTGGTTATATATTATAAAATATTTTTCATTTTATTTTTTTATTAGTGAATAAATTACATATTTAAAAACTACTTACTGTGGTGAAAAATAAAATGGTGAAATTGAATAACGTAAAGGATAATGGAATAAAAATATTAAAAAAAATTTAATTTACGAATGAAGGAAATGTGACTTGAAATTATCATCCCTAAACTCTATTATTTATCTATTTTTAATGAACATGGTTTGAGAGTGACTTCCTATTATTTAATAGTTTTGGGTATTTATAAAAATTTCACTCTTTTCCACAAATAAAAGTGGTATTCCTCTCCACAATTCCATCACTATAAAACCCCTAATTTTTAGCCTAAAATCATCTCAAAAATATTTTAATCAAACTTATATAGATTAATTTGGTCTTTTAATTCTCCAAATACCACCCCTAAAAGGATTATTCACCTTTTTAATGGTGATAATCCAAGAAGTGAGGTATAAGTTTCTAAAAGTCAATTTATTTCTCTTTTTATTTATACACATTTATTCTTCATAAAATATGACATCACCATATTAAAAATAGAACATAAGTATCATTGTTATAATAGTATGTTATTATAATTAATTTATAATCATTTAATACCCACCCATTTTCAATTAAGAAAAACAAAATCATGAATCGTGTGTTATGCGTACTATCGCCTCCACAACGCCACATTTTATTTAAATTTCCTTAATCCCCTTAAAAAATAATCCTAATTGATAATTTAATATAAAATTATTAAATAAATGAGATATTTTATATTCTTAAATGACAAACCAGAACACTATTTCTACCTATTATATGGTAAATGAAATCGTCAACCATGTGTACGTGTAGACTACCACCTCTATGGGATGATTGATTTCAATTTTTAACTTCATCGTCATATTTCACGTATTTTCATGAGAATTTATTTAAAAGAAAAATATTATGTATATGATATCATTAAGGATATGTTCTAATAAATTGTATAACCTATCAATGATATGATCCATAAATGATTATCAGAAATTGAATCGATTAAATCTAGCATACAAAGAGAAAAATATTAGATTAAATTTATTTTAGATTTTCATATCATTTAATTATTTTTATAATTAATTTATAATTATGATATATCACACTAATATAAACTAATTAATATCATTATTATAATGTTTAAATTATATTACCATTGATTCACCTAGAAATCAGAGATAATCATAGTATTTTTTTTATATGGTTGGTTTGACCACCCGGTTGAGCAATGACATTAAATTATATCATGGATGTTGATGAAAAAATATTTTTTGGTATAATATGATAACAATTATTAAATAATTATTTTATTTTATTTTTGAAAATGATATAAAACTATTTAACTCATTAATTTTGAAACCTCCCTTCATAGGATGAAAATCACCGAAAAAATATTCATTGTCAATTTCACCATCATGGATAAAGATTAAAGTATTAATGAAATAAAATTTATACCTAAAAAATGTTTCTAATTAACCCATTACAGTAAAATTAATAAAAATTTAATGATGATGTTTTGAAATAATAATGAATAATGATTTTATCGAATGAAATTTCTACAAATAGACAAAACTATAAACACCATATGTGGGACAACTTGAAAATACTAACTAATATAAATGTATAAAATGACTATAAAGGTAAATTATGTATATTTCTATCTATGAATATTGTTCTAAAATTATATAATAATCTATTTATGTTCATTATATGTGGTTTGACCAAATTCTACTAAGTTGTGAAACAAGGAAATGGATTATTTTTCACAAATTTGAATCCCTTTAGACATGTTTATGTTATGAACCTTATTTCATTTTCAATGGTATAAATATTTTAAAAATTAAATTTTGTGTGAATACTCACTTATATTTGATTATATTCAATATTTTTATTCAAAATTTTCCTCTCATGGGGTTATGATTCAAATGTTACAAATGCTACAAGGGGTTTTCTTGACTCAAATCCATTCCCTGGGTCATAATCACTCTTTTTTTTAAAATAATATTTCTTGATTAATATATTATATCCTATAATTATTTTATGTTTTATTTCTAACAATTTTTTTGGAAATAATGATCCAAAACATAATTTTATTCTTTTAATATTCTTTTATTTTGTTAAAATACATTATGGTTAATAAAAATTCTTATTTCATTCAATATTTTTTCTTTTAGGTGCATGTTTCTGTTTCCCTGCAATGTTCTTATTTCCCATGTGGAAACTCAAAAGGTTTTTATCTCCAAAGATCCTATTATCCCCTTTATTAATCTTTAAAACGGGTTTTATCATCTTTTTAACTACATGGGTTTTCAGCAATGTTATTTCAAAATGATCAAATGGGTTTTCTATCCTTTCAAAATAACAGGTTTTATCGTCAAATCCAAATTTTATATGGATTATATTTATTTATTTTTAAAATATTCCATTATTAATGATTCTTTTTAATATTAAATGTTATCAAATCACTTTCACATTTCCATTTTTTTTCATTTTTACATTATTAATTATTCTTTTTAAAATTAAATCTTTTCAATGTAATTTCACACCCCCTTTTTGAAAACATCGTCTCTTTTAAAATCATCGTTATCAAATATTATTTTAAAGGTAACATTTTCAAAGTATTTTCTCCTATCCTTCTTTTAGAATTCTATATTTTCATGGAGATTTTATTGGGAATGATTTATAATAAGTTTTTTAAAATGTATTATCATTCCATTATAAAAAATATATATTTTTAATAGTAATTATAACTTAATATTTTATTAAATTTTTTAATTTTTTTTGTGAAATTTGTTTCATTTTAAATTTAATTTTTCTCCAAGGATTATCTTCAATGAAGTGGTGTTTTGACCATACTCTGAATGATATTATGTTATAAACCATTTTCTTATAATGATATTATGATGTCCTATGACTTCTTAAGTTCATGTTACATGATAATTTGAAAAACCGAGTTCCTTTTATGCGGCTTATTTAGGTTATGAACATGATTGATATTAAGTTCAAAAAATATGTAGAGATGACGGTCGTGGGGTCCTATTTTACCATCCAAAGGCTTTGTTTAAGATTATATCTCATGATATTGTTAGCAATAGACAGAATGATTTTGTTCACATAATAGTGGGAATGATGGGTTTTCTCACACTTTTTTGGTGTAGACATAATGATTTTGTTCACATATGCCTGGGAATAATGGGTTTTATCACACATGTTTTCTTATTCTTATGGCTTTTCCAGTTTTCTATTTTTTTTATCAAGTTATTCTAATTTTTCAAGATGATTTTTTTTCCATGAAATTACATGTGTTCATGGTCATTCCTTATTCTTAAATAATCTTAACTATTATATTATGCTCATATGTTTTCAGAGTAATGATGAATGTTTGATCCATGTCATATATTTTATTACTCAATAATGATATTTTGTTGATCTTATGTTTCTATACTAGGTTTTTTTATTATTATACATGGTCTTATGATCTTTTATCAAGATATTTATGACTTTCAGATATTATCCTTTAGGAATCTAATCTAACACTTTAGGGCAATCCTTCTTCCTTATTGAGCAGTTGAGATCACCCGTTTCATATGATTCCAATCCTTGGGTTATGAATTGTATTGTATCATGTGAGTTGTCTTGAATCTGACTAGAAGATCCTAGTTATGTATTACTTTTTTAATGTGATTTAAAATTATATGTTAACATAGTTAATCACTAAGATAATAAAACATTCAGCCATTGAGTTATGAAACAATTTGTGAGATATATTTTTTAAACCATTAGATTATTATATAATTTATTTTATTTAAATAATGGGTCAGTATATATATTCCAAAAAATAAATTCCATTTAAGGGGATATATTCCCAATGTATCACATAAGGGAATCCTCATATTCATAATTGTTTTGGAATTCTATTATTCCATATCTTTCAGAACACAACAATCCCAGAATCATCATGTTAAACTAAATGGAATGAATCCTAGTCGCACAACATTAATCTAAGCATCAATATTATTTCTACTTCATATTAAAAAATATGTTATTATATATTTATATGACCATAAACTATATCACGTGAAATATGTGGGATATGATTCATTTTTTACATAAAGATACAGAGGTCGCCTCATCGATGTTAGAACTAAATATCCATATATAACCTCTATTTTATGAGTATCCCCATTGGACTATAATCCCAACACAACAATATTTCTTAATCAAGTGATATTATCATTGAAATAATTCCCCCTCATGGAGGGATTTATTCCCTCCATGTATCATACTATGTTATTTATCTATCCATATAGATCATGAAACAAAAATTATATTTAGTAAGCTATATTCCATATAGCCAACCCCACTCAACTTCATAGAGTCACATTCCCTCTGACGTTTCTGATAATGGGGTTCTCATGCGTAATCTTGGTGCCAACTGTAGATATGCACCTTTTACCACGAAGGTTAATTCCATATGAATTTAAAATAAATGAAATGGTTACTTTTCCCAAAAATGTAATATGTATGAGGTATCTAGTTTAACGGAACCCAAAATCTAGATTCTAATTCCCTTCATAATATTATATAGGGAGCCTATTTAATGTCCACAAACACAACATTAAAGACAACCCTTCTATATGGTGACATTAAATTCTACAGTGTATTCTAATGAAGATATAGACTAAAATATAAACTCCATCACCTTATGGGGGTGGAGAGAGAGAACCTTTAATACATATAGGGTTTTTTCTTATGCATTCTCACCCATGATTAATCAACCATCATTCAAGAAGGGGAGATGTACAATTGTTAACATTACCAAGTAATATTCTTTAAACCATCTTAAACCTGTAAGAGGGTCCCAATGTAAGAAATAACCCCCCAACCCATGGTATAGTGGAGCATGAGCTCCCATACTCTCGATTTGATTCTTTGTCATATAGTTCCTCATTTGTCTCGGTAACCACATAACTATGTAATATCAGATAGTATGATGAATATAATCCATAAAAAATACATTTATATGGTAGAAACATCCTTACTTATTATATTTCATCACATTGAATCGTGACTATAATTTATAGTTGTGTTATTTCATTATTAATATGCTTATTTTGGGTTTTGAAACTTATATAAATATTTTAGTGAATAATGGTGTTCTAATAAATGGGTAATGGAATTGGTCACCTAAAAAAATATGGTGTTATTATTTTCACTATGATTGATAAGGGTAATTATTCTATACATGATCTAAGGGTATGGATAGTAGATGAATAATTTTCCTTTACCTTGAATATTTTTTGTCTTTGATATGGAATGATTTAATCTAAAAAAATAAATTTTCATTAATAAATTAATTAATTTAAGAGGTTAAAAAATATAAATCCTCTTGTGATTATGAGAATATTGTAATATAGTTAGAAATACATAATGTGTTTTCCTATGATTTATGAATGTTTTTATATAAGTATGTATTGATAAATCTTTCCATAGTTACTAATTCTGTTATGAAAGGCTTTGTATAGAGATTACAACTGTTTGCATCCCCTAGATTTAATGCTCACAAATCATGCTTAATTGTGTTGTTATTTAGTTACATCTTGTTTAACCATGTTTACATTAGAAAAAAACATATTTTGTTAGTGCTTACATCATAAGATAGATAAATTTAATTTGGATAAGTATAAGTCACAAATAATTATAAGTCACTGATAAAAATAAGTCATTGATACCTGACCCATCGATAGATCGACCTACTGACCGAGTGACTGACCAATACTCAGAATTTTTGCAAATAATATGTAACCGATAGCGAAGTTACTGACACATTACCTACCAACAGTGTAACTACTGATATAGTGATATACCGATAGACCGACCTACCGACAGTCTGAGACACTGATTGACTATGACATTGACTATTTGAGACACCGAAAAACTGGCCTACTAACCCCGAGACACCATCATTCCTTAAATTTATTTTTAAATTAAAAATTACTTCTAAAGCTCATAATTATGAAACTTAGAACTATTTACTATATTAATGAGTTTTTTTAGACAACATTTAATTGATTTTAGACACCCAGTGATGTATGAGGTACCAGGGAACATGCTACTTGTTTTCTATACTACAAAAATGGAATATCTAGATCATTTAGAAAAATGAAGCCATTTGAGAAAATATACTAAGCTACACTGGAACCATATAACAACAGAAGAACTAGAAATGGTTAAAAACAATAAATGTGTTTCGAATCCTAATCAAAAAAATTCTTCCGCAGCAGTTGAAAAGTGGAAAACAATTCGAGAAAATATCTACCTCACTAAGAACAAAAGACTGAAGGATTCATGACCCTCTATTTCTATTTTAGTTTCCTAAAAGTCGACTCCAGCTTCACTTCAATCTATCTTCATGGAGTCTCAAAGCTTCAATTAAAAAAAAATATCTTTCTAATACCCTTATCATTATTTTCACTCTGCTTGTGTACATTTTTTTCAATACAAGTAGTGTGTGTCTCTAGGAAATATAAACACACAATATCTCCTATGGATAACTAGAGGATACATTGACATCATCAAACACCTATCATTTTACACCTTAAAATACCACAAAAAATTCTATAATAGGTCCTTGCATGGGATATATGTAATTTCCACTCCCATGAAAATCAGGGAAGCGGTCTAGTTGATATGTAAAGTCGTGTATGTTGTTGTGTACCCCAATCCAGGGTGTGGATCATGTTTATTTATATAAATTTCCTTGAGGAAGGTAATTTATATCTTGATAGAAATATTTCTCAACTAGAGACTAAACCTAATGTTTCAAAATCTGTTGTGTCTTCTAATGTTCTTTTTTCACTATTTTTTTAATCAGAAAATTGTACTTCACATTGATAGTTTATATTAGATATTTTTTATATTAGAATTTGGATTATTATTTTAATTTAAAAAGATAAATTAAAAATCCATATTGTTTTAACTAATAACTAATCACTCTTTATTAAATATTTCAAAAGTTAAATACTTTTATAAAATATCTACTTCAGTTAAGGGGGCCATATTTGTTTTTAAATCAAGGTATTTTTAAATATTTAATTTAGATATAAATTTTTATTGGAACTCAATTCACCCCCTTAAGTGTCCTACTCAAACCAACATATGGTATCGGATGTTTTAATTTCTCAATGTTTTTACATATTTTCAAACGTGATTTTAGTTGTGTTTTAATGATCTAGAAATTTCTGTCAACTCAAAATTTATAGTTCCTTACACACTTTAATTTTTTTAAGTAGACAACAGAAAGGAAGACGATACTACCAACAAACCTCCCTATTTCAATGAAACAATTTATGCCTAATGGAAAAAAAATTAAAACTCATTTAGAAAACATGTGTTTTAAGACTTGTTCTGATATAGTTGATTAGTATCAGATACTTGTAATTGCTAGAAACAAATGTGATGATGCCACTAAGGAAGCCTGTAATAATAACTGCAAACATATTAATTATTTATATTGTTCTTTATGTGGTAATGAATTTAATTTTATTTCTTCATGTAAAATAATCTATGTAATTTGGGATATTTACCTGTTTCATATGAAGAAACCACTAATGTATAAGAAATGAGACTTAACAAATATACCATTAAATATGATAACATTAAATTAAATCATGATGGACCTATTTCTTAAATGTGTATCAGGTTTAATGAGATTGTGAATATAATGATTTCACTTTGAAAAAAATTACTACAATGGAACAAATCATGAGGATCTTAAGATGTCTTCCTCAAAGGGGGAGATGGACATCCGTATCCATTAAGGAATAGTGTGACCTCGATTCAGTACCTATAAAAGAGATTATACGTAATTTGATGATGTATGAATAAGAACATAAGGTTAATAGAGGTGAATATGATGAACCAAATATAATGTTAGTCATTTTCAAGATCATTACTTCGAAATATAATGAAAAAGGTATAATGAGAGTTCCTGGTGAAATTTTCAGCAATGAAGAATCACCAAGTGATAGCAATGAGGAAATAGATCAGCTATCTAAAAGATTGAAAATGTTTTATTGGTAGAATAATTTTTATTATAAAGCCTAGTTAAAAAGGAATGTATGAAAACATGGGAATCTAGAAAAAGGATTTGAAAAATGTGATAACATAAATGAAATAGTATATTATGAATGCAAGATAAGAGGACATGTAAAATATTACTGCCTAAAATTAACGTACAAAAAGAAGTATGAGGAAAAAGTTTAATGTAAAAAATGGAAATTAAGGCCATATAGAGTGATTTTGAGGATAGTTCCAATAAATCAGAATCATCACATGATGGGAAGGGAGAAAAATCCATCATTTTATTTATGAAAAACACATCCGGGGTGACACTAGAATATCCTATATAGAATTATTATTATTCTAAAGATGAATCTGATTCTAAACATATGAAAAATGAAGAGATTATTGAATAATATAAAATTAATGAGGATATATTAAAAAAATGAAGGATAAATATAATTATTTCAAAAGGGCACATTCTCTTTCATTTTATGTTATGTCCAAACTTACTATTGAAAAGGAAAATAATGCTCAGTTTCCCAATGAGAATAATTAACATAATCTATATAATGAGAAATTAAAGAATGATTTAGAGAATTTTACAAATTATTAAAATACTCTAACTCAAATTTATGGTAAGAATGTTTCTCTAAAATACACTAATGGTATATGTTATCAACCAGGGTAATGAAATTTTATTAAAAAAATTGTATCAATATCTAGAGAAATTGGTTTTGTGCCTAGAATTTAAAAATATAATGGATGTTCCAACATTGGAAGTGTCTTTATTGCTTATAGTTTCTCTATATATAAAATAAAATATTATTTTATGACTTTATACACTTCCTGTAAGAACCCCATGAAATAAATGTGGGTTCAAAAATCATTAATCACTAATCTTACAAGACCGCATAAAATCATGGTACAACAGTCTTTTATTGTTTGATTTATTTTCTTATGAAAGTTCTTTGAAAAGTTCATACAAGAGCTTATGGTACATGGATAGTGGGAAATCAAGACATACAAAAGGGGACTATTAAATATTCCAGAACCTTATCAAGATTGATGGGGGGAATGCCACCTTTAGTGACAATAAAAAAGGGGAAAAATGGTCTCAGTCAAATCACTAACACTAATTCAATTTTAATTTCTAAAAATATTTTTTGATGGTCTTATGTATAATCTACTTAGTATATAATAGTTACATGATAATGGATTTCATTTTCAATTTGAAAATTATTCTTGTAATGCTTTCAAATTTAAAAATGAATTAATATTTACTGTGTTTAGAAATGAAATTGTATATATTTCTAACCTAGATTTTCTACTTTCTCAAAAAATATCCTACTTAAGTTACTTTCAAAAAAAATCTTGGCTCTATCATAGGATAATAGAACACTGTAACATTCAATAACATTGAAAGATAACTATATAAGGTTATTCAAGGATCAACTTATGCATGAGTTTCCAAATGATAAATTCAATAATCCTTTTGATAAAGGAAAAAACCATAAAGTATCATTCAAACCAAAGAAAGAAGTTTCAACTTGTCAACCTATTGAGTTGGTTCACAATGTTTTTTTGGGAATTCTAGAGTTTCAAGTTTAAATGGGAAGAAATATGGCTATGTTTTAGTAGTTTTTTTCGTAGTATACATTGACTTTATTTTTAGCTCACAAAAGTGATGCTTTCACTTTTTTTACCTAGCATGCTTGGTCAGTAGAAATCATAAGTGCTCATAGAATCAAAACCTTAAGAAGCTTCCATGGATGTGGTTTCAAAATCCCAAATTTGGACCTTTTTTCTCATAGAATGGTTGAAGCAAAAAATTATCAACTCCAAGGACTCCCAAACATAATGGAGTTGTAACAATGAGATGTAAAAACATACAATAGATAGCCCAAACTATGTTTAGTGAATATTATCTACCTATTTATTTTTGGGAAGAATCTATGAATACATCCTGTTACATAATCAATATAGTTTTAATTCTACTTATAATTAATAAAACACCCTATGAGTTGTGTAATAATAGGAAGAAATAGGTTAATTAAATTAAATTTTTCGATTGAAAATTCTATATCCATAATGAAAAATATAATATTGAAAAATTTTCATCCTATAGCGATGAAGAAATTTTCCTTGTTCATTCAACCTCTAAAATTTTTTATAGAGTCTTTAATAAAAGAACCAAGTGTGTGGAAGAATTTGTACATATCAAATTTTATGAAATAGATACACACATACCTAAAACCTCCCTATAAATTATTTAGGATGATTTACCTAATCACGACATGAATTATAAACACTCTCACTCTACTGTAAAGCATGCATCAAAATCATATTGTTCTGGAAAATTTCTAGATTCTGATCATAAGGAAAACATACCTATAGAATAACCTAAAATAACTATCCCATATTTTTTATAGATCTATTAGAACCCAAAAAACCGAGATACTGTAGTTGGAGACATAGATAAGGGGATAGAGACTAATGCTTCTCTAAAAAAACATGTTGAAAATAAAGCCTTTTTTTACATCATGAACCTAAAAATATCGATGATGCAATTAGTGATGATTTTTGGATGATGGATATGAAAGAATAACTGAATCAGTTTAAAGGAAATAAGTTTGGAAACATGTTGTTTGACCCAAATAGACATTAACTATAGATGCTATATAGGTGTTTAGAAACAAAGTGGATGACACTAGAACTACAGTAATAAGTAAGGCTAGATTCTTTGTTCAAGGTTATAATGAATAAGAAGGAATTGACTACGAATTAACATTTTCACCTATTTCCAAGTTTGAATCCATTAAAAAATGCTTTCTTATGCAACAAAACTTAATTTCAATCATTATCAAATGGATGTTTAAAGTGTATTCCTAAATAGGTATATAGTTGAAGTAATTTTTGTTGAACAACCCCTCGATAATACAAATTCTCAATTACCAAATCATGTTTTCAAACTAAAAAACACATTCTATTGATTAAAACAAGCCCCATGATCTTGGTATGACATGTGTAGAACTTTTCTTATTTCTATATGTTTTATAAAAGGGATTTTTGATCCAACCCTATTAATTATAAAATTTTAAAATATTTTTTAGTTGTTAAAATATATTTTTATGATATTATTTTTGGATATTATTTTTGCAAAGATAATTTCAAATGAGTTTAATGGGTGAACTATAATTCTTTCTTGGATTTTATATATTACAATATAATGATGGAATTATTTGAAACCAAAGGAAATATACTAAATACCTTTTAAATTTTATTAATATAGATAGAACTAAAAGTTGTGATACTTCTATGCGTACAACCTATAAATTGGACCTTGGTGAAGATGGAAAATCTGTGGATCAAACCCACTATAGAGGTATGATTGGATGTTTCTTTACTTGACTACTAGTAGACATGATATTATGTTTAGTGTGTGTATGTGCTCCCATTTTCAAGAAAAACCTAAAGAGTCACACCTTATTTTTTTTAAAAGAATTTTCAAAATCCCCAAGTATACTGTCAACTTAGGATTCTTCTATCCTAGAGGACAACCATTTGACTTAGTTAGTTATTATGATGGTGAGTTTGGTGGTTTCGTGTTTTATAGAAGAAGAACATATAGAACATGTCACTTTTTGGGAAACAATCTAGTTTCATGTTGTAGTATGAAATATAATTCCTTTTCATTATCTACTACGGAAGTAGGATACAAAGATGCTGGTAGTTATTGTGATCATATTTTGTGGATGTATCACAAATTACTAGATTATGGATACTAATTTAGAAATTTATTTATAAAATGTGACAATACAAATATAATTTTAATTTCCATGAATATTTTTTCTACTTCTAGAACAAATAATAATGTTGTTAGACATTAATTTTTGAGATATCATTACCAGAAATGTGATATAACTCTTGGATTCATTTTCATTGATGATCATGTTGATGACATTTTTACTATGCCATTACATTCGGAAGGAATGAGTTACAGTGGACATGAGTTAGAAACGATCAAATATTGATGTCTCATTGATGATGTCTCACTGATAGGTCTCACTGATAGGTCTCATCGATAGGATGTCATGACCCATCCTTGGGGATCTTGCTTCACTGCGGAGGCTTAAAATCACTGTTGTGGTACCATTTCATTGTCTCCCATCAATCCGCGCACAAAAGACAATCTACGGAGGGTCTGTTCTTGTTCGTTATCCCATGCCCTTCGTGTTAGAGGTTTTAAATCCAGATCAAACTCAAATCCAATCCTGAAAATTAACCCCACATCCATCCCGCCTGAATGAGCAATCCACAGATAAATCGGGAAGAGGTTGGTCCGCGCTTGTCGTTCTTTCCTAAAAAAGGTGAAGATAAAATCAATATAATTCCCCTACCTCGAGAAAGGTCTGCGGCAGTTGAGCATCATGGATGATGGTATCGTGAAAGGGAGGACGTTGGCGCGTTGACGTCGTCGTAAGGTAAGAGATGAAGGTGACGATTGTCGTTGGCATTCATCATTTCCACAAAGGCCTTCGATCTTGGCTCGAGCATCGTTCGTTGGAGATCTGCCGGAAGCAGAACCATTCTTCATGAAGGGTGGTTTTCTTCAATGAAGGATGAAATATCTTCCTCTTTCACAAGGGATCTCTCTCATAACAATTCACTCAACCCAACAAGTGTCAATCCAAATTAAAATAAGGCTACTCCTTATTTTAATTACACTTGACAAACATTCAAAAATTAAATCACTTAATTAAATAATTTAAGAGTTTGAAGGCATTAAATATCTTGTGTTGGAAAACATTAAAAGATGAGAGAGAGATGGAAAGTGGAGAGTCTCAACTCCATTAAATGAGTGGAGTTGTCATGTATTAAACAAGGGGTGAGTTATGGGGAGTTTAGTGAGTTAAGGGGGAGGTGAGGAGTTAGGGTCTCATGTAGGCCCCACCCCTAACTCCCCTTGGGATAAAAATAACCACCTTCCTTGAATAATATTTGTACACATCAAATTTTATTTATTTAATTTTTATCCCCAATTATTAAACCCCATCCCACTCGAAACGCAACTAAGACATAGGTCCCTTAAGAAACTACTGGTTCTGCGAGTTCATCGGTGCCCTCAGATTTCAATTATGAGCACCTGTTCAAAAGTTAGAAAAACCCGCTCGTTCGTTCACTGAACGTACCCAAGCTAGACTTCAAAAATTGATTCCGGGCACACAGGGCCTCGGAATTAGGTGCCGTCAGAAGCCACATGCTCAACAAATTCCAAAGAATTAATAAAAAATTACTTTGAAATTTCTGGGTCTTTATATTACTCTCACCTCAGGTATTTACATCCTCTTAAAGCTTCATCACACACTAGGGAAAACTAAAGTGCTACTGAGCATGCATTTGAGCCTTCCGCTCCCATGTGATCTCTTGAAGGTTCCCATGCTGCCAGTGAAAGAGAACCTGAGGAATAGACTGTCCACGTAGGACTTACTACTGTTGATCCTAGAACTCCACTGGAACCTCTGTGAATGTTTCCCTGTCCTTGATGTCCATCTCCCTGTGGTCGATGATGTGTGATGGGTCATGCACGTATCTCCTTAGCTGAGATACGTGCATCACATCGTGCACCTGATGAAACTGAGGTGGAAGGGTCAAGTGGTAAACCACCTCGCCTACCCTACTGAGGACCTAGAAAGGTCCGTTGAACCTCGGAGATAACTTGCCGCCTCGGCCACATCTCCGTAGATCACGTTGTGGTGAGATCCGTAAGAAAACATGGTCGCCATCCAAGAACTACATTTGTCTCTGTCTCCTATCAACAAAGGATTTCTACCTACTCTGTGCAGTTTTCATCTACTCCTGGATGATTTGCACCTTATCCGGTAGCCTTAAAATGAGCGCACTGGTAAACCTCTACCTCAGCTCCTGAAAAGATCAGCTGACATATAACTGACCACACGAAGGGTTTTTCCCTTATTTTCCAGAGATAAAATTGGTGCAACATCTCTGGAGAAGTCTGGATCAAATCTAGGTATGTCCGACTCATGAATGATTGATGGCACCCACTTATGCATGATTCTATCTAGTGCTGCCTGGGGTTTCCTTTTCGCCGACCATGGAAAACCCATCCCAACGTTGTAGGTAAAACACAACCTTTCTTCCAAATACAGTCAATCTGTATATGATATGTGGTTGCCTAGTCCACACCCAAACTAAAGTCGTAAGGCCTCGACCCTACCACCAAGAGGTTACAACCGAAACTCTCACCTCAAGGGTCTGATAACACTGTCGGCATAATCGTGATTATCGAGTCTCCTCCCAAAGGTATCTCCAGACGTGAGGGTCAAGTCAATAGCTTAACTGAAAACTCTAGGTCCGTGACAAGATTTGTGGAAGGCATGGATGATTCGTACCAATGTCTGTTGTTACAGAAGCTAGTATTAGACACAGACCGTACCTAGAATCATTCATAGAGCCCTTGGGCCACACACCTTGACCGCATGCAGCTACTCTCTTCCTCTGGCCTCTTGGTCCCTGAGCCTGGAGGGGACTAGAAAGGCGGGTGGTTGTAACATTTTGAAATGTACACCACCTCATGCTGCTCCTATAGCTCTGCTTCCACTTCTGCAACTCTGCAGATTCATCTGTCCTTAACACTTCCTCTTCTTGAAACATTTTACACGCCCAAGTCTTTGAGACTGGCACCAGTTTCTAGCTTTCACACTGCTATCCTTTACTAGCTGTATCCACTCAGCCAAAGAATTTTCAACCACAAAGGTTCTCTCTAGTACCCTAACATAAGTAAGAATGCATAGAGGAAATGTGTTGGCTCAGATTTCCTGAAACAAACCTCACTCGGAAGTCCGAGCCCTAAAGCACTGATTGTATTGTTGTCATAAAGTACCAAGAATGATCAGTACGCCTCGATGACTACTCAGCTACTAACATGTCATCCTGTTGAAGCTATATAATCCCTAGAGAACTCTCAACCACCTCCTCAAGACAATCCTCAACTGCCTGTGAGTCGGGATCGCCTAGTAACCTGAGGGGTATCTGAAGGAAAAACACATGTAAGGTACTAATCCTACATGTGTCATCTACCGGTACTGCCGGTTGTAACAGCTGACCAACACGTAGTGATATCGATGGCACACTACCCAAAGGTACTATCTCAAGAATCAGTTCATGTACCGAAGCTTCATCACTATACGGACCAACCTCATGGTCACTCACTGGGAAAAACCAGTAGCTAAGATCACCATATGCTCTACTGGTGTCACAACTAGGTTGAAAACTCTAGAAATCGCCTCCATCCATTCCTCTGCTACCTGGGAATCTATCTCGCCTCGTAACCTCAGAGGCCTCTACTACTGGAACTCGAAAAACACGCTCTGTTAGCGTGCACCATCCACTAGTACGGCTGGCGGAATCTGCTGTCTAACGGGTGGTGGTGCTGCTAGTACACCACCTGAAGGTGCCAACATAGAAAGGGGCCCCTGCACCGGAGCCTCGTTGCTCGGTGGTCCGTCATCGAGTACTCTCTTGGAACTCCAACTGACTATCTACGTGGAGACATACTGAATAGATACGACATGGTCAAACTATTTTAACCTGGTGATCTGACCTGGTTTGACCTGACTTAAGGAAAAATTTTGGAAACAAACATGCAATCAGTGTTTTCATGCACTGGGTCGAAAATCACTAGTCATGGTCCTGGTGTATGGATACGTCAGCCACCACAGCAACACTGGACTCCCTGAACTGAAAACCACACACGGTACGCTTAACACTATTGCTTCACAGAATGAAAAAAAATATTAGAGTCATATGTTCTGTGGTAGAACAGACGTCCTCTAATACCAATTTGTCACGACCCGTCCTCAGGGCCCATGCCATGACTACCCCAAGCCCGCCTTCCATAGGACAGGGATTGGCGACTAGCACCAAAGGCATAAATCCCTATAACTGGGAAGACATTGCCTTTATAAAACATAAACACATCCAACCAGAGTACAAGAGGAAGTAATACACTAAGTACAAAAGATAATGCTGAAAAGTAAATGGGCCAGAATACAAACCCAACTGAAAAGTACATCTACAACTGAATGAAAGTACAATAAGAAAGACAAACAACTGGAAGATAGAAGCAACTCCTGGGTCATCCACCTAGGATCCTACCTGAAGGGTAGGTACAAATAGCCTTCTCAACTCTCTCGCCTGCCGACCTCCTCAGAGTACTGTCTCGCCATGAAGTCCAACTCCGGGTACTGACTCGTCGTGAGGTCCACCTCCAGGAACTGACTCGTACACTCGGTCTCTGTCAGCGCTTTCCATCGTCTAAATCCAACACAATGGGGTGCGGGCATAGCCCATGCAGGTCTGAGTATAACGATACTCAGTAGGGAACCCCAAGTCCCTCATGGTCTCACTAAATCCAACAAGGATAACCACAAATAAGGATCTCAATAGATAACCCTTACTTAGGTACAATCCCATACTTATACCTAAGTTATCAAGTAAACCATCTCAATCATAAGGAAACACAAAGGTTATGAAATCAACGGATAACCTCTACTTAGGTATATTCCCATACATATACCTAAGTTATCAAGTGACCCATCTCAATCATGAGGTAAACACAAAGGTCATTGACTAGGCTCAAACTAGGATTTTCATTATCGAAACCGCAAATGCTGGAGAACTCCTCCTCTTTCAAGTACATCGGCCATGTCATGACTCTGAGGTGCTACTCACTAACCTTAGACTGCTAAGGTACTCCTCCTATCGAGTATTGCGGGTCTACTGCCAAATACCGGGCGCTCTGTCTGCTGAGGGTCTGCCGCCAAATACCGGGTGCTCTCCCTAATTGCCTACAGAGGTATTCCTCCTGTCTAGTACCGCAGGTCAGTTTCCAACTACCGGGCACTCCGTCCCCCATGGTTCTGCCGCAAAATACCGAGCGCTCCGTCAACTAGGCTAACCAAATCACTACGAGTGGAATCGGTCAAGAAGTCGTTAGGTCTACAGCTAGTCGGCCTCTGCACTCTATACGTTCGTCTCCAGGAGGGTCCGCTCCATGAGCTACTGGTCGTTACTTCCAAGTTTCATGAAGTCTCACGTAGAAGTATCACAAAGGACCACCTCATCATAGGCGTCTCAACACAACAGACGGCGCGTCAATCGGACGCCCGGTCTGTGAGTTATTAGTCTTTTAGTCCCGAGGGCCCGGTTGGTTTCGTGTACGAACCAACCCGGCCGTATATCAACTGTACCCTGAACTCTCATGAGGTATTCTTAAAGGAACCTTTTCTCAACGTGATTACAAACGAACGAACGTCCAGTCTGAGAGTTATCGAATTTTTCGTTCCAGGGGCCCGGTGGGTTTATAAGCTAAACCGAACCGACCATACTCCAACTGCGTCCAAAACTCAAGTGGAGTATTCCAAAAGAACCATCTCATCAAGAGGAATCCAACATAGTCGACGTCACGTCAATCAGACGTCCGGTCCCCAAGTTATAAGCATTTCCGCTCCGAGGGCCAGGTTGGTTTCGTGTTTGAACCAACCCGCCCATACCCAAAGTTCACCAAAACCTTGAGTGTAATATACCCAAACAGCCGTCTTGATCCAAGGATCCCTACTCAACTGACGGGGCATCGATCAGAAGTCCATAGCCCAAGATATAGGCGTTTGAACGAACCTGATCCGAAAATAGGGGTTTGGGCCTGGTCCGACCCGGCCCAACACCCCCTGGTTCAACCCGAACCTGGTCGAACCGACTCGGGTCTGGATCTGGCCCGGACGGCGCGGTCCGGCCCGGGCGGCGTGGTTTGGCCCGGGCGGCGCGGTCCGGCCCGGGCGGCGCGGTCCGACCCGACCAGCGCGGCCCGGTCCGAAAGGCCCGCCCCAACCCGGCCGGGGAGGCTGGCTCAGCCAGTCGGCCGAGCGTGGGGAGGCGTGGCCTCCCCCCCCAGTTGGCGCGAAATTATGTCGCGACCCTCGGAATCCGGAACAGCTTAACCATTCCAGTTTTGATCCGTCACCGCCGCTCTTCCTCGACGGTCTTCTCCGGCGGCGTGCTGCCGCCGCTGGTCGTCTGCGCCGCCGCGCCGGCGGGGCGCGCCGCCGCCGCTTTCTGCGGACCACCGGATGCGCTCCGGTGGTCCGTTTCGCCCACTGATTGCATCTACGGCCTTCTCGGGACCTAAACTTCACTGTGGAGGCTTCAAATCACTATTGAGATCCCATTTCGTCGTATCCCATCAATCTGCGCACAACAAACAATCTACAGAGGTTTCATGCTTGTTCGTTAGCTCGTGCCCTTCGCGTTAGAGGTTTTCCATCTAGATCAAACTCAAATCCAATCCCGAAAATTAACCCCCCGTCCAACATGCATGAACGAGAGATCCGCGGATCAACCGGGCAGAGGTTGGTCCGTGCTCGTCATTCTTTCCTCAAAAAGGTGAAGATAAAATCAATATAATTCCCCTACCCCGAGAAA
The DNA here is from genome assembly GCA_963277665.1 of Viscum album. Lineage (NCBI taxonomy): Eukaryota > Viridiplantae > Streptophyta > Magnoliopsida > Santalales > Viscaceae > Viscum > Viscum album. The sequence continues at coordinate 216,040,939 of OY728121.1, read as the reverse complement.
GGTCCGCGGTAACCAAGCATTGTGGATGACGGTATCACGAAAGGGCGGATGCCAGCTCCTTGACATCGTCGCAAGGTAAGAGATGAAGGTGAAGATGGTCATTGGCGTTCGTCGTTTCCGCAAAGGCCTTTGATCCCGGCTTGAGCGTCGTTCATTGGAGATCTTCCAGAAGGAGAACCGTTCTTCGTGAAGGGTGGTGTTCTTCAACGAAGGAGGAACTCTGTTCCTCTTTCACAAGGGATCTCACTCATAACAATTCCCTCAACAGAACAAGTGTCAACCCAAAATAAAATAAGGATACTCCTTATTTTAATTACACTTTCCAAACATTCAAAAATTAAATCCCTTAATTAAATAATTTAAGAGTTTGAAATCATTAAATATCATGTGCTGGAAAACATTAAAAGATGAGAGAGAGAGATGGAAAGTGGAGAGGCTCCACTCCATTAAATGAGTGGAGTTGTCATGTATTAAAAAAGGGGTGAGTTATGGGGAGTTTAGGGAGTTGAGGGGGAGGTGAGGAGTTAGGGTCTCATGTGGGACCCACCCCTAACTCCCCTTGGGAGAAAAATAAACTCCTTCCTTGAATAAAATTTGTACACAACAAATTTTATTTATTTAATTTTATTCCCCAATTATTAAACCTCAACCCGCTTGAAACGCAACTACGGCATAGGTCCCCTTAAGCAATTACAGGCGCTGCGAGTTCATCGGTGCCCTTAGATTTCAATTCCGAGCACCGGTTCAAAAGTTATAAAAACCCTCTCGTTCATTGACTGAACGTTCCCGAGCTAATCTTCGGAAATTGATTCCAAGAACACCAGGCCTCGGAATACGGTGTCGTCAGAAGCCACAGACTTGTAAAATTTTAAAGAATTACGAAAAAAATTTCCATGAAATTTCCTTGTCTTTACATAGGTCCTCCAATAAGACTCACTGATAGGACTCACCGATAGAACTCACCAATTGAAGTCACCAATGTGTCTCACCAATACACATTATCATTTATCTATCTAGAAGTTAAACCATCGCTTTCTTAATTAATACATTTTTTTAACATGGGTTCCTTATTTTATTGTACTAAATCCCTAAATGATAAAATTAAGGTCTATCCAACACTTTTTCTCACTATTACACTCATACTTTCAGACTCTTACCTTTGAACCTTTTTATTTAGAACTGCAACCATTATTCCTCAAACCAAAACCATTGAATCTCACCCATGGAATCATTTATATATGTTTTTGAGAGATCTGTGGATGAGTCACATCCATCTATGGGGAAAATTGGTGAATCTAGTCAACCAATACTAAAACCTATTCATCTAGAACTTGCAAACAATATCATCACTCCTAATAATTATGTTCACTCGTAATGGATGTTGATGAGAATGTCTCTCTTGTTAAATGTGTTTCAAATTCAAGGCTGGTTGGAGTGGTTATCCAAAACTGATAGTCCATTTTATCCAAGGCTAGTGCATGAGTTCTATCTATATATGTAATTCCATCTTGAAGGCTCAGATATTTTTTTGTTTAAGTCTATTGTAAATGGAAGATTAATTTTTTAATCCAATTAGAGTGAAGAATTATAGATTGTACCCCATGAGGGTGTATGTGATGGTCATCAGGGATGTGAACCTCTACCCAGTGAAATATTCAATTTTGAGGAAGCATTAGACGTGCTTACTATAAATGGATACCATAGAAGGCATGTTGTAATAGATTTGAATGGTGAGTGCACGATTCTTTTCAAATTTATCCAACATCAGTTATTTCATAGAAAATGGGACATTTCCTCCCTAAAGTATCATTATATATTTTTTATCTATTGAAGGAGGTATATAAGTTTAACCTGTTGATATTTTTGTTGGTACATATAATTAAAATGATCATACACTACTGAAAAACAAATTCATTATTTTATCCCAAGGGAATTTCATCTATACTGAATGATAATGGTTTGTTAAATGAGGGTGAATAAATAGTGATAGAATGTGATAAGTATTGTTTGAGTTAATCTTTCCATAAGTTGATGAACATATATTGGAACCCCCAGAAGAAGATTTGGGTTGAAAATAATGACAAACTATATAATGATTTTAGTCCTTTTGAGCACCCAATAAGGATAAGGAACCCTATAAATGCCGGTCTTGGAATAAATGAAGAAGGTGTGTATTCAGATGAGGAATATGGAAATGTGGTAGATAAAGGAGTATAATCTCCTATTGTTGATAGAAGTGACCCATATATTGATTAATGTACCAAATGGATGACCTATGGACTTGCTAGTCCTCCTAGGACACTACCCTCAAAAGAAATACTTCTAGATGATGATGTTGATGAGGATACTGATGATTTAGAGAATGTTGAGTATGATATCATATCAGGTAGTGATGAGGTGCCAAATAGCGATGAAGAAGAAAGTGGAAGTTATACAGAAGATGATGATGATGATGATAGATATGAGGAAGAAAATGAAGAAGAATATGATTAATTTGATAAGGACGATGCATACAATTCATGTGATAGGTAAGAAGAAGGATGTGATGAATTAGATGGTGGAATAAACCATTTTGGTGATCATCAATGTATGGGAGAAGAACTGGATGGTATTGCTTTAGTGGAAGAGGAACCAGTTGTGTAATCCCATGAAGCTCTTAAATCACATGTGGATGAGGAAAGAGCAAATGATGTTCATGTGAATGATGATGTTCATTATGAAGGAGAAGTTTCAGTGGATATATTTCAAGAGTAGGTTTATGCTAAATAGAGAGTATTTGTTGAGGGGGGAGCGATAAGAAAAGTGAGTGAATGTTGATGTAAATTATCCTACTGATGATTTAGTTGTTCTTTTTTGGAGAAATGATCCATGGTATGCCACTTTGGGTTTGGAGTACTCTAACTCAGAGGATTGGATTCCTACTCCTACTCCGGATCTAGTAGTTGTACCGGAACCTATAGAGTATGTAACTAAGGCTGGTCTAAATTCGTTTAAGGAAGAGTTGTTTATTATTAATATATATACGTATTCACACTAACCCCCTCATATTTTAAGTCTTGATGAACTTGATATAACTATGTTAACAGGAAGGGTGGTTTCTCAGGTTGAACCTCAGTAGATCTCACTATTGGAAGAAATTGTCACAGATAATCTAAAGATGCATAATGAACTGGATGGTTTCATCCATTAATTTCCAAAACATTGAATATAGAGAATCTTTAGAGAAGGTTCTAAAAGCCCTTGGAGACACCACTTATGAGTCTTTTATGAATTCCACTCCATCATCCCCATCCCAAGATGTGAATCAATTGAAAACAATAGTTCAAGATATAATTCAAGTTGCATGAACCATGGATACTCTTTCTGATCAGTCTCCAAATGTTTACATGATCATAACTATAAAAATAGAAGAGATTCATACTACGATTGGTGGAACATAGCAAGAAATCCTAAAATTTTTTTACAGAACAATGATCATATATATGACATGGTAAGATTTCTCCAAAAAAGGCCCCACTAATTCTAAGTAAGGGATAACCAATAAAGTAGACTTCTACTTTTAGAGGGTTTGTACAATGCATCAGTTGGATAGTCATTATATGTATTTGGATGAAAATTTTAGACTACCTCTAGTCACTCAATCCATCAACGGTCAATTTAAGAAGCTTAAGGATTCCACTCCTACCCTTCAGAAGATTATGGAGAATAAATATGATTTTGAAGAGGCTATGGATTATGTTGATTAGATCATCAAGGACTTCATCAATCTAATGAAACCTTACCTGCATCATGAGAAAACTTCAATAGTTTCTCTAGTGTCTTATCCTATATGACCCGTCATCCACCCTTCTACTTCTTCATTTTCCTCTTTAAAACATTTTTCCATGACTCATGCTCAATATCTAAGCCAGATCATACCAGTCATTCAACATGAGCTTATATGACCTCGTCATTCTTCTAGCATGAGCCTTTCTCCTTCTATTTTTATAGGAGTTCCTTTCCCATCCTTTAGTTTCATTTTGATACCCCCAACCACTACTTATGAGCCTCCTAAATCTACAACCTCTTCTTCTTCAAAGGTGATGGAAGCGGTGGACTCTTATTTGGAGTAGACATGATTGGATGACTCTTTGATAGGGATTTATTGTAATATATTGATTACCACATGCACTATTTGAATAAATAAATATTTTCTATGTTTTCATATCATTATCTATAATTTATTTTAATTATTTGTTTCATTTTTGATAATCCCAAAAGAGGAAAATGCGTATTGAATGTGTTTTTGTATGGCATACATCTTAGGGGGCCATATTATTAAAAATGAGAATAAGATTAAAAAAGGTTATCAGATTACAATGAATGCTTACAAAGTGATCTGTATAATATTTGTGTTTAACATAAAATTTCATCTCTTATGATCTGTATAATATATTAATAAGACCTTATATTTTTCATCAAAATTAAACTACTGTGGCATATAATTAAATGATTTGTGATCATAAAAAAGGGGGATATTGTAATCCTTCTCTTGTTTAAATGCTAAAAAATCATGCATAATTATGTATTATTAAGATACATATTATTCAAACAAGTTTACATTTAATCATAACCTATTTTATTAGTGTTTAGATAATAATATAGGTTTAAAAAATTTGGATAAGTATAAGTCACTGATAATTATAAGTCACCAATAAAGATAATTTACTAATACCCAACCTACAGAGAGCTTGAACATCATACATAGTGTGTAATCGATACTCATAATTTTCACAAATTATAATCTTCCAATAGCTATGATACCGAAAAAATTACCTATAGACAGAGTACCTACCGAAAGAGTACCTACCGATAGAGTAACTATTTATAGAGTGATATACTGACAGACTGACCTACCGAAATTATGAGACACCATAAAACTGAGAAACCAAGAGTTTGAGACACTGAAAAACTAACCTACCAACCCTGAGACACTATCATGCCTTCCTTTTCCATTTAAATTAAAATTTACTTCCATCAGTTATATTTATGAAGCTTAGCACTGGTTATTATATTAATGAGCTTGTTAGTCTTTTGTAGACAACATTTAATGGATTTCAGAGACCATTACATGGTATGAGCTACCAGAGAACATGTTTCCTGTCTTATACACTATATAAAGGGAATATTTGGATCAACAAGAAAGTGAATGTGAATTGATAAAATATATTGAGCTTCACTTTCACCCTAGAAAAACACATGAACTACTAGCTATTAAAAACAAAAAGTGTGTTGTAAATCTTAATTGAAGAACTTCTGCATTAATAATTGAAGAGTTGAGAAGAACAGTTCAAAAAAATATCTAGATCACTAAGAATAAAAGAAAGAAGGCTTGAAAACCCTAGGTATTTTTGTCTGTTCCTAAAATTCGACACCATGTTCACTTAAATATAACTTCAGGGAGTCTCAAAACCGTAGATCCAAACACACAGATATTTCCAATACCCCTCTCAATATTTTAGCTCTTCTTGGGAACATTATTTACAATGTGAGAAGAGTGTGTATCTTGATTGTATAAACATACACTGTATAATTTTAATAACAAAAATATATATTGATATATTTAAAATCTATGTTTCTATAACATACATTCCCACAAACAATACTGGAAGAATTACCTGTATGGATTGTTTTTAATTTTCACGCCCATGAAAATTGTGTAAGATGTCTAGTTGACCTGGATAGCTGTGTATATTTTTCTGTACCCCAATATTGGGTGTGAATCATGTTTATTTATATAAACTTATTGGTGGAAGGTGATCACGATGCAGAGAGGAATGAGTCTCATCTTGAGATTGAACCACCTATTTTAAAATCATCCTTGTCTTTCAAAGTTATCATTACAGTGTTTTATTTAAATCAAAAAATGTACTTCACTATCATATTCAATCATAGATAGTGTTTATACTAGAATTTGGTTTAGTAGTTTTATTTAAAAAGATAGCATAATAATTAATATAGTTTTAACTGTAAACTAACCACTATATTATAAATATTTCAAAATATCAAAACATTTATAAATTTTCTACATCGGTTAACTGGATTGTATTTTTTTTAAATTTGGGGAATTTTAAATAAGTATTTTAGATAGAAATTTTTATAGGAACTCAAATACCCTCTCTTTAGTGTCTTACTCCTACCAATATACAACATTGCTATGATTATTTATACTCAATTATTTTTTTTATATTTTTATTTCACATTTAAAATTTCACAACTGTGTTATTACATGTTTTGAGAGTTGGATAGTTGTTACTTTTGTACCAAACTAATTAACATGTCATATTTTATTTTAAAATTTTATTATTGATTAGATTTTATATTTATGTGACTATAAAAATTATTCTAATTAGAATATGGAGTGTTTTAAATTATTATTATTAGATGATTATATAGGTATTCTTGTTATTTATGGATTGGTTTTAATAAAACCAAGGGGGGTGAAGGATTACACATACATGGAATACTTTCACATTGTCATAGAGATACGATACATGATTTACCATATTTTTCAGACAGAAGTTAAAAAATTACTCCCCAACTAATTGTCTTGAGAGGAGGAGAAAGTGATAATAAACATAGGTGATATTACCTATGAGACCAAACACTATAAATAATTTTTTTGGGTTTAAACACAATATAAAAGGGAGAATGGATTAAACTTTCTTAACAAATCCACTCAAAAATAATATAACAAGAAACAGACAAATAAAACCAAATTTATATATTTAAATGATGTGTGATCTAAAAGAAATTTGTAACAAACAATGAAACAATGATAATATTTAGAGAAACAATGAAAAAATATGTTATAGAAACTAAAACTCTAAAATAGTAAAATATCTAAGAAACATGGTAGAGAAACTATTGTCCAAGACATGAACCAACTTCAATATCCAACTACCCTAACTAAAATAGTGGAATAATGGAGCACAATTTGGGAGTTAATAAACTAATATTTTTCATGTATCTAGAAAGAAAATATTCTCATACACACAAAAGGGCATCTAAGGGGCTTGATTCATCATACCCAGTAAGAAACCACCTTGATTCATACAACACACCACTATGTTCATACATTGGTTAGATCATAGGATACAAAATAGTTAATAAATTTACAATAAAAAGAACTATGTTCACGATATAATCTATTTTTGATGAAAATATATTCTAAAACTAGTTAAACAAAAAAATCTCATTAAAAAGGAGGATTGATCCATACATTATAGTTTTGTAATCATAATACTTATTCCAATATTAATACACTCATTCATTCTGAATTACAACCCTATTCTTGTGACAAGTGATATTTCTAACACTATGTTTTCACTCCATGGCATATTTTCCATTATTTCTTTCAAGTTGGCAACTTGACCCTTGTCAATATAAACTAGGATTCATAAAATTATAACATTATCACACATAAATTTATTCATTTGTTGATAGAAACCATAAACCATTATTGCAAAGCATGCGCCAAAATCATTAATAATTAAAGAAAAATATTTCAATCAAGTTAAAAAATTCATTCTCCATGACACAAAAAGTATAATTCCCAATCCAACAGGTAATAAAATCATTAAAAAAATATTTCTATGTGAAAATACATTAAAAATGATAAATAATTTATAAAAATAAACTGTTTTGAGTTCTAATGAAATTTTAAAGATGGAAAACCCACTTACCTCATATTTTTTAACACATGGGATCCATGAAAATTCCATCAACTTGAAGAGTTCCATTTATTTCTCAATTACTATACCTGATGATATCACGAAGAAAAATAAAAACCCGTAGATCATGGTATTACATAGTCATTTATGGTTTTCATCAAGATATCCCAAATAGATCCAAAAAAGAGAAGAATGAGATACTAACCATTAATTTCCATAGTAATGTTCCAAAAGATATGTTAATATTATAAATTGGATGTTGAATATCACCAAAAATTGACTTGTATTTTCTTATAAGATGAGATATATAAAAAATGAAACCATACAAGGGTTTAACCAATTTTTATGGATCAAATTATTCTAGGCCCAGACTGCTCATATTATGAATTAAGAACTCGCATTATGAACTCCTCAAGATCCCTATTAGGCTGAAAATCCCATCACCTCATATTAATTTTCATAAGAAATCCATTTATATCATGAAAATATTTCATCCCATAAAATGAAATATATGAACTATTTTTGAAACATTCTCACTCTGAGTGGATTACACAATATATTCCAAGGTTTTCTCATTTCATGAAACCACCATTCACGATGTGAATATTTTTCTATAGCATTTCATGTAGCTGTATTTCAGGATCTCCTCCACATTACACATATGATCATGTATAGATAAATGTATCATAGTTACTAACATAAAATAAAATGAATAAATCAAAGGTGTACCTCATACTAGGTGTGATACATTATCTCCGCTATTGGGGTTTCCATCCTCATGAAGTTGGAGAACAATGTTTCCAATAAATAGGCAAAGTCATTGTTCCTGAATAAATTTCTCTCATTTACATGTCTCTTCTTGAAACAAAACGTGATTCTACAAAAGTCACACTATAGAAATTGATATCCATCATAATATATTTTCATTTCTATCCAAAAATAGAATAAATTCATATATAAAAGTCACATCAATATTAAGATTAAATTGATCATTACACATGACATGATTAGAATCTGGGTGATATTTTGTGAGTTGAGAAACATGGAAATTGTTATATATATCATCAAATCTTGATGGTAAGGAAAACTAATAGACAACCATTTCAATCCATTCATCAACCAAAAATTGTAACACATTCCATGGTGTTGAATTACTATATTTCCCAGAGAATCGATCACCATGTCTCAGTGACACCTTCAAGAAGACATGGTCACCAATTGCAAAAGATAAAGGTGTGTGGTGATTAGATTCAGAATTTTTTTTATCATTGAGTCTCACCCATTTATTCTGGATAGTCTAGACCCTCTTTTTAGACTCATGGGAATGACATTTTCTATTCAACGATATCTCTATAGTTTCTACCCATCATTGTGTAGTATGATAAAGATGACTATATGAAGACTTGAAAGGGGTAATCTGGACTGTATCCTGAAATATGTTATTTAAGAGAACTAAACCAATGGAATATAGACCTCCGTAGAGCCTCCAAAGTCCCTGACAGAAGCTTTTAGCCTAAATCTCAATGTCTAAATGGTATTTCATGTCGTCCCATCCATCTAAGCCTGATATGTCATATTAAATATCAATTGAATCATGAGATCCTATTACAACAACCTTCATAATGGAAAAGTAAATCACGGATCACAGTCAAAGATAATTATTATTAGAACCTCATGATACTTGACCACATATTTTATATACAAATTTCCCTAATCCACTACTATGTTTTACTCTCTAATAGGATGAAATTGTGTATAATTGTTGAGTTTGTCCAAAATCAACCAAATAGAATCGTACTTCCATACCATTCTCAATTGACCTATGACTAAGTAAATTAAATATATTCTCACTTCCCTATAGGTATGGGGATATACTTCAACATTGCCGACACTCATAGATTCACATTTTTTACCAACTAAAAGGTTAATTTTATCATCATGACAACATTTTTTATTCTTCCATGACCACCATAAATGATTTTTCATCACCTTATTCATATTATAAATACCTAGATGTATATCCCATCATAAATGGTTATATAGGAAAATTTTATAATCATATAATTACTATAGGAAACAAATACATATATAAAATTGATACAAGGAGTTATTGTCCTTCATGAAGCCATCAGAAGTCTCCCCACCATTTAGGTTTGAACTAATAGAAATAAAATGAGGTTTTGCTATCTTATCCTCTTATAGAAAATCCTTATAACTAGGGAAAATATTAACTATAAAGAATACATCTTGATTATCCTATGTGGTCAATTAAAAATGCATGTTATTAATAATGATCATCATCTTTAATGGGTAATGAGATTCTCAGACCACTTATCTACACAACTTCTTACTCAACCGATCATCCACTGAATTTCCTTTTCCAGGTGTGTATACTATATCAAAATTAAAATATATAGATACTCTATTCATTTTTATTTTTTCAATTTCATGTCCCATTTTGAAATGATATATTTCAAACTCTTATGGTCAGTGAAAACTATAAAATATAGTCAAAAGAGGTAATTTAAATTTTTTTTTATGTCATGGGGAAAGACTATTAAATTTAGATTTTTCTTATGATAATTATACTCATCCATTCACAACTATCATGATACTTAAGAAAAAACACGATCTACCTTCTTGAGAATATAACCAGGAGCTGTTTAAGATGCATCACAATATACAAAATAGTCGATACATGATTTATGAAAAATCAAGAAGGGTTCCAACATGAGATGATATTTAAGATTAAGAAATAATTTCTAAAAGTCATCTATACATTTAAATAGAACATAATTTATTTTCAATATACTCTTGGGAGAATTAATTTTAGAGGTATCATGAAAAAATTTGTGATAATACCTTAATAATACAATAGAACAATGTATATAAAAAACAATCATCAATTTTTGATAAGTGATGACTAATTATAACTTTTTAGGATAAACTAATATTCTTTTTTATGAAATAGGATCTAGAGGAAATGGATTTTTTGGATCTAAAAGTCACCCAAGGGTAACATAACATAAAAATGATTGTCCCATAATTTAATCAAAAATATTTTAAAGTTCTCATTATGATTATTCCAAATTATAGAGGAAACCAAAATATCATCAAAAAATAAAAAAAATAAAGTCATAGTACCTCTAGATGATACAGTTAAATAAGTCCAAGAAGAATACTAATTCATTCATCAGACCAAATAGCTGGATGACATATTCATAATTAACATAGAGAATCTAAAAGGTTGTCTTTGAAAAATCCTCTACCTAACTAGTAGCTAATGATATCCTGGGCATAAATCAACCGTAGAGAAAAACATGGATCCCCTTAATTGATAAATTTTTTCATTAATTTTCGGAATAAGATACCAATTACTTACTATAACTATATTTAGTATATGATAATAAACATGTAATCATAATGAATATTTATCCATATTTATGAATAAAATTGATGAAGTTGAATGTGATGTACTTTGATTTATAATTACCTTAGTGTACAATTTATCAATTTGAACCATTTACTCTCGAAACACTATAAGATCCATTATGTAAGATGGTCGTGAAATAGTACTTAATCTCTAAAGTATATTTATATGAAGTTCAATTTCCCACTCATGTAGAAACCAATATATTTTTATAGAAAGATATACAAGTATAGATCCCCGATTAAAGAAAGATTCCCATTTCCCATTTCAGCAGTAGCGGCCAAGGTCACTGCTACCAACTGGATAGAGATGGTTTCATCCACTACTACTATTTGTCCTTCTCAACCTACATTTATTTCCCAATACACGTATAATATAGGATGAGATTTTTCATTGGGATGTGAACATCACTCACTTGTCATCGTAATTGTTATGGGATTTAAACGCCACCATCCATTCCATACCAAATATGAGATAAAAAAAACTATCTCTTGGACTGTAATCCCATATAGAAACATTACTACCTCAATTATAATGGGACATTTTTGGAATTTAAATCTTGTAAAAACCCAGTATCTAAGGGTTTCATAATACAATTTAAATAGGGCATCATTTCATTATGTAGTCCGAATTGTTTATCCATATAAGAAGATAAAAAATAATTTGATTCACCTGTATTAAACATGACATACATAAGTGTCATGTTACCAAGAACATTACCTCACCGAGTTGAGGGAACTATTTTATTTATCATGAATTCCAATTCTCCTGCATAATTTTGTTACGCCTCTATCATGGGATAGATACTCCTTATCTATTGAGGTACACATAGAAAAACCAATGTGTTTTTAGAGGTTTCTCGATTCCCATAGATTTTTGGATTGGGACTATTCTAATAGGACTACTCCATCCAATCATATGAATCATGTATCTCAGTCAATCCAGTTCAAACATCTGATCATAGCTGTTTTTGTTTTTAATTCATGATTTTTTAATTCCTATTATATTAGTGGAAATTCCTCAGTGTTTTACAGATTTAATTATTCATATGTGAAAGTGAACTGAACTAGAAATAGATTTATTAATCTTTTCAACATGGTGGATAAGAGGATAATCATGTTGATTATTTTTATACCTTACCAGCCTGAGAGTAATTCTGTCTCTTTCATTTATTTCCTATATTTATGCTCCCACTAGAAATCATTGGTAAAAAGGTTCACCCTCCTCTATGATTACCTAATAGATATATTTCTCCAACAATAAACATATGTATCTATTATCTATATTTAGTAATACAAATAGTTTCTATCTTTGATTGAACCTCATGTTATATACCCACCTCATGGATCTATCATTTCAATATTTCACTAGTATCTACTTATTGAAAGATGAAAACATGGTGTGTGAAATTAGTAGAATATTCATTTGTTGACATACATCCTTGTTCCAATTGAAATAATGCTTCTATTTTAAAAATATGGAATATTTTTAATTAGAACATGTTATTTAACTACTTTGAAATTCCTTTTTAAATATGGTATCAATTCAAATAACGTTGATCATGAATTTCCTACCTTACAAGTGTTAGGTCTTCAAGCCTATCTATTGATAGATTTATTTCCATCTCTTCAGTATTCCCCATGAATTCAAAATTTATGGTAATCCTAATCAACCATTTAGAATCTTTATTAAGTAAAAAATAAACATTAAACATTAGTGGGTTCTGCCATAGAAAGTTGGGTATGTAATTTACCTAATGGGGTTCCTCAGTTCAATGTCCTATGTCTATAGACTAAAGGATTGCAATATACTATTAATCAAATCCTGGTTCACTTGAGGCACTATTACAATTACATTATAAGTCTCTACCTATTTCTAATATCTTGTTCTAATTTTATTGGAATTTTAATTCTACCATGCATTTCAGAAATCATCAATTTATAATTTTTATTGTTCATCTTTTCATGGTTATATTTAATATAATAAAATGATATTATAAATTCTAAAAAAATCAAATAACCATGTTATGGGACTTGGATATGGTTTTAGAACTTGGGTGGCCGTTTATTTAGTGATGTTTTTTTGAGCTTTTCTTGTCGCCTTCATTATTGGATTTTTGATTGTGGGTTCTGCTACTCATGTGGTAGATTTGGGTGTTTCTGTGTTGTTGTATTCTATTCGTGATATGGAATTTTTAGTTTATACAGTGTGAACCTGAGGTGTGATTGCAAGAGTGAAGGATTAATAGAGGAGCAACTTTTGGATTTCTATTTTTCTACATATTTCATTGTGGAGTTTTCTGTTCCTCATGATGTTTGGTGAAGTAGGAGTTGTTTTGCGAATTGTCGGATGAGACCCTGATAGTGTTTTGGTTGTTAAGGTTTTGATTTAACCGTATGTAAGTGTGAAATCTTTGTATTTGTGGTTTTTTTCATCACTTCTTTACTTTTAGGTTTTGGATTTGACTTTGGTGGAGGAGAATATGGGGAATTTGTGTTGGTGTTGGTTTGGAATCTACTGCTGGTTTTGGTTGATCTTATTTGGACGTGCCTCAGTTTTTGGTTGAAGTTCGATGTCCTCTGTGAAATTTTGGTGTGTTTTCAACCAACTCACTACATTGATCTACTTTAGATAAGGTTAATAGAAAGAAGGTTTCTCCTTCTCATGTGATTCATATTTGGAAGTTCAAGAGGGTGTGGCTTTTCCATTGGTTCTGTGCCCATGAAATCCTGCACGGGATAGCTAGCTGAGAGGGTATGTGATGGTGAAAGCTTGTCATCACGATGTAGTCACTGGGAGGGGCAGATCACGTAGTATTGATTTGGGTTTTACTCTTTAATGGCGTTTATTAGTTGTAATGTTGGATTTTGTGGTTTCTCACTTTTTTCCTCAAAAGTGTTCTGATAATAAAAAAGTTAATTATCAGTATAAAAGTCTGGAAATAAATTACAAGGGTCTAACCAAAATAGTCACTGAAGAATGGTTTACTGTTTGATAATTAGTTAACTCAATATACACAAAACATGACATTAGTAAATAAATAAAATATATCTATGTAAATGATTAACTCTCCCAGATCTAGCTGTAATAGACATTGAGTCATGAAAAAACATTTCTATAATAGAAAAAAATAACATATTGAAACTAAATCTTCAAAATAGGAATTGACCTGAGCACCATGTTTGCACAACTTCTATCCTATAAATGAACAAAATATGAGCTAAAAACCCACCAAGAACAATAGTGAAATCCTGGATCACTGTTATGAATGTAAGAAACCAATCCTTTTCTTATTCCATTGAAAAATAATCTATATATAAAAAAAATCATATGTATGGGTAAGTAATCATACCTTGTCAAAAAACCCAAAGATTTTACCTTATGCCACTTAGTCTAGAAATATATTAGACCATAAGAGATAAAATGGGCTTGAATATTATCAAATAAGTAAATAGTTTTAACAATATATAACATTTCAGATAAAACCTTTCTCTGAAATATGTTTAACCAATATAGTTTATCTTTCAAGTGTTACATGTAGTTCAAAATTTCTATTTTTAAATAATCATCCATATTATCACACTCAATCACTCATTTATAATAAATGACACCCTATGCTCATGAATAGTTGTACATCTTCCATTATGTCTCTAGTTGTCAACATATTTCCATTTTTCATTCTGGTTGTCACTAAGAACTAATTCAGTTTCCACATGTTCTTGTATCATGAAATCATGGAGAGACACAAACCCAATCATTTTCAGACTGTACCACCAATCCATTAGAAAAAAACATTTTTCATAAACACTAATTACTCAAAGAGAAAACTTTAATCACTGTAAAAAATATATTGTGGGTGAAAACCAGAATCCAAATTAAATCCAACCATTAAGAGATTCATTTGAACAGTTTTATTATGTTAGAGAAGATGAAAATAGAGAAAGACCCCATTAGAAACCTAAAACCATTAATATTATAATAAAATTGGGATTTGTTTAAAACAATATACATTGGGATTTTTAGTATATAGGATCTAATGGGATTCCATAAATTTTACCTCTTCCTTATATTTCACTACTATTAACCCTGAAGATTTCATCAATTCTAATCCAAACCAATAGATCTAGGTATTACTCATTGATCTGTGGTATTGATCTATAAAATTTGAAGAGATCCAGACCAAGAAGAAAGAACAAGATTCCAAACATTAGTTTCCTTATCACAACACCCAGTGATTCATTACAATAATAGTCTAGATGACATAGATTGTGGAAATCACTTAGGAAAGCATTAGAAGGTGAGAGGGATAGAAAATACCTTATGAGGGTTTAACTTTTCTTTCTAGATCAGAAATGTATCGGCCCAGGATCTTAAGGAATTGAATTGAAAACTCATTTTGGAAATTACAAAAGATTCATATTATACCAAAAAACCCATAACCTCAGTTTATTTTTTAAAGAAACTCATTCAAATCATGAACCTATTTCAACACATTACATACTTTATTAATTTTATATAAAATCTACAATTGGATGATCATATAGATTTCTTTCACATTTATAATTATTTCATTATCAAAAATACTTTTTTCTAATATTAATCTAGATGAAAACAATATAGTTTCTCGAAATAAACTTCCAACTAAAGGGATCCCTTAAGAAATACTCATTTTATATCCATTTAGAAATCCTATATTTTCAATGACACCACCAATTATACAAATAGTAATATAGTTTCCAACCATTCCATATGGGATATTATCTCATTAAAATCTATCCATTCTATTCGTTAATATCATTTAAACAGTAGTAATTTTTTATTTTGAATCACCTTTTTATTTTAATTGAATTTTTTTTGGAATACCTACTTGTTTATAATGATTTTTTTCTTCTAACCTGGGTACAATTTCAAATGATTGATTATTCATTGTTTGGCTATGGTCTTTATTAATCACTTTTAAAATATTTTTATCTTTATTATATTCTTAAAAAAATAATTACTTCCACATTACATAGGTTTTATCTCTATTATCCAGTTTTTACCCTTTTATTTTACACTTGATTTGTTTAGTCACAAATCGTGTCCTCTTTATAGATTTTAGTCCTTCTCAATATCCTTAAAATTTGAGATCATGATACCTTTTTTTCTTCATTAGTGTCTTCATCTAAATATGATTTTGACTCATGTGATCCCCATGGTTTTGATATATTAAAATTTCTATTCTATTCATTATCATCACCCTTATTTTAGGAAAAAATGACCAATAAGTACTACTCGTATTCTATAATAGCTATATCTTGAATTAAAAGGATTTTTATAATATTATTTTGTTACACTATTGTGATTTTATCTTAAATGACTAGAAAAGAAGAAAACCATATTCCCCACAATCATAAAATGTAAATTTTTTATCATTTTGGATAATAAATCATTTCCATCTATAAATTATCAATACATTTATTATTGTCTTATTCCCATACTGTATCCCATAATGGGTATCCTCCTCATCTAGATGAAAAAAAACATATTAGTTAAATATTATAATGTATAGTTTACATCCTTCCATAGTTTATCTAAAAGATTTTTCTCAATGTGAATCAATTGGTCCATATTGTTAATTATCTTATTCCCCCTCTTAATTACAAATGTTTTTAGTATATCAATCCATCAAGAATTAGAGACCTGTTCTTTTATTTTTTAGATATTTCTACACAATTGTTTTATCAAAATTCTATCCAATTATTATTTTTTATTTTTTAAATTTTCAAACCAATAATATTATCCATCAATCTATTATATCTTGTAAAAAATGATTTTTTTTAATTTATGAGAGATCAAAATTATCCATGCTATCCATCTATAATCATAATTGAATAGATCAAATTACATTTTTCATCCATGGTTTTGGGTGATATTGTCCCACATAAATTTATACGTAAAAAATAGAGAAATAACATTGGTTTATCATTTATAAAATTGTATTCCATTGGAATGATTTTTCGATTTTTAAAATTATCACATGTGTGAGTGAAATTTTGAGAGAGATTAGGAAATCATGCTATTATTCACTCTTTACCAAATCCTTTATGTACTTTTGGATCATGAGGGTAATCCTTTTCCACCATACGTTTTTCACTTATTATTTACATAGAAAACATATGTATTTGTCTCAACTAATGGGATAAAGAATCCACTTCATGTTATTAACTAACATTACACATACACCATCTATACATTTGAAAATTGCGAGCCATCTTATTGAAATTGAGAATATTCATTGGAATTCCTGATTAGATTACACTTCATAAAGTTTCACAAAGAACTTTAACTACTAATTATTTATAAGCCTCAATTGTTTACCAATAATTATTTTTTGGAGGTAATGATTATAAACCCATTATCATTTTCACATAAAATAATATGATATTTATCAATCTTGATTCCCATTATATGAACTTTATTTCTGATAATATTCATAGTATATCTACTTTCCAGGATCTATACTTTTATTTAATGTATTTATCAAAATGAAATTTTGACTATATTATCCTTCTAATTATTTTTTTTGATCGATTGATGTTGCATCAATTACATTAGTGTCTAATTATATTATTCCACATTTGGGTCTAGTAGGTCATCCTAATATTTCATGGGTACATATTGATAGTTAATTTTAATCCTTCTTGATTATTTTTTCAACTACTAATATTTTCCTCCCAATGTATCCTTTTCACATATCATCATACCCATGATGATAAATTAATGTATTTATGTCCATATAATTCACACTAAAATATGTATAAATTAAAAATTAATTATGTGTAGGAATTTACATTCATCAATTTTTTATTTATTTTATGTGATGTAGTATCTCTTTGATATGGAACACATATATTTTGGGTGACTCATCTCCCTAAGACAATAACACTAAATTCATTCTATATTATGGTGTTTCATCACTACTCCACATAATGCATTATGGGTATTATGTGATTAATTCAAATAAACCATATTTCATGGAGTCTGTGTATGTGTTATTTCATTAATCACTACATCCTTTTTCCTTTTATCAATCGCATCAAATATTTTACCTTTATTTTTTAAATTATTTACTTGTGTGAAATTTTTATAATTTTATAATTATCTCCTCATGTTCATCTATGACTTATTTAATATAGCATACCCTCTATATTTCTAATATGATTTCAATAGATCGAATTCACTCATGATATTTGATATTTCATCTCATCTTTATTTCATCTCCTTTGATTTCTTCGATTACTTTGACACAATTATTTCACACGATCTGTTAATTTAATCATATAATAACATATTTGTACCATTCAATTTAATTATTAAACTTTTCCTAATCTTCATGTTTATTCCTCATAAAATGTTTTCAATCGCTTATAAATTCATCACATTTCTCAGTTTTGGCCCTCCAAACATTGATTTATTTAAAAAAGAATTTAATTTAACCTAGAGATTGACTCTTCAATCTGCGTCAACTAAATAATAATATATTTATACTAATTATAGTTTCTATATGATGGAAAAAATACTTCCATAATTAGGTCTTTATAGTCTTCAATTTTATCCAATCACGTTTCTTCTAAGAAAATAGGATCTTTGTAAATAAAGTTATTTTTTGAAATATTTAATTTTTTAAACTATTATTCCCATTAAAATACATAGTTGATTTATTCATGGGAAATTTTATTTATGAATGATATCAAAATTTGTATTGGCACATTTCCAAAATATTACCTACTTTTCTATTCCAAAATATATGTGAATATTTTCTCAGAATATCCCTTTTCCCATTTTGATATTTTTTGAATGGACATATATCATCTCATCAACATTTATTTCATCTAGATCAACCTGCAAAGTTAGTTTTATAATTTCCTTAAATTCAACTTTCCAGGTGTTCTCTATAGACAAAGACTAATTATAATTTTTTCTCATTTCATATATAGTGAGAGTATTATAAATACTATCCAGTTTCACCTCCATCGTGCCTCTATATTCATTTATTGATACCTTCACATGGAAACAATGATCCAATATTCATAGGACCCTATTAATAATCTTGTTATCTTTGAGGTTTTTTCTAGGTCCCCACATGTCTTCAACAGTTCCATTCACCTGATCAAATAACAAATTAATAGATTAATTATTAAACATCATCAAGTCCATATACTTCTTCTATAGAACCTTAATTTTTTCATGACCTACCATGGATTCACCATTATAGATGTTATGATGTTTTTACCAAAATTGTTATGAGTATTTACCTAATATAGCCTTTGTGTAGATTATAATGTAAAAGGTTAATTACATTGTGTTGACTCCTTTTGAATCAATATCAGACAATCTTTAAACATTCTCTAATAATTCCTATATTGAGGGTTCTCTTCGGACTGGATCACTATGTAATAGGCCACCTTTCATGGTGTAGTACACATACCCTAGAGAGAAACCTAGAAATAAATAATGCTTTATAATGAAACCACACTAACTAAATCATAATCACTATTGTATTAATTATTAATTATTATAACATTGTCTTCATTAACCAACCAAAGTAATTGCTCCACAAAACACACAATAAGGCCAAGGAAATTCCATAGGTATGTTCCTAGTCACTCTAGGGAGGAAACAAAAATCATGAAATCAATGTCTAAATAGTGGGAATGGATTCTTCATAATTTTTTTAAGAAGTAAAGAAATAATGTGGATTATGTTTCTATCCATCGGACATCCACACTAAAACAAATTGTTAGTGGATTGAAATTAAATTAGTAATTAAAAACACTAAAAATAATAATCGACACTATTTAATTTGATCTACACTTGTCTCCCTCCCCTATAATTAAAATTGAAGCATCCTCTACTCCCCTCTCAGCCTCACATGGAAATAGATACCCTCTATCCATTAAAATAAGTAAAATACTCATTTTTTAAAATGATATAGAAAAGATAAAATGAAAAAAAAACTACAAATATTTCACAGTGTGACTATAATATTATCTAGATTACTAATAAATAAATGGAGGTCAGTCACGAATACAATGTAAACGTGACACTGAATGATATAGATAGGTGTGAAAAATTACGCCCATTAGAAAATAATAAAGTAATCAAAACCCCATGTAGTTTTCATTGAATTAATTATTCTTTTATTTTAGTTTTAAATACATTATCAAAATACCTATCTTATTCTTGTTTTTAATTGGAAACCAATTAAATTAATTTTATTCATTATCAAAGAAAATTTCTTTTCTAAAATCCATATTTAAGAAAACATTTATATTAAATATTAAATTGAAAAAACAATGGTTTTATTGAAAAAATTCACTAAAAATACATTAAAGAGTTCAATTTCTATGAAAATAATGAAGAAATGATAAATAAAAAAATAAATAATTGTGGTAATAATTAAGTTACTATGGTATGTTCTTATCATAGGATATTTATACACTACATTATAGAACCACATAATATTAATCCCATACACGTGTTGTTGTATAGGATGATGATAAAGATTTAATTTCAACCAAATAATATCAACAAGTTTTTAGTTAGTGTTTTTGTATAGTACAAATGTTGTGGAGGACATACCTTTTCCATAAGAACTTAGCATATTATACTCACCTATTTAATTAGGGTTCCCATGTGTTTTATTTCCCCTTAATGTCAAAATAATATTTGAATTTATGTTAAACTCAAATCAATGTATGAATAAAGAACCCATATAATTCCTTAAGAAAAGGGGAAAATTTTTAAACCACTATTGTGATATATAATTATATATCATAACCATCATAATTAAAATTCATTATTTATAAAATTCCAAATTGTCTTTTCCAAGGCATTTTTGAAACAATGCAAAAATAATTTTTAATTAATTTAGTAATGGAAAATGATTATTGATCTTACCATTGAAATTTACACTTTTATTATTTTTCCAATCCCAATATAGACATATTTATAGTGACATATATCTCATTTAATAAATTCACATATTCTCATGTGAATTTTTATAAATTAGTAGAAAAATATATGTAAACCTATATATATTTATAGAATACAAATATGTGTGTTTTCTTGTGTGTGTAGGTATATATATACATAAATATATACACACACACAAATATATATATATATATATACATATACATTTTTGAAAAAAAATTAATTCCAAAAACAGTTTTAAAAATATTTTGTGAACAACAGAGAAAGGATACAACAAATCCAAAACATTTCTTAATGAATTTAAATATTAATTAAAATCCATTTTGGGTGTTTACAAAAAAATGGTGTAGAAAATTAATTATAAAATAATTTCATTTAAAAAATACAAAAAATAGAAAAACCCCTAAAATGTTGTAGAATCCAAGTGGACCAGCTTTCAATGTCTATTACTCTTGAATATAATTATTATTAACATTTAATATCTATTTGAGTAATTTTAAATGAAATAATGAAATTTTATAAAATTTAAAGACCTAAAATAAGGAGAACCAACCCAAAACCCACTATCTTTCAAAACATAGGTTCCATTCCACCCCCACATTGTCTAAGATACTATAGAGAGAAAACAAGAAAAGAAATATTAAAAAATCCCTAATTTAAAATCAATACATAATGTAAAAACAACTAAACCAAACATTTAATGGAGAATAAATCAATAAAATTTGTGTTTAAGGACCCACACCACAATAATAATGTCCTAGAAAGCCAAAAAAGATCAATGTTAACCCTTCTATTATAGGAAAACAAAAAAAAGTATAGCACCCCGAAATAGCTTGACATAGGAGCAGTGAATAAGGGTGTCAACATTTTTTCTAATGTGATGGATATTTTTACCACATTGGTAAGAACTTGTTAAACATGTATGATGGTATTGAGAAGTAAATTAAACATCCAAATGCAGAGAGACAACATGGGAATTTTTATTGGCTCCCCACTTTTGGCTAGTCCAAGGAGCATACGTTAATAGTGTGTCAGTCATACCAAAATCCACTAATCATCACTAGTTGTGGAATAATGATGTTTAGACACTATCACTCTATTCCATGAACTATAAATTTAAAGTATTTTAGGGATACCACACTATGTCCCTCTAATCACTTATGTAAACTCCCCTAGCTCACTCCCTTGGGTGAATGTTTAATCAGTTTATCAAATTCAAGGTCACTTGTATAGATTTTCATTGAAGTCTTTTTCCTTCTCTAGAATGAGACTCTTATTGAACCATAGTTCTCAATTTATTTACTAAAAGGCACTGATCAAAAAATCTAGAAATTCAAAACATGATAGAAGATAAATATAGCTCTTCCATGAAACACTTGATCTTGCACATATGTTTTGGTATTATCACATAATACGTCTTTATGTCAACCCTTATTCTTTGTGTTTCGACACCACAAGATTACCTTGGTCTTGATGGACTCAAGGATCCTTTTGTGCACAATATTTACTATGAATAAGTCTTATGTGTGAAACTCTATCACATGGTAGATACACCAAATATTCATTGGATAAATTTCAAGGTCCTGAATGGGGGTGCCACATATTTATAGTCCTTGACAAATTTTCACGCAACTGCCAAGTGCGTCAACCCCCATGTGTTTAATTCTGAAATTGAATTTTAATTTAGAGCACCTGATCCTTCTGTGTATTTGATTCCTTTTTTTTATATGGAAAAGATAGACTTGAAACTCCACTTTCACATAACTCACTTTTTAAATCACATTGGGAACATAAGATTATTCCATGCTAACACTATTCTTAAGCAAAATTATTTCCTTTTTTTATTTTGATTAGAAAATCCCAAAACAATCCATGCAAACAAAATTCATATGCTCAATCATTATAACATGAAATTACATTATCAAAAAATAGTTCTACATTCTCAAATTTTTGACACAAAAATTTGAAAAACACTGGTAAACAATTCCATCTTCAGTACAGAAATCTTACATAATATAAAAATATATGTCTTCCAAAATCATTGATCAACCAATTGTGGATAGATAGCAAAAAAACCAAACTATGTTTCTAGAAATGAACAACCTTGGTTCTAATAAAAAATACCTTAAGAACACCGTATAGTTCATCCATGGAGGGTGGAAATGAAAAAGAATCCATAATAGTGAGAAAGAGAAATATGTAGGAAGGAGAACCCTATCCTTGGATTATTGCAAGAAAAACGGTGGAGAAATTATGTTTAAAAATAAGGGAGAGTGCGGACTCTATGTAAGTAGTTGGGGGTCCCCTAGGGGCATGTAGATAATGAAGGAGAGAAATAGGGAGATGATGGTTTTTTATTAAAAATGGGGCGGGGAAATTAATACATTTACTTTTATTTAATATCTGATCATCATTTGTGGTTTTTCCATATGTTTTTATGAATCATATGCCAACAGTGTACCCACTACAGGGCGACATAGGGGACACTACAAGGGCCAGACACGTTGTCATCCAAACAGTTCACCAACCATGCATTTCATATTTACATTATTACAAAAGGTTTTACAAGGTCAGTTTGTGGGTTCTCATAACTGTGAACCAATTGTGCTACAATGAATAATAATAAAAAACTTTAAATATTTAAATTGTACATATTATAAAACCTGGATTAAAAAAAATAAAGAAATTAAAATAATAACTTTGAATAAATTCCAGTGTATGAAAAGTCTCCCAACCATTACATTATATAACCCTAGAAAGCATCAACGTTCTCAAATGACTGAAATAAGAGGAAATATTAAACCTCTTCATTATTCCTCTAGTGTCCAAAAAACACGAAACACAATGAATACGCAATGAAAATATCTTCTAAACTAACTAAAAAAACACAATGACCTTCCAAACATAACTCACATCTCGAATAACATATAAAATCTTGACACAAATACTCCCTCTCAAAAATTATAATCCATGAGGGACCTTATACCAATGCATCCAAGGAAAAAAAGATCAAACTGGGCGTGGTGGTCTCCCCACCATATAAAATCCACTCTATGAGAATTATCCCTATTGATACCAAACTCTCGAAACCATCTCTAATCGATTTTTTTTTTCAAACCCACATACACGTAGTGATATCCATTCATAGTTAAATCCCAAATATAAAATCAAAATCCCTCAAGTTAAAAATAATTAGGATTGATGCTGATACACAGTTTCCACACCATAAGGGTTATAATAACATGAAGAATCATCTGAGACCAGGGAAACCCTTTGGTGAAATATTATAATTAAGAGATACTTTGATGAAAATTGGTTGATAAAGATACAGAATTGTAAACATATCCCAAATTCACATTGGTATAAATATCTTGGTCTATAATATCCCAAAGAAGACATCACCAGAATCATTGAAAATCAATGGAATCCATATGAAATAGGGAATGAGACATCCAATATTACCGCAAATAAAATATGATAGAAAAATATATTAGAAGAAAATAATTATAATAATGGTGAAATAGGATTCAACATGGAGCATAACTCCTAGAACACAAATACCATTATGAGAAATTCTAATTAAAAATGGTACAATTTATGATATGACCTGTCCTAAAGGGTATCATAATAACATTTTTAATAAATTCATCTAAGGATTCAAAAAATAATTTCCTCAATGGAAAAAAATAATGAAACAACCCCTATAGAATAAAAAGGGTACTATATATCACTAGAATGAGTAAATATCCTAAGAGATATACATTTTAATGAAAGAACTCTACTGCAACTCTTAGAACAAAACCGACCAAGGTATTTCATGAATAAATCAACTAACAAAGAGGTTTTTGAATTTACCACTCAACTTGATGTATATGTAGGTTTTCCAAAAAGAATATCACACTCCCAAATGACAAGAGACACCACTCAGATATATCTTAAGACATGTACTTCCAAACAACCAATGAAACATATATGGGAAAGCTGATAAAAATATTACCAATAAATATTATTTAGGATTCTACAAAACATAACACATTCCACCTTAGTAAATAATAAATAAATAAAATAAGGTCAAAAAGAAGAAATATCCACCAAAAATATTGAAAAAATGAAATTCCAAACTAAAAAACAATCACATTTGAGACCTATAAAACAAATTTTAAAGCCTCATTTTATGTTTCCCCCGAAACCCAAGATACATTCTATAGAAATAAAAATTTTAATCCTCAAATTTATTATCAAGAAATATATACTTCGTTTAAAATTAAATATAGATCACTTTTTTTTAAATCATAAAATATCCACCTAGAAATCATTTTATTATTACAAAAGGTACTCATTTTATAAAATTGTGAAAAACCAAATGACTGATTAACTTCCTATAATTTTAGGAAAAATAATTTATTAATTTTTAAGGAAAACAAAACTCTTTTATCCCCAGCACATAAATATTTCTATTAAAACAATATCATTTTTCATAAAATTATAATGGTTCATTAAAAAATATATTTCATATAAATTAAACACCGTTTAACCAATTTTTATAAATAAAAAAAAATCCATTTAAAACTGACACATGTCAAGTAAAAACATAATAAATTGACATTCGGAACCTCAAAAAACTATTATAGGGAATAGTGGTTACGAATTACCTATCCACATGATTTAGTAAACCATTTTCCAAGAATTCAACCACCATAGGAATTCACATTGTACCATGCACTCGAGCTCCACATGGGTTTCTTGGAAATGTGGTCTCACTATGTGACACTTTTTCCTTCTATTAACACCTCTAAAAACATGGAAACCATTTTATAAAACAAAAATAATATACTAAAACCCAAGCCTAATGTCCCATGTAAACTCACTGTCTATCACTAAAAGTGTTGTCCAAATAATATAGTCACCTCTAGTCCCCTGCAAGCCTTTCACTGATATAATTATACTATATCCATAGAATCTAGTAAATTAATAATTAGATAAAGCTAAAAAGATAATATAAAATAAAAAACGACCATTATATCTCCATATGACTACACAAGTCACCATCTAACAAATCAAGTCTCAGAGAGAGGATAAGAATTAAAATGGAAACTAAAACTAAAACATTTAGGTATGCATGAGTAATTAAGATCTGTATGAAAACCAAAGATAAACCACAAACAATGTCCAATTTTTTAAATTATATATCCCTTTATTATAGTTTTAAATAAATTATTGAAAAATATGTCTGATTCTAGTTTTTTTAATCCGAATAAATGAATTTTATTTATTTTCAAGATTAATTTCATTTCTTACTGAGAGGAACTTTAATTTTTAATAAAACATTGATTTTAAATTTTATATATAAAGAATAATATTTTTACAAGAAATATTTTACTTAAAAAACATTTAAAATTTCAATTATTTTGTAGAGAATAAGAAAATATAGACAAATAGATCATTAAGAGTGGACAAACCTATGTCACTATGATAAGGCCTCATCCTAGGATCCTTATACACTTAGTAAATGAAACATACGTTATTGTTCTCATCTAAAACCCTTGGGTGAGGATGAAACTAATGTTTCATTTATAAGAAATATATATCATCATATAGCATAGATATTCATGTAGTACAATACACATATTATGGAGGGAATTCCTTTTCCTAACATACATGCCTTAGTCTACCCACCTATGTACAGGGGGTTCCCATGTGCTTTATTTTCTCCTTTGCGTCAAATCAAATTTCCAAATTCAAATCATCTATGATCAATTATTGCCTAAGTAACCCATTTCCATTCCTCAATAGAAGGGAATATATTTTAGAAGAAAAGTGACATAGGAATAAATATCAAGATCATTAGGATGAAATATATTTATTTATAAAATAATAAAGGGCCTTCAACATTTTTTGAGACAATATTAAATTCTCATTTTATGAAATTCATTTTGAAAACCAAAAATAACATCACGATAATGGATAAAATTCAATATTTTATTGTTTTAACCATTTACACTTACACATGTACTTAATGAAACATATGTCTCATCACACAAATTCATAGTTTCTCATGTTAATTTGATCACATAAGTATATATATGTGTGTGTGTGTCCATACACTTAGGTATATCTGTAGAACCTATATATATTTATATATTTTAGTATATATATATAATTATATGTTGAAAAACGTATTTAGAAAATATATAACGTTTATAAATAATTTTTTTATAAGAAATAAACCACACATTAAATAAAAAACATCTCTTAAAATATTTAATATATATATTAAAAAAAATTTGGGTGTTTAAAAACCTATCAGTGTATAAGAATAATTAGAGAAGAATTTTTTTAAAGAACATCTAATTAAATAGAATCTTTGAAATGAAATAGAAATAATTGGAACTCTATTTCCACAACAAATACTCTTAAATATAATTATCACTGTCATTTAATATATAACCTAAAGATTAAAAAACAATAAAAAGGTTATAATATTAAAAGGACTAAAACAAGAATAATCCTTTATTAAAGTCACTAACATTGATAATAGAGGAGAAATTACACCACAATGATGCACAAGATACCCTAAAGGAAAAATAGGAATCAAAAAATAAAAAAAAATCTGTATTTAAAGACACCCAGAAGAGAAAAAATAGATCAAGCACTATATTTAATGTAGAAAAAGTCATCGTGTTTGGATTATAAGCCCCTACTGCACATCAATTATATCTTAGAAACACAAAAATAAAAATCAAAAGTATACATGTATAGAAAAATAAATAAAATAGACTATATGAAAACCGTAGTGTTTGACCGTGGTAAGGGGAGAATAAAAATGACCATGACATGAGAGAATGTGTGGGATGGAGGAAGAAGAACACCAACCCAGGATGATTATAAGAAAACCCCCTGAAAAATTTTGAGAAAAATGGGGGGAGAGGGGGGAGGTGACGTTCGTGGTAGGGGAGACTCCTTGGGAATTTCAAGCATGATTTAGATATAGGGAAATATTTGGGTATTTTTTTTTAAAAAGGGGAAGGGAAAAATAATTAATATCCATTTTTTGAAAAAAATATCCATCATTCACAATATTCAAAGACACATTCCAAAAATTCACCCCTTACTAGTGGGTAATGGGAACACCACATGAGTAGGGTGCACAGTTTTAAAAATTATGCATCAATGGTGAATTTTTTATAATCATGATCACAAAATCTTTTTAAAATTCAATGCACATTTTCCCCTAATAATGTGCCCACAACGTTCTAGAGTAGAAACTATAAAAAATTTAAATTAAAAAATAGATTTTCCCAAAAAGTGAGGATGGTATTATTTAATTAATTAAATTAAAATAATAAATTAAAAGAAGATCTAGGTGTGAAAATGGATATAATTTAATCATACATAATATTTATCGCAACATGACACCAGCTTCTATTATGTGATCCATTCCCCACTATAGCCATCCTTGAAATAGTTTATTTTAGAATTTCTCTATTATTGGGTGACCTAACTCTTCATAGTTAAATATATCATAGATATGATCTTCCATATAAATGGTATGCTCATACATAGAATCATCTTCACATGGAGTTTCTCCATCACAATGTGGTCTCTTCCTATATGAGGCCAACATTCCATCAACCCCAAAACATTACTCTATTAAGAGATTTGTTGGGGTGTGACTTATATTTTTATGGTGCGGTTTTTGTCTAAAATCATAAAATTATGAAACTTTTTCCAGACTCTTATAGAACTCCATTGTATTACCTATTGATCCTTCTTTGTAAGTCTCAATTCACCCACATTTTCAGAAAGCACAAGCCAAAAATACTAAAATGGATTTATTCTAACATGTAAATTTGATATTTTTATAGATTACATAATATGAAATATTGATTTTAGTTGGTTTCAATAGTACTTAATTATTTTTCTATAAATATTTTAATTTTTTATTTAGTTTCAAGAATTATGGTTAATTACTAATTAGATTCAATTTCAATTGTAATTCTATTTTTATTTTTCTAGGAAAATACTATAAATTAAAAAAATTATGCTGAGATTTACAATGGATCATTCTAGTAGTCGTCCTCAACCTACCAAGTCAAAATTGAGTTCTGATTGCTATGCAACATCAGTTGATCAAAAAATTATAACAAATCCTCAAATTATTATTTTTGAAAGGTAAAATAGTGATTTTATATAAATATTTATTAATATAAAGTAAATTATTTTTATAGGAGGGACTATTGAATTCTTAATTATTTGAAATTTAGTCCTTGTATTTATTTATCATTTTTATATAATATTTTTAATCATTTATTATTATTAAAATTATGTTATCATTCATTTTTGTGAACTTTTAGATAAATATTTAAATTGATAACTTTGGTTTTTTTGAGATGTGAAATATTATATATGAGTATTTTCATTGAATGTGATGCTTCTTTTATTATTTAAATATTTTAGTGGGAATTAATTACTCTAGGAAAACCTATTATGTTAATAAATAAATTAGGAATTAGGAATGAATACAAACATCATTACTTGATGATGAAAAATTAATTTGATGGAGTCTACTTTGGGTTATGTTATCCAATAAATTCTTATATGTGTTAATACTTGTTTAAAACAAAATTTCCAAAATTGATATTGACATTGTGTATTTTTAAATACATTTTTTGGAACATTTATATTATAAAGGAAGAAATTAATTACTTTTTAGAAGAAACATAACCTAATAATAAAACAATATATAGTGGTTAACATTTAAATATATGCTTGTATTTTTGGTAAGATGATCGTGGGGATAAAAAATCAAATGTGATGATTTATTTTCTCTATGTTTATGGTTTTTACATTAAAATTTTTAAGGGATAATAATTAATTAGTTACTATCCCTTCAATATTTTTTGGTAAATTTTATTTGGGATTATCTATATTTTTTATGTCTTGATCTATAATTTTTCTATGTCATTTTATATACACAATGATAATTGTTGGATTTAAAATAATAAATCTTATATCCATTCATTCATTCTACATTTATTGATGGGTTTACTAGTTTGGTTGCTTTTCTTGTTCTTCTACGTTATGTTTCTCAACATCATGAGTTTCCATTGCATCATTATATTTTATTAATAATTTTATTATTTTACATTAAATTACATGGATTATTAATTTTAATCTATTACCCTACTAGTGGATGATGTCTAATGAGTCGGTTGTGAGTTGATTGGGGACATATCAATATGGATCAATATTCTTACCTTTCTTCCCCCATTGTTTCTTTTATTGTATCTATTAACACTATAACTTATAATTATTAATTGTTTTATTTAATTTGTAGAATTTTTTATATGGGATATTCATCACACATAAATATTTAAGTGAGTATTAAAATCCTTTTAAATGAATAACAAGGTATTTGTCCTAATGAATACATAAGGAGGATTT
This sequence comes from Viscum album, assembly GCA_963277665.1. Lineage (NCBI taxonomy): Eukaryota > Viridiplantae > Streptophyta > Magnoliopsida > Santalales > Viscaceae > Viscum > Viscum album. The sequence continues at coordinate 216,010,375 of OY728121.1, read as the reverse complement.
GTTTTCATGGTTATTTGTATTGTATATTAGTTAGTGTGAGTTATGAAGTTAGGTAAATTTAGTTAATTTGTTCCCCATATTATATATTTATAGTGGCCTTTGATTGAATTTATTTAACTAAAAAAATATTTTCTATAGAAAATATCTTCAACTAAAAATATTAATGGATAAAAAATCACATGTGATTATAAATTATCATATTATACATAGCCTACCACAATTTACTTTTTTCTCTCCTTTATGCAGGTTTTTTCTACTAGTATTTCAAGAATAGTCATCTAATAATTAATACTTATATAACATAATAATTTTTTGTCTCATTCAAGCTTGAAATCATTATATTTATCCCTTGGTTATGTTGTGTTTATCTTGCAGATTAGTATATAGCAATTAAATTACGCATTTTTTTCTTTGGAATGTTTCAAATAGTAAATTAGACAACCTATACTATTTGTTTGAAAATATATACTAGTTTATTGAATTTTATTTTCATTTGTAATAAATTAACTAATATCATCATGAGGAAATAGAAAATGTTATATTATTATTATAATAGAGTAAATAAGAAGGTCTTCAAAATAGTGACATATAGGTTTTCAAAAAAGGTTAGACTATAAGATTTTTCTTAATTATTATACACAAGTCCATTTCTCGATGGGATGGGATTTGAGATCACCTTAATGTGGGTATCAAAAGTATATAGATTTTGATCTATGATCAATGCAGGTATACATTTTTTGTATCCTCCTTGCATATAATGTTTTCAGTTAATGTTTTAATTTTTCAATTATCTACCCATTTTCTTATTTCTTTATAAATAGTTAGTTATGATTCAGAAAATTATTTTGGATTTATTTGATGGGGTATAGTATAGGGAAGACCATAGGTCATATCTTAACAATAATTTACAATTATAGAGAGTTTCGTCTATATAGATTTTATAAAATTATCAAAATAAAGAGGGTTTTATAATGATTTGAACTAAAAAATAAATAAAATAGATTATTAATTATGTAAAAACAATTTACTACAAAATAAGTAGGATACGATTATGATTAAAATATTATGACACATAATATAAATTTTAGGGTTCTAAAAATAAATTTGGATTAATGAAATTATCTAAAGGAAGGTCCATTAGAATTTTATATTGTGTAACTATCTAAAGGGTATTATAACTAACCTTTTAATTGTACCTTGGAATGAAAATTAGATGAGACAGAAATTTACAAATCCCATGATTTTAGATTTCACAGACCATGTTGGTAAGTGATCCTAATTTAGTTTAAAGGTCATGTTTTGAATATTATGATATTTATTATAACTTGAGAGTATTTTATTCTATAATTTTCATTAATTATCCCAATATGAGATCAGGTTTTAGAGTGGATTGTTGGAATGGAATTCATTATGGTTGGGGATTATTTGTTGGAGTTTAGGATGTATACTCTACCATGAGTAGTCCCATGACTATTGTGGATGGGTGGAATTCCCATGCCTATATAAATGGTTCTATGTTTATATAATATTTATGTATAGTGTGTTTCATGATTAATGTTTATGTTTATGGGTATCCACGTATGGTTTCCTCATAAATCTGTTAAGGTTTTCTCAATTGAGGGTATTTGAAATAATAATTTTCATTCCCAATATATATATATATGTATATATATTTGTTAGTATAAGATGTTGAGATTTCCCATAGGAATGTGTATGATTTCAAAGAATGGTACTTCTGACATCAGAAATCAAGTTTAATTGTTTTCAAAAATATAAACCTATATCTCATGGGACACTATAATGTTTTCACCTGACCTTAGTTAAAACAATTTTGTTTTCTTATCCTTGTTTGAAATGTTTTTCCTCATCAACGATTATGTATTTTCCACTAGAGCATCACCAGTAACTGTATGAATCGTACTTGGATCTATATTTATTCTTCCTTCATATAAATATTAGTTTAGTATTATTAACTTATTTAGTGGTGATGTAATCATATACAAAATATTTTAATGTATTTTTGATATTCAGGTAGTGTTTCCCCATGTTATTATCATATTCCAAATATTTTGTTTTTAATGTTTTATTTTGATAGGATGGGAAATATTTCAGAAAAATGATTAATTTCATGTTTTTCCATCCTCGTATTTGGGTGAATACATGGTAAATCAAATCCATTTCAGTGTCTTTTTTTGGGAAGATAAATGTTCTTTATATAATAAGTTCATCACCAATGTCTATGGGATTTAATGTTTAGTATATATTATAACTTTATATTAAGTATATGTTTGTTTCCTATCAAGTATGTATAAAGAATTTAGATAAAATTTTAATTAAACTAGATTTTAGATCAATATTTCATGCTTCCAAGGGATGTTGGATGTATGTAGGATGATACTCTAAATAGGATTATGTAAATTCATTTAATTTCTGGTTATTATTTTCTCATTTTATAAAAACTAAGTTCAAAATAAATTTTAGTTCTGGAAGAACAAGGGTTTATAATATCATGTTTGTTTTATAAGTCCTCCATTAATGGAGTAATATTTTTTTTAATACCAGTGAGTTGGGTGCATCTCCTGATCCAGGTCAAATGATGGTAATTCTTATATATTAGAATGTGTGATAAAAAATCCCTATAAAAATATTAATTTAGAATAAAATTATATAGAAAATTAAAATATTGGAATTTAAATATATATATATATATATATATATCTATAAAGTATACAATGATCTTCTGAAAACAACATACTCTAAACATTTCTTCCCCCTAGAAACTATTCCAAAATTAGGCCACATTAACTTAAAATTTAAAATTAATCAGGTTTTATATTTTGGGATATAGTATAGGAAAGACTCAATGTTTATCTCAAAGATAATTGATTGTTTATGAGAGTGTACTTTTAATAGGATTTGTAAAAAGGAACCTATTATATGGGGTTTTGAAAATGAATTTAGTTTAAAAAACTAAATAAAATAGTTTCGGGAATTGTTTTTAAATATTTTTTTTATAATAGAGCTGGGATAAGGTGATAGTTTTTATGTTAATACACATAATGGAATGTTATTGGTTATATAAAGTAAAATTTGTTTAATAAAATTAATTATTTAAGAGTAACTAATATCTTGATTCTCCTATTAGAGAATATAAATGGTCCAAAAACAACCAACCCTTTACAGAATAATCACATTGTCTTGGTTTCAGTACTATGAATGGAATGACGATTTTCATTTAACAATTAAATATCATGTGTGTGTGATAGATAATTGTCCCTTATGTTCTCCAATCATAATGGTATAATATTCTCACTTAAAATCCTATACCAGATGGTTATAAAATGAAAATTATTTCATTCAACCATACTATGAAAACATATTTAATGGAGAATCATATTAATATATAAATATATGACAAGTTTTTAAACAAAAAATAATCCATATAAATTAAAAATTCATAGAATGAACTCCCTCTAGAAGTGTTTATCTCCCTCAAAATGATCATCCAACATTTAAATCTCCATCAATAGAATGGGGGGGGGGGGTTGATGATCTCCATATTCATTTCATCTATCAATATAGGGATTGGGAAATCAAGATTGTATATAAGGATGAAAGAAACCCATTTTACTGTTCACATGGTTATGCATACAAAATATTTACCCAATATAATTATCCATATGAAATAAGAGGATGCTGTTTTTCCATAAAATATACACAATACCAATTATAGCTCTGTTTTAGTCAATTAAATACAGTCATAATTTCTTATTGAAAAATATAATCTTATTGGATTAACAATATATATTCACCACATAAACCTTTTTTGTATTTCATTTTCAAATGTGAGTGATATTGTACAAAAACTATGTTATACCACTAATTGTGATTTTTTTGGGTTTCTCAACAGATCCCATAGTTTGGGCCACCAAATAAGAAAAATTCTATTACGATTCTAATAAATTGGTATAGAAAACATATTTATAGATCCATACCAAAAATCAACCCCATTTTATAGATATAATTATTCTTAATGGAAAATTTATCCCACTAATCTGTTTGATTTTGATTGGTTTTCACTTGTTTTAAATTGATTTCTTCATGGTCCTTCTAAATCAACTGCTCATGTAATTTAAAAACTCATAAAAAGAAAAATTTACCTTTTTAATAGTATTTTAAATAAAACACAAAAAAAACATTTATAAGAGATTTTATGTAGATAAATTAGAACTCAATGATGTCAAAAAATCACTAAATTGGAGAAAACAGATTTTTGAAATGTGATGTCATCATTATCATGATTTAATTAAATTTTAGGAAACATTGATTTATTATTATTTATATATATATAAGTAGACACAATTCTCTAACACATATTCCCTACTCCATGTTTTAGTTGATATCTCATTGGTGGTTCCCAACCTATTCTTTGTACTTAAACCATACATGTTCACTTTATCTAAAAACAACATCACTATTAATTTTTCATGAATGAGAGGTGTATGAGTTAGCTATTTGTAATTTTTACACTAGTTTTTTGGAATGGATCACCTATTATACTCTCAAAGGAGTTATAACATGGGACACTAGTGTTGCAAGGACGAATAGTATGGTACATCACTATATTCAATGTTCTTGATATCATGGGATTTGATTGTTTTTAAACCGATTATACTTTCTATAATTATTATTTCATTGTTGGTTTACTAGATATAGAGGTCTTTTTAATTAACATATTCATATATTATGTTTCATATACTTATTGGTATATTTTTTTTGAACTATATTTATGTTGAATGTTTTATTAATTTTATGTATATATGTGTTATGATATATTTTAAAACAAATATTGCAACAACCTATGATATTAATTCATGTGGTTCAATTTTTCCACCATAAAAAATGAAAACCCTTAGTTCTAGATTCCAACCATTTATAGTAGTTAATTCTCCATGGCTCAGTGGTAGTTCTTTAATAGTACTATTTAAGTATCGTCTTCAAATCATTACACATGATATTGGAATAAAATACATCTTATTTCATATATGTTCTTTTGGTCAGAGAAATTTGAAAATTTTAGGATAGTTTTATATAAAATATATCAAATGGAATTACTTTGGATTTGGAATCTAAAAAATCATTAGCTAAACTCAATCCATAATTAAATATGGTAATATATTCTGAAACACCATATTTAAAAACTAATTTACTATATATTATTTCAATAAATGATTAATAAATCATTTTGACATTTGTAATTACTTTTTATTACAATTTTAACTCTAAATTTGATTATTCAAAAATTAAGAATTGTTAATGTTTTATATTTTTGAGGAGTTGTGTCTCTAGTGGTTTGACCAAATATTTTTTAAAAGCACATGTTATTGTATTTTATTAATAGGATTTCAATGTATTATTCCAAAATTTTATATCCATTCAATAGAGTTTACGATTCGAAGTTGTTTCCCCCCTTGTCCAGTTAACCCCCACTAAGAGTAAACCAAGTTCCACATACCTTATGTAAATCATCCAATATTCCAGAGGCATCCAACTGAGGGTGACGATCTATATATATAATAATGAGACTATACCCTCTCTATTATAATGGAGAAAAAAATCAATACATAGGTTATATATATACAATCATTATTTTATTAATGTAGGTAAAGGTGAAAGTCAATGATAAATTCTATATTAATGTGTTCAAAAAATCTTATAATATAAAAAATGAGTTACTGTAATGTCATTTACGGTCTCGAAAAGTTCAAAATGAATCCCAAAAAATATTATTAGTTTAGGAAGGATATAATAAATCATTAAGAATTATAGGTGGAGTCAAAATTAGAAAATCCAATAGGAAAGAAATGTAGGATGCTCCTTCCCTCATAGTGCACACACTATGTGAGACAAAAACATCCCATAGTATCCCCATAAATGAAAATAGTTTATAAGGTTAGGTGGTAATATCATACCCCCCACAAAATATTTTTCTTTTATGGAGAAAGGTGGTAATATCACCCCCAGAAAAAATACGTCATTTGCGCTGAGAGGTGGCCATGTAATGCCCCTGAAAAATGAGTATCTTTTACAATGTCAGGAGATATTTTTATTTCAAATATCATAGAGGGTGGTTTTCTATGTGGCTTCATCACTATTTAGGAACATTCTTATTCAAAATCGTTAAGATAGATTATTTCTCACCTAATGAAAGGGTAAATGGTGATAATGGATTGTAAGGAGACAACATAAAGAGAGGAGGAGATTACTAGAGAAGACTTCTAGTTTGATAGGTAATTAAATTAATGTGTACCAAAAGGGAAAAGGAAATATCGCAAATGTATAATTGAAAAATATCCCCCAACCTAAAATGGGATACACTTAATAAATGAAAGGGCCCAACTTTCCATCAGAAAAGGGAAACTCCTAAATCATTTAGATAGAATTTCAAGAGGAAATCCCCTTTTATAAAAAACCCCCATTTATAATTCTATAACATGAATTGTGAGAACAATGTATGCAATGGTGCATCTTCAGTTTATTTTACTCATTCGATCTCACTTCCCACCTTCTACATAGCATTAGACTTCATCTTGACCCCTTTATAAATTGCAAAAATGTCCCCCACTAATCGACAACAGAACATATGAATGACACCACTATGTCCCCCCTCCTGATCAAAAGATCCATTCCTCATGGTTAAAATAAAAATTAACATGTCCCTCTTTTTATCATTCCTTCCCAAAGTAAATTAAGTTTTGATTTTAACCTCTCCAGTAATTGTGTTCCTTTGAATTTTCACAATCTTGCATTATCATGGTAAAGAGGATACCAACCTTAGGGAGATTTTATATGATCCGGGCAGTGACCTTAATACATAAGACTACATAAAATTTAAATACAATCAAGATTTATCAATATTAATATGTACGCCTAAACCTATGGATCAATAGATAATTAGAGGTATCGTAATATTTTTTCCCATATTCTCTCCCTGTAACCCTCACTATAGCCTCACCCTTGTACACCAGTAGATGAGATGTGATTCCTTCTCAATGGACATCATTATAGACTAATCCCTTATTCTTTATAAAGGATATCATATTTCCATTACCATTTCATATCCCTTCACCAATCCACCAGTGAATGAGGATGAAATTTCAACATGGTCTTCCTATTCAAGTGTAACACACACCCCCACCCAAATGTTTGATTGTGCAATGTAGTGATCTTCTAGTATTATTGTTTCTCAAACTAATAATGACACACATGGTCATAGGGATCATTTTTTATCATTACACTGTCATGATCAAAAATTTAAAATGGGATACCAAATATGTTTAATCCCAAAGTGAGTTTCCATCCTCTCAATGTGTCATATTACCTATTACATAATCCTTAGGAGGTCTATATTCCCAATGACCTAACATTAGGCCACTCCCTATAGGTTTATACCCTAAATTTCCAACCAATGTGGGATTAGATTCCCATCCCAACATGATATATAGGAAGTCTCCTCAATTTTCAAAACGTAAACCTGAAATCCACTCTCCACATCACTAATACATATTCCAAGTGCGACCAAATCACCACATGTAGGATTATATTCTACTTAGAAACAATCACATCATCCTAATCAGTATATATTCCCAATGGGGGATATCTTTATAGGGAAATATTACTTTTAAGACCAATCCATTCTTTCTAGGACACATTCCCCCATGGAGTCAACCAGAAGGGATTCTCATTCTTAAGTATAAAACCATATTTGGTTAAACACATTTTTCTTATATATCCACACCATATGATATTAAATTTCATGGTTTGGTCATTATCACTTAAATTTAAAAGGTATGGAATGTCCCATTAATTAGAATAGATTTACAAGAATTTTGATTACATTCACAAGTATACATAGGAACCTATTCTCCTAGGTCCGATCTTAACACCAAAACTCCAACTGCCACCCAAAAATATGTTGCATTCCAGAGTGATTGATTATGAGGGTTTAAATCATGATACTTTAAAATAAATCAAGAAAAAGTAAAAAAATTGATTAGATGGAGAACCTATGATACATATATTAATATATGGATATCTCAATAGAGAACCTCTGATAGATATATATATGGATCTCTCAATGGATAACCCCATACACATACAAATGTTTCCATTTATGGAGAACCATTGATACATGGAGATGTTTACTCTTGTATGCATATAAGACTAATTGTGGATGTGAAGGGTAATATGACTTTTAATATTATTTGTAAACTATTTTTGAATTGGAAATAAATCAATAATAGAGTTCCATAGTAGAAAAAATTCCCCCTAAAAGGATGCGATGAGCCTGACCTCTCATCCTCTCAAACAATGTATATCTCTAAGTGTCATTGGGAAAATATTATCCATAATTAAATACCATTGGAAAGAAGATCCATTCTATATATGTGGGAAATATTAAGTGTTATTTGGTTCCTTAAATTATTTTTATTGGAAACAACCTAAAAAAGGACATGAAACAAAAATGGTGAATTTGAATCCTTCATTAACTAAAATAACTAAGTCTCACACAGGATAGTACCTTTCATCTCACATATTTACATGAAACAAAATGTTACCCAACATCAATCTTTAAAAACAATAAATTATCATCTGATTATGTGTTGTGGATTCTACATTGGAAAGTTTCTTTTCATGGGTTTGTTTATTCATCGATTCCTACTTTCATGATAACTGTCTTCCCTATAAAATGGTGTCATTCCAATCAAAAAAGTCTTATGCATAAGCAATCATAAGATACGGTTCCTCTTCCTCGTAGAGGAAGTTATCAATCACTCAACCCCTTTACATCTATGGAATAATGAAACTGATCATAGAGTACAACCATAATGGTTTAATACCGATGTTGGTGTTTGTGCGTGAATACCTTCAGTAAATGAATCACCCCCAACCATGCACACAATGATAAATGGTGGAAAGGAAAAAAGTGGCACCCATCACCATTTCAAACAATTTTGGGATCCTCTCGCAATATCATAACAACAAGTTCCTTCCTTATCTAAGGGAGGTATATGCATAGGTCAGTAGAGGCCTTACGAACATAGTACAAGTGTTCCACCAAAGATCTCCTACCAACAGTTTTCCCTATGATCATTGTGGGGAATCATGTCCTCAACATTATGAGAATTCCTCCCTATGGGGCTCTAATCAGGCCTCCCAGGCTCAAGTTACCATAGAAGGCCCCTAAGGGAGGAAATCAATCAACGAAGAGAAGGGAAAACCCATGTTCCCACCATGAGGGCCCTAAAATATATGGTCACAATTTTTGAGTAGGCATATATACCTACCCACAACCAAAAATCATTCATGAATAATCTAGAAACACCCATAGATGTTTATCTGAATATCCCAGAAACAAATAGGGTGTATCCAATGCTTCATCTCCCTCACAAAAAATAGAAGGAAAAACCCATGTTCCTCTCCATGAGGGCCCCAAAATATATGGTCACAATTTTCGAGTAGGCATATATACCTACCCACAACCAAAAATCATTCAAGAATAATCTAGAAACACCCATAGATGTTTATCTGAATATCCCAGAAACAAATAAGGTGGATCTAATTCTTCATCCCCCTCACCAAACCCTTTACAACATATTATATGGGATGTATATTATATGGTAAGTCATATATCGATAATCCAAAAACATAATGAGTGAATATCACTTTTCCAGCAGTGAATTTCACCCAGAAAATCCTGGATGTAATGGATGTGGGAGCATATATTTCAACCCACATTATATATTACTTTTTGGACATGATGATAGTATTAGAAGTGTTTAAGGTGTTGGAACACAACCCCACACACATAATTTTGGTATCCTATCAGTAAAATGTTTTGGTTAATTAGGTGTGGTCACATACTCACACTCCCATCTAGGAGGATCATAAACACGTTCTTATGATAATGGTTGACTAGTATTGGGCACACATACCCATTCCAAAAAGAGATTAGCGGTCTATTTAAACATCAACTACAAGGAAGGAAAAAATTTCTACCAAGATCCCAGTAAACTTCTACTATATTCTCATAGTAGTGTTAGAGTATCTTTGTTGAGATACCTCATATAAATGTCCTCGTCTAAATTATGTGACTTCAACTACCCGATGGAGAATGTGTAATAAGAAATTTCATTTAAGGAGATAGAAAACTATAAGCTAGCCCACTACCCTCCAATTCATAATGTTGGTGTTATTAGGGACCTCAAACATATATCAATGGTAGCCTAATATCCTGTAGAATTCAAAAAATTTCAAGGAATAATTAGTAGTAGTTGATAAGGTTCTACTTAAAGCTTTAATAAAAGCCGCACTAGAGTACCTACCTAGAGTATTCTCTCTGAATGTATCCTTGGTGGCCACACCAGGATCTATCATGAGATGTTTTCTCTTGTTAACTACTAAAAGAACCCACTTAATAGTCAAATGATCAAAAGTCCTGAAGGTCCTCCCCTTGAAACGTCCATCTTGAAGCTCCTCATAAAAGGGTATGCCACTGGACACCCTCCAATGGATGGAAATTAAAATATATTGACTTTTGTTCCCATAATGGAGTTAAAAATGAATGTCCTCCCCATAGGGATTTTTTTCTGGATGTTCCTCCCCCTAAAAAATAAATTTTTACAAGGACCTCATATTGTGCTGAATATTTTTAGAAAATGTCAGCTATTCCAGATGACTTATAATTGAAAAGTGATATTCTTTCTTAATAAGAATTAATTTAGAAGAAACTGTAATTCTCTAAACCAATCTTAGAACACACGGATTATATCATATTTGATAATATTCCCACCAAACATTTAACATATAATAAGGAATTTAGGAAACATCCACATTCATTAGATCCAGAGGATGAGTCTCCAATGGAGGATGAAAAGAATATGTCAGTCAAGAAGAAAAAACTATCCAATGATAATTCACCTATCATGTTTGGGACCAGGACCTCTACCTAGCGTGATCTTCTAAAAACATTATCTGAGGGATGAATACATGAAATTATTCTAAACCTATGGATCAATATTCTACATTTGAAAAAAAAATCCTTAAAAAGGATATATAGATCATGTTAAAGATATATAATAACCTCACCACTAAATAGAATCAATATCACTTATAGTTACGTGATGAGTTAAATTTTAAAAGTTGTGTGAGAGCCTTTATTTTAATGCCTTCATGATTTGTGAAAGATATATTAATTGTTAACTAATGTTCAATATTTTGTAGATATTCGGGTATGGGACGAGCATGGAGTGTTGTATTTCACAATTATATCTATACATAAAATCCCACCAAAAGGGAATTCTTTCAATTTCATTACTTAATCTGAACTCTTAATGAAGAAATATAAATACTACAAAGGGAATACAAAGTAGGAATCATCTGTGAATAAATCCCCAAAGAATCTAGATTGGTGATAGTAGATCATTGAAAGACTCTTACATGTGTTATATAAAAATATTTGGTAGGCCTCTCACATGTGAAAATCGAATCATTGAGTATTAATGATTTCTCTAAAACAAGTATCTCACATATATATTATAATTAACTAGGATCATGCTTGAATGGATGTTCAAAAAATAATGGGAGGATATTTAATAACCACAGTTGCGGTGATACTGGGGTAGTCACATCCCTTAGGGCTCGAAGAATTTCTACCTAAATATCCTCTCTTAGTATCACTGAATCCAGTTCAAAGTGGTCCAAAAGTATATTAGGAGAAACCCTAGACCATAGGGATGGAGTAATTTTACTCCCAATACCCATCCATATGGAGTTTGATCTAATCTAAACTAGGATATTAATCAATGATCTTTCCCTCATGGTGTGCCTCTACTAGTTCCCCACATCTCTCCTAAAAATACATATAAATATTCTCTATGGGGATTATATTTGGTTCACCCTTCACAAGAAATCCTTAGGAAAACCCTAATACGAATGTATGAGGCCCCAAAAAGGCCAAAAGATGTAGCGATTTTACAAGGGAATTAAATAATTAGATGATCAAGGATTATCCTACAATAATACTAAATGAAATAAACCCTCTTATTTTCCCAGTTTCGAAGTGAAATCATCAACGAATTACATGTTGGTAAACATCATTTTAACTAACCCTATAAACTCTATAGATCTTGAAACCAATATAGAAAAATTTGATGTGGGTGGTTCTATTTGAGAAAGGTCCATAACCAAATTCTTGATCAATGTGTGTGTATATAAATAAAAGTAAATGAAATTATTTAGTGACACCCATGGATTCCCCTCTACCATCCCCTCAACATTATTTTTCCAAATAAAGGGTAAGGGTGAATCCACATCCTCCCCTTTACCAGAAGAATTTGTACCACAAATACATGAAGAAATATTTGATCAGTATGAATCTTGGATGAAGGAATTAAAGAGAGTTAATAGATAACTACTCAGTGATAATACCATCACTAGGAATATTCTTCAAGATAAAATTTATCTTACTCTCATGATTTATGTCCCTCCACAATTGGATAATGTCAAGACAATGAAAGTAGGGAATGAACATCCACTCATCGTGTAGACCAGAAAACCAATTTTTTTGACCCAATGACTGTGGGATATAATTAGTTCCATTATTTAAGAAAAAGAGTAGACATATTTTTTTGCGGATATCATAGTTTATCCCAGGATGGTTGTAAAATGAAAGTATAGGTGGTGACTCCATATTAATACTTATCCTTCAAGAACACTATTTAATATCTTTCTCAAACCACTACCACCCTTGAGAACAGTGTCACTATTGAGTCAATGAAAATTCAATTTGAAGCTATGGAATGATTAAATGAATTGGTATGGGTAGAGAGGAAACTCAAACCCAAATGGGAATAAGTGACTCTTCCTCATCCCAAATTTGGAAATTCAACCTTTTCAATATTCTGATTTTTATGGGATCAAGAGGAATAGATAGCACATTTTTTATCCCACTACAATCTCATTATAGTAACCCTTGAACAACAAGAAGAATATGAATTCATGTTCTTTATACAGACCATGGAAGGACCGACCTTTTTGGTATACCTGTTTAAAAACCCACTTGATCAAATTAATATAAGATCTCTGTCAAAAGTATTTATATAAATTCATATCAATAATGTGGAGGATTAAGATCTTCAACCACTCATATTGAAAACATTGAGTTAATAAGTGAGTATAATATTTCATCAGTAGGTGGAAGGGTTTGAATTAGTCTCTGAACATATAGCTTCCCCAGAGTGAGTTTTTAGAACTCAATATAGAGAACATCCATGAAGAATTATAGACACTGATCATTACAATGAAGTACACAATCATGTTTTAGGACCTCACCACCTATTCTTAAATTTTGTAAGTCTCAATTATGTCAAATAATTATAATCATTAACCAATCCCAATATCTCAATGAATGTTAATGGGTAAAGTGGAAACTATTTTGGTCACTCTTATGCTTGCTCCAACATTGTCTCCAGCTCCAAAACTCTCACCCTTTCATGGGACATATCCTCTTAAGAAGTGATAGAAATAGAATCACCGTTTAGAATGATAATATGAGAATAGGAGGAAATCTAATTCTGTAATGAAATAATAATATCATTTCATTTTGAGATAAGCATGTTACAAAATAATTTATTATATCTATGGAAAAAAATTGTGTAACTTTTTAAATCCAAAGTGGCTTGGTCGTGTTTATATTTTAAGACCACCAAAACTATTTCCCCTTTAACTAAACATTTGGACATACCATTCAGTATTTCATAGTTTTTAAATACATTCTTTAAAAGATGGTTGATTCTTGAAAGGTAAAATTAGGTAATCCACCTACAAAATATTTGTGTGTTTATACCAACATTGTAGAGAACAAAGGTGATTGTACAGAGTATTAAAGAAGGGGAATACAAAATATCAATGATTTTATTACTAGAACACTGATCAATCTGACTCATGTCACCCTCAAGGGATTGTTGGAAAAAATAATTGTGCACCCAGTCTTATTTTCCATTGTGCGACCAACTATTTCGACTCCATAATCCTCCATGATATGATTTTATAAGAAATTGGTTAACATGAGAAGAAGAAAAAAAACATAAAAATGAGTTTTTGTGGACTCCAATGTTACTCTTGACTGTCATAGAAATCATTTCCAAGTCTAGAGGGAATGGGCACTAACTCGCCACCATGGAAACTACCTCATAAATCAAAATCCACAATATATTATAGGTTTACCATTAGTTACATTAATTTCATTCATCAAATGTACAAAATTCCTGATTACAAGTATGGATATAAACTCCAAATCTATATAAATGATTTTGGAACCAAAAGAATAGGAAAAAGGAACTAATCTAATAGTGGAATTAACCATCATAGTCAAACACAATATCCCGGTGTTTTCCCCATAAGAACTTTTTATATAGTTAAAACTCATGGAAAATACCTGCAGTGAGATCAAAAAGAGAAAAAATATATAAATAAATTTACTCTGATTCATCCAGACCTCGTTTTTTTGGAATATTGGTTAAAGGGGGTGAAATATTTGAATCAACCTACGTGAGTAGGTATGCCAAGTTGGACTAAACCATAAGAGATAGGATCACCCTTAGCCCCTTTCCAATAACCATAACCACCTATTCTAAGAACCTATTCCCCTCATGTGCATTCTAAGGAAAAAATAATGTAAAACATAGACAATTGGCTCAAAATTGTGATATCTTGAATTTTTTCCCCAAATTATTTCCAAGACGTCAATCTTTGAGGATCACAATTTATAAAACGGTATTCGAGAAGATCTCATAGTGGCCTTGTTGATCCCTCAAGAGTGTGAAGTTGAATTTAATGTTGTTTAAGTATATCATGTATATGTTGACCACAAATATTTCACACATTTAATAAGTTCATATTGACAAGGATATCATTATAAAGGGAGACATCATACCATTGTTTGTGTCCAGTAGGTAAAATGGAATTGAATTTTGATAAGAATTTATTGATAATTTCATCAGATTCACCCTCATTACATATGAATGATTTTATGGTAGTGTCACATTGAATATTATTTATCCCCATTTGACCTTACACTACATTGTTATGAAAATAGAAAGAAAAAACCAATGAAATAAATCAATATTAGGACTCAATTCTAGTACATTTTATAGGACTCTGAATACATGGTCATTCTATAGGATACCACCTTAAACGTACTTCTAGGAAGGCCATATTTTCAATAACATGTGGATATATAATCATCATACATCCAAGGTCTCAAATACAATATCAAGGTATAGATTAAAACATTACATGGTGAAAAAACACGGTTTGAGAATTGTGAATCTCATTACATGGATTAATTATTTTACTATGGGGAACGAAAACAACCTTTAACTAATTATGTTATAATATTTACACCCCCAAATGGTCTCAAAATGGTACTGGATACTCCCTTTAGAGATATCACTGATGATTATGAATTTCACACTAACAAAATCAAAGGTGAAAGATCATAATTGTGTTTGTGTGTGTAAAATCTAATGATATCAGTTAATTTAGTTGAGAAAGGTTATATTAGATAATTATTTGGACTCCAAAATGATGGAAACGCTCCATGTAAAATGTCCATCATTTCCCCTAACAGAGCTGCAAAAGACCCATATACCATCAGTCTTGTCAGAATAATATGTTGTACAATTTGGGGGGAATTGGAATCCCATTACCCCATCTTCTATATGTTGAAAAGAATATTAATATCCTTACTATAAATATTCCTTTTCACCACCTATTAACTATGGGATTTTTTATGATGGAAGCAGAAGATAATGGCCTAGAAATTCCCCTCCATAAAATAAGGAATTCATTTATACCACCATCGATGAACTCTACTAATTAAATTTTGGTATAATGGACAATATATGACCCATTCTGATCTATGTGGTCATTTCCTCTAATTAAAAGGTGGAATAAACCTCCTTTCTAAAGAATGGCTATGATATTTTCAACTAAAATTATATGAAAACTTCATCTATTGATCACAATGTGGCCACCCACCACTAGGGTTTCTAGGAGAGAACCATTAATACAAATAGGAAACTTGGAGAAGGCATCAAACTCATTCCACCAAAGTTGAATACAATTTTGATAAAATTATCAATAAAAAATCATTCGGTAATTCCAGTACCAGAATTGGCTTTCCAAAACGTTCCTAGCCAAAAATATTAACTATAAAATTACAGGTTTCATCAAATTACAAGATCGTAACAAGAATTGTCCAAAATTCTATTTCAAAATTATGATTACATAATACCTAATCGATGCAATGACCAAATATCAACCTTTCTCTTTTATGGATGGATATTTAGGATTCCAAAAACTCTATATTTCCACAATGATTAAGAGGAAACTTATCTAAGTTCATCTAATTAAATTTACTATAATTGGGTGATGCCATTCAATTTATATAATTTTTAAAAAATATACAAAAATTCTATTCAATGTATTTTGAAACCCTTTCTTGGAATGTCTATTGAATGCTATAATAATTATTTTGTCATCAAATTATAGTAGTTATATAATCATCTCACTAATCATGGAATATTTATTTACTATCTATAAAAAACACAAAAAAATGAATCCATTAGAATGTGATATTGATGTTACCTTGTGAAAGTTTCTCATCATCATGGTATTATATCCCCACATTGAAGTTAAACCAGAGATAACTTAGGCTACCCTTGACATGCCATCTCCTCAAATCCACAAATGGATGAGAGGAATATAAGGTTAGCATACCTAAATAGGATGATATATATTGAATTTTAAATGAAAATTTAATAATTGTTCAAACTAATGAAGAAAGGAGTCACTTATAAATGTAATTATGAATGTCAAGAAGCATTAATTATCTTTGTAAGTATATTTTGATTCCACCATTTTTAATTACCCCTATAAGAATAAATAAAGTCATTTTGTTAGAAAAAGAACTAGAAAAATCTTATTCATCTTTACACACATGGAATAATGATCTATGAAGTGATAATATCTTATATTATCCTAGTAAAACTATGATCGTTACTAAGAATCAATATTTAGACATCGAGAAGAGTTTCTTCAGGATAATTTTGTGGTTCTTAAATCATCACACCACCAGTATCTTCATGGGATAAATTTACTCTCCCATGATAAAAAGCTAAAATAATTCCTAGATTTCCCTATATTTATTGGGTGTTTTTCATGATGGGTAGTCATATTATATAAATTTGATGTTTAGATCACACTACATAAGGTGATAAAAGGCTATGTTCTAATAGATTTCATTATTGAACATCCATTTGTAGAAACAACACCATTGAATATAGAATTGTCTAAAGAATATATATTCTCTATTTAAGGTGGGCCCCATTAATATGAGGCATGATTTTATGATGAATCCATTATCCCTACAAGAAAGATAATAGAAAAATAGTAAATATAATAAAGTTGGGTTTAGAGTAATTTTTATCTCTCTAACAAAGGTTATTCTACCTTACTACTTTCTATTTTCAGAATGATTCCCCATCAACGAGGAAGATTATAAATCTATCCTTATAGTTCTAGAACTATCACTGACAATTAAAATGGACCATGTGAGTGTCAAAGTAAATTCCATGTTTTTTATCCAGCTGATCAATGGTAATTTTGCTATAAAAAAGGTAGAGTTGATCCCCATGGTTGACTATGTGAAAGGATTGATGGAGGAATTCCCATCATAGGTGGTATTGACTAACATAACACACAAATGGAATTCCTATAAGATGCATGGGAAAATATATCTATTGATTTTGAAGACCAGGACCAACACAAAATAGTCATCAACATTGTGGACCATAGAATTGAATCACCAATTTTTCATGAAATCAAGGATGGTATAAATGAGGCCACCTATATCCCTAAACCATAAGGTCTTGTATAATGATGGATGTTCCCTATAATATAATACCTCTGAAATAGGTTCTTCAATAGAACATGCTTGAAAATATAAAATTTTATGGTGTGTGGCCAACTTCAACTTTATGATAGCCTAAATATTAAGAGGATTCCCTTTAAATTTGGTTTTGATGGAGTCCTCTTTAGATTAATTGATGGAAAATATATTTTACTCATTATGAAATATGTACATACTAGTGCCTGTGATGACCACAAGTTAGGGATCAATTTTTATCGTCAAATAATAAGTTATGGATATTTATATCCTTTAATGATGTAATATTGAATGAAATTTTCAAATATATTTCATTCTTATAAAAGGCATGCCAACATTATCCAACAACCCCTATAGTTTTTTTAAACTTACAAATACTCTCTATCATTCTCAATATGGGGGATGGTTGATGTGGGGTCATACCCATCAACTACTGTTAAGTATATTAAGTAAATCCTTAATGATATTGACATATTTTCTAAATGGGATTCATAAAGATATTTGAAGGAATCCAGGACAACAAGAATCATCAATTTTATGAACACCATCATCATCACCATATTTTTTGTCCCTCACATAAAATTTATGGAAAATGTTACCAATTTATTCTCTTATAAATCAAATAGGTTATACATAGTGTATAATGTTGAGTATAACTATTTGTCCTAATATCATGCAATGACAGAATGATAGATAGAGGCTTTCAATAAACAATAGCAGACATACTCTTGAAAATGGTTAAAAAATATAATAAATATTGTCATGATAAAATAATACATGCCTTCATGGATTAGAATACTATAAATCAAACAATAACACAAAAAACCCCATATTCACTAGTTCATGGGATAAAATAAATCATATCCACCAATTTCCAATTTTGTTCACTTCTCTTTTCCATCTGTGATCAGTTATCCACATATGAGAAATCTCAAAAATTGACATGATGAACATGAAATTATATATGATAAAAGGATTCATACCATCCATCATTTAGTGGCGCATCAAAATTGAATAACATGAGATTTTTACCAGAGAGTTCACATCCATTCATTTCTTCAAGATGAACTCATTTTGTCTCTCAGGTCCCAAAAATGCATTCAGAGAAACCTCCAAAGCTCGAACCCAAATGGGAAGGGGCTTAAATATTTCATAATAACTATTAAAATGGTGTATAATCATTTATCAATATGGATGGGGATCACATCAAACCCCCCACCGCAAATGTTAGGTTACTCGTGTTTAACATCCCTTGAATGTCTAATATGAGATGTCCAAATTCAAAATAACAATCCCAACATCCTCATAACAGGAAATTAAACTATTTCCATATCCTGATTAATAAAAAGGAGATTCCTAATAAGAAAAATATGAGATGATCTTAAACCATCATCCTAGTCACATGAGGTTGAAATGAAGGAAAACATCAATGTCATAATATAAGAAAATATACAGTGTATCTTCCTTGTTAAAATATATTAAACACTCTAGTTAATTTCCCATTCATATAAAATATAATCCATGTTGTTGTGACCCTTGACTGATAGGAACACTTATCCTGATGTGTTTGTCTCACCCCAACAACCATTTCTCTCGAAAATACATGTTTATTTTTCACGTTCCATTAAGATATGTAATTATTATTGGGTCACTCATTCTAAGACACATCAATAAATTAAAAATTCCATACTCTTTCACATCATCTTGAACTATATAAGGTATTTCAACATGGGTTGCACCATTCCAAAACTTTAGATTGAAAAATAGTCCATTTCTTATATACAAGTCATATTTCTTCTAGGAACATTCCACCCATTATTTTAAAGGTTGATCTAAATGATTTTGTTAATCTTGGATGACCTCCTTTCACAAACCACACTCCATGTATTAGGATATTTAGGTGACCATAAACATCATTGGGTATTGATAATAAAGGAATCTGACATCGAATGACATCATTGTTTTGATTATGCATATTATTCTTAGTATAGTTCTGCATTATTTGTGACACCAATGTTTCCCATCATCATGAGACACCATTGCATCAAGATAAAATGTTCTTATATTTTTATGGCATAAAAACATTATAATAGAGGTAACCTTTCCAACATGGTATTCAATCATTCCCTATGTACTTGTACAGTATAATTTCCTCGAATTTGAGGGAACTAATATCATGGATAATGGCATAACCTTTCCGTTTCAAATAAAATGGAAGATCATTATTGAACATAAAACATTCCTTCCATGGAATAAGAATTCACTTGGTTTATATTAGATGCAACAATTGATTGACATTTTTTTGTAGAATTATGATGACTCTATAACATCCCTTGCTTATCACATTGAGAATGACTCATTGGGCATAGATATTTTGGGTGATTATATTATTTTACATGGTTAACTCTTGACACAACCAAAATTGACCATCCCTCCTTTCCCCATGACATTAAAGATAAATACTAGTCGTTACTGAAATACATTAAAAGGCATGCCATTGGGATAATGTAGAATGACCCTAAAACCTATAAACTGGTCTATATGATCATTATGACCAAAAAATAAATATACTCCATGGTATATTCTATACTAGAATTGGGTATCTCTATTCATGTTAGGGTTTCTAATTTCCCTTGACGAATAGAGTAATTGACTAACAAAATGTTTTAAATGATATCTATACCTGAATCACATAAATATTACATCCCTGTCACAAGATGTTTCATTATAACAAAACAACCATGATATAACACATTAAATCAGGCGACTCTTTAGCCTCATCATATAATTGTTTACTATTCACCCAATGTCCATACCATATGATGTTAACTATGTGGTTAACATCGATATGATTTTAAAATAAATGTGTGGTACTTTGTACCCTAATTTAAAATCCCCCTACTTTTGTTGTTGATCTTCTACCACACTTGTTTCATTTTCAATAACCACATATGGCTTCATTCGTATCTCTTCAGGATATATAGTGATACTAAGATCCAATATCCAAACCCATCCACCATATAATTAAATTTAATTATCATCATATGATAACTTGATCAATGTAGTGAACATCATCTCAAAACGTAATACAACAACATTCTCACTCAAACTAGAGTCTTATTGACACCTATATCTCTCATTCTTTGACCAACCTCAAGAAAAACCACTTATGAACATGTCCCTGACTAGTTCAAGATATTTCGAAATTATTTTCTTAATTCATGCACCCATGATTAATGATAATTCCCCCTTCCATATATATGAATCAGACCTATATAGGGCATTTCTCATTAATATCAAACCCCAATATAAATGCCTCCATCATATTCTATGGACACCTCTCTTAGACAATACACACTCCAAATCTTGAGAAACTGGGATTCTAAAAAATGTTACATGGATATTATAAATAAGAACATCTAACACCAAAGGAAATCATTGTTTTGACTATGCATACATTCACTAATGTTTCTATGCAATAGGAATTCCCCCAATGTGGGCTGTCGAACAAAGGCATCTGCATCCTTAAAAGAATGTCTTCCTGTGTCTGTACACCATGAAATCATCATAATAGAAATCACCTTTCAAATGTGGTCTATTTTAATTCCCTATTTATATGTCACATATCATTTCATCATATCCTCGATCCCCCGATATCATGGATTAAAATCCCCCCCTTTTCACATCTATGAGATTTTGGAGTGTTCTGGACCATAGATCATTCATTCCAAGGGAAAAAATATCATGTGGTGAATGCTAAAAACAAACCTTCTTTAGATTTCATAGTCCAATTTATATAATCCTCCAACTTCCTCTTATTTATCCCATTTATCATGACCAATAATATCATGCATAGTTCATGTGACTTGAAAAATATATATAATTAAAATATTCCATTAGTCAACGTAGTGGTTAATCCATCCTCTATAACCGTAAACTCCTTAAGTGGCCTCCCCCATGAGACATGAACTCTGTTAAATATGATCCATATCTCTATAAATAATCTTTCATATAACTATATATGGGTTGATTCATTCTATGATGATATATGTAGTTGATCTCCGATCTCAAATCCTAGCATGGCCACAATGTAATGAAAATTTCCTTTTTCCATTTCATTTGAGCTATATCTGTGCAAGGAAATCCTTTTGTGAACCCTGAAAATTTAGTTATCTATATCCCCATGGGAGTATAGGCACCCATTTATGGTGGACTCAAGTGTAAATTCCCCCATCATGATTTATGAACATCCTTTTTCCATAAATCACACTTCACTGTTTAATGAAACTCAAATAATCACAAACCATATGTGGTTATCAGAAATAAAATTACATAGGATAGAAGGAATTTTTTTTGGAATATGAATATTATCCCCAATATAGATCCACATAATGTGTGCTCCTAGTGTGGTCCATCAAAAAGAGGTATCTTCATCCAAAGGGTAAACATATCTTTTCTCAGTACACATTTCCAGCATCACAATGGAATTCAACTTCTGAATATAGTCCACAATATTTCATTATATGGGAATATCATGTCACAGACAAAATCCTAGAACCCCATGTTAGTGATTTACAACATCCCTCTTCCATACTCAATAGATGTTAGGAGCATCCTAACCCATTTAGTACTCCATGTATCGGGATAATGAAAATGATTGGGAAGAAATAGAAAAACACGCAAAATGTTTGGGGTCCACCATAAGGCTATAGAAAAAATACATGATATACATTTTAGGCCCCTTGGACTAGGAAAAATTAATGGCACAACATTAATCTATTCCTAACATTTCAGTTTAGATATTCAAAAATAATGCTTTCAAAAGTGTGACATGAGTTCATTCATCCCAACAAGAGTACTCGGGTGCAATGATGATGGTTATTATACCTACAACCTTCTTTCATCCATTCCCAAAGGAAATGAATTCATTTTGATTTTCTGCGTTCATAATTACGATCGAGGTTGTTATTAATTCATCGAATGATCTCGAGTATCATAAATACACATTCCACATCATTACAACTTATTAATAGATAATGATCAAGATTGATGAAAGAGAAATAACTAAGAGTGGATGAGATTTAATTCATTAAAAAAAGGATAATGGGGGAATGAACAGAACCATGAGTCTCTCATTGAAACTATGATAAAATATAAACAAATAAAATAACTAAAATTTGCATTGTAATTTTTCCCCAAATCATCTAATAGAAGATGAAAGCGTTGGGGGACTACTGATGATTTTTCTCTAATTATCCTATACTTTTTCCAATTGGTTTGTTTTCATAACATGGTCATCTAGTTCCCAATATATCCATCTCAGGGATTTTAATCCTATATTCACCAATTAATATTGTTCCTTCACTCTAGCTAAACGATCCTCATATACTAAGACTTTTTTAGTTTGTATAGAGATCCAATATTAAGGTTTTTCTTCCCCTAAAATTAAATAATGAATCTCTACACCATTATCTGTAAAATTCATATTGTGATGGTTTGGAAAATTAAATCAGAATATATAAAATTCTCATTCTACCTAAATCTCATAAGAAATAATATATGCATTGATAATGAGATGCAGATGTTGGTAGTTGGAACCACCCACCCCTAAGACAAGGAATATTTGATAGAGACTGACATCCTGGCTAGTTTTCATCTCTAAGGGAGTCTATATGATAATAGTGATATTTTTATGACAAGACCATTTAAACATAAACTATCACTCAAGGGTAGAATTCTGATATATAATCTGTTCACCTAATACTACGTTTATATAGTTCAGAATGTAGTTCACTATAGACGAGCATGATTCAATCTACGACATAGTTATAGTAAAACCATTTGATTTCTCCTCCCATTTAATATCAAGGATTGAACTGAAAAGTCTTATATATACTAATGAATTACCAAAATTAATTGTTTTGGGACTAATATCAGTGAAACGTCCCATAATATTGATAAAATTGTATGGTTTGTAGGTCTTTCAATGTGAAGAAAACTAAAAGACAAAAGTTCCTCAAAATTTTTCAAAACAATAGATATACAATATTTTGGGAAAATCATTGGAACTGAATATAGGGAAAACGATGGCCTTGATGAAGTAATTGGATCATTTACCCCTAAAATTGTCCTCCTTAATAGGTCATCCAGATAATACTACACCCATTCATTGGCATGATACAATTACAAGTTAGTCAGATCATTAATAGGTAGTAGTATGATTCTCATGCTACTATCCCCACACAATAGCATCAACTAATGTTAATGGAGGATGACTAGATTTAACCGTCCCTTAATCATGTAAATTGTTAATGAAAAATATTTTGGTAGGAAACCAAACTACTCTATGAACCTATAAGGGGTGTACAGTTCGCATATGATAACTTGATCTATCTGATATTCTAGAAACCCATCTCAAAAAAAAAAAATTAATAAAGAACATCTAAATTTCCACCAAATTAATCTATTAATATCCTAAATGTGAAAAGTTAGGAGTGTATATAAAATATAGGGGATTTTTTATAGCTCAATCATGTCCTCAATGACTAAGGATTTTGAATTAATAGCATTAAACTTGAGCAATTTTGGGTGAAAATTTAACGGAATTATTGTCGTATATTTATTTTTGTAACTCTGAATGTGCTCCCCTACCCATCCATATAAAACTGTAATGCTCTACAAAGGTGATGTGGTGACCATAATTATTTCACATAAACCATCAAATTATAAATATGAACATGAGTGGGTACAACCAAATTGATATGTTGTACATGTACTAATGTGGTTGTAATAATCATGGTGTTTACCCTTTCACTACAGTAATCTTCACTGGAAAAAAAATCCACCCACTTAGGAACATGGAAAATAATACTACCACTCTAAATTTTTGAGATATGTTCATCCAATTATTGTAACCCTATGTGGTGTATTGAACCACTTCAATGGTGGACCAGTATGAACCCAAGATTCCATAGGACCATTGGGTTGAGTGATTCTAGGCACACAAGACCTTTATCATAGGCCTACTAGGTTAAAATAAGGTTTTTACATAGATAAGGAATGCTATAATTGAGAATTTATGATGATGGTGTCCTCATTATTTCAATGTTGTAGTTAAAAAATCCTTGTCTAGGTGTGAAACATGTTTGGAATTCACTGAGGTTTTAAACATATGAAGAAACTAATCATACATCTTACCAAGAATTTATATTCCTCCTAATTGATAGATTCCCCATAATATTGTCATGGAATCACAAAATTCTAGAGGAAAAGTGTTTTTGTTTGAACACCAAAAAAATATTCATTTTACGTTAGAGATTGGTTGGTGTGTACAATGAAAATTAGAAAACTCGTGAGGATTTATACAATCCAATGGCCTCCATTCACAGAAATGATTCTATGTAATTTTTATGCACCTTGAAATTATAGACCCATTCATTACAAAAACTCAAAATGGGCCATAAGCCCCATGATGAACTCTACCACCCATTCAAACTATCCCTCAAAAGGATAATCATGGATGGTTTGTTTAAAAAGGCATGATATATTTATATTTCATTACTATCCTTGAAATCTTGTGTCATTAAAATATATTGAAGATTAATACAATACCTTAACTATACTCTTGGAATATGTGGGTTGTGGAAGTGATGTTTACTTTAGCACAATTTGTGTAATCCTCAAACCAATGGATGAGAAATATTGTGTAGAAATCTAGATCGGGTGGTTTCGTGATATCTATAATTATATAGAGGTAGTCTCTCTAAAAATGTATGACTCTATAACTCAGGTAAAATAGGGACCTTCAGGATCACAACTCAAGGAATAATATGGAATTGATGGTGAGCCTCAAAATTTCTAGCAATAATAGTTCTCCTCTTAATGATTTTCATTGAACTAGATAAGTTCCTTAGATCATGAACTATATTCAATCAAACAAAAAGTAAAAAATGAAGTATTTTTATTAGTAATAATGAAAAAGGATATAAATTTATCAAAGTGTTAAATTCCACATAGCTTAAAAAATTATATGAAGATTACATTGTGTAATATGTGGTCCACATAACATTCATTCAACTACTTTGATTATCCCATCAATAGGGGGATGTAATTATACTACAAAGTGAAATATTTATATTATAGAAATTCCATCTCAATAATGAGTATGATTCAGTATTTTGAAGAGGTTGATCAGAAGGAAAATTCACTATATCATAAGGGTTATAGTTTAAGAGCTCATAACCATCCACAACTCACTTGTCAATGGTTGAAATTTGGTTTCAGCCTGAAACAATTTTATAGGTTTGGCCTCTCATCTAGTTCCACATTCACACTATAATGTATTAAACCATGATGATTTCATCCTCATAATGTCCCCATATTCATGCCGATCAAGACCTATTCCAATGAGAAGAAATTGATGGGACCAAAAATTCATGAACAATCCTGTAAGACTATTTTGAATTTAGGAAATCTATAATTAAAACAACTGAATGATATTTGGAGAAACAATTGGAAAATAATGAAGAAGAAAAACATACCAACTTTTTCCTATTTAGCACACATACTATGTGGGAAATCCGCCTCACATGGACTCCCCAAAAATGAAAATTGTTTATGGGAAAATACAATAATATCATGCCCCCAAAAATATATTTTCTCATTTTTTGTGTGAGGCAGAAATACAACACCCCCCCCCCCCACAAAAAAAATCATCAATTTTGGTGGGAGGTGGTAATATCATGCTTACCACAACTGATTTTTTCAATTGCGGTCTGAGGCCATAATATCATGCCCATAACAAGAAAATATAATTTGTGGTGTGAAAAAACTTATATATTTCCAATCGTATAGTTGTTGGTATGTTATGTGACCACCCCATCCATTTCCATAAAATGTTTATTCCCATGTCTTATAAATACCCCATCAACTCTCCAAGATAAATGGTAGATAAGTACAACTAATAGTAGGGAGATGATAGAGAGAAATATGGAGAATATAGTGTAAGACTTACAGTTTGGTAGGTAATTCACATACCACACTCTATAAGGTAAATGGAAATCCCAAAAAGTTTTCTTTGGCTAAGTTCCCCCAACCCATAAATGGACATCCTTAATAAGAAAAAGTACACATCTATGCATCTATAAAGGGGACCCCATCATCAATGGGGGAAAAATATTTCCATGATATCTCTTATTGTGAAATATACCTCTCATGATTCCCCAACATGAATATCTATAATCGTATCTTGATGGGATATCCCTAGGGAATTTTACACTTTCACTCATACTAACCTCCTTCGATGTAGTGTTCAGCTTCATCTTGGACACTTTTTGAAAATTCAAAATGGTCCCATATAACCAAGATCAATACCTATGAATGGATTCAGTGTGACCTCCATCATGGCCAATAGATCCATACAGCCTATGGACGAGACACATTAGCTTTTCCCTCTCATGATCAGTAATTCTCATCGTAAGGGTGTATTTAATCTATACTCTCTAGTTTCTAGGGTCCTCATTATGATCACACATATTAATTATCATAGTAATGCTTATTGTAGCCTTGTGGAAGGTGGATGATGATTAAGCAGTGTAATTCATTCTGCATGCTACCTAAAAATTGATGTGAATCGAGTTTCATTAGTATGGATAAAATCCCCAAAAATTATTTAATAATATAGTCTGGAAGATTGAAAATTTTACCCATTACTCTCTCTCTCTAGCTCCCCCACTAAAACCTCTCACCCAAACAACAATGGATGAGGAGGAGTGAGTCTCTCAAATTTGAATCCATACTATAATAATCCCCTATCATTTCATTTAGCATATCATATCTCCCTACCTCTCCATGTATCCATTATCATCCACTAGCTATCATGGAAGAATGTTTAACAAGCGATTCTAATTTAGGTGCAATCCCCCTCCCACTCCTAATTGTATAAGGTGATGATCTTCTACAATACCTTGTTTTTCACACTAATCATGACTCATGTGGTATTAATGATTAGTGGTGATCATAAAACTAGAATTATTATAAATAAAAAAATGGGTCCCCCATAGTGAGTAAACCCCATTCCATGTTACCGTCCTCTCAAAGTGTCATATTACCTACTCTAAAGACCTTTAAAGGTAAAAATTCCCAATAATGTATCCTAGGACCATAATCCATGGTTTTAAGCCTCTACATTACAAAATACAATGTTTATGATTCATATCCACTTAGGGTTTGTAGGATGCCTCCCTGAGGTTGAAACGCAACACCATAAATACAGTATCCTCCTCGCTAGTTCATATTCCTTGTAAGATAAATGTCTTATGGGATGATCAGATTATAGTTATAAACAATATTCTTATCTTCAACATTCTATATTTCCAGTGAGGGATGTCCTTACAATGTCATTTTCCCATATTCCCCATAGAGTCAATGGGATGTGCTTCTTTATCCTAAGTCCCTCAAAATATATCACTAGAACTTTTTATCCTAGATTTCCTCACCAAATGAAATTAAACTAAATTTTTGGGTCTTCATAAGATGACCTAAAAGGTAATTAAGTTTCATTTTTAGTTGTACTAATTTACATGGGTTCTGATTCTTATTACAAGTATATGTAGGAATCCATTCTCTTTGGGTTGATCCTACCATCAAAAATTCATCCTCCTCAAGTACCAATGTTCTGGATCCTGGTTTGAGTAAATTTATATATTCCACAACAAATTCTGTCCTAAAACAAACGATGATATATAGGTTCAATCCCAATGAAAAGTTCCAAAATAAAAAAGTGGTAACTATAATAAATTTCATGCCCTTAGGTAATATGCTATCCACTCAATGTGTGAGTATATATTTTTTTCCATGGTTAGGATGTCTCTATACATATTACAATGAACCAATAATTTTATAAATTAGTACATTCACATTCCTATAAGGATATCATCCATTAGGCCATCTCGATCACCTTGTATAACATTATAAGGAAAATAGGATAAGTTCCCCCATGCATGTATCTATCTTATTCTACATACATACTAACCATGATTTATAATAGAGTATGTAAAATAGGACATGAAACCCCACATATATATCAATATCATCACATTTGTTTATCAACCAGAACATAGTGATATATGTTTATGAGGTAATACCCCACCTACCAACAAGGTCTCTTCAATCATGCTTCATGACCAAAGATCGACTTAATATAAGACCAATGGGAAATGATACGAATAATGTTATGATATATACTCTTGGTATCACAATAACTTCATATCAATATCATTTTAATGGATAAATGAGGCACCTATCAAAATTGTCTCATCCCATGGGAATATCAACCTCAACCTATCAATATATAGATAATGGGGATGTACGAACAATGTCAATAAAATCTCACATTATGTGTATCTTGACACATGATTAGGTTTGTGATATGATTAATAAGAAACGTGTCTCAAGTTTGTAGAGACCTTATCACTTTGTAATCTTCATCTGTCCTTGATATAACATTAAAAAAACAAGATAGAAATTTAATCCTATAGTGGTCCCAAATATATCCATTTTGATCCAGTTTATAATAATATAATGACCATGGGATATGTTTTCCAATGACTATAATGATCTCACCCATAAGAAATATTAATCTCTATATAGAAATTCAAAGACAATTTAGAGAAAAACCAATATCTATATTGCTCTCACAACCCATTAAGATTATAAAAGTTGGATAATCACTGAGGGAAATGCATGGTCACTTATAAAATGAGAATAATAGACCCCCGAAATGGTTTATTAAAAAAAATTGACTCAAAGGATTTCCCCATTAAGTCTCATGTATATGTGAAACACACTTTAGTTCAAGGCCAAGAACATAGAAGGCCATGTAATCCAGGAATAATAGTTTGAAGGTCTATCATGTCCCTATATATTCATACCCTACCCTTTTGGTCTATGCTAAGAATATTCGGATTTATTTTTGGTCAATCACACATAGGTGATAATTCTGTGTATCAAACATAATATATATATAAACTACTGGGGATGGTTTTGTACCACCTTCCTTGGTCAAGGGGAATCCTCTAAGTCGAACATCATTGCATGATTTAACATCAAATGAAGGCTTCCCTTGAAACATAAAAATCATGAATTTATATAATATCCAACATAACCCACTAAAACAGTTAATAAAACAAAGAAAATTAGGAAAGTGACCATTATCTTTATCTATAGTGATCATATGGGATATATATCTCTCACATCAATGATCGACTGGAGGGGATCATATATTGGATGGTGAAAAATAAAAGGGAGAAGGGGGTATTCATACTACTGCTAGGGTAGGAGAAATGAAAAAATATAATTTTAAAAAAAATTAGAACATTTAATTTATATTAATAAAATAAAAAAAATACCATGACCGAGATAAACTCTCTTGGAACTCTATAGGGACATTAGTGGGCTATTGGGGTCCTAATAAAACCCCATAAAAACCTATTAGTAGATGCAGTGGCCTCTAGTTTGGCCACTGGAGATCCTATGGCTCCACCTGACATTTCTTGTGGGTAATCAAATCCAATTTATAATTCAAGTTCTTGTTTATTTCCTTGAAATATTATCATAATCCTCCTACAACACTATCCAGATCATTAAATTGTCAAAATACATATGTTTTTTAATTTTTTTTAAAAAATCACATTTCATGATAGGTGGAATATTGTAAATACCCTAACATATAGTAGTTAAACCTCTAGAGGAACCATTAAACATAATCAATAAAAATCATTGGATTCTATGATCACATACTGGACTCCCCCTCCAAATAATGTTCTTAAATACTCATTTATATCTACTTCACTCCTAGAAAAGGAACCATATTCCAACATAGATTATTTTAACACTGGTCCAATATATGAACTATTTATTCCTCCAACAATACATAAGTCTCCAACTTGACATCATTGAAATTGATCACAAGAGAGGAATTGGGAGGGTATCTCTTGTGTAATGATACAAAGAAAACATATTATATATCATGGAAACTATAAAGAATCATTAACCAGTAATACATGGTAGCGATCCAATCTATAAAAAAGGACAACCATACATATGTGTGTGTCTACATTCCCTACCTCTGAATACTATGATATCTTATTTAAGGAGATAGCCTATAGAATACCCTTTGAATACAAAAAAATCAATACAATGGAACCATCAACCTATATATGAACACTTTTTCCCTTCATAATAATTAACCACTTCAAAATCTACTCGATATTCCCTAAAATTATATAATTATGACTCCGTCAGATTATGGAAGACCCCCTGACTCTAACCAGCATATTGAAGATTACAATATCCTGCCATGAAATACCTAAAAAGATTTCATCTATGTATATGTCAAATAAAGTTTTTTATAGAAATTGTTTTATAAAGGGAGATGATTATCCCACTACCCACTAAAATCTAAGAGACACACTGACAATATTTCGTCCATAATAATGGTAGTATGCTCAAATTTCCATGTAATCTGATGATCTTATTATATGATCAAGTGAACCAATGTATCATGTGACTTATTGAATCCATTATAGAAGTATGAAATGAATTGGGAATCCTAATTCAATAAAATAATCATAAGAACTCCATGTAAAAATAATTTCTCTGTAACATAAATCCTTCCTAGTTAATAAATGTACTGGGTTTCTTTGGCTAGTAGAAAATGTATGGCCCTCATCAACCAATAAATAAATAACCGTACCATATTACCTCCCCATGATTTATGTGAAAACCCAAAACAAAACTACTCACAATAAAAATTTATTTCTAATCATGAACGTATGATGCATAAATAGTCTTTCTGGTTTCGTGTTTTCTTCCTTCACCTACTAACAATTGATGAATTTTTAAAAAGATCCCAATACATTATTATTTATACAAAACCACTTACACGACCTATGAATATCGTGGTATATAATTTTAATCCTTCACTGAATATCCCATCTCAAGGAATGTGAATCCCCCATAAACTCCTCTCATGTTCTTGTGGGGACCCCAAATGATCCTCATATATAGTGGATCCCATCATCATCCTATAAAAAAATAATATTGTAACTCATCACCAAATATTTTCCCCCCATTATTCTATAATCTATGTTTAACAAATTACTCTCAATATCCATATGATGGATTGAAAATGTAATACTTAATGATTCTAATGTATCCATCCCATAACACTTCTGAATATTGAGGTGTATCTCAATGAATATGCTCATCAATTATAATTATTTTTTAAAATCTTGTTAACCTTGTTCCCAAGACTTTTTTCCAAGATCATTAAAAATGATATTCTCTTTTACTAGAGGTATATTCTATATTCATGTTAAAACCATAAGATACTCAACCCATATTCTAGATGGATTTATCAGAATGATTATGAAAAAAAATCATATTCCCATTTATAGTAAGGTCGATTAATTATATCATTTTGGATAAATCCTAAATAAATATCTTATAGTAGTATTCCGTATACAAGTTTCAATGGATCGCCAAAAATTTAATTTGTTTCTCACAAGAATCCAAAAACATGACATTCTTAGGTTCCACAGATATTCCATCTTTTGATATTACATGCTCTATAAAGTTAACCCCAATAATCTAGAACTAATCTCTATGAACATACTATATATCCAGTTCTTCCTATTTTTGATGAAAATGATCTCCATATATCAATCATTATACTTCTGCAACTATGATTATAATAAAATGTAATCTATAAATACAACCCCAAATGAATTCATATATAGATGGATTAAAATATTCCATATGTATATAAATATGGATGGTGTGTTAATAAAATTGAATAGCATCATGAGATAATTATATAGGCCATATTTTATCCAAAAATTAGTTTGAGGAATATATGATGGCCTCAAATATAGATAATGACATCATAACCTCAGGTTAATCATATATAACCACTTGGATCTCTACAACAGGTCAAATCAATAATATTGACATGGATGGGGATAATATTTCTGGATATCCACTTAGTTCAACCTCAATTTATCCACACGTAATCACCAAGGACTGCCTTACTTCTTGGATAAAAATACCTGGGAACCATAATAGGATGTAACTAAGAGAATACATTTCTCAGCCTTATGATCCTCTTACTAAGCATTCACCAATATAAGAATATTAGGAGTCAATATTTAAGGAGGAATGGATATGGTATTGTTACCTTATAATATATTAATTACAAACACAACCTCTCTCTTAAGTTGTAGCCTTTAGAATACCATAATAAATTAATCTTCTAACTAGTAAAAAATATGATAAAAAACATTCTGATGTATTTACTCGAATATAAGACTGTTAACTGAGAACTACTATATAATTGTCTCCAACTACTAATGGTCAGGATATGAATAGCCTAATCACTAATCCCACTCTCTGATTTGGGAATGGGAATCACCTTCAACATAAATTAATAATACCTTTCAGTGATAGTAATGGATGTATATTCAATAATGAGTCAAACAATCAATCCAAAGATCACATAAAAGCTTCAAATTATTAATATAAATAGGTCCCATTGATGTCTATATGCACTAATAATGATGAAACACTATAAATCTCTAGAAAACCTCTAATCATACCCTAAGTGAAATATTAACAGACATATAACCAGAATTATTCTTTATTATGAGCACAATATACTAAACAAATTTATTAGATATAAACTAACACAAATCACATGTTTCGATTAATGAATAAAATGGTATATTCTACTAATATTGAACCTAAAATTGTCAGTTTATGCACACAGTTATTTTTATATGTTGGCTTAGAGGCATGAAACATCATTGACCATTATCATTTACCCTAGACTCTTTATCCCTAGAATCATTTACGAGCACTACTCGACCACCTAAACTATCCCTCGTAACCATGATCACCTCTACACTATATTTGAATGGAAGAACACTAATTAATTCTATATGAAAAATAATATGATTCATATTCTAATACTTTACCCTAGTCATTACTACAACCACTATGTCAGGAATGAGAAATATATGAAATGTGGATAAAGTGCTTCATCTTCTTTTAAGATCGATAATCTACAAGAACTCTCTAGAACAATAGTGGGATATTCCCTACATCAACTCGCCAGTAACAACAAATAAGATTCCTCACACACTAGAAATATGATGATCCATATCCATGAATATAATTCCTATCATAAATCTAACATGAATCACAAAAAATGTAACACCCCGAGATTCAAGGAAATATGTTTTTTCAAATTAATTTATCTTTTGGATATTTCCATTTCACGTGACATCAGAAATAATTATTTATATATATAATAAAATAGAAATTCAAATATTCCTTTCACACAACACCAACTTGGCATGTTATGAACATAATACCAATAGGACTTATGCAACCTGAGATACCGACTTGTCATACATTACACGTAACATCGACTTGGCGAATGACTTGGCATACAACTTGGCGGATGATACATGAAAAATAGACCTGGTGTACGATGCACACAACAATGAGTTTCTATGAAACATATTTTTTTAAATAATTATTTAAATGAGATAATAATAACCTATTAGTTAAAATTGTATTATTAATAGTAATAAATAATTTTAAATTTTTTTAAATTTTTTTATAAATAAAACATATTGATAATGAACGATATTATTTTTGTTAAAGTCCTTTTATGTTAAAAATATCTTGTTCTTTAATGAACCAATTTTAATAATAAATTTAATTTGAGACCCATTTTTTAATTTAATTTGATAAAATAAACATCATTTTTTAATTAATGACATCTAAATTATCCTTTGGTATTTATTTGGGATTTTTCTGAGAAACTTCATTTTTATGATGAATAGTAAAAATAGTTCTTTTTAGTTAAAACTGCCATTTTGATTAATTAATCAATAATGTTATATGATATTATAAAAAACTTTTATGGTAAAATTAGATAAATGTTACATATATTAATAAAATTTAATTCATTATAATAAATTTCCCTATGAAATTAAAGACCAAATCATAACAAACATTTGAACATTTTCTTCTTTAGAAACCCGTTATTTCATCCCATCTTGAAGGTAATCATTAATCATAATTTTTTCACTTCTATGATTTTAATTTCAAAAAAAATAATATAAACCGATTTATTCATTGTAATATTTAGAGCCTAATATGTCCTTGTTAGTTTTTTAACAAAATTTTTAGTAAAATTGATTATAATTAATCACAGCGGTTAAGACCTAATAAAACATAATTAGGGACTAAACCCTAAAATTAGGGGCCCAAATGATCTATTAACTTGACAAAAACAAATTTAATATACATATTTTGGCCATAAACCTTTCATTATTGAGTGTTTTTGGTTTTTATGACCATTTTTAGGTAAGAACCTGTGTACACCTAACTTATTTCTAAAAATTCCAAGTGATCCTTTTTCCTCCCATATAAAGATTCACCACCTCTCCCACTTCGTCAAAACTATAAATCCTCTTAATTTTGGCCAATAACTACCCAAATCACTTCCCAGAAATCCTCCCTTCCTCCTATAATTCTTTCCTTGTGTAGAATACCATCCAAGGAAGCCTTCTAGAACAAACCAAAAGGAGATACCTGATTTTGAGACAATGAATTCCCTAAAGTCATTTTGTTTATATTCCTTATACACCCATTAAAAATCACATTAATATTTGATTATATAACATAAAAATTATCCTAAATATTCTATGATGTTTTTATATAAATAGTTTTATCTATACTTACAGACACCTCCATCTAATAGGTAACGAACATATTGATTCTACGTATGGTGAACTACTGGTTCACGAAAGGATGATTGTTCATTTTTCCATTAGTGCCTATCATGGTGGCCATTATGATGGATAATATATTTATATATGATATATTTTATATTTATAATGCCTTTATACGTCATTAATTTTTATTTGGAACATACCTTTATGCTTTCCATCTAATGTAATTTTGATCATTTCGTTTCTGGACGTGTGGACTACCACCCCTTCAAAGTGGTATGATTCATTAATACACTACATGGATGAATTAAGGATGGATTTAGTGAATATATAAGATATATATGCTATAATAAAGCAACTTTAATATTGATATATATAAATATGAACACATATATATGTCATTTACATTCTTTTTCTCCACACATAAATTAAACAGAAACAACATTCATGTCTATGTACGGCCTACAGCCTCCATGAAAGGTGTATTATGTATCATTAAAATATTATTTATATATTATTATAACAAAAATATAATTTATATAATTTATGTTTATATCATGGTTTTCATTCTGGAATAATTATATATGTTTAAGGAAAAAAATATAAAAAACTAAAACACATACGAAAAATGATGTGAATATTATCCTAAGTGAAGCCATACCATAGGATGGTTAACAAGAAGGTAATATAAAGTCATAATAAAACCATATATGCTATTATATATTATAATATTGTTCAATAAAATATTTATAATAAACTTTTATTTATTATATAGGGTGTTTGAACTTATAGGATGTGTGTAAATAAACAAGGTAAGGGGATTTCATCTCACATTTAATTCCTGTGAGATACATGTTATGTTTGCCACTCTTTCCTTTTGTGTGGTGTAAGTAATTACCATGATTTTATTCTATGTATATTATACCTCAATTTTTTGGTATTACCATATACTTTTAATGAATATTAATTCATGCGGTTTAGGTTTCAAAAGTTTCTAATTTGGTATGAATATTTTTTCTCAATTTTCCTCATTTGTGACTC
Organism: Viscum album; assembly: GCA_963277665.1. Lineage (NCBI taxonomy): Eukaryota > Viridiplantae > Streptophyta > Magnoliopsida > Santalales > Viscaceae > Viscum > Viscum album. The sequence goes on along the minus strand of OY728121.1, from coordinate 215,973,523 downwards.
AAGTATTGTTGTACACCTAAACTAATTTTCAAGGTGTATATAATTCCATTTTACATGTTCTATCATGAATCTAGTTATTTTAATGATATTTTACACTTCATTTAATTTATTTTTCTTACAAGGATATTATGAACCCAAGAAACCATGTTGTAGTAGTTTATAGAGACAATCTCATCACTTTTCGATATTGTTTAAATTTATGCTTCCTTTGATGAATTATAATGTTACATATCTCATGAAATTCATGGATTTTATTCCACATGTGTAATTATTGGTATATTAATGTTTTAGTTCCATTTTATACTCTTTGATACATAAGATATTTAAGAAATTATATTCCAGAGAGCCCGACTTTACCCTCTCTTCGGTAGGAAATATATATTCCTTCAAAACCAGGTTTTCTAAAAAGGGGTTACATGAATAATTTACTAATATCCTATTATCATTAAAATAAAATTTTTCCCTTTATGAATTTTAACAATAATCAATGAAATATTCTTATTTCATTCCAATCTAGGTATTCCTCTAACCTTTTAACTTTGAAAATTGAATATTCACTTTAATACATATGACATGTACGGTTTCACCCACCGTCATTTCTATAATTCTTCCATTGCATCTTTAAAGGTTTAATTTTTAATAAATTATTTTTTAATATTTTCTGGAAAAATTGTTTTCATATTATTTTAAATAAACTTTAATAAGTTCCGATGAAAAATGTTTTCCAAAATTATTTCAATCCCCTTTAATAATTTTTCATGAAAAATGGTTTTCGAAATTTTTTCAAGCACCTTTTATGTTTTAAAAGAAAAAATGTATAAATTTTTTTTCATGATTTATTTATATGTTTTAATATAATTTTAGAATAATTGTTTTTCATAGTGTATTCATGATTTATTTATACTTTTTAAAAGTATTGTCAAATAAATGGTTTTCGAATAATTTTTAAACATTATTTATATGTTTTAATGGTGTTTTCAAAGAAAACTATTTTTAAACCGTTTTGAAGATTATTTTATATGTTTTCAATAAAAAATGTTTCTTAAATGTTTCCAAGTCTTTATTATATTTTTTCAAGGTATTTTTAAGAAAATTACCTTAAAGTTTTTTTTGTTTTAGATATCATTTTTTGATTATGAAAGGACATTTTCCTCATGAAATGTTTTTAAAAATTATTTCAATTTTTTCCATCTAAGATGACATCCATTATTGTTAATCATGACCTTATAGGAAATGATCTAAAGTTTACATTCACAACCTTTCTATTAATGGTTTATTCATAATGTCTTGGTATTTATGAGACTTGTTTCTCTTCCACAGCTTATACATTTATGAAATCTATTTCTTTTCCATGGGTTATATGCTTTTGAAACCCAATTGTTTTCACTGGTTATGTGTTGATAAAATGATAATGAAACATATCTGTTTTCCATAGGTTATGATGTGATAAAATTTTAATGATACCCATTTCATTTCATGCTATATTATTTTATTTTTATAGAACCCATCTATTTTCAATGGTCATGATATGAAGAATGTTTTGTGGAATATGCATGTATGATTTCATTATGTGATGGGCGATACCATATCTACCTACAATGAATTGGGTAATTATAAATGTTTCATTAGATCAAATGGTACAAAGGAGGAAAACCCATGCCAAAAACGAGATGGTACATGGGAGAACACCCCAAGACCGATATAAAGGGGTATACGTGATGAAATGCCATACCTGAAATAAGAGGGTACAAATGAGAACATCCCAATCACAAAAAAGGGTATATATGATGAAATTGCATGCCTAAAACAAGAGGGTATATTGGGAAAAATCCCAATACCAAAACAAGAGGGTAAACATAAGGAAATACCAAGGCCAAAACAAGAGGGTAAACGGGAAGACATCCCAAAACTGAAACAAGAGGGTACATAGGGGAACATCCCAAGACCAAAACAAGAGGGTACACGGTAGGGCATCCCAATCTCTAAGTAGGTACATTAGTGATTATCCCAAGACTAACATGTTACAAAGTCCTTGGTCTATCTCCTTGACCTAGGGTTTTTATATTGTAACATGTTTGCAACAATGCCATGTTTTATTACTTTGTTAGGATTTCATGGTTTATGCTTAATAATTACTTATCATTCATGTATAATGAACTTCAAAAATTTTATATGATATCTGAAAAGAAATATATGATCTTATAATGTTATGCTCATGTTCCATACCCTTTTATTCATATTATGCTTACATTTTCTTTATTTAATCTTATTAAGCATCTAAGCTCACCCCCTTTTTATATTACCTTTCTCTAGGTTATGAAGAATGGTTTTAGGTAGAATTAATAAAGGTGTAGATATTTATGGGTGATTTTGATGATATTTCACCAGGATCGAACTTTTTTATTCCATGTTTTCTAAGACACTAAACTATTATGGTCATCGAGAATAAAATTTTTCAATGTACAAAATTTTCATTTAAAATGTTTTATTATCCTTATATTGAAACCCTATGTTGATATAGTTGGTTTAAAAGGAATTTTTAGATGAAATATGGAAACTAGGATGTGAAAACATCAGGAAGATCTCTAGGTATATTTGTATGATGGTTTCTTGTGATTTTTTTAATGATAAGTTGAAGGATGAGTTATAGTTTAGGAAAATGTCTTGGAATTTTGGTAAATAATAAAGTTGATGGCTTCATAGTAATACATACATATATGGAAACTATAATTGGATGGATATATAGTATATATTTTCCAAGGATAAAAAATCCAAAAAGATTTTTTGAGCCTGACTTTGGGTAATCTGGTTCATGACAAGGGACCTTGTTGTACACTTGGTTTGACACTCCAAGGGGACATACATCAAAAATTAAAAAACTCTTCATGAACCATCATAAAGAATTTATAAATAATTTGAATATGAATATACTAGTATAAAACTATGTTTTCATATATTACAGAAGTATGATCCATGAATTAGACATCATATTAGTAATTTTTCATGATTATATAGATTTTTCATATGATATGTGTTTCTCACCCAGTGCTTTCTAGTTTTATTGAATGGGGAGATCTACAAGGAAAATGGTTAAAATTTAATGTTTCATAATTGGAAGGAATACGTATTATATGAATTAACTTACAAATGTAAATTTCATAAATAGAGTCATAATTATGGTACGAGTATTGGTTATACATTGGAAGATAATGAGACCGCAGACGACTTGTGAATGTTATATGATGTTCTTATAGTATTGTTTACATAAAACATAAGAATACTGATTATATTGAGGTTGGGAAACATAACAAATGATTAATATTTCATATTCTAAGAAAGAGGTATTAAATAATAAGTTGATGAATCCTGAGTACTGGTTTTAGAACAATTTTGGATTAAGGAATTATTTATGTTTTTGAATTCAGATATTATGTTATATAAATCATGAAATGTATAATTGTTTTCCGTATAAATTTTCTTAAAGGATTGAAAAGGAAAATATTAATGGTAATGAAGACATATATAATTGATTTCATGGAAAGGTGATATTTTGATTAAGGGAAGGAAACAATTAATTAATGCCTAAAATTGTGATAATGATCATTGGATAATGATTTTTTGGATATGAATATGTAAATTGGACAGTACGGATTACATTGGAACTAATTATTGAAAAAGTGTTCTATGTCATCAAGGATGAAGGTTACAACTTTTGGGATTTAAATAATATATCCAATAATCTTTTGAAGAAGTAATCATTCATGTTTTCCAAGAGAAATTATGGTAATTTACCAATAAGTTATTCACATTCTTGGAATGTGACACCAAAGAGATACTTTGTGATATATGTTTGATCAACGTTAAGTTGATTTCATGAATCTATTTCTAAAGATTTAGATATTAATTATTCATAATGTTTATAAAGTTTACCATTCATTAAAAATTTATGTTAAACATTGTAGAAAGTATTTATGCAATGAGTTTGTATTGAAAACCTTGGTTAAAAGTCTATTTAGTGACTAACCTTATTTCAATAATTTTAATCTAATTTAGATTTGGAAATTATATTTGTGTGTTTTTAGAAATGCACATCATATATTTCGGGTGACAAAAAATCATGTCCGACAAGCCTGTGGCTCTGGAACCCTTGACTGAATGATGATAAGGGTTTCATTCCTTCCAATGGCCTATGAGATTCCATGGCTAATGTCTAATTATTTTAATGAATAATTGATTATGATGTAATAATTGTGTTACTAATTATGTTTATAGATTATAATATTAACGACTTATATTTTTAAGAAATGTTATAGACAAATATTTATGATTTTCCATTTTTTAGGGGCCTTAAGATCTTCTAAAATTCTATTTTAGCACTTTAGGCATCAAAGTTAATTTCTAGACGTCCATTTCTTGATATAATGGGTGGAATATAAATTGATAAATTCACAAATAAAGAATAATTTTTTTATATAGAAATATATCAATAATTTATATTTCCTTATATTAATGGTCAATAAAAGAATTACTCAACATTCGGATAATGGTAAAAAATATTTTGTACTAATACCTTAATTTTTATTGAACTGATGACCTTATAAATCATCACAAATTTATAACTTTGGGGTCCTCAAATTTTAGTTTATCATCCACTTGTTTATGATTTATGACCAAAATCACTCCCTATAAGTATTTACGCCTTTCCTCTATATACAATATTCACTCCAAACCAATGTTCTTCTATGTAGAATGTTAGTTATATGTTACATTGGGAAACTATAATGGTTCCAACATTCCCTTTTTAAGGGAAGTTTATGTGATCATTTTTATGATGTGGGTTTATATGAATGAAACATTGAAGTATTAAACCGTTGATAACCCAGACCAATTTTGAGGGATAAATTCATTTTATGGTTATAGAAAATAACACCCCGAGATATTGTTAAATATGTTTTATCAAATTAAAATATCATTTAGATATTTTAATTTCACGTGACACTAGAAATAGTTCATTATATATGTATATATATTAAAATAGTATTTCAAATACTCCTTTCACACCCCACCTACATGGAATTCTCTACACACAATACAAACATCTCTTGTGATGCTAACAATACTGACTTAGCATAAGTTACACACAACACTGACTTGGAATACGTTACACGCAACACCAACTAGGTGTACGATGCCCAAAACCATGAGTTTCTACAAAACAAGTATTTATATAATTATTTAAATTAGATAATAATAACGTTTCTATTATACATAGATATAGTTATAGTAATAAATAATTTTATATAATCATTACATTTTCCATTACTGTGGACACTCTTGGTGAAAATGGGAATGGTGTAGAGAATTGTGACACCCACCTATCATAGAAATAATAATTATTTTATACTATTTTAATTAAATTTTGAGAAAATTAACATTTCAATGTCATTGGATATTTTCTTTATATCTTTTACAAACTATGAATTTGTTGCACATAGGTTGGTGTAACCATGATGAAATCATGAATTATAGTATATCACTAAAATAATGTTGTTATCATATTTTCTACAGGGTTAAATAGAAACTTCAGGGTCCTAGGGGGAACTGTTTTTAGTCATTTATTGAATATATTGGATACAACATGTATTTCACATGGTTTAGTAAACTACATGGGTAAACCATGCATGTTTCCCAATGGATAAGAAAATTATTTTCTAATTTTTTCCATTAAATTATTTTATACGTGTTTTTTTCCTTATACTCTATCCCTCCCATAATGTCCCCCATCACCCTTCATCACATTACATCTCCATCATGGAAGAGCCTCTATCACACAACTACACCTCCTCCTCTCCCCTTTGGATAACACGATACCCATGTCCTAGAGTTCCTTATCGTGTGGCCTCATCTTCATCCATATACTTCTTTTGAAACATTTCTTGGTAGCCTAAGTTGGGCGCCACATGTGGCCTCCCATATCTTTGGGTTTCTATTTCCCTCAATTATAGCTGAGATATCTCTAGGTAAGGGTTTCTCCTCCGATATTTCTTTCCCATTATTTTTCCTCTAGTTGTTGCACCCCATATCGACCAATCACTATGTGTTATGTGCCATATGATTTTGATATTATTTTTTGGTTATTTGGGTTCATTTTGATTATGTCTTTCCTATTCATGTGTCATCCATCAAAGGACACATGTTGAATCTTTCCTACCATTGATTTGAGGTAGGTTCCTCTTCAAAAACCCGTGTATTAAATGTCATTAATTCTTATGTGAATTTAAATTTGTTTTCATGAATTTAAAACCTTATTATATGTCAAGGATTTTGGGAAATGATTTTGGATTCTCTTCTAGTACATTTAATGGGCCTTGGTCACCTTCCATGTGCTCGTGAAATGTCTCATCGGGATCTTTCAAAATATTATCGGTAATTTAAATTGATTACCAATGAATTTTAGTGGGCATGTAAAAAAATATCAGTTTTGATTGTATTTGAAAATGTTTTAAGTAATTTTCATAATCCTAGGTTTCATTCCATGTATTGGATTAAATGTCTGTTTTGAGTTCTAATTGCGTTTTTATATTTTAAAATTATAATTCATGTTGGTTCCCCTCATTAAAGGGTCATATTTATTTTATGTGATGTTTAATAAAATTTGTGTAGTTTTCTCTCTATTGAAATTATTCTGAGATCATGAGTCTTGGGGTGTTTTGAAAAATCTTTTAAAAAGTGAATGAGTTTTTTTTTGAAAAAAGGGTTCTTGGAACTGTATAGTTTCTATTAAAGTTGAACATTAATCATAAAAGTGACTTTCATGGAAATAGTTGGATTTCTAATTGGCATTCAAAGAGTGGTGTGTTAAATCAGATTTCAAATTATTTTTTGAGTGTCTATTTCCAAATGGGTTTCCAAATGTGATTTTGAGAAAAAGATATTAATTGGGCATTCACATTTTTTGAACGTATTAGATTTAAATTGGTATATGAAATAAAAATTCATATGAAATGGATAATTTAGGGTGTGGATATTTATCCAAAGAAATGTGTTTTAAAGTACTGATGGGTATTTTAAATGGTTACATCCATCTACGAGACCCTCATGAGATTTGTGTGGTTATCTTGGCTTGTGGTGGATTTTGTATCTGTGGGGGATGCCTTATGTGATATTCTTTTTCTGATGCTCATGTATAAATTTATTTTTTTGGTTACTATATTTGAGTTTAATGGGCCAAATCTCCACAGTACATTACTTTTTTAAAAAAGGCTGTTTGGGGTGCTCTAGGATGCCATCGTAGCTCATTTCAAGAGATTTCCAAAATTCTAGTTTTTACATTGGTAGGTGGTGTCAGTGACTTAACATCGATAGGACACCATGGAAGGTGTTATTTCTAGATCACGTCAGTAGATCAACATCAGTACATCACTTCTGTAGGTGGTGTCAGCAGTTCAATGTCTGCGACTCAGAGTCGGTAGGTTGTATTAGTAGTTCGGCATCGGTGGCTGAATGTTAGTAGGTCACATCAGTATGTGGTATCAGTAGATAGTGATTGAAAATCCACATTAGTTACACACATTGCTGATTCAGGAATTTCTGGGTCACGTTAATGACTCGGCGTCGGTGAGTCACTGTCGGTGAATCATGTCAATGACTCACTCATTGGTGAGTCATTTCCATCTTTTTCCAGTTTTTATAGTTTCGCAACTCTTACATTTTATTTGACGTAAATCATGTTTAAAACCCTATTTGAGTTTTTATAAAGGAATTTCAAAGGATAATAATTATATCTGTATTATCATAACAAACCCAAGACATAGAAATTGTGAAACCGCATAATAATGACCATGATCCGAATTTCATAGACCTTAGAAACATTTCCCTTCCATTGATATAGGTTCTGGATCTTCAAAGTCATGATCTTCACTTCCATTTGTGTTTCCATTTGTCTCATTGTGTGGCCAAATCCTTTTCTCCTCATGGAGTCGTGTGTTATATTGCGGCCTTCAGATTCAGTTTCTCTTGGAGTCATCTGCTACTTGTGCATCCCCTTGTTTTAGGCGAATAGTGGAGTTGTTGATCATTTGTTTTTTGAGGTTGGAATTCCTTTATCTCTATTTTAATTGTGTATCACGAATGGTGGGTAAACTCATGTCTCTTTGAGAATATGGTCAAATCCAAGTCTTAATTAATGGAGTTATGAAGATGAATAGACTATGATAATAGGTTTGGATACCTTATTAATAAATGAGGGACTGTAAAGATGATGATGATGTTGTTTTTTATTTTACCTGTTACCTATGATCCGTGATGGGAATTGTGTTGGTCGTATGCCTTCTAAAAATCTTGGTTGCTGGTAGTCTCTATTAGTGCACCAGACTCATGAATTCTTTTTGTTAATCATCTGTTGAATTGAATTTAACATGAAAACATGATTAATCACATATATTTGGATAATTAAATGGATTCCCCAGGATCAAACTTTTTCTATGATTACCTCTTATTTATCAAAGTGGATTTAAAGTACTAAGGATGCTAAATCTGAATACACATTGCTATTTGGTGTTGTTGTGTGTTGTTTATGGTTATGTCCGACCATAGGTTTTCTTTTGGTCATGTGGTGTTGTGGCTGGTAGTGTGGCTATGTTAATGGGGTGTTACGAGTAGTGTAATGGAATCTATGGTTTATAGATTGATAGATTGTTGAATGTATGAACTTATTGAATTGTGGGTCTGCATATGGGTTGTGTTAGGGTTGTTGGAAATCGTCTATTTTTCAAGTGGGACTACAATCTGGTTGAGTTTTGTTTTTTTGTAGGATGTGGAGCATTTTGTGTAGCGGGGCTACCGAGGATGGTATGAGAGGGCTAATTTTGATGAAGGATGGTGTTACCTTACATGGGAATTTCTCCCAGAGTTTCCAGAGAATAGTATATTATGAATGGGAGTTAGAGTGAGTTTTTTTACCTTATTTCTTTCCTTGTATGGAGTTGGTAGTGGTTGGTATGGTAGCCTCACCCTTATAATGTGTCATGTGTTTATTAGTAGTCTAGGTAAGTATTGAATCAATAAATTTTTTCTTTTTAAATAATAAATGATAATTGGTTAAATGAGTTGACTAGGGATATGAATTAAGATTGTGGATAGTTCGGTGGTTATCCATTAGAGGTGATAGTAAGGGTAGTTTTGTGTGGGTTTTTTTTTCTTGAGAACTGATTAGTTGGGATGAGAGTTTGGTGCCTATATATATATATAATTGTAGTTCCCTGGGTTTTATATGCACATCCCATCCTAGTTGAGAACTATGTGGCGAACGCACCCCTTTCATGGGGGAGGGTGTTTTTCCTAGCATCCAGTGGGTGGATGGATGGTTGGTTATTATATCTTCTCTGCTCCCTCTCTTAGGAATTGGTAGCCCAAGACTCGTTGGATAGGTTGTGGTGTGGTTGTGAGGCCAAAGTTTATGTAGGTGAGATGTGCCTTCCCAAGTGTCTTCAGGATGATATATGCTGTGCTTTCCCAAGTGTCTTCGGGATGTGATTGTTGTTTGGTGGATTAGGTGTTTGTGGGTTGAAGCTGATGTGGTTTGGGCCTAGGTGTCTATTGGTGGGATGTGGTATGTGGCCCAGGTGTGTGTGGTCAGGTTTGGAAAGTGGGGCTTATTGAAGAGTGTGGTAGCCTCATGGCGTTCACCATTATGGATGATTAGATAACCAGTGGGAAGGGGTACAGGGTACCATACCATCAATGAGATTACCACTTTACATGACATGACTTTCATTATTTGGTGATTGTGACTTCCCGAGGATGGGGTGGATAGCATACCATGTTAGGATATTTTGAGTATTTTTTTTATTTTCACATAGGGGTATTAGTATTCTTCTCTCACTTGAGCAAGAGTGACTTGTTCTTTTCCAACTAAGTATACTTTTATGCTCACCCCACATATATATAATTATTTTAATGTTTCAAAGGATATTACATGGATCGTGTTGGACCTTACTACCTTGGGTGTTGGTATAGTTGTTTTGTCGCTACATAGATTTGTTCTTTTGGTATTTACATTGGAGGTTTTCATTGTATTTCTAGATTTTTTACATTAAACATACATTAATGATGGATTATGAATTCTTTTATATATATTTCATGGTGTTTTTTGACGTTGCTACATCTTATCTCCCAATCCTGGTTACAATGAAGTGGGTAATGCCTCCCATTTTGTGATATTTGAATACCCTTGGTGTCAGTTACCACCTCAGGGACTATTGGAGGTGGGACATGGGGGGGGGGGGTCATTATCTCTTTTTCATCTTGAAGAATGAAGGTCATGACACATTGAAATCCCATCCCTCATCTTGGACAGGGAGAGTCATGATAGAGTTGTTTCAGAGTCGATTGTTGAGAGATTGGATGATGATTGGAGTTAGTCACAATGAGGATTGCATGGGTAAGAAGGGAAATAGAGTTTGGTGATCTTGGTGCATGATATAGGCTAAGGAAGAATAGCTAGGACATGGGATTTTGGGGTCCCCCATGATCAGATTGAAGGACTTTGGGTCTACCGAATGACCAAGTGGGGGTATACTATTTATAGTGTAGTGACCCTAGAAAGGGTCTATGCATCATGATGACATGTGTTCCTATTTTAGTTATGTGTTTAGATGAAATTAAAAAATAAAAAGATAAAATGAAAATTAAATAAAATTCAATACTACTTAGGCGTAGGGGTTCCATGTTTATGTTTTCATCTATGGAACCTGGTAGTCGCCTACATGTGGTATGAGAAGTAGGGGCTCATCAGGATAACCCAGTCGACCGACGGATGGTTGACCAAGTGGGGGAGGTTGATCAGTGACAGAAGACACTTCGTGCTTTCCAGCGGAAAAATTTAGGAATGTATGAAGGCCTCATTTCAGATACAGAGACTGAGTGTTGGATTGAGGAGCTCATGATCACTTTCCTTGGCTTCGATGCATTATTGGGTTCCTATGGTGGCGAGCCATATGTGGGGTGTTACGTGTCAGTGGTGGATGCTCTAACTGTGGGAGAGGAAGGAGACTAGTGTTCTCTGGGTCGGTTTTGAGAATGAGTTCTAGGAAGAATTCCTTTCATCGACTATAAATGGTGAGAAGAGGCAAGAGTTACTATCCCTTCAGCAGAGATGTTTGTTAGTATGAGAGATGGGTATCAAGTTCATGTATGACCTTTTCATTAAAACACAAATATTTTCGGATGAGGAGTCTCGAGCGAGACACTTAGAGGAGGAAAATTTTCCTTCCCCCTGTAAGCAGCTACTCCCTTGAACATTGGACACACCAAGAGGTATAGAAGAAGGTGGAAGTGGTTTATAAGATGCAATCACGAGGAGGTATAATATGAGAGGGGATCCATCAGGGTTCTACAAAGGGAAAAGCTACCATATGTAGGTCTCTTGCACCAGGGCCTTTAGGGATTCAGCAGTGGGTAGTCGACCTCAGTAATTTTCAATTTTGATATTTTTTTCCTCATTGTTTTCCATGAGTATTGGGTATGAGGTGTTTTTCTTATGGAGGACATGGTCACATTCATGGTTAGTCCCCAGTTAGAACATATTATGGTGGAGGTGTCCAGGTTCAGTGCCCCCTACAATAGTAATTTTCAGCCATCTCGTTTCAGCAGTAGGGACCTCATGCTCATACTCCACCAAGGGGAGATGAAGCTTGTGTAGTCTAACCCCAGGGTGCTCTTCATGGATCTCAACATAGAGGTGGTTGAGGAGTCAGTCGATATAAGAGGGTAAGGGGAGATGGGAATGGTCAGATGGAAGTCATAGAGGCAGTAGTTCTAGTAGGGCCCTAGGTCTTTCAAGGTATGATTAGCTTGTAGGGTACTATTTCATGTTCTTTGTTTGATTCTAAAGATTCACAATACTTTATTTAACCCACTTTAGCCCATGCTTTGGGACATGACATAGAGAGGATTTATGTTCCCCTGGTGTTGATTACGCAAGTAGGATTCCAGACCATGTTGCTTGATGTTTTTCGAGGATGTAGAGTGATTTTGGGGCCACATCAACTTCATGCGGATCATTTCCTATTATAGACGAAACCATACGATGAAATCCTTTGAATCGTTTTTTTGTGCTATGTGCATGTTGTTATCTACTTCTTTTGGAGAAGGGTCATGTTTTTAGATGTTGATTGACAACGTGTGGCTTTTGTTGGTGGGAAGAGTATTCAAATGGTCTGTCAGCGTGTGGAGAACCTTCTTTCTTTATTGGTTGAGCTGTCAGTGGAATCAGTGGATGATGATATGGATGAGGATACCAGTATTGATGGGGAACTCTTGGATTTCTTTCTCGAGAATGTTATGACTCTACCCCCTTCTTGTAGTGTTATGTTCAGAATAGATTTTCATCCCAGTGCTTCTCTGATTTTGAGGGCTCCTTATCGAATGAAACCTTCCGAGTTGCGGGAGATGTGGATTCTGATAGAAAACATGATGAAGAAGGGATTTATCCTTCCCATTGTGTCATCATGGGGTGATTCGATCTTGTTCTCAAAGAAGAAAGATGGTGGTATGAGTTTGTTCATAGATTATCATAGGTTTTATTAGGTGATGGTAAAAAACCGTTATACTCTATCGAGGATAGACAATGTTTTTGACGAGATGATGGGATAAAGTTGGTTTTCGAAAATCAATCTATAGGTTAGGTATCACTAATTGAGGGTGAATGAGGGTGACATACAGAAGATTTTAATCAAATTATAGTATGGTCACTTCGATTTCATGGTTATGTCGTTCGGTGTTATGAAAAAAGCAGTCATATTCATGGGACTTATGAACTCCATCTTTTAAAAGTTCTTTGACCGGTTCGTCATCATATTCATTGATACAATTTTGATCTACATGAAGTAAATGGAGGAGCATAATGAGAATATCTAGATTGGTCTAGAGGTCCTTCGATGCGAACAGCTCTGTAGAATGATTTCTAAGTTCATGTTTTTGGACATGGGAGGTCCAATTCATTAGACATGTGGTGTCCCAACAATGTGTAGAAGTGGACCTGTCGAAGGTCAAGGAAGTTTTTTTGTGGGAAGAACATAATGATGTGGTCGAGTTTCACAGTTTTCTCAGTTTGAAAAGCTATTACTGGATATTTTTAGATGATTTCTATCGAGTTTCAACTCTATTGACACCATTGACCTAGAAGGACAAGGATTTTGTGTAGAGTGAGTAGTGTCAAGTTTCGTTCTTCTACCTTAATGGGATGTTTGTCAGTGATCCAATTATATGGTTACCAGTGGAAGGGGATATGTTTGATGTGTTTTTTTATGCTTCTTGTCTAGGTTTGGGATGTGTGTTGATGCAGCAGTGAAGAGTGATCTCTTATGGGTCTAGGCAGTTACATCTCAATGAATGTAGCTATGCATCCCATGATCTAGACCTAGCAGTGGTAGTGTCTACACTAATGTTTTATTGAATGTAGCTCATTGGGTAGCACTTTGTTGTCTTCAATGATTAAAAGGGTTTGAGATATGTTTTTCCACACCGATATATAAACTTACGATAGCAGAGGTGCATAGAGATGCTTCTGGAATATGATTTTGAGATCTCATACACCTTAGAGAAGGGGAATTTTGTGGCTGATTCCTTAAGTAGGAAGTCTCAAATAGAGGTTGTTCGTGAATCTGTAGAATCTTGGGAGGTGATGGAGAAGTTGTCCACCTTGAACAAAGTTGCAAGGATGGATAGAGGCAGAGGCTGTCTGTTTCAGATGAAACTTTAGTAAACTCTAAAGCAATAGTTGGAGGATTATCAGTGGGGATACTCGGTGGAAGATGTGATGTGTGATTTCATTGACCTGGGTGATGATCAAGAGGGATTGTCAGAGGACGGTCATAATCTGATGTTGTTCCGTGAGAATCTATTTTTTCTAGTGGTGATGTGTGAGGGAGTTCTCAGTGAGTTTCACAGCTCACCTTTAATGATACACCCAAGAGTTTCCAAAATGTTCTGAGGCTTCAGGAAATAGTTATAGTGGACAAAGATGAAGTGGGCAATTGCGGAGTTTGGGGAAAAGTTCCAAGTGTGGTAGCCAATGAAAGCGGGGCACCGTGATCCCTGACACTTCTTTGAAACCCATAGATGTCCCTGAGAGGAAGTGGCATGATATCTTCTTGGAGTTTTCCACAAGGATACCTAGGGCTTAGGGATAATGTGATTCTATCTTGGTAGTGGTGGACCGAATGATGAAATCCGTTCACTAATCAATTAAGGAGTCGATCACACAATATTCCATAGAGAGAAGGTATGTGGATGAGGTGGTGCAGCTGCATGAGGTTTTATAGTCCATCATCTGAGATCTGGATGCACATTTTACCTCATGGATCTGGTGGGGATCGCATCACGCTTTTGGCACTTAGATACTCTTTAGCACTTCCTTACACCCTCAGATATATTAGTAGACAAAGCGGACCTCCAAACATTTGAGTACATGTTGCGAGCATGCGTCTTGGACATTGGTGGGTCTTGGGTGTGAAACATTCCCTTGGTAAATTTTTCTTAAAATAATAGCTATCAGTCTACCATTGGGAAGGCTCCGTTCGAAACCTTGTAAGGGAGACCATGTCGTTCACCAATTTCCTAAACTGAAATTTGGGGAGGCAGTTGTTCTTGGTCGGGACGTGGTCTAGAGAATAGAAAATAAGGTGTATCTTGTTTGTTATTGGATGAATGAAGCACAAGAATAGAATATTTAGTATGTCAATTGGAGGAGGAGGACCAAGTAGTTTGAGGTGGTAGACCACATGTTCTTGAAGGATTCCCCTCTTCGTGGATAGTGGAGGTTTGGACAACGGGGCAAGCTTTTTTCCTTGGTTCATTAGACCCTTCAAGGTATAAGAGCGAGTTGGAGAGGTGGAATACCAGTTGGCATTGCCACCGATTGTTAGAGAGGATCCATGATGTCTTTAATGTCTCCCATCTTTATCGAAATCCCCATGATGACCCTCATGTCATTGACTCGGGATAGTTGGATAGTGAGGACAACACAACGTTCATGGAGAAGCCAATGGATGTATAGGATAATTGGGAGATGGTGTTGCGTGGATGAACCATTATGTTGTTTCGCATGTTGTGGTGGCATGGTAGCCTGGATGAGAGTAGATGGGAACAAGATATGCACATCCATGCCTAGTACCCAAAGTGTTTTTGTGTTTTCTTATGAGTTTTTCTCTTTGATGTAGTGCTTGAGCCGTGTTCTATATAAGATGAGTTTCTTCCTTGTTTCGTAATATTTGATGAATTCCTGACATATATAAAGGGGAGGACTTGATTCTTAATTGAGATTCACTAATTGACATGCGATTAAAACGGTGTGGGAAAGTCAGTGCCTCCCAGATCGGATAATATCTTGATAAAATGAAGGAATTATCTTATTCATGTGCCAGAATAGTGTGGTTTTGGAGATTATGTGACATGTCTTATGGTTGTTTGTGGGTAATAGATGTTTAGGGAGGTTTTCTTTGATATTGATGTTTCACTCAAAATTTTTAACACCACATGGCGATTTATAGATGAATTTTTATGACAGTAGTAGTTTTTCAAGTTTAGTAAGATCCATGAGAGGTATCTTTCGGGGTGGTTGTTCAGACCCCTATTTCTTCTTGGTTTGGTTTTGAATAATCATGGGCGTGAATAGTTTTATAAGTATCTCATGTAATAGCCCAGACCTTCCTGGTATATTACATTGTCAAAATCCAAGGTTTGGGGTGTTCTGGGAGGCAATGGTAGCTCATTTCATGAGTTTACCAAAATTATAGTTTTTCCTTCGGTAGCTCATGTCGGTGAATCTACGTCAGTAGGTCATGTCGATAGGTGGTATCTGTTTCTCATGTAGGTAGCTCAGTTGTGGTGACTCAGTGTCAGTAGATCACATTAGTAGGAGGTGTTGGTAGATCTATGTCGGTGAGTCAACGTCAGTCGGTCACAATGGTAGGTGTTATCGTTAGGTCAGCGTTGCTGGGTCAGCGTCAGTAGGTGGTGTCAATTGGTGGTATCAGTAGCTCATTATTAGTGACTCGCCTTGGTGATCTGCTTTTCTGCATCTATGTTAGTGGGTCTCCTTGGTCACTCATTTTTAGTGAGTGGATTTCATTGAGTCGCGTCAGTGACTCACACATCAGTGAGTCATTTCTTTCTTTTTCTTGTTTTTTAGTTTCATCCCTCTTACATTTTATTTGACATAAATCAAGATTAAAACAGTGGTTGTGAATTTAAAATGGTTTTTAAAATGATATTAAATATATTATTGACACCCTAAAACCCCATGAACTTGAAATAGTAAAACCTCATAATCTTGGCCACGATACGAATTTAATGGCCCTTAAAATAGTTTTTCTTCGATTCATATTTGATCTGGCTCTTCTAACATCAGTTCTTCTATTATTTGTATGTTTCTATTTTTTTCTTGTTGAACCTAGAGAAATTATTCCCCACCAAGTTGTGTGTTTTATTGTGGCCTACAGATTCAATTTCCATTTGAGTCTCCGGCTACTAGTGCAACCCCATATTCTTAGCATAAGGGGGAGTTGATGATTGTCTGTTTTTAGATGTATAAATTCCTTCATCTCCCTTTTAATTGTGTACCATGAGGGGTAGGTAAACTCATGTCACTTTGAGAATACATTCAAATACAAATATTAATTAAGGGTGTTATGAATATGAAAAGACTGCGATACTAGTTTTGGAAAACTTTTTAATAAATGAGGGGTTGGAATGATGATGGTGATGTTTGTTTTATTTTTTCTGTTATCATTTATCTACGCTGTAAAATGTGTTGGACATATGCCTTCTGAAAATCATGGTCGTTGGTTGTCTTTGTCTATGAACTGGTCTCTTGAATTCTTATTGTTAATCTTTTATTGAATGACTGTGAACATGAAAACTTGATTAATCATATATATCCCATTAATGAAAAGGATTCCAAAGGATCAAATACGTTCTGTGAGAAACTCTGATTTGACCATGAGTAATTAAGGAATTATGGTTTCTAAATCTAAATAAACCTTGATATTTGGTGTGGTTATGTGTTGTTTATGGTTCTATTCGACATCATGTTTTGTTCAGGTTGTGTGGTGTTGTGGATGTTAGTGTGGTTGTGTGTATGAGGTGGTACAAGTAGTGTGATGGAATCCCAGGTTGAGAGATTGATTTATTTTAAAATGGATGCACATGGTGAATAGTGGGTCTACATCTGGGTTGTGTTATGGTTGTTCGGTGTGACTTGATTGTGTAGTGGGACTAAAATCTAGTTATGTTATGTTGTTTTTCTAGATGTTGTGATTTTCGCATAGTGGGGCTGTCGAGGATGGTTTAGGGGGAATAATTTTGAAGAATGATGGTGTTACATTGCATGGAAGTTTCTCCCAGTGTTTCCAGATACCGATATATTAGGAATTACTAATAGATTGGATTCTTTTACCTTGGTCATTCTTTCTCTTTTTTTCTTTTGGAGTGGTTGGTATGGTTGTCTCACCCTTATAATCTGTGTTGTGTTTGGTAGTTTCCCGAGTAGGGATGATGTCAATAAATTTTGTCTTGTTAAATAAATAATGATAATTTGTTAAATTAATTGACTGGGGTTATGAATTATGTTTGTTTCTAGTTGTGTGGTTATGTATTAGAGGTGCCAGCAGGGGTGGTTTTGTGTGGGATGGTTTTTTGTTTCAAGAACTCATAGGTTGGGATATGTGTTTGGTACCTATATATATACTTGTAGTTCTTTGTGATTGAAATGTTCACCACACCCCATTTTATAACTATGTGAAGATCACCCCCATTTCATGGGGGAGGGTGTTTTTTCCATGATACAGGTGCAGTATGGATGGATGGTTATTGGCTCTTATCTTCTCCCTATACTAAACATTGCTATCCCTTGACACAACGGGAAGGTTCTGGTGCGGTTGTGATGCTTAGGTGTCTACGGGCGAGACATGCCTTCCGTAGTGTCTTCGAAAATAGATATGTTGTAATTTCTTTGGTGTCTTCAATATGTGGTTGTGGTATTGTGGCCCAAGTTTCTACGAGCGAGAGGTGATGTTCTTATGGCCCATGTGTCTGCAGGAGGTATGTGGTATGTGAACTTGGTGTGTGCGGGAAGGTTGTGGTAGTGGGGCTTGTGTTAGTGAATTGTAGCATTAGAACATTTTCCTTTTTGGATGAGAAATTATCCAGTGGGAAGTTGTGCGAGGTACCGTATCATCAATGTTCTTACTACATTACATTACTAGTCATGTGTTATTTGTTGAGTGTACATTGTTGATGTTATGGTGGATAGTTATCCTTGTTAGGTTCTTTTGAGTTTTTGTTGTTTTCTCTCATGATAATTAGTATCTTTCTCCCACTTGTGCATGAGTTCCTTCGGTTGTTCCTACTGAGTTTACATGTATTCTCTCCCTATGTATTTAAATTTTTTTCAGCTTTCAATGGAGATTTCATAGACCTTGATGGACCTTACTAGTTCGGGCATCGAGATTGATGTTGTGTTGTTATTTAGGTCAGTTATTTTGGTATTTACATTGGATATTTTAATTATATTTCAATCATTTTTACTTTAAACATACATGTGGGATGGATTTTTGATTCTTTTATATATGTCTTGGTGTTGTATTGAGCTTGATACATCATATCTCTCAATCATGGTTACTATGAAAAGGGTAATACCTCACATTTTGTAAGATTTGAATACCCTTGGTGTTTTTTCCCACCCCAGGGCCTATTAGAGGTAGGAAATGGGGGGTCATTATCTCATTTTTATCTTGAAGATGGAAGGTCACAACACTTTTTCATCCCTTCCATCATATTGAAAAAGGAGGGACGTGACAATGAGAGTGTGGGATGTGAGGCTTTGGTTATTTGAAAATTATTTATATTTTTTTTCATTTGATATTAGTTTTTTGACTTCCATTTGTGTCCTTTCATGGTAGTGTTATGTTATAGTAGATGACATGTGTAAGGGAAAACCCAATTATAGAATGTGGGTTGACTCGGGATTTTTTCATGGATACTCTGAGATGGTTAATCTAGAAGTAGTAGAAGCCCTTTCTGCTTGATATATTTTTAATTCATAAGGATGTATGAATTCTAAGGATGATTAGTTTTAAGATAGATTAGTGGGACTATCGTGGTTGTCTAACAAAAAATTGCTTTTATATTATTTTCACACACTTTGAAGGAAAAGTGAGAAATCTCATAAAATAAATTTTAAGGAATCATACATCACAGGAGATGAAAGAACTATTTAAATCATATTTAATCTTACTAAATGAATTATCCCTATATAATTTCCATCAAAGACCACATTCATTTGTTTTTGGGTTGTTTTTAAGCCAATCTTAAAACCAGTTAGCCATCGTTTCCCATGTTGGAATGAACTTCTCCACATTTATCATCCTTTAGTTAAATAATTTTTTCAGAATAAGGTAATTATTGTTAATCCATTAACACAACTTCTTATTGGTGTCCAATAGAATCAATCTATCAGTCATCCTTTTTATATCCTATGTGTAGGTATTAATCCGAAATTCCTTCTCCAACATATATTTCGTATAGTGGATGAAAAAATCCTATATTTACCCCTTATATAAAGCCTCTTTAACTGCAACCTATTACTGATTAATAATCTCATTCTTTATGGTAGCAACCAGGATATTGGTTCCCACACTATATCCATAATCTTCTACCACAATGTCTCCAAACACATGGTTAAAGACATCCATCCCATCACTTACTTTCTCTTGTTCCTTACGATCCCCACCATCAGTTACTACTCATTAGCAGTTACAACACAGTCTATCTCCTTTGTCATCATATTCATAACAGATCTAATCCACATTGTTTGGAATGGTTGGTATAATCCATCCACCCTTTCTAATTCCTACCCTTTGGCAGAATGAATCTCTACATATCCTGGATTACCTTTTAGCCTTTCTTCATACTTGGGAAATAAAACCTTATACAATATCCTCCTTCAATACTATCTCTACATAATTGGATTGAAACCTTGTCAATTGAATCTTCCCTAGTTAGTCATTTCCCTTCATTAAGGCTCTCAACTCATTCAGTTTCTTCCAGAACAATATCTTAAGTTCCTAACCCATCAAATCAGTTGTTTAAACACAAAATTTTCTTGTCCATTCTCAGACTAGATCCATGCATTGTTTTTACCCGACCATTCATTCCATGTATTTTATTCCCCGAAACCATACATCCCACTAAATCACCATCACTTACCTTCTGTGTATCCACTTCATGACAATGCCCATTTCCTGATTGAACAAACCTTGCATATGAGATCACATTTGAATTTTTGGTGTTTAGTTCTATGCTTGATGTTTCACCCAAACCCTCTGTTTCCACTGGCCACAATTGAACCAGAACTATTTAATTGGGTTCATCTAAATCATACCAAAATATTTGGAATATGTTGGAAATATTCTGAGTCTCATTCAAGGAGATTTCCTCTTTCTAAATGGGTCATAGACAAATACCACCATCGTCTATTTGTTCCACGTTTAGGATAATTAAATTATATAAAAATTTCATCTACTGGATCATCGACCCGAGGAACCCATTACTATATTTACATCAACATCGACATGTCGAAGGGAGATGGCCTATATGATTTCAAGAAATAAAAAAATCCATCTTGGGTAGAAAACTGATAGTTTATTTTTATCGAAACTATTTCTCAACTATGATCCAAAAACACTCCTACAGTGGCCTGCATACATCAACTTCAACACAAATATGTGGGGAATTAGATGACCCACAACATTCATTCTATTTTCTAAACACAGATATTGGTTAACTTGGTTTCGTAGAAAATGTATGATTGAGTTATTTTGAAATGTTAATGGGAGTTTAGGGAAATATACCCATATTGCTATGGTGGGAGCTTCCTGCTTCATGTGATATTCATCAAATTACCATGGAAGATGTAATGGATTCCATTATAGTTGTGTTGTTCCCCATACCAATCAAAAAGTAAAATCCTCAAATAAGGAAATGCAAAAAATAATATGTCTTCTACCGAGTAGAATAACTGTCAGACTCCCCTGAAAACCCCATGATCTAATAAAGAATCTATAGAAGGAATAAATCAAATGTTTTTGAGACATGAATCGAGAAACCATATTAAAATCCTATAGGCCTTAGGCTTCTATGAACTCAGAGCATGAATGAGAGAGATGAGGTAAACCGTGTGTGTTAATTGGATGCCCAGGCACCAGCTTCAACTCATGGGGATCAAGAATGCCCTTTCGGCTAGTGGTGGGCTAGTTCAGGATTTGAGTGAATAAACTATTGAAGACAATTCATTATATACTCACACTAAATAGGGTTTGACATTACTTCACCCATATCTAGGATAACCATATCTTTACTGAAAAATAAATCCTATCAAATTGAATAAAATACATTATCTATACATTTAACAAAGATTAAAATATAGAAATTATGAAATGTATATATTGGTAATTACATCTAATCATTTTTAATTGAAATCTAACTACACCATAAATAAAGGGAAGAAATTTATATAATAAAATCACTGATCATAGATCTCAAAATAGTAGGAATTAAATCTCATAAAGTCATTAGAATAAGGTTATAATATATATTGTAATCACATTAGTTTTCATAATGAAATGTATAACAAACACACCGATGTTCTCATTCTGTAAAACATGATACCATCTAATACATCAAATTTGATATGTTTGGCCACTCAATGATAAAATATTTTGATAATTTCCATACATAACCCAATTTAATAAAAAATAATAATTAATAGTAAATAATAAAATTAATATATATTTCATTCTAGGAAATAAAAAAATAATTATAGTTAGTATGTTTTATTCATTGGAACATGTGATACTAGGGAAAAATATTTTTAGGGGTCCTATATTTGAGGAATATTTCTTTATGGGGAAATTGATAGTAACACATATGATTTAATTATAGTGAGTACTATTTTCTTTCTAAGGAAAATATAGATTAATTTAAATTTATTCATATAATACTTTTATTAAAACCTTAAATCAATAATTTTCTAAATTTTAATTGAATAAATTAATATCATTCTTGAATTATTCATATAAAAACTCATTCCCTTTACAAAGATTATTACATAGTTTTAACATAAAAATTTATTTCACACAACCCAAAATTGGGATACCTAGTGGCTTGGAAATATTATGTTCAGAATACATAAAAAATAAAATAAAACACAACAACAATATTATATTATCTTTAATGGGATCATAAATCAATTTTATCTCCTAAAACATCATAGGATAACATGCGTAATACATAAAACAATGGGGTAAGATATAAATATCAATAAAGGAATAATCTTGATTACGAGGCATAACATGTGTATCAAATTACATAACATGATGTCCTAAATGAAAAGGCAAGTGAATAATCACATGATATAATAAGATAAAAACATGCAATCATAAGATCATTTCCATATAAGAATGTGGAAGAAACATATAACATGACATCAACCAAAGTCATGGACAATTACAAATACAACATCACAAGGTATAAAGAGTCCCATCATGGATTTGGTTACCTCCCTAATCCCATAAGTAACATATCAAGAGACAGACACATTACAAAATTAATTGTTGTGATATCTAGGTACACTAATAATAAAATATAGATGATTATATGATCCATAGAAGGTAATCAATTGGAAAAAACATAGTAATTCCATATGGATGAAAATGAGATGCTTAATAATCCCTCATTTCATAGTCAATATAGATTTCATAATGATTTCAAAGAGTATGAGTAATTTAATATTATATAAATTAATCTCTAATTATATAATTATATGTCTCAAAATAATATGTTCATTTGTGAAAGGATGCACTAAATTATCATTACATGAATGAATTAATAGATAGAAAATATCTCGTTAGTTGGGATTGATTTTGAAGAATGCATTTGATAAATGATGTTAAGGAAGGTATTACCATATCTAGGGAATGAATAGTTATATAGGTATATAGGTAAGGGAAATATATAATTAATTTATAATAATTCCATAACATAAATTATAGAGAAAAAGTTTTTTATGGGGAGAAGGATTGTAGCCCAACCAAAAATAATGGTTCAAAGAGATCACTAAATACTTATGACATCCCGAACCTAGATACCACTTGATAGGAGCCCCGATCATGGTGGGCCACATGGCCTCAAGTGTATCTCCCTAAATTCTAGAGGCTACTGACTTGTAGTGAGGACCTAGGGTGTTTCCTTGGGGAGACTATAACCTCAATACAAAAGTACAACGCATCGATTGAAAGTAAAGATATGTAAATAGGGGGAGAAATATATATAAACAAAAGGCACAACGAAAAATAGGGAGAAAAATAATATTAACTAAAACAATTGGAATAACATTCAATAACATATGATGATATGTCATCTAATAGACAACAAGGAAATGTGGTTACTAGAAAATAGACAAAACATTTTCCACAATAGTATAATGAAAATTAAAGAATCTCCCAAGCCTTGTGTGCTCTGAATCGACCATATGCTATCAAGATCTATACTAAACGGTATGCAATCAATTGTTTGAAACTATATGCTTCACTTTTTCAACACCTATAATCATGTAATCTGCCCTGGGTACCAAACAACGGCCAGAGAGGGTGTTAAAGAAATCTCAGTGGGCCACCACCAATGGTGTCTATACCATCCGTACCATGTAAGGGATATATAATAGTGTTCCAGAATATATATATAATGTAAAGCCGTATAGTGTAACTAAATACCCAAGAACCTTCTTTATCCCTTGGTTGGTGTATGAACATGTTACGAGTTCATTTAATTAAGTAATTACCTATTTCATATTCATAGGTCATGTGAAGCATATACAACACTAACATCACCTCGTGATTGTATATACAATGAAGGTTCAAAGATATAAAAAGGAAACCATGATCAATGTGACTTAATAATGAAGTTCCAATGTAGTAACCAAGGAAACATAGAACTCAACGGTCACCAAATAAATAGTAACTATATCGAGGAAAAGGATAAGAGTGTAATGAAAGGAGCATATTCCAAGGCCTTCCACAATAAGGTTCCTACCATGTCTAAGATGACCAAATAAGGTGGAATGAGGCTAAGTAGAGATATGGACCTATAGGCTGTAACCATGGAACCTACATGTCAATTCTGGATCCAGAGAGTGTATCCCAGGAAACCAGTAATGGTAATTAAAGGATCCAATGTTGTCATATCGAGCATCCAAGAACAAACAAGGATCAGGATCTTGGTGGTCATCAACCTAATCATGATTTCTCCTTGAATCAGAATGGGGTTCCCATGTTCTCATGGAATTATCTGATTAGAAACCAAGGAGAGATTGATTAATCCATTTTAATTTAATTATGAAGTCATTTAATATCTCCTTCGGTTCAAGAAATTCCTTTCATTAGTGTGATAAGGTCATGTAGCATGAATTTTTTTTAATATAGTCATTTGGTTTATGCATTGACTTTCATTAGTGTTATAAGGAAAAGTGTTGTTCAACCATTTAATCCATTTAAGGCATATTCCATATTCAAGGATCATTTCGCTACATTCCATTAATGTAGTAAGGGTTTCTACAGATATGAAACCAATTAATCATTTACATTTAAGTCCAAGTCATATACCTAGTATAGTTTCCAATTCACATTTCACATTTAATTATCAATTTGAAGAACCTACCTTAGGAAGGTCTTATGGTGAGAACACCCGGTACCTTACATTATGCAATTCACTATATAATCATTATACTTAATATAGAAATTTTATCTTTAGAGAGGTCAAGAGAAGGCAGACCTGAATGGTGGCTTAAATTTGTCAAGACACTAAAAACCCAAATATGGCATAACCATCAACATGGGTACAATTGAGTTGTGGGTGTAAAAACTATCAAATAATCACATTTTAGGAAATATCATAACAATATGTCACCAATAAGTATAAAAATATCATATAAATTTAAGAAACGACACAGGATGAAATCAGTGGGGCCTATAGGTTTATTCCAAAATTGATGAATTTTAGGGATAAATTATAGACCAACAACCTTAGAGTTGTATGACTCTCCTCCTTCGGTATCGGAAATTGATATTCCTTGTATTAGAGTAGATATAAGAAAAGGAGAAAAACGATCATAACACTATATCTCTATTGAGAGAAAAAAGAGAAGGCGGATGGATCAAGAGGACTTGAGTACATATAATTGTGCATCCAACGTGATGAATGAAATCTTGATCTATTTCAAGTTGATGGATGTATCTTCATTCCAAAATTAGATCTTAAAAAAACCCCATATATAGAGAGAAATACATTAATCCCATATAAACTCATATTAGGGAAAAAGGTGGGAGGTTAATTATATTAT
The DNA here is from genome assembly GCA_963277665.1 of Viscum album. Lineage (NCBI taxonomy): Eukaryota > Viridiplantae > Streptophyta > Magnoliopsida > Santalales > Viscaceae > Viscum > Viscum album. The sequence goes on along the minus strand of OY728121.1, from coordinate 215,948,067 downwards.
TATGGGAAAAACTAGAATTTTACCCAATATTTAGCCTGTGCATGTATTTTCCTCATGGTTTGACAAACTGTGGGGAAACCATATATGGGTACCTAGGAAAAAGGGAAACTTGCACAGTTAGGCTGCATAGACGTTCACCAACTATGTGAGGAGGCTCTATCCAGAAAAACTCAATCTGTATGGTTATCCAAACCATGTCAAATTTCTACACAGTTTACACTAAACCACGCGCCATGTCTATTTTCTCCAAAAGGATGGGTTTGTGGCTCCGAATATTCCCAGGAAACCACTAAGCCCTTTTCTAACCCATTAGGCATCCATATTAGGTCCAATGTATTGATTTAGACTGGAAAAAAGGATCTATGCCTTAGTAAATTACCTAGTTCTTATAGTATTCTACCCTTAAAAGATGTCATCCCTGATTTCACCTTCCAAAGGTGGAGAAACACACTATGGGAACAACTCTGATCATTGAGAACATACCTCAAATTATCTCTCCCATGTCTCATCCCGTAAATGGACGTTCTTCCATAGAACCCATACTAGAGGGAAAACTGGCCTCATAGATCCTTTATTCTTTGAACAAAAATGTGAACTGGATACTCATCAAAGGTAGCATCGACATTTAACTCAAATTCCTTCGGGTCAAAATTATTTGATGGTTCAACATGATATTGGAACTGTTTTGAGACATGAAAAATGTAAAACAAGGCACAATACATTAAGGTTGTAGAAACTGATTGGATACCATCCTGACTCTCTCTAGGATCTCAAATAGCCTTACGTAATGAGGTGACAACTTTACCTACTTCAATAACCATCTATTCCCTAGACTGGGTGATACTCAAAGAAAAACACAATCCCCAACCATGAACTCAAGAGTTCATTGATGGTGATCGTCCTAAGATTTCTTTCTAGACTAAGAAGTTGTCATACACTTCCAGACCAGCTAAACCATTTCTGAAGTCTCCTGAATGAGACAGGGACCTCGTACGACTGCTTCACCTGCCTCCATCCATCATTGGGGTGAACGGAATGGCCTACCAGAAAATGCTTCAAAAGGATCCATCTGAATTGTCACCCAAAATCAATTAATATAGGTGAAATATATGAGAGGGGTGTGATTCTCCCAAGAACCACTAAAATAAATGAAACATGCTTGGAGAATATCCTCTAAAACCTATTTTGGTCATTCCAATTGGACAACATTCTGAGGATGAAAAAAATTTCAAATAAGAACCTCAGTTCAGTATGCTTTCTGCAAACCGTTCCAGAACTGTGATGTGAAATGAGAGCCCTTCTCTTAAAAGATAGTATGGAAAACCCCATGAATTCATACGATCTCACAAACATACAGTGTTCCAAACTCATCAACTAAAGAAATTCCATCATATAGAAATTAAGTGGGATGATTTTGTTAGTCATTCAATGACTACCCAAATATCATCATTACACCTCAAATACCAAGGTAAGATGACTAAAAAATCTATATAAAAATCATCCCACTTACATTCTTGGATTGGAAGTGGATATAAAAAGATTGTAGGTCTCTAGTACTCTGCGTTTATTTATTGACATGTGGAACACCTATTGATAAAGCCTAATATCTGGAATTTCATCCTAGGCCACCAATACTGGTGCCACATATCTCGATACATCTTGGAAATTACTGGATGCGCTTCCTACAGAGAGGTGTGGGAATATTTCAACAACTCCACTCTGATGTATTTAGGGACCCAGAATCATCCACATATAAAAATGATGTCTCCTCTCTCTAAAGACCAATCTAGTGGGGGGTTATCTCCTAAAATACTATCATGGAGAACCAAGAGTTCATGATCTAAAAACTTTCTACTCTTCAGCATCTCAATGAGTGTAGTGGTAACTGTTAATGCTGAGAGATAACACTGCTTGTGACTATCATGAAACTCTAGAAGTAGGCTAGAAATGAGGGCCATTAACATCCATTCATCAATAACTTCCCATACAACCTATTTCTTAGTTTTCCAACTTAGTGAATATACAACTGCATTTCCATTCCCTAGTTTATAAGATACATCAAAATCAAAGTATTGTAGATATTTGACCCATACCCCTTATCTGAGGTTCAAGTCACACTAAGAAAAGATATATTTTAGTCTCTTGTGATAATTTTACACCAAAAAGTGCTCACCCAAAAGATATTGTCTCCCAAAACGTAAGGCAAGGACTACTACTTCTAGATCATGGGAGTGAATAAGGTAATGGTTCTCATGAGGCATCAACTGTCAAATTCCATACACAATGAATCTATCATCCGACATCAACACTACTCCTTGGATGATTCTTGAAGCTTCAGAGAAGATGGTATAGTCTTTTCAAAGCTCTGGAAGAATCATAATGGGAGCAGAGATAGGCCTCCCTTTCAGCTCTTGAAAAGCATTCTCGCATGCTTTTGACAACAGAAACCCGACCCACGTCTTTATAAGACCAGTAAGTGTTGATGAAATATTTGAGAAGTGTTGTATGAAATGAATGAAATATAAAACCATCCCCATGAAATTCATGATATCTAACACATTCTTGCAACACTCCCAGGAAACTACAACACTAACCACTTCTCGATCCACTAATACTTTTGATTTTGGTATAAATTGACCCTAGAAGTGGAATTTTTCAATCTATAAGTGGCACATTGCAAACATGGCATACAACGTGTGCTCTCTTAACGTACTTAGAATGATATCAAGGTGACCGACATGGTTGCTATGATTCTAGGAATACACCAAGATATCATCCATAAAAACCACAAAAAAAATATTCCAAATAGGGATGCAACACCCTATTCATCAATGACATTAAAATGGACGGTGCATTCATTAGACCGAATGGAATAACAAGAAACCCCAAAAGACCTACCTACAATGGAAAGGTTTACGAGGTATGTTTAATGGTCTAAATTGTACATGATGAGAACCCTATCTCCGGTAGATATTCGATAAGAACATTTCCCCTCCGATCTGGTCAAAGAGATCATCTATTTTAGGAAGTCAATACTAATTCTTGACCATAAGCTGGTTCAACCTTATATTATCCATGCTATGACGTAAGGTTCCATCTGCCTTATTGTCCAAAAGCATGGGTGAATACCAAGATTATGTGTTGCGCTGTACGAAACCTTTGGCCGCTAAATCCTATAACAATCACTTGAGCTCCTAAAGATCTATTGGAGACATCCTATATAGTGTAATGGAAGATGGATTTGCTCCTGCAAAACGCTCAATTCTAATATCTACCTCTCTCTCTGGAGGTAATCTTGAAAAATCATCAGGAAAGACATCCCTGAAATGATCCACTATTAGAGGGGAATCAACTTTATGTAATCCCGGATCCTCCACAATTATATTTTCAATCTAGGTGGTCACTCCACCTAGCCCATGATTCTATGTTCTAGTTCTACCATCCTAGACATCCAACTCACCCTTATGAAGATAAATGGTAACCTTTGGGGATATAAACGATACCCTACAGTGATATAAGTATACAATAGTATGATAGTAAACCAACCATTCAATTCTGAGAGTGACATCGAAGCACGTCATCTCAAGAATAAAATGGTTCCATAAGAAAAGGTAACTACCTACCTCAAGGGGGCATTCCCTAAACTAACGAATTACAACTATTTTCACCCTAAATGTCATATCTCTAGTCATTAAAACATATTAATATTGTATATCTAGTCCACGAATTTTCTCAATGCTCACAGAGATAGAGGAGTTCGAATAACCTGTATCAATTTGAAGCAGTAACCTTTGGCATGTCAAATTCGGAGAACACGTGGTACCTTCAATTATAAAATTCACTATTTAATCATTCCATTTAATATAGAATGAATACCGTTAGATATTTCAAGAGAAGTCACACTTGAGTAGTGGCTCAGACGTGTCAAAACACTAAAAACACAAATGTGGCACAACCATCAACATGGGGTGGATTGAGTTGTGGGTGTAACTACTAAAAAATAATCACATATTTGGAAAGAGAATAACCATATGGTTCTAATGAGTATAAACATGGCCTATACATTTAAGTAATAACACCTAATGAAATCGTTGGGCACGACACATAAATTCATAAATTTATGAACTTTAGGGATAAATTGTAGACCACCCATCATAGGGTTTTGTGACTCTCCTCCTCCAAAATTGAACCTTTATTTACCTTATATCAGAGTATATCTCTAAAAATTAGAAAAACACTGATACCATGATATCATATTCTAGATAAAAAGAGAAAGAGAATGACTCAAGATGAATCGAGTGCTTACTGTTGCAAATCCAATGTGATCAACAAAAGCTTTATCAGTTTCCTTATGAGGTATAACTCTTGATTCCTAGTTTATATATTATAGAAACCCAAAATTTATAGGTTAAAAGGTTAATCCCTCATAAAATAAGATTAAGGTAGAAGGAGGTATCTTAATTATATCATTATACACAATACTGTAATTTTATCCAAATTTTCCCTACAATGGTTTGTCCACACATTTTAAAAAACCTTGAGCAAACCCTGAATGAGTACCTGGGAAAAGGGGTGGTAACATGATTAGGCCGCATAACCATCCACCAACCACAAATAGGCGGATCTGTTTCGAAAACAAATCCACATGGTTTTCCAAACTATGCAGAATTCCAACATGGTTTACTGTAAATCGTGCGCCAATCCCGTGTTTTCAAAAAAGATGGGTTCTGGGATTTGAACCATCCCCAGACACCCATGAGACCTTTTCTAACCCATTAGGAATCCATATTAGGTCTAAATTAAAGACTTAGACTCAAAAAAGGATCCATACATGAGTTAAAAACCAGTTATTAAGACTATATGTTCCAAAATATATTCCCACATGCTCTTAATCTACAAGAAAATAAAATTGAAATAATAAATTAATTGATCCAAAACCTTTTACATATTTATTTTAATTACAATGGTTCATATTTTTTTATAAAAATTTTAATGAGATATTAGGTTTAATTATTCTATACCAAGGGAATTCGTTCCATGGTTCGATGGTTAGATATCATGAGGATAATTGTTGGAGTTCTAATAAAATAGTGATAAAACTCCAGTAGTGAAATGAAATTGTATTATTGTACATCCAAATATTATAATTTTAGTAGATACAAATATATTTTTCTGAAATAGGGATGATTCACATAGAAAAAATGTTAGTGTTATAGAGTTATTTTACTTATCCCATTTATGAAACCATCACAAACATTATCTCTTTTATTTAGTTAATTACATATTAAAATATTATTGAAATTTAAATAAGTTATAACATACATATTATTATTATATTTATCCATAATATTAATTACAATACCACCCTTTAAGGTGATAGAAAAAATGAAGTATGTTGTGCATAGAGGTGGTGATCTAATAATATTTTAAACAACACATTCATCTATGAAAAAAATAAGGGAGGGTGTAAAATGAATATCTCATAAAAATAATAATCTTATGAAAATATTATGATACTACAGTCCTTATGTAATGTTTTATTGGGGAGGATATTATAATTTATAAGAATAAATTAATTTAGAAAAGGTAACTAGTGAATATTACCTCTTAAATTATATCTCTTTGAAATTCTCTCTACGAAACATGATATTATTATTTTGGTATGTCTAATATAACATGAACATGGGGGTGAGGGATAGAAAGGTAATTGAGTAGATAGTTGGCATGGAAAAATTCTTAATAGTTTTAAGGATAAGCGACTATGATTAGTGATATTTATAACATGTCGATATGGGTGTTTTTAATATTATATTAACTATTTTTGTTATTTTGGATCAAAACTAACAATAGTATTGATATTTGTGACTATATAAAGTAAATGGTGCATGTGATTTCAATATAATGGGTTATTACATCATCCATGACTCAAATATTCATGTATTTAGCTTATAGTGAAAAATATTTTACATTATTGTACTTAAATATTCACAAAAAATAAATCATTTTAGAAAAATACCAATAATTCACCCTAACCATATTTCAAAATTTATATTCAAGATATGAAATCCATTTTATGAAAATAATTTTCATAATTTTTGAAAAATTATTTTTAAATAAAATCTTCATTTATTTGAAGGATACTAATTTTAATATTATGATCAATTTTCAGACCCAATGAAAAATTAATTATGGTCTCATAAAATAATATTATCATTATAATAAAACATAATATTAATTTATAAAACCATTCGATGCAAGTAAAATTTCATTGAAATAATTGTATTATTATAAAATTTTAACAAAACATTAATGTTCTATAAAACTACAAACAAATAATTTATTATTTTTAAACCTTTATTTACATCTAAAATGGTATAAATATATTATATCGACATTTTATAAGATACTTTAATTTTTTTCTACATTTCCATAGGTTTGGATACAATTTTAAATGTCATCTTACTATTCCTAATATTTATATTACTATTTCAGGAGTCTTGTTACTATTCCAATGGTTAGATTACTATTCAATGATTAGATTTATAATATCCATAAGGGTTCCCTAATTCCTATAAACACCTCATAGTTAAGTAATTATTTAAAAACTTTTATTCGATATCAAGGTTATATATATATATTCATTTTTAAAATACACATTTCATTAAAAATATTCTACTTTATGTTTATAGTGTTTCTTAGGAGTTTTATTATTCTGCGAGATTTATTATATACAAATTTACCTATTATTTTCAAATAATTTTCTATTTCTTATCCCATTATAATACATCCAATAATTATGCCCATATTTATTCTCAATATTTAATATTTTATTTAATATAATAAAATGAAGTTGGTCTTTTTCATGTGGTGTGTGTGAATTATATTATATTATTAAATATTAAAAAAATTCATATTCATAATGGAAATTTAATTGATAAAATTATAGTTCATTTTCATAGTCATCCCTTAATAAATTTCATCCTCAAAATTTTAATTTTACATACTAAGGTGAAAATAAGTGATAGATATTCTACATCATTGCTTCCTTTGATTCCATTGTCTCCTCCTCAAACTTATGGTTTCATCTTTATATTTTAACAAGGTGGTTTTTATTATTGAATCTATCGTTAACACTATAGACTTAGAAATAGAATAGATTCTACTCATAGGATATGTCATTATACAACAACACCCCCTATTATTTTAGTTCTTATGAGGGATCAGGTATATACTTCATCCAAATGGACATTTGGAATATATTATGTACCTGCAAAGGGGTTGGAGGGAGCTCTAGTAGATGGTCTAGAACTCTAATGATGTCGAGAATCTCAAAGGGCCCAATGTATCTTGAAATTTTTTTTCATTAATCCAAAGACTCATGCATATATTCCATGGATATATATATGTATTTACACTTTAAATCCAACCTAAACCTCGAGGTACCATTATTGATTGTCAACATAGATCTTTTATCGAATTTGAGTAGCCTTGATGTGATACCGAAGGGTCTTAATATTTTTTTACCAATTCCTCAATAAATTCATGACTCATCGTCTTGTGTCCAAAAACTTCTTTATTTCACATTGGCAATCTAAAAATATTCTAATAATTATAATTATATAGATAAATTTGGTTTCATCTGTAGTAATTATTATCGAATGAGAACTCAAGTAGATGAATATTTTTAACCCATCCATACTTTAATTCCATTGAGCATAATATCCACATTTTCTCCCATTTCAGGGTAGTCCACACAAATTGGAATTTTTTGGGGGGTGACACATCATACTAATATTTAACACAGTGTTTAGAGCATATTGGAGACTCTCCCAAAAAACATAGAGGTAAATGAGGAATATTAGTCAGATATAATTTATAGTATTTTTTCTTATATTATCACCGCATATCTGATTTATATCCTATAAATTGGGATGAATGAGATATCCTAACATATAGTTATTAAATGATATTTCTATGTAATATGGTCCACCAAACCCATATTTCTTTAATTTATCTTGAAATATTTATAATAATAGTAAAAAAAAATCTAGTGTGTTGTTTTTGAATATCCTTATAGGATGGATAATGGTTGCATCATCCCTAATGAATTTTTCCTTTCATCCTTCAACTTCTGAAAATACATGAACATTGATGTATATTATGTGATGTCCTCCTTCTTATTGTCCCACCAATAGTCCTTTTAGATATATCGAAATGACTTATAGCTTCCCTGGTGGATGGAGAATGTTAATCTTTTCTCTTCATTATATATATTATTATTAATCTCTGGATTGGATTGTGAATATATATATTGGTTATCAAAATAATACAACTCATTGTTCATCAATTTTTAACTCTATGTAATTCCAATTTATTATTTCTTCCACCAAATTCTATATTTCCATAGAATCTCTTTTAGAATCATTTATCATCCCCTAAAGGGTTGTCTGAGATGTCATTCGAGAAAAGGAATATGATTTTCTTTTCATTATGATCCCAATGTCCATTATTTTCAGTTATAATAAGATTGGATCCTTCTCAATTCTATTCATTGATAATGTTGGGTGATTTTTTATACTTAGAGAATCTAAGACCTAATATTATTTCCTAGTAGAGTAGCAGGTTGATCAGTTATACTCCCTGATTATCTCTAACCATATATATTGGATCATATTAACCTCATTTTTGGAATATATATTTGATTCCCTTATAATATATATATATATATATATATATTCCACACTTCACCCCATAGATATAATGCTACTAGATTTCCAATTCAAATAACATTGTATCCACCTCTAGAACATGTGTTTCGTAGTTATGCTCATGAAAATTTAACTTCCATGACAAGTAAGATGTCACTTTATCATTCTTGATTTGTATAAAACCTAATACCTTTTATAAAGCATCAATTTATTCGACAAATATTTCCCCACTAGTGGGTAGTGTATGTAATTATATAGTGATAACACTGATTTTTATTTCCTTGAATCACTCTTTATATTCATTCGTAAAAAAACATTACTCCCTTCCAAGTCATCTCGTTTAACATGTTTGAAAATACCAAGAAGTTCTTAACAAGCTGTTAATAACTATCTCGGCCAAGGAAACTACCAATATCCAATACATATATTGGTCTTGACCCCTCCTCAATTTTCTTTGTCTTAAAAGGGTCCCATTATATCCCTTGGTTGAGGATAACAAAACCTATCATAGATACTTACTCTATCCAGAATTCACATTTATTGTACATTACATATAGCTTATCCTTTCATAAAGTTTTTAAAATAATCTTCAAATACTCATTATTCTCCTTAATTCTGTTAGAGTATATCATAATATCAATTATAAAGACTAGAACTTTATTTTGAACTAATATCTAAATACTATACTCATTAAGATAATGAAGATAAATTGAGAATTAGTGAGTATGAAGGGAATCACTTTGAACTTGTATTTTCCTTCTTTTCCAAATGTATTATTTGGAATATCTACCCTCATCCTCTTTAATAAGTGGTTTCAATTGTGACAGTCCAGCTTTGGGAAAGACTGGTCCCAAATTTTTTTATTGAATGTGTCATATTACTGTGGTAGAGGATACATGATTGTTATTTTGATTTTTTATGTTCACAATAATAGATTCAAAGGTGAATTTCCCCATCCTTCGTCTTGAAAAAGAGTACCATCTTACCCCACATTGTAGAACTTGGGCATATAAAATCACTTTTAGAATCTCTTGCAATATGTTCTTCAGTTCATTCAACTCAATAGTTTCCATTCTATATAGAGTCTTTTACATGGGTAGATATCTAGGTATATGTTCAATTGAGATCTCAACCACTCAGTAAGATGGAAAACCATGAAACTCTTCTAAGAATGCGTTTGTATTACCCCCTATAGATGGAATTTCTTCATTCATGATTCAATCAACTGCATCAATTACTTGATATAGATATTATTTATCATAATAATTTAATTCCAACACTTGATATGAATATTCAAAAGAATATTCATTCTCCTTATTATAGTCATACATGATCAGAGAAGGATTTTGAATGTGAAGAGTGATCTCCATCCTCCTGATAGTTAATGTTGTCTTTCCCTATGAATAGATAATCCAGGTCCAATATAGCATCAAATTACACAAAATGATGTATAAAAATATTTTTTTATATGTTCAATCCTCAAACACTGACCTCGGATGAATTATACACATGGGATGCAACAATTTCTCTATTTGATGTTCTAATTGATAGTTCAACCCCAATATTTTGAGGCAATGTTTGAAAAGTTCTTATAAACATTACACATGTGAAACAATGAGTAAAAATATAATTAAATAGGAAATTTAACATTAATTAGTGGATAATTACAACACCATTAATTATTCTATTATGGTTCGAGTAATTTACAATATCCAAAATAAAAAGAATGATGTGAATACTCAAAAAAAAATATTGAAACAGAAAATATAAACACAGATGGAATTGATTACAAATGGAATATAAATTAAAAAATATTAGTCTCTAGATTTCAATCAAGGTTATACATGGAAATTTTCATATGATGTTTTATATCCTAAAAATTTATTCATTTCCTTCGAAATGGTTCATAATGTGTTTGGGAATTTGTCAAAGAATATCCCTCGAGAGTTTCAAATCAGGTGTACAATAAGGATTCTTTTTCATGCACCAGGTGATGATTCAGTTAATTACTAATTATCCCTTTTCAAGGTTATTTTTTGTATGTGTGAAAGTACAAGATCCACATTCACATAAATTTTTCAGA